>JAGTTD010000018.1:7800680-9222874 GCA_018398585.1 Simmondsia chinensis
ATATGCAAGACACTTCAGAATATACATATAGAGAGGTCAATCAATACCGTAGTGACATAGGCCTACCAAATCACCTGGTCATGCATCATCTTTTTCACTCAAAGCACACAGTTCATAAAATCTCATTGTCATGAAGTCACTCCAGTATCTAGAGTCTGCTATTATCATGCTGTGTATTCCATTGCCTCCAGATCAACCTTTAAAATCGGGAAGGCATGACATCCATCTTGACCTAGCCATTCACTGAGGTCTCTGCACCCTAAACTAACCTCTGTAGTTCTAACCAAAAGCTTCCTCCCTGCGGTTACTTGATCGTCATTGCAAGTGATCAAGCCATATCCCAATGCCCTCCTCTGTCCTTCACCTGAATACAAAAGCAAATCTTATGCCCTACAGATGATGTGATGCTTTAATTTCTTCATTCATCACTCATCCACATCAACATTGCAGATCATCCACATCAACATTGCCATATCAAATCTGCATAACAGATATCAAATAGACATTCCTCCATTGCATTCCTACCAAATAAACATGGTCTTTGCATACAGGCAATGTACTTGATAGACCTGATTTTACATTTGAAACTAGATTCATCATGTACTCTGTCAAAAACTAAGATTGATCTACAAGGAATTACTCACAATGACTCAATGACACCTTGGTCTTACGGCCATAGGAACAAGGTCATTGTTCATCGAACCAAACCCCATCCCTACCAACACAAAGAAAAGAATCTAGGGAGCACTCAGTAGGGAGACAATCTGGTTTCCTTATTAGAGAAGCTCGACAATCCATCGTGGAGGATGCAGGACAAAGCCAGATGAAGAATGCCATCAGGGAAATTCTGAGTTAAACCTTTGAACATAGAACTGCTTAAATTTAATTCTTTCTGTCAGGGTCAGCAGAGCACTCCTGGAAGGTTCATCTCGAAACCTACAGTCCACTTACGGTGTCTTTTCAACCTTGAATATTTGCAGAAAAGCAAGAAAGTTCCGGTGAAGTGTTTTCTGAGCAAAAATGAGGGATGCGTCAATATTTACTTATGCATGCTTTCTACTTTGTATGGGTGCTTTGAATCATATCAAACACAGTCGTGGAGTATCTAGCCTGGAAGGGTTGTTCAGAAGAAAGGATAATGAGAAGGAAGCTATGTTTCCCTTGATTTGAAAAGAGAAACAGGGGAGCAACCAAAGGAGGATGAGTCCCAGGTTCAAACAAGGCATGCCGACTAAGATACCTGTGTGGATGTCATGAATCCTGTCAATCCCCAATACATTAAATTTAGGTTAAGAACATGTTTCATTATATTTTCATTTCTGGATTCTCATCTCACCATTCCTTTTGATCTTTAGTACATTACCGAATGTAAGGTACAGCCAAACCCCGCCCCATAAAGCAAAGCGTAAGTTAAAAGGAGAATCATAGAGCAATACTCTACCGTAAACCCAGAGACAACAAATTGATTGCTTATAAATATATTCCTGGATTCACACTCAAAGCTTTAAAAAAATACCTTCAAAATGTTGAAGTGGTCTGTTTCAGTTATCCGAGTCACCAGTGACAAGGAACTGCTCATGATGTCTATAACTGAATTAGCCTTTTCAAGAGAGCGCTCCCCATTTGAAACTCCGGCATCATAAGTTGAATTCTGCTGCTCAGTCTCATCTAACAAAAATTTGCAACGCATGAGGAGAACTTCCAAGACAAAAAGGAATCCTGCTCTAATGATGCTGTTCTTAGATTTCAACAACCCACACATGAGCCAAATGGATAATGGAACATCAGGAAGAGTAGAAGGAGCTTTTTGACCAGCTGATGAGATTTTCTGCTGCAAATTGCTAATACTTGATAATACATTTGTGCCTTTTTCCTCGCTGATTTCAGAAATAAGCAGATCACCCAACCAGATGTATCCATTCTGACGGCATGCAATTCTGCTCGAGTGAAGAAGAGAATGCAGAGTCACCCACGAGAGCTTTGCTTTCATGTCAAGATTTCTTCCAATGAGTTTAGCATCAATGCTTTTCTGAAACTTGTATGATTTTGTTAATTGTCTCATATGAGAGAACTCTTTCTCTAAATGAGTAAAAGAGCTTATAATTGAATCAAGCTTCCCAGTAAACTTCTCCAGCACCTGAAAACATGAAATCATGAGCAGAAGTACGTTCGTGAAAACTGCGCAAGTTTCAGCTTAAATACCTTCCTTGATTTTCCACTAAATCAGTTGTGACAAATTGGAAACTCACGCAAGTTTGTGAGCCAGTGGTTCACTGTTACAAGAGGGATCCTTGTGTAATTCAGAGAAGACTACTAGCCTCAGTCTACCAGGACTAGTATAAGAAAGTAAAAGTCCCAGTTTAGCCTCGTTCCCACTGTTACACTCGTATACCCTCGATGCATACCTAATTAGTTCTACTTAACAACAAATATTAAATAAGCTATTTCAAACATTTGGCTTCTCAGCAGTTAAAAGCCACTACGAAACATGACCCTGCTTAGTTGGACCCTTGACAAGATGTGACCATGGATGGAGTACAATGGCAACAGAAAGATCAATGACCCCTACCAAGCACAAAAAGGCTTAGTTTCGCTTGTTTTAATTACAAAGACTATGCAATATGTGAATCTCTTTCATGACAACAACTTAGCAAAGGATATACCCGAAATGAGTAACATCTAATTATAAACTATCCTGAATAAGTTTCCACAAACAGAAAAGTGAAACAAAAATATAATGCACTTCACAATGAAACAGCCAAAGTAAGCTGTTTACATGCACACATAGACAGAAAGAGTATACAAACACAGACACACACACACATCGGAGGGGGGCAGGGGGTAGAGAGGGAGAGAGTACATTGTTCAGTTGTTCACTCTCTGGATATCTGGATAACGCAACAGATACTGATCCCTGTAATATCTCCACAATGCCTTGCAAACCAAGCTTCACAGATAGGTGGAGGGCTTCAGGAGCATTCGCCGAAAGCAAGGTAGCAAGAAGTTGGATCTCATCCTTTCCATACTCAGGGAGTCCAGCAGCAATATTTGAGACATTTATTTGATGTAAACAATAGTCAATAAGCAGCAAATACAGATTTCTCCTTTCCTCCCTTGTTTTAGAAAGCGAGTACTGCACCACAAAATAACGTCATGAGATCAAATTAAGTAGAAAAGATATGAACTAATTTGTGGGAATGAAGGTTAATCAGGTGCACTGTGCTTATGTGGGCCAATAAAATGAAGAATCTACAACTAAAACCAGGCCTATCAATTCAAGCAGCTTCAATGAGAAGTAACTTTTACTTTATTAATCAAAGAGAATGGTTTCCGATGATAACACAGTGCGAAACAAGTTCTGCAACTTAAGCAAGATCCAAAGAACATAATGCTGTTTACTCATAGTCCAAGTTAGCAATCGTAAATAAAAGAATACCTCAGTAAATATGAATTCAATTCCGCCAATTAAATCAACCTGTGAGGCTAGAAATTTAGGGGTATTTGAAACTGTGGTACTAAGTTCATCATTCAGCTCGTAAAACATGCTTGTTAACATGGAAATAAGCTTGCTGTGCACAGCTTCAGCCCAGGAACTCTTCCTACTAGCTTCTATTAATGCCTTCATGACCTGTAAAGGTTCAAAGAAGAGAATATCAGACAAAGGTGATCCTGATACAATGTATCCTATTGTAACAGGCACAAAATCAAATCGTGGTTCATAGTCACATTGCTATGGGGCCACAATCATAGCGTCGCGATATGGGATGCCAAAGAAGTTGCACAACGGTTTTTTGGGGAGCATGCATCACTTGTAAACCATATGTTGACAAGAATTTGAATAAAAGTCATACAATTATGAATTTGATACGTACTTTTTAACATGTAAATGCATTTGTACGTATGCTTTATGTGTATGCATGGGCATAAGCTCGAGCGGGGGCCAGGCGGACTGGACATGTGTGTGCGTGTGTGCGTGCGCGCGCACGTGTCTTTGGGCTGTTATGAACATACTCCTCACATAAAGTCAATCACATAACGGCAAGCTCAAGATTTGCATATAATGACCTCTGTTTTGTTTCACAGCATCCAATAACCTCCAGGAAAAAAGAAAAGCATCCTTAATCAACAAACAGGACACCCATTGAAGAAGGAAAATAACTTACCCTGATATCAAGGCCTTTTAGCCGACTCCTCCTTATTCTGCCTCTATCGCAGACAAAATAAAGCAAGCAACTCAGAGCTGATGCCCAGACAGATTCTTCTTTTTCTTCAATCTGTAAAGAACTTGGCTCTTTAGATAGCAAGGAGAAATAAATTATACTAGGATTAGGGGATTGCAGTAGAATAGACACTCAGCATCCACCCTCGAGAAACAAAACACGTAGAATTGCAGACACATACAGAAAAAAAAGAAAAAAAGAAAAAGAAAAAATACAGGGGGAAGGGAATTAAGAAGTAAAAATAAATAGACACCCGAAAAGATAACCCACATAAACACAACAAAATAGAAGCCAACAATAAAGCAGACAGTACTGCCCAACAAAGATGAAATCAAACAGCACTAAGACCACCACAGTATAGGAATACTTATCCTCATGAGCAGTAACTTCTATTGCATCAGGAACTGGTTTATGTGCCAAGATGAAAAACTGAGATAAACGAGAGTACTATTTGTACTTATTAAGATCATTAAATTGCAATTATTTCACAAAGAACAAAAGACATTTGCTCAGGTACCTAAATTTACAGGTTCTTTCATCAAGGAAAACACAGTTGTGCAAAATTTGATCTACTTCCTCATTGGAAAGCGAACAAGTCTCCAAGCCCAAAAAAACCACCACCACAAAAGAAAATGAAAAACATTTCAGAAGCACATATGGCTATAGGAGGCAAATTGAGCTTTCATTCTTATATTAAAAGAACTTTGTCAGGATGAAAGGTTCTTTTTACCTGAACAAGTAACACAAGAATCTCGTAGAGGATATTCAAAATCCAACGCTCAAAACTATCTATGGCTGAGGAGCCTCCTGTCTTCTTATAAGAATCTCCTTTCTTCCTCTGTGACAAAAGTTCTGCCTCATTGTCAAGGTACGACTCCTGGGAATAGTCTTCTTCAATGGTGGAAACATCATCAGGAACCACGGGCTCCAATAGGTGAGCATGAATAGCAAGGTTCAAGACTAAGTCAAAGGCGCGTATTCTAGAAGACAATCTCGGAGAACTGACCATATCCTGAAGATCATGCGATTCCAGATATGAAGCAATTCAAAACACTACTTAGATAATCAAGAAGGTAATATGAAGGTAATATGTAGTTAGTACAGCACCTCAAGCATAGACAGAGCCAGAGGGGCACCAGACACAGAATCTAAAACGTACCTGCAAAAAGGAAAGGGAAAACAGACACCAATTATTCTCTGCCAAAGAGGGCGAATAAAGAAATAACAAATATAATCCTTCTTCTAAAACAAATTAGTAACAAGAATAGTTCAGCTCGGAGAGGATCCTATACGATACACAAGATAGAATGAAGGGGAAATTTCAAGATTTATTTCAAGATTTGACTCATTCTCAACGTTCTCATTTATTTGGAGGAACATTCAATAACCATGACAATTGTAACAACTAAACAAAGACACAAATCTCAATTGTCACGATATAGAAAACTAGAGGTTCATTCACCACATTAAACAGGAAGAGAACAGAACAGCTATTAAGACACCAAATAGATCAACAGACAATATAAGGGCTTTATGTAATTATAAATTACAATAAGTAATGTAAAGCACAGAATTCTGAAGACATTCAAGGATATACATCACAAAATCAAAAAATTGCAGCTAACAATTAATATAGATGAAAAGATAGGACAGCTCAAATTGTAGAAAATGGGATGAACTGGTGAAGCATGGAAGTGAAGTGGAAACATACATGTCAATAATAAGTTTAATAAGAACGCTCACGGCTACGTCAATTGATGGCTTTGCACGGTGGCTGTTTAAACCAGTCGAAATGGTCATATGATTAGCATTTGATGGTGATGTCTCGGAGCACACCGCAGCAATAACCTCGCCCACCTCCGTAGGATTCAATCGCAAAGGTTGCTGTTCACTGATGCACACAAAAACAAGAGTAAACAAGGAATGAAAAATGCACCAAACAGTTCACAGAGATTTCAATTAATGAAAGCATAAGCAACAAAAATGCTCCTTGTCAAAATGTAAGAGATTCTTTTTTCTCTCTATTCTCTTTCCTTTTTTGTTTTATAGTGAGACGAGAACCCTGTTATGGTTTAAGGCAGTAGTTTTGTCTATACCTGTAATGACGATACTGAAATAATTGTCGAGCTCGTGGACGGAAAGTGCTGACAGAAAAATCCTCCCTGATAAAAGGAAAAATGTGAGAATCTTCAAAAAAACCAAAGAATATATGAAATTAGAGTGTTCAAAAAAGCATATTCATAGAACTTGCCATATTTGTTGAGACCCAGATTTAGCACGCTTGTGAGCCGTGATTATTCTCAAATGGTGGCGAGCAGATGCACAATTGGTTCCAGTAGAGATTGAAGAGGGCTGCAAAAGTTGGTCAAGATAAGGCATATCAGCAGTACCAAAGTGCCTCCAAGGCTGTCCTTTAATTCTAGCTTCCGCATCAGCAACAAGAAGTGCAGCTGCACCCACTTCAAGCAAACTAGGTCTGCTCAAATCCCGGGATCTAAGATTTTGATCACTGGTAACATACAATGACATAGATTAGATCTTTCCCAGCACGTATGCATAGCATTACCAAACAACACACGAGCTATAGATCACAATTCATACTGTAACAGAGAAAGTAGATAAGAAGGATAAATATGCACTCACTCACCCATCAACTAAGTTAACAGGAGAATGCTGACCACCAGACCAGCGCCATTTGAGAACATCAAAAGCAATGTATTCAGTATCTTCATTTCCATCAATGCTATCAATATTTGACTGATTGGAAATGGACAAGGCGGCATCTTTCCTGTCAGATGATTCCACATTATTCATAGGACTTAATTGAGAATTGAAGGACCTACTCAGCAACAATGACAACGAGGGAAGATACTGTCTTGATGCTGTAGGGGCTCCAGCAAACGCTGCTGGTTGGAAAGACCGCTTTGGAATATGTTGGGCCACCAAAGAGCGAACATAGTTTAATGACTTGACAAGTGCTCCAGAGGCAAAACTTGAAACAGGCAATGGCTTTGAACTATTACTTGATGCTTTTGTAGCCCCAGGTTGTTGGTACAAAGCATAAGACCATGGCAACAATCTCCGAGTCAAGCCTATATCACACTCAGCAATTATATGCACACAAAACCGATCAATCTGCAGCAGTGTCTCTTCACTAGGTTTATATCTGCCACCGAAAAAAAAACATATGAAAAATTGAAAACAGCAAACTAAACTCTGCAATCATATATCTGCATCTATATACGAAAACATAGGGGAATAGGTGGTAGGCACCACCAAACATCAGTTATGGGTGCACAATGGTAGGGTCGGGTTGGGTTTGGGTCAGAACCCATCCTACCCATTTGATCTTAGACCCAAGCCCATGAATCAATTGCATTTTGGGTTTGGGTCGGGTTGTTTTTGGGTCTTACTGGGTCAACCCATTATGTAGGCTTACTCGACCTTCAAATATATTAAAGTTGAAATTTTACGATACTAGAATTGTAAATTCTCAATGAAATTTCAGCGTCTTTGAGTCATGAATGTAAACAAAAAAAATGGCAATTATACTATAAAATATCAAATTACATTTTACTTCAAGCAATTGTCCAAACTTTTTTTTGATAAGTAGTGACAAAGTCACAGTACAAAACAGGCACCTCGTACAAACTGGGATGAAAACGGAGACAAAAGGAGTACAAAACAATTGTTGTTATTTACACCAAAGGTCCACGTGCTTTTTTTATTGTATCAGTTTAGTCTTTGTACTTTTAATTGTGTCAATCTAGTCCTTCTACAATATATAGTCTTAATTTAGTCTTTTGGTCAAATTTAAGTTAAGTTACTAATGTGATTTTTAACGGCACAATCACATTAGATACAAGTAACCCAATCAAATATATCCATTGACTCAATTTAACCCAATAATATGGGCAAAGCATTCAAAATTTCATTAACAACTTAACATAATTTTACTATAAGAAACAAATTGACACAATATTAATTATAGAGAGACTATAATGTGCAACGTACAGGGACCTTTGGTGTTAATAACCCTATATTATTTTCAAGTAGATCAATTTTCTCTTAAATTCTAAACAATTAGAATTCACAATGGATCATATCCAAATCCGAAGCAATTGGCTATAGATCCCTAAAAGTGACTTGATTATATGATTGATATCCTAATTTGTTAATTTGAATATTTAACATACACATTTGTCTTCTTCTAAATTTAATTCAAATTCGTTATGTTTTAGTTGACCAAAAACAAAATCTAAAACGCAATCGAGCCCACTCGGTTATTGTTCCAACTCTTGTTTAAAGACTCTTAACTGAATAATGACTCAAGATTTATAGTTTTTTTTAATTCTAATTTGTAGAATCTGCACTAATGAAATAGAATATTAATGTAATTTCAAAGTCATATATCAAACTTTCCTTAGGTTCAATGGATCTTGGATATACCAAGGTTTACCCATGGGTAAGGGTCCTTAGATCCATAAAGACCTAACATATAATGGGTAACTAACCCAATCTCCTTGGGTTGGGTGGTTCTTGGGTGTACCCATACCCATGTGCACCCCTACTCCAGACATACACAAAAAATAACTAAAAATGTCCACTGATTCTGCAATTAGATCATCTTTACAATCCAAGCTCACGCAGTACATGGATTTTGAATAGACTTGATAGATCATCCATTAGTTCTTATATAGCATGATTAACATACTTCAACAATACTAGGTGAAAAGTGTCAAAAAGAATGCAAAAGGTCTTGAAGTAGCAATAAGAACATAAAGGGATATGCATGACCTAGAAAAGCAGTCAGCGAGTAGTGAAAGGAAACATTATTGAAAGCTGGGAGAGTAATACTGAAATTTGGGTTCCCATACGATTGCCGGAATGTCTAGCAGAGGTCACAGTTGTGTGGGTTATAGGTTGGCTCATTCAAGGTTTGCGTCAACCCCAAGTCATACCAGGTAGGGGTTAGCCCAAGGTTTGATCACTTCAGCATACGGTCACCACAAAACTGGTCATTTCAAGGTCCGGTCGTACTCGACTAAAGTTTATGTAGTTCTTCGACATCTCTTCACAAATACGAGCAAGTCAAACTTAGGCTGCATCGTCAGGCTTCAGGTTTTTAGGTATATCATTTCAGATGCGCTATTTAAGTTTGAATGTCCATCATGTTCAGGTGTCAAGTCAACTTTGTTACAACTCAAATCAAATCTGATCATTTTATGTTGAATCCATCATTGCAGCAATTCTCTCAGTTATAGTCTGCTCAAATCGCCTAGTTAAACGGAGAAAATTATCAAGTAAACATGTATGACACAAGCACAGGAGAGGGACTGACCGGCTTTATTACTTCAGACTCTTGATTCATTCAGGATTTTTCTAAATCAGAAAGGAGATCTAGAAGGAGGAACTATCCAAAAAATTAGGGCTATTATCTGGAGTACATATTGTAAGAAAAAAGAAAGAACATGAAACACCTCACATATGAGCCTAGATATATCACTAGTGTCAATAGCGATACACCTTCTCGGCATCTCTTTCATTCAACGTTCCTCAGCACATCTGGAATAATATCCTCCATTATTTCGAAAGGCCAACGAGGCCTTGGATTAGTGGAAAAACAATTAGCAAGGTTGATGCCAAGGACAAGAGGTCACATGTTCAAATCGCCAACCCCAAATACTCATCACAAGAAAAAAGATATGGAAAGAAAAGCTATGCCGTCTGATACAGAGTTCTTTTCATTAATTTCACAAGTTATGCAAAGCAGGAAGGTAGGTAGAATCCATTGCATATTTGGAATCATCAATTTTTTAGTTGCAGTCTCCATCAACCCTGTAGCATACTAAGATCTTTTCATCATGGATCTTCCTAGAGGATCCATGTCGCCAGTTGCTGGTCCCCACCTGGGGGTACAAGGCTCACTTAGGTTCAATTCGGTTTGATGTGCATATTCTAGTCCTAGGCATTCTCAAAGGGAGTGAAGTTTGTTTAAAATAGCTGAGAACAAAGTTCAGTGTAGAAAAGATGGGAAATTTATCACTCAGTCCTAAGTTTCGATCTTTTTATCACCTATGTACCCTAATGTTTAAATATACATAATTAGACACTCCGAGGTTTAAAAAAATTTATTTAGATGCCTACGACCGGAAACCAATGGAGTTTGGCTAAAAAATGGAAATGGTAGAAAATGTTTCTGACAATGTGTCCTATACCAGAATTCAATGATATTTTTTGCAGGGAAATGTAATGTGGCACATGATTTCAACACCACATAATTATTGTCCACCAGGATTCAGCGAATGTTTATCCTAATCCGGTGAGTTCTTTGCCAACAGCATTGACTTGACACATATATATTACTGAAATCATGTGCCAAATCGGCACTCTGGCAAAATATTTTGAATTTCATCAAAGCTGTGATGGATTCTCGTGGATTGTACCCAAGTGATAATTCACAAATGTGAGTGTACCTCATTGTACATACTAAAATGTTACGATAACTAGGTAATAAATATTCAAACCTCAAAGTACCTAGTGATAAATTCCCATAAATGATAGCATTGGCGATTGAAGTTGCCTTGCTCTTTTTCCACTATAACATATATTTTTGTTTAACTCACACCTCAATTTTAGGATTCTCTTATTCAAAGAGAACAAGTTCTTCATTCACCAAGAGTTAATATAGGTAGGTACGGACAGAAAAGAAGGGAGGAAAGGCAGAGACAGAGAGAGGGAGGGACAGAGAGAGAGAAAGACAATTCCATGTACAAGTCTTATGCATCAAATTAACAGTCAAGGCATATTAATTAAAAAATTCCATTTCTCACTAAAATTAATAACTTAAAGCAGAGCAAACCACTCTTTGTTAAGTTTTCAGGTTCAAAGATCAAAGGCCATCACCAGGGTTCATAAAATAAGTGATGTATTAGACACGGAAAAGGGCTTCAAGAAAACAGGGGAAAGAAGATCGCCACTGATCCACTAAAACAGGCGTAACACTTCTCCAGGCTCCTTAGCTGAGCAAGCAGCAAAATTTGGGAGTTAAAGACCCCACAATCACAAACGTACAACAAACTAGGAGTCATTCATTGCAGATCTTATAATCAAAAAAATTTGCAACAAATATGTGCATAATGAGTAACTTACATAATATTTGAAAAAATATATATATTAAAAGCTCTACCCATCCATCAGTGTGAAACTGAAACATGATCCAAGCAACTCAAAACAGGAGAACACCTCTCAACCCTACTTGCAGAAATCAAAAGCTAGAGCATACCTTAAGAGATAGCGTTTCAAAAGTGCAACACATCTTGCAACAACTGCTGGGCTGATTCAAAGAAAATTGGTGTCAGTGACTACCTTTTATAACAGACACACAAAATACAACAATGAATTCAAGCTACATTGGAGGACAAGAAGCTAGAATCATGCAAAACATAAACAATGGGATGAACATCACATGTTGTCTATACCTGCAAAAATAAAAGTATAGATAGCAACTGCAGCCTCGTAGACTAAAGTGAACGGAAAGAATTTGAGAAATAAAATTACAATAATCAGAAGTGGAAAGTGGTACGACAAGGGAAACTCCACATATAAGAAGCGGTGGACAAGTAAACATCAATCCATACAACAGCGATTACAATATTTAACCATTGTTAAGCCAGCAGCTTGATAAGTGCTATTATGTGGAGGGTGGCCATAACATCACTATAGACTACTATGTAACGGCCTATTGCAGACTGTTACCTTCTTGTCACACTAATCGCAGGTCATTACATTGAGAAAAGAGTGGAAGTGGGGAGATAACATAGAAGAAGCAAAGAAGGCTGACAGAGTGAATTAATACATTACCAGGCTACGGTCCTGCTGAAAGAAATTGCAGGTACATTCTATGTTCATTCACAAACATTTGAATTGACAAACTTAAAAATAATCCTAAAAGTAGAATGAAGGTTTTTACATGCCAACGTCATAAAATGATCTTGAAAGTCAAAGATATTACATGTAGAATACAACAAACACAGTTGACCTCGATATTCTTTACCAAACTCTGACAGACAAATTTGGAAAAGAGTTCCAAAGCATCCAAAGCCTACAGAATGCAAGTTTCTAGCAAAAAGCAGGAGTGCCTCGCATCGCTTCTCTCTCTCGCTTTTCAATGTCTTTCAGCACGCCAAATCAAGACTACTCCCATCAGAAGAAAAGATCCAATGAGTACAGCTATTTGCCCCTGGCTTAACTGATTCTAAAGAGCACCTCTACACCGCAGAATGCTAAAATTTCTTGGTCAATACAGCCAACTGAAATGTTCAATCACCAATGCTAGGAAGCATTAACATCAAACAAAGTCATGTAAAAAAGGCAAACGTCTAGTAGAGGTAGACGCTTAGTCCAAATGGGGGATTCAAGGAGGATTACAAATACGACATTGAAAAGGCCCAAAAAAGCCATGACCATGTTAGTAGGGTTGATCTCTTGCATGCCATGGCCTCATGGAGTATATGGGTTTCGGGGTGAAGTGGAGATCGTGGATGACGCGATGCATTTCTACTCTATCTTCTGCAGGCATGACTAGTTCAGTATCCAGAATTTTCCTATTCTTCTAGCGGTTAGGCACAACGGTATTCTGATGGAGGTGTTCTAGATGCTCAATAAGGCAGTGGCTTAGGCAGAGAGATCATCACATTTCATGTTCTCTTTACGGATACACCATTATTTTTCAACTCAGATGGCTTTTCAGTGTATTTTGGAGCATTAGACAAAACTCAACTGGGAAGCATGCCCTGATTCTTCTTGGCGAAGTCTCTAATGTTCATCTCCTGGCGTGTACCCAGGCAAGGTAATGCAGGAAGTGTTCGCCTCCCCTACTCAGGCTTTTTAGGAGGGGCCAACTTCAAGGACAAGACAACTTGGGAAATCCATGGCCAGAAAGTTCTTGAGAAAACTAGCAGGGTGGAGATCCGGCCAGCTATCAAGGAGGAAGACTACTCTAATAAGAAGGGTGTGACCTCTAGCTTATTTATTACCTCTCTTAGCTTTCCATTTCCTTATTGGTTTTTCTTTAACATGAAGCTACCCAAAGGCACTTCCTTTCAAGTTCCTTTATTGATGACCTCAAGACAATTGTGCCCTTGTGGGGCATAGGTCACTGCAAATATGATGGACCTCATCCTTGAGGTCATGACCCCAAGCCATATTTTGTACACTTTCAACTCTTTAGACAAGCACAATGGTTTCACCATACACCATCCCTCGGATAGCTCTTGACCCTCCCACCTCCTTCCAAACAGATATAATCTAGACAAAAGGGGGGAAGAGAGGGGGGGTGTTGTGTGGGAGGAGGGAAAGAAAGGGGTATCTCCATGCTGGGTGAGGCCTCATGAAGCAGCCCATTCCTAGGGGAGGCCCAGCATATAGAATCCTCACCCAGCCAATATCTTGGATAAATGATTCTGGCACTTTATGAAGGAGAAGGATAACCATTCAAGAGCGATGGAACAGGTGAAATGCAGTTAGAGAGGAATAGTAGGACCTTAGCTTAGCTTAGATACATTGTTAAAGATGGAAACAAGGAACCAAATAACGGTTTGTAGTCATATAACGGCCATGGTAGTAGTGTTGGAGAGACAGTTACATAGCAAGTTACAAGACCACACTGGGCCTTTGAACAAATGGAATATAAAATGCTTTTTAAGTCCTATGTTCGAAAAAGATTTAGCAATAATATACTATTATGTAAAGTATAATTTATATCCTTCAACAGTTTTTGTAATACAACTACATTTACAAATAAAAAACAATATATATACATCATGGAGGTCGTTGTAGAATATACATAACAATCAATCCCACAGTAACTAACTGAAAATATGCTACAATGGTGGTTGTAATATGCTGCCTTTGTTTAATTCCATGCCCCCATCTAACCAAATATAAGGTGTCAACCACCTCATTAGCAATAAGGGAAGTATCCAGGATCTTCCTCTATTCCACAAAGGCATTTTGAAAATCAAAAATCAATTTCTCCATGACCCATTTTAATGTAATTGTTAAAACACACTCAAGGACCATGTGAACGCACTAAACCAGAAAATCTTCAATGCCCCCCCCCCCCCCCCCCCCCCCCAAAAAAAACAAAAAAAAAAAAAAAAAACCCACTTTGGGTTAAGGTAGAGAAAACATGGAATTGATGTGTATGCCACACAAGCTAGTTTGGTGAAAATCCTGAAAGGATTTGAGAAATATCCCAGTGCACCTCAATAAATATGGAGGCTTTATCCTGTTGCAAGCAGGAAAACTTTCAGAATTTCACCCTATTCACCTGGTAAACCAGACCAGTGCCCAAGTGACATCAAATAAACCAAGATTGTCAACTCTAGGGCTAAAATGCCGGTGTTCTATAAAAGAATGCAATGAAAATCTTGGATTGCTACCTTCTTGTGAACCACTGATTCAAAATTGATCCCCTCAATCCCCCCTCCCCCCCCCCCCCCCCCCCCCCCCCCCAAAAAAAAAAAAAGAAAAAAGAAATTAAACCTTGAAAGAATGCTTTAAGCCTTATGCAAGAACTTAGTGTTATGATCTCCTACCTTTAACCACAAAGCTTCTCCAACTCTTCTTTGGAGGTCCTTCTAGTCTTTTTGTCCTTCTCATCCGCACCATAAAAGGGTTCTTTATTGTCAAAAGATTAAATCACTTCCAACAAGAAAGCATTCTTCGCCCTTACATCCTCTTAAACTTCTTTTTCCACTTTTGAGTTCCTTCACCAACTGTCACTTCCTTGCCACTATACAGCAATGACAATAGCTATGTTTAAAAATCCCATCTCACAGCACATAAATTTTTCTCTGCCTCTTAATTGCAAACATCTACAACCAAATATGTAAATTCTACAATTATGTCTTCATTTTCAATCTAGCTCTAGGTTACAAGATGATGCCAAGTCTTGAACTAGAGAGGACCAGGTGTAGAAAGTAAACAGAAGCAACAACGAATAGTCTCAACAGATTGTAATGGACTGCAATAATTAACATACTTACCTACGATCTCTCTCAGCAAGAGTATGTTCTAAAATAACATAATACGCCAAATCAGTTGTGGAGGGGTACGCCAAGTAATCCTGAAAGAACAGAGAATTCTAAAACTTTTAAGGCTTTAAGCATCTAATCAATAAGTATCAAAGAAATTATACATCTAATGTTCACAGAAAATGCAAATTGTCCGCATATTTTTGACAGATGCTTGGACAGAAAGGAAGATGTAATTTGACACCTCTCCTGACCAATAATTCGAAGCACTTAAAACCAGGCCACTGAATATATGTTAAATGATGGAACCAGCAAAGCTGCAAAAACAATACAAAATCTATTCACAATTCAGAAACAAGTTAAATGGCCACTATAAACAAACATGGTTGTGTATAACACCTACTAACTTCAAATGAAAAAATTAAGCGTTAACGCCAAAAAGATGACTGACAATTTCTTAGTTCACTCACTAGCAGAGTTCTATAGCCTCCAATTATAGTCTCATTAATTTTACCTACTTCTCTACTTAGAAACAGAAAAAAGCCTTTCCCACATAAATTGGTAAGTTCACTCTATATATCCTTCTTCTTCTTTCACATAATAACTCCATAAGCTAGCTAAGTATCAATATGATCAATTCTTACTATAAAAATCTCCTTCCACAAATGTCCTTTCTTAAATAGGACCATCGTTATGTCCTTAAGTTCCTCCTCATTACCCTAACAGTCCAGTAAGGCAACACTATTAACCTTCCAAATTAATCAAGTTCTACAATTATAAGATTCAGCTTTTTTTAATCAAATGGACTCCTAAAACAACAAAAATGCCAATAGAAGAAATCAAAACAATAAGCATTGCATTTGCAACCTATAGTAATACAACCTCTTATCCCTTGAATTTGCTGCTTCACAATGAGCTCATAAGAAGACTCTTCTAAATCCAAAAAAGACATGTTTTCAACTTCTCTAGCAGCAAAGTATCAGAAATACGTGTTTTCATGAAAACACACAACCCATCTCTCGCTCTAACAAGCTAGTGCCTCTCTAAAGCGCAACTATTACTGTAAAGAAATTGATTTCAAGAAGGCACGCAAACAACAGAGGGACAAGATGGGGACTTCAAAACGTCTTTCCAATAAGATAGCATCTATTAGTTACTCTTTCATATACATAGCTAATATACTCTGATTCAGTTACTTTGAAAACCCATCATCCCTGCCTTGAAATTGGATCACTTGTACTTCTAGAGCCACTTGACCACTAGGCTTTTGCTTTAGATCCTTCTTGAGTATACCAACCAACTACCAAGTCTTCTTTGGGAATCAAATTCTACACCGTTGTTTGAGACCATCATCTTTCACTTTAGAATTTGAAGTCGGCCTCCCAGCAAAGAATGTCAAATTTGTTAAATCCTGCATTTCTAATATTCCTCTTAAGGATTTTTTTTAGTGATATGTCCCTCTTAAGGAATTTTCAATTATGTTCTTTTCCTTCAAGAATTTATAGATTTCAGATTCCTAATTCCCTTAGCTATGCATATGCATTGGAATTTAAGGCCTTTTTCTGTCATAACTTATTGCATATGTAAATCCGCCTTGCATTGATGGGCGTTTGGCCTGAAACTTTAACACGCAATGGTTAACCATACCGAAAATACGCATCTACAGTAAACAAGAAACAAATTAAATTAAGACAGAAGTAAAAGATGCGGGTTCATCAGGACAAAACAAAAATACCTCGGTTCTCCTCCAATTAAGACAATAAATGAACGAAAAGACAACAACAACCCAGTGCCTCAACAGCTCCCGCATAAGCAAGGTCTAGGCGGGTGGGATGTACCCTTCAGGGTGCGACCCTAAAAGGAGGCTGTGTCCGAAGGCCCACCTTAGAAGCATGAAGGCATGAAAGCATGAAAGCATAAAAGCAAAAACACAACACAAGGCAAGCAAACGAAAGCATAAAGCAACGAAAGGCAAATAATATGCAAATAGGCAAATAAATAAATAGACAAATAAAACAGCCTCCGGCCATAGAAAAGACAGGACTCAAGAAACCTATAACTCGGCTCAGTAGCATCTTCTATCTTCAATTTTTGGTTTCTTGAAAAACAACAAACCAAAAATAGAAAGGAGATTTTCTTGTTTTTAATTTCCAATTCACAATTTTTGGCTTTGGCTTGAAAACTAATAACTGAAAATAGAAAGCGCCCTATCTAATGAAATCTCATTTTTGCACTCTCCAAAATGAAAAAATAATTTTAACATATAGAGATTTTTCAGAGATAGATCAAGCACAAAATTAGACTGCGCACAGAGTCCCTAATTGCACAAATTAGCAGCAAAATGGATACAACAATAATGAGGTATCTATTAGATAACCAAATAGGGAGCCTCTAACAAAATATCAAACCCATCAATTCCTGCCTTCCTTTTAACAAAAAACTATCAAGGAACCAACTTTTTCAAAAGTTTAAGCTGATGAGTAAAGGCACACGGTTGCTTTTATACTCTAACATGTCCTTTCCTCATACAAATTCCTATTGAGCTTGAAGCGTGGATGTTGTACAAGCCCACCTCATGACAAATAACCAAACAAAAGCTTAAGTTGATAGGTGAAAGCCCATAATTGGTTTTATACTCTAATACAAAGAGCAAACGAACTTAACAAACTCCAACAAAAATTAGTCAAAATCAGTACCATCACAAATAACACACTAAACACCACAAACACAATCAAATTCAACGCCGCGCAGATCTCAAATCCCAATACACAAACCACGGAAAGATCCAACATAATTGGAACAAGTGCGAATCTATCAAACCCAAAACTTTAGCGACAGAGAGAGAGAGAGAGAGAGACCCGAAGGGTGCGGGAAGCTTCAGAGACGAGGACGGAGGGGCTGCTGCCATGCCCGGAGACAGAAGAACACGTGGCGGCACCAGAAGAAGAAGAGGAGAGAGAATCTGCCACGGCCCGGCGAAGCGGCTCCGGCGGTTTCCTCATTGAAGAAGAAGATCTCAGCCTCGAAATCTGCTGAAACCTCGTGCTCCCCGGGCTCCTCGACGGGCTATTGTAACCTCTCTCCATACTCCGAAACCCTAATCCGCAAATTCACCCTTTTCTACACTGGTTTGATTGATTTCTGCAAGTCCAATCAATCTCTTCTACATTTGAACACAAAATCCAAAATCATTGCACGTGTTCGCACTAGAATTGAAGAGAGTGAGAGAAAATTCCACCGAAAATAGAAAAACCTAATCCTAAAATTCACCCTTCGCTGCACTGATTAATCTAAACAAGTCGAATCAATTTCTTATTCATTTGAGCACGAAATCCAAAATCATTCCATGAATTTGCACTCGAACAGAAGAAAATGAGAGAAATTCAACTGAAAAACGAAAAATCCTCCAGGAATTTGCATCAAGAAGAGAGAGAATAAGGAATATTGAGCGAAGAGATGTAGAATTTCTTAAACTTCGGTGCATAAAGTATATTATTAGCTGGCAACCACAGTTATGAGTATAATTAGTGGAGGGCTAGTTCTGTCTTTTTACACTTGTTTTTCTAGGGATTAGGGAGGTGCATTGCATACTAGGATGCGTTTGGTTTAACTTATTTCACCTTATTTTTTTATCTTATTTATTTTAATAAAATCTATCTATTTACAATCTGTATCTTTTTACAGTGAAGTGTATGGTTGTGCAATATAAAAATATGTTTTTTTACAAAATAAAGTATTTCAATATAAGTTAAAAAAGTAACTTACTTAC
Organism: Simmondsia chinensis; assembly: GCA_018398585.1. NCBI lineage: Eukaryota > Viridiplantae > Streptophyta > Magnoliopsida > Caryophyllales > Simmondsiaceae > Simmondsia > Simmondsia chinensis. Next base: position 7,819,709 of record JAGTTD010000018.1, read on the forward strand.
TATAATCATAAAAATGACTTAATAATATTAATTATCTATTTGTAGTAGGAAAGAAAAATTATGATAATAGTTGGTCATGATAATAGAAAGTAGTGAGTATAACGACCCATGACTATAAAATGTGTGGTGGTCAGTGAGAGTGGTGATAACAAGTAAAAGTAGGTCATGGTGGTAAAGATTTAATGTTAATATAATATTTTTTTAAAGCATTTCTTTGAAATAAGTTGTGAAAAAGATCCAGTTATGAAACAGCTTAGTTATAAAATAGCTTTTTTATCTTTTTATTTAAGTTGTAAAAAAGATATAAAAAGATCTTTTCTACCAACTAGACACAAGCCCTGCAGTCAAAAAAAAGTTGAACCAAACACAGCCTAAGTAGAATCTAAGTAGATCTCGAAAAGATCTAACACTATATCATAACATGACATAAACACAATATGAATATGAAAACAGAATATAAATATGACAGGTTTGGATTGGAGTTTTTGAAACCAGGTTGAATTTGAAGTGATCAATTTAATTAGTTTAGGTAATTAGGTTGAATTTGGGTTTGACCCATTTCACCCGTTTCCTACACACTTGACCGATCTATATAGTTATGTTAAGTATTTAAATGTTATAATACTGTTGTTACTTGTTATATATAGATTTTGATAGCATATCCCACATGAGATAATTTAAAGGACTAGTTATTACAAAGGTTCATATACTTTATCCATCGTATCAATTTAATCCTTGTACTTTTAATTGTGTCAATTTAGTCCCTGTATAATTCAAAATGTGTCAATTTAGTCCTTAGAAAAAAATTTATGTTAATTTTTTAATGAAATTTTTAATGGTTCGGCCACAAATTGGGTTAAATTGAGTAAATATATGAATTTATAATAAGTTACTTGTACAACAACAACAACAGACCCAATGCCTCAAGGGCTCCTGCATAAGCGGGGTCTGGGAGGGGTGGATGTATGCAGCCTTACCCCTTCAGAGTATAACTTTGCTAAGAGGTTGTTTCAGAGGACCTCCAACCTTATAGTGTTGGCAATACAAGGACTTCTCAGGAGGTCACTCATCATGGTACTACTCTCGCCCAAGCACGCTTAACTTCGGAGTTCTAACGGGATCCGATGCCTTAGTGCCTGATAAATGAACCCTTATAATAAGTTACTTGTATCTAACATAATTTTACCATTCAAAATTACTTCATTAACATAGCTTAAATTTGACCAAAGGACTAAATTGACACATTTTGAATTATTCAGAGACTCAATTGACACAATTAAAAGTACAAGGACCAAATTGACACAATGGGCAAAGTACAAAGACCTTTGGTGTAAATAATCCCAATTTAAACTATATTGAGCAATGTTAATGTAATGATTTATTTTAATATAGATATGTTATATATTTATTGCCACTCAAGGTGTAGTATTAACATGTTCATAAGTTGACAGATTAGTATTTAATGAAAAAAATAATCAATATAATTAAATGTGTAACCGACGAGTTGTGTGTTAAATAATTGGGTTAGATAGAGGTTGAAAGTTCTTAACTCATTTAATAAATGGGTCGGATTCGAATTGACTCTATTTTTAAGACATTTCGCATAACACAAAAATGAACACAATGCTACATTACACATTTGCCATCCCTAATGCCAAGTCTTAAGCTTTGGCAGTATATGGGGGGTTGGAAAGACTAGTATGCCCTTGATCTGGTATGTAGTATAAGCATTTTGAGGCTGATGTATAGAAGCCTTTAAAGATGTCCCTTTTAAGGTTTTATAGTGATTTGGTATGTGTTTGATACATGATATTTTGTATAAAGACATGGGAATGCAAGAAATATAAGTCTTGCATTGGAACTATAAATAGTTAGGTAGTTACAAGTTGTTAAGCAAGAGTTACTGTATGGAGGTTCATATAAGTAATTGTAATTGAATTCAAGAAAAAGTATAGAATTAGAAATCACAATTATCTTCTGCCTACTTCTCTTCTCTATTCTTTTCCTCCCTCAATTTCTCTTCAAATTCTCAATTAGATCTCAAGGGACTTGATCTCTCCTGAACTAATCCGTATCATTGGTATCAGAGCATCTCGACCGGCTCGACAATGAAATGGCTATCAATGTGAATCCAAAGCTCAAAAATCGAATAGACGAAGATCTAAGACGCTAAGGAGCTGCATTCATTGAGCAATATCGGAAGATAGATCTCAAGGATCTTAAATTGGATCCGTGGCTGGACAAATTGATCAAGTTATCTAGAAAAACTGATGAACTGGTCAATAAGGAGAAAATTGATGTTGTGACCACGAAAAATTCGACAACGAAGATGGTGGTGGCAGCGGAAATGAAATTTGTAAGCATTTGTAAATCAAAACAAATTACCTCAACAATTGCACCCGATTTGGTCAAAACAGCACCAGAACTTACTGAAAATGAAGACCACAAGCTGGAGTCGCCAGAGTCGATATTGGAGGAGGAAGACAATGTTTCTGTCACCACCAAGGTGCCAGAACCACCAGCTTGGGTCAACGAGGTGATGTTTAGACCGGCCAAAGCCTTGGACGGAGGTTAGATGCACGGAATAAGGAACCAACAATGATGGTCGAGGTGAAGAAAGTGACCACCACGAGAAGGCCGTCCAGCACCTCGGAGGGCAACCGCGCTTTGCTGGGGAAGACGAAGATTCCATCATTGTCAAGACAGAAGTCGAGGATGCGAAGGGCCATGTCAAAACCGAGCCACCGCCGCGAGAGAGCGAAGAGGCTGATGATGCCTATCAACCACCGAGCGCCGACGCCTATTGTACACCGCTGGCCACCCAATTATGTGAATGAGACTGTTAAAAATTTATAGTCAAACATAAAAATCAACGATAAACAAGATAATAGAAGATAGATGAAAGGGAGCGAATGAAGAGATAACTAAATGTGATATATTTGGATTTTAATGTACTTATAGGGAGACAAAGAGAGATTAATTATTTTCCTTTTCCCTAAATCATTAAAAAATCCAATTGAATCAACAACAACAACAACAACAAGCCCAGTGCTACCAAGGGCTCCCGCCAAAAGTAGGGTTTGGGGAGGGTAGATGTACGCAGTCTTCCCCCTTCAGGGGGTTACCCTGAAGAGAGGCTGTTTCCTAGGACCCCCAGCCTAAGATCATAGTCTTGCATCCATCAGCAAAAAAAAAAAAAAAAAAAAAAAAAAAAAAAAAAAAATTTCCAATTGAATCATCCACCTAAATAGTTATCATAAAAAACTACTCCATATTGCATAGGTAACTAATCTTTGCAAAAATTCCCACTAAATTGGTAGTTTTTTTATCCTAAAATTTTTGAATATTATGGGAGTTAATTTTTTTTCTTTTTTCTTTTAAGAAAATACTTAACAACTACTAGGTTTTTAGAATTACTGAATTCTATGGTTCATAATTTTTTGGGGAGGGCAGAAACTTCAAAATAATAATATAGACATATTTGTCTTTCTACTAATCAAGGTTCTTATAGTCTCTATTTCAGAACTATAGTGAGCAGATCTTTTATTTGTACTTACTAAACTTCTTGATTATAAAGAATTAAAGTTAGATAATAAAAATGTAGGATTTATTATGCATTATTATTTGCTATATAGATTTACAAATGAATGTTACCTTGACACATTGTGGTTCGAGATCAGGATAGAACTAGAGAGGGGATCACTAGTTGCTTATAACAACACCTTTCTTCGAGTCCGGTGGTGGTGCCTTGTAAGAGAAAATGTGGCTGAGTTAATTAAAAATATAGGTACTTAGTATACTACACATGAAAATATGAGTCAATTAAACTAATAATATAATATAAATTTTAATTTGTAAATAAGTTTAGTTAATAGGAAAATACATTTGGAACACCATCAACAAATTTAAAACCATTTTTAAGAGAGAATAAATTTTTGTGTCTATACCTGATTTTGTCTTTCTGACATACAATGTCCTCCACTGCTTCGCAATTATAGCAATGATCACTCTGTCATTAAGATTAAGCAATGAAAAAGTGGAAAAATAGTTTTGAGTGAGAGGGAGATAGAGAGAGATTAGGAAGAGATAAATTATAATAATGGGTGGTTATTGAAATGGCGATTTTATTTTTCTTTATAAACATAAAAATAATTAAAAGAGAAAAATAGGGGAAAGTGGGAGGTGAGAGGTAGATACCCATAACCAACCTAATTTTTTTTTTTTTTTTGGTTTCTTTAGAATTTTAGGATTTGTTACTTGAAGCCTTTATAGAGAAGGAGGAACTTCTCCATATTATATATTATATATATATATATATATATATATATATATATATTATACTATATTATATAATTATATATATAATAAGATAGACTACTGATTCCTCGTGAGTTGCACGGTCGAATATTTAAAAGTTTAAATAATTGTATATCATATGTTATCGTTTTCAAATAAAGTTAGTATCTATACATTGTGAGCTTCTTATTACGCTGTTTGGAAATGCCTAAGTTATGCAATCTTAAATATTCGACAAATATTTTCAATATATTTTAAATTTGTATGATACTTAATTGATCATTTAAGTAAATTTCATTAATTATTGTAAAATATAATGTACAATGTTATTTTACTTGATAAATATGTTGTCTTATAATTCTTTTATGCACTACTCTTATCTCATAGTTTAGTTTTTGCATACATGATATCTGTAGACATATGAAGAGAAATATTGAGAAAGAAAATTAGGAAATGAAATTAATAGTTATAGTATTAATAAAAAAAATTACAGAGATGTCAATGGCAACCACCATGAATGCCATGGTTGAAAAGTCGGTAAACTTTTTAGAGTTTATTTCATTGTAAAGTAAGAAAATACAATAATTTTTGAGAAAGGCTAAACTGGGTATTAAGAGGGTTATTTTAAACTGTTTGTAAGTTTTTTACATACTTTTGTTGGTGGGTTTTAAATTTATGTTTTCATATTTTATTGTTGGTATTTTGTTACTGTTGCCTTCTTAATTTCATTTATATTCTTTAACTTTCTTTAAATTTTTGAATGTATTATTTATAAGTCTTATATTAATTTTTTTCAATTTCATGGACTAAGTTTTTTCTTTACTCATTTTTTAATTATTTTAAACAAATTAATTTTGCAACTAATGTATTTCAAATTGTTTATTTTTTTTATTTTTTTTGTATTTTAATATCTAGATTTTGGTTTTGTTGGTTTTGAATCTTCTTTACAAAAATTAATGTTTGTACATAATGTTAAACAAATTAATTTTGCAAATAATGTATTTCAAATTATTTATTTTTTAATTTTTTTTTATTTTTACAACAAGATTTTGGTTTTGTTGGTTTTAAAACTTCTTTACAAAAATTAATGTTTACAAATAACTTTTTTTTCACCTCTATTCATATTACGGATTTTTAGAAAAATATTTGTCCATTATATTTTTCTTTTCACATAACTTGTTTCATAATGATATTTGTTCATATTATTTTAATATTTTAGTTGAAATAAATTGTAAATTAGTGTTCCTTGTTTTCGATTTTTTTTTCTAAGTGATAATAGAATGTTTTATTTTGTTCAAATGTCCAATTTTGCAGTTTATTTTAATATTTAAGTAATTGGTTATGTCATATAATTGAATAGATTGTATCTTTGAAATACTTCATAATTTTTAAACTTTATATGTAGTATAGATTTGAGTAACATATGTAATGAGTAATAATTCTATGGTATAGCTAATCAATTAAAATGAACAAAATGATGGATATAGGAATGGAGAAAACTTATCAAGTGTGGTAAATATCTTTTACTGTCTAATTACATATTCTCGCTTGCCTCTTGACAAAGAAAACTGACTGCATGTGAGTCCTGCCAAGAATGGTACAAAAAGGTTGATGCTTTTTTTCTCTATTAATATCTCAATGCAGAAGGTTTTAAGATGTTGACCCTGTGAATCAATATTTTAAAGTAGCCCTTGATGTTTTTCTCTGCTTCCTCTCTGTCACTTTTCGAGATTGCATTATGTGCAACTATATTGAAATACCATGGAGATGAAAGACATGCCACGCAGATTATAGTGTGGGTAGTTAAGGAAATGAAGTTAGTGGAGGCAATACAATTGTGGTTATAATTGATTTTTCTTTTTTTTAATATGGAATTATATTTACACTTACGAATTTAGTTTTGCATTTTTATTTTTTTACTAAGTATAGAAATTAAGAGTTTGGGCCTTCCAAGTATCAGTACACATAGATAGATAGGAAATAATACTTTTTAATCAAATTGTTTGTTTTGCCTTTTTTCAATAGGCATTTTCTTGCGGAAATCCAAATTTAATAATTGTACTATGTCTATTTTATGGTAAGTACATATATGATGTAAATATTATTGCATTAGATATTACATTCACATACATCAGTATAAATAATAAATAAGCTCTATAATATTAGTACTATTGTTAATACATATTAATAATACATATTATCGTATGAAATTGCAAATATTTCTTTGATAATTATACTCCATAAAAGAAAAAAAATACAAACCACATTATTGCGTACAATTATAACGGACTTGAATACCAACTATTCTAAGATCTCTCTCTACTTGGGGAAATAAAATTTTCACAAAGTAAATGCTACTATTTTGGGCTGACTCTTTTCATCAAGTCATCGTTATTGGACCGCGTTATTTTGGTATGAACCGACTACTATACTCAGGCTGTGGTAAAATTTAGCATTATAAAATTTAAAATTTTTGATTTCTAACATTAGGAACATATCTAAATTATTTCGCTCTTGAACCTTGAGTGCTTAATCAATGATGTAAATTTTCAACATTAGGAATTGCAATTAATAATGTAGTGCCATTTCATCTTGAAAGCATATCAAATCTAAGCAAGTAGTAAATCAAATAGCAACGTCATACTGGAAGTATCAAACCTAAGCAAGTTGTAAATAAGTTAGAACAGAAAATTAAGTAAATGAGTAACTAACCAGGAGCTGTCGAAGGGTCTAGAAATAATGAAATGTATAGGTTAAAATACAAATTACATAAAATTGATTAGACTGTGTTAGACTATATTGTATAGGTGTTACTATTATATGTAACTGAGCCAAATGGGCCTTCTTTGTATATCATGTAAGGCCCATTATATTTCTATAAATATATGAGAGGGCCACTGCTCTATGCACGCTCCTCATTCTTTCATGGTATCAGAGCTCTCCCGAGCCCTCTCATAATGGCAAACTCTAGCTTCCGTTTAATTCTTTCCATTCAAAAAAAGGGTAGAAACCCTAATTTGGCAAACCCTAGCCGCCGCGAGCTGTCCTAGCCTAGCCGCCCCCAGCTGTCGCTCTCTCTGTCTTTGCATTATGGCCCACAAATACCTCTTCCGCCTCCTCTCTAGTCATCGGTGCGACTTCCACGTTGCCTACTACTGGTGGTACCCCGTCTCTTCCCACACCATTCAGCATCTCTAATATTCGACAGCACATATCATCCATTCTTATTTTGAATGATCTATCAACCTACTTAGTCTGGCACCGCTCGTTTATCTCTGCTTGTCAAGGCTATGCTATTGATGATCATCTGGACGGTTCATCTCTTCCACCCGTTGTTGCCGATCCAACCTATCTCTACTGGAGGCAGGTTGAAAATCCCCTTATATCTTGGATACTTGGTACTATTTCCTCTGATCTTGCAAGTGTTGTATGTGTGATGATGATGATTTAACTGCTGCATTTATTTGGAGTTCCATCACTAGACTTTTCACTGATTTCGCTCAATCACGCCAATTGCAATACAACGTGAATTAACTAACATCAAGAAGGCCAATCTTCCATGTTAACATACCTCACCAAAATTAAATCCCTGGTTGATAATCTTAAATCTGTACGTGCCTCTATATCTGACGTTGATATTGTTCTAGTTGCTGTGGATGATCTTTCTGATGAAAAAGACTTTCATGCTATTTGTACCTCTATTACATCTAGAGTCCCTTTTCCCTCGTTTATTGAGGCTCGGTCTATGTCAATGAATGAAGAATCTCATCTTAAGAATGCTAACACCAATACCCCTACTCTTCTCCTCCCTACCGGCACCACCCAGGTGGCGCAACCGCCACCCACAGCTAGCGCCGTGCCCACCCAACAGCAGCAGCAAGTGCCGGCCCCTGAGCAACTTGTTGCTCTCCCTGCTCATCAAAGTTCGCATGCACCTGGTTCTGGAAATCAATTTGGTAATGGTCGAGGTAATGGTCGTGGTCGTGGGGGTTAAGGTAATGGTGGAAGTCGTGGACGTCATGGTCGTGGTTATGGAGACCCATGGATGCAGAACATATGGGGTCCGAATTTTAGGGGTATGCCATGGCCTATGCCTAGGCCCATGCTGTATCACACGCCTCATTTTGGCTCAGCTCCTCAAGGTGGTAATGTACCTTCTTATCCACAATTTCATCCAGTAAATGATGCTTATACCACTGGATATGGTTTTTACCCAGGTTTTGATGTGAGTTAGTTTTCCCCACAGTCATATTCCACCCTAATTCTTGACTCATCCTGGGTCATGGATAGTGGGGCTTCCTCTCACATGACAAATAACCCAGGTATCCTCACATCCTTGTCTCCATATACTGGTTCTGATAGAATCTTGGTTGGTAATGGTGCATCCCTTTCTATTACAGGCATTGGGTCATGTTTCATCTCTACTCCTGCAGGTCTTTTTACTTTAAATAAAGTACTATTCATTCTCGGTCTATCCAAAAACTTACTTTCTGTCCTTTAATTTTGTTCTAATAATAACTGTGTTCTTGAATTTGACTATTTTGGCTTTTCTGTTAAGAATCCTAAATTGAAGTCCACCATCATCCGTTGTGTTAGCACGGGGCCTCTCTTTACTTTCTAGGATCATCCTCTTTCCATACATCGTTCGTTGCTTCTTGAGTCTCCTTCTCTCTTTGGCACCATCGCTTGGGCCATCTAGGAGAACCAGTTTTGTCCACTTTAGTTAAGCAAAAGTTTATTTTTTGTTCTAGTTCTTCATAATCCAGTTTGTGTCATGCTTGCCAACTAGGCAAGCATAGTCATTTGCTTTTTCAAAAGTCTATAACCAATACTACGTGTCCTTTTGATATTGCTCATTCCGATGTATGGACATCACCTGTTCTTAGTTTCAGTGATTTGAAGTATTATTTGTTATTATTGGATGATTACTCTCATTTTGTGTGAATTTATATTATGCGTGCCAAATCTGAGGTTTTTGACATGTTTGTTCAGTTTCGTAATCTTGTGTTGAATCAATTTGGTGTGGAAATCAAACGTTTTCAATGTGATAAAGGTACTGAATATATCAACCATGACTTTAATGGACTTTTTCTGCAAAGGTGCTTTCTCAATAGGGACTCTTGCCCTCATACATCCCAACATAATGGAAAAGTTGAACGCATGAACCGCACCATTGGTAACATGATGCGTTCCCTCTTGTTCCAAGCTTGTATGCCATTAGAAAGTTGGGTTGAAGCAGTTTCTATTGTAGCTCACATTATCAACCTACTACCATCCACTTCCATCAAGAAAAAGATCCCTTTTCAACGTCTATATAAGAAGAAAGTTAATTATGATCACCTTTGGGTCTTCGGCAATGCCTGCTATCCAAATCTAAGTGCAAACACTTCACATAAGCTTGTTCCGCCCTCTACTTTATGTGTTTTCTTGGGTTATCCACCAAGTCATAAAGGTTATAAATGTTTGGATCTTTCTACTAATAAAGTCATTATTTTGAGGCATGTTGTTTTTGATGAAGCAGACTTTCCTTTTGCACCGGTTGGGAACCTTTTCTCAAGCTATAATGAACCGTCTTCACCACACCTTTTCCCCGCCACTAGCATCATCACCGTTCGCCAGCTTTCCGCCACCGCAGCCGCCCCTCACAGCTACACCTGCCGCAGCGTCTCCTGCCCCTACCGAATAGCCTACGGTTCCACCCGAGGCACCCACTCCTCCCCCTGCCCGGTCTTCGATTCCTCCTGCTTCCTCTATTCATCTCATGGTAACTCGTGCCTGAGCTGGTATTGTGAAACCTTTTCTGAAACCTTTTATAATTGCTCATAATTCGTTGCCCGAGGTTCCTTTTTCTTATAAACAGGCTCTTACTGATGATAATTAGAAGCATGCAATGCTCGATGAATTTAATGCTCTTATTCGCAATAAGACATGGGATCTTGTTCCACCACCCCCTCATGGTAACATAGTTGGCTCCAAGTGGGTTTTTCGCATAAAACAGACATCTACTAAATAGGTTGAATGGTATAAAGCTCGGTTAGTTACTCAAGAATTTACACAGAGGTATGGCATAGACTACGGTGAAACTTTCAGTCTGTTGTTAAACCTGCTACTGTTCGTACAATCTTGACTATTGCCACTTCTCGGCACTAGCCTATTCATCAACTTGATGTTAAAAATGCGTTTCTCAATGGCACACTTAATGAAGAGGTCTATATGAAGCAACTACTGGGTTTCATCAGCTCTCAACATCATGATCATGTCTGTAAGCTTCACAAGTCTCTTTATGGTCTCAAGCAGGCTCCTCGTGCCTTGTACACCCGCTTTGCTACCTTTCTACATAGGTTGGGCTTCCACAGCTATAAATCTTATTCCTCTTTATTTGTCTTTCATCGTGGACATGACATGGCTATATTACTAGTATATGTTGATGATATAGTTTTTACTGCTTCCTCTAATATGGTACTTCAAGACCTGCTTCACTCTCTTTGATCTGAGTTTGACATGACCGACTTGGGACGTCTCAGTTACTTTCTTGGCATCTCAGTATCTCACTTATCTACAGGACTCTTCTTGTCCCAATCTAAATACCCCCACGATCTTCTGGACCGGACCAACATGCTCTTTACAAGCCTGTTGCTACACCCATAGATTCCAAGTCCAAGCTCTCTATAGAGGACGTTGAGCTCATGCCCGATCCCACCTTATACAGGTCCATTGTTGGTGCCCTTCAGTAACTCACCTTGACTCGTCCTGACATTTCTTATGCAGTTCAATAGGTGTGTCTGTTTGTGCATGCTCCATGCTCGTCACACTGGATGGTTGTTAAGCGCATCCTACAGTATAACAAGGGCATTATTGATCATGGTTTGACTATCTGCCCGACTTGTTTTAACCAACTCGTGGCTTACTCCGATACTGATTAGGCTGGATGCTCCGATACTTGCCGTTCCACATTTGGTTTTCGTGTTTTTCTTGGAGGCAACATTATCTCCTGGACCTCCAAACAGCAGCCACAATCTCCAGTTCCAGTGCCGAGGTTGAATATCATGCAGCTTCCAATGTCGTCTCACAATGTTGCTGTCTTCGTTCTCTCCTTAGTGAGCTCAGTCTTCTTCTTCCACGGGCTATCTTGGTATATTGTGACAATCTCCCTGCCATGTACTTGTCTACCAACCCCGTCTAGCATATTCGCACTAAACATATCGAGATTGACATTCATTTTGTCCACGAGCATGTTCAACTGGGTCTTGTTCGGGTCCTTCCTATTCCGTCATCACAATAAATTGTCGACATATTCACAAAGAATCTTCGGCGCCAACTTTTTCTGCTTTTTAAATCCAACCTTCACATTCGGTTACCTCCTGCTTCGGTTGAGGGGAGATGTTAAACTATATTGTTTAGGTGTTATTATTGTATATAACTGATCCCATTCGACCTTCTCTGTATATCATGTAAAGCCCATTATATTTCTATAAATACAAGAGAGGACCACTGCTCTATGCACGCTCCTCATTCTTTCAGATTGGTTGTATTGCAAAGTAAAAATTGAAAGATTTGAGAGACGTGATTATTGTCTATGAAGGTTTGTGAAATGCAATAACTAATATTTTCAACCAAAGAAGATCATTTGTTCAATATGTAAAGGTTAGAAGTGTGTTTAGTGGGAAGTCAAGGTTCTTAAGGGGTTAGTGGAAAGTTAAAAAACAAAAAATACGAAATATTAAAATATTGGCTATATATTTTTATTTTATCTTTTTTCTTTATTTTTCAAAATATTTGGGTTGCTCACAATTGAGAGTTTGGGGTTAGGAGAGATGTGGAAGAAGGAAGCACTTAGCATTAAAATATAGTGTTAGGGATAAAACTTGATGCGGAAGGGTAAACCCTGATAACTTGATTCGATTCAAATAATATGACTCACGCAAAACAAGTAGTAAACAAATATGGAGAAAGAAAGAACAAACAAGAACACACAATATTTACGTGGAAACCCCTCTTCAATCGAGAGGGGAGAAAACCACGGGCGAAGATGAAGATTCTTTATTGATACTGAACGGAAGAATTACAACGACACTTCCTCTGAACGAGATCTATGAAAGAATTACAATCACTTTCTTTAAACTCTCGTAGCACTCAAATCTGAATTAGAGGAATGACAAAGTCACCTCTTTTACTCTCAATGGTGGCGCCTCACAAACTTTGATTGGATACCTAATGATGTAATCCCTACATCCCTTTTATAGACCCGTGTCTGGGAGGGCCCGATCGATCGGAACGAGCTAATCGATCGGCCCTCTAACTGGTTAAAAATACCCAAAATTTCCTTAAATCGCCTGATCGATCGGGCTTCCCTCCCGATCGATCGGTGACCCTACAGCAACCCCATAAAACTAAAACAAGTAATTTGAGACATAAACCTAACAAATCTCCACCTTGGCTCGAATTACATACATAAAAGAATTTCCTCCACCTTCTCCACTAAACCCCAACGCACGGGGTTATCTCAACGAAACATGAAACCTAACCGAGTCCGAGCGAAGCTTGAACTTCCTGCTAGGTAGAAACTGAGTGAACATATCTGAGAGGTTATGAGCAATTTCAATCTTCTTCTTCTCTGAATTGGCTCTTGGCACATTATCTGAAACAGCCACCTGCTGCTGAACTGTGTTACTCAACTGAACTTCCTCTGGCTTACTCACCTGACCTGAATCACAAACAACTGACGACATCTTTTATGGAGACAATAACGAAGACTCACCAAACATGACATGTCTACTCGTCAGGAATTGTTTGGAGCGAAATACTTTCTGCTTCCCATAAAGCCTTTGTTCACATACCACCAGTCCTGTAGACTGATCACACAAAGAGCCCCTCACACTGTGCTCAGACAGACCCCTATCATCTGAATGATCCAATCTCGAACGTCCTGAATTTGTGATTTCTGATTCTGTCAACAACAAGGATGGTGAAGATGCTGCAATAGATCTAACAACTATGGAACGGACAAGCTCATACAGCGTACCTAACCCTCTGCCCTTCATAACTGTCAATTCACCCTTAATGACCCTCAAAACTCCACCTTCAGCTGTGTACCTGTACCCTTTAGACTTAAGAGTACCTAAAGAGATGGGATTCTTCTTCAAATCAGGAACATGGCGAACATCGCTCAAAACCCTGATAGTGCCATTGAACATCCTAAAACGAATTGTTCCTATACCCATAACTTTGCATGAAGTATAATTACCCATCAAAGCAACTCCACCTCGAACTGACTCGTACGTGGAAAACCAATCCCTGTTGGGACAGACATGATAGGAGCAACCCGAATCCAAAATTCAACTATCTCTCAAATTGGACTGAGGTTCAGACACAGACAATAGAAGATCTTCATTCTCACCATCCACAACACTAGCTACTATAGATCTCTGGTCAGACTTATTATCTACTTCAAGTTTTCTTTTAAGCTTGTAACAGTCTTTCTTAATGTGCCCTTTCTTATGACTGTAGTTACAGGTTAGGTCTTGATACCTAGACTTAAACTTGTTTCCACAATAATCATACTCAGTTCTCCCCCTCACAAATAAACCACTACCTGAGTTATAAACAGAATCAGATAATTCTCTGTCTACTCGTTCTTTACTTAGTAGGTTTCTCTTAACTTCATAAACAGATATGGTTTGTCTACCACCATAAATCATGCTTTCAACAAAACCCTTATATGAAGCAGAGAGAGAATATAACAACAACATTGCCCGATCTTCATCCTTAGGAACATCGTCCAATTCTTTCAAAACTTGAACAATTGAATTAAATTCATTGACGTGATTCTTAAGTGACGTACCTTCTGACATATGAAACGTGAATAACCGGGGCTTAACTGCGAGTTTGTTGGAGACAGACTTGAAACCGAACATATCCTGCAATTTCTCCGACAACTCCTTAGCGGTCTTCACTTCCAAAATTTCTGTCAAAACGTTATCGGTAAGACACATCTGAATTGCTGTGAGCGCCTTCTCATCTAACTCCTCCCATTGTACTTCTGTCAAATTCTCTGGTTTCTTCTCTTTTCCATCTAAAGCTTTCTTCAAGCCACTCTGAGTCAAGAGGCCCTTAACGCGAACCTGCCATAAGCTAAAGCTCCCCTGACCACCAAACTTCTCAACCTCGGTCTTAATTGTGGACGTCATATTACCAAATCGAAATAACAGGGCTCTGATATCAATTTGTTAGGGATAAAACTTGATGCGGAAGCGTAAACCCTGATAACTTGATTCGATTCAAATAATGTGACTCACGCAAAACGAGAAGTAAACAAATATGGAGAAAGAAAGAACAAACAAGAACACACAATATTCACATGGAAACCCCTTTTCAATCGAGAGGAGAGAAAACCACAGGCGGAGATGGAGATTCTTTATTGATACTGAACAGAAGAATTACAACGACACTTCCTCTGAATGAGATCTATGAAAGAATTACAATCACTTTCTCTAAACTCTCATAGCACTCAAAATCTGAATTAGAGGAATGACAAAGTCACCTCTTTTACTCTCAAATGCGGCGCCTCACAAACTTTGATTGGATACCTAATGACGTAAACCCTACATCCCTTTTATGGACCCGTGTCTGGGAGGGCCCGATCGATTGGAACGAGCCAATCGATCGGCCCTTTAACTGCTTAAAAATACCCAAAATTTCCTTAAATTGCCTGATCGATCGGGAGGGAAGCCCTCCCGATCGATCGGTGACCCTACGGCAACCCTATAAAACTAAAATAAGTAATTTGAGACATAAACCTAACATATAGATAGATAGATACTTACCAAGCTACCCTCAATAAAACATGCTTTTTATCAATGAATTATAAACAAGTTTAAAAATAAAAAAATTCTAAATTTTTTTGGTGCAAAAGCCTGTAGCAACACGCCGAATCCTTAACAATTTTTCGAATTCAAAGGTGAAGAGTAATTTCGTCATTTGCAAAATACATTACTTAATATCATTTAATTAAATTATTTAAATTTAGTGTTTTGATACATTTATACCTAAAACGCATCATTTCATTTGAAGGAAAGTTAAAGGTGTTAGCATCAGATGTGACATTAAAATTTTTTTGAAAGTCTAGGTATGACTTTGAAAAATTAGAAAAGTTAGATGGTTTTCTGATACCTGACTTCAAAAATATAGGTTAACTCGAACACAAGATGGCTTAAAATCTAAAGGCCTAAACACAATATAAAATTTGACCTGAACATCAAAATCACCCAACTCGAAAAATTTGAACTTGAAATGACCGAAATCACCTTATTTCAAAGTCCAAACTAACCTAGCCCGAATGAACCGAAACTTGAGATGACTCAAATATAGAAAATGAAAATACTCGACTAGAATGTGATGTAAATAAGCCGAGGTAAAGTGAAAAATGAGCCAATTAAATTGACCAAAACTTAATACAAGCTAGACCCAAAATAACCTGACCCATCTCAAACTCAACCTAGGATGACTAGAAATTTGAAATGATACAACTTGTTTTTTTTTTTTCCAAACTAAGATGGCTCTAGCTCAAAATGACCCAAAACAGCTCAAACTCGATCAATGCTAGCCTCAATTCCGAAAAAGACTAACCCGATTAACTGAAAATCTGAGATAACTTGAACACCAAATGATCCGACGTGATATTCGACTCCGATTTGACTCAAAACTCGAATAACTATTACTCAAAGTGAATCGCTCCAACCATAATAACACGAGCGCAATGTGAACCGCTCGACCAAAATCTAACCGTAGTTGATTTAAAACTCGAAATACTCCAACTCAATTGACTGAAAACCCTTGATGATTCGAATCATTATGTAATTATAATTCCAATCTCTAATTCATTTGATAAACTAAACAATGGAATTCAATTCCATAAGAATTCTAATTCCATCATATTTGGATTTGAAATTACAATACCACTGTCAAATTCCAATTTTATATGCCAAACAGAGCCTAAAGGTATTTACAATTCAACTTTGGACATAATTGAAGATTGTTAAAAATCGTAACATCAGAAGAGGATCAGATCAAAAACTGACTAGCTACACTCTGTCCTTGGATTAAACCATTATGGTTGGTAAAAATTTTGTTATTAACAAGAGTTTTACACAAAGTTATAAATCGTTGGACATAATAATTTTTTTTTAAAATAAAAAAAGGAAGAACTATTTTGTAAATATTTTATCCTAGAAAAATATTTTTTTAATCTAAAATACATACTTGTTGAAAGAAAACTTCTTCTTCTTGACCAAATGGAGGCTTGATGCAATATAAATAAATAGGCTATTTATTGTGCACTTAATATTTAATTTTGGTAAATCTATGAGGTTTTAGATCTTTTTAGTTATGGTGGTAGCACTACTCTCATTTCTAACCCTCTATTGTGGTAGAAACTTTTAAAGTAATGGCGGATCTAGGAAATTTTATCACTGGGGTACACTTGAGCAATGGTTGTAGTTATACTTTTCGGTACATAATTCAAGTATACGATAAAGTGCTCTCTATGTTAGAATTTAAGTAATTTTTAAAACTTAAGTAATAAAATTTTAAACTTTAGAATACAAAGTGTTAAAACCTCGAGGCACTTCATCATATATATTGAAATATTATATTACCCAGATGATAAATAATCAAACATGATAGTCCTATATGATAGTTTCCCTAATTTTTATATCAAAATTCAATATCCCAACTACTGTGTTTATAACAAATCTTATAGAACAAATTTTCAGATCTTATTATGTTAAGTTAAAACCATGACTTATAACTTTGAAAATTTCAGATTTACAATTTAAACTCAAGATCTTTGCAAAGTAAGCAATAATATGAAAGAATCAACAAATCAAAACAAGAACACGAAAGATTTACGTGGTTTGGCACCTCTAAACAAGGTCCTATTCCACTACTCCCTTTTACTAGGAAAGTCTCTCCAGTAATATCAAGAATTAAAGTGTTTACTAATCAAATCTAAGCAAAAACACCACAATACATCCATATCTCAGGATTCTAAGATAGAAACCTAATAAACAAAGCAAGAGATGAGGAAATCTTATGAAGAAGCCTTAAAAGGCTTCGAAATGCTCCAATGAAGGAAGATTGAAGACCAACAAGTGTTAACACCCACGGATCTTGTGAAATTTCCTTGGAATCACCGAAGAGAGAGAAACATCAGAAATGAAAGAAAGAGAAAATGAACTAACAGATTAAGGTTTTCATTGAGAAAATCGGCCTTATATACCTAGAGGTCTCAATCATTGGCAACACCTACTTGGCATGATCATGGCCATTCATTTTTATTGCATCTAACATTCCAAACTTAATCAAACAAACACAATCTAGGGCGTTGGCTGCACGACACATGTCCAACTCCTTTCTTCTAGATTTTGACACACAAGGCTGAAGAAAAGCCTCCTCCTTTTAATATACACGGGCAGCTAGTACATGAGCGGGCAACACAGGCAGCAAGTAAAGACAAGTAAATCTTACTTCTGGGCAAGGGCATTATTGTCTTTGTCTTCATGGTTGATCATTCAAGTAAGGACAAGTAAATCGTACTTGAGGCCAGGGCATTATTGTCTTTGTCTTCATGGTTGATCATTCAAAAACTTGAACCCAAAAAAGACCTAAACTTATACAAAATTACAACACATGCCACTCAATACAAAATAATGCCTACAAGCCCTTAACCACTGCGTCTTGTGTCTGTTTGCTCCATTTTGTTTGGAATGATGTGAGCATGGTCGCCATAAATATGAACATAAAACAAACATGCAAAAGAGACTCACACGACTAAGGAGTGAGCCTGATTATGAACTGCGCGTCTCTGACCTCAACCACTCACCATTTTCGGAGAAAAGGTTGTGGTATGTTGGTGTATCTGACTTCGGCTATACCGTGAACTTTGCTTACGCTTCAATTAAGAAGACTTTGTTAAGTACTTGTTTGTGGATTTTACGTTTTTTTATGACAAAAAATTAAAGGATATGGACCTAACATAAGTGGCAGTTACAGTGACAGAGCAGGGCCCACTAACACCTTTCCTTATACACTTAAAAGTTAGGAACTGGGGTGGAGACAAACCCAAGAGATCAGTAGTCCACTTATAAGCCCGAGTCAAACAGGTTTCAAGCCTGGCAACCCTTGACTTATAATAACTCGAATGAGTTTAGGTCTAACAAGATTAAGGTGGAGCAAACTGTATTTAGGTCACTAAATTAGGACCAGCGCAATCAAGGGACAAGCCTTGGCCATCAAAGCTCTAATCAATCGCGCGACCCTAAGTTCACCCGACTCATAAATTAGTGACAGTAGTGTTAAGACCAACATAATCAAGGAACAAAGCCTTGGCCATCAAGGCCTTAAACTAAAGCCTCAAATCTCAACTTCTCAATTTGTAAGAACATATTAAAACCAAAAAGTCACACCTGATGCCCGAGAATTGTACTATGATAGAGGTAAGTACAGCAAAGACCAATGTTACGCTATGTCTAGTTAAGTTACACTAATCTTAAGAAAAGAGCACAAGTGTGCTGTAAAAAACTTGAAGTAGTTTTGTCCTGAGTGTATGTGTACTACTTTGGACTAAAGCAGAGTCCTTTATTTATAGAAAAAGAAAATAACAGCTGCTCCTAATTTCACGGCAACTTCACCCACGTCTAGCCACAAAGCTCTTTTTCTTCATGCGCTTATTCTTGACCAACGTCTCTTTAGTTTTGGAGGGAAATCCTTGATGCCCACATCCGTAATTTTAGTAGAGTTCCCTCTAGAAGCACCACGTTCCCCTGAATTAAGCTTAAGGCCCAAGCAACAGAAATTACGCTCCAAGTAACTTCCTCGAGCTTGGAAACTACCATTCTTACAGCTTTCCTGGCAGCCCCTCGAGCTCGAGCTTATTTCACCCTTCAACTATCTCAAAGCCTTGAGTGGCTAATACCCTTGTTAAGGGTAGTAATGTTTTCCAGGAACTGGGCCTAAGATGTCGTTACTACAGTACCCAAAGGTCTAACTTCCCTCGAGGAGAACCTCATGTGATGACCACTTTGCTCTTTACTTAAAAACGGCGTCGTTCACATGCTGTTAAAATTAGGGTGTAAACAAATGTCCTCCTTTTAACCGCAAATTTAAATTTACAATGGGTAAAAAAGTCTTCCTGATTTGACCCTCAACGGCTAGAGGGAGCTCGAGAGAACACTGTACGTCGCTTGCTCTTCCTTCTCGTGTCTCTATAAGTATGACGGTTAGGGTTTGAACTTTTCACTTTCTGCTTTCTGTTCTCTCTTTTCTGGTCCTCAAGCGCACTTGCAATCTCTCGCTTTGATTCTTGAATCTCTGAATTCCCTAACTCAATCTGCTCTTCGATCCTCTGCTTCCCTTGAATCTGATAATGGCACAACTCTCATCTGCTGTGGCTGTTCCTCCTCCTCAAGCTGATGGTCCTATTGAACAACTGACTCGATTTCTCCAATCTGATCACTCAGTTATCTCTGATGTGCTTTAGAGTTTAGTTGATCTTAAGACCATCACGGAGGAACTTTCATGGCTATCTGAAGAAGATTCTTCATTGCCTTCTTATGCCCTAGGGCCAATCTTTGCCCCATCCCACAATGTTCCAAGTTTGGATGGACTATTCCCTGACACTAATGAATCTCCTCTTATTCATCTAGGATCTCCAAGCTATTCTTACTAAGGCAGGCATCTACAGGGAAGCGGCGCCCTTTAAAGGATGGACATTTTTGACCAAACGATACCTTGATTGGGTAGATGGGCCGATGGTGACTTACGGCGAAAAAATGGAAGCAAATTCGCATCCATGAAGCCATCAAGCTCTCAACCAATGCCCTCATGTATGATTTTCCCATTGTCACAGCACTAACATGCTACTAGAATACCTATTATAACACTTTTGTCCTCGCTGAAGGATTCTTAGGAATCACTTTAGAGGACATAGCGGCCCTAACGAGTCTTTTGCTTGGGGGAGAAGAGTTGCCCCCTTGATTCTTTCGTTTCTTTAGAGGCTGAAGCCTTTGCCTCTTCCTTCTCCATTACTAACTTGCCTAGAGGTTATGAGACTTTTGTCAAAAAGTTGGTATATTCATGACTTTAGGCAAGGTTCTAGAGAACAGGAGGTATGCTTCTACTTGTTTTGGTTGAACAAGTTTTCTTTTTCTTTTTTTTTTTTCCTCAACCCTTCTAACTCAGTTCTCAAGTTCCTCAAGACCATGACCATCAATCTTCCTTTCAGTAGTGGCCCTTTATCCTTGGGTCCATTTTTTTTGGCTCAAGTGTATGGTTGTCTTACAAACATTATAGCCAAAACCTATGGTGCTCATGTAAGTGGTCCCTTATGGCTGGTCTAATTTCGGGCCCAAGCCTATTTTCTTGAGTATGCCCCAGAGGCCCCTATGCTCCCACATGAGAGGGGGTTTCTTGTTTTGGTAAGCGTTTTGCTCACTGTGAAGTTCAGCTCCCTCTAGTATGGTCATTTAACCAATGCCTTGAGGCTCTATGAGGCGGGGACCCCGGTGGACTCCTTTCAAGGGGAGGAATCTTGGTCTTGAATGGTTTAGGAAAGTAGACCTCCATGGTGATGTCTTAGTAGACATCAACTCCCAAATCTGGCAGGCAATCTTGTGTCCCCAAGATTTATTCTATTGTCACCAAACTCATCCTGGTGTGGAGACCTATAGGCCCGGGTTGTTTGCCAGACAATTGGTATGGTGTAAGATGTTCCTTTTTCCAACCTAAAGACCAAGAATCTCTAGCAGGACAAGATGATTTCTCTCCAGCTTGATCAGCACCCGAAGCTTCGTGCTCTGAATTAAGAGATCAAGTCTCTTTATGAGTATCTAATGGCTTGTAGAACACCCCATGTGCCATGCCATGTTTTTCAGCTTGGTATCAAGCCTATTGGTCCTCCTTGGAGGCCAGAGGCACTAGGTAGCATTTAACGTTTCCTCTTGAGATTGCATGTTCTAGTTTTAAGGGAAGCCAGCCATCTCTTCCCAGGCCTACCTGGCAGAAAGTGCAATCAGGTCTCACCACTTCCTGAAGCATGCTTTAATTTTCTAGTGGTTGTCATAAGGCCCGACCCTTGTATTTTTATGTCTAAAGCAGCTGTCCAGGTGATTTCCAATGGTGCCAGGACAAGAAGCTTTACTCAAATGCTTCTTGAGGAATCAACCCCAGGTGCTTCCTCATCAATCCCTAGAGCTGAAAGCTCTAGAAAAAGGAAGAAGGATGATGCTCATCCTGCACTTCCTTCGGTAATAGAAGGAGGAGAAGAAGAAGAGGATATACCCATCTTATGATTAGTGAGAAGGAAAAGAAGGACCAGGCTCCCTACAGCTGAGGTATTAGTCTTTCTTAATTGGTATTTTCATTTTCTTTATTAAAGCAGCTTCTAAAATAGCCATTATCAGCCATAGGAAGAGCCCGCTCTTTACATTGTGGAGATTCCTGATTCTCCTTCTCAAGAGGTTGTCTAATAAGCTCTAGTGCCGGAGACATAGGAGATGTGGCTACCTCAGCAATGGAGCCAATCCTGAGTCTTCCTTCTGAAGAAGTGACTCTTTTAGCCACTTTGTTTCAAGCCCTTATTCAGGCTTTATTCCTTCTTCCAGGAGCACTAGTCTCTATGGAGGAACCCCTTGAAGGTATAGACTTATCTAACCTTTGCATCTTTGATGTAGAACCATATTTTGGTCCTAACATGCAAGTGTCAATACTCAAGAATTTCCCTTGGGGAAAACATAATGCTAGCAATAACTACACTGGTTACAAAAACTCCAGTGGTGGGAACCTCACCAGCAACTTCACCGGAAATCCTTCTAGCATCAGAACCTTCCGTACCCCAGAGAGAGGCCTCAAAGGTAAAGGAGCTTAGTTTTGAACTTTGGCTATCTTTCCGAAGTCAAAGCCTTGACTAATTTGGTTGATCCTTCACCAGATCACTCCTCCAAAGGCTACCCCCACATCAAGACTAGAGGAAGTGGCTTCTCTATTGGAGAAATTCGAGGCAAGTGGAAGACTGGCCTTTCAACAACTGGACCAGGAGTCCTCCATGCTTTAAAGGCTAAGGGACATCATACACTTCCCTATTCTGATCGTAGCGGAGGGAGCTATTTTTGAAGAAGCCATGTCCCTCCTGAGAGCTTTATAGGAAGATCAAAGGATTTACCCCACTATTTCCAAGGAGCTCAAAGTCCTTGAAGAGGTAATCCTAAAGATACGAGAAGTTCAGCCCTCCAGCACAGAAAACGGCAGGGCCAAGATACCATGAGGGCCTTAGGGCGGTCAGCTAGCCTAGGAGGCATGCAACCCTTGCTTGAAGAGCTCTAAGCAGCAAAAAGAACTCAAGACCAACAAGCCCAAGGAATCAGGGGCTTGGAGAATGAGATTCATAGCTTGGAGGAAAGATTACAACACCTTAAAGAGGAGCTGCTTTCCTTAAGAGAACAACACACCTCTCTAGGTTCAGTGGAAGGTGGCCTTGAAGAAGCCCTCATGAAAGCTTAGAGGAAGAGTTAAACTACTCATGAGGAAGCCCCCTCCTTGGATCTCAAGCTAAATGATGCCACCATCTAGTTATCCTCAATTGAGGAGTCCTTAGTGAGGATTAGGACTAGAATCATTTGATTTGTCTTTGTAAAAAGACTTTAGCTTTCACAATCTGCTCATTTGTAATATTTGTCAGCCGTGTAATCTCCCAACCTTAACGAAATATGCATAGCATTTACTCAATATGTCTCTCAGTTTGATGGTTCCTTCGTCTTTTATTTTATTTTTCCTAGGAATCTTGTGATTGGTCCTCCAGGCATTGATATTAAAACTGAGCCCATAACTCTGGAAATCTAAACTTAAGGACTTCTTAGTTAGAATCCCAGATGAATGGCACATATTTCTTTAGGAACCTTCCATTGATGGCCCTTGGATTAGTTCTCCTATCTAAGTCTTGAAGTACATAAGCATTTCCCCCCAAATACTTCGATTACTCTAAATGGGCCTTCCCAATTTGGGGACCGTTTACCAAAGACACGGTCTTTTTGGAAAATGGGTAAGATCACCTTCTAGACCAAATCCCTCAAGTCAAAAGAACTAGGTTGGACCCTTTTGTTGTAGGCTTTGGCAACTCTTTTCTTTTGAGTTTTCAACTTGTGTAAAGTTTCAAGCCTTACTTGGTCTAGATTAGTGAGTTCATCCATCATGGACTACTCATATTCAAGTTTAGAGAATTTCCCTTGATAAGCTAATCTAATAGATTGAACTGTTACCTCCATATGCAGTACTGCATCATGGCCATATGTTAAATGAAAAGGAGTCGTCCTAGTGGCATCTCTTTTAGAGGTTCTGTAAGCCCACAGGGCATCTAGTAGTTCTTCATGCCACCTTCTAAAGTTCTCCTCAATCATCTTCTCAATGTTGGCTTTTAAAAACTTATTAGTTGATTCAACCTTGCCATTAGCTTGAGCATAATAAGGCATTAAGTTCAAGATTTTTATATTGAAACTCTTACCTCTGCTCCACTGAAGACTCTAGCTTGGTCCACTATGATAGTCTCTGGAATGGCAAACCTACGCAGGATATATTCCTTAATAAGATCGATCACATCATGCTAATTGATATTCCTATATGGTTTAGCCTCCACTCATTTGGTGAAGTAATTAGTGGCCACAAGGACATAAGAGTGTTGTTTGCTGGATGGAGGGTTAATTTCTCCTATGATATCCATTACCCAGCCTCTAAATGGCCAAGGTTTGACAATGGCATGCATCTCAGCAGAACGGACTTTGGGTACATGCCCATGCCTTTGGCATGCTCTGCATCTATAGGCATATTTAATGCAATCCTCCATCATGGATGGCCAATAGTAGCCATAACGCCTGATAAGCCAGTGCATTTTATTGCCTGCTAGATGTGATCTATAGATACCCTCAAGGGCTCCTACCATTACTAGCATTGCTTCGTCCAAGTTAAGGTGCTTGAGAAGCACTCCACTAGCATCCCTTTTGTATAATTCTCCAGACTCACCATCAAAATGGAATATGTGAGCTCTCATTTTCATCTTCCTGTCCATAACGTAATTGTGAAGATTATCGAAGTAATCCATCAAAGGCTTCCGCCAATCCTCTTATTGATTTAGGACAGTTTGATGTGTCTCGTAGTACTCCAAACATTCATTTAGCGCACCCTCGAAGGATTCAATGTACTTGATCTCATGATCCAAAACCTTAGTCTTAATGATCATAGTCTCTTTACACCAAGTTCTAGGTAACTTCTACCCAGATGCTAGCTGAGCTAAGTCATTGGCTACCTTATTTTGTTCCCTAGGGATGTGCTTGAACTGTACCTCTTTAAATTTACTTAACAATTTACGTGCAATTGACATAAATCAATTCAAGGTGTCACTGAGACACTGTAACTCCCCATTTACTTGGCAAATTACCAATTGTGAATGCCCCTTGACGAGGACATTGAGGACTTGCATTCCCAGAAGAGTTTGAAGGCCAATTATTAGAGCTTCATACTCAGCCACGTTATTACAGCATCTCCCCACCATGGTGACAGCCAACTTAATGATGATTCTCTCATGGGATTCTATCTTAATTCCCACACCAGCACTAGAATTAGTCCTTGATTTGTCAAAGAACAGCTTCCAAGGAGCTAGTTCTACCATTAGAAGGTGTTCTAGCTCATTGTCTAAGCCAATTTGGATATTTGGATGGTCAGCTAAAAAATGGTTTATCTAGCATATATTTAAGGACATTTGTGTGGGCTACCACATATACAGTAAACGCCAAGACTTAATTTTGTTGATGCGTAAAACAAAGATAGGTAAAATTTTTCAATTGAGGAATACTTTATTTCACATTCATTTAGGCAACGGCTAATGTAGAACACAGCCTGCTCAAAACCTTGCTCATTGTTCTGTACAAGCAAACACCTAATAGATTCCTTTGAAGTAGAGACATAGATCTTCAAAAGCTTTTCCTGCTTTGGTGGAATTAATACTGGCGGCCTAATCAAGTACTCCTTGATGGCCTCGAATGCTGTTTGATAAAGCTACTCCCACTTTAAGTCCTTCTTAAACTTAAGCTTCAGCAGCGGAGAGAAGACCTTGGTTTTTCCTATGACATTCGATATAAAACGTCTTAGGAAGTTAACCTGCCTCAAGAAGCGTTGAAGCTCCTTTTTACTTGAAGGCGGCTTGGCCATTTGGATAGCCTTATTCTTATTAATATCCATCTTGATGCCCCTTTGGTGTACTAGAAAACCCATAAAGTTTCCAGCTGGCACGCCAACAGCACATTTCAATGGATTCATCTTAAGGTTGTGAGCCCTCATTCTAAGGACCGCACTCCTCAAGTCTTCCAAGTGTTTAACTTGGGATTTTGATTTGACCATGATATCATCTATATAGACTTCCATGGTCTTGCCAATGAGGTCATGAAAAATCATGTTCATAGCTCTTTGGTAGGTGGCACCAACATTTTTCAAACCAAAGGGTATAGCCACCCATTCAAACGTCCCTATTGACCCCGGACATCTGAATGTTGTCTTGTGGGAATCCTTCGCGGCAATCATGAATTGGTAATACCCACAGTAGTCATCCATGAAGGACAAAATCTCATGCCTCGAGTTTGAATCAATGAGCACATCCGCAATAGGCATAAGGTATTCATCCTTTGGGGTGGCTGCATTCAGATCTCTGAAATTATTACAAACCCCGATCTTGCTATTCTTTTTAATGACAAGGACGGCATTAGCCAGCCACTCAACATACCTAGCAATTCTAATGAACTTGGCCTTTAGGAATCTTTCAATTTCTTGCTTGACCAAGTCTATGATTTCTTAAGACATCCTTCTCTAGCCTAAATGACAGGCTTTGAGCCTAACTTAAAAGGAAGCCTATGCTCCACCACTTTTCTATCCAGGACAGGTATCCCATGATGATGCCAAGCAAAAAAAATCCTTGAATTCACAGGGCAAAGTCAAGTATTGCTCTTTCTGCTCCAAAGAGAGCGGAGCACTCAGATAGGTAGGCCTTGGGCCCTTTGTCGAGCCCAGATTAACCTCAAAGAGGGGGTCTTAAACTTCAGCCTTTAGATTTTCCATTTTAGCTGGTGCTGGTCTTAGATCAAAGAGCTCCAGTTCCTTTTCTTACGCTACATGGACTTGAAAACCATGGAATGGTTGCTCAGCCCAGAGCTGATCCTCAGCGCGCTAGGTGATGAACCTTGCTAACGCTGAGGATAATGGCCTCTTGGGCCATTACTAGGAGGTCTTGGTGCCTCCGCATTGGGATTCTGGAGTGCCTTGAGAGTCCTCTTCATCAAGAAGGGCCCTCATGTATCCCCATAACTCAGAATATTCAAATTCGACATCCGCTTGACCAACCTCAGCTTCGTTTAGTGGGCTGTCAAGGATGGCTATGGTGGCTTGTTGTTGGGCTGATTGTGAATTGGCCCTCTTAACGTCCACGAGTCCCACATCATCTTCACAGAATTTTTGCCTCAACATAGTTGGAGCAAGCCATGAATGGCCTGTTATCTGCCAAAACAACCTCATACTTTTCTTAATTCCAGAAGATTAAAAACTGGTGAAGTGAGGACGGATACAATAATTGGCATGCAGCCAATCCTTACCAAGCAAAGCATTGTGGCTCGAGGTAGTTTTCTACCATGAAGAAAGCTATTAGCTTGCTTAAGTTGCCAACAGTTAAGTCAACGGGGATAACTCCTTCAGATTTGGTAGTAGCTCCAAAAAAGCCACAGATCACCACATCTGAGGTTATCAAGTCTTCTCGAGACTTACCAATGACTCCCAACATATATGAAAGCAAGACGTTAATAGCTGCGCCATTATCCACCAAGACCATGTTTATCAGAATGCTATCGAATTTGGCCTTCATATATAGGGGCTTGATGTGTTTATAAGCGATATTGGTCCATCAAACATCATCTTCATTATGTCAGGTGGTTCATCAGGCAACTTGGATGTTGAAGCATTAACTAAAAAAGATAAAGGGTCAAGTGTACCTTTAGCGGCTGCTACTTCAACCACGAGCTTGACTTGAGGCTCCTCATCTGATGCTATCACATCACCCTCGAGAACATCTTGGGTATCGCTTGCCATGAATTCGAGGGGAAGGAATAGGGATGTTCTGACGTCCACCTTTTCAGGCAACGTCCTGAATGGGATTTGGATCCCTTGGTCTTCCTCCTTCTCAGGGCTATTGACCATGGGTGTATCCTCCATGTGTTGTTATGAAACACCGTTATTTGGCATGTCCGATTCTTAAGGTTGTTTGCTGTGATCAACCTATGAAGTTCAAGACTCCTCCATAGGCTAGGGGAAATCGTCTTTGTGAAAATCATTTTCAATGTCAGACCATGTGGGTTTGACGCCATCCAGTGGTTCCATTAAGTTAGTGCTGAGAGGGGAGTACTCCTCCTTGTCCTTAGCTGGCTCTCGAACTAGGGGGTCCTTGGTAAGGTGATCCCATCACCCTTCCGAAGATAAGAGACTAGCCCACCTTTTGAGTTTCTTATGAGGTGGCCCCTTACTAGTAGTAGGAGGCATGGATCCAGTCACTAGATCCTCGAGATCCGCATGCTAGGCCTTTTTTCCCTTGCGGACCCTGGCTTCTTCTTGAGGAAGCTTACTTAGGCAGGAATCAAGCATGATTCTTCACTGAGCCGCCCTCTTGTGCAGCTGCCTTCTTTTCTGTGTTCGAGTTAAGTTGGAGGGACTAGCTACTTCTTGATCGATGTTATTTCTTCTCCATACATTACTGAACTTGATGCTTGATGGTTGATAACTTGACTACCGTGGTGCCTGGCTGGTATCCACGTCCAATAAGGTGTACTTCGGGTTCCTCTTAGGATGTCCTATCCTCATGATAATTTGAGCCTTCGAGGGAGAACCCTCGAACCAACTACCTCTTCGAGGTTTCTCAGATGGCATTTTTAGTCCTAATAGAGGATCGGCGAGAGAAATGTACTGAGGAAGTAACTTGAGTTTCCTCATTGCAGCTTGTATTCTCCCACAACATTGCTCACATGCCACGTATGACATCCTTTTCAAGTCGCAAGATATTTTCTTCAGACCAGCACTGATGTCCATAGCCAATTCCTCTGCCCCTGTTAGCATAATGGCGGAGTTATTGAGGAGCTTAATCAACAAATTCTTAAAAACGGTGCATCTGCTAGTAGGACGAAGTTCAGTGATGTGCCAACGGCCTATCCCATCATCCAAAGTACACACCAGTCTAGGGAATGTTAGTATTCCTTTAGTGACCAACTATTCAAAAAGATGGTCAGCCACCCGAGCCTACCATTTTCTTCTTGTACAAAGAAAAAGGATTAGCCTGGATACAACAAGGCTTAATTTTGTCAATAGTTTCAACAACGTTGGCATGAAGAGGACTAGGAAAAGGGTCTTTATTGACACCCATCTGTCCTTCTCCTGGGAAGATAAGTTCTCTAGCCTCAATGGCATCTTGAACTACGTTTCTAAAGATCGTGCAGTTCTTCGTTGAATGAGTTAACGAATAGTGCCACTTATAGTATACCTTTCCCTTATTCGAGTTGGGATCTGGTTTTCTGTGTTTACCCCTGATCTTAAGTTTATTATTTGTCTCAATCCAATTGAATATTACATCGGCTCCAGAGAGGTCAAATGAATATTTTTTCAAGTCTTGGGATTGGTAAGATTTCCTGGCTTTAATATCCTTCTTGACGTACTTGATGCTTATTGTGTTGTTTTCTTAGCAAGTGCACTAAGTCATATCACGTAATAAAGAAATGAGTAGAGTATCGGCCCACGAGGATTGTTTATTGAATGAGTACCAAAATTAGTAGTTTCAACGCTATTTGAAAGACTGAAATTTGTAGTTTTTGATATGAAACAAACAAAATAAAAAGGAACTAAAATGTTTACTGGTTTTATGAAAGTTGTACTAATTTTTAGATGAGTTTAATGATTTAATAAGATCCAAGGCATCTGATTTCACCTAGTTGCATCAATATGCCTTTCTATTCTCGATAGTCAAGTTGTTATTACATGTTGATGGTCAAAAACCCTAATTAACTAAATATTCTCTTTTGAGCAACATTTAGCATGCTCTTTTAAATATTAACTCATTAATCTATTGCATGAATTTAAATAAGAAAAGAGTTTTGAAGATCCATGGTTTTCACTTAAGACCACACAAATTGCATTAATCGATCTCTAGCATTCACTCAATTTGTGATATTTATCACTTTAGAAATCATCATAAATCTCCTCTCGGACCAATTATGAATCATTATAGACTTTGAATTGTGATCAAGCATTCAAAACTCATGAAGAACAATGATAAACACTCAAACGAAGCGATAAACAAACTGTGAACACATTGAATTAGAAAAGAGCGTATATTACAATTTAGGCTACACCGTAGCCTTGAAAAAGCAAAACTAGATCATGGTAGACATAATATAAAGTAAAACCAAGACAAAATTTATGAACTTAAAGAAGAAAAGGCTAGAAAAGAACATGAAAATATGAAATTACAAACCAAACTTTTCTTCCTTTAACTCCTTCTCCTCCTCATGGTTTCTCCTAATTGTTTCTACTTTATATTTTATTTTTGCTGATTGAATGATGCCTAAACTCTTCCCAAACATCCCCATTTATAGTATATGAGGACAGAAATACTTGAAATAAAAAATTACATAAGCTTCACTCTCATTGCACCTCTTTGCCGCCCACCTTTGCAACTTGAAACAACTTGCTAATTTCTTTATTTTTCTCTTCATTTTGGCGCCCATTTTCAACTTTTGCGTCAAGTGTGATGTGTCCTTGAAATGCTAAAGAAATCCTTGCTCTTGATTTTCTAGATTGCCGCCCAAATTTGCATTTGGCAACAAGTTGTGTAAGTTGTTTCATCTTGCTAAAACTGAGTAGATTTGATGAATTTAGCCCATTTTTTGCTTTTGTTTGATGTATCTTGCATTCACTTATTGATGTTGATGATAAAACCTAGCAAGAATTAGCATTAAATGAGTTTTTTTTTTTTTTTTGCAAGAAAATAACAATAGGAACGAAAAAGAGCAAAAGCAGATAAAAATTTGATGTAAAATGGTTAGAAAATGAACCTAAATGATATGAATAATTATATACTAAATTAGGTTTATCAGTACTCTGCTACATCAATTTCATATGGAGGATCATCTTCCTCCTCAATTAAGTTGTGCACATATATCCCATACATGTTATTTTTCCTGAGGCTCTTTTCTTTTAAGACTGTCTCATATCTAGTGGCACATTCTGCCAGTTGAAGAAGCGTTGTAAAGTTAGAGCCTTTGAATTTCTTCCTGAATTCAATGTCTAAGCCATTAAGAGTCAGATTGGCGTATTTGAGCTCAGGAAGGGCTACAGTGCATTTTAACCGAGCTCGCTTGAACTGATATACTCTTCCACTGATTCGCCTGACTTTTGTCTCATACGAGCTAACTTTGACATGGAAGTTCCTAACTTCATTCTGCGGAATTGGGCCTGGAATTCTCTGGCCATGTCATCCCAATAGTAAATAGAATTAGGTGGGAGGCTGATATACCACTGGAAAGGGGCCCCAGTTAACGAACTGGTGAACAACCTTAATTTGAGATATTAGTTATCTGCTACTTCCATACATTGGAAATTGAATCTCGCCAGGTGCTCGAGAGCAGAAACAGTCCCTTCCCTTGAGAAGAGCGTAAACTCGGGGATTTTGTATCCTCGAGGAAAAGGGTAATCCCTATTAATGTAGGCAGGGTAAGGTTTACTATACAAGGGCCTATTGACCCTTGTGAGGCCTAGCCCATACATTTGCTCAATGAGGGCGGCCAATTGATCTTGGAGGGGAAGGTTAGGCACATGATTATGCGCTTGCCCCTGCAACCACCCCCCCAAAAACTGGATAGGAATCTTGAGGGGGATCTGTAGGATACCCCTGAGCACCGATCATAATTAAGTGTGGGAATGGTTGTTGCCGCCCAAACCCCAGATAAACCCCTTAATAATAATGGCCATGTACTTGGTTGGCCATTAAGTATGTTCCAGTAGGACCTAGGTTACATGGCGCGCCTAGAGGCACACTAGTACCAACAGGTTATTGGCTCATCCTTGTCTAATCAACCCTTAAGTCGTGATCTTGAGAATGTGGGTTATTAATTTTCCCCCCAATATGGTATGTTGTGGTGAGGTTCAAGATGAGAAGTTCGGTTCTCTATAATAGGGACCTGACCTTGCGCTCATATCTCAAGGCCTTGAGTGGGCCTCGAGGTAATCTCCACTGCTTGAGGAGGGTGAGGACAGTTGTACCTCCCTGCCTCAAGGAAAGGTATCAATGACACAATAGGAATGAGGTCCCTCATGGTCTGAGAAAGCTTTTGATTGGAAGGGCCTTCAACTCCATGAGGCATGCTTTCATTTCTATGGCTTGATTCTAAGCGCATGACACCTAGGTTAGCAATAGGCGGATTTTCCATTCCCTCAAGGACCATATAGTCAACTTGAGTGACTGGCTTCCGCAAGCTCAAAAGGGTCTCATGGGGCTAACCAACTGGCACTAATGGAGGGGATGCAGGCCTTAGTTGCTTGATATCTTCCGTAACGGCTTCGACCAAGCCATTATGACTCTCGGATTGTCTAACCAAAATAGGCTCGACATCAACCACTATCTGCCTAGCCACATCCTTAGCTTGAAGGGTAGTAGTAGAGGATAAGGTCAAGTTCATTTCTTCCAAGACTATCGGTTTCTTTATGTAGCCTTTCATTCATAGAGGTTCCAACGTCATTAATCACAGCTCTCATGGAGGCAGAGTTTTCACGCTAAGCCGCAAGATTGCGCTATGTTTCAACACGTTGCCTCTCGAAGGCTTCTCTCATTGTTTGTTGAACCCTCCAGTCCACTATCTCTAAATGACGCTTGATCATAGCCATGAAACTCTTACAAAATGGCCATCGAGCCAAATACGTTCATCTTCTAGATGTCATCATCACCGCTACTTTTGCTACTGTGGCTGTGACTCATTTCATCCCTTCGAGATATGGGACTTTGTTCTAGAGGACGCTCAAGTGGTGACCCAATAAGGGCTAAGCCTTCCAGTTCCTCAAGCTCTTAACCTCTTGGTTCTGACCATCGCAAATGGACGACAATTACATCGCCGTAATCCACGATGGGCGAAAGACAATAAAGTCTCATTTCAAGCCTCCCACTGTGGTCACCAAAAGGCGTGTTGGTCTATTTTGTTTCGAATGATGTATGTGTGGTCGTCATAAATGCGAATACAAAGCAAACGTGCAAAAGGGACTTACCGCGAGTAGGGAGTGAACCTAATTACGAACCACACGTCTTTAACCTCAAGCAATCACCGTTTTTGGAGAAAAGGTTGTGGTATGTTGGTGTATCTGACTTCAGTTATGCCGTGAGTTCTACTTATGCTTCAATTAAGAAGACTTTATTAAGTATTTTTTGTGTGGATTTTACGTATTTTTATGAAAAAAAATTGAAGGATATGGACCTAACGTAAGTGGTAGTTACAATGACGGAGTAGGGCCTACAGACATCTTTCCTTGTACTCTTAAAAGTCAGGAACTGGGGTGGAGACAAACTCAAGAGCTCAGCAGTCTACTTACAAGCCCGAGTCAATTAGGTTTTCAAGCCTAGCACCCTGTACTTATAATAACTTGAATGAGTTTAGGTCTAACAAAATTAAGGTGGAGTAAACGGTATTCAGGTCACTGGATTAGGACTAACACAATCAAGGGATAAGCCTTGGCCGTTAAAGCCCTAATTAATGAAGCGAACCTAAGTTCACCTAACTTATCAAGCAGTGACAGTAGTGTTAAGACCAACACAATCAAGAGACAAAGCCTTGGGCATCAAAGCCATAAGCTAAAGCCTCAAATCTCAACTTGTCAATTTGTGGGAACAGATTAAAACCGAAAAGTCATACCTGAAGCCCGCGAACTGTATTACTTTGGAGGTAAGTACAGCATAGATCTACGTCACGCTACGCTTCGCTAAGTTACGCTACTCCTATGAAAAGAGCACAAGGGTGCTATAAAAAATTTGAAGAAGTTTTGTCTTGAGTGCATGTGTACTACTTTGGACTAATGTAGAGTCCTTTATTTATAGAACAAGAAAATAATGGCTGCTCCTAATTTCATGGAAACTTCACCCACGTCTGGTCACTAAGCTCTTCTTCTTCTTGCGCTTAATCTTCACCAACGTGTCTTGAGTTTTGGAGGGAAATGCTTGATGCCCACTTCTGTAATCTTAGTAGAAGGTCCCTTTAGAAGCTCCATATTCCCCTGAATTAAGCTTAAGGCCCAAGCAGCTGAAATTGTGCTCCAAGTAACTTCTTTGATCTTGGAAACTACCATTCTTGCAGCTTTCCTAGCAGTCCCTCGAGCTCGAGCTTATTCACCCTTCAGCCATCTCAAGCCTCGAGTGGCTGATACCCTCGTCAAGGGTTGTAATGTTTTCTAGGAACTTGGCTCGAGACGCCGTTACTGTAGTACCCAAGGATCTAAATTTCCTTGAGGAGAACCTTACGTGATAGCCACGTGGCTCTTTACTCAAAAACGACGCCGTCCTAACCCTGTTAAAATTAGGGTGTAAACAGTGTCCAAAGATAACAAAACCTAGTGTTTTACATTGTTTGGTCTATAAAACTTAATAATACATTTGATATTAGTAATTACATTGTCATAGTTAAATCATTTAAGGACCAATATTATAACAATTCTCCATTTAGTACCTACATGAGCTAACTATTGAACTTTCCCTAATAAAAAGGAGTAAAAGCAGTAATTGGATCATCTAAGATCCTAACTACTTTGAATCAAGTTGATGCACCTTATCAACTTGTCCAAAGTGGCATTCTTGGTACCCATATCAATGGGATTGTCTTCATTACTAATTTTCTGCAAACCAATAGCATTAGAATCCAAATAATCCTTCACAAAATTTCTCTTGATAGCCAAATGCTTAGTTTTATAATGATAAATAGGATTCTTACTAAGAGCTAAAGCAGTTTGACTATCAGAAAACAAAGTGGGTGGGACAAAATCCAGATTTATTTTATACAAAAGACCTCTCAACCAAATAGCTTTCTTAATGGCACCAGGTACAGCTAAAAATTCAGGTTCAATTGTTGACAAAACTATCATTGACTGAAGTTGAGATTTCCAACCTATAGCTCCATCATTAAGAGTAAAAAGATAAGCACTAGTTGATCTTCTTCTATCCAAATCCTCACCAAAGTCAGAATCAACATACCCACTAACCTAAGGTCTGATTTAGTCCTTCCAAAAGTAAGACCTAATCTAATCGCCCCCTTAATGTAACGTAACAGCCACTTAACCTCATCCTAACGTTCTTTTCCAGGATTACTCATAAACCTAGAGAGAACACTCATAGGAAAAGCTAAGTCAGGCCTAGTACATATCATAGCATACATTAAGGAACCTATAGCGTTAGCATATGGGATCTTTTTATTTGTTTCTTCTCTAACTCATTTGAAGGACATTGTGTTACAGAAAACTTGTACTGGTTAGCTAACAGCAGTTTAACTGTTTTACATTCAACCATATTAAACCTATTCAACACCTTCTCTAAGTAACTTTGTTGGGACAAATGCATAGTACCAAATTCTAAATCCCTACTGATTTCCATGCCAAGTATCTTCCTAGGTTTACCAAGATATTTCATGCCAAACATAGCAGACAATTTCTGTTTCAAATCATTTATATGATGCAAAGATCTACTAGCTAGGAGTATGTCATCAACATAAATCAGCAAATACAAAGCATCAGCAGTATCAACATGCATAAAATAGAAACAAGTATCATGTATTGATCTATTAAAACCCCTATCTATCATGAATTGGTCCAACCTCTTGTCTTATTGCCTAGTGGATTGTTTTAGGCTATACAAAGACCTTTTCAAGAGACAAACATGATTTTCTTTCTTTGGTTCTAGTAACTCCCTTAGGTTGGACCATAAAAATCTCCTCATCTAACTCGCCATGTAAGAATGCTGTTGTTATATCCATTTGCTCTAAATGCATACCAAATTTCGTAGTTAAGGCCATTAGAATCCTAATTGTGGTATGCTTAACAAAAAGTGAGAAATTTGCATTATAGTCCACTCCCTCCTTTTGTGAAAAGCCCTTAGCAACTAATCTAGTCTTATGCTTAGGCTGTCTAGATGGTGTTGAAGGGTTTTTAATCTTAAAAAGCCATTTAAACCCAGCTAACTTCTTGCATAAGGGCCTAGGAACCAAAACCCAAGTTTTATTCAGCTTTAGACCCTCCATTTCCTCTGTCATAGCTTTCAGCCACTATTTAGAGCAAAGACCCTTTATAGCTTCATTATAGGTGAGAGGTTCAGACTCTATAAACTCTAAGGTTGAATTGAAAACATAAGCTATGAAATTAGCATGGCTAGCTCATCTTCAATCACAGGGGTTTGTTTTTCTTGGTAAAATGGTTCAAGGGGGTTAATTTCAAACTCATACAACTCAGTCAAATTTCCTGGGATTGGTGGTAGTGACTGCAGTACCAGCAACCATTGTTTTATCCAAGTAGGGCATTTCGAACTCATTAAATGTTATATCCCTACTAATTATGACTTTAGTCTTACTACCATCCCTAACTCCCACACAATAACCTTTCACACCATTTGAATAACCTAGAAAAACACCTTTTAATACCCTGGGATCAAGTTTTCCCTCAGATTGGTGTGCATAAGCAGCACAACCAAACACTCTAAGGCTAGAATAACCACTAAGTTTTCCAGTCTATCTTTCCTTAGGATGTTTAAAGCCAATAGCCGAGGATGGTGATCTATTAATCAAATTACGTGTTGTTTTTACAGCTTCCCCCCAAAACCTTTTGTTAAGTCCGGTTGCAGATAACATGCACCTAACTCTATCTAACAACGTCAGTTCATTCTTTCCGCTAAGCCAATCTGATGGGGTGTTTTCCTAACAATGTTATGTCTCCCAATTCCTTTCTTAGCACATAAGCTATCAAAGTTTGTATTCACAAATTCCAGGCCATTATCAATTCTAAATACTTTAATTTTTCTACTAGTTTGATTTTCAATAAGTTTTGTCCATCTAACAAATGCATCAAAACATTCATTTTTAGTTTTCAGCAAGTATACCCAAACTTTTCTTGAATAATCATCAACTATAGACAAAAAAATACAATGCTTCACCTAAAGTGCGTACCCTTGCAGTTCCCCACAAATCAAAGTGCGCATAATCCATAAGAGACTTAGTAACATGCAAATCATATTTAAAAGCCAATTTGTGATGTTTGCCAAATATACAAGATTCATAAAAGTTAGGTTTAGAGACATGACCCTCCCCCAACCACCCTTTCTTACTTAGTTCAATCAACCCCCTCTCAAATATATGCCTTAGCCTTCTATACCATATGTTGGTCATGTCAGTCTTATTAGATTTAGCAACATAAGTTTTAGCAGGAACAACTTCACCTATAAGGACCTTCATTACCCCTTGACTAGCTTTTAAGGTCATACCAACCCGATCTAGCTACCCTAGTGAAATCAAGTTCCTTCTAAGGTCAGGCATATGCCTAACTCCAACTAAGGTAAAGTCAGCACCATCACCTAAGTTTGACTAACCCTATCTCACAAACCTTACGGCCATGATTGTAACCTAGTAACACCTTTTTGCCATCTATTGCTTTGTATTAATAGAAAAAAGATCTTTCAGATGTCATACGGAAACTACAACCTGAGTCCATAACCTATTTATGTGTATTTAGGTCTGTAGAACAACTAACACGTCAGTAGATTCATATCCATCAGAAAACACAATATTATTAGCAGAGCCATTGCTCTTATTTTGATAAACAAAACAGAATTTCTTAATATATCTAAGTTTTCCACATACATAGCACTTAACTTTGCTGTAATCTTTTCTTGTTTTAGATGAAGATCTATTCTTACTCTTGTTTCTTTTCTTATCTTTATTATTGTTGTTGTTATTATCAAGAGTTTCTGTCTTACCCCTAATAGATAAACCCTCACCATTGCTACTATTAGGAGGATACTTGCTATCCCTCTTTAACTCAAGAATCTTGGACCTAAGGGCCTTGGTAACATCCTTAAGTGTTATAGTTTCACGTCCATATCTTATTGTGTCCTTAAAAGACCTGAGATACTTAGGTAAAGCACATAAGAGAACCACAGTCTAAATCTCATCATCACTTGTTACCTGAACATTTGCCAGATCCTAGCATATTCTGTTAAAGTCATCCATAGATTCTTCTAAGGGTCTAGACTCACTCATTCTAAATGTAAAGAAGGTTTTCATGCATAGTATCCTATTAGCCAAAGATTCTGACTTATAAATCTCTTCTAACTTGGCCCAAATTTTGGCTGCTATTTGTTCAGAACTAATCTAACCAATAACTGAGTTATCTAGGCTAAGAAGTAAAAAAACCAAAAGCTTTATATTCAATCTCAAGTTTATCTTTCTAAGTTAAGTTAGCAGGTTGTTCATTTGGAGGTAAAATAATGGTTTCAGCACCTTAAGCCATAAGAACAGCCTTCATCTTTAGTTTCCAAAGATTAAAATCATTTCTTCCATCAAACTTTTCAATCTCAACTCTAGCAAATGCCTTTTTCATTTCTTTAAAACAGAGAACCTAAAGCTCTGATATGACTTGTTGTGTTTATAATGAGTCTTAAAGAACAAATTTCCAGATCTTGCTATGTTAGGTTAAAACTGTGACTTATAACTTTGAAAAGTTCAGATCCACAATTTAAACTCAAGGTCTCAGCAAAATAAGCAGGAATATGAAAGAATCAACAAATCAAAATAAGAATACGCAAGATTTACATGGTTCGGCACCTCTAAACAAGGTCGTATTCCACGACTCCCTTCTATTGGGGAAGTCTCTCCCCTGATATCAAGAATCAAAGTGTTTACAGACCAAATGTAAGCAAAAACACCACAATACATCCAGATCTCAGGATTCTAAGATAGAAACCTAATAAACAAAGCAAAAGATGAGGAAATCTTACAAAGAAGCCTTAAAAGGCTTCAAAATGCTCAAATGAAGGAAAATCAAAGACCAACAAGTGTTAACGCCCAAGGATCTAGTGAATCGCCTTGGAATTACTAGAGAGAGGAGAGAGAAACACCAGAAACAAAAGAGAGAGAGAAAATGAGTCAGCAGATTAAGGTTTTCATTGAGAAAACCAACCTTATATACCCAGAGGTCATAATCCATGACAACACCTCCTTGGCACGATCCTAGCCATTCATTTTAATTGCATCTAACGGTCCAAACTTACCCAAACAAACACAATCTAGGGCGTTGGTTGCGCAACACGTGTCCAGCTCCTTTCTTCCAGATTTTGACACGCAACGCAGAAGAAAAGCTTCCTTTCGAACCCGTTTATTATACACAGGCAACTAGTGCATAAGCGAGCAGCACAGGCAGCAAGTACAGACAAGTAAATCATACTTCTAGGCAGGGACATTATTATCTTTGTCTTCATGGTTGATCATTCAAAAACTTGAACCTAAAAAAGACCTAAACTTATACAAAATTACAACACATGCCATTTAGTACAAAATAATACAAACAAGCCCTTAACCACTACTTTTTGTGTCCAAAGACAACAAAACCCAGTGTTTTACATTATTTGGTCTATAAAATTTAATAATACACTTGAGATTAGTAATTACATTGTCATAGTTAGATCATTTAGGGACAAATATTATAGCACCAACTCCAAAACATAATTTTTACATCAAAACTCGGACCCTTTCTGTTTAACGTGCAAATAAAACCCTAAACTAATAGGAAAAAGAAAAATACAATAAATCAATACCAAACCAAAATTCAAGAGAGTGAGCGAAGTGAGAGAGAGAGAGAGAGCGGTGCTGTCACGAGCCAAGGAACCGAGCAACCATTTTTCGCTTTTATTATTTTTTGTATCGATTATGTAATGTAAACAAAAAAATGTAAAATTAATTAGTTTGAATTTGAATTGGGTTTTGGGCGCCGGTTGGGGGACAAATGGGTTAGGCAAGGATTATTTATGTTTCAAGGTTGTATTAAGCATTAATTAAAATGTGGGTTAGTAGGGGGGTCTAGGGCCTAAGGTGGCCGGTTGTGTCTCCCTCCAAAACCTCTATATAATCATGTACCCAAGCTTGTATTTTACATCAAGTAATCAAAGTAAAATTCAAACTCTTCTCTCTCTTTTTCTCTCATCCTAACCGTCCACCTCTTCCTCTCTAACTTCTAAAATTTCTCTTCTCTTTCTCTAACTTCTCTCTAATTCTTTTCTTAACCTCTATTCTCTCTCTCTCTCTCTTTCTCTCTCTCTCTCGTTCTTTCTCCCAAAGTTGTCCAAGTCACGGACTTACGTTCATGACAAAGTGGTATTAGAGCCATCTTCCGATCGAAGAGGGCATATCCTATCCTTAAAACCCCATTCGGTTAAAATCGAATCAAAAAAAAAAAAAAAAAATGGCTATTACAAGAAGCAACGAGTGGGTCGATGCCGTAGACGGAAGGTTGGTCCGCTTGGAGGAAAGAATGGACCGCTTGGAGGAGCATGTTGAGCAACAAAGCCGAACTAGCACCGAGATGAAAGCCACCATGGAGAATATGGCGGCGGACATTAAGGTCCTAGCCGAAGCCGTTGGACGGTTGGTGAAGGCCTAAGAAAAAAGGCCTGAAGTCGAGACCGTGGCACCAACCATGGGTGCCCATGAAGCCACTGCACAAGGAGGGTCCGGGAATTATCCTAGGACCGGAGATGGGATCCTCCCGCCATCCGCACACTCCTCGGAACTAAGGACCAACCGTGCCCCACCTCGGGTCATGGAAGAAGGAGATTTTAGCCGAAGCCATGGGGGCAACCGTACATTGTCCACCCACACGCCGAGGCTCGAGATTCCGAAGTTTGAAGGTACGAACCCGAGAGCATGGATTCGTAAGTGCCTTAAATATTTTTGTTGGTACCAAATGCCCGAGCATGAATGGGTGGAATGTGCCTCAAGCCATCTTCATGAGCATGGGGACATATGGTTCCATGGGCTTGAGCTTAGGCACCCTCAAATGACATGGCCATTTTTTTATGAATGAGCTATGCAAATGTTTTGGGGACCGATCACTTCAAGACATTGTGGTAGAATTTAATAAAATGTCTCAAAACAGGCTGGTAGAAGATTATGTCTTGAGATTTGAAGAGTTGGATGTTGATCCACCATCCGACCTTAAGCGAGGCATACTTTGTCTCGAGTTTCATTAGTGGGCTCAAGCTTGCCATCCGAGCTTCCGTCAAAGCTAGCCGCCCTACCGACCTTAATATGGCCTTTGAACAGGCCAAACTCCAAGAAGTTGCCATAACCGAAATTGAGAACGCCACCAAACCGATCGCCCGACCCAACTTTAGTGTCAGGCTCGTCCAGAGCAGCCGGACAGCGTCCTCGGCAGTGCCCCAGCGCTCGGCTCAGTCCCAAGGGACCGTGTCAAGGCCCAGCGGTGCCCGAACCGGTGCCAGCGCCTATGTAGGGCCCAGCGCGCCCAAATGAGAGCCCGGCCAATGCTACAAGTGTCACGAGAAGTACTTCCGGGGGCACGTTTGCAAGAGAACATTACAAAGCATGGAGAGTGAAGAGATTGAAGATGAAGAACAGGAAGAGGAACCCACGGTTGAGGAGCAAAATGAAGGGGAAGAAAATGGGGCCATGGAAATTTCTCTAAATGCACTCTCGGGCTGAGTCACGCACAACACCTTGAGATTGAAAGGACAAATCAAGAAACGGGAGGTAAACATCTTGATCGATAGTGGGTCTACAAACAGTCTCCTTGATGCTAGAGTAGTTCGGGAGCTATAACTCGAAACTGTGCCAACCGTTGTAATGACCGTGACGGTGGCTAACGGGGAGAGCCTTGTTAGCTATCAAAAATGCCCGGGCGTGAGGTGGAAGGTCCAAGGCACAACGTTCGTTGATGACCTGAGGGTACTTGAACTCCGAGGCAGTGACATGGTCCTTGGGGTGGATTGGCTCCAACGCTATGGACCCGTGACGTTCGACTTCACCAACCTCAAGTTCGCATGCTTCAAGGAGGGCAAAACAGTTCGGTTGCAAGGCACATCCGAAAGAGCTTCCTTGCAATCCATTTCGGGTAAGGGCGTAACCAAGTTCCTTAAGAAGGCTGGACATGTGATGGATCACCTCTTTATGGCGATCGCCGTGGAGGTTCCCAATTCCATTACCCATCCGGAGATCGAACGCATCCTTAACCGGTACCAAGATGTTTTTGATGAGCCGAGGACCCTTCCTCCTCCTCGCTCACATGACCACCACATTCCAACCTTACCCGATGCCAAGCCTGTGAACATAAGGCCCTACCGGTACCCACACGGGCAAAAGAACGAGATTGAAAAGCAAGTCAAGGAAATGTTAGAGGCCTCCATAATCCAACCAAGTCGCAGCCCGTTTGCCTCCCCGGTACTTTTGGTCCGAAAGAAAGATGGGTCTTACCGTTTTTGTGTGGACTACCGACAATGAAACAACATAACCTTAAAGGATAAATTTCCGATAGCGGTCATTGATGATTTGCTCGATGAACTCAAGGGTTCTTCCATCTTCTCCAAGATCGATCTCTGAGCCGGCTATCATCAAATCCGAGTGTGTGAAGAAGATCAACATAAGACCGCCTTCCGGACTCACCAAGGGCATTACAAGTTCCGTGTCATGCCCTTCGGGCTCACTAATGCCCCCGCTTCCTTCTTAGCCATGATGAACGAGGTCTTTGAGCCGTATCTCCGCAAGTTCGTACTCGTGTTCTTCGACTACATCTTGGTCTACAGCCCGGACCTCTCCGAACATCTTAGACACTTGACCAAGGTGCTTGAAACCTTGCACATGCATCGCCTCTATGCCAAGCGGAGCAAGTGCACCTTCGGCCAAGACCGGGTTGAATACTTGGGACACGTGAACTCAAGGGAAGGGGTTGCAACAGACGAAGGCAAGATCGAGGCAATGAAGAAGTGGCCGAGACCGAAGAATATCAAGAGCCTTCGAGGGTTCTTGGGGCTCACCGGGTACTATCGAAAATTTGTTCGCTGGTATGGTACCTTGAGCAAGCCATTAACCAACCTCCTCAAAGGGGGGGAATTTCATTGGAATGAAGAAACCGAACGAGCATTTGAGGCCTTGAAAGAGGCCATGACGATAGCACCGGTCCTTGCGCTCCCCGACTTCTCCAAGCCCTTTGTCCTTGAAACCGATGCTTGCGGAGTGGGAATAGGTGCGGTCCTCTCACAAGACGGCCGACCCCTTGCCTATCTCAGCAAGGCCCTGAGCCCACGCCATCTTGGGCTTTCGGTCTACGAGAAGGAACTTCTTGCGGTACTCATGACCGTGGAAAAATGGAGACATTATCTTATGGACCACCACTTCATCATCAAGACCGACCTCGCAAGCCTCCATCACCTACTTGAGCAAAGAATTACCACACAGTTGCAGCTCAAGGGGATGTCAAAAATGATGGGCCTTCATTATTGCATTCTTTACCAAAAGGGAGCCGAAAACCGAGCCATGTATGCACTTTCGAGGCGTGATGAAGATGAAACTACCGCCACCTATGCCCTCATGACTACTTCGGTTCCTCTTTGGATGCACGAACTCGCCCATAGCTATGAGAACGAGGCTCCTACTGCCAAGGTGATAGAGCAACTTGTCCTTGATCCGACGAGCAACAAGCCTTATTCCTTTAAAGGGGGTCTTCTTCTATACAAGGGAAGACTTTACGCGGGAAAAGATGGAGGAATGAGAGACAAGGTCCTACAGGCACTTCATGACTCTCCTATGGGGGGTCACTCCGGATCCTTTGGCACCTTAATGAGGGTCAAACACTTGTTCTATTGGCCCAACCTCAAGAAGAGTGTTCGAGAATGGGTGGAGAAATATGATACT
This sequence comes from Simmondsia chinensis, assembly GCA_018398585.1. Lineage (NCBI taxonomy): Eukaryota > Viridiplantae > Streptophyta > Magnoliopsida > Caryophyllales > Simmondsiaceae > Simmondsia > Simmondsia chinensis. Next base: position 7,863,058 of record JAGTTD010000018.1, read on the forward strand.
TGCCAACGCATCAAGCACGAGAATGTGGCCTGCCCAGGGCTCCTACAACCTCTACCCGTGCCCAATCAGGCATGGGAAAGCATCAGTATGGACTTCATCGAGGGGTTGCCCAAGGCCGGAGGTAAGGATGTCATTATGGTGATCGTGGACAGATTTACCAAGTATGCTCACTTCATCACCCTGACTCATCCATACACTGCAAGCAAGGTGGCCCAATTATTCTTGGACCATGTAAGCCGACTCCATGGGTTGCCCAAGGATATCATTTCAGATCGGGATGCATCCTTCCAGAGCCTCTTTTGGAAGGAACTCATGCGCTTAGCCGGGATCAAGTTAAAAATGAGTAGTGCCTACCATCCGCAATCTGACGGGCAAACCGAGCGGGTTAATCAGTGCCTTGAGAGCTACTTCTGAGCCATGGCTCTCAACAAGCCGAAGCAGTGGTCCCAATGGCTTCCCTTGGCCGAATTTTGGTACAACACTCACTATCACTCTTCATTGAAGGGAACAACATTCCTTGCCCTCTACGGTTATGAGCCGAGGGTCCTCACACTTGACATCCCATGCATTTCCACATCCGGAGATGTGGAGGACTTCACCAACGAGAGGCAAAACTTAATCGGTTTACTAAAGGAGAACTTGAAGGAGGCACAGCAACGCTATAAACGACAAGCCGATCAACGAAGAACCGAGAGAACTTTTGAAGTGGGTGATTGGGTTTATCTGAAACTACAACCCTACAGGCAAACCTCCATCGCCCTTCGAAGAAACTTGAAGCTATCCGGCCGCTACTATGGACCCTACCGAATTGCACCCCAAATCAGAGAAGTGGCTTACAAGCTCGAGCGTCCCGAAGGTTCCAAAATCCATCTAGTGTTCCATGTCTCCAGGTTGAAGATGAAGGTAGGAGAAAACGTGCATATCACTTCGGATCTTCCTCAAATCGACGAAAACGACGAAACTGAAGTCACTCCACAAGCCATCCTCAACCAACGGACTATAACCCTCAACAAGCAAAAAATCAAGCAAGTACAAGTCCGATGGAAGAACATGGGAGAAGACGCCATCGCTTGGGAAGATTGGACCTTCATTCGCAAGTAATTTCTGAGCTTCAATCCTTGAGGACAAGGATTAATTGAAGGGAAGGGGCTTGTCACGAGCCAAGGACCCAAGCAGCCATTTTTCGCTTTTATTATTTTTTTGTATCGATTATGTAATGTAAACAAAAATTGTAAAATTAATTAGTTTGAATTTGAATTGGGTTTTGGGCGCTGGTTGGGGGACAAAAGGGTTAGGCAAGGATTACTTATGTTTCAAGGTTGTATTAAGTATTAATTAAAATGTGGGCTAGTAGGGGGGTCTAGGGCCTAGGGTGGCCGGTTCTGTCTCCCTTCAAAACTTCTATATAATCATGTGCCCGAGCTTGTATTTTGCATCAAGTAATCAAAGTAAAATTCAAACTCTTCTCTCTCTCTTTCTCTCATCCTAACCGTCCCCTCTCCCTCTCTAACTTCTAAAATTTCTCTTCTCTTTCTCTAACTTCTCTCTAATTCTTTTCTTAACCTCTATTCTCTCTCTCTCTCTCACGTTCTTTCTCCCAAAATTATCCAAGTCACGGACTTAGGTTCATGACAGGTGCTGACGGTTGCCAGTCGTGGGTCACGGGCCACAGTGGGGATAGAGTTTAGTGAGAGAGAAGCGGCGTCGGCAGTCGTCGGTCGGGGGTCACAGGCCATGGCAAGGAGAGAGAGAAGGTTAAGTGAGAGAGAGTGTGTTAAGTGAGAGAAGAGAGACGGTAAGTGAGAGTTTAGGTTTTTAAAAGAAAGTGAAAGTGAGGAGAGAGAGGGATACACGACTGAGCATTAGGCTTTTTTTTGGAGGGGGGGGGGGGGTATGTTATCGTATTTGATCTTTTATACTATACTTAGGCATTTGGGTTTAAGGGCACTCCCTTAACACTGTATCCCATGTTTTAGAAGGTAAACTATAAGATAAAACTAAACAAAATAAAAATAGGGCTAATGGTACTCTAATTTATCCATATATTATTATCATATGCTTGCTTCTTCCAAACAGAGCCCAAACCCTATTTCTTACAATTTGAGGGAGTGACCTTCAATTTATGATGCAAACTTTGCGTATGCATTAGCAAATGCACTAGTAGTACCAAGTAATATAGAAGTGAGCAGAGTATCATTCCCACGAGGATTGTATTGAGTGAGTACCAAAAATAGTAGCTTCAATACTATTTGAAAGATTAAAAATTAAGGTGTTTCGCTAAAATTAAAATAAAAGAAATACAAATACAAATAAAAATTTGATTGTTAATTAAATTTGTTGATTTTTCTTTGGTTTTTATCAGATAAATAAGGTATGAGGCAACCGATTTCACCTAAGTTGTATCAATACGCCTTTCTGTTCTTGATATTCATGTTGTTCTTGCATGTTGATGGTTGAAAATCCTTATTTACTAAATATTCTCTCTCGTGCAACATTTAGCATACCCTTTTACATATTAACCCATCACTCTCGCGCATGAATTTAAATAAGAAAAGAGTTTTCAAAGTTCTGTGATTTTCTTTTTAAAACCACACAGATCGCGTTAATCTCTCTCGAGATTCGCTCAATTTGTGGTCCTTATCACCTCAGCAATCATCACAAATATCCTCTCGAACTCGTTATGAATCATTACAGGCTTTAAATGGTGATCAAGCATTTAAAACACATAAAGAACAATGATAAACACTTCGACAACATAATAACATGAACATTGAATACGTTGAATTAGAAATAAGCGTATATTACAACTTAGGCTAAATCGTAGCCTTAGATTAACAAATTTAGTTCATGATAAACTTAATATTAAACATTATAAATACAAAATTCATGAACTTATGAAAGAAAAAAGGATAGAAAGAACTAAAAGTACAAAATTACAAACCAAACTTTTTTCCTTCCTCTCACTCGATTTTTTCCTCTATTCTCAACCAAAACTTGTGGTTTTTGTTTTGAAATCTGATGCCCCAACACCCTTACCACCTTCCCTATTTATACAAGTAGAGCTTGGAATATAAAACTTAGAAAAAAAACCTCAAAAATTAGCTCCCATTGGAGCTTCCTGCGGCAGGTCTGCAACTTGTTGTGTTCTTCCTTTTTTTTTTTTTTTTTTTTTTTTGATTTTCAGCTCAAGCACCGCCCAAATCTTGATCCTAATTGGTTAGGCTTGTGGTTGATGCATCAATGGAGTTATTTTACATTTTTCTTGTAGTTGCACTGCCCAAATTAGCTCAACCTTCATCTTCATTGGTTAAATTTTTGCAACAGCTGCTCTGTGTGCTTCAAGCCACTTTCACAACTAATTATCTTGCTTGTTCTCTTCATACCACTGCCCAAATTTCAGCTAGGATGATTGTTTACATGTTAATTAAGCTTTCTTGAAAAGATTACACCAAAAGAGCATGAAAAAAAAAAAGCTTCAAAACTCATCTGCATTGGACCTTCATGCTGCACAGCCCAATTCTGCAGATTTGGATGTAACATGCTGATTTTTTCAATTTTTTTTTACATCTGCACCACCCAAATTCAGTCCTAACATCAACTTTAACATGTTAATGAAGTGTATAAGAGGTTCTTTCACTTTATTCGTCCATTTTGCCACCCCAAATTGCAAGTTGAAGTGAACTGTGCAGGTTTTCTTGAACAGATTCTATCAAGCTGATTTCTTTGCCATTTTTCTTCATTTTTTTATGAAATCCTCCACCCAAATACTGCAATAACATGTTAAGAATATGTTAAATAACTTATTTAAGCTTTTGTTCAATGTATTTAGTTGAAAAAAAATCAAGAAATATTGAGATGAAAAGTTGCCTTCCAGCTGCAAGTTGCTCCGCAACTTGTGATTTTTTTAAAAATATTTTTTCATTTTTTTCTGATTTTTTATGTAAAAGAATGCTTAAACTAGCTTTAAGTAATGTTTAATTGTATTGTACAATGCATAAAATATGAATAATGGGGATAAAAGCTTGAATTTTAGCTGAAAATTGATGCAAAACTTGTGAAATAGGATGTAAGTTCGGTGTTCTTGGTAATTTTGTATAATTTTTTGTTATTATTTTATAATTTTTTGGATTTATGTTACTTCTATTTATTGATATTAATGATAAAACTAGCAAGATTTAGTACAAAATTGGTGTTTTTGCAATAAAGTAGCAAAATAGTCGAAACAGAGCAAAAACAAGCAAAAGCGAATAAAATTTGATGTAAAATGTTTAAAAATATATTAAAATATTATAAAAAATTATATACTAATTTAGACTTATCAAAATACCCCCAAACTTAAATCTTGCTCGTCCTCCAGCAAGGCTAAACATTAAAGCGCAGGATCTCATGCTTTTAAGAATTTTACCACAAGTTAAAGCAGGTATACTCCAAATTAGAGAAGAATAACTGAGGCTCAAAGTTCAGGGTTCTAAAGGCAAAACCATCTTTCCCAAGAAAAAATCTGTTAATTACCTAGGTAATCCAATTCAAAAGTTAGCTAAGCAAATTAAGTTTATCCGTTTTTTCTAATCTTAAGATATTCAAACCGAATAAAGGACAAAAAATATATCACTCATAACAAAACTTATCAAGTATGCCCAAACTAATTATTTTTGCGCCATTTTTTCTCTTTATTTACTCAAGTCAATATAAGCATATCTGCAGCAAGAATCATGCTCCGACTCCTGGGCGATGACCCATAAGTAAGAGAAGCCACCACTGAGATGCCTGTATTATGACCTCCTGAGTATATCTTTAGTAAGAATCAAGCTCCGACTCCTAGGCGATGACTCATAAGTAAGAGAAGCCACCACTAAGACGCCCTCTTAACGGGTAGTACATATCTTATTTATGTGGGATAGCGGTGCTAAAGATCTTCTTTTCTGTTTTTTTTTTTTTCCCCCGGTGCTTGGCTCCTTGCTTGCTTTCTAAGTACTTCTTGTAGCGAGCTTTCAATGTGGCCGTTCCAGTTGGCCCAAGGTACCAGGTGTTGAAACACCCCTACGGATCTACTTGCTCGAGGTACCAAGGCACGAAACCATCACACCATAGCACATATCCAAATGATAGACATTTTTCAACAGGATAGCGGTGCTTAGTAACTCTCTCCCTTTATTATTTTTCTTTTATTTAGACTTAGGCATAACTTTTTAAAATCTATTATGTATATGATACTCTTTATGCAATCTATTCAAATTTGAGCATCTTTTAATCAGAAAGAAAAGTAAAACAGCCATGCTAGCTAGTGAAGTCAAATACCATGGTTTTATGAAGATAGTGCCTTAAATTAGATCGTGTTCTGCAATTAGAACACAAAAATAATTGATTATCAGGTTATTCAAATCTAATTAAAGTAAATGAGCTAAAAAGAGTAGAAAAATTGCCTAAAAAGCATGATGATAAGTTCTTTCTTTTTTTTCTTTTTATATGGATTTTTTTTTTTTGAAAGACTAATGACTAAAACTGTAGTAAATAGACAATCTTTTTGTTGGCCAATACTATTTACATCCCCATACAAAGGCTTCGAACTCTGGGAGGCACTGAAGCTGACTCTAAAGCATAAAACAGGAAAACTTTTCAGATAAACTTTGTTAAATTTTTTTTTAATTTATTAGTATTTTTTTTTTTTTAACATTACTTTTCCCACCCCAAATCTTTATTTTTAAAAAGAACTAAAAAGGAAAATTGCGTGAGAGATACATCCCAAGTTTGAGGATTGCTTTTTGATGATGCATGTTGACATTGTGTTACCCCCAAACTTGTTGCAAAATACCTGTTTAATCAAAAATAAACATGAGAAAAATAAAAATAATGAAAAGAAAATAAAATTAGATAAATAAAGATATAAACACTTGGGTTGCCTCCCAAGAAGCGCTTAGTTTATAATCGTTAGCTCGACTTTCTGTGTGGATCTATCCCATGTCCTCAAGGAGAATAGAGTTTCCACCATCCATCCATAATGACAATTTTCTTCCGTGACTCTTCCTTGTTCTCTTCTTTACACAACCTCCTCCACCTTCTCTAATCTTGGGATCTTTGAGCCTGATTTGCCACAGCTTGAATTTCCTTTTCCGATCTCTTCTGCTATTTTTCACTGAAGCATTCATAGTTCTGAAAATTTCTGACCATGTTAGATAAGCTCGACATTCTATTTCAATGGCTGGTGGTGGTGGGTTAGTAAAGACAGGTTTGGTCATTGGTAGTTCTGAGTTGACTAAGGGGATTATGTCACATTGAGGTGGTTTTTCTAGTGTGTCTTTCATCCCTCAATGTTATGGCGTTAGTTTGGTCCCCTAGGTCAGTGATGGTATTGCTAGACATGAATTCTTCTGACCTCACAAAATGTTCTTCTATTATGGTCCCTACTTGAGGTTCAGGATTTTAGATGGAGGCTCTTTGTATTTTTAAGTCACTCACGGTTTTCATGAATTCCTTATATAATTCTTCTAAGTTATAGCTCTTTCCTTGGGATGGATAAGTGGGTGACTAAGATGCTTTGTGATAATTTTAGGAAGGGTCCATCCATTCTTGACTATACGGGCTAGAGTAGGGATTGTACTAGGATTGGCTAAAATTTGACATATAATTATTTTGTTCAAAACTCCATGAGGAAAAGCTATTACCTAATAGATCTTCCTTACTAGCATAGTTACTGCCACAAAATTTACATCTACGAGCACCAATAGCATTTAATTCATCTACTAATACATGAATTTATGAAACTTGGGCAGATATTGTACTAATTTCATCAATGCTCGGTTTTCTTCTCGGTTCACCTTGATAATTAAGTCTTATAAAATTATATTGCTCAAAACCTGATGAAGAAAAGATATTACCCAATTGACATTCCATACTAGGATGGTTACCTGCACAAAATTCACACTTAGGAGTGCTAGCAGCAAACCTGTATTCAATTAGTGAAAGTTGAGCAGATAATGATTTAGATAAAGCTTAGTATTGAGATCTTATACAGTAGCAGCAAGCCAACTCTCTTTTTTTTTAATGAATAAATAATTAAAATAATAAATAAATAAATAAACTTAATTGTTAGAGGAAAAAAATAATAAAATTTGTGAGAAAGATTAAGAGAACAATAACCTTTAAAAACTGAGTTTTAAGAAACGGGTATTAGTAATACTAAAGGTTTTGAAAAACTTTAGGATAAAAAACCTAACTTTGAAAAACCTATCTAGATGACTAAAAAAAAAAGCTTAAAATAAAGTTAAAATTAATCAGAAAATCTAAAAATACAACAATCTAAAATAAAAGTTAAGAAAACGCAAATTTTAAAGAAAAAAAGGAGGGTAATAACCCCAATGTTTTCAAAAAATTTAAAAATATCTTAACTTTTTAAAACCCTAACAAAGTGAACTTATGAGCAAAATAAAAATAAAAATAAAGACAAAATATAAGAAAAATAACAAAATAACACAAAACTAACAATTTTTTTAGGGGGGTATATACGAATTTATTTATTTTTAAGAATTATCTTTACAAATAAATAAATGAATGAGAAGAGAGTTACATTTTAAATTTAACAAAGTTTACAAATTATTAATAATTTCAAATTAGCATCGAAACTAGTTGGTATCAATATCACTCAAATAGAGACAATCCCAGGTAACGGTGCCAAAAAACGTGATGCAAACTTTGCGTATGCGTTAGCAAGTGCACTAGTAGTACCAAGTAATATAGAAGTGAGTGGAGTATCGTTCCCACGAAGATTGTATTGAGTGAGTACCAAAATTAGTAGCTTCAACACTATCTGAAAGATTAAAAATTAAGATGTTTCGCTAAAATTAAAATAAAAGAAATACAAATAAAAATAAAAATTTGATTGTTAATTAGATTTATTGATTTTTTCTTTGGTTTTTATCAGATAAATAAGATCTGAGGCATCCGATTTCACCTAAGTTGCATCAGGACACCTTCCTATTCTCGGTATTCATGTTATTATTGCATGTTGATGGTTGAAAATCCTAATTTACTAAATATTCTCTCTCGAGCAACATTTAGCATACCCTTTTACATATTAACCCATTACTCTCGTGCATGAATTTAAATAAGAAAAGAGTTTTCAAAGTTCTGTGATTTTCTTTTTAAAACCACACAAATTGCGTTAATCTCTCTTGAGCATTCGCTCAATTTGTGGTGCTTATCACCTCAGCAATCATCATAAATCTCTTCTTGGACTCATTATGAATCATTATAGGCTTTAAATGGTGATCAAGTATTTAAAACTCATAAAGAACAATGATAAACACTTCGACAACACAATAACATGAATATTGAATACGTTGAATTAGAAATAAGCGTATATTACAACTTAGGCTACATCGTAGCCTTAGATTAACAAATTTAGTTCATGATAAACTTAATATTAAACATTATAAACACAAAATTCATGAACTTATGAAAGAAAAAGGATAGAAAGAACTAAAAGTACAAAATTACAAACCAAACTTTCTTCCTTTCTCTCACTCCATTTTTCCCTCTATTCTCAACCAAATCTTGTGGTTTTTGTTTTGAAATCTGATGCCTCAACACCCTTACCACCTTCCCTATTTATACAAGTAGAGCTTGGAATATAAAACTTAGAAAAAAAACCTCAAAAATTAGCTCCCATTGGAACTTCCTGCGGCAGGTCTGCAACTTGTTGTGTTCTTCCCTTTTTTTTTTTTTTTTTTTATAATTTTCAGCTCAAGCACTGCCCAAATCTTGATCCTAATTGGTTAAGCTTGTGTTTGATGCATCAATGGAGTTATTTTACATTTTTCTTGTAGTTGCACTGCCCAAATTAGCTCAAACTTCATCTTCATTGGTTAATTTTTTGCAACAGCTGCTTTGTGTGCTTCAAGCCACTTTCACAACCAATTATCTTGCTTGTTCTCTTCATACCACTGCCCAAATTTTAGCTAGGATGATTATTTACATGTTAATTAAGCTTTCTTGAAAAGATTACACCAAAAGAGCATGAAAAAAAAAAGCTTCAAAACTCATCCGCATTGGACCTTCATGCTGCACAGCCCAATTCTGCCGATTTGGCTGTAACTGGCTGATTTTTTCAATTTTTTTTTACATCTGTACTGCCCAAATTCAGTTCTAACATCAACTTTAACATGTTAATGAAGTGTTTAAGAGGTTCTTTCACTTTATTCGTCCATTTTGCCACCCCAAATTGCAAGTTGAAGTGAACTGTGCAAGTTTCTTGAATAGATTCTGTCAAGCTGATTTCTTTGCCATTTTTCTTCAATTTTATATGAAATCTCCCACCCAAATACTGCAATAACATGTTAAGAATATGTTAAATAACTTATTTAAGCTTTTGTTCAATGTATTTAGTTGAAAAAAAATCAAGAAATATTGAGATGAAAAGTTGCCTTCCAGCTGCAAGTTGCTCCGCAACTTGTGATTTTTTTTTTATATTTTTTCATTTTTTTCTATTTTTTATGTAAAATAATGCTTAAAATAGCTTAAAGTAATGTTTAATTGTATTGTACAATGTATAAAAGATGAATAATGAGGATAAAAGCTTGAATTTTAGCTAAAAATTGATGCAAAACTTGTGAAATAGGATGTAAGTTAGGTGTTCTTGGTAATTTTGTATAATTTTTTGTTATTATTTTGTAATTTTTTTGATTTATCTTGCTTTTATTTATTGATATTAATGATAAAACTAGCAAGATTTAGTACAAAATTGGTATTTTTGCAATAAAGTAGCAAAATAGTCGAAACCAAGCAAAAGCAAATAAAATTTGATGTAAAATGTTTAAAAATATATTAAAATAATATAAAAAATTATATACTAATTTTGACTTAACAATTTACCTGAACCATGGAAAATGAAAAAAAAAAAAAAAAAGCGAAACTCTAAATTGGATTTTCCCCAATTGTGTTCTGGAACAGAAAACTAATTGAAGCAAATTAAAAAAAGACCCTAATGAATCAAGAACATGGAAAATTGTGTAGCTGAAATTCAATGGATATATATACCAAATATTCATTGTTCTAAATAAATAATATGGAAAGAGAATGCAAATACAAAATATGTGAAAGCATGAGAAAGGGTCAAAAGAAAATTACATAGGAACAAAGGAGCTGAAGCCTAAAATTACACTAAAATAAAATTTATTTTTAAAATTAGCTTTCAAAGAAAAATATTTTTCCAAATGTCATCCATATGACTTTCTTATTTTTATTTTTTTCCTTTTTTTTGTACTTTCTTCTTTTGTTTTCAATGCATTTATAATTTTTAAATTTATAATACTTTTTTAATCATGACAAATAAATTAAATTAAATTATTTATTAAATATTTAGATTAAATTTGTGTATAAATAATTTATTTAAAATTTAAAAAATAATTTATTTTATTTTATATATTATAATATGAATGTTGCCTAGCAACGGCGCCAAAATCTTGATATGTTTTCTACATCTATCAAAATTAAATATAAAACCTATGCACTAAACACATATAAATTAAAATTTAGGGCAAGAGGGTGTCGAACTATAGGGACTAAGAGTACGTGAATTTAACCTATGACTAAATTGATTGGTGGAAAATTTTGGGATTTTATGTTAATTAATATAAGGAAACTACAATTAGACTAAGGAATTCTACTTCTACAGGGAAAAAGAACATGAAATTGGAACCTAAGGTCTTGAATCCATCATTAGCCACTTATTCTTGTGTTAACTCTTAAATCGGGATTATTGATTGTCACACGGGTAGTGGTTTAGGCTACAAACTTCAACCTACTAAGGTAATGTTCTTAGTATCACGTATTGACCCTATCTAACTAAATCATTAATGTATTATTAATTATCATATATTGATCTTATCTAACTAAATTATAAGGAAGATAGGCTCTAATTAACAATTCAATGAATACTATTACTTGATTAATTAATCCTAAGGCTACAAGTGCAAATAATTAATTTATAAATATCAACATCAACCATCAAATGTTACAAATTCAATCATCACCTCAATTGAATAGTCTTTAAAAACATAATAATTCAAGTATTTTTTATAATCAAGCAATTTATATAAACTATCAAATTATTTCAAAATTAAAAGTAATACAAGAATATAAAAGCTAAAACTTTATCTAATCCTAGAGAATAAATTAGCTCTCTATTAAAGATGAACCGATTAAGAAGGAGAAGAATAAATCCATGCCGATCTACACGCTAATTATTACTCACGTCCCAAATTATCCAAAAAGAAAAAGAAAATCAAGAGAGAGAGAGAGAGAATAAGAATGTAGAGGTTTCAGAAGAGGCCAAGCGGTGGACCCCGAACAGCCCATTCCCCTCTGAAAACCAAAACAGGGCATAAACACTAAAGCAAAACCAGCCTCCACGCTGTTGTGCGACACCTCTGACGCTGGACCTGTGCATGGTGGTGATGGGCTGGACGTTGGGCAGACCGGACTTAGGTGTCGGTGTTAGGCTGGCTTGGTGTCATTAATAATGTTGGGCTGAGCAGATGCGGTGTCAGTGAAAGCAGGACAACAGGCGGTGGGCTGAGGTGTTGCGGTGTGGGCTGGGCAAGGTTCTGTAGTGGAGGTGTGGGCTGGGTGGTTTTCGATGGCCTGAGCTTGGGCTTGCTGGTGTTGATGTCGGTGCTGGACTTAGCTTGCGTGATGCTGCGCGTGAGTGGGCCTGACGTTGGACTTGGGGGGTTATGTGTTGAGCTGGTGCGGGCCGGAGGTCAACTTCGGGCTCCGAATCCCGATTGACTTGATTTAATTGCCCACGTATCGAATTTTGCTTTGTTTGCACCAAAATTTGACAATTTAAGAAACTTTAGTCTTCAAACCTATAAAACATAAAAATTGCGGAAGTGAGGATATAGCAATAATTAAACATGTGCAGAAAAGCTAAAATATTAATGAAAAGATGTTTAAAGATGAGACGCATCACTGGTGAAGAAGCTCCTAGAGGAGATTTCTCCAATGGCATTCCGGTGAAACTCCAGGTATTCCCGGGGATCTCTTGAGTAGATGAAGCTACAAAGAAAATAGTAGAGGTTAGCCTTTGTTCAAGCCATTTGAAGAAAAATTCCAAAGCTTTAGAGATGGCTGTTTACCTGGTAGTGCTTTCTTTAGAGTTTGTCTTACTTTGACTGGTTGGGCTCCTCTTGAGTTAGGACTTGCACATCTACAAGCTCAAGGGAAGGCGCTAAATACTGCTTGGCTCCTGGTCTTTAAAGAGGACCAATAGGCTTATAACTAAGCTGAGAAACGAGGTGTGACACACGGGGCATACCTACAAGGAACATGGTACCCATAGGTTGAATTAACCTCTAAGTTGGACTCATAGCGCTCTTTATACTAAGGGAGCTGAATAGAGATCCTCTTGACCCACCATAGGTTCTTGGTCCTTAGGCTTGGAAAATGAATGTCCTAGACCATTCCAAATTACCTAGCAAACAATTGAGGCCTATAAGTCTCTACACCAGGTTGGGTCTGGTGGTAGAAGAAGAGATCTTGGGGGCACAAGATTGTCTACCAGACTGGAGCATTGCTGTCTACTGGGACATTATAGTGGAAGTCCAGTTTCTTGGATGAACAGGGACCAAGTTTCCTCTCCTCGAAGGGAGTCCATCGGATCCCTGACCTACCTCAAGGAGACATAAGCTTCTCAGGGCATCGGTCAAAAGACCATCCTAGTGGTAAGAGAACCTCTCTACTAGCAAATTGCTTTCTATAATAGGTGATTCCATCATTTGTGGAGGCAAAGGGTCCTCTATAGCAGAACTTAAGCAAATAGGCTTGGACGCACGGTTGGATCAGCCATAAGGGTGCTCCCAGCTAGACAGCATAGTTCTTAATTATGATGTCTTTGAGGGATCCATATACTTGGGCCAAGAATAATGGTCCTATAGCCAAAGGACCAATACTAAAGGCCAGGTTTATTGCCAACATTTTAAGATATTTAAGCACAGTGTTGGCGGAGTTAACAAAGAAAAACTTGTTTAACCAAAACAAGTAAAAAGAAACCTCTTCTTCCTTGGACCCATGTCCATAGTTATGACTTTCTGTGACGAAAGCTTTAACCAAAGTTTCATAACTAGTGGGTAGGTTGGTCACAGAAAAAGAAGAGGCAAAGGTTTCAACCTTTTTAGAAATAAAAGAATCGAGAGGCAATTCATCTCCCCTTGGAGAAAGACCTATTAAGGCCACTATGCCCCTTAAGATAATCCCTAGAAAGCCCTTGTGGAGGACAAAAGCATTATAAAAGATGTTCCAATAATAGGTGAGAGCTGTCATGATGGGATAATCATACCTAAGGGCAATCTTGGAGAGCATGATAGTTTCATAGATACGGGGATTCCTCCATTCATCCTCATAGACGAGAGTGAAGCGATCTACCCATTCAGCGTATATCTTGGTCAAGAATGTCCACCCTTTGAAGGGGGCAGCTTCTCTAATGACGCGTCTTCCTCCTAAAGAATGACCTGTAGAAACTTTGCCAAGTAAAAGAGACTTGTCAGTATCAGGGAACACACCCTTCAGGTTGGGGACGTCAAAAGAAGGGTCAAAGATGGGCCCTAGGGCATATGGTTCATGGATCGAAGAGGGATCATTCTCAAGAAAGATCTCCTTGATGGTACCAAGGTCAGTAGGGCTCTAAAGCCTATCAGAGACCATTGAAACGTCTAATTAAACCAGACATGCCAACTGCTCTATAGGGCTATCAACATGAGGGATGGTGGCAGAAACAACGTAGGAGATTTGAGCCATTTCTTAGTGGTTAGAAAGAATCTTAAGATGCTAAGAATAATCAACAACATAGTTTGAAGAAGTCAAAAGCTGAGAGCAGGTGTTTAGATGCTTGATCACAATAGAAAGAGAGCATAGAGCACAAAGCGGAGTTTCGAAACTCTAATAGTCGTATTTGTAAGCATGTGGGAACGAAGGAAGGTGAAAAGTCAAATAGTATTCTCTCGACTCTCTGCAGCCGTTAGGGGCCAAATCAAGCAGATTTTTTACTCGTTGGAATTTGAGATTACCAATGGCTAAAAGGGGGCCATTTGTTTACACCCCAAACTTGAGAGAGTTGGGACGACTTCGTTTTCAAGCAAAGCGCCACGCGCTTATCATGTGAGGCCATCCTCAAGGGACATAATGTTAGGAACAGTGTCCTGAAATCCAGATTTATTCTGGATATATTATTTTTATTAATAAATAAAATCGAAGTTCCAGTCGTTTCCTAGTTAAATTTGTGTAAGTGAGCATTTATACTGTATGTGATTTTCTTTTGGGAGACATCCATTAGATGGGTGTAGTCCTCATACTACAATTTACAAGTTTGTTCTAAGTGGTATATGAGACTAAGCCACAAATAGACTTGGAACAAATAGTATGGATTGTTGTTTGAAAGACTCGTAGTCGAAGACAAGTTTGGACAACTTATATGTTAAGACTATAACGTGACACTTTAGATGACTTGTCTTGGTCACGTGGATAGAAATCCAAAAGTGTTAAGTTAGTGTGTTTAATAAGATTGACACACTGAGTTGGACCATGTGAGTTACTTATTTCTAGACTACTATCGGAAATTAGTGATTCACATTGTACTGTTTGAACAACGACTCTAAATCCTGAGGGTATTATGGACTTGTGCATGGAGCGTTAGTTACTTTGGTGTACTATAAGTAAGGTCTAAACGAATGACTAAAATCCCACGTACACTGGGTAGCAATGTGAAGTGTGACAAGGATCAGATATTCAATAGGGAATCTACAGTCTCTTATGAGATACAGGTGTCCCCTTAGTTGATTCGCAAATATTTGAATAGTTCGGAAACTTTGGCCAAAGTATTCTAAGTGTTTGACATTTGAAGTTTATACTGGAATACGTTCAAGTATAAATAAATTATTCAGTGAAGGGCGAGTCAGTAACTAATGGAGAAGCCGTGAGAAGGATAATGGCAGTGGTTATATTTATCATTTGTCATGGGCATCTAGTGGAGGGGTTGTTGTCATCAATACAGTCTATTAGGGAGATATCGAATAAATAATTTAAGTCTGGAGTACAGTAAGATTTATTTAGTAGAATTAAGTCTCCTTAAATGGTAATTAATTAATATTATGAGATGGTTTAATTTAACCCATTTGGAGCTAAATTTAAATTATCCCTGAAGTCCCTGCGCAAGCCTCTGTATTTATTGCCATTGAAAAAAATATTAAAGAATTCATGAGATGAATTATTTATCCATAAAATGGGTAAATTAATTTTGCCAAATATTATTCATGAGATGAATAAAAATTAAAAATTATAAAATAAAATAATTTTGGAAAATTAAAATTCATAAGATGAATTTTTCCATGTGGGAAATAAAGCAAAAACAAAAAAAAAAATAGCGAAAAGCTGCACAGCTAGCAATCCGTGTGCTTCGGATCCGACGAACCACGTGTGTCGCGCTAGGTCGCTCCCTGGCTATTCTCGTGCACGGGCGCGGACCAATCAGGACACGCCACGTGTCACGCAGTTTGAATTAAATAAACAGGCAAATTTGAACCGTGTTAAAACGTGTCATTTTGGGATGCTTTTGCTCGAAACGCTGCTTTTGGTTTTAATAACTGCGAATCCTACTTCGATTAAAATTAGATTTTTTGCTCCGGTATATTCCTATAAATAGAGGGGTTTATTCCGAGGTTTGGCATTGAAGTTAAAATATTTCTTTAGAGTTCCTGGAATTGTTTCGGAGACTCAATTGGAGAGAAAAATTTCCGTTGAAATTTTTCTTT
This sequence comes from Simmondsia chinensis, assembly GCA_018398585.1. Lineage (NCBI taxonomy): Eukaryota > Viridiplantae > Streptophyta > Magnoliopsida > Caryophyllales > Simmondsiaceae > Simmondsia > Simmondsia chinensis. Next base: position 7,878,858 of record JAGTTD010000018.1, read on the forward strand.
CCTCAGTTTAATATTTTTCGGAGCCCACCTTTTGGACAGTTCGAGGTCATTGTGTAGAAGGCCTCGGGGTCTCGATTTTGAAGAATATTATTGTCTTTCTGGTTTTTCTTTTATTGGAGCAAATCCAGGTATGTTTTTCTTTTTTTCTTCTTTTAGTTTCGTTTTTCTATTTATTTATAGTATTCATTATTATACATGTTTAAGTTTATGTATTATTATTAATGTATTAGAGTAAAAGGCCTGTAGATCTAAATTAAGAATTTAGACCTGTTGATTTAAATTATGAATTTAAGTCAGTAGATTTGAAATTAAGAATTTTAAATCGACCCTAGGTTTAGAGTTATGAATTCTAAACCCGTTTCACTGCGTAAACTTTAGGGAGAATTTTTGAAATTCATCCCAACAACCGATATTAAGGCAAAGGGTTTATAGAGATAAACCTATTCCTGAGAACTCTCGCACGTGAGGTGTCACGAAGCGTGACTCTCCAACCAGGGGCTTAGGTAGAGAGAAGAGTCTCCTACTCTATGTGCTCTAATAGGTGCCTATTGTTGTGACCATAGTTGAGAACTGTGAACCCAATAGTCGGCATCAAAATTTATTTTCTAACAAAACTCATATCTTTTCCCAACAATTGGTATCAGAGCCAGCCTCTGATTACATTCATAATATACATAAATAGGTATAATAAGATCGAAATAAATAGATTTGCGAATTAATAAAATAGAGATTTTATTAAGAAGGAAAAATTAGTGTAATTTGACGTATTGATTTAAATTGTTGAATCGATAATGAATTAATGATTCATTCATATGATTATTTTTATTTTTTATTTAAATTGTTTAAATCGGTTTAAAAGAGTTAATAGTTAACTAGGTTATGTAAAGTATCGATTTAAATTGTTTAAATCGGTTAAAAGATTTAATAGTTAACTAGGTAGTTTATAGTAACGATTTAAATTGTTTAAATCGTTAATTCAGAACAACCCGTAAAATTGCAATTATATTGTTCGTATACTAAGATTGTACGTTATCTGTCATGATTTATGAAATCGGACAAAATTGATATAATAAGATTAGATTCAAATATTTTTAATAATCGATAAAGTTGACCTAATAAGATTAGATTCAATTATTTTATACAAAATCGGATACAATTGATCTAGTGAGATTAGATTCAATTTATTTTAAAATTAATTATTTTAATTTAAAAAAAATTAAAATAAAAAAATTTTGTCAATCGCTGACATCAGCAGCAACTTAAAAAAAAGTTCTTTTTATTTTTTAATTTTTGGGATGTGCAGACGTCAGTACTGATTTACATAATAATTATAAATTAATTAATTTTCTTTTAGAATGAGATTCTAAATTAAATTATGAGATAATTTAAGTTGTAAATCAGTATTATTTTAAATAAAAGTTATTTGATTTTATTTTAGAATAAGATTCTAAAATAGACTATGGGATAGTCTAAGCACAAAATCGCTACTGATTTTAAATAAAATTATTTTTAATTTAATTTTGGAATTAGATTTTTGAAAAATAGATTTTGTGATAATCTAAATTAGATGTTGGTACTATTTTAATTAAAATTAATTAATTAATTTTATTGATTGGTTTTAGAATTAGATTCTAATGTAAGATTATGAGATAATCTATACTGTAAAACGATAGTATTTTAAATAAATTAATTAATTAATTTTGGTTAATTCTAAAGGGGATTATGAGATAATCCGGGTTGTAAGTACAAGTTAATTAAAAACCACTGGTTATAAAAATCAAGTGGGAGTGAGGTTTCAATTGTTGTAACCTCACGATCTTCATTACCGGTCTAGCAGTATAGGAGATCGATAGACCTCCCCGTGGAGCATGTCGGTTTGTCAATTACAGGGTTGGACTTCTTTTAGAATAAACCAAAGTACAAAGAAGCGATGCGACCACGCTGCCATGGAGTATTTCGTGTATTTGTATGGAGGTTTAGGTAATGGTTTACACTTGACTAGCGTAATGCATTAGCCTCCCCGAGGAGCTCTGCTGTGTCATGTTAGAGACTAAGGTAAAGTGGTGAGTTAATCATGTTTAGTAAGAGTTACAAGAAAACGGGTTAATTGAGAATAGTTCTCACCTAAACTAGCTTCGTGCGACCCCGCTGCCGGGGAGTAAGGAGTGGTGTGTTTGGGTCATCATTGTATGCATGATATACAGTTTGGTGGATATCTGACTTATTATGTATGCTAAATTGAAAGAATATATATCACTGCATTATACATGACTCATATAAGGTAGTTCCACAAATGTTTACATTTACAGTATTTTTGATACGGATACGGATACGGTTGGCGAACTTCACTTGATTTCAAATACATAATGTACCCACTGGAACAAATCACTTTGCCTTGGAAAAATTAAGTTAGACTTACTTATTACTCACAAGGGGTACCTATTAGATAGAAAGGAAAAGAGTAAGGTCACTATTGTAGCAACCAAGTCCATAAGGAAGTCAGCAAAAGAAAAGTGTTTATTTTGCAAGAAAACTAGGCCCACTGGAGGAGAAACTATACTAAGTACATAGCTACTCTTCCTACAAAGACTGTTAAGCTATCTAGTGAAGGTATATTGATATCTCACTTATTTGAGTCATGCGTAGTTGAGAGTCCACTACTTTCCTGGTGGGTGGACTCTGGTTTACGGACCTTAGCTGTAATATGTTATAGGAGCTCAGGCTAGGCCAAAGGCTACATGATAGGTGTTATACCTGATGGTCAGGGACTGTACAATAATAGTGGTCTTAAGTGTAGGAGACGTTAGCTTAGACTTTAGTGATAGAGGTTTGTTTTAAAGGATTGTTTATTTGTAGCTACTCTGCACATGAATTTGATTTCTGTATCTCGTTTTATGAATAATTGTTATTCAGTTGATTTTGATAATGAAAATTTTAATATGAGAAATAAATTATTTATTTTCACATGTACATGAATAAATTATTTATTTATGATATTTTCTTATCAAAACTATGGTAATTGTTTAAATGAATCTAACGTAAGTTCACTTGTTCAATCTTTTAAAAGAAAACACCCTGAATGTCATAATGCCTATACAAGGCACCAATGTTTAGGTCACATTAATTCGAACAGGATCCAAAGATTGGTAAAAGATGGACTGATAAAGGCTTTGGACTTGAGGTCATTACCAGTTTGCAAATCCTGCATAGAAAGAAAGAGGACCAAGTTTGTCTTTAAGAGTAAAGGCAACATGGCTGGTGGCTTGCTTGGGCTGGTTCACATAGATGTATGTAGACCAATACATGTTCAGGTAAGAGGTGGGTATGAGTACTTATTCACGTTTAGTGATGATTACTCAAGGCATGTATATGTTTACCTAATTAGACATTAGTTGGACTCTTTTGAAAAGTTCAAAGAGTAAAAAGCTGAATTTTAAAAGATATTAGATAAACAAGTTAAGTCAATTCGATCAAATCGAGGTGGTGAATATTTTTCAGGTGAGTCTTTAGAGTTCCTAACTGCAAATGAGATAGGATCTCAGCTTTCTGCTTTGGGTACACCGTAGTAGAACGGTGTTCAAGATAAAAGAAACAAAGACAATCTTTTCTACAGTTGTTTTGATCAAAATGGTTTTTAATACTATGCAAGACACTTAGAGAAGGATTTTGCAAATAAGCTACAAAAACAAAAACAAAAACAAAATGGTATTAAAGGAAAATGACAATAATTCTGAACAGCTAGACACAACTTAAGACATAGTGAATGCATTAGATGCACCACTGATAGGAGCAAAAATGCTCCAGGTACACGAGAGCTTAGATGTGGTGGGAGGATTGTCAGAACACCTGACAGGTTCATAGCAGGAGCCTTAGTGGTTGACTGTGGCATTGAATCTGATCCTTTTAGCAGCCATGAAGCAGTTAAGTCTTATGGTTTTGAGCAATCTATTGACGAACCATGCGTGTACAAACGACATCAAGGGAAAGTAGTGACTTTCTTAGTTTTATATGTCAACGATATACTACTCATTGAGAATGATGTGGGGGTGTCATTAGCTGTAAAGACTTGGTTGTCATGATAGCTCAATATGAAAGATATAGAAGAAGCCAGCTCTACTCTTAAGATTAAGCTTCTGCGAGGTCGTAAGAGTAGGATGTTAGATCTCTCTCTAGCCACTTACATTGACAAAACGTTGTAAAGTATAGCATGGAGTCCCTCTCCTTTTTGAGTAGTGTTCTAGGACACCTCAAGAGGAGGAGCAATTGAGGAATATTCCATATATTTGACAGTGGGAGCCTTAGGTATGCCATGTTGTGCACGAGACTTGATGTCTGCTATGCTATGGTATAGTAAGAAGGTGTTAGTCTGACAAGGGTCCAATGGACTAGGTGGCAGTGAAGTGTTTTCTCTAGTTCTTAAGAAGAACTAGAGATCCTATGCTGACTTTTCAAAGTCACGAGCTGGTTCCAGTTAGGAATATTGGTTTAAGACTTTCAGTCAGATTAAAATGGTAGACGTTCGACGTCTAAGCATGTCTTTACCTTTTGGAGTGGGAGCTATTAGTGAGAGGAATGTCAAGTAATATTGTATTGCTGACTTCGCAGTAAAGTAATTGTGCTCGCTACGGGTTAGGCTCAATAGACTTTTGGTTCAAACATAAAAGGGGTGACTATGGATTTTGTCATAAATTGGATATAGGACAAGTGGAAGATTATTATGAAGAGTATCCTGAAATCCAGATTTATTCTGGATATATTATTTTTATTAATAAATAAAATTGAAGTTCCAGTCATTTCCTAGTTAAATTTGTATAAGTGAGCATTTATACTGCATGTGAATTTCTTTTGAAAGATATCCATGAGATGGGTGTAGTCCTCAGACTACAATTTACATGTTTGTTCTCAGTGGTTTATGAGACTAAGCCACAGATAGACTTAGAACAAGTGGTATGGATTGTTATTTGAAAGATTCGTAGTCGATAACAAGTTTGGACAACTTTATGTTAAGACTATAACGTGACACTTTAGATGACTTGTATTGGTCATATAGATAGAGATCCAAAAGTGTTATGCTAGTGTGTCGAATAAGATTGACGCACTGAATTGGACCATGTGGGTTACTTATTTCTAGACTACTATCGGAAATGAGTGATTCACGTTGTACTGTTTGAACGACGACTCTAAATCATGAGGGTATTCTCAACTTGTGCATGGAGCGTTAGTTACTTTGGTGTACTATAAGTAAGGTCTAAACAAATGATTGAAATCTCACGTACACTGGGTAGCGGTGTGATGTGTGACAAGGATCAGGTATTCAATAGGGAATCTACAGTCTCTTATGAGATACAGGTGTCCCCTTAGTTGATTGGCAAATATTTGAATAGTTCACTAACTTTGGCTAAAGTATTCCAAGTGTTTGACATTTGAATTTTATACTGTAAATATGTTCAAGTATAAATAAATTATTCAGTGAAGGACGAGTCGGGAACTAATGGAGAAGCTGTGAGAAGGATAATGATAGTGGTTATATTTATCCTTTGTCATGAACATCTAGTGGAGGGGTTGTTGTCATAAATACAATCTATTAGGGGGATATCGAATAAATAATTTAAGTCTGGAGCGCAGTGAGATTTATTTAGTGGAATTAAGTCTCATTAAATGGTAATTAAATTAATATCATGAGATGGTTTAATTTAACCCATTTGGAGCTAGATTTAAATTGTCCCTGGGGTCCTTGCGTAAGCCTCTGTATTTATTGCCATTGAAAACAAATTAAAGAATTCATGAGATGAATTATTTATCCATAAGATGGGTAAATTAATTTTGCTAAACATTATTCATGAGATGAATAAAAGTTAAAAATTACAAAATAAAATAATTTTGAAAAATAAAATTCATAAGATGAATTTTTACATGTGGGAAACAAAGCAAAAAAAAAAGAAAAAGAAAAGCTGCACAGCTAGCAATCCGCGTGCTTCGGATCGAACGAACCAGCGCGTGACACGTGTCGCGCGCTGGGTCGTTCCTTGGCTATCCGGGTGCACGGGCGCGGACCAATCAGGACACTCCACGTGTCACGCGGTTTGAATTAAATAAACAGGCAAACAACAACTGTGTTAAAACGCGGCATTTTGGGTTGCTTTTGCTCGAAACGCTGCGTTTTGGTTTTAATAACTGCGAATCCCACTTCGATTAAAATTAGATTTTTCACTCCGGTATATTCCTATAAATAGAAGGGTTTATTCCGAGGTTTGGCATTGAAGTTAAAATATTTCTTTAGGGTTCCTGAAATTGTTTCGGAGACCCAATTGGAGAGAAAAATTTCCGCTGAAATTTTTCTTTCCTCAGTTTAATATTTTTCGGAGCCCATCCTCTGGGCAGTTCGAGGTCATTGTGTAGAAGGTCTCGGGGTTTCGATTTTGAAGAATATTATTGTCTTTCTGGTTTTTCTTTTATTGGAGCAATTCCAGGTATGTTTTTCTTTCCTTCTTCTTTTAGTTTGATTTTTCTATTTATTTACAGTATTCGTTATTATACCTGTTTAAGTTTATGTATTGTTATAAATGTATTAGAGCAAAAGGCCTGTAGATCTAAATTAAGAATTTAGACCTGTTGATTTAAATTATGAATTTAAGTCAATAGATTTAAAATTAGGAATTTTAAATCGACCCTAGGTTTAGATTTATGAATTCTAAACCCGTTCCACTGCGTAAACTTTAGGGAGAATTTTTGAAATTCATCCCAACAACTGGTATTAGGGCAAAGGATTTTTAGAGATAAACCTATTCCCAGGAACTCTCGCACGTGAGGTGTCACGAAGCGTGACTCTCCAACTGGGGGCTTAGGTAGAGAGAAGAGTCTCCTACTCTAAGTGCTCTAATAGGTGCCTATTGTTGTGACCATATTTGAGAACTATGAACCCAATATTCGCTATCAGAGTTTATTTTCCAACAAAACTCATATCCTTTCCCAACACACATGGCCTTTGAATGTTAAGATAACAGCGTCTCGAGCCCAGTTGCTTGAAGCATTTAAAACCCTTTTAGGAGTATTAGCCACTAGAGGTGGCTGAGGGGGTAAAAGGGGCTCAAGCTCAAGGGACTTCCTAGAAAGCTGAAAGGTAGGTGGTTTTTAAGCTTAGGGCGGTTACTTGGAGTGCAATTTTAGATACGTGAGCCTCAAGCTTATTTAACAGAATGTGGGGCATGTAGAAGGAACTCCAGTAAGAAATATGGACGTGGGCTTTAGAAAGATGCTCGAGCACACCAATTCAGGGCACGTTCACCGCCAATTCAGTGCGCCAAGGGAGCTTTGAGGCCAACATGGGAAGAAAATGCCAGGGAATTAGGATGCATCAGGTATTTCTATTTTTTATAAATAAGAGATACTATTATAGTTGTAGAAGTGTCCAGCACCACTCATACAAATTTCTTCAAGTTTCTTTAAAGCACACTTGTGCCTTTTACCTACAAATAGCACAACTTAGCCTAGCTTAGTGTAGCATAGATCATTGTTGTACTTTCTTGCATCAAATTAATGTAGTTCTTCAGGTTTCAGGTATGAATTCTTTGTTTCAATTTGTTCCCACATTCGACGAGTTGAGATTTGAGGCGTTAGTTTAAGGCCTTGACGGCCAAGGCTTGACCTTGATTGCGTTAGTCTTAACACTATTGTCACTACTTAATAAGTCAGGTGAACTTAGGTCTGCATAATTATTTAAGGGCATTATTATGCATATTATGTCCATTGCTTTGCTCATCAATTGCAACTAGCTCTAGTAGCTGTTGCAAGAAACCATAACCATATATCTTCATTGTTTGTGTTTATAAGCTGATTGTTAAGTGTTGTTGGATCTTCATGTAAACATCGAGATATGCTAAGGGAGAAACAAGCTGAAAAGATTGCTGAAGCACTTGATAATGGGGAGCTTTCAAGTGGACGCGGTTTGAATCAACAGACTAGTCTCAAACATTCGGGTGATACTCGTTGGGGCTCACATTATAGAACATTAGTGAGCTCGATTCATATGTTTGATGCAGTAGTCGATGTGCTAGAATTCATCGGTAAAGATGCAAAACTCGATGGTCATCGAACAGAAGCACGAAATAAAGTGGAGAAACTTCTATCTTTTGATTTTGTGTTTAGTCACATTTTAATGCAAAAAATATTTGCAATTACGAACGAATTGTCAGAAGCACTGCAAAGTAAAGACCAAGATATTGTCAACGAGATGGCTTTAGTGAAATTGTCAAAAGATTGACTCCAAGTGATGAGAGAAAGCGGATGGACTTCATTATTGGACGATGTCTCCTCATTTTGTGGAGGTCATGGCATTGTTTTTTCTTGATATGAATGGTGTTTATATAGCTAGAGGACAAAGACGAAGACGTGGAGAAGAGGAAATGACAAACTTGTATCACTATCGGTTGAAACATTTTACACTGTTATTGACATGCAACTTCAAGAATTGAATGCCCGTTTCACCGAGTTTAAAACTGAGTCGCTCCTTTGTGTGGCATGCCTTAATCCATTAAATGCATTTATCCACTTCAACAAAGATAGATTGATACAATTTGCTTGCTTCTATCCAAAAGACTTTACTTCATTTGATGTATGGAAGCTTGAAGATCAACTCGATACCTATATTGCTGACATGCATTCTAGTGTGGGTTTCTCAAAGTTGACTTGCATTGGTGAGTTGCATGGAAAATGGTGGAATGTGGTAAAAATAAGTTGTATCCACAAGTTTATTTGCTCTTGACTTTGGCATTGACTGTACCAGTTGCAACTGCTACAGTTGAGAGAGTATTTTCAGCTATGAATGCAGTTAAGACCAAATGGCGCAACCTAATGGGTGATGAATGGCTTAGTGATAGTTTGATTCTCTTTGTTGAAAAAGGTATTTTTGAAGATGATAGTGTTGAAACAGTTATGGAACGATTCCAAAACATAAAAACTCGAAGGGGTTGTTTGTAAATGCTTAGTGCTGTTTTAGTTTATATTGGTAATAATAATTTTTGTTCATAATATGTTTATTTTATAGTAATTTAAGATATAGAAATATTATTTTTTGTTATTTTTTTAATTTTTATAGTACTTTTCTAGTTTGATTAGATGCTTTTTCTCTATTTTTTTTGAGTCGTGAACCATTAAAAAAATATCGATTGTGAATTTTTTAATAATTTTTATTATGTAATTTATTATTTTTTATTCAAGCCCCCCAACACCAAAATCCTGGATCCGCAGCTGGACATAATATGCATAAGGATTCTCTTTCATAATAAGTGCTTTCAAGCCATTAAATTGACCTTGCATATTACTTGCTCCATCATAACCTTGACCTCGCAATCTCGACATACTAAGGCCATATCTACATAACACATCATCAATGGTGCTCTTCAATGTATGAGCACTTGTATCAGTTACATGCTCTACGCCTAAAAAGCGCCAATTAAATTTCCTTTGTCATCCACATAGCGTATCACTATGGCCATTTGCTCTTTTATTGACATATCACGAGCTTCATCAATAAGAAGAGAAAAGGAAGCATCCCCAAGATCGCTAATTATTACATTGACAACTTCCGTTGCACATGAACTTACTATTTCTTTTTGAATTTGGGGAGCTATTAGCTTTTGATTCTTCGGAGCATTTCTTAAGGTGACTGCATAGACATCCAAACTAATTCTACGAAAAGTTCTCAACAATCGGATAAAATTTCCTAGATTTGAAGAATCTTCACTTTCATCATGACCACGAAATGCAAGAGATTGTAATGAACGATATCAGATAGCCTCAATAGTAGCAGTCAAACGTTTTCTATAGTTGGCTCGAGCTTCATTTGTTTGCTTATGAATGCTAGTCTCAATGTGTCGCTTTTGATTCATTAAATCTTCACATTTTCCCCAAGCTTTATGGTGAGAACTATTTGCACCTCCTACATGAAGAGTGAGTTTCTCTCTTTTCTTCCAATTTGAAAACCCTTCATTAACAAAATGATCACCACCCCCTTGACCTCCGATATCATTCTTAAAGAGATAGCAACACAAGCAATAAACAACATCTTTCGATATACTATATTCTAACCAATGAAACTCATCAAACCAATCCTGATTGAATCGCCTTTGTTGTTGTCCATATTTTGTTAACGGAAAGTTGAGGTTTCGAGGTTGGCAAGGACCCCTTTGCAAATATGCTTTATGAACTTGATCACGAATATTAGGATGATAGTCGATAATTCGAATTCAATTTCCTGGATCTGCAGAAAGGTCCTCTAGATTGATTTCTTGTTGACTTTGTTTAGTGCTAGTAGGACAAGGATTATCATCTCCTTGCAAAGGCGATTTTCTTGTAAAGTACTTGAACATAGCTAACTCTGTCATAAAACAAGAATAATTGTCAATCAATTTATACACTAATAACAAATATCAAGCAAAGCAACAAAGACCATATTATTCCAAACTCGATAAAGAATTTGAACTTGGAGACAAGTAATTATTCTCCAATTAAGAAGAAATTTGATATCTCTTACTAAAATTTATAAAATTAGAATTTTAATTAGAGATATATGAAATAAAAACATAAAAGTATTGTATATTATTATTAAATAGGACAAAAAATTAACAAAAGGTACATTTAATATGGCTGATTCCTAGTGGTGGGTGTGAGAGGAGGATATGACTGGCAACGGAGCGGAGGCGCCATCGAACCGTTGGCCAGGCAGCAGGGGCTGAGGGGACAACGTGGGGTGGGGTTTCGTTTCAAGGGTGGGTTTGGGGTGGGGTGGGGTGGGTAGGTTATTTTATTAGATTTAAATTAATTTTGTTTTTATAAAAAAAAAAAAAGGATGAAATCCAAGGGATTCGACCTCTGGCACCCCTACTACTTGTAGGGGTAAAAACCATCAAGCCAAAGTGTCACATGTGATTTATATATATGCCTACTAAAATTTATTTTAAAATTTAGGGGGGCTTAAGCCCCCCCCCCCCCCCCCCCCCCCTCTCACCCTAACGTGGATCTGCCAGTGCTGAGAATACGCTTAACCATTTGCCAATGCGAGGACCTGGGAGCATGCATAAACTAAGACACATGGTTAACAGCATAACATATATCAAGGCGGGTCATAGTTAAGTACTGAAGGACACCTGCCGCACTTTGAAACTTAGTTGGATCCACTAGGAGTCCACCATAAGTAATTGCCGGTTGGGTTGGTCCGAGCAGGGATGGGAGTTTGTACAGGTTTTGCTTCAAGCATGTAATGCTTGTGAAGAAGATCAAGTGTGTACTTGTGCCGGGTGAGAAATAACCCATGCCATATGAATTTAGCTTCTATGCCAAGAAAATAATGAAGAGGGCTAGGTCTTTCATTGCAAATTGAGATGAGAGTTGTGTAATGAGACAGCGAGGTATGTGATCCAGTGAATATAATATCATCCATATATAATAACAAACAAACTATACCAGTCGAGGATCGATGACTGAACAGAGAAGGATCAGCCTTATTGCACTAAAACCCAAGACTTAAGAGGAACATGTTGAACCTATGAAACCAAGCTCAGGGAGCCTGTTTGAGTCGATACAGAGCCTTACGAAGACGTCAAACATGATTGGGAAACTTAGGATGTATGAATCCTTGAGGTTGTTTCATATAGACTTCTTCATGAAGAAAACTATGTAAGAACACATTTTTTACATTAAGTTGGTGAATTGACCACTTACTCGTTGTTGAAAGGGAAAGAATAAATCTGATGGTAGTAGGTTTGACAATAGGACTAAATGTTTCAAAGTAGTCAAGGCCTTCATGTTGATGAATGCCTTGAGCAACCAGACGTGCTTTAAATCTGTCAACTAAGCCATCATGTTTATACTTAACTTTGTATTTCCATGTGCTACCTATAATATTCTGATTGGGTAGAGCATTGAACTCCTCAGCCATGGCTTCTTGGCATTGGGGGTTCTTAGCAGTCTGTAAGAAACAGGTAGGTTCCTCAACAACCATGATAGAGGAGAGAGAAAGGATATGTTTAGATTTACGTATACCATTTATAAGCCTAGTGCGCATGGGATGAGGATTATGAGAAGACGGGACCACTCCATCACTGGATGGAGCATTGATATCAGCCTCGAACTGAGGCAAGTCACCTGTTTGAAGCCATGAGCGCAATGGGATGCCGCATGACTTGCTTGATAGCAAATCCGACTTAATCAAGCCGAGGACCATCGACATGCTTCCTAATTTCTACGAGAAGCCAATCGAGAGCCCTTATGAGCACCTTGATGCATGTATTAAAATTTGCAAAACATACCACTATCAAAGTGTCTCAAGTGATGCTATTAAACTATGCCTTTTTTTGGCTTTCATTAAATGACGTAGCTAAAAGGTGGTTCCAGTCCCTTCCGAGGGGTGAAATCACCACTTGGGATGACCTCCAACAAAAGTTCTTGATCAATTTTTATTCTAAGGCTAGAACTATGGCTGTTAGGCGTGCAATCAATAGTTTTGAACAAAAAGATTAGGAGCAATTTCATGAAAGTTGAGACAGATATAAGGAGCGCCTTAGAAGCTGTCCCCACCACATGTCATACAAGTGGGCTCTTGTGTAGCATTTTTATGATGGTTTTACAGCTTCTGACAAATAGATGGTTAATACTTCATGTGGGGGAGCATTTAACCAACAAGAAAAGGACGAGGCATGTCCGCTGTTTGAGAGAGATGGTGGTTAGAGGGAGCACATGTAGTGTCTAAGAAGTAGCACCAAACGATGACGTTAACCTTAGACTGGACACTCTTAGCACGAAGACGGATCAAATTATGAATTTTGATGCAAATCCTACTAATGTGCACCTAGTCAACGCAGCTAGGTCATCGGGTGGTATTACTCTGTGTGGCATTTGTTCGTGTGAAGACCATTCTGTGCTTGATCATTTATATGCACCACAATTTCCCGAATACATACAGGAATAGGTTTATGTAGCTCAAGGATATTTGAGAAATAATATCCCATTCTCCAACACCTATAATCTCGAGCGGCACAATCATCAGAACTTCTCATGGAAGCAGAATGCCAATCAAAATCAACCCATGAGACAACAAGATCCCAGCTTTGTAGGTAACACACATCCTTTCGTCTTTCAGGGACAGCAAAGGTACTCCACTAGTACTCATGATACCCCTCCTCCCTCACCTCTAGGATACACTTCACAGTTTAAGGAGCGCATGCTTCGCTTTATGGAGGATACTACACAACTAGTTCGGTCCTATTTTCAATCCATTGCCAGATTAAAGAACCAAATAGAACAGTTATCCCAGGCACTGAGTAGGAGAGAGAAGGGGAGATTTCCCTCCCAACCACTACAAACCCCGCATCATCAACTAGTTCTAACCCTAGCTTGCTCATTCGTGTGCACACTAAGGTTGTGTCAGTTTCAGGAGAGGAGAAGCCCAGGGAAGTTGAGGTTGAGATTGAGAGGGATGTGACCCTCCATTCCACCACTGATAGGGAGGGATCACGAGTGAGGGTTTATAAACCCGCTGTCCCTTTCCTTTCGGCCCTCATAGGACCAAAGGAAGAGGACGACCCTAAGGAGGCTGAGCTCATAGATGTGTTTAAGGATATGATCATCAAATTGTTGTTGATTGGCAGCCATTAAGTACATTCCTATGTATGCCAAGTTCCTCAAGGACCTTTGCATGAAAAGGAAGCGCGCCTAGGTGCACACTCCAAAGAAGGTCCGACTCACTGAGAAGGTGAGTAGCATTTTGGCGATAGGCGCCCCACCCAAGTTTAGAAATCCTGGGGCCTTTACAGTCTAGTGTGTTATCGAGGAGCGATACACTAGTCGGGCCCTTCTTAACGTAGGAGCGAGTGTCAACCTCATCCCTTACTCGATTTTTCAGGATTGGGTATGGGAAACCTTAAGCCAACCAGTGTTATATTTCAGTTGGCTGATATGATAGAGTGTATATCTTATGGGGTAGTGGAGAATGTACCTATCAAGGTTGACAAGTTTGTCTTCCCTGTTGATTTTATTGTCTTAGGTATGGACCTTGTACCTAACCAGAAGAAGAACACTCCTATTATTCTAGGCCGACCATTCCTAGCAATGGCCGATGCTATGATTCAATGTAGGACGGGAGTGTTGGAGGTTTCTTTTGGAAAACTCAAGGGCAAATTGAAGGTCTCAAACATTGTTTGAAACCCTGAGATAGAAAATGAGCTAGAGTGCTACAGGGTTGATGGTGTTGACTCTTTGGTAGAATTAGGTATGTCCAATTCTATTAAAAATGCTGATTGGAGTAATGTCCCTATCTGTGTCGATAACTGTGCTTCATCACCTACACTTGGTAGGATAGAGATTCGAGATCCCAATGTTGACCATGTTCTTCTTCTTGATAGTCCCAGGTCTAGAAACGCTGTTGGGTTTGGGGATTGTCCCTGTAGGCTTAACCTAAATTTTATAGTAGACATTGCCTCAGATTTTGGTTGACATTGCACTTTACACTGCGTTCGGCTGAAAACGTTAAACTTATCACTCTCAGGAGGCAACCCAACCCATTTTTATTTTTGTTTGTGTTTTAATTTGTTTGGATTAAGCTCTCTTCGTTTGCAGATACTTTGTTATCTCTACCATGATTACTTTGTTTTTATTTTACTAAACACTTGTACGGTCAATAGTGCAAAGGCTACTAACAAGTTTGTTTAGTGTTCTGTCTTCTTTTGCAGCTTGCTATTTCTGGCTTCCTTTTTCATATTTGCGTACCATGCATAACTGAATATGCCATACCTCAGGTCGTCTCTTTCCTTTCCTTGCCTGTATTTACTTCCATTGATTTGCATTGAGAACAATGTGAGGTTTGGGTTTGGGGATGGTATGGATGGTGTAAACTTTTGATTGTCCTTTTAGCATATTTCTGCTTAAATTAGCTAATTTTTTACATGAATGAGTATAGATTTTCTTATGACTTAGATTAAAGATCAAATTTGAGATGTGCTATGACGATTAGAATATTTATATAATGAGATTACTTGTGGATCTGACAATTGAATCTGTATTTCTGTCTTTTAACTAATTTGAGAAATTATTACTTTTCAACCTTAATCTTGTGACAAATTCTACATTTTAAGTTGTGATAGCGGAAATCATTTTAGTAATTTGAATCAAACTCTTTACTCTTAACAATGTTGAAATCAATAATTTATCTATTTATCTTAAAAGAAAAAAAAATGAAAAAAAAGAGGTACCTATGCTTGTTCAATTACGTTAGTACCCATGACTTGTTGGTTTTTCTAGCCTCTGTGTCTCGAGCGAGTAAGCCCGTAGGGGTGTCTTAACACCTAGTACCTTAAGCCAATTGGGTCGGGAGCTGCCGGTCGAAAGCTCGCTACACGGACCACAAAGAAAGCTTAAGATTCAACTTCTTTAAGTCACTTTAATAAGCACCAATGCCTGATGTGAATGAAATATTTTTAAGGTATGTGCTAGTAACGGCTCAGGTTGTGGATTCCTTTGACTCGAGCCATTAGGTTTGAGAAGAACTCTTCACTCGGTACCTTGAGCCAACTGGATTGGGAGTCACCGGCTGAAAACTCGCTACATGGGTCCTAGGGAGACATACTTGACCATGAGGTACTTTTAGAAAAAAGAAAAAAAAGGAAGAAGAAAACAAGAGAGAAAAGAGAACCCTTGAGATTTCTTTATTGATTAGGGGTGATTTGTTCGGATAATTAATTCCTTTAATTATCTTCTCTATTCGTCTTAAATTTGAATGGTTTGGAATAAGAAAAAGGGAAGAGAGGTTTTGAACTCACTCACTAGTAAAAAAACTTGAATCATGGGAACATGAGTCGGAACCGGTGTAATAATAACATTACTTAAATATTCTCTACTCAGGTACATCTTTAAATATGCTCAAAAATATTTTTCAAAAGTAATTCTTGCCATTACATGCTTGATTTAATTTTTTTCCATCTTTAGCTAGTTTGAGCTGAATCTTGCTTGAGAACAAATAAGGAGTGGGTTTGGGGGTGTTGATATGCCATATATTTACATATTTTATTTCTCATTCCTACAATATATTCAGCTTTTACATGTGTGCTTTGTTGTAATCTAGGTACATTTAGGCTTGGAGTGCAACAGAGCAAACGAAGATTGAAAGGTGGTGGAATCAAGCGTAATCGAGGCATATTTGAAGACTAATATGAGAAACCCCACCACATGTGAGAAATAAGTACCCATTGGGTCAAGATAGGTTGAAAAGAATCTTTCCTTGAGCGCATGGATAGATTGACCGTGCATTTTGAAAATCGATCAAGTTTAAAACGAGCAAAAAGTTAAAAGAAGAGTATTTATGACCTAATAAGTTTCCATTCCACTGATGAAACTACTGATATCATGTAGATCTCTTCAAGAGCTTTGATTTGGTATATAATTTGGCTCGTAACTCCTTACAGATTAAAAGTTACGCGCATTTTAAGTTAACTGCGCTAGCTATCAAACGATGGCCGATTGATTAGCTGATTTGGCCGATCGATCGGGGAAGCACCCAGAGTGTGCCTTAAACCATGACCCACCTATAAATAGAGAGAGGATACCTATTTTTCCCATGTTTTGCCACATTTTCTCTCATCCTCTCTCTCCCAAGCCGCTGCGAGATCCAAGGGGTTTTCAAATGCAGAAACGCATGTGGCCAGAGTGCTCGGATTGACACCAACTCAAATTGATGAAGTCTCAGTTTCCTAGTTTTTCTATTGTTTCTTTCTTTATTGATTTTAATGAAGTGTAAAACTCTCATGGAGAAGTAGACGCTTTTAGTTTAGGGATGAAAGACGGATAGCTGTCCGTATCCCGGATTTATATTATGTTTTTGACAATGGTTTGGTTATGTTATTTTACGCAACTTTGTGGGGAATTTATGATTTTTGTTTGGTTTTCTTTGTATGTGCTTGTAGCGATGTTAAGATCTCCAAATTATTAGCGTTCAGCTTGTAGCCTAGACCATAACATAACTGGTTTTCACACGTGCTCAGGGTTGAGGTTGTACCCAATCCTGAGCACAATCTTTTATATAAATTAATACTTATTTAGGAGTGCCGAAGCAATTTGTTAGTATTATTGAGATAATTCATGCTACACCTAGGATGATAAAATGAGTTATGGCCTTAGACTAGTTCATCGCTCTAAGCCCTAATTTAAGTTTTAATTAACATTTAAAATTAAATTAGGAGTAAGAAAGGAATTAAGCAGTGCTAATGAGATAGCCTATGCTACATATAGAGTGATATAATAGGTTATACAGACTAGTTCATTATTCCTAAGCCCTAGTTTAAATATTAACACAGGCTTAGTGTTTGTAGCCTAAGCCTCCTAAATCATTGTCATAGTACAATATAATGACGGAATACGAGTAAAGCCACCCTGAATTCATTCTCTGAACTAACCTCGATTGCATTGACAACTTTAGTTTATAGTTAGTTTTATTAATTCAGTCAACGAATCACTCAAACAAACAAAAACTCAATTTCAACCGCTCATTAACAACTAAATCTGACTTAACTCCGATTTCCTGTGCATATGACATCCGTATACCTGACTATCAATATGCTTCCCACTTTCTATGGGAGGATGGGTGAGATGCTTCCATGAAAACCACTAGTATTTGGGTAGGGATGCACGAAAGTCGAAGCAGAGGGCCATCGGTGAGGTTGATGGTGGTGAGGTGAGGTCAGGAGGTGGCGGCGAGGCCGGGCACCGGCGGCAAGTGAGTGCCGGTAGGTCACCACGAATTTAGTGAAGAAGAAGCGCCGGTTAAGAGAGGAGAAGACGCATGGCGTCGCGAGGTCAGGCAATGGACGAAAAAGGATCATCGGTTGAAATGGGTCACAGGTGCGGTGGCGACTACGGTGGTGTTAGAAGTGTGTTGCGGCATGAATGAGGCTCTGTCGTGAATTTGAGTAAAAATTGGGTGAGAGATTTAGAAATTTAGAATTAGGGTTTGAGAAGGAAATTAGGGTTGATAACGCTCTGATACCATGTGAAAGAATAATTATAAGGGACATGTTCAACATGGTTGCTGATAGGGGTGCACATCAGTCCAAGATCGGACTGGACCGAAAACCGAAATACATCAAATCATGAGACCGAGGATCAGACCGATTTTTATCTAACAATTTCATTTATAAGAAGAAAAAACGTTTTTATACAAAAGTTAAAAATTAGAGAATTATGATAATAGTATAATTTAAACTATATATATATATAGAGGTTCGTTATATAGGATATTTATATAATTATTAAATAGTACAAAATAAATACTTAATTTTCTAAGATTTATTATTTTTATATACATTCATTATATATTAATTATATATATTAAAATTACCTAAAATATTTAATGCATAATTGGTGTTGATCGGTCTTCGGTCCGGTCTTTTGGTCTTGGACCGGACAGGACCGAAGACCGATTAAATATATATACTAGGACCGAGGACCGGATCGATATACGGTCGGTCCGGTCCAGTCCAGTCCACTGGTCTGGACCGATTTTGGTTCACCCCTAGTTGTTGAGATAGATATGTATATACTTTTTAATGTTGGTAAAGGCAGGGGAGGGGGGTCACTAGTGGGACTCGAACCCTGGCGCTCTCACATGGCAACCGGGCGCCTTACCACTAGGCTACAAGCTAGTTGCTCATATATATATATATAGAGAGAGAGAGAGAGAGAGAGAAATTAGGGAAATAATTACAATTTAAACTGCAAGAGATATAATGGAAGCTAAATAGTTTATCCTAAGATAATACACTAATAATAACAATAAAGAATATTACTATAATTTTATGAATTATATTTAATAACCTCCAATTAAATTATAATGCATTAATGTGGGATAAATAATCTATAACATTGGATCAATTAATTAAAAAAGAAAAATAATTAAATATAAGTAATGTACTTTAATACATGGCCAATGAGTATATGCTAAAAAAATGCTCAAATGGTATTTCTAAAATATCGGATTTTTTTTCTTTTTGAATAGTAAAGGGCTTGGGTTACAAGTACTAAATTAAAAGCATGAAGGAATTACATTTACCACATTTAAAAATAAATGTGGGATAAAATAGCTATGCTGTAATTTTTCTCTTTTTAAAGAAATAAAGATAATGTTTCTGTTAGATAAAATTGTTATTATCAAGGCAAGATCACTATTTTTAAGATAATTTAATAACTCCTATTTTTGTAAGTCACATCATTACTTTGAAAATGATAATATTTATTATAGCAATAACAACTCCCAAAAATAATATTAATTCATATTTTAATAGGGTAATGCTTTACTAGGTTAAAATTGTCATTGTCAGAGTAAAATAGTTATTTCTAAGGTAATTTTATGATGCTCAATTTTTATAAGTCATATTATTCCGACATTCGTGCTATCAGGCTGCCAGGCTTCATTGCTGCTGATAAGCTTTTTAGGTTGGGGGTCCTCAGAAACAACTCCCTTCTGGGCAGCCCCCAGAAGGGAGAATGTTGCATACAACTACCCCCCCAGACCCTGCTTATGCGGGAGCCCTTGAGGCACTAGGTTGTTGTTGAAAATTCACTAGACAAGAAAGTAAAAAAAAAAAAGTTTTTCTTTTTCTTTTAGAACAAGGCTAAACAAGTGATTCGATCCAAAATATATAGATTAAGTAAGTGATAATTTAGATATTAAGTAAATAAGTTTATTACTTAATTACGATAATGCCCCTCCTCTAACTCTATACATAGAGGGATAGAAATAAAGGAGAGACATGATTGATGAATTAATATTGAGTCTATCTATCTCCCTCTTTCTCTCTAGTCTCTCCCTCCCCCTTCTCTATCTAGTCTCTCCCTCCATCTTCCTTATACTATGTAAATCCTGTATTTTTGTGAGGATTATATCAAATTATATAAATATATTACTATCTTTTAGATAGATTGATGATTCAGTTTGGTTGATTGCTGTGGATCAAGATGAATTGTAGCAACAAGTGATTAAAGTTTTAGGCAGCATATGAGTTATTTACACCATTGGTCCCTCATATTTCTATTTTGTTTAAATTAATCCCTTGTTTTTTATTTTATTCAAATTGGTTCTTTATTTTTTTTTTATTAAAATTAGTCCCGAATATTTTCTTTTATTCAAAATAGTCCCTTATATTTTATTTTATGATGAAATAGGCCCCTCGTCTTTTAATTTTTACCTAATTTTAGTTATAATGTGGGGCATTAATTTTGTTACAAAATAAAATATGAGGGACTATTTTGAATACAAGAAAAAATAAAAAACTAATTTGAACAAACTTAATTAGTGAGGATCAATTTAAATAAAGTTATAAAAATGATGCACTAATTTAAGAAAAAAAATAAGAAATTAATTTCTATAAACTTAAATAAATAAGGGACTAATAGTGTAAATAATTGGGCAGCATATATAGGGGTTTTTGGTTGCGGCGCAATAATTAATATGAAAACAATACAATACATATATATACTAGGTTTATCTCGTACACTGCATGTGTTGCTTTTTTAGCATTCATATTTTTGTGGCATTGTTTCAAGGCATGTTGTTATTTTATTTTATTATGGTAGAAATGTTTTTACGTACATGAATTGCACATAACTAAAAAAAAAAAGTAAAGCTAACCTCAAGGAATTTTTTAGTTGTTTAATTTTTAAATTTTAAGGCATAAAAATAAATATTATCAATATCTATTTTTTTCAGTTAAGGAATCTTTTGTGGTCTATTATGGTGTTTTATTTTGGATTTATTATGGTTTTGTAGTGGTAACGTTCCTTCTATTGCAGAATGATGATAGAAAAATATTTATTTAATAAATATTATTAATAGCCATTTTTTTCAGTTATAGAATCTTTTGTGGTCTACTATAGCTCTTTATTTTCGATTTATTATTGTAGACTAATGACTCTAAAATATTTATTTCATAAACTCTATAATTATTAATTTTTTCCATTTATGAAATACTTTGTGGTCTATTATGATAGTTTATTATGGATATATTCTTTCGGTGATTTTTTTTGTACTTAATAATTTAAGTTTTGTTTAAAATAGGTGAATATTATCCCAGTCTAAGTGAAATATTTTTTAGTTGTTTAATTTTATTTTTTTTTAAGTTAAAAATTTTTTCTTGTAATAATTGCTTGATTAATGAAATGAAGAGTAAAATGAAGAGTTTGGCGGGAGGGGCTTTGCTCTAGAACTGCTTGATTAGTTAAATGAGGGCTTTTGAGAGAAGGGAGGTTTTGCAATAATATAGTAGAAGAAGAAGATAGATAGATTCAAGCCTAGGAAAAATGTCTAATTTGCAACACATATTTTTAGCTGTCACTTATCTAAAAGTTATCTCTTCAGTCACGTTAAAAATATAAATATTTAAGTAAACTTAGGCTAAAATTCCCAAATGATCCTTTTGTGAATGAAGACACCATAGTGACTAGAGAGGGGCATAATGGTAAAAGAAAGAAGAGGGTACACGTGTTAGCACAAGGTTGGCTGTTGCCCCACAGACCCCATTCCATGCAAACTGGCGCAATAGGAGCCAGTAAGATTGCGGGGCCCACTATGATTTTCTGTTATTTTTCTTTTATTTCTTTACCCCATTTAAAAAAGTAAAAATATTGGTAAAAATATATATATATATATATACTCAACGGTCAATTAATGATTATTATAAATTAAGGTATGTTCCTATTCTTAAAGTATACAAATCGTAAAGTTCAAATTCTATAAGAATTATTATTTTATGCACTAATATTTATGCATATAATTTAAGTTTTATATATTTATGGTATAATATAAAACTTATAAAGTAAATAAGATTCACAAAATAAAAAGCAAGAAAAATATTTAATACAATTATAATGTGATAATATAGAAAATTATAAAATAGAAACGCTTTCGTGTATTGCACAGGATAACACTCATTTATAATTAAGCCAATATTTATTATCAATATGTTATCCCCTGTCAAAATTTGGCAGAATTTAATTGAAATTTTTATGTATAATATGATTTTAGGCATCATCTATCAAACTATAATAAATTCAAAAAATTATTATATAACACATGATTTATGCAATACATACTTATCTTTTATTAGAATATATGACGAAATTTTATCAAACTTAACTCAATTTTACTAAAAAGGCTATCATAAGCCATATATCATTGTAATCAAATACTATATAAATAAGTCCCAGTGAAAATTGAATGAGTAGTAACAAAAGTTCCTTAAATCATAACTTAGAAAAATAATAATTTTTTTATTTAATATCATATACTTAATTACATTATACATTAAATAAAAAGTAAATTACACATTAGTATATAAACATTAAATAAAAAGTAAATTACACATTAGTATATAAAGGTTTGATACATTAGTTTTTTTAGTACACTAGCACTGTGAAATAGTAATTTAGTCATAAACTTACATGTATTTAAAAAAATAGTCTAAATAACTGCATATAATGTTATTAAATAAGGTCTCTTATGCAACTATTCTTCATTAGTAGTGAGTTGATACTGTGATTCGTGTGTGGGATGAGAACGATAGCCATTAACAAGACAACAAAAAAGTAAAGTTAGCACACAAAAATAATAATGCTTTACCAGGTTCAGATTGAAGCGAAACATATGAAATAAGATTACAATAGAAAATATCATTGTTTTCCTTTTTTTTCTTTTTTCTTTTTTTGTTCAGGGAAGTCAACATCCCTTGATGAAGGAAAACAATTTCCTCATTTGTGACTGTAGTTATGATGACATAGTTTTAGTGGGAAACTCCCAAGCGGATATAAATGAGTAGTTGGAATTGCAGAGAAGCGCTTTGGAATCGAAGGGATTATGGATTAGCAGATCTAAGACCGAGTACTTGGAATTCAAATTCGGCCATTCCACCATGACTAGTACAGAGGATGGCAAGATAAAATCGGAGACCGTACCGAGTAAGGAGAGTTTCAGATACTTGGGTTCCATGATATAGCAGAATGGAGAGGTTAACGAGGATGTCAACAACAGGATTAACGTAGGCTGGCAGAAGTGGAGAATGGCCTCTGGGGTGCTTTGTGATAGAAAGTTCCCGCTCAAGCTAAAGGGAAAATACTACAGGACGATAGTGAGACCGGCTATGTTGTATGGGGCAGAGTGTCACCTAATGAAACAACATCAAACACAGAGGATGAAGGTGGCAAAGATGAGAATGCTGCGCTGGATGTGTGGCCACAGAAGAAAGAATAGGATCAGGAATGATGTAATCAGAGGTAAATTAGGTGTAGTCTTGATCAAGGATAAATTGAGAGAGCACTGCTTGCGATGGTTTGGACATTTTAGCAGGAGACCAGCCACAGCTCCAGTCAGGAGGTATGAACAGCTACATACTACGCTAGGCAGAAGAGGGAGGGATAAGCCAAAGAGGAGTTGGCTTGAGACGATCCGACACGACCTAACCCACCTAAACTTAAGGGGGGAGATGACCTTAGATAGAGCACGATGAAGGGCTAGCATAGGAGTAGCGGATGTAGTAGCGTAGAGTACTGCGGTGAGTGACTGGTAGTTTAAGATTTCTAGGCAGTCATAACCCCAGGTAGTGCACTTATCTGTTATTTAGTTGCTTCCCGATTATTTGTCTATTATTGGCCATGTACTATTTGCTTTACTATGTGCCTTGTAGTTGTCTTATGTGGGGTACATTTTATACTGCTAGTTTAACGTGGTGTCCTAAGCTGATGCTTTGTGGCTTCCATGATTTTTAGGATACCATGTTCTCATAACGACTCGATCTTTAGGATGGGGGTCCTCGAAAACAGCCTCTCTTCCACCCGGAAGGGGGAAGGCTGCATACATCCACCCCCTCCCAGACCCTGCTTCATGCGGGAGCCCCTGTGGCACTGTTGTTGTTGTTGTTGTTGTTGTGACTGTAGTCATGAAGAAATGCCAAAAAAATATATATATATATATAGAATTTAGACAAAAAAAATATTTTCCAAAGCAAATGGAATCTAAATCATTGTTTTTATTTCATTTATATAAAGACATTATAGAAAGAGGATGGGAGAAGACATCCTTAAATCAAATACATCGCAAGAACATGTAGAAATCTATGAAAGTACCGACCCTCTGATATATACTTAATATCCAATTGTACTCCCAATATAGTTTTACATAAATGGATAAGTTTCAAGGAATGAGAACATATACTAAAAACTGTTCCAAATCCACCTTCAAAATATTGATTATATATCTACAGGATCGTAACCAAGAAGCTATAATCAATAACATAAACATTTGTTAACAGAAAATTCATAATCTGTCCCTAACACCAAATTTTTTTCAATAGATAAAGAGCAACAGCTCACAATACAAAAGAGGACAAACCAATAGATGGTAAGGCCCAAGACACAACAAGGAACACAAGGAAAAAAAAAAAAAATATATATATATATATATATATATATATATATAACAACAAAAGGGGCAACTAGCACCCCACCAAAATACAATATGACTCATCAACTCAAGGCAAGGGGAAGTAAGCTTCAAAGCATCACAAAACCAGCAGCACATCAACCACAAGATACTGCAACATTGTATCCCATCCAGACAGGCTCCACATTTGCAGCGCTGCTTTCCCAAACCGAACCCAACATTTTGTAGCACCCAAATGCTGTACAGAGCGGCACTACCAGCTTTAGATAGTTAACCTTGTAGTAAGTTGAGCCTCTCCAAGATTTGATACAATCAACGTTCCTAGCAATCTCGCCCAGAGAATAGGGGAATTCCATACACCGTCCTTGGATCCAAAAACCTAGCCTCATTCTAACGCTCCAAAACACTTCTCTATGATCCCAAGTCCCATTATCAAAGACTATCTTGTTTCTCGAGTTCCAAATCACCCAAATTACGGCAAAAAAACATGGTTAAGCAAGCCTTCTTTTGGAACTTCCCACCCACCCAAGTAGAGACCCATTCATCAAAAAGACCTCGGATAGAGTTCGGAACACTAAAAGAGAAACCCCACCATTCAAAATAAGTACTGCAAAGTTTCCACACATTCAAGCAACCAAGGAAATATTAGAGAATAACTAACAATTCGATATTTAATGGAAAAAAAGCTGCTAAAAAAGAAAGAAAACAAGTTAAAAAAAAAGAAGAAAGTTCTAAAAACACTCCAATCAGCAAAACTTTTGTTCCAACTTCCGCACCAACTCACTCAATACCATACTAAGGCGACCTTGTAAAAGCTGTGATGTTGTTGATCAAATTTTGCACGTCTTTCTTCGTCTTGTTCATTTCATTCTCCCCAATTTGCCTTAGTATATTTTCGGCACTCAGTAGCTCTGATTTGCTTTCTTGTATTAAATTATTCTGGTCTTCATGCAATCCCTCAAGCTTTCTCTTTACTTCTTCCACAAGATCCTCAGCCTCTTTCAATTGTGTATTCATGCCAGCTAGTTTTTTCTCATACCCTTCCAGTTCTTTTATACAACGAACCCTTTTCATGGAAAGCTAACTAATATTTTCATCCGCATATTTAGAAATTTCAAAGTCTCAGAGAACTTTAACTTGATCAAAAAGCTTTGTCACCATCCGTGTTAACCAATTTATGCTTTCACTATTAACCTTGAAAGCCGCAAAAAGTAATTGCGCCACATAAAGAAATTGTGCAATGGGAGGATGCACCAGTAACAACTCTTCGACAGATTTAGCGTTTTTTATGGGATTTAGGACCCCATCTACTCCATTCATAAGAATGTTTTTCACGGCATTGCTAACATCTGGGCCAAGTACTCTATGTATGCTTGGCGGTGAATGAGCGTCTGGTATGGTGAGATTCGGGTCATAAACAGTGAGGGGTCGAACACTGTCTAAGGTATCACCCCCGATGCCGGCATTTGCTGTAGGCTAGCACTTCTTCAAGCCATTTCTTGACCTTATTGAGGTCTCTTCCTGAGCAAATAAGAGAGAGAGAGAGAAGCAAGGAGCAAGTACCAAATACAAAAAGCTATTAAGTATATACTACACAGAGGGAAAGAGAGACAAGGGGGCAGGGGGAGTTAAAATTAGTATAATGTTATTTATATATAACATTTTTAAATTTTAATAATAATTTATAAATATTAAATAGAAAAATTATATATATTATTTATCTATGTAGATTAAAAAAAAGATGCCACATAGACACTTCCATTTTGAAGTTGCTAGGAGCAACTACATGGAGATCTCCGCCAAAAATTGAATTCGTAATAGTTTAATTCTTTTTATGTGCTAATTTCACTTTTTTTATTGTATTGTTAAATATTATTATCCTCATTCCTTGCATAAATTGCAATACCATAACACTACTAATTAAAAAAATTGGATAAAAAAATTACTTAATAAAATTATACACCATTATTTAGACTATTTTATTAAATATATGTAAATTTTTGACTAAATTATTATTTTACAGAGTTTAAATACAAAAAAAAAAAAAAAATTTATCAAAACTTAACATACTAATGTGTATAATTTACTTTTTATCTTACATATATTATTTAATTAAGTATATGATATGAAAAAAATATATCGTTATATACTCCAAACTATAATTTAAAAAAAAAAAAATTTCAATATTTGTTCAATTTTCACTATTTTTATGCTATTTGATTACAATGATATATAAGTTATGGTATTCTTTTTAACAAAAATTAAGCGAAGTGTGATAAAAGTTTGTCATATTCTAATAAAAGATAGTGTATATATATTACATAAATTAAGTGTTATATAGCAATAGCAACAACAACAACAACAACAACAACTGACCCAATACCTTAAGGGCTCTCGCATAAGCAGGGTTGGAGGTGGGGGTGAGGGGAAGGATATAGGCGTCTTTACCCTTTCAAGATGCTACACCTAAAGGGAGGCTTAGTCTGAGAACTCCCAACCTGGGAAACATATAATGAAACAAGCATGTATAGAGGTGGCCAGTGGGCCAGGCCAGGGGAGTGACCCCCCCCCCCCCCCCCCCCCCCCAAACGATTCTTTAAAAAAAAAATTTCTATAAATAATCATCAAATTTCTCATTTCACTACAACAAATTCTTCATCCAATTCTCTCTTCCCTACATCCATCTACTTCTTCTTGCTCTAAATTTCTGAAGTGCGAAATTCACAAAGTGTTCGACTCGTAGAATCTCATAGAAGTTTGAATTTTGGTTTTTGCTCCCAACAGGGCTCGGGCCTGGGCTTGGACCGGCCCGGCCTGTGGCCACCTCTAAGCATGAAGTATATAGCACATAGTATACAACATATAACAAAAAGCATGAATCATGAAGCATCCAGTATATAGCATGAGTAAAAAGCAGCAATATGCCATAGAGAGAGTTTAGAGCAAGGAGCATGGAGCAGCAATATGCCGTAAATACTCCCAGCCATAACAAGTAAAACATTAAGTGTTATAAAAGCATTTTCTGAGGTAAATTTATAATAATTTGATAGATGATACCTAAAATCACGTTGTACGTGAAAATTTTCGATTTAATCCACCAAATTTTGATGGAGGATAACATATTGATAATATATATTGGCTTAATGAGAAAATTTTCTCATGCGATACACAGTGGTAATGTTATTTTATGTTTTTTGTGATTCGATATAATATTCATGAATTTTTGCTTATTGCCTTTATTTTTTTCTACTTAATAAAACCATATTTAATAACTTTATTTTATTTCTCTTTTAGGGTGACATACGTTAACACAACAAAATCAAATAGAAGAGGGAGAAACAAGGAAAGGAAAATAATGAAATAAATGGAAAAATATTTAGTTCTGTTAATTAAAAAAAATACTCTATGAATTATTAAGCTTTCTTTCCTTAATATTCTCACTAGGTTTTTCCCGTGCAATGCACGGGTGGTATTTGTTTTGCATATTATTTTTTAATTGTGAATTCATAAATTGAATCAATGTAATTCTCTTATTATTGGTTAAGTTAATACTTAATGTACATGGATGTACAACAACAACAACAACAACAACAGTCCCCAGTGCCTCAAGGGCTCCTGCCTACATAGGGTCTGGGGTTAACGTACGTGAATGTCATTCCACTAAATTACAAAAGTGATGGCAAATCAAAAAGTCATAGTATTCTCCTTCAAGGTCCCTCTAACAAAACAAATTCGTTTTCCTGCAATGATTCTAGGTTTTTTTATTAATAATTCTAGTTTGAACTTTATATAGTCAAAATTATTTGTTTAAGCACCTTGTTGTTTGCTGACTTGCATTACTATGCTTTGCTATTGATGCTTCGTGTTGCATTAATAATTAGTTGACTTGATGTTGGTTGTTTTAGTTTATATTAGCATTCTTCTTTGCTATGGAAAAACAACAACAACAACAACAAACCCAGTGCCTGCAAGGGCTTCGGCAAAAGCCGGGTCTGAGGAGGGTAGATGTACGTTGCCTTCCCCCTTCAGGGGGACTACCCTGAAGAGAGGCTATTTCCGAGGACCCCCAACATGAGAAGTTGTCCGCAGCAATGATCAAAAGACCTGTCAGCATTGAGAGCACTGAGGCATGAGTATGGCAGAAAACACACGGTGCACAAAACCACTAGGCTCCAAGCAAGCCACATAGACACAAATCAACATATAAGATTAAGAGAAAGAAAGAGGTAGAAGATATAGAGAGAGATAGAAAGGTAAGTAGGCAAGTAGCAAGCACATCCCATGAGAGTCAGAACAAAGCCTACGCGTGCCGAGAGGCAAGCACTTGTAATCTAGACTATCCTACTCCAACCGGAGCATCTAATACCCCTATGTTAGCCCTCCATAGGGCCCTATCTAAGGCCATCTCCTCCCAAAGGTTTAGGTGGGTGAGGTCTTGTCGGATCTTCTCAAGCCATCTCTTCTTTGGCCTGCCTCTGCCTCTTCTACCTAGTGTAGTAAGGGGTTATTCGCATCTCTTTACTAAAGCGTTGTCCGGTCTCCTTCTAACATGTCCGAATCACCTCAGACGTTGCTCCCTTAATTTATCTTCAATGGAGGCTACGCCCAATTTGCCTCTTATGATATCGTTTCTGATCCAATCTTTCCTTGTGTGTCGGCACATCCACCACAGCATTCTCATCTCCGCCACCTTCATTTTCTGCGTGTGCTGTTGTTTCATTGCCTTGCACTCCGCCCCATACGTCATGGCTGGCCTCACAACCGTCTTGTAGTATCTTCTCTTTAGCTTCAAGGAGAACTTTCTGTCATAAAGTACCGCGGAGGCCTGCCTCCACTTTTGCCATCCCGCTTTAATCCGGTAGCTGACATCCTCATCCACTTCGCCGTTATGCTGTATCATGGACCCCAAGTACCTGAATCTCTTCTTCTTCGGTATGCCCTCAGATCCAATCTTGACTTCTTCCCAGCTAGCCGTGGAAGAGGGATCAAACTTGAGTTCCATGTGCTCGGTCTTGGCTCTGCTTAGTCGTAGGCCCTTTGACTCTAGAACCCCTTTACACAGTTCCAGCTTCTCATTTATCTCTTCCTGCGACTCCCCCACCAGTACTATGTCATCTGCAAAAAGCATGCACCACGGTACACATCCCTGGATGTGCCTAGTGAGCTCATCCATAACCCGAATGAACAGATATGGGCTTAATGCAGACCCTTGGTGTACCCCTACTGTTATAGGAAAAGCATCCGTTTCCCCATCCACTGTACGCACCATAGTTTGTGCCTAGTCGTACATGTCTTTAATGACTCGGATGTATGGTACGGGGATGCCTTTCCTGTCCAAAACTCTCCAAAGGACCTCCCTTGGCACTCTATCGTATGCCTTCTCTAAATTAATGAAGACCATATGAAGGTCCTTTTGTCTCTCCCTGTATTGCTCTATCGTCCGCCTTAGGATGTGGATGGCTTCTATTGTTGATCTGCCGGGCATAAATACGAACTGGTTCTTGGACACCTCTGTCTGTTGCCTTAACCTCCTCTCTAAGACCTGTCAACTTTAGAGTGTGGCACATTAGTTTGATGCCCTGATAATTAGCGCAACTCTGGATGTCTCCTTTGTTCTTATATATTGGGATCAAAGTACTCTTCCTCCATTCCTCAGGCATCTTGTCCCCCAGAAGGATTTGGTTAAATAGTTTAGTCAGCCAACTGACGCCCTTCTGTCCAAGGCACTTCCAACTTCTATGGGTATGCCATCTGGGCCAATTGCTTTACCCCTTCCCATGGATCTCAGGGCTTCCTTGACTTCCTCGGGACTAATTTGCCTATAGTCACAGTGGTGTTGATCCTCCTCCGATGTTTGAAGATCACCTAAGGATATCTCTGTCCCTCCTTGTTCGTTGAACAACTAGTGGAAGTACGTTTTCTACCTAGCCTTTATTAGATGCCTGTCCATGAGTACCTGTCCATCTTCCTCTCTTATGCATTGTACTCTATCTAAGTCCCTAGTCTTCCTTTCTCTAGCTTTGGCGATTCTATATAGGTCCCTCGCCCCTTCCTTGGTCTCCAATCTTTTGTAGAAATCCTCATAAGCTCTTGATTGTGCTTCTCTGACTGCACACTTGGCTTCTCTACTGGCTTGAAGGTACCGCTGTCGCTTATCCTCCTCTCTGCTATGATCCCACTCTTTGAAACAAACTTGTTTCGCCTTAATCTTCTCTTGGACCTCCTCGCTCCACCACCAGGACTCTCTGTTGCTTGGTGCCCTTCTTGTTGACGTGTTGAGAACTTCCCATGCCAGTCCTCTCACCTTTTGAGCCAGTTGATTCCACATCTGGTTTGTATCTCCCACGAAGTCCTCCCTAAGCTCGACCTCCACTCTTTCCTTGAATACCTTATACTTTTCCCCCTTTAACTCCCTCCAACAGGTGTACGTATGCACGGGTTTGTGGATTCTTCTGGCCCTCTTCTTGGCCTTTATATCTGCCCACATCACCCTATGTTGTGTAGACAAGTCTTCTCTAGGGGTAGCCTTGCAATCCCTGCAGTCTCTTTGCAGCCTTTTTCTTAATACTATGAAGTTAATCTGTGTTCTGGTTCCACCGCTTTGGTACATGATAATGTGTTGCTCACGCTTTCTGAAGAAGGTGTTGGCCACCATTAGGTCGTATGTAACCGCGAAGTCTAGTAGAGCTTTGCCCTCTGCATTCCTGGCTCCAACACCGAATCCTCCGTGGTGAGAAGCGTAATCGTCCTCCGTCGCGCCAATGTGCCCATTGAAATCCCCCACCAATCATCACTTGTTCGGTTTGGGGTATGCCTTGCATCAATGTGTCTAGGTCCTCTCAGAATGCTGCCTTCTCATGCTCAGATAGACCAATTTGAGGTGCATAGGCACCGATTATGTTCAATGCTTCTCCATCTAGGACCATCTTGATGCTTATGATCCTATCGCTAGCTCTTGATACTCTGACTACTTTATCCTTGAGGCTGCTTTCCACCATGATCCCAACTCCG
The DNA here is from genome assembly GCA_018398585.1 of Simmondsia chinensis. Classification (NCBI taxonomy): domain Eukaryota; kingdom Viridiplantae; phylum Streptophyta; class Magnoliopsida; order Caryophyllales; family Simmondsiaceae; genus Simmondsia; species Simmondsia chinensis. The sequence continues at coordinate 7,910,338 of JAGTTD010000018.1, forward strand.
TTTCTGCCTCTGACCTTACCAGAGCTTATGCCCCAGCACCTCCCTGGCTTTCGCGCCAACCCATTTGGTCTCTTGCAGACAAAGGATGTTGATGTTTCTCTTCATCATCATTTGGGCCACCTCGAAACTCTTCTTCGTAAGTGTCCCGACATTTAGTGTCCCTAGTCTCAAGTTCCCTGTCCCCTTTGGCCTCGCCCTCCCCCTCCCCAACCCCTTTGAAGATAGCCTCACTATCTGAGTTTCATAACTATTGGCGCTCATTAACTAGCTGTGACTAAGGCGGGTAAGTGATCAACATAGACAAGAAGCTTAATATAGCATATATGCACGAGATTATCGCTGCAATCAATAGGATCACCGAAATTCAAAAAAAAAATAATGAAAGGAGGCAGAAACAAGTGAACCAAGTGAAAAATACTCAACAACCTCGAAATTCTTCTTTGCTATGGACTTTTGTGATTTATGCTGGTTTCTTTTTTTGTTTACCGTGGAGCTTTGGAGATGAATGCAAGTCTTATGTACTAAGTCGTCTAAGTGGACAGCCAGCAAGTCCTCTCGATAATCCTGTATAGTTATCAATAAGTTTTAGTTGTGTTAAATTTTATTTGATTGTTTGTACGTGATATATTTGCATACATGTGATGTAATCTTGTATAATGGTTTATCCGTACTTTTAACTAATAATTCCACTTGTTTGTCAAAAATTGTCATGGTCATTTCAGGCTTTTCATGATCCTCACCTATATAATGTTTGGAACATCTTCTATAGGATATTGTTTAAATAGTTGTTATATATTGGTTATAAATATTTAATTATTTTTTAATCATCTAATTTTAGTTATTAATTTAGATTTATTAATACTTAATAATATATTAATACATTTCTCACATAGTTTGTATATTGTATATATAATTTTAGTAATACATATAATTATCTTATATTCCTTCATATATGAGTATTTGTTTGAATATTACATATGAATATTTGTTTGAATATTACATATGAATATTAGTTCAATTTCATAATTTCTAGTTTCCAAATTTCTCACTGTTGATTTGAATTAATTTTCAATTCTTTTTGGTATCAAAATTTTGTGTAATTGTTTCAAATTTTAATTTTTTATTTAATAATTACACTTAGAATAAAAAAAATTTGACACAAAAAAAAAGAAACATACCCAGTGCCTCAAGGGCTCCCGCCTACGCAGGGTCGGGGGGGGGGGGGGCCGGATGTATGCAGCCTTCCCCCTTCAGGGTGTTAACCTGAAGAGAGATTGTTTCCCAGTACCCCCAATATTTCTTAAAATTTTGGAAATTCGAACATGACATCATAAAAATACTTAAATTAAAAGTTGAAGGTTTTTAGGGTGGGTGACTTCAATATATGTATATATACTAGTTTTATTCTCATGCGATACACCGGTGGTATTTATTGGTTACTGTATTTTGTAGCCCTAATTTTTTGCATCGAACTAACATGTTATTTGATCTGTTATCCACAATTTTGTTAAGTTTACATAATTTTTATAGTAGTAACTGTAAAAAGGTTTTAATAAAAAATATGACAAAATATATTGCCTATTTTAAGTATTTAACAAAAAATGTATTTTTCCTTTTTTCTTTTATAGATTAAATCCAGAAAGTTTAAATTTTTTTTTTTTTTTTTTATATTTGGTTCTTGGAGGTTTATTTTATTTTTTTTTTACAGAGTAAATACGAAAAATCATCCAACTTGATTTAATAATCGAAAAATAACCCAACTTTATTTAATATACTGAATTGGTGGTTAAGTGTGGTGCATGATATGACGCTCCGGTTTATTTTGGTTGAAAAGTTAATATCTCTAAACTATTAGTGAAAATTAATATAACTGCCCCAATAATCAAATATGCTACAAAGTATTGAAAAAAAATATTAACGTACCTATATAATTGCAATTAATTGAGATTTGTTCATTGGAAAAGGATGTTGGTTCAGGAGGAAAAGATTTTTGTCAAATACTGCCTTGATAATTTTTTTTTGGAACATTAATTGCTCTCTTGATGATCGAAACAAATCAAATACTAAAATAAATATAATTTTAGGTTGAAAAATATAAAATGAACTATATTTTAAACTCTTCTAGAGGCATTTTTCTAATCTAAGATTCAAAAACATTCGAAATTGCCCACGATGCCTTCGTATATCATACATCTTCAATGTTCTCCTACCACAATTACATGTGAATAACTTTATATTTTAACATTTAACTTGATATTTTGAGTACGCCAAGCAAAGTTGTAATAGATTAATTTTCTTGTAGTACAAATACCATAAAGACCTCTCGAATTATACCATTAATCAAAGTTTACATAATTTTCATAGTAGTAACTTAATTTAATAACCAAAAAATAACCCAACTTTATTTAATATACTGAATTGGTGGTTAAGTGTGTCGCATGGTATGACGCTCCGGTTTATTTGGTTGAAAAGTTAAAGTTGGGTATTTTTTCGGTATGGAAATGAAGTTGGAAAATTTTTTTTATAGAAAAGTTACAGCTGCATTTGGGACGGGTACGGGTATAAGTGGCCCCGAACATATAATTTCATCCTTAATACCTCTAAACTATTAGTGAAAATTAATATAACTGCCCTAATTTTTAATTTAATCAAAGATGCTACAAAGTATTACAGAAAAATATTAATGTACCTATATAATTGCAATTAATTGAGATTTGCTCCGTGGAAAAGGATGTTGATTTCAGGATGAAAATATTTTTGTCAAATGCTGCCTTGGTAATTTTTTTAACATTAATTGCCCCCTTAATAACCGAAATAAATCAAATACTAAAATAAATATAATTTTTGATTGAAAAATATAAAGTGAACCATATTTTAAACTCTTCTAGAGGCCTTTTCCTAACCTAAGATTCAAAAACTTTCTAAATTGCCTATGATGCCTCCGATATCTCATATATCTTTAATGTTCTCCTACTATAATTACATGTGAATCTCTTTATATTTTGAGTACACCAAGTAAAGTCGTAATAGATTAATTTTCTTATAGTACAAATACTATAAAGACCTCTCGAATTATACCATTAATCAAAATCAAAGTGGCACCGAACTTATAATTTCATCCTTAATGCCTCTAAACTATTAGTGAAAATCACTATAACTTGCCTCTTTTTTAATTTAATCAAAGATGCTATAAACTAATAAAAAAAAATATTAACGTAACAATATAATTGCAATTAATTGAGAATTGCTCCATGGAAAAGGATGTGGGTTGAGGATGAAAATATTTTTGTCAATTGCTTTCTTGATGACCCAAACATTTATTTGCGAAGTATGATGCATGTGTAGAATTTTGAACACTTGCTTGATTATAAATTTCAAGAAAATGATGTATATCTTAGTATGGTGAACTTAAATGGTATTGAGTCAATTTCAGTAAGAAAACTATTAGTACACCGTAAAAGTTTTAAATAAAAAATATGACTAAATGTATTTCCTATTTTAAGTCTTCAACTATTTTTCCTTCTTTCTTTTGTGAATTTTTTTCCTTTATGAATTAAATATAGAAAGTCTTAAATTAAAAATTTATTTATTTTATTTAATTTTGGTTTGTGTTATTTAGTAAAAAAAATATACAAAATAATTGGGTGACGAAATTATTTTATTAATTTTTCTTGGAAAATAAAAAAAAAGAAAAAGAGGAGATAAAAAGGGTATTTAAGAGTAGGATTGGAAAAAAAAAAAAAAAAACGAAAAAATGCAAGAAAATATTAAAAAAAAATGACTAAAAGTATTTCCTATTTTAGCCTTAAACAGAAAATTTATTTTTCCTTTTTTGACTTTTCATATCTCATCGAGTTAAAATAAATCATTCCTTGCAGTAGCCATGCAAATTGCAGCATTTCGTGGACTAATTACGAAAGGCCTTAAATTTATTTAAATTTTTTTGGTTCTTGGAGGTCTAACCCACGACCTGTTCTTGGATTACATAACAGAAGTCTAAAATTAGAAATTTATTGCTTCATGCAAGACTATACATTTGACATAGTGCATTACGGTCTTCGTCAAACTATCTAGTTATAACTTTTCTTATAGAAAAGTTAGAGCTGGGTAATTTTTTGATTAAGAGATATTAAGATGGCAATGGGGCGGGTGAAACCCGCTGCTCGCGGGTAGCCACCCCGTTTGGAACGGGTATGGGTATAAGTGGGTATCTGTCCTGGCCCACTCCATACCGGCGGGGTTTATTTTGTATACAGTTAACATTGAAAGTGAAAAATACGTGTTTAAATTTAATAATCCCAATTATTTATCAATGTTATAAATAAATATTTTTTTTAAAAATAGTATTAAATAACTAATAAGAGCGAGTATAGATAATCGTCCTGCACCCACATTAAGGAGGTACGGGCCGGGTAATAGATACAATGAGGCGGGTAGGGGTACGGGTCTGTGTCCGCCGGGAGGGTACGGGTATGCACTTCGTACCCGTAGCGGGAACCCTTTTTATTTTTTTTATAGATTAAATATGAAAAATTTTAAATTAAAATTTTGTTTTCTTTTTTAATTTTTGAAACTTTAATGAATTAAGTTTTGTTGTATCTTAGTTTTGTTCTCTAATGCGTAGATCTTATAAACCAAAGTCAAACTTCATATATCTCACCGGGTGAAAATAAATCCTTCGTTACCTTAGCCACGCAAAATGCTGCATTTCGTGGACTAAATACGAAAGTCTTAAATTTAATATTTTTTTTGGTTCTTGCAGGTCTAACCCGCGGCCTGTTCTTGGATTATATAAGAGAAGTCTTAAATTAAAAATTTATTAATCCCAATTATTTATTAATGTTATAAAACAAATAATATATTTAATCTATAAATAAATACCAAAAAAGTAAAATAAGAAAAAAGGAAAAGCAAAATAAAAAAGCTTTTAAGAAAAAAGGAAAAATGTAAAAAAAAAGATTAAGAATTTGCAGACTTTTTAGGGGGAAGGAACTTCTCTATTATATAATAGATATATATATATAACAACAACAACAACAACAACAATAAATTCAGTGCCACCAAGGGCTCCCACTAGAAGCAGGGTCTGGGAAGGTAGAAGAGAGGCTGTTTCCTTGAACCCCCACCCTAAGATGATGATCTTGTATCCATTAAGTGTGTATGTATATATATATATATATACACACTTAATTTTCTTAATGATTTGAAAAGCTCGGGATCGGAGTTAGGAGGCTTTTAATAGGGGGTAACATTTTACAATAAAATATAGAAGATAAAGATATTACAAACCTCAACGGATACTTTCCTCCTAAGAACCCTAGAAAATTATTCTTGGCCGATCTTACTTCATCGAATCCCGGATCTCCAAATTGCAAATCAAGGTAAGCCGATCTTGCAATTTTACTCCTTAACATTTTTCTTTCATTCTCAATTCGACTTTATGAATCACGATCAGTGATTGTTTGTGAATGTGAATTTCGGTTTCTATTGCGGCATCTTGTCCTATCTTAACGTTCATGAATTGTTGAGAAAATTCCAAGTAGTAATGGAAACAGGACAGTGCTTGTCTGTTTCCCTGATTTTGATTTGATGTTGATGGTGATAGAATGAGATTGCAAAATATTAGGGTCCAGTGGAAGCGAGAGAGAAGAAAGGGGATCGCATAGCGGAGTGGATATCGCGTTAGACTCCGGATCTAAAGGTCGTGGGTTCGAATCCCACTGCGATCGCCTACCCCTTTTTGTCGGTTTCCAAATTTATTATTATTATTATTATTATTTTTCTTTTCCCTCTCTTTTGGCTGACATACTTCATAAGGGCATTGCTAGTATCTCCGTTTATGTGTTGGTTATTTTCTAAAAACAAGGAACTTTATCACTTAGATACCTTATACGTGGTTCGACCATTTGTTATTTAGGTCCCCAAACATTTTGATGTATACAATGAGGTATCTTGAGGTTTTAAAATTTTGTCACTTATGTTCCCTACGCCGGAACTTAGTGAATTTTTTGTCAAAATTTGATCAATTTTTACTGTAAAATGTTGATGTGGTACATCATTATATTAATATATATGAGTTCTATCAATATTTTGAATGAAAATTTAGTGGATTAAGAAAAAATATCCATTGAATTATGAAGAAAAATATCCATATGTTAGCAAAATAATGTGTCCTACTACCATTGTACAAAAAATCATAACATTATCATATAGAACACCTACATATTATTATTCTGTGTTCCAAATTAGCAATTTCTAGTCAAAATCTATTGAATTATTTCAAAGGAAATCTAACTGAATAAATTCGCAAACTTAAGGAATAAAATCTTTAAGTCTTAGAGTACCTTATTATATATATTGAAATATCGGATACTTAGGTAATAAATCCTCAAACCTCAAGATAAGGTATCTCAGTGATAAGCTTCGAAAAAAAGCAAAATTGCCTCTATTAGAGTAAAATTTGAATCTTTACTGCAGCTGCTCTAGCTTTTAGATTAGAACAAGGAGGGCACCATTTTTAATATTATCAATTGACAATATGTTTGAAAGAAAGAGCTAATATGACAATTAGTCGTTGAAAAATTTTGACTTGAATGCTGAATAGCTATTTATTTTTGCATAGGTGGATGTTCAACATGTTTGAAGAATTGTATATAATAAAGGACAAGATGGATGTCCATATAAACAACACAATTAGTTTTCCAGCTTGTTGATCAATATTCTCTGATAATCAGTTGTCACATCGATGTCTTTAGTTCGTTATGTAACATGTTTTCCTTCTTAGGTGTTTATGAAACATAGTCTTTCTTGTTCTTTTCCCTATACTTAGTGCCTTTCGAACAACATTCATCAACCAAGTTCTTTATTTTTATCTTTTTTTCTCTCCTTTTTGTAAAATTGTTGGGGTTCCACATATGACTTCATTTGCCAACTCCTTGGGTCAGTTAAGGCCTGACAAAAATATAACTGACATTTTCCTAATACTGATTTGCAATTTCTTCTCTACCGCAATGAGGCTACAGTTACATGGATAAAACCTTGGTTCACGATAATATTCTAATTTTGTCTTTTGACTAGAAAATGAGCTTTCTACTTGGGGTACACACTCTCACATATGTGTCTTCAACATGTTTTCTCACAGTTGGAAGCTGCCTTGATATGAGAATAACCACTATGTCTTGAGCATGCATGGTAATGCAACTTGGCTAAGAGTTTAAGTGAGCAGGGCCAAGTTTGAACTTTTCAGGCTTGCGATTCTAATTTGCACATTTTGATGAGCTTGAGCTCAACTTGGCAATATTTTGTTTTGCTAAAAAGTGATTAAGCTCAAAGCTCATCAACCATCAAGAGCTAAAATATCAGAGGGGGTGTGGTAACAATTTGAGGGAATGGCTTTTCTAGTTGGATCCACCTTTGAGGGGAAAGTTCTCAATCACCGTTTTGCGTTTTCTTATATGATTTTCCAAAACTTAGAGCCTAAGCTTATTGAGAACTCTGCCTTGGATTCCAAGGCTATTCCAAGAGAATTTATGCACAGCACGAGTCCGTATATATCTAAATACGCTCTTCGTCTCTCACACACACATACATCTTCTTGCAACTAGAAGTTGCTTCATGCTTCTTTTGGTTGGAGGGAAAGGAAGACATTTTTTCTCCTAGAAAATATTCCTTCTCAAAAGTTTTTTTAGCCACAAATATTTGTTTCTTCAAGTTTCTTGACTAATGTAAGAATCAATATTATGTTATAAATTTGTGTCGATTCTCATCTCGCTCGTATGATATTGAGTCAAGATTGAGGATGTAAAATCAGGATGGAAAGAATGTTCCCCGTTTGGAAGAAAAGAGAGGAGCTAACTTCTCCTCCATGGAGAAAATATTTTCTTCTGAGGTGGTTTTTGCTATCATTCATGGAAGAATTAATAGAATGAGAAGGGAAGAGGCTTCTGCCAAATTAAATTGAGCACTAACACGGCAATAATAATCATGTCTGTATGTAGTGCGCAGAGTGTTACCTTAACATGGTAGGTTCTTGACCTGTGCTAGCCATAGGTGATGTTACCTTCCTAATTAACGGAATTCACCTTTCTCAAAACAAAGTTATGCAGGGTCGTTGCGTTGTTGTCTATGGTGTTTGGATTCGGAGAGAAGGATCGGGTAAGGCATGTATTCAAGGAGTTGGGGATATTGTGTGAATTTTAGTGTTTAAATTGTCATATCATATATCTAAGGCTCAGACATGTGTACTTGAGAATGGAATGGAATGTTTGAGCAACATAGTTTTTTTTTTTTTTTTTTTTTTTTTTTTCCTTTTCACTTCTTAAATGCTCCAATTCGGATATTTCAGCCAAAGATTGATTGCTGCTAGATTTATACCAAAATGATTGCAGTCATTCTTGGGGCCGCATCAAATATCACCTTCCGTTCATGTTAGGTATGCTCGGAGCATTAAATCGTGGATACCATTATTTGTAATGTGATATCCACTAGAATGGTTTTGAGATTATTTACGATATCGATGATTAGAGTTCTCCATTACAGCCTTGTCATTGTGGTCAAGATCTGCAGGTGAAGCTGTGGTCTAGTGGTAGAACTTTAAGGCCTTTTTCCTAGGATAATAGGTTTTAGATTCAAATTCTCTGTCTGAAATCCCGCTTACTTACCAAAAATCATGTTGATAAACTGTACTACGTTTGTGGTTGTGGCAGATGATCAATGACCAAGTTCTCGGATCTGTTGCCAACTTGGTCGGCATTTTAACGTTCCTCCTTATCATTGCGGACCATTACATAACGTCTAATGCAAGATATGAAGGTGACTAAAACTGTATGTTCAAGTCAAGAAATCAATTTTGCTTTTACTTCAAAGTGTTCATGGTTGTTTGAATGGGAACTTTCAGTTGATTGTGGTTTTTTTTTTTTTTTTTTTTTTCAATACCATCAGTTTTTCCTTTGATAGAGAACTTTGCGGATTTATTGCATATTGAACCTTGTCAGTAAAATGTTGTATGCAAATAATGCAGGATCCAATACATTCAAGCATTATTCGGCTTTTTTATCATGAATTTTTCTGTCAAAAGTTCCTTAACTGATAAAAATAAAGGATCATGGTAGTCACAATAGCAGTTGCAGAAGCATAACACATAGCTAGTGATAGGGTACAATCTATAATGAGTGTTAAAGTGACAAATTTAGCAAATTATGGATTATGAATATTAATTTTTGTATACGCATTGATTATTTGAATGGTTTTTAAATTAAAAAAAAAAAAACACCTTAAAAAAGTGTCCATAGACGTGAAAAAGATGTGAAAAATTTATTATGTTTATAAATTTCATGTGAGCTCTAAAGGGAAATGACCCAAATGCAAGTCAATATTTGACCAAGTTTGAGTCACTAGAAGTTAATATTTTTCCTAAGTTCTAGTTAGCTCAAATAACCTCAACACAAACTGAATTTCAAGTCCAAATCCGAATGTCCCCCAGTCGGCCTAGAGACCGACAATAGCCTTGGAAAATGAGCATCATTTTTAAGCTTGTGTCCACGGGATCCTCAAGTCAAAATTAGTCCCTAACTACTAGGTTCATAGGCCAAGCTCATGCACCAACCTAAAACAGGGCCCATATATGCCCTTTTTGAAGATGAAGTTTTCTCTATAAATAAAGACTTTTAGTCCTTGTGTTAAAGAGATTGGAAAAAGAGAGGAGAGAAGAGCCAAGAGTGCTCTCCCACTCAAACCAATGTTGTAAGAATCGGGATTCTATGTAGGATCGGTGAGGGGTCCTCGAGCTCGGAATCGTAGAATCAGATCGAGAATCATAAGATTCTACTTTATGTGTAAAATAATAACTTGTATCCACAAAAATCGCATTACAAGTCTCAAATATATAATAAAGAACATTAAAAAAGGTCCAAAACAAAATCAAGCTTAAAATAAACAAAATGGAAATCAAAATAATTACTTAAGTAACTCAATACGCTAGAAGAATAACAAATTAAACAAAAATTAGTGATTTACCAAAAGGAAATGAGCTATGGCTGTGTGTGGCCTGTGGGTTAGTGTCGAACCTCGGTGGGTGGCTGGGGCAATCGGCCGACGTCAGTTGGCAACAATCGGCGGTGGCTAGGACTACCGGTGAAGATAAGTGAAGGTGTGATATGAACGATTGGTTAGGGTTATGTCATGGGAGGGGGAAGGGGAAGGGGAAGGGGAAGGGGAAGGGAAAACGCGAGGAGAGGGAGAAGGGGGGGGGGGGGGGGGGGGGGGGGGGGGGGGGGGGGGAGGGAAAAGTAAAAAAAAAAAAAAAAGCTGAAAAAATAAATTTAAAACATAACCTATAGAATCGGTAGAACGGGTATAGAATTGGTAGAATCGATGTAGAATCGGTGTAGAATCAACGTAGAATAGGTGTAGAATCAACGTAGAATAGGTGTAGAATCGGTAAAATCGGTAGAGTCGGCATAGAATATGTGTCAGACCCCAAATATGTTAATTTTTATTATTAACTCAGTAGAATCGGTGTAGAATTGGCGATTCTACCGATCCTACCTGAGTTTGATGCGAGTCTACTTGCTTATGATTTTTTATGCAATTCGGGTCGATAGGGCAAAGTGGGATTGTACAATCCTACGATCCGACTTGCGATTTTGATAACCATGAATCAAACCACCAAACAAAGTCATCATTCAAGTAGGACAACAAACCAAGTGTCCGCCTTCCTTGGAGAAACCTTCCACTTGATCGAGAACCAGCTTTGTGCCTCTTTGAAGCGTTCAAATTGGGAGATCGAATCAGAGAATTCCATGTGTACTTGTACTTGTACTTGATACATGAATGCAAAGATTATATCCATTTCCTACTAAAGAAATATAAGAAATATTTATTTTTGTGGTGCATTTATTTTGTTCATTTATTGCTTGCAAAGTTTTTATGCTTTACAAAATTTGGCATGCCCAGTAGAACCATCTATGCATCTCATCTCCTTCTCCCTCAAAGCAACATATCAAATGGCATCCAAGAAGAGCATTTCTCTAAACGCTAAAAGGGTGATGGAGCCTAACCCTTGAAGGGCTATCTCTGTTGCTACTAAAGTTGGTAACACATGGGTCGACATTACAAGGAGTAAAGTCAAAGTTGTTCACATTCTCCTCTATGCCTAAGCACCAGTTGATTGTTTCAATATCTCACAGGAGATACCCATCAATGAATTGGAGGATGTTCCCCAAATGGAAGCTTTTGGTGTGAAGGACGGACGGACTCACGTCAACTTGACATTCCAACCTATTTTCGAGCCCTCTAGAAGGGATAACAGTGATGACTCGTGTTGTCCCGGTGTAGGAATAGCTAACTAAGTTGGAAGCTATGGTGGAAAACCTCAGTAGGGCCGTAACTGAGAAAAATGCACAAATCCTTAAGCAAAGCCTCCAAATCACTGCTTTGCACAACAAAATATCTAAACATGAGTCCGAGAAGGACGTTAGGAAGGTTGCTGTGGATAATGATAATGTTGACTCTGATGACGGAGAAGCATCAGCAAATCCTCCAAAGCTGGTTGTTCCACAAAAGCTTGCGCCAGCACCGGAATCAGCGTCGGTCGCCGTTGTACTAGTCTAACAAATCCAGGAGCTGATCACAACACTTTGAGGGGCCCAATGGGTAGTTTAACCTATGGGTACCACCGATATCAAAAGCCATATATCCGAAGAACTAAGAACCTCAGGATGCCTATAGGGTATCGATCCCCCAAATTCCAATAGTTTGATGGGAAAGGTAACCCATGCTAGCACATTGCTCACTTTGTCGAGACATGTAGTAATGTTGGCACTGAGGGCGACCTTTTGGTAAAACAATTTGTTCCCTTCCTCAAAGGCACAGCCTTTGATTGGCATACCAACTTGGAGTTAGAGTCAGTTGATGGCTCGGAGTAGATGGAAAGCGAGCTTTTTCAATAGATTCTAAAGTATCTATCGCACTGTCTCTATGGCCGAGCTTATGAACACAACTTAGTGGAAGGAAGAGCCGGTCATCGACTACATTTGGCGATGGAGTGATTGAGCCTTGACTGCAAGGATCATCTTTCTAAACTTCAGCCATTGAGATGTGCACTGAAAGTATGAAATTAGAACTATCTTACATCTTGCAGACACTGAAGCTTAGGACTTTTGAGGAGTTAGCAACTTGTGCACACAATATTGAGTTGAACTTGGCTAATCATGGTGGCCAGGCCTCTTTGGTTCCTGATGCCAAGAAGGACTGCAGGGAAGGAGAGAAGATCGAAAAGTCGTCCAACCCTATTGTGAAAGAAACTATGGTTGTGAACACAACACTGGTCAAAATCTCTAACAGGCTGAGAGGAGTCGAGGAGAAGAAAGTCTCTCTACTAAGAGAAGTTGAGAGGAGGCGACCAGTACTGAAAGAGTTGTAACAAAAGGTTGACCTTCCTGGCATGTTTGGTGATCTTCTATAGAAGGATCTTATCACCCTTCCTGAACTAGAGCGTCTTGATGAGGTAGGACGAACCTCTGACCTAAAATATTATAAGTATCATCGTATGGTTAGTCTCCCTATTGAAAAATGCATTACTGTAAAAGAGATGCAACTAGTGAATGAAGGGAAGATCATCCTTGAATCTTAGGACAGAGTTGAAGTGAACCACGTTTTTATGATGCTCGGGTTTGTTGCAAGTTCAACAGTGAAGCCTTCACCTTGTCACAGGCCTCAACTAAAGGATTGTTTCAATTTGGCACTTTTGAGCCACGGAGTGTAGACTTTGGTCAACTAGGTCATTTCGAGCAACGGAGTGGGCATTTCAGTCAATTAGGTCATTTTGTGCAATGGAGAAGGGATTTTGGTGAGTTTGGTCATCGCGAGCCACGAAGTGGGGACCTTGGTCGACTTTTTGACTCTGAGCTACGGAATTGAGATTTTTGTCACTTTGGTCATTTCGAGCAATGGAGTGGCGATATTTGTCCATTTGGTCGTTTCTAGCTATGTAGTAGGGATTTTGGTTAATTTGGTGATTTCAAGCAACAAAGCGGGAATTTTGGTCAATTTGGTCATTTCAAGTTATGGAATGGGGATTTTGGTCAATTAGGTCATTGCGAGCTAAGGAGTGGAGATTTTGGTCAATTTCGTCATTTCAAGCTACGGATTGTGGGATTTTAATCAATTCGGTTATTTCGAGCAATGGAATGGAGATTGTCAATGTGGTCATTTCGAGCTACGGCGTGGGGAATTTTTGTCAATCTGTTCATTTTGAGGTATGGAGTGGATATTTCAGTAAATTTGGTCATTTTAAGCAACAGAGTAGGAATTTCTGTCAATGTGGTCCATTTCGAGCAACAGAGTGGGAATATTGGTCAATTTGGTCGTTTCGAGCTATGGTGTGGGGGATTTGGGTCAATTTGCTCATGTCTATCTACGGATTGTGGGATTTTGATCAATTTGGCCATTTCTAGCATCTGAAGGGAGATTTGGGTCAATGTGGTCATTGCGAGCTACAGAGTTGGGAATTTTAGTCAATTTTGTCATTTTGAGCTATGTAGTGAGGATTTCAGTCAATTTTGTCATTTCGAGCAATAGAGTGGGGATATTAGTCAATTTGTTAGTTTTGAACTATACAGAGGGGATTTTGGTTAATTTGGTCATTTCGAGCTACGGTGTGGGGACTTTTTTCAATTTGGTCATTTTGTGCATCGGAGAGAGGCTTTTTGTCATTTAGATTATTTCGAGTTGCGGAGTGGGGATTTTGGTCGATTTGGTCATTTCGAACTACGGAGAGGGGATTTCTATCAATTTGGTCAGTTCGAGCAACGAAGTGGGATTTTGGCCAATTTGGTCATTTCAAGCAATATAAATTTTGTCACTTTGAGTTCCAAAGTTGGGATTTTGGTCAACAAGGTGATTTCGAACTATGGAGTGGGGATTTTGGTCAATTTTGTCGGTTCGAGCTATAAAGTGGGGATTTTGGTCAATTTAGTCATTTCGAGCAACGTTGTCAGTGTTTTGGTCAATTTGGTCATTTTGAGCTACGGACTAGCGACTCTGGTCAATTTGGTGGTTTCGAGCCAGGAGTTGGAATTTTTGTTAATTAGGTGTTTTCGAGTTATGGAGTGGGGAGTTAGGCTAATTTTTTCATTTGAGCTACGGAGTGGGGATTTTGGTCAATTTGGTCATTTCGAACTATGAAGTGGGGATTTTGGTCAATTTGATCATTTCGATCTATAGAGTTGGGATTTTGGCCAATTTGGTCCTTTCGACCAACGGAGAGGTGATTCATCAATTGGGACATTAGCGGGTATTTTGGTCAATTTGGTAATGTGATCAATTTCGTCATTTTGAGATGTGGAGTGGGGAATTTTGTCAATTTGGTCATTTCGAGCTACGGAGTGGGGATTTTGGTCAATCAGTCGGTTCGAGCTACGAAGTTGAGATTTTGGTCAAATTTGTCATTTTGAGCAAGGATGTCAGGGTTTGGTCAATTTGGTCATTTCGAGCAACAGATTGGCGATTCTGGTCATTTTGGTCGTTTCAATCTATGGACTGGGGAATTTTGTAAATTAGGTTTTTTCGAGCTACGGAGTGGGATTTAAGTCAATTTGGTCATTCGAGCTACGGAGTGGGAATTTTGGTCGATTTGGTCATTTCGAACTACGGTTGTTGAGCAAAAATATGAAATTTGTAAAACATGAATTTCTCTGTATACGAGTTGTACATATGTTTTATTAATTTAGGAATATTCAAGGCGATATGCACCCTTAATTATATCTCCCTTAGGAGAATACCCTTTGATTCCTACTGATAGTATGTTTATGGTTTTAATCAATCGACAAGGTGACCAGTCGATTAATTGGTTTAAGTCTACGGGAGACGTTTTAGGTTGGTTTGTATTTTGGAAGATTGGTTGGGGGTCCTCGGAAACAATCTCCCGTCAAGGTCTCACCCTGATGGGACAAGGTTGCGTACATCTTACCCCTCCCAGACCTTGTGCAAGCAAGAGCCCTTGAGGCACTGGGAATGTTGATGTTGTATTTGGGAAGGTTCAACTTGAAGGTTATATGGGTTTAGTCTTGGCTTAGGAGTCATTTGTACTTGGGTTTGACTCGAAAAGTATTTTGGATTTAGGTTTGACTCGGAAGTCCTTTTTTTTTTTAAAACTAGAGTTTGACTTAGGTTTAGGTTTGACCTGAATGCCATCTTGAACTTGCTTTGACTGCGAATTTGGGCTTGATCTGAAATTTTGGATTTTTGGTTTGGTTGGAAAGTAACTTGGATTTCTTCTTTTTTTTTTTTTTAAAGACCTAAAAAATAGTCTCGAGTTTCGGTTTGATCAAGAAGTCTTTTTTTCGACTCTTTTTTTTTTTATTAAAAGAAAAGTTTGCGGACAGTACCGTCCCCTTTTTTTATTTCTGCTTTTTATTTAAAAAAGAAAGGCTTTTATTTTTATAAATTTGTTAAGAAGTCTTTTTATAAAAAATTATTTTTATAAATTTTTTATTTAAATTTGTTAAGAGTGGGGAGGACTAGAATAGGCGTATCCGATGTAGCAGTGTAGGAGCATCTGACCACTCGTAAGCTTGATCTAGTGCCACGACTCTACCGTATGCCTATTCCACATTTTGGGCATACGGACTTGTGGTCCCAGGGGCGGCCATCAGGGATGTGGTATGCGGCATAGTGGGGCATGGCCTAGATAGAAGATAAAATATAAAATGAAGAAGCTGTGTTTGAAGTGGTTCAGGCATGCTAGGAGGAGACCAACCACTGCTCCAGTCAGGTAATGCGATCAGTTTCGTACCACGCTAGAAAAAAGAGGATGAAGCAGGCCAAAGCAGGGACGACTGCAGTCGTTAAGGCAAGACCTCACCCACCTAAACCCACGGAAGGAGATGACCTTAGATAGAGCTAGATAGAGCTAGAGCTCGATGGAGGACATAGAGGTAGTAGATGTAGTGGCCTCACGCCGCTACTTATTCTGCTATATATGGGTTCATAAGCGTATAGGCCTATTAGTTTGCACCTATCTACGTATACGCTATCTGTCTACTATCTTATACTAGCTGCCTTGAAGGGAAGGTTTTGCCTCGTAGTCTCCTCCAGGGCTTTATGCTTTGTATTGCTCATTTTATGCTATGGCTTACTCTTTTGCTTTCATGCCCTATTGCTCACAAGTCACTATGATGCGATGAAGACATATCTCTCAGGTTGGGGGTTCTCAGAAACAGTCTCTCTTTAGGTTGACACCTTGAAGGGGGAAGGCTGCATACATCAACCCCCCCAGACCCCGCTTTTGCGGGAGACCTTGAGGCACTGGGATTGTTGTTGTTAAGAAAGTTTCACGGATCCGGAGGAGTTTGATTGAAACCGAACCTGACTTAAAAAAATTTTGATACCTCGTTATTGGTCAAAATCAGTTATAAATTTTTTTAACACCTCCGTGTAGGATCTTTTAAATTCATCCTGGGTTAAACACCCTTATGTAGGATTTTTTAATCTACTGTGGGTTAAAATTTACTACCTTTTCGGGCTACCCCCACATTGGATTTTTCAATCCATCGTGGGTTAAACACCCCTACATAGGATTTTTCAACCTACCGTGGGTTAAAATTTACTACATTTTCGGGCCACCCCCACGTAGGATGTTCATGAGAAAGATAATTTAAAATTATTATTACCCTTTCTCACATTGTCCTTCTTAGTTCCCGACTCGCCCTTCTCGAATAATTTACTAATACAGAAAAGCACTTCTGTACTAATTCCAAATGTCAAAAATATGGAATACTCTGGCCAAAGTCTCTAAATCAATTCGTATGCTTGTGAATCAATTAAGGGGACATCCTAATGTCATAGATTCCTTGTAAAATATCCGTTCCCGCTACACTTCATGTAGTTACCCCACGCACATAATTTTTCAATTACATGTTGTAACGAAATCCTTTTAACACACCAAAGAATTAACATTCCATGCACGAGTTTAGACTATTTCCTAGACTTAGAGTTATTATATAAACATAATGAAATGAGTTGTTCATTTCTGATAGTAGTGCAGATACGAGCAAGTCAACGTGGTCTAGCTCGATGTTCTAATCTTATAGACAACACCACTACAAAACTTTTGGATCTCTATTCACATGACTAAGACAAATCATCTAAAGTATCATATTATAGTCTTATGAGACAAGTTGTCCAAACTTATCACCAACTCCGAACATATTTTGACAACATATCACTAATTTGATTTAAATCTATCTTTGGCTCAATCTCATTAACCACTTAAACCAAACTTGATATGTTATCTTGGACTGCGTCCATCTCATAGAATGTTTTATAAAACAATCACTCGTATATTTGATTCGTAAAACATAATTAGACAATAAATAAATAAAATAATTTTATTTAATAAAATAATTGGATTTTCTAGACACTAATTCCAATAGAAATTGAATTCCAAGGATGAAGGGGACTCGGAGCCTATTATATGGTGATGTTGGTAATGTGTCGGCTTTGGCCTGTAATGAGGAACGACCATCTTCATTAGTTGTAGCTTCTCCTCATTCTAATGGAGGCGTAGAAGTTATGAGCTGTCTTTAGGGGAAGATGAGTTGGAGCGCCCTTCAATTGCTTGGATGGAACTACAAGAGGATGATCCTACTGCATCATTTGTAGAACCTGATGTTTTTGAGAAAGACATTCCTCTCCCCTCTGATTAATTTGGCACTTTTGATGAGGAAGAGTTGTTTACGGAAGTGGAGAACTGGGAGGGCACTACTTTATATAATGACTCTTCCAAACACAAGATGGATGATGGTGGGGAGGAAGTGACCTCCATGAAGAAAGTTCGCACCAAGGACTAGTCTAGTTCCTTTTCCTTTCCATGATCAATATGCTAAAACTTGTACCTTTTGTTTATGTAAGCAGGAAGATTATGGTAGGTGCTTAGGTGGATCTATCTTTTGGGGATGGGTGTACTGCTGCAATCTTTTAGGCTTGGGAAATCTATGTTTTGTGTGACTGTGGCAATGATAGGAGTGGAAATCCTTTCGGGGACTTGTTGAGGGATTTCATGTTTGTAGGAAATTATAGGCCTTGGTTTTGACGTGCTTTCGCCGACAATAGATTTATGGCTTCGTTGTCCTGTTTTTTGGTTGGTTATGTTTATGTCTCTTGCCTAGCGGTGTTAGAGGCTCAATGTGTTTTACCGGTTTTTACTTGTCTTCCTATTTGTTTGGTTTTGTTGTTTTGTCGCCTATTCTTTTTCGGGTTGACTCAGGACTCGCTTGATTGAGTTGCCAGCTGTGTATTGCAATTCTGTCGCTAATTAACGAAAAAAAATTTTAACTTGTCTTGTACAACTACAAATAATACAAAAGATAAATGTCAATTGCCCCACTAGAGTACTAAAATAATAATTCTATTATAGATGATCCCACCGGCTTTAGGTCCTAGCTCCGCCACTGCTTGGGATTTCTTGTATTCTCTCACTATATGCAAAACATCTAATAATATGTGCATGTGTAGTATGTATGTTTTGGGATGGCTTTCTTAGTCCCCTCTTTTTTTTTTTTTTTTGGTTGAATATGAAGTACTGTAATTATAGTTCAATTCCAAAGTGTTACACCAAAAGGACTACAATAGATTGTATGATTCTTTCAGGCTCTATTGGTTTCCGCATGGGACAGGCCTAAAGCCTTGCCCAAAAATTTGGCCCTAGGTTACAGCCTATTGATATTATATTAGACTTTTTGAATGAAAATTCATAGAACAAATGTGTGTTGTGTTTGTGCCCTTGTGGAAAAATGATGTGCTAAAAAAAGCCAAGTTCTTATGTAGATTTTTTTCAGGTGAATCACAAACAAGGGTTCAATACGTTTTAAGTCCTTGACTATTGCCTCGGTTGATTTCATGCTTATGTGTAAGCTTATTCTTTTAAAGTGTTATGTCAGTGACTACTTATCCAAAAACTTATTCTTATGGGTAAGTTCATTCTTTGATTTAACTTTTTATGTGAATACAGTCTTTAAAATTAACGTTTCCTCTTTGGTTGTATCATTGGTTCGGCACTACCACCTTATAATGGTGGAAAATGGTGGAAGATATTAGTTGGTCATATGTTAGTAGATGTCTCTTTCATCAATTTTTAAAAATGAGAACTCTATGTTGAAATGTGAGGGGACCTAAGAGGAAGGTATCTCAAGGAGAAATTAGATTTCGTAGTAAAGAATTAAAGCCGGATGCTTTAATTTTGTTATAAACCTTGGTTTTTGATGAAGTTTCTAGTTGTTTGAGACCTACATTCAGTTTTGAACAAAAATTTCTATTCCCTGTTAATCACGTCAGGGGTATTTGGATATTTTGGAATACTATTAACTGTGACTTAACCATCACGATGAAATCTAATAGAATAGGTTGTTGAAAAGTCTTCTAGTAAAGAATTTATCCTCTCAGCTATTTATGGAGCAGCGTAAGAAGTTACAAAAGATGGTGTTTGGGAAAAAAGTGAACTAGGTCAATAAGTCAACTACGGTACCAGCCCTGGTGGCACCTCCACGCCCCATGATAAGTAACTGCCTTAAGCACATCACGGTAGTAGATTGTCGGCACTAAATATACCGCCACCTTCCCTAGTTACCATAGACCACGGTGCCGCCAGGCTATAGCGAGCACGGTATCCGGTACCGTTCATCTCCATCCCACACCTAGGCTCCCGGTATCACTTGCTTCCTCCATCATAAGGTTCCGCATACCCTAGGCCTCGGTACCGCCAACCCTGCCTACCGTCAACACACTAACGGTACGCGCTCATCTTCCATTACTGTCAATATCCGCCTAACATGGAGAACCACGGTACCGCCAAACCAGGCTACCGCCTAACTTGCTACCACCCACCTCCACCAGCGCCACGGTATCGTCAACTTAGACTTCCACTTATCCACCCACGGTCTGCACTCACCGTCTTTCTACTATCAGGCACAAACCCAGGCGGCACCACCACCCCTCCCAACCAATCACCACCCAGGCGGCATCACCTCCTCACCACCCAGGCGATACCACCTCTCCTTTAACCAATCAGCTACCTTCACCTCCCTGTTATGCAAAGCTAGGTGGTACTGTCCCCAACTAGCATTACCTCCCAGCATCAACCAACTCCCCCTCCCCTATAAATACCAGCCTCACTTCCCTTATTGAGGCTCCAAGCAGGGACAAGCTCTTCCCCTCTCTCTCTCTCTCCATAATCCATCCCAAGGCCTCACGCCTAATACATGCGATCCCCCCCAGGGCCTCACGCCTCACCCTTTCCCTAAGAGACCTCACGTCTCTCCCTTTATAAGGACCCGAGTTTGCTCCCTCCCCTCCACAGTGACCATCCGACTTCTGCTTACCAGGTATCATTTACCTTACGCATATTTATTTATTGCCGCTACCACTTCCTCTACTGACTTAGGCATCGGAGGGGTCCCTCGCGGTCCAAACCACCGCGGGCCCCTCTGACGGCCTTGCTCGTTTTGAAGGAGAGATCGGGTTAAATGCGCCAGTGGCTGCTTTCTCAAGTGAGGGTTGAGTCCCGGTCTCATCCAGAACCTACAAATATTTGTTGCTCGGGACATTTGGATCTAGCTCACTGACTGAACCAAATTTAACTGAAACAGATAGTTTCTTGAAGTATCTTCAGGAACTCGATGCCTCGATTAGTAAACCTTAGTGCCTAATTGGTGATTTTAATGAGCTCATGGTGCCCTATGAGAAATTGGGTGGATTACCAGCCAACTTTCAGCAATTTCAAAGGCTTAATTCCTTTTGTCTAGAGTTTAAAATTTCAGAACTGACCTTTAATTGAAATCCATATACATGGAAGGTCATGGATAACGTAAGTTATAATGGATCGTCTAGATGGAGTTCTAGCAAGAGATGATTAGTTGATTCTTTTCCCTAATTCTATTATGAGACATTGCCAATTTACAATTTCGAACCATGTTCCTGTATGGCTGGATATTGACCGATTATTAGGGTCTAAATTTAGACCTTTACATTCCAGCAGTATTGGACTCAACGTTAACGAAGTTCCAAATACTATCAGAAAGCATTGCTCATAAGTTTGTTGGTGACTTTGATTCTCGATATAAATATAGCAATCAAGGCATAATGACCCCTTTTAAGGCTCCGCTTCAAAGGTCACGGAACTTCAAAATAAGGAACTGATCGAGCCTATGTCTTATGAAGAAGTTAAATATGTTGTCTTCCAAATGAACCCTTATACTGAGGGCCCTGATGGTTTTGGTTTAGGATTCTAACAAAGATAATGGAATGTAATAGTGAATGATGTTACTGAGATGATTAATTCTTTCTTCCAACAACAACAACAACAACAACGAACCCAGTGCCTGCAAAGGGCTCCCGCAAAAGCAGGGTCTGGGGAGGGTAGATGTACGCAGTCTTCCCCCTTCAGGGGGTACCCTGAAGAGAGGCTGTTTCCGAGGACCCCCAACCTGAGAGGATTGTCCACAGCATAGCGCATAAGACCTGGGGCTGGTGCGTAGTTGATACTCTGACCCAGCTAATACTTACCTGGGCCCGCTCTTGGTTGTCAGTTGCGGGCTGCTGGTTTTGGGGTGAAGGCGGTGGTGGTGCTGGTGGTGGTGGTGGTGGTGGTGGTGGTGGTGGTGGGGGAGGGGGGCGGGGCGGGGTGAGGTGCGGTGGGGCTGGGTTGGGGTGGGGTGTGGGTAGCAGTGGTGGTGGGGCTGGTATGTGTGGGGGTTGAAGGTGGTGCGTGGGGTGGCAGCCGGTGGGGCGGTGGGGTGTGGTGGGGAGGCGAGGGGGTGGGAGAGTTGGGCGGGTGAGCTCTTTGGTGGTGGTGGTGGTGGTGGTGGTGGTGGTGTGTGGGCGGGTGAGGGCCCGGTGGAGGCCGGTGATGGTGAGCCGGGGTTGGGGGTTGGGGTTTGGGGCAAGGGAGGAGGGGAGTGGAGGAGGGAGGTAGGGGGGGCGAATGGCGTGGGCGGGGAGATGGTGGAATGCGGAGGCTACGGCGGCTGTAGGCTGTCGCGGTGCGGGCCCGTCGTCGCTGGCATGGTGGCTGGCGGCAGTTGTCGGCGAGTTGGCCGACGTGACAGGGGTGGGGGAGTGACCGTTGCAGGCAGCTATAGAGAGAGAGAGAGAGAGAGAGAGAGAGAGAGAGAGAGAGAGAGAGGAAATTAATCACACATTCGTATCCCTAATTCAAACAGCAACAATCCCAATGTCATAAGGGCTCCCACTAGAGCAAGGTCCGAGAGGGACAAGATATATGCAACTTTACCCTGTCAAGGTTTTACCTTCAATCCCGAATCAACTTCGGATCTTCATCCAAGTAGTCCTTGCAACATTAGCTATAAAATTATTGCAAAGGTTCTTAATAATAGATTAAGACCTCCTATGTCTATTTTGATCCTTCCATTTCAAGGAGCATTTGCGCAGGACGATAAATTCATGATTATATCTTACTTGCACATGAAAATATGCACGCATTTCGGCTGAAATAAGGGTGCAATGTTTGGGTTGCTATTAAACTTGATATAGAATAAGCTTATGACTGAACAGAATGGGACTTTTTGCAATATACATTGCGAAAGTTTCGATTGCATGATCACTTAATTAATTGGACAATTGATGCGGAACAGAAATGTAAAATCTGAATCGAGCACGTCAAATTTGAATAATATATTCAGAATCCACTAAAGAAAGAAAATATTTAGGGTTTTTGTATTCTAAAATTGATGAATGAGCCATACAATCAACTATAGTGCATATTTATATTTAAACTACAAACCCAAAAATGCAAAATTACAAAAGTAGCCTAAAATATAACATTGCAAAAATGCCGCTAAAATGTGAAATTACAAAAATACTTGTTTGCTTTGGTGGTCCACTCGACTACTCGTCCCAAATCAGTCCCCTCCACCGGAAAAGAACTCGATACCAAGTTAATTTTCAAGTAGAGCGATGCTTCAAAAGGGTGATAGTCATATAAGTCTACCACGTCAAAAGTTCTGGATATTCCCATGTTCTTGGGTAGCTCAATTATGTAGGCATGTCACTGATCCTCTTTAGAATCTTGTATGGACCATACTTTTTCGGTTTGAGCTTGTTGTACATTTCCACAGGAAATCTCTCCTTATGCAGAAATGCCATTACTGTGTCACCTTCATGAAAGATCTTTTCCCACCAATGCTTGTCGGTAGCAGCCTTGTGCTTAATATTTTTCTCTTTCGGCTTCTATCGAACCTTAGCCTGTACAACTTGGACATCCTCTGTGACCTTAATGTCTTTCACAAACTTAGACTTAGAACTTATGATAAACAAAAGTGAATGTCCCTTCACTTTTGACGTGCCTAACTCATTCACTTTGGGCACCGTGGCAATCTTGTAAACTTCCCAATTAAATACATATAAATCATCCCGCCCCCTTGCAAATTACATCTATATCAAATTGTCATGGTCTTCCTAACAACACATGACTAGCATCCATATCTACCACCACATCATGATAATGCTTGCCAATAGAAATAGAAAAGTGACAAATCTTAGTTACCTTAACCTGTGGACCTTCCTTGATCCACCCAATTGAATAAGGGGTAGGATGTTCTTTTGTGGGTAGCTTTAGGTGTTCCACCAAATGCTTAGACACGAAGTTTTCATAGCTACCACCATCCAAAACCATACCACACACTTTCCCTTTTACCATACAATGCGACCGAAAAATGTTCTGCTATGAAAGAGGTTCCTACTTGGCACTGTGCAGAAGTCGCTACACAATGAAAGTAACTTTTCTCCTGCCTCTTTAGCAAATTTAGCCCGTTGAGGAAATCAGACTCATCCTGGTTCTCTCGTATTTTGTCCTTATCTTCCTCATGTTTTGCGAAGGTTACAATCCTTCGGCTTGGGTAGACGTTAGAAGTGTGCCCGGGTTGTCCACATTAGTAACACTTTAGGGGTCCCGGCTTGGCATACGGATTTAAAGTTCTGGGTTGATCCATGTTTGGAGCAGGTCTTCGGAACCTCCGGTAGTACCGATTGTTGGCACGGTAGTTTGGGCCGCTGTGTAGAGGTAGCTAGTGGACCGGGCTGGGTCATGGGCCCCCTCAAAAATGGGGACGCCCAGGCCCGACCCATTGGGCCCAATGGCTAGTGTCCGTTTCGGCACTATAACTTATTTTATAATTATATTTTTTTTATTTATATTATTATAATTGTATTTTTTAAAAAGTTATAATCCATTTTAATTTATGAAATATATTTGTAATTTTATAGGGTACTATTATATTATTATAGTTATATTTTTTAACAAATTATAATACATTTTATTTTATAAAATATATTTGTAATTTTATAAGGCACTATTATAATTGTATTGTATATATATATATATATATATATATATATATATATATATATATATATATTTATATATTTCAACCAAAGAGGGTACCAACACGCCGTCACCGGATCCCATTAGAACTCCGAAGTTAAGCGTGCTTAGGTGAGAGTAGTACCAGGATGGGTGACCTCCTGGGAAGTCCTCACCCTCAGGTTGGAGGCACTCGGAAACAGCTTCTCTTCAAGGGTAATACCCTAAAGGGGGAAGCCTGCGTACATCTGCCCCCCCAGATCCTGCTTATGCGGGAGCCCTTGGGGCACTGGGTATATTGCTTGCTTGCTTTTGCTATATATATTTCAAAAAAAAAAAAAAAAAAAATTGAGGGCTAGGCCCGCTAGGCCAAGGCTAGGACCAGGTCAGGCCTCACCTCTACCGCTGCGGGTGATTCACTCCTAGTTGGTCACTGATTAGATAATTGTGTAATATTCCATTTCTAAAATTTGACTCTTCTATTGTTTTCCTTGAATTCAACCTTCAGCGTCGAATTGTACTATTCATCCACAGTCCCCAATACTTACAATCCAATTTCGTCTTGAATTGACGATCTCAGCCCATAGCGTTGGACCTTAGTTTCAAGTAGGTTATTTATATAAGTCTCAAAAATTTAGTAGTATAATTGATTATAGAGCAGTTATCTTTCGCGCAGTTCTAATACATCTGAAATAAATGTTGCTCATAATATAGTGGTAGAAATCTTCCCTTAAAACGCTGACTCATTTTCCTCTAACTCCTGATTTTATCTTTTCCGTTCCTCTGATGATTTTGTTGCATTTGGTGCCTCCAAATTGAAGCGCCACCTTTCAGATTGTAAGCCACAAGTTTAACTCTCTAATATTCAGGCACATCCATCATATCAAAGAAATGTTTGACCTTAGGAAGTCAATCTAAAAAATCTTCAATGTTTAAGTTACCATTGAAGGTAGGTAACTCAGCTTCAATACAATAACCACCTTTGTCCTGATTATAACTAGGTAGTAGGCTTCTTTTTCCAGGCTCGACACCTTCGAAAGCTTTATATTAACTAGAGGAGCCACTATAACTGAGGTTTCTTCGATTAGGAGCATGAAGAGTATTAGGGTTTGGGTCTAAATGACCTTGGGCAACTCCCTCAGCGCTAACATCACCTGTAGGCTGGATAGGGTCAGGGCAGTTGTCATCGCCAGCACAACGCTACTCCTCTCGAAACTCAACCATCTTACACCTCTGTTCTTCAATGACCGCCCATAGAGTAGCCTTCTCATGACTAGCATTGGTAGGGTTTGTTTTGTTGCCAGATTGATTGGCCATCAAACGAGGCAAATTCCGGCTATGATACCAATTGATGCGTGACGGAGACATAAAATTCGAATCGAGCACGTCAAATTTGAAGATTAAATTTGGCATCCACCGAAGAGGGAAAATTATTCGGGTTTTTCTATCCTAAAATTGATGAATGAGCCATACAATCAACTATAGAAGTATTTATAGGCTAAATTGAAACCTTCATGCAAAATTACAAAAATACCCTAAAATATACAATTACGAAAATGCTCCTAAAATGTGAAATAACAAAAATACCCGTTTGGGTTTCTAGCAGTCCACTTGCTCCACAAACTTTTCAGCTACTCATCCTATATCTATAATGCAATGTGTATCCTTAATATCTTATTCAATCTTATAGGATGATGCTTCTGAAAATTCGATTTGTCCCTCTATGGGTCCTCAACCAAGGTGATCTGCTATCCCCATACCCATTTATCTTGTGTATGAAGGGGTTGGAGCAAAGACTATTAGCAAAAGCTCAATGCCAAAAGTCAAGAATAGGGGTAGATATTACTCCTTATACACCAACTATTCTATGTCTTCTTTTTGCCAATGATAGCCCATTATTTTGTAAAGAATCTATAGAAGTTTGCACTAAAGTCAAACGTTTGCTAAATAGTTTTTAAGATACTTCAGGACAAATGGTGAATTTTCATATACTGGTGATGGTCTTTTCTAACTTTTGAGTAATATCTTTTCTATACTAGAACATGCTAGTCTAGGTAAATATCTTGGATGCCCCATCTCCCATGGAAGAATTCCTAGGAGTACCTTTAATTATATTGCAAATAAGGTCGAATGGCGACTTGGAAAGCTAGTATGATTTCTAAAGCAGAAAGAACTGCTCTCATTCAGTCTAACTTAAAATCTATATCTAGGCATACTGTGCAATGTTTTAGCATCCCTAAAGAAACTTATAAAAGAATTGAACCAACATGTAGGAAATTCTTCTGGAAAAAAGATGAGACTAATCATGGGGTTCACACGGTTTCCTTGGAAAAGATCTGTATGTGAAAATATGTTGGGTCTTAAGAGATAGAGTTTTTATGGGTTCAACTAATAGAGGCAAAATATCTTAGAAACGAGGAAGGACTTACAGGCCCAGAAGAAGATAATAGATAGGGGAGGTCTCCTCTTTAAAGGGCTTAAGTGGAAAGTGGGTAATGGAAAATCAATATCTTTGTGGTTTCAGTGGTTGTGTCTTGATGAACCTCTTAATGATATGATAGCGAATAATAGTGAGGTTTGGGAACCCCATCCTGTAGTTGCTGAATTTATTTCTAATTGTACTTGGAATAAAGAAAAGCTTGCCCTTTTTCTTCCAAGGCACATTGTCAGTAAGATCATTGGTATTCTCTTTCCTAAACATGATATGGTAGATGAGGTTTGTTGGGGTTTCGCTGCAAATGGTCTCTTCTCGATTAAGTGAACAACTTGGTGGCCCATCAGATTCCTCGCTATAATCGTAATTCTTGGAAGTTCAAATGGATTTGGAACCTTAATGTAAGCCCTAAAATGAAAATCTTTCTCTGGCAACTACTTAGTGATGCTTTACCAACTAGAGATAATCTAAATTGTTGGGATCTGTGTGTTGAATCTCTGCCCTCTATGCAATGAGCATAAAGAATCTGTGGAGCACCTATTTGTCAATGTGGACAGGTTTGGGATATTGCCAATCAAAATGGATAGTTCCATGTTAAACACTCTAAAGCCAGCAATGGGGATAGAGATATGGTAGAGAAGGTGACATATCTTCTTTGTTGTATTTGGAAAGCTCACAACCAAGTAATTTTCAAAGGAAAGGCTTTCTCCTAATCAAGTTTACATTATTTCTAAATCTAGTTTTTGAGAATGGAAGTTACAGTGGAAGGTGGATAATTACCAACAATTAAGTAAATCCATGAAGAAGAGTAGTCGCCCCCACCTTTTCCCCCGGAATTCACCCCGTATGGGGTATGTTAAAGTTACTTTGATGGGAGTAGAAAAGGAGATCGGGATGATGCGGGGTACGTTATTAGAGATTATGTAGGAAATCTAATTGTTGTGGCAGCTAAAAATCTAGGTTCCTCTTCAGTCCTTCTTGCATAAGCCGTAGCAGTTGGAAATGGAATTCGTCAAGCGGCTAAATTAGGTTCAAGAATATTCAAATAGAGGGTGTGCAAGCCCTAATGAAGGAAAGCTAAATCCCCTGGAAGATTTCTAACGTTATTAAGAGTACATGGAAGTTTCTTGATACCATAGACAAACATCTCATTTCCCATGTTCCTCATGAAGGAAATAAAATAGCAAACTTGGCAAACATACGTCATACTATCAAGGGGGATGTAGAATGGGAGAACTGTATGTCAGATGTGCTTGCAAGCATGCTTAGTAATAATAAATTAGGTTCTATTATTAGATGGTCTTCCTAATGCTTTCTCCTTACCTTCCAAAGAAAGGGACGCAAGGAAAAGACAGAGTATCTTTGGTATCATTTTGTTTGCAATTTTTACTTCTTAAGAAATGAAACACTACGTTTTAGAAAATAAATTTTTTGTTTCTGATTTTCTATTTCTAGTTTTCAAAAAGGTTAGGCAAAAACTTAAAAAAAAAAAAAAAAAAAGTACTGAAGAGAGACAATGTTTTATGATTATGCCATAGAATATAGATAAGATCAGACATTCAAATGTTTGAAATATGTAAGCGTTTGTTTGGCTATGTTGTACATGAGGAAAAGATACTTTCAAGAACACTTGGATAAAGTTTGAAAGACAAAGAAAAGCCATGGCTGCATCATGCTCCATTAAGTGCACATATAGAGGTGTAAATAACTCGAAGCTCGCCAAGCCTGAGCTTGAGCTCAACTCGGAGGATCCAAGCCTCAAGCCCGACATGCTTGGGCTAGGCTCATATACACCTTAAGTACATAAATGTGCAAAAAGCACCTACAAATTAGGGGTTGTAAGGACGTGTGATGTCATTAGAAAAAACTGACTCAAGTTTTCATCTTTCATTTATTAACATCAACAATAGTTTTTAGTATAAGGTAAACCCTCCGCATTCGAAAACAATCATGTGTAAGCTTCAGAAAAGCTAAAAGACAACAATTCAAATTGTAATAGTCGCATGCATAAACGACAGGCCAAAGTGAGCATTGTCACTTACTACAGCTTCGACGTTTTCTAGCGACTCATCATTAGGACTTGAAAGCATTGAAATGATGCTCAAAACTATGCTCTTAACTCGTAAATTTTTTGACCCAAAAACAAATTGAGAAAGAAAGAATGTATAGTGCTCTGAACCTGTAATTAACAATAATTGAAACAAGTGAGCAAATACCATCACATTAACATATAAACAATACATTAATCAACTAACCTCATAATTTTTAAGAAGAAAAAGAGAGAGAAAATCATCTAATGCCATCACTTGCATTTCAGACAATACACAGAAAAAGGGCAACAAGTAGCATGAAATGCAGGATTCTTTAGAACTACATACCATAAACAGTGGTGGAGTCACATATAAATGAGTGCAGGCAATTAAAAACATTAAAATACCAAGATATCCCACTATATACTTACTGATAAAGGGAACAAAAAGAACATAACCAGTGCCTTAAGGGCTCCCGCCTACGCAGGGTCTGGGGGGCAGATGTACGTAGCCTTCCCCCTTCAGAGTGTTAACCTGAAGAGAGACTGTTTCCCAATGCCCCCAACCTGAGGGTAAGGACTTCCCAGGAGGTCACCCATCCTGGTACTACTCTCGCCTAAGCACGCTTAACTTCGGAGTTCTAATGGGATCCAGTGACGGCATGTTGGTGCCTTCTTTGGTACTATATACGTACTGATAGTATACTAAAACGCTTTACTGATCACAAAAAAATAATGCTTGAGATTAATTGCCTTCACTAACTTTAGCTCTTTGCCCCAAGTTGGTTCCCGAGAAAATGCAAAAAACCAAATTAAAAAATAATGTCGAAAAAATATTACAAAGATGGGTCCACTTGGACACCATGATGGGACCTACCAAGTTTTGGTGCATGCAACAGAGCAATGCCAAAATAAAATTGCATTAAGGAACGAGGATAATATTTGAAAAAGCCCCAAAACTAAACCGCACTTCAATAACACGGTTAAACAGTCCCTTAGGGACATAGCCTAGTGGTCGTGATTGCCGAGTGCCAACGAAGTGACCCGGGATCGAATCCCACGAAACTCAAATTGTGGTCCTCTTTGAGGAATTTGAGGGGTTTATCCCCTCTTCCCATCCCCTGGCTTTACCATCATTAAAAAAAAAAAAAAAAAAACATGGTTAAATATAACGTAAATTGCATTTCTGCAACACCGTTTACGTGCCATAGCTATTTTTACCAACCTTTTTTTAAATATCAGCTGCAAATCCCAACGTAGGAACACTGTTGACATTCAATAGGTCTTATTTACATCTTTTTTTGTCAAATATGTAGTAAACCGCATTATGACAATGCAGTTATCATACAATTTAATTTAAAATTTCCCCAGTTAACCATTTTGTGAGAACACGACTCACCTTAAGAATAACCGCGGTCATACTTTGGTTATAAATACCCCAAATCTCGAAACCTTCCTACTCCTTTCTTTGATAGCCGTCATTCCAACTCCAAACATGCCAACGTTTCTCTTGTAAAAAACAACCATCATTGTCGATCTATCTCACACCGTTGCACAAGTTATCCGACCACCACCAGCCAACTCATCGAAAAGTGCTGGATAGGCACGCACAGACAGGGCACACACGCGCCCGCACGCACGGACACACATGCACAAGTAATAGTTTGATAAGATTGCTTAAGACTTAATTTGGAATGCAAAATACATTGTTGAAGGGAAAAAAATTTGGAGGAAAGTGCTTTTCCCATGTTTGGAATACACAAAAAATATGAAGAAAGGAAATCTAATGGAAAATTTTAAAAGATTACATTAGAATTTGAGGAAAACAATTTTCCTCTTGAAATGGAGTGCAAAATGGGGAAAAAAATGAATCTCGGCCCAGATCATGTCAATCCCATATGTATTAAACACTATATCAGCTTCAAGTTTAATCAACATGGTCCGCTTTGCTTAACACCTAAGTTTATTGGATACGTATGTTCAGTATATACATAAAGGATAACATTAATAGAGTATTTATCATTTCAAAACTTGATTGATAAAATATTTAAACGTCAGGATACTAGAATGTGATAATATTTTGAGAAAATGTAGTTCAGTTACCTTGAGGTTTTGGTAATATATTTTTCAGGAATCTTAAGATTTTAAAATATTTTTGAGATAACTTAAACTTTGTAATTAGCTATCCAACGCATAACCTTATTAGGAATCCGTTACTTTACGCTAACAAGTACTTAAAAAAGATCACTTAAAAACTTTAATATTTATATTTATAATAATTTGAAAATTTAAAAAAATATTTAAATATTTAAATATATACTAAATATCAACAAAATATTTTAAATACATAAAAGATCTAAATATTTAAAAATCATTCATATATTTCAAAAATATTTATGAAAATTATCACTTAGTTATCCTGAGGTTTTACCATTTATCACCT
The DNA here is from genome assembly GCA_018398585.1 of Simmondsia chinensis. NCBI lineage: Eukaryota > Viridiplantae > Streptophyta > Magnoliopsida > Caryophyllales > Simmondsiaceae > Simmondsia > Simmondsia chinensis. The sequence goes on from JAGTTD010000018.1 coordinate 7,941,617, forward strand.
AGGTATATAATAAGGTACCCTGAGATTTGAATATTTCAATATTAGGTACTCTATATCGGAATTTAATAAATTTTTGTGAAAATAAAGCCAATTTTATACAAAAGATGCTAATGTAGTACGTGATCAAAATGATATATATAAGCTATGTCAATATTTTCAATAAAAATTCAACAAATTATAAAAAAAAAATTCACTAAATTTGGATGTAGACTACCTAAATATTGTCAAAATCATGTGTCTTTTAAGAATTTTTTTGTTAAAAAATCATCAAATTCCAACGAATATACTTATATATTGTCGGAATACTTTACTTTAGCATTTTTCAATGAAAATCTATCGAATTTAGGAAGAAGGATACTTGATTGATAAAAGTTTAAAAACTTCAAGCTACCTAAGTAATAAAAGTTTTAAATCTCAAGGTACCTTATTATATATTTTGAAATGTTAGAATATTTAGATCACAAATAATCAAACTTCTCAATACTTCAGTGATAATTTCCTGAAATAATTAATATATTGAAAAATATTTATATATTTCAAAAATATTTTAAATATATAAAAAAAATTTTAAAATTTGATAAATATTTATATATTTGAAAAATATTTTAAATTGTTTAACTATTTAAGAATACGTTTTAAATATTTAAAAATGATTTTAAACTTGTGTACCTTAACTAATGTTTTTCTACAGTTTTTAAATCTCAAGATGACTGAGTATGTATTGAAATGGCAAACACTAGGCAATAAACGAATAAACTCAGGGTGCCTAAATAATAAATTTTTGATAGAACAATATCAAGACCAGTCACCAATAAAGTTCTCAAGGCTTAAACGATATAAAAAGAATATAACTTATTAAGTTAGTCATTAATTGGTTTTTTTGGGTCTCATTTTCTACAACCAAAAAAAGGAAATAAAATTTGATCTTAAAAACATATTTTTTTCTCCTTGTTTTTCCTTGACTTTTAAACAAGGGAAAAAAAAAGTCGTTTTCCTTTACTTTCTTTCCCTTCCAACTTTTTTTCCCCCCACATTTTTCTTTCCATCAAATTTTCTTAATTCCAAAGAGAGCGTAAGGTATTTTTTAAAATCTATATAGAAGTTCGTTAATTGTTTTCTTTATTAGAATATGGCTTCTTTGACATATTCTATATTATGTCATTGGAGAGGAATTATTGAGAAAAATAGAAAGCATATCAATCATATTGGTGATTATAGCCATATGAATTTGTTAGAAAAGATATGGACTTTAATAGATTGATGAACTTTTTGTTGTTGTTGAAGAATTTGTTATGAGAAATATTAACCGAAATAATATTCATTTAAATAGGGTATTCTTTCTGCACACGGGCATCAAATGGTTGCTCCTGTCAATAACAATTCACTGCCAATTATTTGAGCATACATAAAGCTATATATGGAGCCCACGATGAATTTGTATATACAAGTTGGTTTTGGGAAATCCAAAATTTTCTATCAGAAATCGCGGACCATCGATCACTCAAATTATATGTACCCATGGCCTTATTCCAATTTGTTGTCAACTTTTAAATTTTAATCTGTCTTACATGGGATATGGGTTTGGTCCAAATATCCAGTAGAAGTATGTAACTGATGCTCATGTTTCAATTGATCCAATTCTATCATCTGAACGTCCTAACAATGACTCAATTCCTTCTGATTTTAGAATAGGTCGAGTTGGTGCATCAAGTACTAACAATGGGCGAGTATCCATAGTGAAGCATGCTTAATGTCACAATCTAACTATGTGATACAATACTAAAAAGGGTGTTAATTATGACAAGGTACTTGTTTGTGCTGCTTATGATGAAACTGAGCAGGGATATGGAACCGATGATGAAAATGACAAAAAAAATTGATGATATTCAAAGGTAGCTTGAAAAGGATGATGTGGATGAAGAACATGTTTTGTTCCTGTCCTTGAGTTTGCTTATATTGATGAAAATCCCTATCTAGTAAATTTACTTTCCACTTTGATTTTAAGGGCGAATTTGCAATTGGACAATTTTTTCATACAAAAAGGAATTGTTAGATGCTATGAAAGTTTATTCCATCAGAAGAAATCAATTTTATATGACAGCTGAGTTAAAGCTAGAATTATTAGTGTTGAAATATATGAGGGGAGTCCTTGCCCATAGTGGTTAAGGACACGAGCCAAAGAGCTACAAGACTCTTACTTCACAGTTGTAAAGTATGGAGATCCTCAGATATGTATGAGTGATCTAGTTAATCAGAATCATTACTTGGTAAACTCCTCGTTCATTGCCCAACATGTGAAAGGGCTAGTAAGAACACAAATATTAATATATACCCATGCCATTGCTCAACTTTTCTCTAATTGTTTTGATATGTGATTACATATAAAACAATTTGTTGACAAAACAATGGGAAACATTTGGCACATTTTAAGACTTATATGCAAGGCTTCCTCCATTCTTGAAAGTCGTTAAAAGATCAAATCATGGTACAAAAATTGTCTTCAAAAGTACTAGAACATCAAACCCTTCTTTCCGCTTTTTTGACAAAGCCTTCTAGCTGTTTAAGGCAAATAGAGAGGCATTCGAGTATTGTCGATTTGTCAACTCTATTGATGAAATCCACTTATATTGCATGTAAAAGCGGGCATTATTATTTCTTGTTGCTTTCTGTGCTAATAATTAGGTGTTTCCCTTAACATTTGTCATTGCAAATGGAGAGAACAATGTCAGTCAGTCATGGTTCATGAAATGCCTAAAAAGGCATGTAACAGGAGATTGAGAAGTATGTGTGATTTGGAATTGTCATGCTGTAATTATGAATGTAATAAGTGGAAGTGAACCAAATTCATATCACAGAATTTGCTCAAGACACCTTGTTTCGAATGTGAATTTGGAATAAAAACTTTAAAAATCTGACAAAAATGCTGCGAAAAAAGCTCAGTCCAGGGAATTCAACACCAAATTTGATAGAATTGGCAAGTTGAATATTGATGTCTGCAGATATCTTGGTGAAATTGGCCTAAATAAGTGGGCTCTTTGCCATAACTAAAGGTAAATGATATATGGCCTCATGGCCATCAATATGGTTGTAGTCATGAATAATGTGTTAGGAATGAGTTTGTAACGTGACCTTATCTAGGTCAAATAAGTAGTTTGTTCAAAGGCAAAGAATTGTGGATCAACTTTTATTGAAGAGAAACCTGGTACCAGAGAATCAATGAGATATTAGAGTGCAATAGGCCAAGGCACGATATTTGCATTGAAGCATTTGATTAGCAAGGGACATATGAAATGATAGAACAAGCGGTAGAGGAGGATATAAACAGGTCATTAACCTCAAGAAAAAGACTTGCTTCTGTTAAAAGCTTCAGTTGTATGGTATTCATGTTCCCATCTTCTTGTCATACGAGGCACTAGAAATTGTGATCCATTGTCATTCATGGACAAGTATTATTCTCTTCCTATGTATCGTGGTTTATATGAACCTAGATTCCATCCAGTTCTTGACGAGGGATATTGGGAACAATATGAAGGCGCGAAATAATTCCGAACCACAATGTGAAATAGAGCCAAGGGCGCCCATCCTCCAAATGCATACAAAACGAGATGGATGAGAATAACCGTACAAGAAGAGTCACATGTGGGTTCTATAGAACAAAAGGTCATAATGTACTCACATGCAAAAGAAAATGGTGCATAAAGCTCAATTAGCATCTCATAATGATGAAACATTGAAACGTAGGACGTTAATATTTATTTATGTTTTTTCTTAGAATTATTTTCCATATAACAATTCGCTATTTATATATATGTATTTAATAATTTTGATAAAATTTCATGATGTGACAATAGATATGGAGCTAGGATCAGTTGAACCCGGCGTCCTATGGCTACAGCATCAGCACGTGAGCAGTACCACATGGAACGAGAAGGTCAGTTTGATAAAGATCAAAAATGTTGTTTTTTTATTTGATTATAAATTACAAATTCTCATTTGTTTGTTATTACAAGATGAGGGTATTTTTCACATTCCAGCACCATATCAATAAAGTGATGTATGACTGGGAGATCAATGATCAAATTTTACATTATGTTAGGCTTGTTGGACCTTTTTTTGAGTCATGAACTTACCAGTGTATCTTTGGATCATGCTCTTATAATTGCATTGGTCAAGAGGTGGAGATCCACACCTTCCACTTAATAATTGGGGAGGCAATAATCACCCTACAAGATGATACTATGTCGATGGGACATCCTGTCACTGGTACCAATGATTTGGATCGGGCAGCGTTGGCTAGATCTACTTGGATTCGGCTTGCCCCTGATATGCTGTACAACTCCTCTCTCAAGGCTGCTTAGCATCGTTATCATTTCTCTCACTTTCCCCATGATGCTACATATATTAAGATACAACATTGATAAGTCCAATTTAGTATAATTATTCATATCATTTAGGTCCATTTGCTAACCATTTTTCACCAAATTTTTATCGCTTTTGCTTTTTTTCACTCCTATTGTTATTTCTTGTAAAAACACTCATTTTATGCTAATTCCTGCTAGGTTTTATCATCAACATCAGCAAGTGATGCGTCAAACAAAAGCAAAAAAAATGGGTAAAATACATCAAGTTCAAACGGTTTAGCAAGGGAAGAACAAGATCACAAACAACTTATCACAACTTGCAAATTTGGAAGGCAATTTTAGCAAATAAAATTCAAGAACCACTTAAACAATCCAAGAACAAGTTCAACTTGATGCTAGGGATTGATTTTGGGCGATGCAAGTAGAGAAAAATGAAAAAAAAAAAACAAAAACAAGTTGTAGCAATTTGCAGGAATGGGCGACAAAGTGAGCAAATAGGAAAGAACTTGTGAAAATTTTTTATTTCATGTTATTACAAAGTACAAACATAGGCAGAAATTCCAATAGAAGAGAAAGGGTGTGAAAAGAAAGAGTTTGGTTTGTAATTTTTCAATTTCAAGTTCTTTTCTATCCTTTCCTTCTTTAAGTTCATGAATTTTGTCATAGTTTTACTTTATACTATGTTTACCATGAACTAATTTTGTCTTTCCGAGCCTACAATGTAGCCTAAAATGTAATATACGCTCTTTTCTAATTCGACTTATTCAAAATTTGTTTATTGCATTGTTTGAGTGTTTATCATTGTTCTTCACGAGTTTTGAATGCTTGATCGCCATTCAAAGCGTGTAATGATTCATAATGAGCCCGAGAGGAGATTTATGATGATGATAAAGTGATAAAACCCACAAATTGAGCGAATGCTGGAGATAGATTAACGCGATTTGTGTGGTCTTAGGTGAAAACCATGGATCTTCAAAACTCTTTTCTTATTTAGATTCATGCAAGAGATTGATGATTTAATATGTAAAAGAGTATGCTAAGTGTTGCTCGAAAGAGAATATTTAGTAAATTAGGGTTTTTGACCATCAACATGTAATATTAGCTTGGATACCAAGAATGGAAAAGCGTATTGACGCAACTAGGTGAAAAGAATAGTAAATTAGAGTGATTCTTGTGGCAATCTTTGCACCTATTTTGGTCAAGGGTCCATCGACCAACAAGCTTCCAGTTTTTTATGGTAAAAACTTTTACTACTGGAAACTTAGGATGAGATTTTTTTTATTACGTCTATTGATTTTGACTTGTGGTTCACCAAAAATGGTAATTGTGTTCTTTCTACGAACGAAGAAAATGCAATTGTTGATAAATTTAAAAATGAGCTTGTCCAGTATGACATGCTAAAGCTCACTTCTAATTATTATGTATTATTACTCTCAATGTGTTTAATTATGTCAAAAGTTGCAAGACCATAGATGAGATTTGGAACAAACTTGAAGCCACTTTTGAAAGAAAGTCAGATAAAGAGTACATTGATACAAATGAAGAGGAGCAAGTGAATTCATACCTCATGGTTATTGATGATGAAAGCATTTAAGAAGATAAGGTAACCTTTTTTTTTTTTGATAAGTCAATTGTATATATCAAAAAAAGAATCGTACATGAGTATGAGGGGCATACCCTAAGACACGGCTGAAGCCTACAATGCAATCCAATCCAATCCAAAGGAAGCAAAACATGCAAAAGCAAACAAAAAGAAAATACAAAAGAACATCAAAGGAAACTCCTAAGTACAAACCTCTGAAAAAGGAAAACAAAGGAAAAACAATGAGTACATCAAAACACCAAAGCAAATCCTAAACAAGTGAGCCAAAGAAAATCAGGATTTCTTCTTGCCCTTTGATTTCTTGTTGTTAACTTGAGTCTGCTTCTTCGAAGCCACTCTAGTCATCCGACAATCAATATGAGGTTGAACCGCTGAAATCTCTTCAGGCCCGACCGGAGAAGTAGTGTCCATAGAGTCGGAAGATGTGTCCCAGTCACTGGAACTCACAACGCAGTTACTCGGAATACTTGCTTCCATGTTCGTGCCACAAAAATTAGGCTCCACAAGCCCAACTAAGTAAATTTGAGTGTCAATAATTTCAACTGGAATCATAGCACGACTCAAATCCTCTGCATGGGTAGACAAATCAGCATCCAATTGAAAATCCTAGAGGCCCAAACGGTCCCCAACCCGGGTGGGCCCAGACTGGGAAGAGTTAATCGAGCCCCTGTTGGGCTCGGTAAAACCCAAAGGAGGGCCAACACCGATCTTGTACTGGGCCTTGTAGCCCAATACAAGACACGGTCCCCCCTTGTAGGGGGAGATCGAGAGGCTCGAACTGGGCCGTCAGGCCCAGTTTGGGTAGAGAGCCCCCCCTCCAGCATGGGGGGGCGAAGGAGGAAGGCCCGTTGTAAGTGGTCCATCCCGAGCACTAATCTCAACCCGCTGCCCATTATCCACTAGTCCAACTTGAGACCCAGTATCCATAGCTCGTCCAACATCAGCTAGAGGCCTAATGTGTGGCCCAAATCGAGCCCCACCCTCACCATCTTGTGGCCCAGCCTGGCCCATCATTAAAAGGCCCACGGGCCTCAACCCGAGGCCCATTAGGCCCCCCAAGCACCGGCCCTAGGCTCAGCCCCATGGCAACCTCTGTGGTAGTGTTTTATGGTCCAACCGTTGGTCCCCTAGTCGCAGCACCATCACCAGCCACTTTTTTCCAGCGATAGTTCTTATTCCGACATTTTTTCCCCGTCTTCTTGACCGGAATATTCGGGTCTTGGCATGAGTGACCAAAAAACATGACAAGTTTGGCAATGTTTAGGGAGACATTCATACCTAACCTCACTAGGAAACAACTCATCATCTCCATGGTTGGTTAACGTGTAATTCCTTGACCGGTGTAACTTTGGCATCGAGTTGAACACACACCCTAGCATAACGCATCATCGTAGCCTCATCTATTGGCTTGTTCATGTAAAGAGTGGTACCGACACCACTAGCAATAGCGCTAAGGGTCTCCTTCGTCCACATAGACGGGTGCAAGCCATGGAGTTGAACCCATATAGGCATGGAAGGAAGAGTATGCATGGATAGAAGACTATCCATCCAACGCTCAAGGTAGAGATTGTAACCTTTAAGGTGCCAAGGGCCACCTCGAAGGACCTTCTCGGATGCCTCAATCGTCTTGAAACGGAAGTAGAACATGTCATCGTCAGAGAGTATACATTCAAGACCTTTAGACACCCATAGCAGTTTTATTATAGCTAAACACCGAGAATACGCAACTCGGTCCACAAGGACACGCCCCACAAGGGTACGGTCCCATTGTTCAGTGGCCCCTTCGGTGTTGTAACCGGTGATAGAAGTAACAACCTTACTATCAATATGCATCGGAGGAACAAAATGCAAAGAAGTTCATTGATAGTGGAAGAAGCAGAAGGCCCATTCCCCCCATCACCATTAACTTTCTCAAACAACAAATATTCCCAAGCTTGCATTTCAGCCATGACCAGAACTTGAGCCCGAAGAAAATAGGAAAAGAAAATTGAATTTTTTGAATTTTTTGACTTGGATGCCGGAAACAGCCCAGCCAACCACCCAGACCTGCCGAGGATCGCTTCCGGCCTGGAAAAAATTTGAAAAAATTCAAAAAACACCCAAAAAAGAGCGTGATTTAGGGATCGGATCCACCAAATTCGCTCCTTCCCAAATCTTGCAAGATCTGAGAGATTCCTTTGTAATATTTCCAAAAGTGAGAAAAAAAACCTTAGCTTCGCCGCACAATCGCAAGGGAGAGAAGAGAGAGAAAGCTTGGGTCCAATGTCAACTAACCATGTCTTGCACCGGAGTCGAGGGTTACAGGCTCGGGAAAGGATGACAGACAATGCCCACTGGAGTTCCAGCGAGAAATCACTAGGAAAAGCGTCATAAGCAGCACCACGACCCTCAATCCACAACCCCCTCATTGACCTGTGTCTCGCCCTAAAAAACGGTGATCAAATCAGCTAAATGACTACACCCCGTGAAAGAACACGAGACGAGGAGCCCAAATCTGCCAAGAGCGTCGCCGTACAACCCCTCACGCGCTCTCACGCACCGGATCTGTCTTTACGGGTGGTTTGCTGGCGTCGCACGGACCACAAGTGCACGGTGGCCAGAAATCGCCCTTTAGAGAGAATCTCTCTCTTGTTTTTCTCTCTAAAAGTTGACAAATGAATCCGCCCTAGAGATAAGGTAACTGATTTATCCTATGATCAACTTCTTGTTGGTTTTCATGAATTATAAGAGAAATATAAAAAATCAAAAAAAATGACACAATTCTTTCATAAAGGGTCTAGAAAAAATGGGTTTAGAAAAGGAGACAAAATAATATTTATTGTTTGAACTTGAAAATGAATCTTTAAAAGAAAAAAAAGAGTCTTTGAATGATGAAATCATAAAACTAACTAATAAAAAACAATCCTTGGAACAAAAGCTTCAATCATATGAAAATGAACAAGGAAAATCCATGCCAGATGAATCACTATTGAAGGAAATGAGTCTATAAAAGAAAAAAAATAGAAGAACTTTCAAAAATCTCAAGCAAATTTTTGAAAGGACAAGAAACACTTGAAAAAATACTCTCGTACCAAAGATTCACTTACAAATAAAGAGGAATTGATTATAATAGAAATGTTCAAAAGAAAATTTTGAATGTTCTTTTTATCAAAGCCTCCTTACCTTAGACAAACTCAATAAGATGTCACTATTGTAGTGACCATGGCATATCATGTACCAATGTCCTTTTAAAAAGAACTAGAGAAAGACAAAAATGGTTTGAACCACTCATTAATAACTGAATTCGATTAACATCAATTCCCTATGTATATGACACCCGTATATATCATTCTTTAAAACTACATCAAGGTTTTGGCACCGTTGTCGAGGAATCGGTAAGCTAAGTTAGATTTAGGGATTAATGAGTTCTTTTTGTTTATCTCTTTTGTTTCACTTTAAAGTTGTGGTCAAAGTGAATTCAACTCGCTTTACGTATTGTATGCGCAGTAGACACTCACTCAACCTGGAATTGTTAATTTATGTTGCGGAAATTGAGTTGGCTTTATCTACCTTAAGGCGGTATGAAGCAAGTGTGAGTCCACCTCCAACCATGGCCAACGATGCACCACGTGTGATTGGGGAACATTCTATTCCCCAAACATACATCGCATCCACCAGAGTTGCGTTACCTGCCGTGGGTAATGCCAGCTTCGAAATTAAGCTTAGGGTCATCAACATGCTTCCCACTTTCTACCGGAAAAATAGGTGATGTATGATCAACATTAAGCATAAAGACTCGTAAAGTAAAGGGCAGAAGTTACTGCCATGGTAATCCACTACCTTAAAGTCAAAAGCTTCGTTACACACTGGCTATACAACAATCGACTCTTAAGGTTAATGCGGTGACCAAAACTCCTGTGTACTCGAGGGTTACGGTATGCGAGAGCCTCGATCATTTCCTGGCAACATAGATGGAATCGAACAGAGTTACACGAGAGAATAATTTAGAGTGAATGAATCTGTTCATTGTTGGATAAAGCAAAGAGGAGAGCATTATTGGAAAAGTGATGAGAGTATCAATCTCATTTTCACTCTTAAGTACACTAGCAAACCCAAATAGGCTAGATTTATAGGCCAAAATCTCAATATTCCATGATGAGCATAACCATGGTGATTAATAACACAATTGTAACTCATGAGACATGGATTAATGTGGAATATTAAGGATCCAATTTAATAGGGGCCTAATTCAATATTAGCAACTGTCAAAAACGGTAACAAACGATCATATAAAATATATCGAGTTATACAAGTGAATGTGCTCCCATCAAATATTCTATATGAGACAACATAACTTAATACGAAATTTTGAAGCATCTCCAACAATCCCCCACATGATTCAAATTTAGAACAAACATATTGCTCGAAAAGGGAAAAAAGAATTGTTTAGTATTAATATCCTGTGGACTTGAATCAATACTCAACGTTTACAAACTTGTACTACATCCAAACAGGTAAACTAGGTCTTGAACTTGTCAGATTGATGTAAAGACAAGTCTGCACCCTTCATTTTCTTTAAGATCAAGGCTCATCTCGCTGTGTCTCGCATTTTGCCCCCAATGACTCCCTTGGTCATTCATGAACGCTCTAGAGAGTTAGCCCAAACTCTCATACGGGGCGGGCACCCCCACATTCACATAGCCAAGACCCATCAAGTGTGTGATGTCCCACGCCATTCTTTAAGGACTATGAATCAAGTTAAGAGCCTCAATCTCAACCTCTACAAGTGACACCAAATGCACCATCACGGAACGGGACAACAAGTGCGCAACTCTCAATCATAATACAACTTCGTTTGACTTGTTGAACTCGAGAAACTCGAGATGGATATCCATCGTACATGACCTTACACTCTAGGCTTGAGTCCCGTTCCCGATGTTGTTTCCAGTACTATCTTTCTACAAAGGCCTTATTGAGAGGATCAGCTAAAATCCTCTACAACCCTTACTGATTCCATGAAATCACATGATTGCAATCATCACACATCATTGTGCCTCTAGCACACACATGCATGGTATTTTTACCGTCACACGCACATTAGTTGGTCATTATTGCCATCAATTAGAAATTTCCCCCCACAATGAGGCATATTCTTGCAAATCTCTCAACCAACCTACTTCATAGCCTGTCAACTTAATAACAGTAAGTACAACGTGATAGTGGAGCATAAATCATATCAACCATGGTAAATCATAAATGCATCTCTGCTTCAACTATGCACATCATACTTACATCACGTATAAGATGGTTGACAAGCAATTATAAACCAAAAGATATCACCTACCACATAAAGTCTGGTGACTCAACAAAGGTGATAATGATACTATATTAGCTCAAGCAGATTAAAACTAGTTAATTAATCATACCATAATCCATATTACTCTTTCAAAATTCAATATAGTATAAGGTAAAATAGTACAAGGTATTTCACATAGCCACAAGACTTTAAGCCCGAGCGTTAATATCACCACATTCTAGACGGGCACCAAAAAGCAACAAAATTACTAAATTATTTCCCCGCCTGCCCGTCCATCACATCAAAATGAAAATTTCTAATACTATTAGTCAAAAGACTTTCCACCATAATTAATTCACACAAGCTAGTAACAACTAGCAAATATTAGTGGACTCTTAAGAAATACAATAGATCGTGATCTAACTAGTTCTTATACAAGACAAATAATGTAACTTCCCCCCCAAAATTTGCTACCTCATGCCAGGATTCACTTGGGTATGTTTTAACAATAAATGTAGCAGAAGATGAGCACAACATACTATACATATCATAAACTCAGTCAAAGATGTTTTCATGCTCCACATGTAGGTTTGTACGCAAATATGCTTACAGAGAAAGTTGAAAACTCTTAATTCAATGCGGAAGACCTCAAAGCATTTGTTTTCAAGGTGCCCAACATAGTTCTCAGCTAATGCGTTGGAATAGTACCTGTACACCCAACAAGATACACCTCTAAGTAATTATATGCCCTGAATATAGTTTAGGCTATAGAGTGGGCATTATCTACTCAAACGTTTGACCCAAATTAAGGACATCTTAAGCATTAACCCACTCCATCCCAATATTAACCATTTTAATGGTTCTTTAAACTCATAGTATAAATGTCCATGACTTTTTCTTGTAAGAAAGAACTTGAGAATAGACCCAACATATCACACCGAACATTTTCCTCAAAATAACCTTTAAAACTCATAAGATAGACCTCAAGATCAATTACAAGTGTAGGTCTTACTTAGCCACTCGCCAAGAGATCATACTCGAGTAATGAGGCCTAATGGTGATGTCCAACACTTCCGGGCTTTATTTATTTACGAATTAACAAGTTCATAAGAACCAAGATTTATACACTAGAGAATCTCAAACATTTTAGACCTATTAGCCTATGTAACTTTAGCTACAAAATTATTTCCAAAATCTTGGCTAATAGGATTCACCCATTCATGGACACTCTTATTTCTCCGGTTCAAGCCACCTTCGTTAAACGAAGGCAGATCTGAGATAACATCTTTGTTACTCACGAGGCTTTCCATGCCTTAAAAAACAAGAAAAAAGGGAGTGGATCAACCATGGAAAATAAACTTGATCTTTCTAGATCTTATGACCAAGTAGATTGGTCTTTCCTTGAAAAGTTGTTGCTTAAGCGGGGCTTCGACCGGACTTTTGTTTGTCAAGTCATGGCTTATGTAACGTCTGTCTAGGTCTCGCTAGTCCTCAATGGAAGATACCTTAATTTCCTCCCTATGAAGAGGGGTTTGAGACAAGGGGATCCGTTATCCCCATATCTCTTTTTGTTAGTGATGGATTGCTTCTCTTCTCTCATTGGCAAAGCCGCTCATGATGGGGATCAGAAAGGTTTTAGAATCAGAAGGGCGTGCCCGCCCATCATGCACCTTCTTTTTGTCAATGATTGCTTCCTTTTCTTCGAAGCTTCTATTAGAGGGGGTGAGAAGGTTAGCGATATCATTGCTTGTTTTTGCGAGACTTCCGGTCAATCAGTCAATTTTGATAAGTCTTAGGCTTTTTTCTCTTCTAATATTCAGAGTCCGCTTAGAGAAATGCTTCTCTCTATTGAGGGTCAAACTGATGGGTGAGGAAGACCATTACTTAGGTGTCCAGGGGTTATGGGGATACTCGAAAAAAAGCGCTCTCAACTTCTAGTTTGATCGTATTCGCCATAAAATCCAAGGGTGGAAATCGAAGCTTCTCTCCCACGGTGGGAGGGAAATTCTCATCAAATCAGTACTTGCTGCCATCCCGTCATACGTCATGCGTTGCTTTAAAATTTTAGTCACTTTCGCTTGGAAAATTAATAGCCTTTTGGCCCTTTTTTGTGGAAAGGTAGATCCTTGGAGGAAAGAGGGATTCACAGGGTTAGTTGGGAGAAATTACGAAGACTGAAATTGCAAGGCGGCATTGGCTTTAGGTATATGGAAGGAGTAAATGTCTCCATGCTTGCAAACCAAGCCTAAATGGCTTGCATAACCTTGAAGCTTTCTGGGTTCGTATCGTAAAAGGGATTTATTTTCATGATTGCTCCTTGCTCAAGGCAAAATTGGGTTGCAACCCATCTTGAGGGCGGAGAAGCATTATTGAGGGTCTTCAAGGTTTCAGATGGAATGTCATTGGCCATGTCAATATCGATATTTGGTTAGATAAATGGATCCTAAGTTCGCCCGACTTTAAGGTCTCGGTTTTGAGATCGGTGGGGTGCCCCCTTGATTCCGTTGATTAGCTCATTCTTCAAAATGCCGCGAGATGGAATTTGCTCTTATTCAACGTTGGCTCAGTCATGAGGAGGCTTACCATATTGACCTCCTCCTAATCGGCCTGCCTGACTCTCAGGACCGCTTGGTGTGGCACCGATCTCCTTCCGGATCATATTCTGTTCGGTCCGAGTATGAGCTTTGGTGTCATTGTTTTCGAAGCAACTGCCCCTTGCGTCCTTGACCTCCTCATCCAATTCTCCCGCCTCAAAGCTATCATGACCATTTGGTGCTTAAATGCTACTCCTAAGATCCGTCACTTCATTTGGAGAGCCTATGGTAACGCCCTTGCCACTCATGACAACTTAATGAAAAAGGGGATTATGGGTCCAACTGTTTGTCCTCGTTATGGTGAGGATCGGGAAACGGTTGAACATATCCTCTTTTTCTGTCCCCCTGCGAGGGCAGCCTGGTTTGGGTCTTCTTTTGGCCTTCGTGTTCAAAGAGAGGGGTTTAGGAGTTTTAGTTCGTGGTGGGATAACATTTGAATTGATTTGTCTTTTTGTCTCATGAGTTTCAGTTCAATGGCTTTTTTGTGTTGGAAATTGTGGAAGAACGGGAATGATTTTGTGTTTAAAAGGACCTCTAGGGAGCCGGCACAAATCGTTCAAGTCTCTTCTTGATGCCTCATGGAGTTCCAAGAGCTTCACTGCATGCCTCCCCCCTCTGTTCATCCTCCTCACGTTGCGCCAACTAGGTACCCCTCCACCTCGGGGTGCTATCAAGCTCAACTCTGACGCAACTTGAAAATCAAAGGATATCTTGGCAGCTGCTTTAGTGGTCGCTAAAGACTCAACAGGATCGATAGTTGGCGGGTGGTGTGGATCTTTCCATGCCTCATCCCCCCTTATTGCTGAAGCTTTTTCCCTCAGAGCGGCACGTTCATTGGCACAGTGTCACGGTTCGAGCGCAATTATTTTTGAAGCGAATAATAAAGTTCTCATTGATTCTATTAATGGTGTGGGGCCGACGCACTGGGAGTTCCGGACAACATTAGTTCGTTTTCTTCTTTTCTTCTTTCCTCTTTCTCTTATGTATGGTGCCCTAGGAATTGTAACAGGATTGCCCATTTTGTAGTTAAGAGGCATTCTTCTTTTGATTGTACTCATGATTGGTGGGTAATGTTCCCCTATCTTTATCTTCTCTTGCACTTTTGGACATTCCAGTAATTAGGGGTGTTAATAAAAAACCAAAACCGAACCCAAAATTTCTGTTATTGATTTAGAAAGTCCAGTTCGATTACCGAACCGATAAAAAATCCAGTTAATTTGGGCGGTTTTGGCTTGCAGGTTTGACTTAAACGGTTAACCAAAAAAACCTAATTATATATTTTCATACTACTATAGAAGCACATGTCCAAATATAGCCTAGTGGTCAGGCGCCTATCCCTTGGCCCAAGAGGTTGAGGGTTTGACTCTCCTCCTCTCATAACATTTCTATTTTTTTTAACTTTATTCTTGTATTTTTATTTTGTTTACAATTATAAGCTGACAATACCCTATATATTAGTATAGCCGATCAAATCAAAGCTATCATATCATATTCAATAGATTAGTATCTATTTTTATTTTTTATTTTAAAAAAATTTAAATAAAAAGATTTTAGTATCATCTCAAACAAACACTACCTATATTTGAAAGTCTCAATGTTGAAAAAAGATGGGTATATAGATGAGCTTCTAAACAAGTAAATGATATTTCTAGCTAGAAAAAAAAAAGGGTTAAAATTGATGAAAAAAACTTAAATTTCCTTTCTAATAACTGGTTACTGATTAACCGAACCGAATTAACCGAAACCAAAATTCCGGTTAACCAAATTTAAACAAGTGGTAATGGCTATTGAATTTGTACTAATTTCTTAAATGGTTATCGAACCGATAAGCTAAACGGTATGGTTAACCGATAATGAAAACCCCTACCAGTAATATAGTTTACCCCGGGCCTCTTGGCGTTCAAAAAAAATGTGAATATTTCCTATTTAGATCAAAACTTTGCCTGGGCTCCTTTAACACAAGACCTAATAGGCTCCTTTTTTTTAAAGTTCTCTCGGAGCCGTTACCGTGGAGAAACCCTAGGCCCTGTGCCTCCCACCCTCAGCTGGTGGTTGTTCAGCCCCACCCCTCTCCGACAGCGGTGGTGTGCTGCAAACTCCTGAACTACTTCCATAAATGAACCCTAACCTACTATGAGTGGAACGTTTCTCTGCTTTCGCCTGACATTTTCACTCAAAACACCATTTTGCTTCTCGTTCCAGAACAACATTTACTTAAGCAGTTACTTCTTTAATGAATGAGGGTGTTCTGGAATTTAAGACCCCAACCTCCTAATCGATGCTCAAAAGAGTCTCGTAGTTTATATACCAATAGCTGGGTAGGGCTTTGGCCACATCTAAAGCCTCCAAACCTAAAATTTGTCCACCTTCTCTTGTTCATGTTCTTGGGCTCGATTTTTTTTGGCTCTACAATGGACAGGGGCTCAGACTCTGAAACTAAAATCCCCAATTTATTGCAAGTTGGGTTGGAATCACTTGAGCTGGAGGTGGACGATGGGTCCACTCAGGCCCTGAAGGCACGCACACTGGTGGGAAAAATCTTGATGGTGAAGACCATTAATGTTGGACCGAATCGGGCTATCTCAGAAAGGCTTGGAAAATTAGAGGTAGCCTCGAAATCCATGAATTGAGCCCTAATATCTTCTTATTCATTTTTGAAAGGAATCAAGACCGAGCTAAGGTCTTCAGAGGTATACCCTGGTCCATTAATGATGCCCTAATGGTCATCAAAGACTGGCCTGGGGATGTCTCCTTTGATAAAATTGATTTCTTCACATAAGATATTTGGGTTCAAGCTCATGGTGTCCCGATTAATATGATGACTATGGAAAACGGCACAAAAATCAGGAGCTTTTTTTCATAAGATCATTAGCATTGACATGGATAAGGAAAACACTCCCTTTGGACCAAGTTTATTAGACTTAGAGTTGAGATTGACTTAAAACAACCCCTTAAACCAGGTTTCCTATTAAAACGAACTGGGAGAGAAGAAGTTTGGGTGAGATTCAATTATGAACGATTAGGGGACTTCTGTTATGCTTGTGGTAGAATAGGCCATGTATTGAACCAATGCCCAGAATTCAACTTCCCAAAAAAGAGTACACTCTATGGAGGTTTTATCAAAGCAACATAGTTCTCTTCATACAAAGAAGTTTAGGGGCCTTTGAGACCAACTATTTAGGAACTAGGTATGGATGATGTGAATATAGGGGGCGTGCAACAAGAGGGATAGCTCGGCAGTGATTGGTTGGTCACCACCCTCAATGATTTTGAAAATTCTGATACTGCTTCAGGAGGAAAGGAAGATGGAATGATGGTTGTTGAGCCGGATCAGGTTTCTGATGAGTTCCATGCTCCTGTAAATCTTAATCTTGGTACGAACGGGAAACGTCACCTAGAGGAGGGGCTTATGACTGCACAGAAAAAGAAAAGTGCCAAGACCTTGCTTCAAGACATTGTCACAAACCTGGTTCATGAGGACAATAGCGGTAATTGGTGTCTTGGCCCATCCATTTTCGACGACAACTTCGATGTCCTTGGAGGTATCGTTAAGGAGCAGGGTCTTGTTTCAAGGTACCTCTAACCAAGTGCAAGTATAGAAGCTCTATGCTGGGAAGAAGAGGCTCGTCCTATTTGAAAGTGATAAAGAGGATGGCAAGGCAGAGTACGAGTAGGGCCAGGGGTTTAAGAATCTCAAAAGGGGGCTTCGCTGTTAGTTCTCCTTCCTCATCCATTTCTCTCATGGAGCATTCCGTCATGGAGTCATCGTCCACGACTGTGTTAGGGTTTGCGGAGGTTGTTCCGGAACAACCGCCTTAGGGGCAATTAGTATCTTTGTTGGAATTGTCGGGGACTAGGCCAATCCTTGATAATTTAGGCTCTGAGAGAGCACATTTTGAAGTATAGGCCATCTATTATATTTTTATCGGAAACTAAACAAAAATTTAATTTTGTAAGAAATAAGAGTCTTAGCTTGGGATTTAAAGGATGGGATTGAAAGTTGTATGAGTTTAAGCAGCACACCACTACCACCGAAGAGGGGTGGGGTTGAACAACCACCAGCTGAGGGTGGGAGGCATAGGGCCTAGGGTTTCTCCACAGTAACGGCTCTGGGAGAAGTTTAAAAAAAAAGGATCCTATTGGGGCTTGTGTTAAAGGAGCCCAGACAAAGTTTTGATCTAAATATGGTCGAGCTGGAGGGTCTGTCTAGTGGTCCTGCTCTATGGTGGTCCGAAGAGGTCACGGTCACTATTGTTTCAGCTTCATCCAAATTTATCTGTGTCTTCGAGGACTTGAGCAACAGGAAGAAATGGAGGCATTTTTTTGTTTATGGGGAACCCGTCAGATGTCGGAGGGCTCGTTTTTGGACTGATTTTGCTGAGATGTGCTGCAGCAAGGGTTTAGCTATTGTCTCAGGTGATTTCAACTCCATTTTCTCTGCGACCAACAAAATGTATGGGTCTGAGGTTAGTGATAGCCAGCTTGCATGGATTCACAACTTCCTTGACTCTTGTGACCTTATAGAGCTTCCCTCTAGTGGATGTTGATACTCGTGGACTAATAAACAGGGGGATGATTTCAACATCAAGGAATGCATTGATAAAGCAGCTGTGAATTACAAATGGCAAGCACTGTTTCCTGAAGCCCGGGTCTTCCTCACCCCGACCGTGGGATCGGACCAGTCCCCTCTCATCATCTTGCTCAACCCGAAAATTGACCAGCGAAAGAGGGATTTCAAATTCGAATCTAAGTGGCTACTCAAGACTGATTGTGGTACAATTGTCCAAAATGGGTGGGTTTTTCAGGGATCCGGATCTAGAATATTCACTTTTAACAAAAAAATCCTCAACTGCCGATCTCAGCTGAAGAAGTGGAGCATCCATCGCTCAACCGAGAGAAAGAGGTTGGTTTAAGAGGCTTTGGAGGGTCTCACCGCTATTCAGAGTAGAACCTCAACTGAAGAGGACAAAGAGGAAGACAAAAGACTGATTTCGATTATGAGAATGACCTAGGAAGCCGAGGAATGTTTTTCGCATCAAAGCTATAGAGTGAATTGGCTCTCGTTCGGGGATAAGAATACTTGATTTTTCCATGCATCCGCAACGCATAGGAGGAAGGTAAACACAATTAGAAGACTTAAAGGAAGTGACGGGGAGTGGATTGATGATATTAATTTGATTGAATCCATGGTTCATAATCACTTCGAGGACTTATACAGAGTCGCCACTCGCACGGATGAAGCATTGGACGGTATTAGCTCTGGCGTCACAGATCGCATGAACTCCCTACTATTGAGTGATGTAACAGTGGAAGAAATCAAGGCTGCCACGGTCCCGCGGGGGGGGGGGGGGGGGGGGGGGGGGGCGGCCTCTCAAAGCTCCTGGTCATGACGGTTTTCCAGTTATTTCTTATTTAACCTTTTGGGATGACATTTCCAGCGACGTGGCGGGGGCAGTGCATGGTTTTTTTTGAGAGTGAGCATCTCCTTAGTAGTTTGAATTCAACGAATATCATTTTAATTCCTAAAGTGTTTCACCGGAAAACTCTTAAATATTTAAGACCTATTAGCCTCTGTAATTTTAGCTACAAAATTATTTCCAAAATCTTTGCTAATAGGATCCGCCCTTTCATGGACACTCTCATTTCACCAGTGTAAGTAGCCTTTGTGAAAGGGAGGCAAATTCAAGATAACATATTGGTCGCAAATGAAGCTTTCCACGCTTTAAAAAATAAGAGAAAAGGGGGTGGGTGTACCATGGCTGTTAAACTTGATCTTTCCAGAGCTTATAACCAAGTTGATTGGTCGTTCGTTGAAAATTTTCTTCATGAGAGGGGTTTCCACCGGGACTTTGTCTGTCTCATTGTGGCCTGTGTCACGTCTGTTCAGGTCTCTCCGACTCTCAATGGGAAACGTCTTAACTCTCTTTCCATGAAGAGGGGTTTGAGACAACGGGACCCTCTATCCCCTTATCTCTTTTCGTTTGTGATGGATTGCTTCTCGTCCCTCATTAACAAAGCCGCCCTTGATGGGAGGTGGAAAGGTTTTAATTAGAAGGACGTGCCCGCCCATCACACACCTCCTTTTTGCCGATGATTGCCTTCTGTTATTTGAAGCTTCTTGTGGTGGGTGTGAGAAGGTGAGGGATGTCATCACTTGTTTTTGTGAGGCTCAAGTCAATCGGTGAATTTTGAGAAGTCCCAAGCTTTTTTCTCCTCTAATACTCCGAATCACCTTAGGGAATCGCTCTTTTCTTTTATGGGGGTTGGTTTGATGGGGGAGGGGGACCATGACCTTGGTCTCTAGGTGTTATCGGGACGTTAAAAAAAAGTGCTTTGGATTTTCTCTTTGATCGTTTGCGCCAAAAGATCAAAGGGTTGAAATCTAAGCTCCTCTTCCTTGCTGGGAGCAAAATTCTCATAAAATCGGTCCTTGCCACTATTCCGACATATGTCATGCACTGCTTTAAAATTCCTATCACTTTTGCTCGTAAAAGTAATAGTCTTTTCACATGCTTTTGGTGGAAGGGCAGATCCTTGGAGGAAAGGGGGTGAATTGGGTAAGTTGGGAGGAGTTGGCAAAACCGAAGTCAATTGGAGGCATTGGCTTTAGGGATATGGAATGTGTCAATATATCCATGCTTGCTAACCAAGCATGGAGGGCCTTACATAACCCTGAAGCTTTTTGGGCTTGTATCCTAAAAGGGATTTACTTTCACGATTGCTCCTTCCTCAAGGCAAAATTGGGTTGCAACCCATCTTGGGGGTGGAGAAGCATTATTGAGGGTCATGACTTTCTTCTTCAAGGAACTAGGTGGAATGTCTTCAGTGGGGCCAACATTGACATTTGGTCCGATAAATGGATCCCAAGTTCGTCCGACTTTGAAGTCTCGGTCTTGAGACCCGAGGGGTGCCCCCTTGACTGCGTTGATCAACTCATGGTTCAAAATGCCCAAAGATGGAATTTACCTCTTATCTGGTGTTAGCTTGGGCAGGAGGACGCAAACCGAATCGAGCTCATCCCAATTGGTTGCCCAGAGGCTCAAAATCGGTTGGTTTGGCACAAAACCCCTTCGGGTTCCTTTTCTGTCAAGTCCGGGTATGAGGTTTGGTGCCTTAGTGACCATCGGAACCGCCAATCCGGTTCATTGGCCTCCTCTTCCAACTCACCTTCACCCAAAGCTATCAAGTCCATTTGGCGTCTAAGCGCCACTCCAAGATCCGTCACTTCATTTGGAGGGCCTATAGCAATGCCCTTGCTACTCATGACAATCTTAGAAGAAAAGGGATTATGGTCCCATGGCCTGTACTCATTGTGGTGAGGATCGGGAAACAGTGGAGCATATCCTCTTTTTCTGTCCCCCTGCAAGGGCAGCCTAGTTCGGGTCTTCCTTTGGGCTTAGATTTCAAAGGGAGGGGTTTAGGAGTTTTAGTTCGTGGTGGGATAATGTTTGTAATGAGCTATCATTTCATATTTTGAATTTAAGCTCAATGGCTTTTTTCTTGTGTTGGGAATTATGGAAAAACAGGAATGACTTCGTGTTTCATAGGACTTCGAGGGAGTCGGCTCTAATCATTCAAGCCGCCTCTCAGCATGTCTTGGAATTCTAGGCCAAACTGAGCACGCCTTCCCCCGCTGTTCAGTCCTCTTGCGAGGCTCCAATGCAATGGACCTCCCCTCCTTGGGATGTTGTCAAGCTCAACTCCAACACTGCTTGGAAGTCGACGGATATCTTGGCCACAGCATCAGTGGTCACTCGTGACTCGAAAGGATCAATAGTGGGCAGATGATGTGGATCCTTCCATGCCTCGTCTCCCCTCATGGCGAAAGCTTTCGCCCTCAGAGTTGCGTGTTTTTTGGCTAAATCTCGCAAGTGGGGATCAGTTACGTTTGAAGTGGATAATAAAGTGCTCATTGATGCTCTTAATGGTGCGGGGATCGACGCCTTGGGAGATTAATGCCATTGTTGATGATATTTGGTCCTTTTCTTCATTATTTCGTATTTGCTCTTATGTTTGGTGCCCTAGGATTTGTAACAGAATTTCCCATTTTGTAGCTGAGAGGCATTTTACTTTTGAGCGTTTGCATGACTAGTGGGAGAATGTTCCCCCAGCTTTATCTTCCCTTTTATCTTTAGACGTTTTAGTAATCTAGTTTGCCTCCGGGCTTCTTGGTGTTAAAAAAAAAAAAAGGCTCCATTTTTTAAAATTATCATTAAGCCCAAATTAATATAACAAAACAAAACCCTAACGGCATCCGCCTCTACCAAGTGTCAAGTGTCCCTCTTTCTCTCTTCTAGTTGACCGGCTCTGCACCTGCCACTCCAAGGGCCACAACCCTTGAATGACGGCGGCTAGGCATTAAGGGCGCACCAGAGCAATCACCAGAGTCGGATCACCTATGCTTGGGAAGAATCACCGCCGTGGTAAGCTTTATAATGCTTACCACCACACAACGTTGTCAGCCACAAGTCACACAACATTGAGGAACTCTCTTAGGCGTTCCCGGCCCAAACTCAAACCCTAACAAGACTAACGTCTCTTTCCCAGCCCCATGAGACACTCAGGCCAGTCATGGATGATGTCGGCTACTACGCCTATTGGGCCACCGCCTACGTCGTCACCGCCGAAGCAGACTAAGATGACCGTTGATGGTGCAGCGGTGTCATCACCACCATAGAGGGGTCACAAAAGCTATCACTGTCTGGTCGATCAAGCCGTGGTCATCATCGGACCATCTCCCCACAGCGTACTCAACCTGACCGTCGATTACAGGGCCACCAACTGTTGGGTTTCTCGGGTTTGGGAGGTGACTATTAAGATTTATTCTATCATTATTTTTCATATATCGTTACTTGTACACTGTCCACCATCCTCGCCTCCACTCTCAACGCCCTCCCTCTTGGCTTCCTCACGTTCTTTTCAATTAATCAATGTTCATTTTTGAACGTATATGATACAGATTCAACATTTATGTAAAATCATCAATTCTCAACATCTTTTTCAGATTTAATCAAACAACAATATTTTAAATACTCATTGTTTGGAAGCAACCAGGCTCTTTTGATCAAACGTCATAAATTCGACTTTAAATTGTTGGAAAAATAGGTGATGTAAGATCATATTAAACATAAAGACTTGTAAAGTAAAGGGTAGAAGTTATTGCGCCGTGGTAATCCACTACCTTAAAGTTGAAAGCTTTGGTAGACACTAGCTATATGACAATCGACCCCCAAGGTCAATGCAGCGATCGAAACATCCGTGTACTCGAGGGTTATGTTATGGGAGATCCTCGATCAATTCCCAGCAACATAGATGGAATTGAACAGAGTTACACGAGAGAATGAATCTGTTCATTGTTGGAAAAAGCAAAGAGGAGAGCATTATTGGAAAAGTGAAGAGAGAATATCAATCTCATTTTCATTTTAAAGTACACTACCAAACCCAAGTAGCCTAGATTTATAGGCCAAAATCTCAATGTGCCATGATGAACATAACCACGGTGATTAATCCAATTTAATAGGGGCCTAATTCAATATTAGCAACAGTCAAAAACGGTAACAAACGATCATATAAAATATATTGAGTTATTCAAATGAATGTGCTCCCATAAAATATTCTATATGGGACAATATAATTTAATACCGAATTTTAAAGCATCTCCAACACTTTCTATGGGAAGCCGATAGAGAGCCCTTACAAGCACCTTGATGCGTTTATTGAAATTTGCAAAACTTGTGGTTAGACTACACCTTTTTCCGTTTTCGTTAAAAGATGTAGCAAAAAGGTGGTTTCAATTTCTACCCAGGGGTGAAATCACCACTTTGAGTGACCTTCAACAACGCTTTCTGGTCAATTTTTTTCCCTAAAGCTAGAACGACGGCCATTAGGTGTGCTATAAACAGTTTTGAACAAAAGGACCAGGAGCAATTTCATAAAAGTTGAGACATATTTAAAGAGCTTCTTAGAAGCTGTTCCCACCACAAATCACCCAAGTGGGCTCTTGTGCAAAGTTTTTAAGATGATCTGACAGCTTCTGACAAGCAGAAGTTTAATGCTTCGTGCAGGGGGCACTTAACCAGCAAGACGAGAACAAGGCATGGACTTTATTTGAGCGCCTTAGCAAACACTCACTTGACCAAGCCTCTTCTACGAGGGTGGTTAGAGGAAGCACACGTGGTGTCTATGAAGTAGCACCCAACAACGACTTTAACCTTAGATTGGACGCCCTTAGTAGGAAGATGGACCAGATAATGAATCTACATGCGAACCTACTAATGTGCGCCCAATCAACGTAGTTGAGTCATCAGGTGGTACTACTCCGTGTGGCATTTGTTCGAGTGAGGATCACTCTGTTTTTTATTGCTTATATGCTTCTCAATTCCCTGAATATGTGCAAGATCGGATTTTTGCAGCATAACGGTATTTTAGGAACAACATCGATTCTCCAAGACCTACAAATTACAATCCTGGGTGGCGCAATCATCCGAACTTCTCATGGAAGAAAAACGTCAATCAGAACTCATCCATGAGGCAACCAATGCTTGGATTTGTAGGTACTACACCTCCTCCTAGTTTTCAGGGAGGGCGAAAGTATGATGCTCAACCTCACTCTACTATTACTCATGATAACTCTCCTCCCCCTCCTCTAGGACACACTTCAGTGTTTGAGGAGTGCATGCTTTACTTTGTGGAGGATTCTACACAATTAGTTCGGTCTCACTCTCAATCTATTGCCAAATTAGAGAATAGATAGGACTGTTGGCCTAAGCACTGAATAGGGGAGAGGAAGGGAGACTACCCTCCCCACCTCTCATAAACCCCATAGGATCAACTAGTTCTAATCCTAGCTTGCCCATTCATAAGCAAGTTAAGGTTGTGTCAGTTTTATGAGAGGAGAACCTTAGGGAGGTTGAGGTTGAGATCTGGAAGGATGTGATTCCCCCTCCCACTGCTGATAGGGAGGGATTAAGAGAAAGGATTTATGAACATGTTGTTTGTTTCCCTTTGGCCCTTGCAGGACTGAAGGAGAATGATGATCCAAAGGGGGGCTAAGCTCTTGGATTTGTTTAAAGACGTGAAAATCAATGGACATATAACTACAATAATTAAACCATGATTATTGGTAACGTAAATGAATTCAATTTATTGAGAGAAGTTACAAAGAAAAAAACATGAAGCAAGTAACAAAAATAATCCATGCATCACACGGGAAAAAAACCTAGTATAGTAACTACTTGTGTTATATTTTTTTAGTGGTAACAAAAAAGTGATCGAAACATGAGATATGTATGTATTTATGAAGTCATACGACCCAAAAAAATAAATGGACATAAAACAATTATTAAAAAGGGGAATCAAATAAAAAAAAAAATAAGTTCACAGAATAAGAGAAAAACATTTGAACCCAACCTACAATCCATGTTTAGAGTGACAAAAATAAGTGCTTCATACATAAGTAGTTGTCAATTTTAACTAATTAGTGCAATTTTTAATTTTTCCTGAAAACTAATTCCAAAAGTCTAAACTTTTTTGATTAAACATCTTAAATTACACTATTAATTATTTTATATATATTTCAGAGAGTCCATTAAACATAATTTAAAGTATCTAAGTTGGCAAAATATTTTACACCACCTTGCCAACCAAGGTTTAAATCACCCCTCCTTTAAATTCTCTTGGGATTGAACCTAGGTAGGGAAGGGGACAAATGAATGTATTACCAACTTCACTAATTTCAATAAATGCTTCATGTACACTCAAAATATTATAATATGTAAGCTAAAATATATGTGGAAGTCACATAATATTTAACAGATTATTTTTGGTAGTTGATTTAAAAATTTTAGTATCCTGGAAGTGGTTTTCTGAAAAGTTAAAAAATTATGGTGGTTAACTTAAAAATAACAAATTTTCATTGTGATTTTTTGTTTAAAAAAAAAAAAAAAACCCTACTTGAATATGTATCTTATTTACCATTTAAATACCCAATTAAAAGTTTAGTGATTCATGAATTTGTTCAATTTATGATCCAAGGGTATGTGTGGGATTGCATTTTTGGGGGAAAAAAATACCCTTTCTATGAAAAAAGTATTTTTCTGAAATTTTTAGGGGATTTGGTCAAAGTAAAATAGTATTTTTTGTTAGAAGTAAAAATTTTGTACTTCGTCTTTTCAGTAGAAGTAAAAGAAAACAATTGAGAGAACTTGGTTGA
Organism: Simmondsia chinensis; assembly: GCA_018398585.1. Classification (NCBI taxonomy): domain Eukaryota; kingdom Viridiplantae; phylum Streptophyta; class Magnoliopsida; order Caryophyllales; family Simmondsiaceae; genus Simmondsia; species Simmondsia chinensis. The sequence continues at coordinate 7,967,661 of JAGTTD010000018.1, forward strand.
TATATCATGAAGTTTGGTAATATATTTCTTAAACTTTGTTATTTATTAAAAATATTTTACATATTTAAAAAAACCTTATATATTTAACAATATGTTATATATTGAAAAATATATTACGTATGTAAAAGAAAATTAATATTTAATATTATATTTAAGATATCTAAAAAATGTTGAATAGTGAAAAACATTTTAAATTTCAAGAAAATAATTCAAATATTTTACACATATTTAAAAATACTTTTAAAATATTGAAAAATATTTTAAAAATATTTTCTATAATTTGAAAATATTTCAAAAAATGAAAAAATGTTTAAATATTTAGGACAAATTATGGATTGACCCCATTAACTTTGCAATTAAATAAAACACACCTCTTGCATATTTAATTTCATAAAATAACCCCCTGAACTTTTTAATAAAACACAATACAACCCCTTGCAGTTTTAAATTTATAAAAAAGTCCCCTAAACTTTATAATTAAACACAACATATCCATTGCACTTTCAATTTTATAAAATAGCCTCATAAACTTTGTAATTACACACAACTCACTCCCCAAACTTTGTTAGTAAACACAATTCACTCCACTAGACATTAATAAATTTGAAATTAAAAAAAATATAGGAAATTAAAAGATTTGAAAGCAAATAATGAAAAAAATTTGGAAAAAAATGACAATTTTTTAACTTTGGTAAAAGTTAGATTAATAAATTTAGAATTAGAAAATATATCAAATTAAAAATTAGGGAATTTTTACTTTTATATAAAAGATAGAGATTTTATACTTTTAGTAAAAGATAAGAAGTTTTTGTTAATATTTACACAAAATAATTATTTTAGTTAATTATAGTGTTAACGTTATAAATTTAGAAGATAATAAAATATTTTTTAAAATTTTCATAAAAATGCTATAAGATAAACTATAATAACATTTTTAAATAAAATAAATTTCAAAATTATTAAAAATTATATGAAATAAAAAATTTAAAAATAACTTTTTAAAAAATAATTTTTTTAAAAAAATTGAAAAACCAAAGCTAAAAATTATTATTATATTTTTTAAACTTTTTTGAAAAAAATTATTTTTCCATAATTTGTTTAAAATTTTTTAATTTTGTATATTTTTTGAATTTCAATTATTTTTTAACACGAATTTCAAATTTATGCCGAAGGAGTGTTATGTTTATAAACAAAGTTCAAGGGGTGAGTTATGTGTAATAACAAAGTTTAAAGGCTATTTTTTAAAATTGAAAGTGCAAGGGCTGTTTGGATTATAAATGCAAAGTTTGGGGATGTTTTTTGTGTAATAACAAAGTTTATGAGGCAATTTTATGAATTAAAAGTGCAAGGGGTGTATTGTATTTAATTATAAAGTTCATAGGTCCATTTTATAAAATTAAAAGCGCAGGGGGTGTATTATATTTAGTACGCAAGTTGAGGGGGGTGTTTATAATTTGCCCAAATATTTAATATATATATATATTCATTATCGGTTAACCGTACATATTTAACTTATTAGTTCAATAAATGCTTGTGAATATTAGTGAAAATTCAATAATTGTTACCATCCATTTAAAATCGATTAACTGAAATTTCAGTTATTAGTTAATCGGTTAACTACTCACTAAAAATGGAATTCAAGTATTTTTTTCATCCATATAAACTTAAAACTTTGCTAAGTTTATGTGCCCCATAAACAAACAAAAAAGACAAAATATCTAAAATACCAATTACTGTTAGAGCTAACTATGACAGCAAAAGCCATATATATGAATTTATTTAAAAAAAAAAGAAAAAGAAAAGCAATTTAGGGGTTGAAATGCCATAACTTCTGATGCACAATTATAATATTCTAATATATAATAATTAGTGTATCGGTTTACTAATTAAGTTAAATTCATGAGCCATAACCGTCCAAATTATTTTTTCAATTTGATGCCCAAATTGGCTTTTCCAACTTAATAACCTAAATTTCAGATTCCATTTTTTTGATTTCTAATACTAACTTGGCGGCTCAGTATCCACCAAGCTCACCCCTAGTAGACGCAGACATGGCGACTCCCCAACATTCGCCAAGCACTTTACTGCCAACACTCATGCAGCAGATCAACCATCATCAGCCAATCAACCCTGTTGCAGATCACCCGTCATCACCAATCATCATCTAGATCCTTCTCTCCCTTAACACGTCACCCTTAGATATTTTGTACTTTCCCTCTCTAAATAAGTGGGAGTTAGTTAGGCTCGTTCATGTGTGAAGTGTGTACCTTCTTCTTCCCCCCTAAATTCTCTAGATATCTTCTCCCCTTTCTTTGTAAAACCGCCATTTTTGGAGCTTAACATACCTATACATATATATACAAATACACAATGGGGCAGTCGATTACTGTCTGTAGCCCATAATTGCTTGTGATTCCATTAATTGAGCTAGATTTCATCTAAGTTCGTATCAATTGGTATTAGAGCATTCCTTCCTCGACCCAGAATTATTGATCTGATCGGCGAAGCATCCATGGCTGACGGAGCAAGGCCTCAGGTCACCTTAGGGAACTCGAGGAGTCCAACGATGTCGCCACAATGCATTGGAGAGATCATTCAATGAGCTTTGTAAAGAGCTTCGAGAGGTTGTTAATGGAATCTCGGTGCAAGTAGCCCACTTCGCGCATATAGTGAATGATCGGCCTCCACCACTAATACCCGCTCCAGCACCCCCACCAACTTTGCGAGCAAAAGATCCCGAGTTAGTTGCTCCAGCAATCGTAAGAGGTAATTACCTAGCCCCAACCCGATTCATTAAGATTGATTTCCCTAGATCTAGTGGTAAGGGTGTGAATGGGTGTTTACATCGTTATGAGAGATACTTTGTTATTGATAGAACCCCGGAAGAAATGAAGGTCATGCTTGCTAGCGTGGCTTTGGAGGGTGACATCCAAGACTCTTTTGAGGAATCATGGCCTAGGAATGTCGTGATTGCATGGGACGTGTATGCTCCGCAAATCAAGCTAGGTTCGCAGATTCATCTACTGACTCCCTCTTGGACCTCGCGTGAGATTACGCCAACTAGGAAGTGTTGATGAGTATTTGAGAAATTTTGAGCCATTAGTGAACAAATGTGGATTAAATGTGGAACAGAAGGTCAATATCCTTTTAGGGGGGCTGCATGATGATATATCGGGTGGTGTTCTCATGTTTTAGCCAAGATCGCTACATGATGCCGTGGTGTTGGCAAAGCAACAAGAGCAGAACTGTGCTTATCTTGAGAGAGTATTCGGCAAGGGCCCATTGAGATTTGCTCCAATTCTGCCTTCGCCAAGTCTGCTGAGAGCCATAACCGCCTCGCCTCCCCCTCGTCCTCCACCTCACTTGTTGCCGGCCAACAGGCACCCCCCCCCCCCCCCTTCCCCGCGTCCAAGGGCCAGCTGAGTTTAACCCCTGCTGTGCTAGACGATCTTCGTGCTCGGAATCTCTGTTTCTATTGACGCGATCGCTTCACGCCAGGTCATCAATGCCCCATGGCCAATCGTGCTAGGGTGTTCTGGCTCGAAGCAAACAACGATGATGCCTCAGCCATTCGGACCCGGATCTGATTATCAATTCCGACATTTCTATACATGCATTAGAAGGTATTCTGCAGACTCAGACAATGAGAGTTATGGGACAATGCCACAAGCGGTCTCTGAGTATCCTCATCGATAGTGGAAGTACTCACAACTTCCTCGATACCGCCCTTGCTTCACTCCTTGGCGGCCCTATTGATACCACCCATCGCCCTTCCGTGACAGTAGCAGATGGAAAGCAAATTTTATGTGCCATCATTTGCCGCCATTGCCGCAAATTTTTTTGGCAATTACAAGATACTTTTGTTATGATATGCAGCTTATTCCCCTTTCCTGATGTGATACGCTTTTGGGGGGTCCATTGGCTCCAAACTCTAGGCGATGTCGTATGGAATAACTCTGAGTTAAGGATGACATTTAGTCTTCATAGTCACCGTTATACTCTCCGTGGAATTCGCAAGCCAACTTTGAAGACTGTGGCCGAAAACACATTGTCTTCCCTTCTGTCTACGTTTGCTCCTTCTTCGCCATCTTCGTTACTCCGGTATCTGATCTGCTCTTGCCATTCTTAGTGAATACAGATTCGCCAACAGGGTCAAATCCGCCAGAGCTCCAACAGCTGCTTCATGAGTTTGAGGACATTTTCACCATTTCCACCCAGCTTCCTCCATCTCGCCAATTCCTCGATCATCGAATACCACTCAAGGAAGGCAGCAATCCTATAAATCTCAAGCCGTACTACTATCTCCTTTTCTAAAAGGACATTATTGGCTCCTTAATCAAGAAAATGCTACATGCTTGAGTCATACGGAATAGTACTTTGCCTTTTGCTTCACTTATCATCCACGTCAAGAAAAAGGATGGCTCATGGCGCCTTTGTGTGGATTACCGTGCCCTTCACAAGCTAATAGTTAAAGATAAATTTTCAATACCCATTGTTTTGGAACTAGTCGATGAGCTCGGTGGCGCAACATTCTTCTCCAAAACTGACCTCAAATCCGGTTATTGGCAAATATGAATGGCTCGTGAAGATATTCCTAAGATGGCATTCCACACCTATTTAGGCCATTACGAGTTTACCATAATGCCCTTTGGCCTCTCAAATGCCCCTTCTACTTTCCAGAGCTTAATGAACGACACCTTTCACCCTTATCTTTGGTGTTTTTTTCTTGTCTTCTTTGACGATGTCCTTGTGTACAGTTCCACCTGGCTTTCCCATCTATCTCATCTTCGGATAGTCCTTGGCGTCCTCCGCGCCAATCACCTTAGTGCCAATCGAGCCAAGTGTACATTTGGGACTTGCCGCATTGAATACTCGGGTCATTTTGTCTTGGGTGATGGGGTCTCCGCTAACCCTTGCAAAATTGATGCCATCGCCAACTAGCCTCGGCCCCAAACTTTGAAACAGCCCCGCAGATTCTTAAGGCCATCCGGTTATTATCGTCGGTTTATTTCTCACTACGGCCTCATTGCTAGTCCTTTAACGGACCTCCTAGAGAAGGATTATTTATATTCGAACCCGGACGCTCAGATTCTTTTCGGCCACCTCAAGCACGCTCTAACTTCGCACCAGTTCTTGCTTTTCCTGACTTTACAAAGACATTCATCATTGAGACAGATGCTTGAGGCATCAATATTGGCGCCGTCCTTATGCAAGACAGCAAACCCTTGGCCTTTATTAGCCGCACTCCTGCACCTCGCCATCAGGGTATGTGCGTTTATGAGCGAGAATTACTTGTCGTTATGTTTGCCATGGAAAAGTGGGAACTATACGTCGCAGGCCATCATTTCATTATCTACACTGATCAACTAAGTGTCAAGTTTCTCCTTGAACAATTCCTATCTTCTACCCTCCAACATTTATGGCTCTGTCGTTTGATAGGTCTTGGCTACGACATCGTCTACAAAAGGGGAACTGACAACAGGGCGGCTGACGCCTTATCTCCCCTTTCCGGCACGGAAGTACTTTGCATGGCCTTATCCTCCATTTTGTTTGATTTTATGGTCCGCCTTCAAGACTCTTGGTCCAAGGACCTTGCCTTATACCGCATCATCTCCGGTAAAGTAGCAGAACCCCTTTCTCATCCTCGTTACTCCTGGCGCCAAGGTCATCTGCCTTACAATGGCCGCCTGGCTGTTGGAAATGAAGCCAACGTGCATCAAGACATCTTACTTTGGCTTTACAACTCTGCTCAAGGGGGTCATTCGGGGATTTACATCATTTATCGTCGTATTCGACCGCTGTTCTACTGGAAGGGACTCCGCCAGGATATACACGCCATCATTTAACTTACAATGCTCCTTCTGTCAACAAAATAAATACGACACATCGGCACATGCTAGTCTTCTCCACCCCCTTCCGGTTCCAACTTCCGTATGGAATAGTATATCTCTTGACTTCATTGAGGGGTTGCTGCCATCGGAGGGGCATTCGGTTATTTTGATGGTCGTCTGTTGCCTCACCAAATACGCACACTTCTTGTCTCTAGCCCATGCGTACACAGCTGCCAGTGTCACGAACATCTTATTAGATCACATCTACCGTCTTCACGGTCTTCCGAAAACCATCATAAGTGATCGTGACCCCATCTTCACCAGCATCTTCTGGAAAGAACTCTTCTCTTAATTGGGCACTTACCTCAATCTTTCATCTGCTTATCACCCACACTCAAAAGGGCAAACCGAGGTCCTCAACCACTGTTTGGAGACTTACTTACGTTGTACGATCACTGAATAGCCCTGTCACTGGACTCGTTCGCTACCATTGGCGGAATGGTGGTAAGCACCACCTTTCAATCATCCGCCCAAGCCACGCTGTATCAACTCCTCTATGGTCAGCCACCACCGGTTCATCTCCCTTATTTACCGGGAGAATCCTTGGTTGATGCTGTGGATCACAATTTGATAGCTCTTGAAGAGACTTTCTCCTCCCTCCGCCATCATCTCTTTCGTGCTTACAACTGCATGAAACAGCTCGCTGATCGCCATTACTGACTGCGAGTTTGGGGTAGGTGACTATGTTTGGCTTAAACTACAGCCGTACTGCCATCTGAGTGTTGAGACTTGGCGCTTCCACAAACTGGCACCCTGTTATCATGGTCCTTTCCGCATTCTGGACCGAATATGCCCCGTGGCTTACTGCCTTGATTTCCTTGCCCACTCCGCCATACATCACACGGTGCACATCTCTCTTTTCAAACAGTGTTTCTCGATTCCCGCCACCAGCACTCCATTTTCTTATACATGGCCACTAGTTGCTTCACCTCCTCAACCCACCGCTATATTGGATCACCAAATGGTCGAATGTTGCCGTGCTGCTGCCACTCAAGTTCTGGTTAAATGGGCTGGCCAAAGTGTTGCTGACGCCACTTGGGAGTTTCTCCATGACTCCTAACTCTGCTTTTCCTCTTTTGATCCTCGAGGTCGAGGATCCTCTCGAGAGGGAGGCATTGATACTAACTTTGCGGCTCAGTACTCGCCAAGCTCACCCCTGGTAGACGCAGACATGGCGACTCCCCAACATTCGCCAAGCACTTTACTGCCAACACTCATGCACCAGATCAACCGTCATCCACCAATCAACCCTACTGCAGATCACCCATTATCACCATCCATCATCTAGATCCTTCTTTCCCTTGTCACGTCACCTTTAGATATTTTTCTAGATATTTTGTACTCCCCCTATAAATAAGTAAGAGTTAGTTAGGGTTGCTCATGTTTGAAGTGTGTACCTTCTTCTTCTTCCTCAAATTCCCTCTATAAACACACAACAAGGCACCAATTACTGCCGTGTAGGCCATAATTGCTTGTAATTTTATTTGCTGAGCTAAATTTTATCTAAATTCGTATCAATTTCAATTCCATTTTATCGATTTCGGATTTTTTTGTTAACACCTCCACCCATTAACAATTTGAGATGCTTCGGTATCGCCCCTAATCCCCAGCCAACAGGCAATCGCCACGTGAATCAAACATCGACGACACGTGTCCACTCCTTACCCTCTCCCGTTTCTTCTCAACCGTCCTTTGACTATCCAATCCGACGGCTCACACTCTCTCCGAACATTCTAGAACCAAATACCACAACCCCCGTATATAAAAGCCTCCGCCTCCGCCTCCGCCTCCGCCTTCGCCTTTCCTCTCCTCACAAGTTTAACCCATCTCTCTTCAATACATCTTTCAATTCTCATTCTCTTTCTTCCTTTGATTGAATTGAATCTCAGCCGTTGATTCAAAAATCATGGCTGGAAAAGGCGAGGGGCCGGCTATCGGGATCGATCTCGGAACGACGTACTCTTGCGTCGGAGTTTGGCAACATGACCGTGTCGAGATCATTGCGAATGATCAGGGGAACAGAACGACGCCGTCTTATGTTGCGTTTACTGATTCAGAGCGGTTAATCGGTGATGCCGCTAAGAATCAGGTGGCCATGAATCCTACCAACACGGTCTTTGGTATGACTCTTTCTAGTCTCTCTGTAGATCTGATTAGTTTTATATGTTTATGGTGTAGATCTGTGATTGATGCTGTGATTTTGGTTCTTCTGTTGAGTTTTTTGCGGTTACTTCATTCTCTCTCTTCATGTTGTCTTTGCATTACGTACTAATTGATTTCACTGATTAGTGCACCTGGATTACTGTTAGGGTTTTATCCTTAAGGTGCACTGTCGTTGTACACGTTCTATAATTGTAACAATTTTACTACGCGCGTTGAAATTTCAGTGTTTCCGAGCTCCATTTGCTCATGACTTTCTTATTCTGATATGGAACCTAGAGATTTACATGAATGCTTTATCAAATTTGATTAGTTCTTTCAGCCTCGACTTATGCTTGTAGTGACTAATTGATTGTACATATGGACTGTCGTGCATACATGTAAATCTGTCATGTTTTGAATTTTTTTTTTTTTTTTTTTTATCAGTGATCTGTCATCTGAGAGTCATAGTATATAACTCATACATTGAGGGGTTTGTCTATTGAATATTTCGTGATGATCGTGTATGAAATGTAAAAGTGATCTCATATTAGGGATGTATATGAGCTGAGTTTAGTGCAAGCTCGCTCATCAACATCTAGCTTGGTTTGATATTTGCTAAACTTTAAAACTTCAACAGCCATTAGGTTTGGTTTACTAGTTAGGCGACCCATTCCCAAGCGTGAGGTCTTGGTTTCAGGGCTCGTTTCACCTCTTCCCTAGTTGTTTGTGCCTCTTACAAGGGTGGGGTTGTACTCCTTACCATCTTTTGATAAACAATTTCAAAAGTTCAAGTTTGTACTCGGCTTAGCTATATTGAGCTTGAATTTAACCTAGCAAGGTTTGAGCTAAGCTCACCTTATCAAGGCTAACTTAACTTGATTCATGCTTGGTTGGGATTGTTTAGGCTTTAAGTTAACTTATTTGCGCTCAAACTTGGCTCGGTTAGGCAATATTTAGGCTAATAAATTCTGTTTGGATAGACCCATTTAGGCTTGTTAGGCTTGTGAGCCTATGAGCTTGAGCTTTAATAGTGGGTTGAGCTCAAAACAAGGCATTCGAGCTGGCCTGGCTTGTTTATACCCATATTTGATACTCTACATAGGAGTCTGATACTCCAAATATTAAACATACACATTCTTGTATGTTCTCATGTCACTAGAGTGTAGCTTTGTCACTAAATTGCGGCCCTTTTCTTTCTGCATGAATTTGCTGGATTGAAAAATTGGATATTAAAATATTATTTTCTGCTTTTTTTTCCACTGAATTTGTGGATTTGTTGTTCTTATTGAATATTTGATTTTGTTTTGTAATTGATTGATTTCAGATGCAAAGAGGCTGATTGGTAGAAGATTCAGTGATGCGTCAGTCCAGGGTGACATGAAGCTTTGGCCGTTCAAGGTGATCCCAGGTCCCGGGGACAAGCCCATGATTGTTGTCACCTACAAGGGGGAGGAGAAGCAATTCGCAGCTGAGGAGATCTCTTCAATGGTGCTGATCAAGATGAGGGAGATTGCAGAGGCTTACCTTGGGTCTACCATCAAAAATGCTGTCGTCACAGTGCCTGCTTACTTCAATGATTCTCAGCGCCAGGCCACAAAGGATGCTGGCGTTATTGCTGGTCTTAACGTCATGCGCATCATCAACGAGCCTACTGCTGCTGCCATTGCTTATGGTCTTGACAAGAAAGCGAGTAGCGCGGGTGAGAAGAACGTGTTGATTTTTGACCTTGGTGGTGGGACCTTTGATGTCTCGTTGTTGACTATCGAGGAGGGGATTTTCGAAGTTAAGGCCACAGCCGGAGACACTCACCTGGGGGGTGAAGACTTCGACAACAGGATGGTGAACCACTTTGTGCAGGAGTTCAAGAGAAAGAATAAGAAGGATATCAGCGGAAACCCTCGAGCTCTTAGGAGATTGAGAACTGCTTGTGAGAGGGCAAAGAGGACACTTTCCTCCACTGCCCAGACAACAATCGAGATCGATTCCCTCTTTGAGGGGATCGATTTCTACACTACCATTACGCGAGCCAGATTCGAAGAATTGAACATGGACTTGTTCAGGAAGTGTATGGAGCCTGTTGAGAAGTGCTTGAGGGATGCGAAAATGGACAAGAGCAGTGTCCACGACGTGGTTCTTGTTGGCGGGTCTACTAGGATTCCAAAGGTGCAACAACTTTTGCAGGATTTCTTCAACGGGAAGGAGCTTTGCAAGAGCATCAATCCTGACGAGGCTGTTGCCTATGGCGCTGCTGTTCAAGCTGCGATTTTGAGCGGCGAAGGTAATGAGAAGGTCCAGGATCTATTGTTGTTGGATGTCACTCCTCTTTCTCTCGGTCTCGAGACTGCTGGTGGTGTCATGACAGTGTTGATCCCAAGGAACACGACCATTCCCACCAAGAAGGAACAGGTTTTCTCTACTTATTCCGACAACCAACCTGGTGTGTTGATTCAGGTGTACGAGGGTGAGCGAACGAGAACCCGCGACAACAACCTATTGGGTAAATTTGAGCTCTCGGGCATCCCCCCTGCACCACGTGGTGTTCCTCAGATCAGTGTCTGCTTTGACATTGATGCCAATGGTATCTTGAACGTGTCTGCTGAAGACAAGACTACCGGTCAGAAGAACAAGATCACCATTACGAACGACAAGGGTAGGCTTTCAAAAGAAGAGATCGAGAAGATGGTCCAGGAGGCTGAGAAATACAAGGCTGAGGACGAGGAGCATAAGAAGAAGGTCGAGGCCAAGAATGCGTTGGAGAATTATGCGTACAACATGAGGAACACTGTGAAGGACGAGAAGATTGGATCCAAGCTCTCAGCAGAAGACAAGAAGAAGATTGAAGACGCGATCGAGCAGGCAATCAACTCGTTGGATTCGAACCAACTGGCAGAGGCCGATGAGTTTGAGGACAAAATGAAGGAGCTAGAGAGCGTATGCAACCCCATAATCGCGAAGATGTACCAGGGTGCAGGAGCTGACACGGGGGGTGCTGCCATGGACGATGATGGCCCGTCAGCTGGTGCAAGTGGGGCAGGCCCTAAGATCGAGGAAGTTGATTAAGGATTTGAGGTGCTGGTGGTGGATGTGGGCTTTAGTAGTATTGTTTGATGAAGGATCCAATGTTTGGTTTAATTTTCATGCTCCAGTTTTTTATTATTATTATTATTAATTTTTTTTTTTTTTTTTGGATTGTTGTCCAGTATGAAACAGTGTAGTTGTAGTATGATGGTTTTTCCATGACTTTTGGATGGTCTTTTGGTCCTTGCACTTATATTAAAGTATGCAAGTATATGATACTGCTAAAGCATTTCTAGCTAAAACTCTAGTCTTTATTTTGGGTCATGTATGACCAGTGCACTACTAAAATGACTTAGCGGAATAATATTTGTTACCCTTTTTTCTAACACTGGTAAAGAGTGTGTGATCCTTAAAAGAGAAAATCAACACTTAAAGGGTGATAAAACTTAAAATTCAAGGCTTTTTAATTGGGAAGTTGGAGGAGAGAAGCCTACCCCAAAACTTTTAGCTATGATAGCAAAACAACGTGTTTGAATTGTGTTGAAAAGCAAATGTAATTTGAACATGATATAAAATAGGTTTTTTTTTTTTTATTTAAATTTTTACTAAAAAACATCTATATTTTAGGTTTGAAAAATTATCTAAATTTTTAAAATTTTTTAAAATCTCACCTAGGTTTTTTAAAAAATTTTCAACGTCACACCTAATGCGGGCGTTGTTTGCTTTTTGTAATATAAAATGCTGCATTTTGGTTATAAATTTATCAAAACACTAAGTCTAACTTAATTTAATTAAATTATATTAAATAATATATTTTATAAATAATAAAATTATCTTTCACCTCGGAATTTCTTAAATTGTTAAGGATTTGGTATGTTGTTACAGTCTTTTGCCCAAAAAAATTTAGAAGTATTTTTTATTTGTAAAATTATTTATAGTTGATTAAAAATTTTCAAGTATTATACAAAAATTTATAAAAATTGAAGAAAAAAACCTCAATTATTTTAAAAAAAATATTTAACTTATTTATTTGAGCATAAAGAAAAAAAGAGAAAAAACTACAAAATTAGATAAAAAATACAAGATTGTCTATGATGTCGATATCTTTTCAAAATAAAGTGTTTTGGTTGTGTATTTTAAGTGTTTTTGCTTAAATATGGTATGTATCGACACATACTCATTGTCTGTTGACACATAATTACAGAAACGCCAATTGAGAGGTATATATCGACACACGATCTTATAGTAAAAATTGAGAGGGAGGGTGTAGAGTGTTAGAATGAAATACAAAAAATTAATTTTAAATTTTTTGGTGGAATTTTGAATTGTTTACAAACTAAAAAAAAAAATTTATAGAGGGTATTTTGGTAATTTTGCATTTAATGATGTGACATTGAAAAATTTATGAAAAGTTATGTGTGACTTTAAAAAATTAAAAAAGTTATGTGATTTTCTAATAATGTAAAATATAAGTAATTTTTAGTTTAAAAAATCCTATAAAATATATAGATTTTTAAGACTAGTATATGACAAAAGAAATAAAATGGCATCATTCTAGTTATAATTGTAGGCATGAAAATTTTGTCATGTTTATAAATTTTAAAGTGGGCAAAAGAAAAGTCCAAGCCCAAACGATTTCCAAGTCAAACGAAAGCCCAAATGACTTCCAAATCAAAAACTTACGCCCAAATGACTAGTAAGTCAAATGTGAAGCCCTCGTAGCTTTAAAGTCAAGCCAAAAAGGCTAAATGACTCTCAAGTGAAACCTTAAACGCAAACGACTTACAAGTCAAAACTAAAAACCGAAAAAATAACTTCCAAGTCAAAATGAAAATCAAAACCCACAAAGTCTTAGGACTAACATAAGAATAGGCTTGTAAAGTCTTTGAAATAACCCAAGCTAGGTTTACAAAGTGAATCCGGTAGCCCAAAGCTTAGGGGGTCTTGCTCTATAAATAGAGGATCCCTGCTTTATCTCAAGAAAAGGAGAAGAATAAAAAAACTCTTTCTCCGCTCTCTCAAACTCTACAGCACCAGCCATCTAAGAGGAGGTTATCAAAGCACACCAAAATTCATGCCTAATTCCCTTGAATCTTTAGTTCTTGAATTGAGATAAAGCTGCAAGCCCTCAATCAAGCCAAGTCAGATCTTTGACGACATCAATTAAGCTCAATATTGGTGGAGATCGAATAAGAGAAATTTATTTCTTTTTATTTTGTCAAGAGATCCACATATGATCAATACAATTCTTTAATTGTAATTTTGTGCATTTATTTTGCGTCTTTCCTATTAGGATATTATTATTATTATTATTTATGTTTACCTGTCCAAGGGCATTATTGTACTTTTGTACTCACTTCTACAGTTATATATAAGTACCTCAGCAACCCTATTCGGTATGTTCCCTAACCTAAACTCTCACATGGTATCAGAGCATACCTACTCTTAACCCTAACTCTCTCTCCCCTGCGTCGTTCAAAAAAAAAAAATCGAAACCCTGACCCTAGGCAGCACTAGCGGCGCCGCCTCTCCCCTACCGCACGCCGCCTCACTGGCCACCGCCCCTCCCTGCAACCACTAAGGTTGCTTCGGGTTCTTGTTCTCTCGATTGGTGATCCTATGGCATCCTCCCAAAATCTTTCCTCTCCTCCTCCTCCACCATGTCCTTCTCCACCGGCACCATCCTTGCCGACCGATGCACCTCGGACCGCTAGCTCTCTTCCCCCGCCTCCTCACCTTGGTTCGTTGCCCCTCCCTGCCTTGGGTTCCTCGACCGTCGGGCACTATTATGGTTTGTCTTACCCCTCTTTCAATCATACTATTAGTTACCTTGGGTACTCTTCTCTCTGTTCTGGAATTGATGGTGGTCCATCCCTTCTCGGTCTTCCACCCATCTCCTCCAGTTCTATCCCTACATCACACCTGGGTCCTGGTCTCCTACCCGCCGCCCCTTTTCCCGCGTCGCCTCTTCCTGTTCCATCACAAGTCTTATCTCTATTAAACTTGACGGCCCTACTGATTATCATGCTTGGCATGAACAAGTATTTATGCTTTTACATGCCCATCGTCTTATAGGATTTGTTGATGATTCTTTTCCCTGTCCGTCTGTTCAAATTCAAGCTCCAACTGGCATCTTCTTGTCCAAACCTGATTATCAAACTTGGACCTGTATAGATCAAAGTATCCGTGCTTGTCTCTTGGCCTCTTTAGCCCGTCCTATTCTTAATGATGTCATCCATCACCCCACTTCCAAAGAGATGTGGGACGCACTTGCAAAATGCTTCCGTGATCACTCCCTAGCTAAAGAATTCGATCTCCGGTCCCAACTTGTGACTCTTCGAAAAGACACTAAATCCATGACTGCCTATCTTACCGAACTCAAAACCATCGCTGACAACCTTGCTTCCATAGATTCTCCAGTCTCGAATCGGGAACTGATGCACTATGCCCTATTTGGTTTGCCCCCAAAATATGCCGCTTTCAACACCTTTACCCGACAATCCTCTCGGAATTTTCCTTTTGAACAACTCAAGACTGCCTTACTCGATGAAGAAGCTGCTATGTCGTGATAATAACTATTGTGTAGAATTTGATTCGTCCTCTTTTTGTGTTAAGGACGAGGCCACGGGGATGCCCCTCCTCAGGATACACAGTAATGGACCTCTCTACGGCTTCTCATCACACTTCACGAGTCTCATAGCTCAGACTGCACCTGCAGATTTATGGCACAGGTGCTTAGGACATTTAGGTCATTCTGTTTTTGATATTTTGCGTACTCGTTGTTTACTTAGCTCTAGCTCTAGTTTAAATTCAATTAAACATTGTCATGCCTGCTGTTTAGGCAAATCTCATTGTTTACCTTTAGCTCGTGTGTTGCATACAACTACTGCTCATTTACAGTTAATACATTCTGATGTTTGGCAATCTCTTGTTCAATCTAATTTTGATTTACGCTATTATGTGGTATTCATCAATGACTATTCACGTTTTACAAGGTTATACCCGTTGCGGCGCAAAGATGAAGTTTATTCCCTCTTTTCTGATTTCAAAGTTTTTGTTGAAAATCAATTTAATACAACCATAAAATATTTTCAAAGTGATGGAGGCCGTGAGTTTGACAACAAGCAAATGGCTGCTCTATGCCAAACTTATGGCATCCACTTTTCATGTCCTGATACTCGACAGCAAAATGGAGTGGCGCAACGCAAGTATCAATATTTAAGTGAAATGGTACAGACCCTACTTTTTCAGGTGCAATTACCCTATGAATTTTGGGCTGATGCCGCGTGTATTGCATGCTTCATTATTAATAGGTTACCTACCTCGCTTTTACAAAACCTGTCCCCTTTTTGAAAAGCTTTTTAATCAAGCGCCAAACTACAACCTTTTCGGGTCTTTGGGTGTGCTTGTTATCCTAACATCACATCCCGTACTATTCATAAATTGGCCCCGCGGTCCCTTCCCTGCTTATTCATTGGATATGCGGGTCGGTACAAGAGCTATCGTTGTCTTAACCCAGTCATAGGTCGTGTGCAAGTTAGCCGTCATGTGCATTTTGTCGAACATCTCTTTTCGTATAATGAACTAGTGTCTAGTAGCACAGCGCCGCCTAGTAGCCCACTCGTTGATGTGCCTCTACTACTCCCGGTTCCGCATGCCATGTCTCCCCCCACTGTCCATGCGGAGCCCACGGTTGTCACTGACGCCGTGGCTCAGCATAGCCCGCCACGTTCCCCATCTTCAACGCTAGGGGGTGTTGGCCCTATATGCTTGTCCCTTGGCCCCACCATACCGAGTGCGAACAACCCCGGTTCGTCGGTGGCCCGGTGCCCCGAACTTCCAGTCCCTAGTGAGCATCCCATGCGCACTCGGCTTAAGGATGGGATTGGCAAGTCTAAACATATTCTGTCACTTAATTCTGTGGTTGTGGACTAGGAACCTACTTGTTTTTCGCAAGCTGTTAAAAACCTGCAATGGCAGGAAGCCATGGCTGAGGAGTTTAATGCACTTCTTCAAAATCACACTTGGGATCTTGTCCCTTCTTCTTATTCTCAAAATGTTGTTGGGAGCACTTGGAAGTACAAAGTCAAGTATAAACCAGATGGCTCTGTTGATCGCTTTAAGGCTTGCCTAGTTGCTCAAGGCTTTCATCAACGTGAAGGTCTTGACTATTTTGAAACCTTTAGTCTTGTTGTTAAACCTACTACTATCCGGTTTATACTTGTACTTGCTGTAACTAACTCTTGGTCCATTCGCCAACTTGATATTAAAAATGCTTTTTTACATGGGTTTCTAAACGAGGAAGGTTACATGCGCCAGCCTCCTAGGTTCATACACCCAAAGTACCCCACGCATGTATGCCACCTTAGGAAGGCGTTATATGGTTTGAAACAGGCCCCGCGGGCCTGGTTTCACAAATTCAGTACGTTCCTTTATAGTCTTGGGTTCTATTGTAGTAAAGCGGATCCCTCTCTCCTCATTCAGCGATCTCCAAACAACATTGTGTGCCTGTTGCTGTATGTTGATAACATTATCCTCACCGGGTCAAACTCGGCATTGTTAACCAAACTCACCACATCTCGTTCCACTCAGTTTGCTATGAAAGACCTTGGCCCGCTTCACTACTTCCTTAGAATTGAAGCTACACAATCACGACATGGCCTATTTCTATCTCAACACAAATATACCTTGGACCTTCTTCGTAAGCATGACATGCTTGAGGCAAAACCTGTTCAGACCCCAATCCCAGCTCGAGCACAACCCTTTGTGGCTGATGGTGACTTACTTGTTGATCCGAATGAGTTTCGTAGTGCTATGGGTGCTCTCCTGTATCTCACCATGACTCGACCTGACATATGCTTTGCGGTTAATCGTGTGTCCCAATACATGCACACTCCTACGACCTCTCACTGGCAGATGGTGAAGCGTATATTGCGTTACCTTAAGCACACTCCCGACCATGGTCTCACCATTACCCCAGGATTCTACACATCTGTCACTGCCTATGCTGATGCTGATTGGGGTGGGTGCCTTGACACCCATCACTCCACTACAGGGTTCGCTTTGCTCCTCGGCCCTAATCTCATTTCTTGGCGTGCTAAGAAGCAACCTACTGTTGCTAAATCCACAACAGAGTCCAAGTATCTGGCCGTTGCCAAAGGTGTCGCTGAGTGTGATTGGATACGTTACCTTTTCGTGATGTTGGTTTGCGCCACACGGGTCCTATTATTATTTACTGCAATAATGTTTCTGCCACCTACTTAGCTGCGAATCCCATCACAAATGATCGCAGCAAACATGTTGATGTTGATTTTCATTATATACGAGAGAAGATGATTAAGGGTGATATCCAGGTTCGATACATGCCTACTACCAAGCAGGCTGCTGATATCTTCAGCAAGGGATTGACTACAGATCGCTTCTGCTTCCACAAAGCCAATATGCACGTTGACCCCCCCGGCACAGATTGAGGGGGCGTAGTAGAATATTATTATTATTATTTATGTTTATCTGCCCAAGGGCATTATTGTACTTTTGTACTCGCTTCTATCGTTATATATACGTACCTCAGCAACCCTATTGGGTATGCTCCCTAGCTTAAACTCTCACATTTCCCATTTTGATTTTAAATCTATGTTCACATTAATATTTGCTTTTAAGTCTCAAATTGTTGCTAAAAGCATTGCACTGTGGTACACATGAAAAAAATATGTTCTGTTTTAGAATTTCTGGTGTATTTGATCAAAAAGTATTGAAGGTAATATTAAAATATTCTCAAGTTACATAGAAATATCTACTATTTTCCTATACTCACAGAAACTCGAGATTCAGTAAATAGGCAGGCATTAGTAGGGATGCCAACAGGATCGATAAAACCTGTTTATCTGCACGGGGCACCCTGTTTCGGGTGAACATGGGTAAAAGTGAGATGGATAGTGGGTAAGATTGGATACACGTGGTCATACCTGCCATGGGTATGGGGTGAGTACGGATATAATGTTGTACTTGTTCCGCTCCGCTTCGCCTTGCTTCATACGCACCACACCTAGCCGTAATACTCGTTCCATTTTATATTTAATTAAATTTTAAATTAAAGAATATGTACCTAGACTCAACTTATCATCAATGTTATAACAAAATATAATTAAATTCTTTAAAATTGTTAAAATATAATGTATAGGTTATTAATATCTGTATATTGGGTCATTTGGGCCCAGGGCTTATGTAAACTTCTATTGTACTCCTCTCCTGTAAATATACGAAAGGGTTTCCATCATTCTGTGGGTTCCTCCTTATTCTTTCATGGTATTAGAGCCTAATATTGCTCTTTCGTACATTGGCTAACCCTAGCCGTGCCTCACCAATCAAAACAAACCAACCCTAACCGTCGCTCAAAACCCTAGCCATCGCGCTGCGCCACCCATCACAAACCCTAGCCACCATGCCTCCAACCAAAACCCTAGTCGTGCCTCACCAATCAAAACAAATCATAAACAAAACCTTAGCCGCCTATCTCTCACCGGTTTTTGTTGTTAATTGTACTCGCTTCGATGATTGGTTTTGCTTCACAATCTGGGCTACCTTTCTTTGGTGCTCCTGTATATAGTGAGAATATGTTATCTACTCCATATTTTTATCCTGCAAATAATACTTATGCTACTGGTTCTAATTTCTATTCAGGGTTTGCATCTCCTCAACACATTTTTTAATCTCTTACTGCTCATTGTACTCCTATAATTGATTTTTTTCTGGATAATGGATAGTTGTGCATCATTTCATATGACTAATAACCCTAGTTTGCTAATGTTACTTAGTACTTATCGTTGATGTGATAAAATATTGGTTGGCAATTGTGCCTCTTTATCTGTTGTCGGGGTTGGATCTGGTTTTCCTAGTACACTTGTTGGTGGTTTCAATTTGCATAGTATCCTTTATGTCTCTAGTCTTTCCACCAATTTAATATTTGTTTGCCAATTCTGTAAAGATAGTTGTGCTAGCTTGGGGCCTCTTTTCTCTGTTCCTAAGTCATCCTATACACATGTTTCATTAGTTGCTTCTAAAATTACACAGTCTCTCTGGCATCGTCGACTTGGTCATCCCGGGCAGCCGGTCTTATCCTCAGTAGTCAAACAAAAGTTCAATTCCTGTTCAGGTTCTACCTCAAAGTCCAGTCTTTGTCATGCTTGTCAATTGGGCAAACACAATCAATTACCCTTTCAGAAATAAGTGTCGAGTACTTCTCAGCCATTTGATATTGTTCATTCGGTTGTATGGGCATCTCCTGTTTTCAGTTTCAGTGGTTATAAGTATTATTTGCTTCTTCTGGATGATTATTCTCATTATGTGTGGATCTACCCTATGCGTGCCAAATCTGAGGTGTTTAGTTTATTTGTTCAGTTTCATAATCTCATCTTAAATTAGTTTGGTGTTGAAATTAAGCAATTTCAGTGTGATAATAGAACCGAATACAATAATCGCGATTTCAATGGCCTTTGTGCACGACAAGGCATTCTAAGTCGAATTTCATGTCCTCACACCTCACTACAGACTGGTAAAGCGAAGCATATGCATAGAACAATTGGAAATATGATGAGATCTCTTCTATTCTAGGCATGTATGCCTCTAGAGTATTGGGTTGAAGCTATGCTTGTTGATACTCGCATTATTAATCTCTTGCCCTCTACTTCCATTAAGAAGAAGATTTTGTTTCAAAGCCTTTATAAAAAGAAGGTTACATATGATCATCTTCGGGTTTTTGGATGTACTTGTTATCCAAATTTAAGTGTCACTGCACTGCATAAACTTGCTCCTCGATCCAGTCTGTGTGTTTTCTTGGGATATCTGCTTAATTGTAAGGGCTATAAATGGCTTGATCTATCTACTAACAAAGTGATCATTTCTAGACATGTCATCTTTGATAAAACAGATTTTCTGTCTGCTCGGTTGGAGGCTATTGCAAGGTTACAATGCATCGTTTTCAACAAGTATTCTCAGCACTGCTCGCTTCGTCTCCATTTGTTGGGATGTCACCACTTGCCATCCGACTGAACCCCGCTCTTGCTGCCAACCGTGTGCCTCCCACGATTGCCCCCCCCCCCCCCCCCCTCTTCGCGCAATCCACCGATGACATCCAGTTCCACCATGAGTGATGTCCCTACTCGTGAGCCATCTCCACCCCCGGCCACACCACCTACTCTCGTTCCCTCAGTTCATTCTTTGATCACTCGTTCTAAACCCGGTATAGTGAAGTGCCTTTTTAAACCCTCTATGCTTGCTCATACGGTTTTGCCCGATATTCCTTACCCTTATAAGCAAGCTCTTGAGGATGAAAATTGGAAAACTGCAATGCTTGATTAATATCAAACTCTTTTACGCAACAATACTTGGACATTGGTACCTTGTCCTAATCATGCTAATGTCATCAGGTCAAAATGAATTTATAGGGTTAAACAAACTCCAACAAGTCAAGTTGAATGCTACAAAGCGTGATTGGTAGCTCAGGAGTTCGCACAACGCTATGGGATCGTTATGGTGAAACTTTCAATCCTGTTGTCAAGCATGCTACAGTTCATACTATTCTCAGTATCGCCACTTCTCGTAAGTGCCCCATTCATCAGCTTGACGCCAAAAATGCTTTTCTGCATGGCACTTTGTATAAAGAAGTTTACATGAAGCAACCGCCTAATTTTGTGGATTCTCGATTTCTTGATTTTGTTTGCAAGTTGAACAAGTCTCTATATGGTCTTAAGCAAGCACCTAGTGCATGGTGTACTCACTTTGCTTCGTTTCTCCATCATCTTGACTTCTACAGCTGTAAGTCTAATTCATCATTATTTTTTTTACATCGAGGGATAATACCATCTTATTGGTGTATGTCGACAATATTGTTATCACTACTTCTTCTGATTCATTACTCCACGCATTACTTCACTCTATTCGCTGTGAGTTTGATATGACAGATTTAGGATGCCTCAATTATTTTCTCGGAATTTCAGTATCTCATCTCTCTACAGGTCTATTTTTGTCTCAGTCAAAGTATGCTCATGATCTTCTTGATAGGACTGATATGCACTCATGCAAACCTGTTGCGACGCGTTCTGATTCCAAGTCCAAACTATCATTGACTGATGGCGATCTTATGTCTGATCCTACTATGTGCCGGTCTGTTGTTGGTGTCTTGCAATATCTTACCTTTACACGTCCTGATATTTCATACATAGTACAATAGGTGTGCCTTTTCATGCATGCTTCTCGCCTTCTATATTGGGTCACTGTAAAATGCATTCTTCGCTACATTAAGGGTACCTTGGATCATGGCTTGACTATATCTCCTACCTCTTTAGATTAGCTTGTGGCTTACTCTGATGTTGATTGGGCAGGCTGTCCCAATACCTGACATTCCACGTTTGGCTTTTGTATTTTTCTTGGTGGCAATATTATCTTCTGGTCTTTTAAACATTAGCCTACTGTCTCTCGCTCTAGTGCAGAAGCTGAATATCGCACCATTGCCAATGCCATTTCAGAATGTTGTTGGCTTCGCTCCTTATTACATGAACTTGGTGTTTTTATTCCTCAAGCTACATTGGTTTACTGTGATAATCTTTTTGCTACATGCTTGTCTACTAACCCCTGCAGCATGTTCGTACTAAGCATATTGAAATTGACATTCACTTTGTTCAGGAGCATGTTTAGATGGGCCTTGTTCGAGTTTTTCACATTCATTCCTCGCAGCAAATTTTAGACATTTTCACAAAAAGTCTTAGGGGCACTTATTTCTTTTATTTAAAGACAATCTTCACATTCGTTTATCTTCTGCTTTAATTGAGGGGGATGTTAGAATATAATGTATATGTTGTTAATATCTGTTTATTGGGCCATCTGGGCCCAAGACTTATGTAAACTTGTATTGTTCTCTCCTCTTATAAATATACGAGAGGGCTCCCATCATTATGTGGGTTCCTTATTATTCTTTCAAAAATAGTATTAATAATTAATATGAATGGGTATGGATACTCATTTGGTGCCCATATTAGGATGGGTAATGAATGCCTATTGGATACTTGCGGGTCATGGAGCACGGGTATGGGTACAGGTACAAAACCTGCAGCACTGGGTATGAGTACCTACTTCATCCCGTGTGGGTATGAGTATGAATTTGAATGGCAGGAACGGGCATAGAGGAGGCATCCCCTATATTTGTCCCGCCCCATTACCATTACTAGGCATTAGACATGAAGAGCAATGTTTTAAATGCCCCAGTGTATGTTTATGTATGTTGGGGAATAAATAATCAGGTCAATAAATCAACCGCGGTACTAGCCTTGGAGGTACGTCCCTATCGGCACCCCTATACCCCCCCCCCCCCCCCCCCCCCCAACAATGGCTAGCACCCAACACGTACAAAATCACACCAGTGGTATAAGCAATTCCGCCAACCTCTGGCCCCCACAGTATCTAGTACCGCTCGCCTTTATCGCGTACATAGGCGTCCCGGTACCTCTTGCTTCCTCCGCCAGTAAACACTTGACCATATTACCGGAAGGCTCCGTCCTACCGTGGACCTCAGTACTGCTAACCCTAGCTACCGCCTACCCATCCGTGGTATACAATCATCATCCTCTTACTAGCGTGTACAAACCCAGGCAGTACCACCGCCCCTCTTAACCAATCATCACCCAGGCGGTACCACCTCCGCCCGGCCAATCAATACCCAGCACCTGCCTTTACCCCCCATGCTAACCAATCCCACTCTCCCAGTACCGCCAACCCCCAACTACTGCCAGCATCATCGATCCTCCACTTCCTATAAATACCAACCTCACCCCTCTCATTCAAGGCAAGCTCTCCGAGGATTGACCCCGCATCTCTCTTAAAGCCTCCCAATGCCTCACCACCCCACACTTCTCCTATCTCTCTCCTTTGGGGTCTAACACCCCACACGCTCTCCTAAAGAGACCTACCGTCTCTTTCTCTTGTCCTAGGCCTGGGTTTGTTCCCACTCCTCCACGATTATCGTCCGATATGCCTCCTTCTCTCCACAGGCCACGATTGTCACCTCGCTCACCCATCCTTATCAGGTATTATCTACTTTACGCATACCTATTGCTGCTACCACTTCTCTTACTGACTTAGGCATCGGAGGGGTCCCCCGCGGTCCAAACCACCACGGGTCCTCTGACGGCCTTGCTCGTTTTGTAGGTATGTCCGGGTTAAACGTGCCAGCAGCTACCTTCCAACGAGAGTTTGAGCCCAGCTCTCATCCAGAAGTAACAAATATTTATTACTCGAGGCACTTGGGTCTGGCTCTCAGCTTAAGCTGTAAGCCCCAACCAAATTTTCCCGAAACAATGTATAAATATCTTATTATTTATCTTGAGTTTGAATCCAATTTGAGCTAAAATTCAATTGTTACAAACTTACAAGGTCTAGGCATGAGTTTAGCGTGAGTATTGACAAAATAAAGTCACAAAAGGGCATGTATTTTATTGATTAGAGCTAAAATGTTTTTAGACGTTGTTGTAAGACTAATTTTTAATGAATAATTAATGCTCAACATCAATATATATTAAGGGCATGTTTAGTATAGAGTTACAAATAAGGGGTAATGATTAATGGGGTAACCATTACTCCTTTAAGACTTTTTCTTTTCATATTGTTTGGTTGTATTCTTTTTAAAGAGGTGACCATTAACTTAAGAATATTTTTTTGTATTTGGTTTGAGTGCAACCCTATTCCATGGTTCAAAATTTGTTCTATTTCATAGTTAATAACCCCTTCACCATCAAATGAAGCTACAAATCTAATAATGGTTTAAAATTTGTCCTATTTTATGGTTAATATTATCATTCTAAACATATTTAACCACTAATCAAAAATTTGCCCTATTCACACTAAAAAATGGGTAAGAAAAACCAAAATCAAAAACACTAATTTTATACTATTAGATTTTGAAGCCAAATGCACAAACTATGTCAAATACCTAAAATTGGACATATCTTATGATAGATGATGCTAATAGAGCCAATTCTAATAGACTTGTTTGAGGGTCCCATACTCTATACAAAAGAAGAATCTTACATCTCTTTAACCCCATACCAAACATGTCATAAGCAGGAGCTCACAAAATTCACAAAATTCGAGAATTGATCAAGATGCAGAAGTTGGTCCACACACATCAACTACCTAGAAAATATTACTTAAGTGGTAAGAGTTAATACCGTCCAGACTAAGAACATTTATGAGTCCTCAAGAGTCTCCAAATGTGATTGGAATATCTTGCTTATAATGTGACCCAAACATAACTTTATTTTGATTCTAATCCGATACAATTTTGTGATCAAATTGAATAATATAATATGACTAGTATATTTTATCATGTCTAAAGTAAACTAGGATCCGACAAGGACAAGCAACTGACATGATGGAACATGACGTTGACCCTAAAGGTTATTAGTATTGCAAATTTATGATAACAATGATTCAATAAGTTATTATACTTAATTGTTCTCACATTGTTGAAAATGACTAAAAAAGAATGCAAGAAAAATCAAAATGACACATGCTAATACAAAGCATTCGAAGGCAATGGATCACAAGAAAAATGAAGTAAGTTCAAGTGAATAATAATCCAAAAGCACTGGATCTCATTAGAACTCCGAAATTAAGCGTGCTTGGGCGAGAGTAGTACCAAGAGGGGTGATCTCCTAGGAAATCCTTGTGTTGCACCCCTCAGGTTGTGGGTTCTCGAAAACAGCCTCTTTTCAGGGTAGTATCCCGAAGGGGGAAGGCTGAGTACGCCCCCCCCCCCCCCCCCCCCCCCCCCCCCAAGCCCTCGCCCCTGGTTAGGCAGAAACCCTTAGAGCACTGAAAATGTTGCATTTTTTTTTAATAATAATTTGAAATGAATAGAACAAGATCCAATTACATGCACTATAAGATTATTTTTGACTATTTTTTTAGAACTTAGGATCAGGTATATCTATTGAGTTAAATATCTCAATATTGATTATGATGTTCTCACAAAAACATTTTAGAAAAAAATTTGAAATCCAATTTCTAACTATCACTTAAAAGAAACTCGATATAACTTCGAGCTAATTTAATATTTTAATGACAATATTTTAAAAATTGGCATTACTAGAGGCATATGCCAAAAAAAGGGATTATGAAAAAAAATTTAGGATGATATTTGGCTTGCTTAAAAAATTATTCATTGAAAAATGAGCTTAAAGATAAATACAAATCAACCTCAATAGTCAACATTGTACAAAAACACTAAGGCATGATAAGTGTAGACACATAAGAGCATGTGTCAACACACATACACTAGTAGCCAAAGTTGGATGGTTGTGCGTTAACACACGGAACTGTGTTTGTGTTAATGCTCATGGTAACAAGAGGTCATGAACGGCTACTTTTGATTTCTTTAGAAAAATTTTCAAACCTCTCAAACGGCTAGTGAGACTTCTTTTGCCTATAAATAAGCCTTCAATACTTCATTTAGCTCGTCCAACCAACAAACTCTCATTGGCTTAATTTATTGTATTCTACTCAAGATTCAAAGTATTAGGCTCCGTTTAGAAACATTAAACAATTTTTATTTTTCATTTTCAATACTTTTTTTCATCCAATTTGTCTTTTCTATTTTCTATTTGAAAAACATGTTTATGAGTAGAAAATCACTAACAATTTTTTAATGGAGAAAATTGTAAAAATACGCTCAAGTGAGTTCAATTTTTCAATTTTTTGAAAAATAAAAATTAAAGGCATAAGTGATACTCCAAATTTGAAAACATTATAATTCAATTTGAACCCAGCCCAAACAATTTGGCTAATCGATCCGAAAATGATATATATTTATGAAGATTCGAATATTGACTCCGATATAAGTAGCACTTTTTGATACGCATTTTTAAAGTGCAGATCATCTACTCATAGTGCTTAATCACACACAAAGAAAAAGAATAATTTATTATTATGCAATAATGATATAATCGACATATGCAACATATTAATGTTTGCATTTGTTGGCGCATATTCATCTTTATGTCCTCTTGTACAACGATAATATCGTCCTATTATGGACCACAACACCTTCTCTTCCAACAACCACCACCTTGTGCCTCAAAAAGGCCCCCGATAAGACAGGCTCTGGGGAGGGTAAGATGTCCGTAGCCTTATCCCTACGGGGTGCTATCTTGTAGAGAGACTATTTTCAAAGGGCTCCCAATCTTAAAAAGAACAATATTTATAAAATCCAGGTCAATAAAGCAAATAACAAACACACAAAAAAGCACGACAATCATGGACATGCAAGCCTAGGAGCATTGTGAACTAGCATCAGTGTGCTCCTCTCTCCTAACAGCTGTGTCAAACACATGTATTTTCAATCGCCACTCAGTTCTATCTAAGGTCATCTCTTCAGTAAGGCTTAGGTGGGTCAGGTTATCTCTAATCGTCTCCAACCAACGTTTCTTCGGTCTGTCTCTACCCATCTTCCAATGTGTATTATGTAGTTGTTTACATTTTCTAAGAGAGCCGGTAGTCGATCTCCTCCTAACATGCTTGAACCATTACAGACGCCACTTCCTCAACTTACCCTCAATGGGAGCAACGCCAAATTTTTTTTTTTTTTTTCCCCTTATAACATCATTTCTGATCATGTTCTTCCTATACGTCCACACGTTCACCTCAACATTCTCTTTTCCACTACGTTCAACTTCTAAGTATGGTGCCTTTTAACTGGCCAACAATCAACACCATATAACATAACTGGTCTTAGACATGTGTATGCTTTGTCATTCATTCACACTATTGGAATCAACTTTTGTTATTCATTCTGCAAAAATAAGTGTCACTAAATTAACTCATATGGTACTCTTATGCATCATCGGCCTTGAGAGGTGGATCGTGCGTTGTAAGTTAGAATTGATGGCAAGAACAAGATAACATGTGAGAAAGAGAAAGAGTGGAGTGAGGAGAAAAAGAAAGAGAAGGAATGTGAGATTAATTTAGAATATTCTAGGACCATAACGGTACAAAATTTTTTCAAAGGGTAAGAAAAATTGAAAAATGCTTTTCCAAGCGCCGCCCCCCCCCCCCCCCCCCCCCCCCCCCAAAAAAAAAAAAAAACTAGGCTTCAAAACAACAATTTCAATTTTTTAGTTTCCTAGAAAATTTTTCAAGAAAACTGCAAAACTCCCTTAATCTTTTGGTGTTTTCTTAAAGTTCTCTAAGCACCAATTGTTCTTTCTTTGATTAAGATTATTGAGTTTAATTGGTATAACTTTACCTTTTTGCTAAGCTTGATTGATTATATAATCATTCTTTCAGGAGTCTAATTCCTTTTTTTCTCAAACTCATTTTTTTCAAAAGGTTGATCCTAAACCTACGTACAAAATGATCGGTTGTAAAAGATTGAATCTTGAACCTACGTTAAAATTAGATCCTAAACCTACAATAGCGGTTGTAAAAGGTTGTCTTGAGCCTAAGTTTCAAAAAGGTCATCAAGCTCAGTGAAAAACTCAAGTAAGAAAAAGTAATCACTTGGGAAGTAGATTAACTGTCAACTTAGAAGTAAACCACTGCAAAAACCATGACACATATTTTTCTTCTTCTTTTTACTTTCTTCACTTATTATTTGCTCTTCATTTTAATTATTAGTCTTTAAATTTTATGTTTTTAACTAATGGCTAAAAGACCTAAATCACAACTCTTGGGTTGCTCTTTGAGCATTCAAATGACATGATTACTATCCGAATTAAATTCAATATGATAAAGATTATAGGAGTATGTGTGGATGCTTCAATCAGTGCATGCTTCACACTGGTACATTCAAGAAATATGCTAGTGACATGGGTAATGTTTGAAGTCAATTATTTTCTTTTCCCACGTTTTTTTTCCCCCTTATCTAGTTTAAAGTGTCCAAGTATTTGGATATAAGTATCCAAATACAACATAGATACCTCCGGATAAAACAGAAGTCGAAATGACTATATCGATCACAGCACAATAGGCAAGTAAGAATGGGATATAGTCCCAACCTTGGCTGTGCTTTACCATCAAGGTCATAACTAGTAACTAAATAGAAACCAAGACCAATACATTTAACTCATCATCTATGGTGACCTAGAGGTCACAGGTTTAAGGCTCGAGAAACAATCTCTTCACAGAAGCAGAGACATAATTGCATACATCTAACCCTCTCTAGATCTATTTTAGTGGAAGCCTTCAATGATAAGGTTGCAGTTTATCATCCTCCTGTAACTAAAAAAATACGTAATCCTAGAAGCATCTAAGGTCATGTCAAGAAACTATGACAAATGAATTGTGCGCAAAAGTTAGCCTACAACAAAAATCTAAGTCCGCTCCCACAAGGAACGGTCAGTTACATGATTAAAGTAGGGCACTGCGCTTTTTCATGAACCATATCCTCAACAATCCTTCAACCCACCATGTCTTCTCGGCTCTTCTTTTCTGCCTCTTAAGATAACTAGCTCCCACCAATTCCTATTAGAAGTTAGCCTAAGTAAGTAATTATGGTCATGTTTGGATTTGCTAAAACACAAATCACAGCAAAACCAAACTAGCACTAATGCACTGGGTCTCATTAGAACTATGTATAATCGTGCTTAGACAAGAAATAGTACTAAGACGAGTGTGACCGTTGGGGAAGCCCTTGTGTTGCACCCCTATTCAACACACTTAACAAAAACATAGTTTGGATTTGCCAAATGTTTTTCAGAAAAGATGCACTTAAAAGTAGTTATTTATTTTTGACTACATTTTCAAACTGCAGAAGGTGAAGAAGCAGACACAATAAGATAAACAGACACCAACTACATACTCTTTGCCCATGATATCTAGAGTTATTTATTCCGTTTGTTCCTAATATTTATAAGTTTGTTCAAACTAGTCTCTAATCTTTTTTTAAAACATAGTCCATGTTTTATTTTGCGACTAAATTGATCCTCCATCTAGTGAGCAAAACTAGGTAAAATTAAAAAGACGAGGGATTAATTTTGTCATAAAATAATGCATGGGGTAACTATTTGAAAAAAAAAAAATGAGAGACCAATTTGAATAAGGCTATAAAGATTAGGAATCAACGGAGTAAATAACTCCAATATCTATGAATTAAAGTGGAGCAAGAAAAATGCAAATACTATGATGCATATCAGGCACAGGAACAAACACTAACAAATAAAAAACAGAAGGTTCAGCTCAACACAAGAAACATTCGATGAATTTCCTTCAATAGTTGCAGTTAGTGATGAATCATGTAGCTGACTAAGTTGTAATATTCATTAATACCTCACACTATTGCCTCCTGCAAGTCAACATATGCTCGTTCAATCCAAGGCGAGGGGCGGAGGCACACTCGGACCTCATGCTCCTCTGGTATTGCTGGTTGTTTCGGCACCATTATTTCGAGAACCGTTCCTGTCTCATCACAGTATGCTTCAAGCTTGGCATCATCAGGGATCCTAATAGGCAGGGGAATTTCCCGAATAAACTCCCCAGGCGGGCAGTGTTCGGGTGTCAGATCTGAAAGTTTGAATGTTCTACCATGTCTCTTAATGAGCGGTGAGCAAGCAGTGCTAACACAAGCTACCTTGACAATCCCGTGTGATGGAGTATTCCTCCATGTGACTTTCACCCTCTGAAGATCAGCGAAAGGAAGGCTAACAATGATCAAGAAGCCCTTGTCATCTTCATAAATAGTTTTTGCTGCGGTCACAGGTCCGTAGACATTCTTCATCACCCCGCTAAATTCATTCGTCCATGGAAACTCAATTGAATGGCTTCCCACATCTGGGTTTCCCTCACAACGTGAATTAATGCGTAAAAACCCATCATCTCCATTCACATGCGGATAAAGGTCCTTCCTTGGTCTCTTGCAAGCGGAGGAAAGATCCACCCCATTGCAATCGTCAGTTTTTGAAGGCTGAGATGAAAGATTCAGACCCGTACTGGGACTCCCTTTTCTTTGATGTTGACGATTCGAGGTGATCTTCAATGGTCCAGCAGGCCGCTCAGGCTCAAATTCCACGGGTGGAAGGTTCCTCCAAGAGCCGAAATCACTCGCTTCATCAAGTATCGAGAAATTCAGTTCTCGGCCTGTGAGCTCCCTCCACCTTTTCTTGTCACACTCATCCACACCGATGAGATCTGGTGATGTGACAAGCTCAATTCCGTGGACACATTGAGGATTCGACAGACCCCGATAGTGCTTCCTCTGCATTTTATGAGACCTAACGAAACCCCTCTCCACACTGAATGGAAACGGCCGTTCTCCTTGCCTCGAGTGCCCATTCATATAACTCCGCAACTGCATCTTCCCCAACGCATTTTCTGGTCTCTCCTTAAACACCCACATATACACGTTCTCCATATCATGCTGCACTAAGAAAGCATCAAGCTTCAAATCCGACTTGTCAAAACCCGTCCAACCATTACTATCCCTAGTAATATTACACCTCGAACTCTCCTTCAACACAGGCTTGAAGTAGAAATTGAAGAAAAACCAAGCACCCCATATTGTGTCAACACGTTTCGCACATCGTTTCCCAACTTTTGGGACATTCACAATCATCTCAGCCTCATAAACCTGAGGCCCAAGCCCAACATCTAGAAGGTCACAACCATCATTCCATAATGAAGGGGACACACCAAGTTCCACTGACAAAGGCAGATTAATATCGGGCGGACCCAATTGCGAAACAGGCCGGTTCCCATCTCTCTCAGATTCATCATGGGACGACGAACTCGAATCCATGGACAAAACCGTTGAAGGGTGAAAATTCTCAAAAGATAAAGTTGTAAGAAGCGCTTCCGCCATCTTTTTAATTAATCCCCTCTATATCCCTAAAACCTAGGGTTTCAATTTATAATACTAAAAACAACAAATCACCCACATGATTTCACCAATCCAATCAAAGAAATCCTAAATTATCAATCAGATTAGGGCAAAACCCAACAAGAAAAAGAGACCCAATAAAGCAAATACATACCCAAAAAGAATCGATTTTGAATCAGATACTGGATCTAGAAAAGGGAGAGGGGATCAAATGAAGACATGGAGAAACCAGAGGATCTCGTGGAGATTCGGGGAAGAGAACCGAATCAAAGCGATCAAATCCATGAGACCCAGAAAAGGAAAACAAATGAACAGTAAAAAGAGAGAGAGAGAGAGAGAGAGAGAGACAAATCAAAGAGAGATTCAAAGAGGAATTACCAGATGAAATATTCTCTGGATCCACTCAAACGAACACGAAAAGGAGTGATATTCATAGCGTTCAAGATGAGAACGAGAGAGAGAGAGAGAGAGAGAGAGAGAGAGAGAGAGGATCACCGAGAGAGATTTGGGGATTGTTTGTAGGCGCTCCGCCGCTGAGGGATGGAAAATTGGAGAGGGCGTGTGGTAGTGGTGGCGGGTGGTGTTGAATAATGTTCATGGCGGTGACCTTACCGCTTTTGTACTTTTTTTTTTTTGAGATATGAAAATGACTTTTTTTTTTTATCTGAGCGATGAAAATGACTTGGACATGTAATAATTTAAGGTGATTAATTAAAAAATTTTAGATTTTTGAATGTAGTTTTATAAATTTTAAAAATTTTATGGTGATTAAATAAAAAAATATAATAACTTTTAATGTAATTTTTTTTGGGGAAAGCCTTCTTTTGTTTTTTCAGCTCAAGTACTGGTGGAACAAAGATGTCTTAGATAGATAATAATTTATAGTGATTAACTAAAAATTTTTAGATTTTCAAAGGTTGTATTTGAAAAAATGAAATAGTTTGGTAGTTAAATAAAAATTGATCACTCTTTAAAGTGCTTGTTTGAAAAAATATCTTTATGCTTTTGTACCTTTTTTAGCTTTAGCACTGATGGGGTAAAAATGACTTAGATACATAATAAATTAAGGTGATTGATTGAAAAATTTTAGACTTTATATTTCGCCCTATCAGTCCTCCACGACCCAAATAACTCAATTTTCTCCCATGAACTATTTGTGCCAATGGATTAGTTCAATCCAAAACTTGAGATAATAGGTGTGGAGGTGGTTTTCTGGAAAAAAAAAAAAAAAAAAAGTTATTTTTTATTAAAAAAAAATCCTTCGACTTCTGTATCTTCTTTATTGGGTCACGCCCACTAGTGGGATGAAAATGACTTTGATACACAATGATTTAAGGTAGTTAATTGAAATTTTTAAATTTTTTGAGATAGTTTTCTGAAAAATGAAAAAAGTTGTGATGATTAATTGAAAAATGACAACTTTTTAATGTATTTTTTTGTCAAAAACTGTTCCACTTATCGACGGAAAAAAAATGACTTAGATATACAATGATTTAAGGCCATTGATTTAAAAATTTTAAATTTTTGGAGGTCACTTTCTGGAAGTAAAAAAAATTGGATGGTTAAGTAAAAAAATAACTATTTTTCAATGTGGTTTTTTGTGGGGGAAAAAAAACTTTTTGCTTTTATACTTTTTCTTCGCATAGGCACTGATAGGACTAAAATGACTTTGGTTCATAATCAAACAATTATATATTTGTCAAAAAAACACCTTAAATTATATTAGAGAAAAGAAATAATGTTTATACATGTAAAAAAACAAACATCTAGGAAGTGCGGTAGCAACAACATATGGTAGGAAAAAAATAAGACCATTAATTTTGTCACTGTTCGTGTGATAACCATATACATAACATTGTGAATGAAAAGATGATATGACAATTGAATAGACGATTTGATGAAGGATGTTATAATTTATATTTTTTTTCTCAAATATAATATATTTTTAAAGTTTATTTCACTTGTATTGATGAATCATAATATGCGAACTAATTATTAAAGAATCAAATTATAATTAACTAATTTAATTGTAGTAAATCAAATTAAATATAATATGGTGTTCAAAAGAAATTAAATATAATATAGGGTGCACTACTATGACATAGCTTGAGCCTTTGACGGTGGAAACGGGTAGAGCCTGCACCAGTTGAGAGCTCTTTGGTGCATGTTATGTGGACTAGTCTTTCCCCCTTTTTTTTTCCATAAAAATTCGATAAGATTTAGAAATTCTATCTATGAAGGAAGTAATTTGTCTTATTTTATTTTAGTTTGTAAAGCTGGGTCATAAAGTTCGAACTCGTCCATGCTAATACACCAACCTTTGTTTACACCAACCTTTGTTAGCAAAATACGGTACCAAATTTAAATAAGATTTAATATATATGTGTATTATTCGACAATATAAAAAAAAAATATTGGTTAACAATTCATTGACTCATAAAAGTTAAGAATAAGATTAGTTACAATAGCTGTAATAAAAATATAACATCTATCTAATACATTATACCAAACACCCCTTTTCTCAAAAAAAAAAAAAAACCCTCCATACCCCAAATGAAGGGGATTACTTCAATGAAGAATTCATGTCTGAGTTAAAGATATGTAACTGAAACTTTAAATGGAAAATTACTCCACTGCTCAAATTTAGCACAAAATTTTAGACAAAAATTATTCAATTAAAAAATAAACACCACACATCTGTAACTGAAGACTAAAATCCAAATTTAATCCATTATTGAAATCAAGCACCAAATTGAAGACCAAAGTCAATTCAAATGAAAACCAAAATATACATGTAAAAAAACTGTAAAATTAAATAACACTGCCTTATACGTCTCCACTGAAAAAGCCCGCCAACAAAAAAAAAAGAAAAAAGAATCAGAAATCATCATTCCCCCGACTCCATAAAACATCACAAAGAAGAACACAATGCAGATGCAAGGGGCAAAAGGAAGGGACCAGCCACACCCAAAGTAATAGATCTTCATAAAGGTAATAACATAATTCTTCACATACATTTTTCCAAAATTACAAGTAACACTTCATAACACCTCCAACACACGTTCTATGACCGGTTCTCTCTTCGGTAGCGTCGACAAAGATCGAGCCGATTAGGTGAAAAAATAACCAAAGCGAGCGAGATAGAATGGAGCTGGTTGGGATTTTGGGGAAATAATGGGGTTGGGTCCAAAATAAAAACAAACCTGAATTAAATATATTTTACGGGGCCCATAGATAGATATAGGAGTGCTAGTTGAGGTGATAGGTCCTTAAACCTATTTTTCCCAACACCTAGGTTCGAGTCCCATACCTTGCATTTTTCCACTATTGTACCTGTAATTTTGGCCCTTTTTTTTCCCAATTGGCCAGATTTGTGCCCTTCACTTATAACAAAAATAATTATTTATACCAAAGAGGGCACCAACATGCCCTCACCGAATCCCATTAGAACTTCGAAGTTAAGCGTGCTTAGCTGAGAGTAATACCAGGATGGGTGACCTCCTGGGATGTCCTCACCCTCAGATTGGGGACACTCGGAAACAGCCTCTCTTCAGGTTAACACCCTGAAGGGGGAAGGCTGCATACATCCACCCCCCAGACCCTGCGTAGGCGGGAGCCCTTGAGGCATTGGGTATGTTCCTTTATGAACCAACGCGGTTCACCCCAAACACGACCCCAGTTGACGCGTTCTCTAGGGGTACGCGAACTAAAACGTAGGATGAAAAATTCAACACATTATATGCTTAAATGTTAAGATACTCAAGTCCTAAACGACCTATCCTAAAGACACCTAATACATAAAAAGCCCATTTTGTTATGCAAAAATATACAAACCATGTCCAACGTAAAACATAAATCCCACAACGTGACTCACTCACAAACTGACCTACATGCATATGAATATACTGAAAAACATGATAAAAGTATTCCTTTTTTTCATGTATATATATATATAGATATTCAAAATATTATATTATTTTCCCATTAGACATATGCACCCTTGTAATTTTGTCTTTCATATATACAAAAAGCAAAGCAACATACCCAATGCTTCAAGGGCTCCCGTCTAAGCAAGGTTTGGGGGGCGGATGTATGCTAATACAATACAAACTGTAAATCAATTGGAATCACAACTAATAATATATATATTTGATAGAATACCCCCAAAAATGGAGGATTTTACTTAGAAATGGGAGAAGACATATAAAGAGAGGGGGACAAACAGAAGGAACACACATATATTCTTAACATATCAAATCCTAATACACTACTGCCTATTTATAGAAGAGAACCCTAAAAATATCTAGTGGGTGAGCTGGCATGGACGGAAGCTTCTAGACGGGGGACAGGTGGTACGTGCTCTGATTGGCGAGTGGAGGTGTGCAGCTGCGAGATTGATGGCGGGTTGGTGGCGCCATGTATGGAAGATTGGCGGGAGGGATGGCGTGATGTGTGATGGCGGTAGCCTGGGGGGGGGGGGGGGGGGGGTGGCAAAAATGGCAATAGAGGTGGTAGCAAGATGCCTTGGTGGCTGGGCAGTGCTTGTGTCGTATCAATATCGCCCCATAAAATGATCATTGTCCAAGAGAATCGACGGTGAAGAACCCACCCATGCCGCGAGAGAGGGGGGGGGGGGGGGGGGGGGGGGGGGAACTAATGGAATGGCGTACTTTTATACGCCAAATCCCACTCTGGCTCATATCATTTCCCTTCCCTCCAAAGACCCTTGCCCCCAAGGGTCATTAAAAAAGGTGTCATGAGAACTGAGGGAAGAGTTCACTTAGTGTCAAGATACCTAAACGATAAAATATTTAATCTTGAAGGCACCCCATTATATATATTAACACATCAAGGTACCTAGGTGATAAATGGTAAAACCTTAGGGTATATAAGTAATAGTTTCCCTAATTTTTATTTTCTTAAATGGGTTTTTTTTGCAAATGAACACATACATTTTATGCCATATAGCTTTAACCACCCTTTTTTTTTTTTTTTTTTTTTTTTTTTTTTGCATTTAACCACCTAAAAAACGTTTGGATAGCAAATGACCACCAGTTAATGCCTCCGTCAACCAAAACCGAATATTTCATCCAATTTTGGAATACTCCTTGTCCATTCACTATTTTAGGTTTTTTTTGCAAATGACCACATACATTTTATGATATATGACTTTTTAAATAAAAAAATGTAAAATTAAGAAAAAATAAACTCATTTTGTACAAAAATTATTATAATTCGTTGATGAATAATATAAGATACAAATACAATCCATTACAATCTTTAATCATTATTGATAAAATATATACAAAATAAATAATAGTAACTAATGGTAAATAATGTAACAAACGTAGCTACAACAGTTGTGATCCTACTATTTAAAAGTACAAATATATTTATTACAAAATAAAAATAAGATATAATCAGCCTACTGGGGGGGTTGCTGTGCCGCCGTCTGACGTATCGGTAGTGCGGTCCTCTTCATCCTCGTTCGATGAACCCAGCCTCAAGTCGTTTTGCTCCCTAGCCTCTGCGTGCATCCAGTCCTTTAAGCACACGGACATCTCCAAGCTGGAAGATGATAGCTTCGCCCTTTTCGTTCCAAGCAACCTGCCACCAAGACTAAAAGCACACTCCGATGGTACTGAAGACACCGGACATATTAGTATATCACGTGCCATGGTGGAAAGCACTGGATATTGGGCTTGATTTGTACGCCACCATTTTAAAATTTCAAATTGCGGATTCGCAGGTGTCGCAAAGAATTGGATCATCGGCGTCCGCAAATAGTAATCTAACTCGTCACATGACGTGGGAGTTTCTACTGGCGTGAATTGGTCCAACAACGTCCACGCATATGACGATTGTGAACTACTTCCACCAGATGTGGAAGATCCTACTGTAGTAGAAGTAGCTTGTGGATTATCAGATGATAATCTCCTAGAATAATGAGAAAATAAAGTGTGTAGGTCCTTATTGACTTGCTCAATTAAAACTGAGGTATTAAAAGTCGGATCTAATATTCCGTAAAAATATTCGGCAAATAGATTCAAACCCCTTCGTTTACAACGGGGATCAAAAATAGTTGCAAAACAATATAAAAGGGTAGTTCAAGAAAATATTTACAAAATTTCGTTTTCATTGCTGCAATCGATGCGGCCAACAAGGGGTTTAATCCATTACCCGACATCTAATTTACAATATCAATCAATTTTGATATTGCTTGTGGCATAGTCGGATAATAGCAACCCGAAAAAAAGTTGGTAGCCTGCCTAAACATGGTAAAAAATTTACAGATTTCATCAATTGTGTCCCAATGTACATCGTTTAGATTATAATCACTTAAATCTGAACGAGTATCATGTACAAATTCCATCAGGACATCCTTATATGGTAAAATTTTATCTAACGTATCTACCGTTGACGGCCACCTAGTTGGCGAGTCTAATTTAAATTGTTTATACTCTAAGCCATACGTCCTACATAGAGTTCTAAATCTTTTCTTTCTGGTTCCGGATGATTTTATAGCTATTATTACATCTCTTAAGGTGGAAAGAGAAGCGTTTATTAGACCTAGACTATCCATAACCATTAAATGTAGTATGTGACACATGTAACGTAGATGAAAACACCGCCCACCTAATACGGGTCTCATGTGCCTAATTAATTGTTTAACGGATGCATTGTTATTGGTAGCATTGTCGAACGTAATACTAAAAATACGTCGCTCTACACCCCAACTGCAGACTACCTTCATAATCGTACCCGTGATTATGTCAGCAGTGTGGGGGTAATCTAAATTTGCAAAATGGATTATTCTTTTTTGAAGAGTAAAGTAAGAATCGATCCAGTGTTATGCATAAGTAAGGCACACACGTCAACGAGAACATGTTCGTGTTCGTCGTAAAAAGTTCAAAGACCTCAGTTTTCATCCTTTGGTAATCTTTAAACGCATCCTGCTTTAAGGTGTTTTGAGGAATCCTTACGATGGTGGGGTTCACCGCTGTTTGCATATACCTGACGAATCTTGGGTCTTCGCCGGTGATAAAAGGCTTTTCAGCCGCAATTACGTACCTAGCTAGCTCCCATCTATTAGTTTCCTGGGAGAATTTAAAGTTAGCAAGGGCACCGGTCGCTTGCTGTACTAACCGTTGTTGGGCTCTTTCTGGGTCTTGTTCGAGGTGGGACCTAACTATATGTCTACTTAATGTGCCCGTCCCACTGCCAGGTGGATGGCTAAAGGCCTTAGATGGGTTACATAATTTACAAAAAAGCTTTATTAACTTTCCTATCTAAGTTAAAATGCTTCCAAACCCCATTAGTACTACGCCTGGTAGTACTAGTTCTTGAGGGCTGCTGGTTTTCTGTGGTGGATGTGAGTTCCTCTTCATTTTGTAAGTCAGGACAATCCTGCTCGTTGTAGGACTGTTGCTCAAAGTCCCAATCTATACTGTCAATGTATGGAGGTGATGGGCCTGATTCTATAAAAGCTCGTTCCTCAGTATTAAGTTCGACAATCCTACTCCTCTTAGGTATTATAGGCGGTCGTCGAGAAGAACTAGAACTCGAACGACCTGCTCCAGACGATGATGTGTTGTGTGCCGTGATGATAATATTACTGATTAGTATTTCAAAAATGCAACTATTAATGCAAAATTATGAAATTAGGTAGATAACTAGGAGAAAACAAATAAAATTTCGGTACTAAAATTACCGATGCAAGCAAAGCGAACTATAAAATTCGAACTTGAGCGAGATTTTACGAGCCCAACGCTTTGTCAACAACGAACTTTAGAAATTTAGAGCACAATATTACAAGTAGAAAAAGTATGTAGATGGATGTATAAAGAGAGAAGAGAGAATAAGAGATTTGTTTGTGAGAAAAATGAAATAAATGGTTTTGATATTTATAGATAAAAATAAAGTATTTTTTTTTAATTGATTTGGAGGGGGAGCATCAAACAGCTCTTTTAAGAGCCTTAACGTGCCTGGCCCGGCGGGTTCGGGCTGGTCCGGGCTTGGACCTCATATTTTTGAGGCCCGAGGCCCGGCCCACTGGCCACCTCTAGTGTCAAGCTATGACATATACTTGGCTCTTGTGCAAATTATCGTTCTGTGTTAAGTTTTTGCAATTACAACAAGAATATTGTTCCTCCACATTTAGCATAACTAAAGCAAAATTTTACATAAAATAAGCCAAACTTTTAGTTAAATTCAAAAAAAAAAAAAAGGAAGTATCATTAAAAGACATGTCATAAAATGTAAGTGATCATTTGTAAAAAAATGTAAAATTAGGAATGGACAAAGGAATATTCTAAATTGGATGAAACATTTAGTTTTGGTTGACGGATGGGTTAACTAGTGGTTATTTGTTAACTTCTTTTTTAAGTGGTTAAATGTTAAAAAAAAACAAAGGGTGGTCAAAAGCTAAATGACATAAAATATAGGTAATCATTTGTTAAAAAAACCCTTCTTAAAAATATAAAGTTACAATTATGCATAAAACTGATAAAAAGAGCATCTAAGTACGAAATGTTACCACCAAAGTTCGAAAAGAATAACATGTACACAACCCCAAGCACACTTTCATAAAAGAATCTTATTTACGAGACAAGAACAATTGAACAATCTTACCAATCCCACGTACGTCGTTACCAAGAAATTGGAAAATAAACAGTTCACCCAGATGAACAAATTCATTACAGCAATAAAAAGGTGTCCTCATTTCATCAAAGATTTCATAAAACAATCAGAATGCCAGTGAATGCATCTTGCACAAGTTCAAAATTACATCTACCACAACGTTTTTTTCTCCCGATAATTAGCGACGAAGGTCGCAATATAAAGCAGCGCACTTAGAAGAGCGAGACATGAGCCTACA
Source organism: Simmondsia chinensis (assembly GCA_018398585.1). Classification (NCBI taxonomy): domain Eukaryota; kingdom Viridiplantae; phylum Streptophyta; class Magnoliopsida; order Caryophyllales; family Simmondsiaceae; genus Simmondsia; species Simmondsia chinensis. The sequence continues at coordinate 8,007,448 of JAGTTD010000018.1, forward strand.
CGCAGAAAAACATGCAATAAAAAGTCCCAATACAAAAATATCATAAAATATACTGAAAATAAAAATGAAAATCAAAAGACTTTACAAGACCCCACCAGCACGGGATCTACCACAACGTTAATTGTGCAGAACAAAGATCATAAATGTGTACTAGCACGACCATAAATCTGATAGCAGCATATTCATTGGACGTCGAATTCACTTCCCTAGGTAGATTGCCGTGGTATAGTATTTGGTAATTACATTGTACCTGAAACCCGGTTCATCCTCGGGGTCAATACTGACATGCTCTAAGAATGGAATACGCTCTGACTGAATTCTTGAAGGAGGCCGAGAACACCCGAGTCATCGATTTCCGTGAGCAGATCTCTCAGTGATCCCAAGCTCAACGCACAGAGGGTTCAGGCCTGGTTCATCTAGAAGGCTGAATGCGGAGAACCCGTAAAACGAGTGATAAAGTTCCGGCAGCTGCCCTGGAAATTTACTGAATCCACCGTACTGGCGAGGAACAAATTAGCATCACTTACAAAATTGAAATGAATTTTGATTCTCAGCAGTTACATTCAATATTATGATGGAATCAATTAAAGGCTAGTACATAAGATAACACGAATTCTGAGCTACTCTTCATGTGATTGGTTGATATGTAATGGTACTTTTGCAATGACATCTATTATGTGATTGGTTGATATGTAATCGGTAGGGGGCTTTAGAATCGGAATCGTAAAATCGAATAAAAAATCGTAAGATTCTACTAAATGTATAGTACAATTGTTTTTAGTATAAATATCAGTTATATAATTCAAAAAAATTATTAATAAGATCTGAACTTATATAGGTATATATAAGAAATACAATTAAATACGATAAAATTATTATCATGCAACATAGATATGTCATTTTATGCTACAATAATCATGAAAGCTTTTAAGATATATAATGCTACTTGAACTTTATATTAAGGTTAACATTAAAACAAAATTAAGTTAAATTTATTGAAAGCATATAAACGGTTAATTAACTTTCTTTTACTTCACGCTAATAAAGTAAGTTCGTTTATAATATCTGCTTGATTTTTTAACATTTTAACTTCTTATTTGTATACCTTGGTAGAATCGAAGGTCGGATCGGTAGAATCGTGAAATTATATTACGACTCTATCTGTTAATTTCATGTAACATCAATGAATAGGAACATTCTACAAATTTAAGATTCTACTTAGGATTCAAGTCGTCGACAATTTTGAAATTGTAGAATATAAGATTCTAATATTTGAATAACCATGGTGGCATAATCATCTACAACCGGTGGCTAAGGCTTTCTTACTAGGATTAGATTCAAATTACGAAACACATTAATGTGTCTCGTATTTTATATATTTTATAACACATTCCTACGATATTTTCGGCTATTAATCGTGTGATATGGCATAATTTATTTGTATTTAGGCTTGGAACGCAATGGAGCAAGGACATATTGAAAAACGGTGAACAACAAGCTAAAATGGACTAATTTGAAGACTAGGTTGAGAAACCTGATCATGTGTGGAAAAAAACACCCATTGGATCAAAATTCGGCGATTCGAGTCAATTTTATAAGGCATTGGAAAGAGACCGACTAATCAGCAAGATCCATAGTCTCTGCCGATCATTCAGCCAAACCCGTTGATCAATCGACGAGTGAAGCGGCGTGCCCCAGGGATGCTAAAAAATAAAAAAATTAAAAAAATAATGCTGGAAAAAAAATATTTCCATATCTACTGTTGAACCGCGTCAATAAGACGTGTTTAAATTTCAAGAAAACTAGATCACATAAACGCGGTTTAATTTAGAATAAACCGCGTTAACTAAACGCGGTTTATTTTAGAATAAACCGCGTCTAGTAAACACGGTTTAAATGTGAACCGCGTCCAGTAAACGCAGTTTAGTTGTGAACCGCGTCCACAAAACGCGGTTTACCGTCAGGGATCCAAAATCCCATTTTTTTCACTTATACTTACCATTATGCCGCAATTCTTCACTTTTTTGTTTGCTTATAGTTTTCATTATGCCGCAATTTATGATAATTATCATATTGAACCCATATCTTTCTTGATGAAGCTCCAACATCATAAGGGGAAGTCAAATAACTCCAATAATGGTACTTGAAAGATCTCCGGTGCATAAGAAAAAGAAAAACAGCGGACGACGTGACCGGTGGTAGATTAACGAGAAAGAGGCAGAGAGACGGTGAGAGCAGGGGAGAGAGCACGCGTGAATGTATGGGGTTTTAGATCCCAAATAAACCGCGTCATTAAGACGCGGTTCTATAGGACATAAACCGCTTCTTAATGACGCGGTTATATTGTTAAACCGCGTCATTAAGACGCGGTTCTATTTAAATAAACCGCGTCAGTTATAACCGCGTTTCTAAGATGCGGTTTTATTAATATAACCACGTTTTTAAGACGCGTTTTATGAGAAGTTTAAACGCGTTTTTTTTGACGCGGTTTATTTAAAGTCGCGTTTTATAAACGCGGTTCAAAAGTAGATTTGGAAATATTTTTTTTTCAGCATTATTCTTTTAATTTTTTTTATTGTTTAGCATTATTTTGGGAACCGACTCCCAGGGTTGGGGGATTTATTTTTTGGGACCTTTTGCCTATTTTTCTCTTCTCCTCCTTCCCCGAGTTGCCAAGACAGACCATGGTTTTCTCAAAGGCCGAAGCGCAAGTAATTGAAGTACCGGGGATTAAATCGAGGGAGCCTTCAATCTATGCGTTTTACTTTACTTTTCTCTTTTGATTTTGTGATGAATAAAACTCCTATGGATCCTATGGACGAGTCGACTCATAGTTTAGGGGTGGGACGAGTAGTTGTCCGGATCCTAGATTTATAATTCATTTATGATAATGACTTTTGTTATACTATTTTCGCATCCCTATGGGGAATTCTTTATTGAGATTGATTTTTTATTCATGTGTTGTAGCCATGGCTAAATATCCAGACTATTTGGGATTCGTCTTGTGCTTTATAGCTTAAACTATAGTATAATAGGTTTTTCACGAGTGGTCAAGGTTGAGGTTGTGCCCAACCTTAAGCATAATCTTTTATATAAATTAACATTAAATTAAAGGAATTAAGTAATGATATTGAGATAATCCATGCAACACCAAGAGTGATTAGATAGGTTATGCCCTTAGACTAGTTCATTATCCTAAGCGCTAATTAAGTGTTAACCTCGATTTATAGCTTGTAACCTGATGTGGTTTTGAAGAACCATTTGTACGAACAAGTTGTAGCTGTGGCAGGTATACGGGTGTCGTATCCACAGGGAATCGGTATAAAGTTAAATTCAATGATTATCGAGCGGTTAAAAATTGGGTTTTGTTTGAAGGTGGGTGGTTAACAATATTAAATAAATGATTATTAAGCGGTTAAAATTGGGTTTTTGTTTGAAAGGTGGGTTGTTAAAAATATTAAAAAAATTAAAAAGTAAATTAATTTGTCAGCCGATCAAAGTTAGTTTAGGTATGAATTTAGGTTAGCCTAAATCAAATCATCATTATATTTCACCATGACAAAGACTTTTAAAGGTTTAGGCTATAAACTCTAGACTTGGGTTAACATTAAACTACTTCTTAGGGTAATGAACTAGTTCAAGGGTATAACCCATAGCATGGATTATCTCAATAGCGCTACTCTTTTATCACGCCTAATGTCATAAGCATAACCTATCTTATCACTCTAGGTGTAGCACAGATTATTTCAATAGCACTAACAAATTCTTTTGTCACACCTAATTTAATATTAATTTGTATAAAGACTTTGTTTAGGATTGGGTACAACCTCAACCCTCCACTCATGAAGAACCTGTTACATTAGATTCTAGGCTACAAGCACAATTAAACACGCAAATAAATTGGTAAATCAAATTATTACTACAAGCACGTGAAAGGAAAACCAATCTAAAATATAGAATTCCCGACAGGAGTGCGGAAGTAGTATAAGAAAAGTCATTATCTGTGACATACTAAAGGAGGTTCCATTCCTGAACTAATTGGCAATAGGTGGAGTAGCTCCTATGGTATATAAGTTGGTACATCCTCTTCTAGCCCACCAATGTGAGATTCCATTTTCTCCCTTATTTTTTTGACTTGTATCAAACTACCACGTTCCGCAACCATCGTTCTCGACGGCTTCACTCTAGGTAGCTTCACCCCGAGTAGGCAGCCTTTTCTCTCGTGGACGACTTCATCCTACTTTGGGTAGCCTTCTGCTAGGTAGCCCTTTTCTGAAACTAGGGCACATCACATGTGGCTTGTCAAGCACGGCCATCGAGCATAGCCCGTCCCATACCAGACTGAGCACGACTCAAGAGTAGGGTTCGTTCCATACCAAAGCGAGCTCCTTGGAATCGATCGGAGGATCCACAGCTCTCATACCATTGTTACATACCAAAGGAGATCACATCCCAAAACCAATTGGCAATAGGTGGAGTAGCTCCTATGGTATACAAGTTGATATATCCTCTTCTAGTTTACCAATGTGGGATTCCATTTTGTCCCTTATTTTTTGGACTTGTATAATTAACGAAAAGAAAATTAAATCTAGGATCTGAACGACTATCTGTCCTTCACCCGTAAACTACAAGTCTACTCCTCCATATGATTTTTATACATCACAAAATCAAAAACTAAAAGTAAAGAAAAACTCATAGATTGAAGACTCCCTCAATCGATGTTGACGTGATTCTCGGTTCAATCCCTGGTACTCCGACCACTTGCGCTTTGGCCTTCAAGAAAATCTCAGTCTCTCCCTTGACGGCTCAGGGAAGGAGAAGAAGAGAAAATAGGCAAAAAGTGGGAAAAATTAGGCTCCCCCTCCCTTTATATAGAGGGGCACACGTGTCTCTTTTTTGGCAGCGCACAGCTAACTTAAAAACGCGCATAACTTTTGATTCGTAAGGAGTAATGGGCCAAATTATATATCAAATGGAAGCTCTTTAAGAGATCTACGTGATCCCAGTGGTATCTTCAGTGGAATTAGACATTACTGGGTCATGGATGCTCTTCTTTTAACCTTTCGCTCATTTTAAGCTTGAGCGATTGCCAAAATGCATGGCTAATCGATCCACGCACCTAGGGGAGATTTTTCTTGGCCGAATTTTGACTTGGTTACTCTTTTTCTCACACGTGGTCGAGTTTCTCAACCTAGTGTTTGAATTTGTCCATTTTAGCCCATCCTTCACCGCTTTTCAAGTCATCCTTGCTTCATCATATACCAAGCCTAAATATACGAAAATTATTCCATAACACACATTTAATAGCCGAAAACATCATAGGAATGGGGTATAAAAGATATAAAATATACAACATATCATAGCCTAAGCCCTTAAAGCCATTGTCTTGATAAAATATAAAGATGGGATTTGAGTTAGGCTAACCTAAATTCATACTCTAAACTATTCTTGACTGATTTGACAATTCAATTTACTGTTGATTGCTTTAATCTCATTAATTGTTCAACCTTTTCAACAAAAACCCAAATTCAAACCACTCATTAATTACTGAATTAAACTTTATACCGATTCCCAATGAATATGACACTCGTATACCCACCACAGCTACGAATTGCTTGTACATTTACAACTACATAGTTTTAACACTCTTATAAAACCACATCAAATATTCACAATGCGATTGTAGTGTAGAAGAAACACGGTGTCCCATAAGTGTTGCGGATGTTATATTATAGGTCATGATAATCACGTTGGTTTTCTTAGGAAATGCAAATGTCCTGATGAATAAAATACAATATGATTCATTATGAAGATCATCACAAAAATACTCATACTGTAATCGGTAATCGTGTAATATTTATTTAGCCCAATATCCGCTCCATACCAGCATTTATTTGATTCTAGCAGCAGACTGAGAGCTCTAAAGGACAAGTAGCAGTACCTGAGACTGGCAGGTTAGCATAAAATCACGCAAGGCTTCGCGATCAAGAAAATCATTTCCCCCTAAGATTTTAAGAACTCCTCCGACCCTATATAGATGAAATTTCTGATGTCGGTCAGAAGCATCAACTAAATTAAGGATTGCCCAAACTTAACCTTGCACTTACCAGAAAGCATAACATGTGTCGCTTGGTTTGTTTGGTCTGCCTTGAAACCCACCATCCATTGCTTGCCTCTGAAGTGAAAAAAAGGATTGGAAAAGATCAATCTTTGATACAATAGGAAATCTCAATCATCAATGAAGATCATTCTGACATGGGGGTTAAATAATCATAATATTTTTTTCTTATAAATGAAAAAAGGATTCACTATTGAATGCACTTAATATAAATTTCATAACATTTTCTGATTTTTTTGATAGTCAATTTTGGAAAACCAATCAAAAGCGACTATACAGAGTTAACGGAAGCAAACCTGCAGAGTCCAATCCAGCAGAAGTGGCACATTTATGACGGAAGAAGGCATGTCTTTCTTGAGAAGACCATCTTCAATGAATCCCATCAACCGTAGAGACGCAACAGCACAGTAAGTTGCACCACCTGTGGCACTAATATGACAGGTAATATTATACACTCGAAAAGGTGTATCGTGCTCAAGGAGTTAAAGAGCTCTTGAAAGCATTGCTTGCATTTAGATACTAAAAGGTTTTTCATAATCCTCCCACTTCGAACAAGGAGCATAACTTGTTTAAGCTTTATATTTACAAAGTTTTGAATGAAAAGACATACAATCAGTGAATGTAACACCCTTTTAATAGCTTTCGACACATAAATAGGATGTACTTCAATTATAAAATACTATAAATGTGTACTCGTGGAGGCAGTTACTAAAACATCATCACATAATGACTAATTTGTAATAACAAGCTAAAAGTTTGTTAGTCACTACTATTATGTTATACACAGCAGCCTTTATTTGAATCTATGTGATCATGTATCCCCCAACTTGAACAGGAAAGCGGATTCATATAGATCATGATTGGCGTTGTACATGGTAGCATGGAATCAAATAACTATGTAAGGGTGATGCAACATGAAAGAAAAAGGAGTACTTATTATAGAAATATTTATTAGATTTGGATAGTGTAATTGATAGGATTAGGTTAGAATATATCTTTTAAGTCAATAAGATATTTTAGTCTTGTTTTAATTAGTAGGATAATTTAATTCTTTTTATTATTTATCTCTTTAGTTAGGGTTTAGCTTTTTCTATAAATAGGCTTTGTAATTCATTAGTTGGAAGTTTTGACCAAATAAAAATTGAGTTGTGTTTTGATTAGCAAGTTGTACACATGACTCAATTTTTATTTAGTCAAAACTTCTAACTAATGAATTACAAAGCCCTATTTATATAAATAGCTAAACCCTATTGGATAACTAAAGAGATAACTAATAAAAAGAACTAAATTATCCTACTAATTAAAACAAGACTAAAATATCTTATTGACTTAAAAGGTATATTCTAACCTAATCCTCAATTTCTCTATCTAACTCTAATAAAATATCAAATCTTCCATAATCAACCATCCTCTTCTTTTGTGATGCATCAATTAACAAGCTCTTCAGGAAAGATGAAATCAGTAAAATTTTCAGAACATGCATCATCTATATTTTCGGGCAATCAGATATGTTGTGACTCTTTGCAATGTTGTTCTTCTTTTGTTTCATCTTTCATCTCTTCTTCTTTCACTTCATCTTTTATCTCTTCCTCTTCTTTAGTAACTTCATTCTCCTCCTGTTCCTCTTCGTCTTTTGCTTCATCTTCCTCTTCCTTATGTTCAATCTCATTTGTTTTTCCTCAGACTTTTGTCGATGATAGTAATTGGGGAAGAAGACAATATTTCGGATCTGGATCATAAGAAAGTTCATAAGTGGGTACAAGGAAGGAAGTGGGGCCAATTGCATCACGATAAGCCCTAAGATACACTTCCGACTTGTTTAGTGGAAGCACATATAACTTACCCTTAAGTCTAGAAACATAATAGACATTAGGTATAGCATACAATGTCAAAAACCAGATGCTAAACAAATTCCCAAAAATGATGGGGATGTGAAGAGTTACCCTTACTATATAGCCCATGCTTATTTGACTCGAGATAATCCAACTATGAGGTTGAAAGATGTAATAGATATAGTAGACATATGGGCATTGATAAAGGAGATTTTTGTTCCTTCTTTTTATTTTTGGGTTGGAAATTTATGAATGTATGAAGTAATACAATTAGGGTTACGATTTCATGGGGGCATGAATCGATTACGGTTCAATATGAGGCAAAAAAACTCAAATATGTTTGAGGATTTGGCTCAAATTAGGATTTGTGGGTGGATTATACGATCGATTTGGGGATTGGGGAACAAATCGAAGGCAATTTGTGGCGTTTAGTGTTAGGTCTTGCTCAAAGTTGTGTTCGAGAATTAGGGTTCGAGGGTTTTGACACTAGGTTTGAATGGGGTTAGGGTTTCAATTAGGACGATAGCACTAGTATTTCGAAGGTGGTGGGTCACGTTCGAAGCTGGGCTTGGCGGGTTAGGGTTTGAAAAGTAAGGTCTCAAAATCTAGGGTTAGGGTTTCGTAGAGGGTTGTAGACGGGTGTTGTTTCGTGGTGGTGGAGTATGCACCTGGGTTAGGGTTTGCGAATGACAGAGATGATTTGCGGGTTGTGGTGGCGAAGGCAGCAGAAGCAGGCTGGTGGTGACGGTGGTCAATGGTGGCACTAGGGTTTTTTTTTTTTTTTTGGGGTTGGGGGGGGGGGGGGGGGGTTGGTTTTGGTAATTGGGGATAGGTACCACTACACCGTGGCAATGGCGAGAAAAAGATACTACTCAGCGGTTGTATCGTGCACAAGCAATGGCACTAGGGCGGCGAATACATCGACTCTGTGGCGGTGGTCCAAAACTAGAGCTCTGATACCAAATTGGTAGCACAACTTGCGCAGCAAAAACTCAACTCAATTTTATTTTATCAAAACTTCCAACTAATGAATTAGAAAGCCCTGTTTATAGAAAAAAGTTAAATCCTATTAGATAACTAAAGAGATAAATAATAAAAAAGAACTAAAATATTATACTAATTAAAACAAGACTAAAATATCTTATTGACTTAAAAGATATATTCTAACATAATCCTATCAATTACTCTATCCAACAACAACAACAACAACAACAGTCCCAGTGCCTAGCGGCTCCCGCAGAACACAGGGTCTGAGGGGGGTGATGTACGCAGCCTTACCCCTTCCAGCAGGAAAGGAGACTGTTTCCGGGGACCCCCAACCTGAAGTAGTTGAGTGCCTGTAGATAAACCACCAATCAATAACATGCATACAGGAAAAAGTAGAAGAAGGAGAGACAAAGGAGAAGGAGAAGAAGAAGAAGTAGGAGAATGGGTATGATTAGGGACTTAGCTAGCCTAAAACTGCTACACTAGAGGTTATGCTTGCCTAAGAATCTTAGACTACCAGCCACTCCCCATCTCCGCTACCCTAATGCTAGCCCTTCAACGTGTCCTATCTGAGGCCATCTCCTCTCTTAGGTTTAGGTGGGTTAGGTCTTGACGAATCGTCTCCAGCCAACTCTTCTTTGGTATGCCCCTCCCTCTTCTACTTATCTCTGTGTTGAGCTGTTCACACCTCCTGACTGGGGCTGAGGTCGGTCTTCTGCTGACATGTGCAAACCATCTTAGGCGGTGCTCCCTCAATTTATCCTCGATCGAGGCTACACCCAGCTTACCTTGTATCACATCATTCCTAATCCTATCCTTTCTTGTGTGGCCACATATCCATCATAGCATCCTCATCTCTGCCACCTTCATCCTCTGTGTTCGATTTTGTTTCATTGGTCGACACTTTGCCCCATATAGCATAGCCGGTCTTACTACCGTCTTATAGTATTTTCCCTTTAAATTTAGCGGGAACTTTATATCACACAGCACCCCGGATGCCATCCTCCACTTCTGCTAGCCTACTTTAATCCTGTTACTGACATCCTCATCCACTTCACCATTCTGGTGTATCATGGATCCCAAATATTTGAAGCTCTCCTTACTTGATACGGCTTCTGCTCCAATCTTAACCTCCTCGATGCTGGTCGTGGTGGAACGATCGAATTTGAATTCCACATACTCGGTCTTAGATCTGCTAATCCTTAAACCCCTCGATTCTAGTGCGCCTCTCCATAGCTCTAGCTTCTCGTTTATGTCCGCACGGGATTCCCCTACCAGAACTATGTCATCTGCAAAAAGCATGCACCAAGGTACCTCCCCTTGGATATGTCTAGTGAGCTCATCCATCACTAGAATGAACAGGAAGGGACTCAAGGCAGAGCCCTGGTGAACCCCTACTATAATAGGGAAAGTGTCTGTCTCCCCTTCCCCTGTTCGCACATTAGTATATGCCTCTTCATACATGTCCCTAATGACCCAAATATAAGGCATTGGGATGCCTCTCCTTCCCAACACTCTCCACAGTACCTCTCTTGGCACTCTATCATATCCCTTCTCTAGATCGATGAAGACCATATGGAGGTCCTTTTGTCTCTCCCTGTATTGCTCTATCGTCCGCCGTAAGAGATGAATGGCTTCTATTGTTGATCTCCCAGGTATGAACCCAAACTGGTTTTCGGTCACTTCCGTCTGTTGTCGTATTCTCTTTTCTATGACTCTCCCACAACTTGAGGGTGTGACTCATCAATTTGATCCCCCGGTAATTGGCGCAGCTCTGGATATCACCTTTTTTCTTGTAGATTGGGACCAGTGTGCTCTTCCGCCATTCTTCCGGCAACTTGTTCCCCATCAAGATTTGGTTAAAAAGTTTTGCTAGCCAGCTGCAACCCCTCTGTCCAAGGCATTTCCATGCCTCAATGGGTATCCCATCTGGACCAACTGCTCTTCCCCTACCCATATGTTTTAGGGCTTCCTTGATCTCCTCTGGGGTAATTCGCTCACAATAGCATTCGTTCTGATCCTCTTCCGTAGTCTGGAGCTCCCCTAAATCTATCTCTGTGTTTCCCCGGTTGTTGAACAGATCGTGGAAGTAGGCTTTCCACCTAGCTCTAATTTGATGCCCTTCCACTAGCACCTACCCATCCACTCCTTTAATGCATTTTACTTGCCCCAGGTCCCTCGTCTTCCTCTCTCTTGCTCTGGCTATCTTGTATATATCCCTAGCTCCCTCCTTGGTGTCCAGCCTCTTGTAAAACTCTTCATATGCTCGTGATTTTGCCTCACTAACTGCTTTCTTCGCTTCTTTCTTGGCTTGCTAATATTGTCGTCTCTTTTTCTCTTCTCTACTGCGCTCCCACTCCTTAAACCGGTCTCGTTTCGCTTTAATCTTCTGTTGGACTTCCTCTCCCCACCACCATGACTCTCTGTGGGTGATTGTCCCACCCTTTGACTCTCCCAAAACTTTGCGTGCCAAACTCCTGATTTTCTGGGCCAATTCATTTCACTTTCGGTTAATATCTCCCTCCTCGTCCCAATTGAGCTCTAAATCCGCTCTTTCCTTATAGACTCTAAGTTTTCCCCCTTTCTAGTCTCTCCAACGGGTACGTCTCTGCACGGGTTTCCTGCTTCTTCTGACCCACTTCTTGACCTTTACATCCGCGCACACACCCGATGTTGTTTAGATAGGTCCTCTCCTCAGATGACCTTACAGTCCCTGCATTGTCTCTGTGCCCTCTTCCTTAGTAGGATGTAGTCGATCTGAGTCTTCGCCTCTCCGCTTTGATACGTGATGAGATGCTCGTCACGCTTTTTGAAAAAGGTGTTGGCAATTGTGAGCTCATAAATGACCGCGAAGTCGAGAAGGGATTTCCCCTCTGCATTCCTAGTTCCAAATTCGAATCCTCCATGGTGTGTCGCGTATCCATCCTCTTTCTCGCCAACATGCCCACTGAAGTCCCCACCAATCACCACTTGTTCATCTTGTGGTATGATTTGCATCGTTCTGTCTAAGTCCTCCCAAAATGCGGCCTTCTCGTTCTCTGGTAGTCCAGTCTGTGGTGCATAGGCACTGATTACGTTCATTATCTCCCCATCTACGATCATCTTGATGCCTATGATCCTATCCCCAGTTCTTGCCACTTCGACTACTTTATCCTTAAGATTGTTGTCGACTATAATTCCTACACCATTCCTCCCTCTGGTTTACCCTGAGTACCATAGTTTGTGTCCTAGCATCTCCCTTGCCTTCGAGCCCACCCATTTAGTCTCCTGTAGGCACAGGATATTGATCCTTCTTTTCATCATCATTTGGACTACCTCATTGCCCTTCTGTTTCAATGTCTCGATATTTAGTGTCCCTATTCTTAGATTTCCCTCCCTCTTTGGCCTCTCTCTCCCCCTCCCCACCCCCTGTAAAGATGGCCTCACGTTTTGAGCTCCATGTCTAGTCACGTTCATACACTTCTATCACTATAGATATATACACTCTCAAGTCAAGATAAACAATGCAAAATAAAAAGGGATTTAAGAGTCGCACTATTATTAGAAGTTAAAAGACGAGAACTCGAAGTAGAAGGATAAGGATTCAAACCTTGGGCCGACCGGTTTTTACTTACCTGGGCCGGTCGGCTGCCCGTTTGGTCTTATGAAGGCGGTGATCAGTGGCAACCTTGAGGACGGTACTGCCTTGGTGGTCCGGCCCTCTGTACTAGCTTGGACTATCAGTGGCGTGTGTGGTGGTGGGTGATTGGGCGCAATTAGGCGGTGGCCGGGCTCAGGGCGGGCGCGGCTGTGTGGTGGTGGTGGTGGTGGTGGTGGGTGGGTGATGCTTCGATGTCGGACGGTGGGGGAGGTTCGGTGTCTGTGTCAGTGAGGGTGTGGTGTGTAGGTCGAAGTGGCGTCCGGGGGTGGTGGGTCGTCGGTGTGGTGAGGTGGGTCAAGGTTGGTGCGGTGCTGGGTGGGTCAAAGTGGCGGGTCAGAGGTGGTGGTGGGGCGCGAGAGTCAGTGGGTCGGGGTCGAGGTCGAGGTGATGGTGGGTCAGGTCGGGCGATTGGGTGGTGGGTTGTGGAGGGTGGTTCAAGGTGGTGGGTGGTTCGATCGAGGTCGAAGTGATGGTGGGTCGGGTCGGGTCGGGCGCGGTCGAGGTTGTGGTGGTGGGTACGCTTGTCCGGCGGCGGGTCGTCGCCGTCACAGTCGTGTCACCGGTGGGTGGAGTCGAGCCGGCGAGGTGGCCGACGGTGGGGAGGCGGGGAGGCCGCCGGGGGGGGGGGGGGGTGTGGGTTGGGTGTCAGTAGCCGTTTAAGAATTGCAGAGCAGAGGAGAGAGAAAATTAAAAGAAATATCAAATCTTCTATAATCAGTCATCCTCATCTTCCGTGCTGCATCAACTCCCCCTTTGTTCAAAAAAATTCGACCACGAGCTTTAAACAAACATAAGAAAAAGAAGTTGCAGCAAACATCCCTCTGCGTGCAGGACTCATCCTGAATAAAGTGCAAAACTTTCACTTGTGGGGATGTTGACATAACAAGCTCTTCAGGAATGATGAAATTAATAAAATTTTCAAAACATGCATAATCCATATTTTCAGGCAATTGGATATGTTGTGACTCTTTGCAATGTTCTTATTTTGCTTCATCTTACATCTCTTCCTCTTCTTCTTTCACTTCATCTTTTACCTCTTCCTCTTCTTTTGTCACTTCGTTCTCCTCCTCTTCCCCTTCTTTCGCTTCATTTGTTTTTTCTCTGACTTTTGGGATGATAATAATTGAGGAAGAAGACAATATTTCTATCTGGATCATAAGGAAGCTCATAAGTGGGTACAAGGGAGGACGTTGGGGCAATTGCATCACGATAAGCCCTAAGATACACTCTGGACTTGCTTAGTAAACACACATACAATTACCCTTAAATCTAGAAACATAATAGGCAACAGGTATAGCATACATCGTGAAGAAAACCGAATGCCAAAAAAATTTCCAAAAATGATAGGGATGCGAAGAGTTACCCTTACTATATGGCCAATGCTTATTTGACTCGAAATAATCCAACTCTGATTTTGAAAAGTAATTGGATGTAGTGGATATAGTCGACATATGGGCATTGACAAAGGAGATTTTTGTTTTTATAAATGTTCTCCTAATTTTGGGTTGGAATTTATGAACGAATGAAGTATTAGAATTAGGGTTACAGTTTCATGGGGGGTATGAACTCAGACCGATTAGGGTTTCAATATGAGGCAAAAAACTCAAATTTGTTTGGGGAATTGGTTCGAATTAGGGTTTGTGGGTGGATTATAGGATCAATTTGGGGATTAGGAACGAATCAAAGGCAATTTGTGACGCTTAGGGTTAGGTCTTGCTCGAAGTTGTGTACGAAAATTAGGGTTCGAATTGTTCGACACTAGATTCGAATGGGGTTAGTGTTTCAAGTAGGATGATGGCGATGGTGTTTTAAATATGGTGGGTCGCGTTTGAATCAGTGGTGGGTTAGGGTTCGAAAAGTAGGGTTACAAAATCTAGGGTTAGGCTTTCGTGGAGGGTTGTAGAGTTGGGAAAATTACCAATCAAAAACAAACAATGAAACAACAAACGAAATTTTTATATGAAAACTCTCTCTCAACTAGAGGGAAAAACCCCGACCCGCTTGGATGTCAAACTTTCACTATAAATTTTGGATTACAATTATCATTCTCTAATTGAACCCAAAACCCACACTCAATCTCACTCAATTTTCCTCTCTATTCTCTACTCTTCACACACAATTTTCTTCCAATACAACACGTCATTTATAACAAAAGTCTAACCTCTGAAATAAGACAAGACACCACCACACATCATCAAACTCTAAAGTCAACACCTATGCCTACATAGCTTGTGGACATAAACTTCCCGACTCTTACAAGCCTATGTAATATCCCTACTAGACTTGTGGAAGTAAACTTCCCCTTTTTTTTTCACTTTTCTTTCTTTCTTCTTTACTTTTTCACCTTTTTTCTTTCTACATTTTGGACATAACAATAAAATACAAAGACAAATAAAAAATATGGGTTGGACCTAACATGTAGATGGGGTGGTGTTTCGTGGTAGTGGAGTACGCACCTGGGTTAGGGTTTGCAAATGACAGAGGTGATTCGCAGGTTGTGGTGGCGAAAGCAACGGTGGCAGGCAGGTGGCTACGATGGTCAATCACAGAGTTAGGATTTTACTTTTCTTTGAAGGGGTGGCTAGGGTTTTTCTTTTCATTTTTTCTTGGTTTTGGTTTTGGTAACTAGGATAGGTACCACTACACTGTGGTAGTTACTCCAGGGTAGTATCACGCACAAGCGGCGGCACTAGCGTGGCGGCTCTGCTGCGGGGGTCCAGAACTGGAGCTCTAATACCAAATGATGTAGCACAACTTGCTAATCAACACACAACTCAATTTTTATTTAATCAGAATTTCCAACTAATGAATTACAAAGCCCTATTTATAGAAAAAGCTAAGCCCTATTGGATAATTAAAGAGAGAAATAATAAAAAGAACTAAATTATCCTGCTAATTAAAACAAGACTAAAATATCTTATTGACTTAAAAGATATATTCTAAAATCATATCAATTACTCTATCCAAATTTAATAAAATATCAAATCTTATAATCAGTAATCCTATTCTTTCATGCTGCATCAATTAAGAAGCTCTTTAGGAAAGATGAAATCAACAAAATATTCAGAACATGCATCATCCATATTTTCGGGCAATTAGATATGTTTGTTTGCAATGTTCTTCTTCTTTTGCTTCATCTTCCACTTCTTTACGTTCAATCTCATTTGTTTTTTTCCTCTGACTTTTGTGGATGATTGGGGAAGAAGACAATATTTTGGATCTAGATTGAAAAGAAGCTCATAAGTGGGTACAAGGGAGGAAGTTGGGGCAATTGCATCACGATAAGCCCTAAGATACACTTTGGACTTGTTGGGTGGAAGCACCTACAACTTACCCTTAAGTCAAGAAACATAATAGGCATCGGGTATAGCACACATTGTGAAGAAAATTGGATGCCAAACAAATTCCCAAAAACGATAGGGATGCAAAGAGTTACCCTTACTATATGGCCCGTGCTTATTTAACTCGAGAAAATCCAACATAGAGGTTGAAAAGTAATTGGACGTAGTGGATATACTCATGATTTACCTATTCATGGGGATTGTGAGCCTCCTCATGGGTCGGGGTTGGCTGGGGCAACCTAATCCCGGGTTACCAAAAATTGATAAAAGAGATTTTTGTTTTTCTTTTTTTTTGGGTTGGAATTTATGAATGCATGAAGTATTAGAATTACTGTTACGGTTTCATGGGGGTTATGAACTCAAATCGATTAGGGTTCGATATGAGGCTAAAAACTCAAATTTGTTTGGGGATTTGGCTCGATTTAGGGTTTGTGGGTGGATTATAAGATCGATTTGGGGTTTGGGAACAAATCGAAGGCAATTTGTGGCACTTAGGTTTAGGTATTGCTCAAAGTTATGTTCAAAAATTAGGCTTTGAATTGTTTGACACTAGGTTCGAATGGGGTTAGAGTTTCGAGTGTGATGATGGCGGTGGTGTTTCGAAGGTGGTGGGTCGCGTTCAAAGCTGAGCCTGGTGGGTTAGGGTTCGAAAAGTAGGGTTTCAAAATCTAGGGTTAAGGTTTCGTGGAGGGTTTTAGATGGGTGGTGTTTCGTGGTGGAGTATGCACCTGGGTTAGGGTTTGCGAATGACAGAGGTGATTTGCAAGTTGTGGTGACAAAAGCGACGATTGTGGTCAATCATGGTGCTAGGGTTTTTTTTTTTTTTTTTTTTTTTCGGGCACTATTTTTTTTGGGGGGGGGGGGGGGGGGTGGGGGGCGGCTAGGGTTTTTCTTTTTTTTTTGTGGGTTTGGGTATAATTAGGATAGGTACCACTACACCGTGACAGTAGCAGGGAAAAGATACTTCTTAGTGGTAGTATTGAGCACAAGCGGTGGCATTGGGACAACAGCTATGGTGGCTTTACGGCATGGGTCCAAAACTAGAGCTCTGATACCAAATTGATGTAGCACAACTTGTTAATAAAGAGCTTAACTCGATTTTATTTCATCAAAACTTTCAACTAATAAATTATAAAGCCTTATTTATAGAAAAGGCTAAACCCTATTGGATAACTAAAGAGATAAATAATAAAAAGATACTAAATTATACTACGAATCAAAACAAAATTAAAATATCTTATTAACTTAAAAGATATATTCTAACCTAATCCTATCAATTACTCTATCCAAATCTAATAAAATATCGAATCTTCTGTAATCAGTAATCAGTAATCAGTAATCCTCTTCTTTCGTGCAATGATTTAAATACTTAGGGATTATGGATAATACTTATGGATTATGGAGTCTACGATGGCTGATCATGTATGGGTTAGCTCAAAATCTATTATGCAATGGCGCCTTTTTATACACTGAGTTATGTAATGGATTTTCATCTTTTTCCCAATAAATTAAAGATTTTAATTTACTCCCTCCACCTTAAATAACTATTTTACTTACTAATTACTAGGATCCAAGATAAAGGCTCCATTCTTTCTCATTTGCAGACCATCCAAGGAAATCAGAAATGCTTCTAAAGGAGGAAATGGACAGCCGAGATGTTCCCAGCAGGTCAACGGTTGAAAAAGTCACTATCATCACTTCACAAATGATTATTAAAGAGACCTCGGTATATTGTAATTTAAACAGATTACCTTTGTTTGGGTTCATACTTGGGAGAGAGTCATAGAAAAGAGAATACGACCACAGACGGAAGTGAACGAAAACCAGTTTGGGTTCATACCTGGGAGATCAACAATAGAAGCCATTCATATTTTACGGCGGACGATAGAGCAATACAGGGAGAGCCAAAAGGACCTTCACATGGTCTTCATCGATCTAAAGAAGGCATACGATAGAGTGCCAAGAGAGATACTGTGGAGAGTGTTGGGAAGGAGAGGCATCCCGATGCATTATATTCGGGTCATTAGGGACATGTATGAAGAGGCACATACTAATGTGCGAACAGGGGAAGGGGAGACAGACACTTTCCCTATTACAGTAGGGGTTCACCAGGGCTTTGCCTTGAGTCTCTTCCTGTTCATTCTAGTGATGGATGAGCTCACTAGACACATCCAAGGGGAGGTACCTTGGTGTATGCTTTTTGCAGATGACATAGCTCTGGTAGGGGAATCCCGTGCGGACATAAACGAGAAGCTAGAACTATGAAGAGGCGCACTAGAACCGAGGGGTTTAAGGATTAGCAGATCTAAGACCGAGTATGTGGAATTCAAATTCGACCGTTCCACCACGACCAGCACCGAGGAGGTTAAGATTGGAGCAGAAGCCGTATCAAGTAAGGAGAGCTTCAAATATCTGGGATCCATGATACACTAGAATAGTGAAGTGGATGAGGATGTCAGCAACATGATTAAAGTAGGCTGGCAGAAGCGGAGGATGGCATCCGGGGTGCTGTGTGATAGAAAGTTCCCGCTAAAGTTAAAGGGAAAATACTGTAAGACGGTAGTAAGACCGGCTATGCTATATGGGACAGAGTGTCGGCCAATGAAACAAAACCAAACACAGAGGATGAAGGTGGCAAAAATGAGGATGCTACGATGGATGTGTGGCCACACAAGAAAGAATAGGATTAGGAATGATGTGATACGAGGTAAACTGGGTGTAGCCTCGATCGAGGATAAATTGAGGAAGCACCGCCTAAGATGGTTTGGACATGTCAGCAGAAGACCGACCTCAGCCCCAGTCAGGAGGTGTGAACAGCTCAACACAGCGATAAGCAGAAGAGGGAGGGACAGACCAAAGAAGAGTTGGCTGGAGACGATTCGTCAAGACCTAACCCACCTAAACCTAAGAGAGGAGATGGCCTCAGATAGGACACGTTGGAGGGCTAGCATTAGGGTAGCGAAGATGGCAAGAGTAGAGTAGTGCGGGGAGTGGCTGGTTGTCTAAGATTCTTAGGCAAGTATAACCTCTAGTGTAACACTTTTAGGCTAGCTTAGTCCCTAATCATGCCCATTCTCCTTCTCCTTCTTCTTCTTCCTCTCCTTCTCCTTTATCTATCCTTCTTCTACTTTTGCCTCTATATATATGTTATTGATTGGTGGTTTATCTGCAGGCATTCAGCTACTTCAGGTTGGGGGTCCCCGAAAACAGTCTCCTTTCCTGCCGGAAGGGGTAAGGCTGCGTACATCACCCCTCCCAGACCCTGCGTTCTGCGGGAGCCGCAAGGCACTGGGACTGTTGTTGTTGTTGTTGTACCTTCGTTTATCCATTCATCTTAAGAGGGGAAAAAGAACCTCAAAACCCTTATCCACTACCTTCCCCCGGGAAGTATATTGCCTCTGTCCCGAAATGAGGTCCTAAAATAAATCTACCTTCTTATTTTGATTGAAGTTACTTTACTTTTTGTAAATACAACGCTAGTTTGACACATTTGCTTCTTTTCAAGTTAGAAAACAAAAGTTAAACAAACTTCATTGCACAAAGTATACGACACTGATCACTCTAGATAATTCTGTAATGACTATCAAAGTTTTTTAAGAAAAGAAAGTATTCAGTTGAAAGGATCATGCGTTTAGAGAACTTTCTAAAATGTTAACAATTTAACTCACCTTTTTCATATTTATGATTACAAATAATTAAAAGACGGCTGTTATACCCAAAAAATTACTGCAAATAATTTTCTCAACCTTTACATGATTTTGGATGGTGACAATTATTTTGGAGTCTATAAATGGTAGAATGTCAAAGAACTTAGAGCCGATTTTCCGTCAGTTCATTAAAGGATGATGTCAGTCGGGATCTGAACAGCAACACTAGATGTAAATTATTTCTGAATACTTGAGATTTGAGCAGCAGAAGACCCCCCCTTCTTCTGTTGCAGTTAAAAATTGACAGCTGTTAAACAATAGATTTTGAGCTAGTTGTTATGCAATTCCATTACATATTCAACACATTGTATTTTATTTAATAATAACATGTGCAAATGTATTTACATTTTAGAAACTATCAAAGGAATGTAAAACGGCTACTCATTCAAAAACTTGCAAACGTTAAGGCAAAAAAAGCAATTTAGGTTCCCTTAAAAGACCCAACCCGATTGCTACAACCCATTATGTACATTTGCAACACCCTACTTGCGGCCATGAATCGCTATTTGATTCCATACAAAAACTTAAAACAAAGCGCAAAGTCTCAAGAGAAGTATAAATCAAATTAAAAGACAGAATAGCAAGAACCTCATATAACTCACCATGAGATTCTAGACCAGGACACAAACCAAAGCCACCATCATACGACTGCAATAGTAAAATTTTCAATTAATAACACGTGATATCAGTCAGAGAGCTAATAGTAAAATCAACGAAAAGCAGCAAGTCTGCAACCTGGCAATTCAGTATATATGCCTTAGCTTTCTCTTTCTCCATGCCACTCCAGTTGTTTAACATATGTGAGATGGCAGCTGATAATCAAACTAGAAACAGTGACATACACTTTATTGAAAACATTGTTAAACCAAGCACTTGAGTGGAAAAATTGTAACATATTTTTTGGTTACCAGCACAATATACAAACCGAAGATCTGCCTCTGCCCCAATATGGATGGGCATGAAACTGTAAGGTGAAAGAAAAAATATACTTCAATAAACCATAACACTGATGCTCAGTAATCGGACAATCTTAAAAGAAGCATGAAGCAGCAGGACACAACACAGTGAAAGCCATTATATCAAGTAATGACTGTAATGCAATGAATGTGGCACAAAGCAACAAAAGATTGACATGAACTGTACCATGAAATCCAATACGGATTATCAAGTAACATAATCATAGTTATTGTAGTTTGTACCGGTCTCCAAAACAAAATGTATTGTGCTTAAATGATTAAAACAACTTTATAGAGTTTAGATTTAAAAACTATCATAAACACAACTATATGACTATTCATTCATATTTTTGCAAATATACAACTTAAAGGTTAGCATTGGAAAATCTAACACAATTGTCATGACAATATATAATATCCATGAAACTTGTCTTGCCTGAAACAACCGACCAGCACTGCGATGCAAAAAAATGGTTTCATTCCATGTGCTACAGAATGTAAACACAATTCCAAGTCGTGCATGCATTCAAATAAAGGTGATTACATAATGCAATGTCCAGTACATAGCGGATTTTGAGCTTGTCACTATACAAATTTCCATAACACTTTTGTAATGATTTCCATAACATGTATGCATCATATTTTGTTTATTAAATCATTTATAAGTGTAATAAATGTTAAAACTATAAAAATTAATGAATTGTATGGATATTCATTCAAATTTTGGCAAATATATGGTTTAAAAGCCAACATGTGTTCTTCAAAATCCCAACATAAGGGCTGCAAAGCATTATGTAATGTCTGCAAGATTGCGAATGCAACCACAAACCTCAATTTGATTCTATGGGGTCATATATTGAAAACATAATTTGTTTTTAAGTCTTATGTTTGCAAAAATTTGAATGAAAAGCCATAAATCATTAAATATAGTATCCTTTTGATATTTTTTTTTATCTTTAGACACTCTTTTAGTAGGTTTTAACAGTAAACACATTTGTAAGTATCTTTAAGTAAATAAAACACAACACACATACTTCAGAGGCAATTGTAAAAGTATCATTGCATAACAGCTAGGCCAAATCCATTATACAATAGTTGTTCCATTACAAATGGCTCCAGGCACTGGTAATTTGACCATAAAGTTAGGTTGTTATTGCCAGTGCAATAATTATTATTGCTAAAGCAATGATGAGTCAATAACAGCCACAAGATTTTACAAAGTTGCAATAGCAATAACAATTTTGCTATAGAATTAACATTTACCTAATGTTAATTTCCATTTGTAATTGCCATAAAATAATATATTATTACATAGAGTCTGAAGCACTGCAAGAGCCTACCTCCCATCTTGCTGTTGGAGATTCTTCATTGATGTCGCAATAGATTCAGAGTCAATCAGTGAAAGGTCATAGCCAACAATCTTTAGTATGGCTAGTGCACAATAGGTGCTTGCTAGATGACTACTGCTGAGAACAGATCCCTGCGAGGAAAATCTTGTAGCATGATAAAATTACAAGCTCTTTTGCATTTAATAAGAATGCAAGACGCAGATAATTTGAACACAAATAGTTGCAAATAATCTGGTGTCATACCCCATCAGTATCTGATGGAAACTGAGATGACTTGGACCCACAAAAGCCATAAAATTGCACTGCAGAAACACAACACATTAGCCAATTAAAAGATTTCAGGAACAGCTTCCACTAATGATCAAAGTTCGACTCTTCGTTCTACCTTAAAGTATCCGCGTTGGATAAGAGTACTTGGACATCTATATAGCACTTGAGCACTATAAATGAGACCAAGACACAGAAAAATCTTAGGAAATAACCAAGCCTGACCTCTAGACACATACTAATGTCAACTCTTATACCCGTGTTTGGGTAACATAACATATCACGCAGAAATAACTGTGAAGAAAACTTACCATTTTGAGTTTTAATTTCATTCTCCAGATCAGCTTGGAATGATAACACCCAGCTAACAACCATCTCCTTATCAATCTGCAAATGAAAAAGCGTTAGATTTTGGAGTAATGAAAGTCTGCGTGCACATAAAATGAAGTATGAAATCCTTGTCCATGTGTACTAAGGCAAACATTCACATGTCGCACACAAATTTTTTTGGTAGGTAAGCAGGGTTGGGGTAACAGGATTAGAACCTAGGACGTCATAACCTACGGAATCAAACTTGATAGCGTGTTAACAGCTAAACTAAGGCCTCATATCTAGATCCATTTTCCAATATGCAGCAAGCATAGCTACCTCCAGCAAATATTCTATAGTTCGTAAGCCACTAATGGTCAATCGAAGATCAGCTTCATCATCTCGAACAACTTCAGCTAAATAAAAGCGCCATAGATAATCACCTTTTTTAGGACCAAGCTGTGCATTGATTGGCGAGAGCACATATTTCTTTATAATACTTTTCCATTGTCAGGTAAGCTATTGTTTGCAGAACATCATTCATCTGACAATAGGTAAGCAAATATTCTTTATGATACTTTAACCAATATAAACACTGCTGAAAGTGCAGCATTCCAAAAAGGTTTGTAAACATGGTTTCCACATGTGGGTCTAGTAAAATCCCACTAGGAATTGTAACAGCGAAGAAATCAATATATAATTTGTTGGGTTGTGTGGAACTTAGTTGTATTGAGTCTTGTTTATGAACTATAGGATTAGGCCAATTCTATTGAGACCCATGACACACTAAGGTTTTAGTGTGGTGACTTAACAGTGATGTGTATGCTACCATTAGGGTTTGAGTTAGGGTTGAGAAGAGATGAGAGTTGAGAGACGTCTCATATAAACTCCAATTGATATAATGAAATTATTGTGCTCCCCTCTGTGGATGTAGGCTTCTGCTGAACCATGTAAATTCCGATGTTCTCCCATTCCCCTTTTGTTTATGATTGTTATTTTGATTTGTGATTTAGTATCCTGTGGGTGATCCCCAACAATTGGTATCAGAGTTCAGGTTCAGAACCCGGGTGGAACCTAAATCAAAGGTCTAATAGCTAGTGGGAGATGAGAACCAGTCGTTAACGTCAATGGTGAAAAATCCAAATGGTGGTTCTGGTGGTGACCCGATCTCAACGGTAGAGGCACGGTGGCGGCTATTTCAGGTAGATCATGGGTTTGGTCAGTAAACCAAAGGTGTAAACAGCGGTAATGGTCGATTCGGGTAAATCATGGGTTTGATCGATAAACCGAAGGTGCAAAATAGTAGTTGATTCCAGTAGATCATTGGTTTGATCGGCAAACCAAAGGTGTAAACTATGGTGGTGCCCTAGTTGGAGTGACAGGTTGTGCCTTGGTGAAAGAGGTGGTGGTTAAGCATTAGTGGTGGTAATTTGGTCCAAATGAAGGAGCGATAGACTATATCAGTGTACATGAGTGTTAGATCTACTGGACCCAACGTAAATCAGCGTCAGAGAAGGCGGTTCAAACGCCGATGGTGGCGCGTGGTCTGACGCACCTGGGAGACTAAAACGACAGTGGTGCAATGGCGGCCTGAGAAGTTCAAACTCCAATGGGAGTTTCCAGCAATGGTGGCTCGTGGAACGACGTAAGCATGGTAGCCAGGGCTGCGGTTAGTCGACAGTGGCTATGGTCGTTGCCGATGAGCCGCGACGGTTGAGTCGGGCCTAAGACAATGATAGGGACGACGCCGGAGAGAAAGTCGACAATGGCTAGTGTGAGTCGACAATGCCAATGGATGATGTCCAGTGTTCAAGGGGTGACGATAGCGGTTCCTGTTGGCCGGAGAGTAGTTGGAGATAGCTAGAGATGTTTGATGGTGGCCGGTGGTTGATGCCAGAGATCGGCAGTCATCTTTGACAGAGGAGAGGCACAGAACGTCATAGGAAAGAACCTTATGAAGCAGCAACACATATTTGATTTTGTGCAAAATTAGGGTTTCCACTTGCGGCCAATAGGTTGTTTGACCAAGTTTGAATAAACTAATTGGATTGTGTTCGTAAACTATAATTGAGCAGCTTGCTACTGTAGATGAGCAAGTAGGTTACATGGACAATTATTTAGGCAAAAATTTAAAACAATGCAATTTGCCCAGTAGGTGCAATCCACCCAGTAAGGGTAAAACAGCACAATTCACCCAGTAGGCGCAATTCGCCCAGTAAGGGTAAAACGACACAATTCGCCCAGTATGCCTAATAACGCAATTCACCTACTTCCTCAACAATACAATTTGCCCACTTCACTAACTAGGCAATTAACCCAGTATACCCAATAACGCAATTTGCCCCGATTAGCAATTTGCCCACTTTAACCAACTTAACACAATTCGCCTACTTTTATCCCCTCCCCCCCCCCCCCCCCCCCTCTTCTCTCTCTTCCTCCTTCCTTATACACAACAAGTACAAAAAGATAGAATCAAACATACTTATCAAAGAAGTGATACTTATCCAAAAAGTCATACTCATCCACAAACACCCCTTCCTCTATAAAAAGGGGGCTACACACCTGCCTCACCTTCACCCCATTCCTACGATTACCTCTCCGGAGCAATAATCGTTCAAACACCTTACTCCTCCCAAGCTAAGTGTTTTATCTCTATTATTTCATTTATTACTTACCCTTTCTATTTCATAATATTGATACTGACTTGAGTGTCAGAGGGGTCCCCTGTGGGTTACTCCACGGGCCCCTCTACACGTTCGTTTGATCTCGCAAGGAATATCAAGTCGGGTGTGTAGCTAAATCTTAAGTTCAGCTCATCCTAACGAACCCCACCTTATACAGAACTCCAAAATGATGAATAAGCTCACTGACTAAATTCATCACAAACAGGTTGGGCCCTCGTATTTATGTTAGATCTAAAATTAAAAATTCTCAGGTGATTTAGTCTGATAATGGTAAATAATCCAAGCAGACTCCAAATGGGAGAATTGTTGGGTTATGTGTAGAGCCTAATTGTTTTGGGTCTTGTTTATGAAATATAGGATTGGGCCAATCATATTGAGGTCCATGACACACTACAGTTCTAGTGTGGTGGCTCTATGTATACACGGTGATGTGTATGTTACGATTAGGGTTTGAGTTAGGGTTGAGAAGGGATGAGAGTTGAGTGACATCTCATGTAAACTCCAATTGATATAATGAAATTATTGTGCTCCCCTCTGTGGATGTAGGCTTCGGCTGAACCATGTAAATTCCGGTGTTCTCCCGTTCCCCTTTTGTTTATAATTGTTATTTCGATTTGTGGTTCAGTATCCTGTGGATGATCTTAATAGGTGGTATCAGGCCCCCAACACAAGTCTACTGAGTTTAGGCATGGTTTTAAGTTTTGTTATGTTTGCATCATGTGGCTCTAAATGTTCATGCAACTCATCATTCAAAGGCAAGCAATTACAAGATCATTTCATAAATATCTTCTTCTTCTCTATCTCTTCCCAAATTTTCTCTAATTCTTCTTTAATTCTCTCTTCTCCTCCTGCATTCTTCTTCAAATCTAATTCAAACTCAAGATACAATCATAATTTGATTGTATCAATCTCATATGGGTTGGGTATAAAGGCCTAGTGAAAGTTAACATAAAACGACAGAAAATAGAAGACGAAGACAGTAAAGAAAGCATACAAGATCCAAAGCGCCGAGAATGTCAAGAGAAGAGATGACGAAGTAGAGGAGAGTAATATGGTTGATCTCTTGGCTCTGATAATCGGACGGCAGCAAATCGTACATCATCTCTAAGAATCGAACATGGCGACCTCTGTTAAAGCACGAATCCACTGACAATGATGGTGATAATAAAGAGCTCGAGTCGGATTCCATTTCTTGGTGAAATTCCACTTCCTTTGTAGCCATTGATCTTTGATCTTAACCGTCTGCGTCTGCTGCTGAAAAATTTGCTCGATTCTCGATGGGGTATTGGTAGAAAGAGATCTGACTTTAACCCGGCAGTCTGCAAAGAGAGGGAGAAGAATAGGATCGCAACGAGATAGGGCGGATGCCGGGATGCTTCCCCGGTCTAAATATTTCATGGTTATTCATTCTATACCCATCACAAGTATGAGATGCATGGGCTGGTCACCTTATCGGGTACAAGTAGAGATGGCAATGGAACGGAATAAGTAGGGGGGTTGCCTCCTCCATATCTACATCTGTCACCCAACTTCATATCTATACCTACCTACCATTAGTATAAAATTGATACACATACCTGCTCCGGCGGTTATAAATCCATACTCATACCTGTCCTGTTACCCGCGGGCATCCTACGGGGTATCTAGTACCCACCCTATACTCGCACTAATATAAGTATAAAACGCTTATTCATACTCGCCCATTATTTAATACTATTCATAAAAATTCAATTATATTTTTTATAATATTAATAAATATTTTACTATTTAACCAAATCCTTCTGGAGGAGAAGATGCCTGAGGAATGGAGGAAGAGCACAGTGATCCCGATATATAAGAACAAAGGAGACATTCAGAGTTGCGCCAACTATCGGGGTATCAAACTAATGTGCCACACTCTGAAGTTGTGGGAACGGGTCATAGAGAGGAGGTTAAGGCAACAGACAGAGGTGTCCGAGAACCAATTCGGATTTACGCACGGGAGATCAACCATAGAAGCCATCCACATCCTAAGGCGAACAATAGAGCACTACAGGGAGAGACAAAAGGACCTTCACACAGTTTTCATTGATCTATAGAAGGCATATGATAGAGTACCAAGGGAGGTCCATTGGGGAGTTTTGGATAGGAAAGGCATCCCCGTGCCATACATCCGAGCCATTAGAGACATGTATGAGGAGGCATAGACTATGGTATGTACAGAGGACGGGGAGATAGATGCTTTCCCGATAATAGTAGGGGTACACCAGGGGTCTGCTTTGAGCCCCTATCTGTTCATTCTGGTTATGGACGAGCTCATTAGGCACATCCAGGGATGTGTACCTTGGTGTGTGTTTTTTGCAGATGACATAGTGTTGGTGGGGGAGTCGCAGGAAGAGGTAAATGAGAAGCTGGAACGGTGGAGAGGGGCACTAGAGTCGAAGGGTTTACGACTAAGCAGAGCTAAGACCGAGTACATGGAACTCAAGTTCGATCCCTCCACCGCGCCTAGCCGGGATGACGTTAAGATTGGATTTGAGGCCATAGTGAAAAAGGAGAGCTTCAGGTACTTAGGGTCCATGATCCAGCACAACGGCGAAGTTGACGAGGATGTCAACAATCAGATTAATGCGGGAAGGCATAAGTGGAGGATGGCCTCTACGGTACTTTGTGATAAAAAGTTTCCCTTGAAGCTAAAGGGAAGATACTATAAGACGGTTGTGAGGCGAGCCATGACGTATGGGGCGGAGTGCAGGGCATGAAACAACAACACACACAGAAGATGAAGGTGGCGGAGATGCGAATGTTGAGGTGGATGTGCAGACACACAAGGAAGGATAGGATCAGAAACGACGTCATAAGAGGCAAATTGGGCGTTGCCCCCATTGAAGATAAATTGAGAGAGCAACGTTTGAGGTGGTTCGGACATGTTAGAAGGAGACCAGACAACGCTCCAGTAAGGATGTGCGAACAGCCCCTCACTACACCAGGTAGGAGAGGAAGAGGCAGGCCAAAGAAGAGATGGATTGAGACGATCCGACAAGACCTTACGCACCTAAACCTTCGGGAGGAGATGGCCTTAGATAGGGCCTAATGGAGGGCTAGTATAGGGGTTATAGATGCTCCAGTTGGAGTAGGGTAGTCTAGCTTACTAGTGCTAAGCTGTGATATCCTCCTGGTGCACTTAGGTTGTGTACTTGCTCTCATGAACTACGTGCCTGCCTACCTGCCTACCTATCTTTTGATTTCTGCTTGATGTGGCTTGCTTTATCTTTGTGTTTGTGCTTTGTGTTTGTTGTCTTACTTGCCGTATGTTTTGCCCTACTCATGCTATGTTGCTCTCCCGTTACCAGGTCACATGCTCTATGCTGCGGACTAGCTTCACCAGTTGGTTGTCCTCGGAAATAGCATCTCTTTAGGGTAGCCCCCTGAAGGGGGAAGGCTGCGTACACCCCCCCCCCCCCCCTCCCCCCCCCCCCCGCGACCCTACTTTTGCGGGAGCCCTTGCAGGCACTGGGTTTGTTGTTGTTGTTGTGGTATTAATAAATATTTTAATTAAATATAAAATGAAGCGATTATGGAAGGTAGGCGGGGCGGAGTGGGTACAACACTATACCCGCGCCCCAGACAGGACGGGTACCCACAGATAATGGGTTTTACCTGCCTTATTGCAATCCCTAGGGTACAAGTTCATACCAATATTCATCCAATTACTATTCGGTATCCCATGTGTACCTACCTGCCTCATACCCACTTCAATACTCACTACTATAAATTTCATATCAATAAGTTAAAACACGCGGCAAAACATATAGTCGAAGATATAAACTCTATAATTACTAAGGAAACAAAAGGAACTAAAAATAAATAAGAATATCTATAATAAGATAAAAATTTAGAGACATTCAATATACAAATTGGGTAGGGTCAGGTAATGTGTCATATTTTTATATGTTTTATACTTATTACTATGAAATTTTCGGCAATTATATGTATTTAATGCAAACTTCAGGTTAACACCCTGAAGGGTGAAGGCTGCGTACATCCGCCCCCCGCCACCCCCCCCCCCCCCCCCCCGGCCACCCTGCATAGGCGGGAGCCCTTAAGGCACTGGGTATGTTGCTTTTTATGTATTTAATGCAATCTATGTATATTTAGTCCTGAAACGAGTTGGAGCGAGGATCATTTGAACCATATTTCTATTGTGGTACTATACATGAAAACCATATTCCTATATACGCCAAGCTTCTTAAGGACCTCTGCACACAAAAAAAGCGCGCACAAGTGCATATCCAGAACAAGGTCCAGCTCACCGAGAAGGTGAGCAGCATTTTAGCGTTGGGCACCCCACCCATGTTTCGAGACCTTGAGGCCTTTTCAGTTCTATGTGTCTTAGGAGAGCGTTACACCAGTAGAGCTTTGCTAGATCTAGGAGCAAGTGCAAACCTCATCCCTTACTTAGTTTTTTGGAAATTGGGTATAGGAGAACTTAAGCCAACTAATGTCATACTTCAGTTGGCTGATAGGACAGACCGTGTACCTCATGGAGTGGTGGATGATGTACTTGTCAAGGTTGACAAGTTTGTCTTCTCAGTCGATTTTATTATGTTAGATATAGACCCTACTCCTAGGCAGAAGCACAACGCTTCCATCATTCTAGGTCGATCGTTCCTAGTGATGGTTGATGCTGTGACTCACTATAGGACAGGAGTGTTGGAGATTTCTTTTGGAAACCTCAAGAGCAAATTGGAGGTCTCGAATTTTGTTCGGCACCCTGAGACTGAGGAGGAGTTGGAATGCTATATGGTTGATAATATTGACCCTTTGGTAGAGTTAGATAAGCCCAATTCTACAAAAAGTGTTGATTGTAACAGTATCCCTGTCTGTGTCAATAGTTGTGCTTCATCACCTATACTTGGTAGGATAGAGATTCGTGACTCTAATGCTGGTATTGTTTTCCTCCTTAATAGTCATGGATCTAGAAACACTGTTGGGTTTGGGGATCATCCCTACTGGCTTAACCTGAGTTATGGTAGACATTATCTTGGATTTTGGTTGACTTTGTGCTCTAAACTACGTCCGACTAAAGACTTTAAACTTAGCGCTCTTGGGAGGCAACCCAACCTACTTTTAATTTTATTTTTCAACATGAACTCTCTTTCAATTGTAGATCCTTTGTTATCCCTACCCTGCTAATTTTGTTTCTCTTTTATTGAACACTTGTGTGAATCTTATTTCTAACACTACTAAAAAATCTGTTTAGTATTCTATCTTCTATATTTTCGATTGTAGCTTGCTATTTTTGTAGTCCCTTTTTGGATTTGTTCACCACGCATAGCTGAATATGCCATACCTCATGTTGTCTCTTTCATTTCCTTGCTTGTATGTACTTTCGTTGATTTGCATTGAGGACAGTGCAAAGTTTAAGTTTGGGGATGGCGTGAATGGTGTGAATTCCTGATTGTCCTTTTAGTATCTTTTTGCTTAAATTAGCTGAGTTTTGCACGGATTAGCATAGAATTATGGTGACTTGTATTGAAGTTCAAATTTGAGATGTACTATTGGAATATTTATGTAATGAGATTATTCATAGATCTAACTGTTGGATTTGTATTTGTGTCTTTTAACTCGTTAGAGAGATTACTACTTTTCACCCTTAATGTTGTGATATATCCTACTTTTTAGGTTGAAATAACAGAAATAATTTTAGGAATTTGAATCTACCATTTTACTCCTAACAATGTTGAAATGAATTTTCTATCTCTTAATCTTGAATAATTTCAAGAAAGGAAAAAAAGCGGTGACTTGTTGGTTCTTGTAGCTCCTGTGTCTCTAGCAAATAAGCCTGTAGGGGTGTCTTAACACCTTGTACCTTGAATAAACTGGGTCGGGAGCTGCCGGTCCAAAACTTATTACATGGGCCATATGAAAAGCTTAAGAAGAATCAACCCCTTTAGGTCACTATAATAATCACTAATAACTAATGTGAAAAAAAGGGCATGTGCTAGTAACGGCTTAGGCCGTGAATTCCTTTGACTCGAGCCATTAGGTCCGAGGAGTGCTCTTCACTCGGTGCCTTGAGCCAACTGGATCGGGAGTCACCGGCCGAAAACTCGCTACATGGATCTGAGGGAAATACACTTGATGGTGAAAAAAAGTAAAAATAAAAAATAAAAAAAAAGGGAAGAAAAAGGAAAAAAGAGAAGCCTTTTGATTTCACTATTGATTAACGGTATGGTTAAGATAGTTGATTCCTTTTATTATTCTCTCTATTCGTCTTAAATTTGGAGGGTTTGAAATAAGAAAAAGGGGAGAGAAGTTCTAAGCTTTTACACTAGTAAAAAGATTCGAATCACGAGAACTTGAGTTAGAAATAGTATAATAATAACATTAAATAAATATTCTGTACTCTCAGGTATACTTTCAAGTATGGTTGAAAATATTTTTCACTATTAATTTTTTCCATTACATGCTTGATCAAATTTTCTCATCTTTAGCTAATTTGAGCTGAATCTTGCTAAAGGACAAGCAAGGAGTGGGTTTGGAGATGTTGAGGTGCCTTATATTTACATATTTTATTTCACAATCTTGCAACATATTCGGCTTTTACATGTTTGTTTTGCTGTAATTTAGGTATATTTAGGCTTGGAGTGCAACAAGGCAAACAAAAGTTAAAAAGCAGCATAATTAAGCGTAATCAAGGAACATTTGAAGATTGTTATGAGAAACCCAACCACGTGTGCACAAGAAGGATCAATCGGATTGTAACTCGGTAACTCGAATAGGTCTCGTGGATATATATATATATATATATATATATATATATAACAGGTTTTAAATACCAAAAACCTAATCAATTGGGGATCTTTTGATGTGCCTCCTCTTCTCCTCTCCCTTTCGAAGCCACTACGAGATCCAAAGGGTTCTCAAATGCCAAAGCGTAGGTGGTCGGAGATGAAAGCAAGGATCAACGTCAACGTTAATTGAGAGAGTCTTCAAGTCCTTAGATTTAGCAATTATTGTTTTCTATTTTAGATTTCATGATGTGTAAAATTCCCACTGAGGAGTAGACTTTAGTTTAGGGATGAAAGGCGAGTAGGCGCCCGTATTCAGATTTATATTGTGCTTTTGATGATGATTTAGTTATGTTATATTCGCACCCTTGTGGGAAATTCTTTATGATTGCCTGGTGTTTCTGCATGTGTGCTTGTAGTCATGTTTAGATCTTCAGCATTTTAGCAGTTAGTTCTGTGCTTGTAGCCTAAACCATAACATAGCAGGTTTTCACACGTGGTAGGGGTTGAGATTGTACCCAACCTTGAACACAATCTTTTATATAGTTAATATTGAACTAGAAGTAACAAAGAAATTAAGTAGTGCTAATAAGATAGTCTATGCTACACTTAGGGTGATAAGATAGGTTATGCAATTAGACTAGTTTATTACCCAAAGCCCTAATTTATATATTAACTCAAGTTTAGAGCTTGTAGCCTAAGTTCTTCAAATTATCGTCCTAAGTAAAATATAATGATGGGATACAAATAGAGCTGTCCTGATTTCACTCCTTAAACTAACCTTGATTGAATTGGCAACTTTAGATTATATTTAGTTTTATTAATTTAGTTAACAAATCTTTCAAATCAACTAAAAACCTAAAAATTCAACCTCTTGTTAATAACGAAATCCGACTCAACTCTGATTCCTTGTAGATACGACCTGTATACCCGACTAAGCTACAACAATCTCGTACGCTTGCGACTAGACGGTTTTAAAACACATTTAAAACACATCAATTACATATAGTCATTTACCCTAAAAAGAAAAAAATAAGCAAAGCTTAGCGCACTGGCCCATCTTGACTTGAATACGTATTTGTATGAAGAAGTAGAACTTGTTCTTGAATACCTAGCTCGGTGGTTTGTAATTTAGAGGTGGGGGAGTTGAGAAAGCATGTTCAATTCCCACCTTGAACCCACTCTCATTTTGGGAATTTTTATTTTACACTATTTCGAGAGTTTTGTGCCTTTGCATTTAAATCATGATTTACTATTTTTAAAATTTTGTTTTGCGTATAATGTTAAAATATTGTATATTTTAAAAGAAAAATAAAATTAAATAACTTTGTTATATGTCAATGGTGATGCAGCCCCGCCTCCTTCGGCGGATAGCATGGCGGTAAAGTCATTGGCGGGTTCCATGGCAGAATGGCGGTAGCGAAGAGTTGGTCTTAGCGGGCTTGGTAGCTAACGAGGAAGAGAGGCACAAGCAACCTTGGCGGATCGGTCTAGGCGAGACCCCAGGTTGGCAGCTATGGAGACAGGAAGCTGAAGGTTGAATGCGGTGAAGATTAGAGTTTGAATTTGATCAGGAATTTAAGTCTAGGAAAGTATTTTAGATTAGGAAAGATTTTATTTATGTTGATTTTATTTCCATTTTCTAGATATATCTAACCTCTATTTAAGGAGGGATGAGTTCATTATTCAATTTCTAGATTTATTTCGATAAGTTTTGGTTCTTTCTATTCTCGGGTGTGAGAATTAGAATTGAATTTATGTTTCCCCTTGTTTTTATTATTGATTAATAAAATTAAAGAGAAGGCTGTTGAATCCTTCCCATTCCCCAAAAATCCCACTTTACACGCTACACCAGTTGGTGTCAGAGCTTAGAACGACTTCTGAGATAGCCCATGGGGGACCGAGATACGCCGTCGTCAAAGACGTTTATGATCGTGACCATCAACAGCGGATTGAAAGGAGATTAGAGGAATTGGAATCGAGATTCTGGCGAATCATGTGTTGCTTGATTCAACTGGAGACAAATCCCGACTTGGAGATGGGAACCCAGCCCCGACGCCCATTAACACCGGGCACTATAGAAGAGGAAACAGACGAGACCCAGAATCCAATATCGGATATTGATCTACCGGATCCTAGGGCGAGGCAACATCAGCTCAATACCGGCAACGCTAATGTTGATGAACAGAGGTGGGAATTTGGTCTCCGCAATGAATTTCCAGAGTTTGAGGAAGAAGGCGCTATAGTGGTGGAAGAAACTCAGGGCGAGTTGGCGTCACTTGGCGAAGTGGAGATAGCGGGTGACGAGGGTCCCTTGCTATTGGTCAGGTGAGTTGGCTTCACACTTGAAGAAGCAGAAGGGGATGAATGGCTTCGACACAACATATTAATGTGTATTTCTATGTCCATCAAAATTTAATATTTAACCCTAATCACTAAACACATCTAAATTGAAGTGCAAGGCGAAAGGGTGTCGAACCACAGAGGCAAAGAGTACGCGAAATTATTCTATGATCTAAATTGATTTGAATAAAATTGAGAGGTTTTTGTGTTAAGTAATCTAAAAAATGACAATTAAACTAAAATAATCTACTTCTAATCGAAAAAGTGTATTAAATTGGAACCTAGGGTTTCGAATCTATCGTTAGCCAGTTATTTTTGCGTTAACTTTTAAATTAGGATTATTGATTGTCCCACGGATAGTGGTTTAGGCTACAAGCTTCAACCTACTAAGGTGATGTTGTTAGTAATGCGTATTGACCCTATCTAACTAAAGCATAAAGAAAATAAGCTCAACTTAGCATATTGTTAATTACTATGTATTGACCATATCTAACTAAAGCACAGGGAAGATAGGCTTTAATTAACAATTCGGTTAATATTATTACTTGATTAATTAATCCTAAGGCTATAAGTACAAAGAATTAATTTATAAATATCAATCTCAACAATTAAAGGTTACAAACTCAATAATTATATTAATTGAATAAACAATTAAAGCATAATACTTCATAGTATTTCACACAATCAAACAATTTATGTAACAAACAAATTATCTCGAAACTAAAAGTAATACAAAAATAAAAAGGCTAAGACTTCATCTAACCCGAGAGAGCAAGTTAGCTCTCCATCAAAGATGATCCGGTGAAGGGGGAGATGAATGAACTCATGTCGGTCTTCACGCTAATTTCACTTTTGTTCCAATTTAATGAAAGAAAAGAAAAGGAGAACCAAGAAAGAGAGAGAAAAAGCTGAGCGAGATGTCATCGGATGGTTTTGACACCTTTGTCAGGCCCGTGCGCCACTTAACTTCACTCAGAAAGTACCTCATTAAGTCAGGCTCCCCGATAACCCGAAGGTTATGTTTACGCAGAATAAAGGCAAGAAAGTATTAAAGGGACAACGAAATTAGGGACACAAGATAATTTGGACAACACGTTAGAGAGAGAAAAGAGTTTGGATGAATTGGATGGATTTTCTGGACACCCTTGGCAAATGCCAATACTTTATTATTTATACTCAAAGAGGCCTACAAATGTGCATGAACCGTGTGGCATCCCCAAGGGACACGACTCATGGCTTGGGACATGTCTATTAAGTAAATACATGAATCTAGGCTAAGTACATGAATATTTAATAAGCAAAATTGGGACACACCCCTTAGGGGTAGGCCGTGTCCATGGACCATGTCAAGGTTCATGGGACACGCCTCCTCATGTCAAGGGTCGTGACCTTTGGGAAGGGGCATGGTCCCCATGTCAAGGCGCGCGCCCGGTCTATGTCAAGGGCCTAAGGGACGCGACCCAACATGTCAAAGGACATGCCTCTTTGTACATACACGCATCTAAGCACAAAAATGAAAGGCCTAGTATATTCTAGGGCCTTCTAGTACATCATCAACAATAAAAAAAGTACTAATAATATCGGCGGTGCATGACACTCTCCCCCACCTATGCCGTTGACGTCCTTGTCAATGTTAGGTAGTCTTGAATGTCTCGATCATCTTCTTGAATTGCCACAAGTCCTCCTCCTTTTCCCATGTAGCCTCATTTCTGGAAGGTTTTTCCAACGAACTAAGTATTCGGTATACTTAGGCACTCCTCTTCGTCCCACCATCCAGTGAGCAAGGATCTCGGTTGCCTCTTTGTCAAAGGATGTGATCATGGCCGTAGGTGCTTGGTTTGATTCACTTCGACTTGGGTCCTCAGCGTCCTTGTGGTACGGTTTCAGCATGCTAACATGGAAAACTGGGTGGATCTTCATCTTTGGCAGTAGTTCAACACGGTAGGACACTTTCCCAACTTTAGTAAGAATTGGGTAAAGCCCCTCGTATCTAAGGATCAGACCCTTATGCACCTTGCGTAGGGTCTTGAATTGCTGCGATAGTAGCTTCACCATCACCAAGTCCCCAATTTGGAACTCTAAGAACGTCCTCTTCTTGTCAGCCCACTTTTTCATCTTGTGTGCTGCCTTATCAAGGTGGGCCTTGGCAATGTCTAATCTCTCATTCCATCCCTTTGGGGCCTGGTATGCTGCGGGGCTGCTTCCTGTGTTCCCGGTAGCCATAGCTTGCGGAGTCAAGGGCTATTGTCCTATGACGAGCTCGAAAGGACTATGGCTCGTTGAATTGCTCTTGTGTAGGTTGTACGAAAATTGGGCAATGTCAATTAACATTGCCCAATCTCCCTGGTTGGCCCCCACATAATGTCTTAAGTATAACTCAAGCAAAGCATTCACCTGTTCGGTTTGCCCATCGATTTGTGGATGAAAGCTTGTAGAGTAGTGGAGGTTCGAACCCATCAATCTGAACAGTTCGGCCCAGAACTTGCCCGTGAATCTCGGATCTCGATCACTGATAATGCTCCATGGCAGTCCCCAATACTTAACAACGTGCTTGAGGAACAACCGTGCAGCTTCAGTTGCGGTGCAGTCCTTGGGCGCAGAAATGAGCGTTCCATATTTAGAGAGTCGATCAACCACAACCATGATTGATCCACACCCTTTTGATCTCAGAGCGGAGATAAAGTCCATGGAAACACTTTCCCATGGCTGGTTCGGTATGGGCAGAGGCTCAAGCAAACCGGCAGGGGTCTTGTGCTCAACCTTGTCTTGTTGACACACAAGACATGTCTTCACAAAGGCTTCCACATTGTCCCTCATATGAGGCGAATAGTACGCTGCCTCTATCAATGCCACAGTCCTCTCTATTCCTGGGTGCCCGGCCCATTTGGAGTCATGACACTCCTTCATTAGTTCACGTCTCAAGTTTTCCCACTTTGGAACAAAGACCCGGTTCCCAATAGTAAACAACAGCCCACTGTCAGCCCAAAATCTCCTTGTCTTTCCTTCCGTAGCAAGCTTCAACAAGTATTGTGCAAACAGATCATGTGCCATGCCTTCCTGGACCTTCACCAAGATATCTCCTTGAACCATGCTCACACTAGCAAGGCTCATTTTGCGGCTAAGTGCATCAGCGACGACGTTGGCCGTGCCCAGTTTGTACTCCATGGCATAGTCAAATTTGGCAAGAAAGTCTTGCCATCTTGCTTGCCTTGGACTCAAGTTTTTCTGATTTTGGAAGTTGCTCGTTGCCACATTGTCAGTCTTGACAAAGAACCTACTCCCAAGCAAGTAATGGTGCCATACTCTCAAGCAATGAATAATGACGGTCATCTCCTTGTCATGTGTGGCATAGCAATTCTCGGTGTCATTGAGTTTGCGTGACTCAAAAGCAACAGGATGTTTCTCTTGCATCAATACTCCCCTAATGGCAAAGTCTGAGGCATCGATATGCACTACAAAGGGCTGCCCGAAGTCGGGCAGGCGAAGGACGGGATCTTCCGTAATAGCACGCTTCAAACTCTTAAAAGCAGTGCGGCATGCATCATCCCAAAGCCACGGTTGCTTCTTCTTCAATAAGTTGGTTAGGGGCGTGGCCCTAGCCGAATATCTGAGAATAAATTGTCAGTAGTATTTTACTAGGCCTAGAAATGACCGTAGCTCACTAACTCCCTTAGGCTCTTCCCACTCCTCGATTGCACGAACCTTGGCTAGGTCCATGCGGATCACCCCTTGGCCAATACGGTGGCCAAGGAATGACACTTCCTCCTGGGCAAACGAGCATTTCTCTCGTTTGACATAAATCTCGTTCTCTTTCAAGGCTTGGAACACTTGCTTCAAATGCTCCACATGTTCTTCTAGGGACCCACTGTACACCATGATGTCGTGGAGGTACACCATAACAAATTTTTCCAAGAAGGGCTTGAAAATCTCATTCATAAGTGTGCAAAATGTGGCTGGCGTGTTTGTCAATCCAAACGGCATCACTAAGAACTCATATGCACCATATCGGGTCACACAAGTCATCTTTGGCTCGTCACCTTCGACTATCCGGACTTTCCAGTACCCGGACCTCAAGTCAAGCTTGGAAAAGTACCGTGCCTTTCCCAACCAATCAAATAAGTCAGCCACAAGCGGAATAGGATACTTGTTCTTTACCGTGACCTTGTTCAAGGCTTGGTAGTTTATGCACATACGGAGCGACCCGTCTTGCTTCTTTTGGAACAAAACCAGTGCACCATACGGGGCCTTAGAGGGCCAAATGAACCCCGCATCCAAGAGTTCCTTCAACTGCTTCCTCAACTCCTCTAATTCAGGTTCGGTAGGGCCCCATGGCTGGGGGCCTTGCCCCTAGCTCTAACTCGATCCTGTGGTCCACCTCCCTCCTTGGAGGTAGGTGTCTAGGAAACTATGGTGGCATCACGTCTTGAAAGGCTTCAAGAACTCCATTCACTTCCATGGGCACTTCCAAAGAATCGGGCTCCTTATCTTCAACCATTGTAGCAATATAAGTGACCTGCTTCTTTGGGATTCCCTTCTTGAACTGAATGGCCGAGAGAAGTTTTGCCTTTACCTTCTCACGTAGTAGGGGCACAGCAAAGGTCTCTTGGCCATATGTTATCTCCATGACGTTCTCCTTCGAAAATGATAAGGGCTTCATGGTGTCAAAGAAATCCATCCCCAAAACTACTTTGAAGTCATCCATCGTAACAACGGTCAAGTCAAGTGTGCCACTTTAATCCCCCAACTGGATGGGCACTCTCCTAGCAACCCCAAGGATGGGCTTGGATGAAGTGTTCACGGTCTTCATTCAACCCAACTCCTTGACGTAGTCCAATTTGAGCCGCATCGCCTCATGTTCTGACACAAAGTTGTGACTAGCACCTGTGTCCACTAATGCCTTGTCTCGGTACCATTCACTTGGGCCTTGACATACATCAACCCCTTGGTGCTTGTACCCCGTGTTGGGTCTGCTGCACCCATGCGTGCCTATGCCTGGGTCTGGATAGGCGCTCAGCCTGCGCTTGGACATGCCCAGCGCCTGGCGTCTGCGTCTGCGTCTGCGTCTGCGTTTGGGCCTGGGTCTGGACAGGCACCTAGGCTTGCTCTTCGACATGCCCAGCACCTGGCGTCTGCGTCTGCGTCTGCGTCTGGACCTGGGCCCGTGTCTGGACATGTTCCCGGCTCCCTGCAGCCCTACGCACCCCCTGGGACATGGACCCTAGGACGCGCATAGAACCCATGCTCGTGCCTCCGGTCCCTTGCTCCTGCGAAGCAACAAGGGCACTCAAGGCCTGACGTTCCGGACAGTCCCGAGCAAAGTGTAGGCCTGAGCATAGAAAACAGGACCTGTGCTTGCCTTAGTCTGACCGGTTGTCATGGTGTCGGTTCTCATGATGCTTGTTCTTGTGATGCTTGTTCTCATGGTGCTTGCCTTTGTCCTTCCACGAAGATGGTCTATAGGGCTTATCTCCCCCACTCTTTCCCTTACCACTCTTGTAGTCCTTCTTCTTAGTAGAGTCTTTTTTGTACTCTACCAAGTTCTCAGCTTCAAATATCGCAGTGGCAAGGTCTTGGACCCCTCTACGCTTCACCTCCAGTTCGGCTCACAATTGCAAGCCATCTAAGAAATAAATGAGGGCCAATGCCTCCGGCATGTCAGGAATTTCCAGCATAAGGGACTGGAACTCAGTGACATAGTCCCGAATAGACCCCATTTGCTTCTGACCCCTAAGTTTCTTCAAGGCAACACTTTCAGCATTCTCCCGAAAGAAGTGCTTCTTGAACTCACGAACAAAGTCATCCCAACTGTCCATAGTGCACTGCCCACGGCTTATTTCACCGTGGTGTCTTCTCCACTATAATGCCGCATCATCTTGTAAGTACATAGATGCGTTGTTGATCTTGAGCGCATCATCATCAAGATGAAAAGCCTCAAAGTATCTCTCCCAACACCACAAGAAGTTGTCAATCTCTTTGGCGTTTCATCTCCCTCCATATCTAGGCGGGTCCGGGACCTTGGCACGAGTCACACCACTCGTGCCAGCCCCATTGGCAACAGTGGACTTGCACAACGCGCAGTCCTCCTTGACAATGTCAAGCTCTTGGTGAAGTTCAAACACGACATTCTTTAGTTGATCAAGTTGCTCCTCCATGGCTTCCTTGACAACATTAATGGTATTGAGGACCTTGCCCTCCAATCCAGTGACATTAGGGACTCAATAGTGTCAAAGTGGTCATGAACGTCACCCATAACCAACTCTAATTTTGCCACACGAGTTTCAAGGCTACCAAGCGCATCCCGTGGCACTGACAGGTCCTTGGCCTTGCTTGACTTTTTTGTTCACGGCTCCGGTCTTCCTCTCGGTTGTTCTTCCATAACTTGTGACATACTAACAATCCCTTACTCCACAATACTGCTCCCAGCCATCACGTAAACTTGGCTCTGATACCAATTGTCACGGGACGGTTTTGACACCCTTGGCAGGCCCGTGCGCTACTCAACTTCACTCCGAAAGTACCTTGTCAAGTTAGGCTCCCCGATAACCCGAAGGCTATGTTTATGCAGAATTAAGGCAAGAAAGTGTTAAAGGGACATCAAAATTAGGGACACAAGATAATTTGGACAACACGTTAGAGAGAGAAAAGAGTTTGGATGAATTGGGTGATTTTTTTGGACGCCCTTGGCAAATGCCAATATTTTATTATTTATACTCAAAGAGGCTTACAAATGTGCATGAACCGTGTGGCATCCCCAAGGGACACAGCTCATGGCTTGGGACATGTCTATTAAGTAAATACATGAATCTAAGCTAAGTACATGAATATTTAATAAGCAAAATTGGGACACACCCCTTAGGGGTAGGCCGTGTCCATGGACCGTGTCAAGGATCATGGGACACGCCTCCTCATGTCAAGGGTCATGACCTTTGGGAAGGGGCATGGTCCCCATGTCAAGGCGTGCGCTCGATCCATGTCGAGGGCCCAAGGGACGCGACCCAGCATGTCAAGGGACATGCCTCTTTGTAAATTCAAGCATCTAAGCACAAAAATGGAAGGCCTGGTATATTCTAGGGCCTTCTAGTACATCATCAAAAATAAAAAGTACTAATAATATTG
Organism: Simmondsia chinensis; assembly: GCA_018398585.1. Classification (NCBI taxonomy): domain Eukaryota; kingdom Viridiplantae; phylum Streptophyta; class Magnoliopsida; order Caryophyllales; family Simmondsiaceae; genus Simmondsia; species Simmondsia chinensis. The sequence continues at coordinate 8,048,870 of JAGTTD010000018.1, forward strand.
GCCTTGCGTGACAGAGAGCCCCCAAATTGAGAGCGTGACCCCCCTGATTTAGACACGACGCTGCTGCTTCCCAAACCCTACTAGAGTTGGGCTGCATTTTCTGGTGTGGGTTTAAACTGGTGTTGGGCTTGAGCGTGGGCTGAGGACGCAGAACTGGGTGTTGGGCCGCGGTTGACGCTGGTGAGCTGGTGAAGACTGCTGCTGGGCCGAACTAGATAGAGAAGGACGCAGGTCTGAGCTGGGCCGGGCCTTGGTAATTGATAGTGAAGACGAGGAGCTGTTTGGGTTGAGCTTACTGTACCGAACTAAGCTGGTATAGGCTGGAGGTGGTGATGGGTATTTGGGTTGGTGACGAACATGGGCTTGTTGTCGGTGACTATTGAAGAGGATATGCGGGCGCGGGTCGAGCTTATACGTTCTTGTCCTGAATCTTGATTAACTTTATTTAATTGTTTACTCATTGAATTTGTCTTATTTGCACCAAAAGTTAACAATTTCCGAAATTTTAATTTCAAACCTATTAAACATAAAAATTGCCAAAGTGAGTATAAAACTATAATTAATTCGGTGCAAAATAATTAAAATAGCAATTAAAAGGTGCGTAAATTTGAGACGCATCAACACTCCCACACTTAACATTTGCTAGTCCTCGAGCAAAGCATAGGATAAACTCAAATACTCAAGCGATCAATTACCTCAACCATCACCAAGTTTTCCAAGATTAACACATATATTAGAATTCAAGACAAGATTCAGTCATCTAGAGTATTCTCTAGTTCCATGAATTTAGACGATTAAACTTCAAAACTCATCATAGAATTTCATTATCCATGTATCAACTAATAGAAACTCCTCAAGCAATTTAAGTGCACAAGTGAAAGTGAATAGGATCTCATGCCATAGAATCTCCTCAAATTCTCGCTTCCAATCAAATATACCAAAGTTTTGTACACCCACAACATTGAATCACTTAAATACATGCCCATACATAGAGAATTTTTAGTGGCATATGAGTGGCCACTTTACAACATTTTGATCTCAATACAGCACAAAAGAAGAACAACTTTATCACGAATGTACATTAATTTTCACTTTCTTCTTTTTTTTTTTTGCTTTGAAGGAAGCTCTTTTTCTTTCTTCCTTTTCATTTTTTTTTGTTTGTTTTTTTTTTGTTTCCTCTTCTTTTTCTGTCCAATTTTTGGACTTTCGCATAACAAGTACCTCAACTTTACAATTGACACTAATCAACACGTACTTTACATTGTATTAAGAGGCAAGGATTAGGATAAGCCAATAGGGCAAGCCTGCAAAACTCAAGACATATAAGATTGTTTACTCAAATTTTTTAGATTTTCCACAATACGAAAGTCTTGTGTATAGTGAATATGTGAGCCACAGGAGTCGAACCCATTAATATCAATCCTGATCGACAATACTCAGTAACAAGTATGGAGTAGAATCATTTAATTTCATGGAATTAAGAGAACGAAATAAACAGTTAATCCTACTATCATCTTAACATACGCGTCGATCAGGGAAAACTTGGCTAAACAGTTATAATGCACACTCAAAATGCACCAAAGATGTTCAAAATTTTGAAAATTTGACCAAAAAATGAGCACATGTAATGAGCCTTACCTCCACACCTAAATCATGCATTGCCTTCAATGCGACAACATAAATCATTAAAGCATAAGAAATAGGTGAGATAGAACAGTACAACCTGACAAGGCAGCCTGAACATTTCTAAATGACTCCTTCAACCTGGGACAAAAACATGAAAAGAGAGAAAATAAGCCTCTAAGAAACTAATTAGTTCAAAAGCTAAACTAAAAACAAGAATGAACAAAACCTAGGCTACCTCATAGAAGCGCTAAGTTTCACGCCTTCAGCTGGACACAATAGATCCAGCGAAGATCACGTAGTGAGGTCAACCAAGGAAACTACTCACTGAGCACACCTAAGACAGCACCTAAAGCAAAATCAGAAGTGCCACACATGATTTTAGGAGGGAGAGAGTAGTTGGGTGATGTCGAATGGGAGCAATAATAAGCGTAGACCGAAGCTTATGAAAAGCTTCATCAAACTCAAAAGATATGTCCTTAGCGAGCAAACTAGTCAATGGTATAGCTAACTTCCCATGGTCCTTAAGGAATCCCTTATAGAAACTCGCATGACCTAGAAAGTCTCCAACTTACTTCACATTTGAGGGAGGGGGCGAGTTAGCATTCAAATCTATCTTAGCCTCATCAACCTCAATGCCCTCCTTAGACATCCTAAGACCTAGAACAATTCCTTCTTGAGCTATAACATAATTCTTCTCCCAACCCAAAACTTCTTTCATGTCTGGATACAACCTTCGTTGCATCTCTTTAGAAGGTTTTGCATTCTCATCCAGGGGGTTACTAACTAGGATAGGGGGGAGTGTTTGGTCCACCAAATCATCAACAACATCCACACAGAAACACTCCGACTCCTCCTCACTAGTGGGTGGTGAAGCCTTAAAAATATTTAACCTAATAATTATGTTTGCAAAACTAACATCTATTACCCCAGATCTACAATTAATTGTGGCATTGGCCGTCGCTAAGAAAGGCCGACCTAAAATGATAGGGATATGGTTTTTTGGATGACTAGAAGGTTCCATATCAAGCACTAGAAAATTTGCAGGAAACATGGCTTTGTCTACCTTCATCAGTATGTTAGTAAGCACACCATGGGGGACTCTAGTTGATCTATCCACTAACTACAAGGTCACCATGGTGGGTTGTAATTCTCCCAAACCTAACTTCTCATAAACCGAGTAAAGAATAATGTTGACACTTGCTCCTAAGTCCAGTAAAGCTTTATCGATCGAGTAGTCTCCAAGTGAATAAGAGATGGTGGGGACACCAGGGTTTTGTACTTAATCGGAGTGTCACCCTTCATAATGGAGCTCACTTGCTCGGCTAAAAACACTTTCCTAGGCAGATGTGCTCTAGATCGCCTCTTTTGGTTCAATAGATCTGTAATGAACTTCGCATAGGCCGGGATCTGTTTAATTACATCAAGAAGGGGAATGTTTATCTTTACTTGCCTAAATGTCTCCAAAATGTCTTCTCACTTCTTGTCCTTCCCATTTTCATGTGGTGCAACTAAAGCTTGGGGGAAGGGCATTCTAGATACATATGGGTAAGGAAGATCGGAGGTCTTAAGAATAGGAGAATGGTGCGTGACCTCATCGGTCGCCTTCTCTCTTTCCTCGCTCTTTTCTTCTCCCTCACCACTTATGGGTACTTCACTCTCAGCACTCACCCCATTGTCAACCTCCTTCCCACTTCTTAATACTGTAATAGACTTTCCTTGTTCTTGATGGGGAGGATAGTTATCTTGCCTCACACAGTTCCTAGGGTTCTCTAAGGTTTAGCTGAGGAGTCTTCCCCTATCTCTCCTACTCAAAATATTAGCTAGTTGACCTATTTGGGTTTTTAGCTTTGGGATCGATTGTGTATGAGAGTGGAGGAGTTGGGAATTAGCTTCTAAACCTTTCAACGTGCTCACAACCTTCTTTTCAAAAGTTGGATTAGAGCTTAAATTAGAAGGTTGAGAGTAGTTAGAAGCATACCCTTGCCATTGAAATTCTATTGCTAGGGCACGAATTGTCCCTCTCCTCCTTGCCTCCACGAGAAGTTTGGATGGTTTCTCCAGCCCAGATTGCATGTGTTCGAGTATGGATCGTTCCTTGAGAATCCTTAGGCTGCATTAACATGTTCCTTCGACCACTCAATAAAAGGTGAAGTAGAGGGGCAATGAAGTGTAGAATGAGAGACACTAGAATATGAAGAACATGCATTATGCATGTTTTGAACATCAGACACATTAGGTATAGTAGGGGGAGTCAATGTCATCTTAAATAAGGAAGTAAGCTGCTCCACAGAAGAGGCAAGAGAGTTTACTTTCTTATCTAAGATAGAGGTGTGAGCAATTTTCTGTACTCCTCCTCTATTTAACCTAGCAGCATTTAAGCGTGCATGTGCGACATTCTGTTGTGAGCTCTTATTCAGATGTTCAAATAGTTCCCACGCTTCATCCTCATTCTTCTTAAGGAACTGACCACCAGAAGAGGCATCAACAGTTTGTTGACGCTTTTCACTCAATCCATAATAAAAGTTCTGGACTAGTTTCCATTTAGGGATAGCATGATATGGACAAGCTCTCAGTAGTTCCCTAAACCTATCCCAACTCTCATGAAACTCTTCACTCGGAATCTGGGAAAAGTTGTTAATGGCTCTTCTAGCAGTGTTAGTCATACTAATGGGATAGAATTTCTTAAGAAATTCTTGTTGCATTTGAGTTCAAGTGTTGGTCTCATGAAACTCTTCACTCGGAAGTTGGGCAAAGTTGTTAATGGCTCTCCTAGCAGTGTTGGTCTTACTAATGGGATAGAATTTCTTAAGAAATTCTTGTTGCATTTGAGTCCAAGTACTAATTGTCCCACTACGTAAGGTGCCTAACCAATACTTAGCCTTATCCTTAAAAGAGAAAGGAAAAAGGGGAAGTAAGATGGCATTATCACTAATGTTAGGAATCCTGAAGGTTGAGCAAGCATCCAAGAAACTGTCCTAGAGCGTGTACGGGTTTTCATTACTTAAGCCATGGAATGAAGGAAGCATTTGTATGGTATGTGGCTTAAACTCGAACTGATGGGTTACAGGTGGCAACCTAATGCATGAAGGTTTAGTGTATGTGATGGGAGTAAAATACTCCATAAGTAGACGTAGATGTTGTTCCTTAGCCATTGCGGTTTTATGCTCGGTGTTGGGCTCTAAAGTCTCTTAAGGTCCTTTCAATCTCAGAATCGAATATGGTAAGGTCAAGAGACAAAGAGCGACGACCATGCATGAGCAAACAACTTCAAGAAATAAGTAAAACTAAAAACTAAGGCTAGCAAAACAAAATAAAAATAAACAAGACAAAATAAAACACTAAAAAAAAAAAAAAGAAAAACAACTAATAAGCTATCCTAAAATCTACCTATCCACAAAAATCACAAGTCAATTAATGCTTAGAAAAAAAATAATAATAAAAAGAGAAAAGGAAAAAAAATAAAAATTTTTTATTATTAAAGAAAAGCGACAATAAACTTAAAAAGAAATAGTAATTAAAAAAAAATCTTAAGTTAAAAATAAAATAAATTAATTTTAAATTAAAAAAATTAACAAGTTAAAAATCAAAGAAAATCACAAAATAAACCACGAACGTTGCCTAGTCCCCATTAATGGCGCCAAAATCTTGATCTATTTTTCTACATCTATCAAAATTTAATATTTAACCCTAATCACTAAACACATCTAAATTGAAGTGCAGAGTGAGAGAGTGTGGAACTACAGGGACTGAGAGTATGTGAAATTATTCTATGATCTAAATTGATTTGAATAAAATTGAGAGATTTTTGTATTAATTAATCTAAAAAATCACAATTAAACTAAAATAATCTACTTCTAATCGAAAAAGTATATTAAATTGGAACCTACGGTTTCGAATCCATCATTAGTCAATTATTTTTGCGTTAACTTTTTAATTGTGATTATTGATTGTTGCATGGGTAGTGGTTTAGGCTACAAGCTTCAACCTACTAAGGTGATGTTGTTAGTAATGCGTATTGACCCCATCTAACTAAAGCATAAGGAAAATAGGCTCAACCTAACGTATTGTTAATTACTACGTATTAACCCTATCTAACTAAAGCACAGGGAAGATAGGCTTTAATTAACAATTCGGTTAATACTATTACTTGATTAATTAATCCTAAGGCTATAAGTACAAAGATTTAATTTATAAATATCAATCTCAACAATTAAACGTTACAAGCTCAATAATCATATTAATTGAATAAACAATTAAAGCACAATACTTCATAGTATTTCTCGCAATCAAGCAATTTATGTAACAAATAAATTATCCCAAAACTAAAAGTAATACAAAAATAAAAAGGCTAAGACTTCATCTAATCTCAGAAAGCAGGTTAGCTCTCCATCAAAGATGATTCGGTGAAGGGGGAGATGAATGAACTCATGTCGGTCTTCACGCTAATTTCACTTTTGTTCTAATTTAACGAAAGAAAAGAAAAGGAGAACCAAGAACGAGAGAGAAAAAGCTGAGGGAGAGCCCCCAAATTGAGAGCGAGACCCCCCCTGATTTATACACGATGCTGCTGCTTCCCAAACCCTACCAGAGTTGGGCTGCATTTTATGGTGTGGGTTTGGACTGGTGTTGGACTTGAGCGTGGGCTGAGGACGCAGAACTGGGTGTTGGGCCGCAGTTGATGCTGGTGAGCTGGTGAAGATTGGTGTTGAGCCGAGCTAGACAGAGAAGGATGCAGGCCTGAGCTGGGCCGGGTCTTGGTAGTTGATACTGATGATGAGGGGCCTATGGCAGGGGGACTGGGCTGAGATGGAGGTTATTATAGGTGACGATGACATCAGGCCTGAGCAGAAGCTGTTTGGGCTGAGCTTGCTGTGTTGAACTAAGCTGGTATATGTTGGAGGTGGTGATGGGTTGGTGACGAACATGGGCTTGTTGTCGGTGACTCGTCGAATTTGTCTTATTTGCACCAAAAGTTGACAGTTTTTGGAATTTTAATTTCAAACCTATTTAACATAAAAATTGCTAAAGTGAATATAAAACTATAATTAATACGGTGCAAAATAAGTAAAATAGCAATTAAAAGATACATAAATATGAGGCGCATCAACATTCTAGACAACATGCACAATTGGCGGGTATGCCACTTAGTCATCGATTCTGGGAGTTATAAGAACGCCATCTCCTAAGAAGTCGTCCAGAAGCTAGGGTTGAAGATGGAGGAGCATCTGAACCCTTACAAGATATCATGGCTCGAGAGCGGAGACCAGGTAACCATGTCTAAATGTTGCTTGGTTAATTTTTCAACTGGAGCGAAGTATAAAGATGGCGTGTGGTATGACGTGGTGACCATGGATGCTTGCCACTTGTTGTTTGGGAGGCCTTGGCAATACGATAGAGGCACCATCCACGATGGACAACGTAACACATATAGCTTCATCTTTGAGGGAACAAGGATCATCTTGTTGCCCAAGAAGGTTGAGTTGCCATGTGTGTCCAAGACTGAAGACCCAAAGCCGGGAGACAGAGCCGTGTTCACCAACGCAGTTGTCGAGTTAGAGTTGGCATTTACACCTACATGCGACATTAGTTGAAAACCAATCTTTGATGAGCTGGTGTATCTGGATTTGTCTTCTCCACTCATATTTGATGATCCCATCTATGACAAGGAGGAGGAATCGAATAAGGAAGGGAGTCTATCCAAGGAGGTTCGCCCACGAAGGGTTGGCGTATGCCTTGCCTCCAACAAGGGAGAAAGAATGTCAGCTGGACTGGGTTCACAAAGATGACTTACCAGGAAGGCGGAATCAATACCGAGTAGGCATTGCGGAGCGTAAGGATTTCAAGTGCCAAGTGCGAAGGCTACTTGCTAATAGTTACATCTGAGTAAATTAGAAGGGCTGATTGGCTGCGTTGACGCCAACAAAGGATGGGACTTGGCGGCGTTGTCTTGATGGCGAAGCAGAGAAGATTGAAGTGCTGGAAGAGTTATCGAGAGCTGTGTTGGCGATAGGGGAAAATCTGTGGTGGAAGAGTCAGATGCCGGGAGGTGAGTTACCATCCACACCTTAGCAGAATAAATGACAGACCTTATGCTTGCAGAAGAGGTCAACAACCCACACCGGCAGAAGCAAGGCGGATTGGAGGTCGGTGTGAGGAAACTCAACTTGGTAAGGATAACCAAGAAGGCCCGTTGGCAAATTCGAGGGCAAATTCTCTTCAACCTTGAGAGAATGATGCCGTCTACAACTTGGCGGGGCAAGATTCAGCAAATGTCTTGGCAAGCCGGGACAACGAACCACAACTGGGTAAGTTTGGCAAGACAGGGTCTAAGCGTGAGGGAAAATGGTTGGGCGGAATTGACCCAAATGATCCGCCAACGAATTCAAGGATGAATTCTCTTTTGGCTAGAGAGAATGATGCAGCCCCGCCTCCTTTGGCTGATAGCGTGGCAGATAAGTCATTGGCTAGTTTCGTGGCGGAATGGCGGTAGCGAAGAGTTGGTCTTAGCGGGCTTGGTAGCTAATGAGGAAGAGAGGCACAGGCAACCTTGGCAGATCGGTCTTGGTGGGACCCCTGGTTGGCAGCTACGGAGATAGGAAGCTGAAGGTTGAACGCGGTGAAGATTAGAGTTTGAATTTGATTAGGAATTTAACCTTAGGAAAGTATTTTAGATTAGGAAAGATTATATTTATCTTGATTTTATTTCCATGTTCTAGATATCTCTAACCTCTATTTAAGGAGGGATGAGCTAGGGTTTTCACTTCATTATTCAATTTCTAGATTTATTTTGATAAGTTTTGGTTCTTTCTATTTTCGGGTGTGAGAATTAGAATTAAATTTATGTTTCCCCTTGTTTTTATTATTGATTAATAAAATTAAAGGGAAGGCTGTCAAATCCTTCCCATTCCCCAAAAATCCCACTTTACGGGTTGCATCAAATGGTCTCACTAATTTTTGTTTAGGTATATGCAGAATTTACTTATATGCATTATCTAAAATTTTTAGCTTATCTACAAATTACATCAAATGTAAGTGTATCTAACCTTTTCGTCTCTATAAATTAGAAAGTTGCATGTTTATAATCTATATCTATATCTCATCTTATATCTTATATAATTTGCTGAAAAATATACATATAAAATGTAGTTTTATATTTGGTAGTTTTAAATTATTTTGGAGTGTTTGATGACACTCCAAAATATAATCCAAAATATATAGTAGTTAAGTGAATGGTACTTTAGGTATAAATAAATACGCTAAGTTCTATGCTCCAATTGTACCCCTCCCCTAACTCTATATATAAAGGCTTACTTAGTATGATGAATGATATTTGAAATGTGTGTGTCTCTCTCTCCCCCCTCTTTCTCTAAGTCTTCCTCTCCTTTCTATCTCTAGTCTATCTTCCCTACTTTTCCAGCTACTGTACAAATCTTACCTTTACTATGTAAATCTTCATTCTCTATTAATACAAGTCCTATTCTACTATTTTGAGTTGGTTGATTGTTTGGATCGATTTTGGATCACAACATTGGTATCAGAGTGAGGTACTCTCCGGCATAATTAATGGAGAACAAAATAGAATGGATGATAGCCGAATTTGCCGATATACAAAAGAAGCCCGAAAAGGTATCAAAGGATTTAGAAAAGGCTCAAGAAGGTTAAAAAGGTATCAGAAGTCAAGTGAAAGAGGATCTTTCCTTTTTCATAAATAAAATGGACAAACATTTTGAAAAATACCTGAAAAGTGCCGAAAATTGGTGCAAAAATGAAGTGGCGGCGAACGATTTGTCACCAGAACCACCGTTAACAACCACGATCTCCGACAAAGAAGGACATCAACAGGTTCTACTTCTTCAAACAAATACTTATTCAAGTCAAGGTGGGCCAGTGCGCCAAGCTCTTTTTTTTTTTTTTTTTTTTTTTTTCTTTCTTTTTTGGGGTAAATGACAATATGTAACCTTTAATTATCTTGGCTCCACGATAACATGGAGTAGTTATTAGTAGTTATTTTTTATTTTAATTTTTTAAAAATTTCCATAGCAACTTAAAATTTTTTCTTTTGGTTTTTTGAAAATTTTTGGAAGATTGGAGAACTTGAGATTAATATATAGATAGATTTTTAATTTTTTTTCAAAGGTAATGTTGAGGGTTGTGAATTCCTAGATTGACAAATGAAATCTTTCGAGGAAATAGTAAGTCGGTTAATAACTTTGACTGAAATTATAGATATGGATAAAAAATAGATTAAAAGATATGGGTAGTTACTACTCCGAAAATGTTCCATTACAAAGATTTTAGTGGAGAAATAAATTGAAAATTAAAGATTTGGATAGTTACTCCTTAAAATGTGTTATGAAAAAGATTTTAGTGAGCAAATTAACTGCCAAACTTGTAGTTGTTTCCCGTTTAAATTTTTAGTTTTGAAGTCATAATTTATTATTTGGAATCAAAGTAATATAAATATAAATATCTTATGTAAAATAATGTTGTATGTTATAATGTTATAATTGATAATAACAAATTATATTGGATACAAAATAATTTTCGATATAACTTGAATTTGGTATAAATATAGTGCAAGAATATTTATAAGTCTAATTTTATTAATTATTTAGGAAATAATTATTATACTATCGTATATCGCATTGTATATAAAAGTTCTAAAAAAAATCTTCGATGGTCTTTTATTAAGAAGTATTGGTATTTGGGGAAAAGAATTAGCAAAATACGATTTCTTAAAACTTTTATTCCTTTCAAATTTCTTGATATTTCAAATTATTTTTTTCCCAATCGTTCAGTAATTGGTTTCCTTTAAATATTGTACAAAAATATTTTAAAAATTTTTGAGATTCCTTTAGATTTAATTATTTTTTCTTCTCTTTGATAATATTTCGAAAATGACTTAACCACTACCACTTAATTGCGCCTTTGTCACATAATGAATCAGTTCATTTATGTATATACTACATTTTACATTATTTACAATAAAAAAACTAAATTTTGTATATGTGTACGTTATGATTTATTAGTAATAAATTTTTTTTAATAATTATAACATAATGATAACATGTTTTTTTTCTATCATAATACTACATAATACATACATTTTCATAATGGTTTATATAAGTAACTATTTTATTTTAGTAATTTTATTAGTAAACTGTATTTAGTTGGTCAAAAAATGATAATAGATGATTATATTAGTAAACTAAGTGTCCTATAATACTACCTAAAACGAAATTATATTTTACATGTATAGTACCACAATAGAAATGGTTTGCATATATGTGTATAATAATTTATAATTTTGTACACATTTCTAAATTCAAAGCCCAAAATAAAGTATAGATATAAATAATGCTACATGATTTTGTACAGAAATGACACTTGTGCATTGTACGGCAAAAACTTCAAATTATTAATAACGATTGATTTCTTATGACTATTAAAATAATTTGTAGAAACTGTGGTGGTTACTGGAAAACAATTATTGCATTTAGATATATAAAATATTTTTAACAAAAACACAAGTAAAATTAATGGTATAATTTTTAACAAATTATACATTAATTAGACCTTTTTTATTGATAATAATACCCATTTATTGAATTATTCAAAGTAGAAATATATATCGTGCATTGCATAGGCAACACCTAGTGTGTGTGTGTGTATATATTATTATTATTGTTGTTGTTGTTGCTGCTGCTGCTACTGTTATTGCGGCTTAAAAACCTCAATCAAGCCATTCTAGAGGTGTGGTATTTGTTCTTTTAAATATTAAAAAATTTAGGGGTTATTTGCACCAAAAGTCCCTATACTTTACTCATTATATTAATTTAGTCATTGTACTTTTAATTATGTCAATTTAGTCCCTCTCCTATTTATTTGTATCAATTTAGTCCCATGATCAAATTAAAGTTAAATTAATGATGTAATTTTTAATGGTACAATCACGTAGATGCAAGTAATCCACTACAAATCCACTCATTGACTCAATTTAACCCAACTTGTTGCGGAATCATTAAAAATTTCATCTAGTTTAACCACCCAATTTTTTAGTTTTTGCTTTTAACCCACCTGAAAAAAGTTTGGGTAGCAAATAACCATCAGGTAACCCTTCTTTTAGTCAAAATGGAATATTCCATCCAAAAATGGACAGAATATTCGGTTTTGGCTAACGGATTTGCTACCCAGACATTTTTTTAGGTGGTTAAAAGCCAAAAAAAAAAAAAAAAAGGTGGTTAAAAGCTAAATTGCATAAAATGTAGGTGGTCATTTGCACAAAAAAAACCCTGAATTGTTTTTAGAGATAAAGATAAAAACCAACAATCAAATATTATTTTGGTATATATATGTTGGAAAGCCCCTCGGCAACTTAATGACAGAGACAAAAATGCGGAGTATGATTCATGTGAGCATTAGAATAATTATTTAGGGTGATATTATAGAGATTTATTTAAGATCTATTTGTTGAGGCTTTAACAAAATTAAGTCTATCTTCTTGTGGCCTACTTTTTAGAATATGATAAATTAAGGAATTTAACTTGGGAAGTTAATACTCATAAGTGGTTAATTGTTTTTTTTCAGTATGCTCATTTATACAAGTCTAGATTGTAATATGTTAAGTTCGAGATTAAATCTTGAACTTAGCCTAAGAAATTAAGAGAATTTGGGATGAGAAAGAAGGGAAAGGGATGAGAAAGTAGAGAGAATTAGATGAGAGGAAGAAGTTCAATCACAAAGGATTAATTGATATTTCATTGGATGATCCTTTACAAGCTAATCAGCCACTATTTAAAGAAAAAACGAAACAATTAACAAGGAACCTCACAAACACAATTTTCCGCCAAAAACACAATCGGACCTAACCGCCTAACAACCTTTGGCGCCAAAACCAGTTAAACTAAAGCTACCTGCCTTATTACTTTGAATTACAACTCGATAGACATAACAATCCCCTCCCCTTAGAAATTTCTTGTCCTCAAGAAGTAAAAGAAGGAAATTAGCTTAACAAAAAACGTTTATCTTCCCACGTAGTGAAAGATTTGTCCAAGTTGCACCAACTGACTCTAATTTGCTGTCGGGTGGAGACATTGGGACTGTCCTGCTGAGCTTCTTCCACTGCTGCAGGTTGTAGAAGCAAGGAGCCATTAGAACCCACCTCTGGGGGTGCTGAAGAAGCTTTTTGTCTGCGCTTAACCTGCTTCTTAAGAAGTAAAACATGGAAAACAGGATGAATATATGAATCGGGTGGAAGTTCTAGCTTGTAAGCCACCTTGCCAAGCCTTTCCAAAATCTTGTAAGGTCCAAAGAACCGTGCACAAAGCTTGACATTCTTTCTTACAGCTGCTGTAGACTGCCTATAAGGTTGTAGTTTCAAATAAACCATATCTCCCACTTCAAAATTTCTGTCTACCCTCTTGCGGTCAGAGTACCACTTCATCCGAGCCTGTGCATGACTGAGGTTCTGCTTTAAGAGCTGCATAAGGTGTTTCCTTTGCTGTAACAATTCAGTCACTTCAGCCACTTGTGTTTCTACTCCTTGCAACAGCATTGGGTTGGGTGGATCATACCCATACAATGCCTTGAAAGGTGTTGTGCCCAAAGAAGCATGGAAATGAGTATTATACCAATATTCCGCCAATGAGACCACCTACTCCACACCTTAGGATGGCTAAATACCATGCTTCTAAGGTGTTTTTCAATCCATTGATTGACCCTTTCAGTCTGACCGTCGGTTTGAGGATGGTAGGCTGAGCTAAGGGCCAATGTAGTCCCTAAGAGACCAAACAACTCCTTCCAAAAGCAACTTGTAAAGAGCTTGTCCCTATCTGAAATTATGGAATGAGGCAATCCATGAAGCATGTAGATGTTATCAAGGAATACACGAGCTAATTTCTCTGCAGTAACTGGTCGAGCTAAAGCCATGAAATGACCAGTTTTGGTGAACCGATCTACTACCACCCAGATCACCTCTTATCCCTCGGATTTGGGCAAACCTACAATGAAGTCCATACTTATATGCTGCCATATACCCTCTGGAACAGGTAAAGGTTGGAGAAGACCTTGGTATCTATGATCACCAAGCTTAGTTTGTTGACAAACCTCACAGCCTTGCACAAATTCAGTCACTTCTTTCTTCATACTGGGCAAATTGAAGTGAATCTTCAACCGTTGATATGTTCCCTCAATGCCTGAATGACCACCCCATGCAGAATCATGAGCAGCACTGATAATCTAATGTCTCAAATCAATATTGATGCCAATGTACAGCTTTCCTTGGATTCTGATTATTCCTCGGGTAATTAACACCACAGCACCAGAAGCCTGATTAACAGCCTTGTTCATGCTAGCAGTTGCTACGCATTCTTGAGCAAATGAATCATTTTCATAGGACTGATATACTTCTTCCATCCAAGCAGGAGAAATTACAGAAATTTCCCCAAGAGAACAATGCTCAAAGTCCTCAAATCTGCGTGACAGGGCATCTGCTGCTATGTTTTCCTTGCCTTTCTTGTACTCGATATCATAATCAAGCCCAAGCATCTTCATCAACCCTTTTCTCTGTAATCTTGTGACAATTTTCTGTTCTAACAAGTGTTTGAGACTCTGATGATCAGTCTTGATGATAAAATTATGCCCATCCAAGTAATACCTCCATTTTTCCACAGCGAGTAAAATTGCAAGATACTCCTTTTCATAAGTGGAAAGAGCTTGATGTTTTGCACTCAAGGCCTGGCTAAGATAAGCTATGGGCCTTCCTCCTTGTGACAACACTGCCCCAACACCATTTCCACGCGCATCAGTTTCTAACACAAAGCTTGAAGTGAAGTCGGGCATTGCCAAAACAGGTACACTGCACATTGCTGTTTTAAGAGCTTCAAAGGCACTTTGAGCTTCCTCTGACCATCTGAAGGCTTCTTTCTTTAATAATTCAGTAAGTGGCTTGGCTATAGCTCCATAACCTGCTACAAATTTGCGGTAATACCCTGTCAATCCCAAAAAACCCCTTAGTTGCTTTAAGGTCACCGGGATAGGCCAATTTTTCATGGCTTGGACCTTTGATGGGTCAGTGGAAACCCCATCACAAGAGATTACATGACCAACGTATTCCAAGTGAATTTGAGCAAAAGAACATTTGGCCAACTTAGCATACAACTTATGCTCACGCATGACCAAGAATACTTCTCTCAAGTGCTTCAAATGCTCCTCGAATGTTGAACTGTAAACCAATATGTCGTCAAAGAAGACCAACATAGATTTTCTGAGAAATTTCTTGAAGACATCATTCATAAGATCTTGGAATGTAGCCGGTGCATTTGTCAAGCCAAAAGGCATGACTACAAACTCAAAGTGACCATGGTGAGTCCAGAAGGCTGTCTTGTGCACATCTTGCTCATTCACTCTAATTTGATGATAGCCTTGCCGTAAATCCAGCTTGGAAAAGACATGGGCTCCATACAATTCATCTAACAAATCATCTATAACTGGTAGAGGAAACTTGTCCTTAACCGTCATAGCATTAAGCTATCTATAATCAACACACATGAAAGTCGTGCCATCTTTCTTCTTGACAAGAATAACCGGGGAAGCAAAGGGGCTGTGGCTAGGCTGTATGAAGTTGGTTTTGATCAGAACATCAACTTGTTTTTCAATTTCTGTCTTCTGAGCATGGGGGTAACGATAAGGCCTAAGCCTCACCGGTTCTGCATCACCCTTGAGAGGGATAACATGATCTAAACTCCTCTTAGGAGGTAGAGATTGAGGTACTTCGAACAGATCCTCAAATTCAGTGACCAACAGCTGCACCTCTGGTTCGGTAATGCTTATTAATTCAGTAGGAGCTATAGCAAATAGCTGGCCTACCCATTAAAATGAGCATTTCTTCATTCCTTTCTTCAATCTGCTCCCTTTAATGAGCTGCAAGTGGGTCTGTTCAGCTATGCCTTGCAAAGTCACCTTAATTCCTTGTATCTCAAAGGAAACCGTGAGGTTAGCAAAATCAAATAACACCAGGCTGTAAGTTCTCAACCAATCAACCCCAAGCACCATATCACACCCTCCCAAAGGAAGGATTCTAAACTCATAACTGAACTTTCGGTCCTGCATTACCCAGCTGAACCCACAACATTTGTTTTGAGTGATAACTGATTTGCCATCAGCTACGGTGACAGCGAGGGTGTGAGTTTTAATCACTTCATAACCCACCTTCTTAACCATTTAGGATCAACAAAACTATGGGTGCTACCACTATCAATGAGGATGATGATAGACTTTTTACCTGCCATTCCTCTAATCTAGATCGTGCTGTGGGCACCATTTCCTGTCAAAGCTTTCATTGATATTTCCACAGCTGCACATCTATACTTTCTTCGATGTTCAGATCAGATTCAGCTCCCTCAGCCTCAATTTCTTCATCATCAGACTCTTCCCCAGCACTAACCCCTTCAGCAGACATGAGAAATTTGGGATTGCACCTATGGCCAAACTGATAAGGTTGGTTGCAACGGTAACACAACCTCTGCTACTGCCTATCATCAAGTCTGTTGGCCCGGTTTCTGACAGAACTTTGTTGTTGCTTGGAGCTGCTGCTACAAGGTCTGGTAGCCTCATTTGGAGACAAAATTGTGGATTCATAAAGCTTGGCTTTGGCATAAGCCATATACAATGTTGTAGGATCAACGACTTTAACCAAGTTTTTCACCCTTGGTTTCAATCCACTTATAAAAGCTGAAACATAATAAGACTCTCAGTTATAATGCTAGCCCGTAGGTTCTCAAATCTGGTCATATAATCTCTCACAGATGTCTCCTGTTTCACCTTATTAAATTTATCCACAATATCACTATCATCCTCATCACTAAACCGATCACACAACTCTTTAGTAAATTCAGTCCATGTGAGGAATGGATTACTCTTCATCAAACTATACAACCATACCTCATGATCACCAAGAAGGTATACAGCCGCCATTTGTACCTTTTTAGAGTCATCAATATGGTAGAAATGGAAGTAACGCTCACACCTCCTTAGCCACGAATGAGGTTGCTTCCCATCAAATGCATCAATATGCACCCGAGGCTGTCTGTGGCCACTGCTTTTGCTGTTGGTGACCTCTTCATTACTGCCAGAACGTGGTTGATGCCAATCATCAGGTGGTCTATCAAAATGATCCACGTTCAATGCCCTTGGCCTGTGAGTATCTTCAACTTCAGTGGATCGCACACCAGCATTCCAGTTGGAAGGTCGAAAAATCGCAGGCTCATTGCGACCCTGCCTCTCAGTCACTTCAATCTCAGGGTTTCGATCAGGAATTCTCATATCAACACCAGAATTACCCACAGAAACAGACGCATTCTGTCTTCATCCTGAGGTCTAATCGGTTGATTTGTTTGCAAGACACTTGCCGGTAATAATGGATCTGGAACAACGGAAAGAAGGGGCCTCATAATTTGCTCTCTAATCTCAGTGAACTTCTCTTCCAGCAGCTGCCTTTGTTGATCGAACCTCTGATTGAATCTTTCCTGCAAATCCTGTGATTGTTGTGAGACTTGATCAGCAATTTTAGCTTCTACCTGCTGCACCCGCTGATCTACCCTCACCTCAATCTGCTGAGGTACTGATTCAGTAAGGACTTGCTTGAATTGAGAAAACAATTGGGCATTGGCCACCTGGAATTGAGCAAGTATTGTCTCCATTTGGGCATTTGTCACCCAATCACGACCGGCTGCATCACTACCTCCCACACCCTCAGCATTGGACGACTTAGCAGCTGCTCTTGCTGGTATTGATCTGGTTGTGACACCACCGATCAAGGAAATTTCGTTTGTATCCATTACTTTGAAAACCGAACGAAGCTCTGATACCAATTGTTAAGTTCGAGATTAAATCTTGAACTTAACAGAAGAAATTAAGAGAATTTGGGATGAGGAAGAAGGGAAAGGGATGAGAAAGTAGAGAGAATTAGATGAGAGGAAGAAGTTTAATCAAAAAATAATTGATATTTCATTGGATGATCCTTTACAAGCTAATCAGCCACTATTTAAAGAGAAATAACAAAACAATTAACAAGGAACATCACAAACACAATCGGACCTAACCGCCTAACAACCTTTGGCGCCAAAACCAGTTAAACTAAAGCTACCTGCCTTATTACTTTGAATTACAACTCGTTAGACATAACATAATAGTTTTAGTATAAATGGCTAATGACGTGGTTTAGTGGTACTAAACATGCTTGGCTACCCCTTCTTTTGTCACGAGTTTGATCCTTTGTAATAGCCAACGTTTTCATTTCTCTTCAAAATATTTTCAAGTTGAGATATATAATAAGTCTAGATAATTCATGTTACGCAAAAATTTACTATTCATGTGCCAAGTGTAATAAGCCATGATTTATACAAGAAACAATATAAATAGAACTAGCAAAGTATTTATTTAGCATCACCATTGAGAGCATGTTTGGTATGAGGTTAAAAGAGGTTAATGGTTACAAGGGTAACCATTACAACTCTTTTAACCCACATGGTTTATAATTAGCATCTAACCCATGAAAAAGTTTACCTAAAATAGGATTTAAACATTGCACTACCCCCTACTAAAACGATGGTAATAACAAGGATAAAAATTGTACAACTTGTTTTTTTGCTTAGGTTGAAAGATTATTTTATGCTATTTAGTTTTTAACCACCCGATTTTTCTTTTTCTTGCTTTAAACCCCTCCGTTAGTCAAAACAGAATATTCTGTCCATATCAACTTGTTCACGCTAACTACTTTCTTGCCCATATCGGTAAGATTGTCATTTGTGCCCATTTTTTATAGGTCAACTTGCTCTGCATCAATAAGGTCCCCTAAAATGTTTCTCGTAACTGATATATGTTTGGTCCAGTCATGGAAAACGGGATTCTTAATTAAGGAAATTCTTGACTAACTATTGGAATAGAGTATAGGTGGTTTAGTAGTAATGTGAAGCTCATATAAGAGTCCACCTAACCACATAGCCTCTTGTATGGCCTAAGTCAAAGCAAGAACTGCTTCAATTGTGGACAAGGCTATTACAAACTGGGTGGTAGTGAAGCATATTCTCAAGTATATGAGAAGAACCAGAGATTATATGCTGATCTTTTAAAGTGATGAGCTAGTTTCAGTTGGCTATAATGATTTATACTTCAGGTTTGATATAAATGCTAGACATTCGACGTTTGGATATGTCTTTACCATTGGAGGAGGAGCTATAAGTTGGGGGAGTGTCAAGAAGTCTTGTATTGCTGACTTTACCATTGAGGCTAAATATGTTGCAACTTTAGAAGCTGCAAAGAAGGCATGCTGGTTCAGATAAAGTAATTAACTTCACAAAGACTTTGACTCAGTAGACCATTGGATCATATATAGAAGGGATGGGTATAAAATTTGTAATAAATTAGATTTAAGACAAGTTGGAGATAGTTAGGAATAGTATCCTAAAATTGAGATTTATTTTTTAATATTACTTTATTACACTACTACATAATTGGACATAAGCAGCGATTTTTTTGCAGCGGTTCTGAAACCGTTGCACAAAGTTATTTTATACAGCGGTTTTGCAACGTTTACAAAACCGTTGCATCACATAATATATATATGCATCGGCTGATGTTGCGGTTTATAAACTGCCGCATTAGGCCCCAATTATGCAGTGGTTTTAAAACTGTTGCATAAGCTTAATCATATGCAACCTTTTTACAAAACCGTTGCATAAATTCTAAAAAATTTTGTTTTATTCACAAGGCAACCAATAATATTGCGTTTAAAATTTTTAGGTAAATAAAATATTAGTATATTGTGATATGGTGTAATGATTGTTTATTTCATAAACTTCATAAAACAACTAAATACAATTACATAATTTGCTTATTGCCTATGACTCTTCAAGATAGGTAATAAAAACCGTCGTAAATGGTATAGCAATTATCATGGGAAATATCAGTTGTCATGGAATACTAAACCATATGTAATTTACGACAATACTTATTTTCCTTTGTAAACTATGAGTTTCTACATATCACAATAAGTTACAATACAAGGGTGCAAAGTGGTGAAAAGATACAAATTTTGGGTGAAATTAAATAATTTAAATGTAAATTTTTTTTCCCACTAAAAATTTTAGCAACAAAGCAATTAATTGATGTTCAAAAAAAAAAAACCAATTATAATGTTAAAAAAACCCTAACTCTCTTCTTCGCTGCTCTCCTCCTCCATTTTTACTATCCTTCGCTGTTCTGTCTCGTCCTCTTTGCTGCTCTCTCATCCTTCACTTGTCTTCACTATTGCTTTGCATGGCTCGTCTTCGCTGCTAGTCTCTGTTGCTCGCTTTAGGACGGTCGTCTTCGCTCTCCATTTCTCACTGTAACCGTGTTTCTCCTCTACTTTGGCTCTCTCTCTCTCTACAGTTCATGATTTTTTGTTAGGTTTTTCTTTTAATTGCATATAAATTTGTGTTATTTAGTAATTTACAGCCCTAGATACTGTTTGATTTAAGTTCGAAATTTAAGGTTATTGTTCATGATGAAACTATATTTTGGGTAAAATTTTCTAGTTACATAATTGTGTGTTTCTCATCTGAATTTTTTATGGAATTTTTATTCAAAAGTTATGGTTACAGTTTGTGAACGACCGTGGCTTAAACCCTATACTATATCGATTGTAAAAGTAGATCTTGATATATTAAGTTTGTTGTTGGATGGTGATGCTGCTGATTGTGATGTCTTTATGGGTTAGTTAGTATATCTTGATGATTTTTACACATTCATGACTCCTAGATAGTGCCTATAAGGTGTTTGTTGATTTGCCTTAAGGAATTTCTTAATATAATACACCTATTAAATCTTTTTATGTAGTTCCATCAGTGTATTATTCTATACTTATACCTAAATAGCAATTTGCCAATTAATACTGATGGAAAAGACTTAGAGGAAATGCCTATTTTTTCCACCCTTGTTTAAAGGGTTATTAATACTAAAGGTCCATATTCTTTGCCTATTTTAATAACAATGCCTATCTCAAGTTACATTGTAAAGGTCTAAAGTGGTGGGAAGATGAAAAAAGTTACAAAATTTAGGTAAAATTAGATTTTTTTTGTAATTCAAGTTGGAAATTAGAGCTCTAGGTTAATGTTTATGGTCAAACCTGATTTTGAGTAAAATTCTCTAGTAAATTGCCTTTTCACTAACTTTTACCATTATTTCAAGTAAAATGAACTGGTTATGGAATTTTCATGTGAACATTATTACCAACATTTGTGAACGAGCTTGGCTGAAATCGTACACGTGAATATATCAATTGTCTAAGTAGATCTCAACAATTAAGTTTCTTCTTGGCTAGTGATGATATTGATTTTTATGTTTATATGGTTTAATTGGTATATCTTGATGTCTTTACACAGTCATGGCTTTTGGATAGTGTTTGTAAAGTGTTTGTTGATTCCCCCAATGAATTCTCTTACACATTCATTAACAAAGTCCAACTGCTGAACATTAACCCTACTAGTGCTTGTGTGTTATGATTCAAGATCAATTCTTGAATCATAATCTAGGAAGAAGTTAGAAATGAAGATGAGAAATAGAAGAAAGAGATGAGAAGTAGAGAGAATTAGGGTTGAGAAAGAGAATTGATATCAATATCATTCCATGAATAAAGATTACAATTGATGAATCCCTATTTGTACTAATTCAAGCTTAAGGAAAATATCTAACTAAATTCACTTCGCCTAGACATAATCCACATTTGCCTAAATCAAGCCTTAACTGTCATTAACTAACACTCTTAACTAACATTCCCTCCAACACTTAACTACCTTACACGGCTTTTGCCGAAGACTAATGTGTTATGATTCAAGCAAATCTTGAATCATAACCTAGAGTTTTTATGATTTTATATTGAAATTGAGGAGAATTGAGATAAAAATTAGAAGAATAAGATGAGATAGATGAGACTAGAAGAGAATAGAGATGAGAAGAAGAGAGTAGAAGTAGAGAAGGGGTTAAGAGATAGAGAAATCTAGATAGAATTTAGAGAGGAAGATCAAAACTTTCTTCATTAACATATGAATCTTACAAGACAAGCTCTCTACTTATACTACTTCCACTAAAGATTAAGAATAATGCACCTAGACATACAAGCTAACTGACATTCATCTAAGTTGTCGCAATATTTGACTAATTCTTTGATTGAATTCTTTCACTCCATTGAATTGACTAATTATTATGTCATGATTCAAGATTACTCTTGGATCGTGGCATAGGATATGTGAAGAATTAGAGTTGAGATGAGAAGAGAATTAGAGAGATAAGATGAGAATTAGAGAAAATTAGGGTTGGGAGAGAGATGGAATCAATTATCATTCATCAATAATGCCAAATTACAAAGCATGACAAGCTACTTATACTCCTCTTTGTTAACAAGAAAATATCTAACAAAACCTTCCCCTAGACACTTCAACAACTCCAGCTAACCTTCCCTCCAATACTAACTGAAACCCTCTCTTCACCTATTGATTAATGGCTAATGAATTTGTTAGACTATTCTAATGAATTAAACTTCTCTTTTACAACTTTTTACAAACTTCATTACAATCTTCACTTATTAGTACTAAATTTCATGTGTTCCATCTTCTCGAATCATGACATATTACTACAAATGGATATGGAAGAGGGAGATACAAGTTGGATGTAATTTGTATGTGGATTGAATGCTAACCCATTTTCAGATTAAGCTTACTTGTTTTCCCCCTTCTTTTTTTTTTTCCCTTAAGCTGTGAATATGGAAGAGAGAGACACAAATTGGATGTATATACCTCAGTGGACTGAGGATTTTGACTTGCAGTTGAATGACTTTCTCACTGATCAATTTGCAACCAAGGCTAAAGGCAAAGGCAATAGAAAACAATTACAATGCCCTTGCAATCGTTGTGTGTTTAGATTTTTGGAGAACTAGAGAAGAATTGTATGATCATTTAATTGCTGATGGATTTGTCCTTCATTATGATAACTATTATCACGGGGAGAGGTCTTCATTGAGTGTGGATGACATAAATGATCGTGATGATGAGTCTTCTAGCCATGATAATGTTCAGGGCTTATTACATGACACATTTATACATGTGGCTGATGGTTGTGATTTGTCACAAGAGGTCACTGATGAGATGACAGAGGACGCTAAGAAATTTTATAGATTATTAGAAGAAGGGAAGATTGAGCTTTTCCCGGGTTGTAAGAACTTTTCTAGATTGTCATTTACGATCAGATTGTATCTTTTCAAGTGTCAACATGGTTTGAGTAATGTGACATTTGGTGATCTCCTAGAATTATTGAAGGAATTACTTTCTAATGCCAAGTTTCCTTAATCATTCAATGAAGCGAGAAATATAGTAAAAGATTTGGGACTTGATTACAACAAGATACATGCACGTCGAAATGATTGTATGCTTTATCAGAAAGAGTATGAAGAGGCTACATCTTGTTATGTTTGCAGTGCTTCCAGGTAGAAAGAAGAGGAGAAGGTATCAGGCAAAGAGAATAACCATGAAGCTACAAACCCTCATAAGATTCCTGCCAAGGTTTTGTGGCATTTCCCGATAAAGAATAGGCTTCAAAGGTTGTATCTCTAAGCGGAAACAGCCAATATCATGCAATGGCATCACAATGAGCGCATTAAAGATGGAAATTTAAGACATCCAGCGGATAGAAAAGCATGGAAGGACTTCAATTCTTTACATCCGAAATTTGCAGCAGAGCCTCGCAATTTTAGGCTGGGATTGGTGAGTGATGGGTTCAGTCCATTTCGAACAATGAGTATTTGCTATAGCACATGGCCAGTAATGTTGGTAAACTATAACATGCCTCCATGGATCTGTATGAAGGATGAATATTTCATTTTGTCGTTGCTTATTCAAGGTCCGTAATCTCCTAGAAATGATATTGATGTGTATCTGCAGCCATTGATTGATGAATTAAAAGATCTATGAGAGGATGGTTTGAAAACTTATGATGCATATGGTAAATAATCCTTCAAAATGCATGCTGCTTTGACGTGGACCATTAACAACTTTCTAGCTTATGCAATGTTGTCCGGGTGGTCTACAAAAGGGTACTTAGCATGCCCTTGTTGCAATTACAACACTTCTTCTGAATGGTTGCTTCATAGTAAAAAAGTGTGCTTTCAGGGGCATCAGAGGTTTTTGGAGCGAAACCATCCGTGGAGAAGTAATACAATGACATTTAATGGCAAATCAGAGCATGGAATAGCACCTACAGTGTTGGGAGGAAGTGAAGTTTTAGAGGAAATGTCTACTTTGAATCATGTGTACGAAAAGAAAAATCAAGCACCAAAAATGAGCAAAAAGAAGAATAAGACGGTGAAAAAAAAAAGAAGGCAAAGCACTACCATCATCAAAAACAACAAAGTGTAACTAGCCCTTGGAAGAAAAGATCCATTTTCTTTGATTTGCCGTATTGGGAGCATAATTCCATTCGTTACAATCTAAATGTCATACACGTTGAGAAAATTATCACCGATAGCATACTTGGCACCTTGTTAGGCATTCCTGGAAAGACAAAGGATCATCCCAATGCTTGATTTGACCTCCAACAAATGGGGATAAAAAGTGAGCTTCAACCAAAAATTTCTGTAGATGGCCGACGTGTGATGTTCAACCCTACTTGCTACTCAATGACAACAAAGGAGAAAGACATGTTTTGCTCTATGCTAAAATATGCGAAATTGCCGTATGGTTATGCATCAAACATAGGACAATGTGTGGAGCTTGATAGTAAGAAGATTTCGGGATATAAGAGTCATGATGTTCATGTAATTATGAAGGATCTACTTCAGGTTGCAGTGAGAAAGTCATTGTGAAAACCCATTGCACTTTCCACCATGAGATTGGTTGCTTTCTTTAGAGGCATATGCAACAAAGTTATAAAGTCCGAAAATCTTGATCATATGGAGAAAGAGATAAGATAGATATTATGTGAATTTAAAATATTCTTTTTATCAGCTTTCTTTGACATAATGGTGCATTTACCAATGCATTTGGTGAATGAAATACGGCTCGGTGGACCTGTTCATTGTCCGTGGATGTTTAGTGTAGAGAGAAAACTTGGCAATTTGAAGTCATATGTACGTAACAAATATAGGCCAGAAGGCTCCATAGCAGAGGGTTACTTGGCTGATGAATGTTTGATCTTTTGCTCAAGGTACATGAGCAATAGGCCTATGACCAAATTTAACAAGAAATCTGGAGAGTTTGAGGTGACATCTAATAATGATGCTTCATCACCTATTTTCCCAAGAGTGGGCCATCCTGTTGGGGGAAAGAAGAGAGGAAAAGATAAATCAATCATTTTAGAAGCTCGTGTTCGTAGTATGGCACACAAATGTGCCTTATTCAATTCTGGCGATGAATTGGTTGAGAAGTACATCAGGTTAGATAATCTAAACTGATAGTTTCAAATTTTTTTCTTATAACCATATGGCCCTCAATTATGTAAAATAATTATAAAATGCCTTATTTATGTAGTGAGCACTATCAGCTGGTACATAACCAAAAGAATGGAAGATCCAAAACCACCAAATGGAGTCAAGCTCGAGCACATGGTACTGATTTTGAATCATGGTTAAAAGACAGGTATATAAGGATATGGTACCAAGCTACATTTGGTATTTAGGTGATGGTCCGAATCGAGTGGCAAAGAGATATAGTGGCTATTTCATCAATGGGTATAAGTTCTATACTATAGAGTGTGATGCAAGATGCAAAACTCAAAATAGAGGAGCCGGCCTCGCTACTTTGACCTCGAGTTTCTCTAGTTCTAGGGATAGTAAACCTATTACCTATACGATAACTTACTATGGAGCAGTACAGGAAATCTTTGAAATAGATTATTATGCTCAATTCAGTGTTGTACTATTTCGGTGTGACTGGTATCAGGTAGAGAACGATGAACATAGGCTTACTTGTGTTAATTTCAATAACTTGTGGTCCAGGGATGAACCATATGTTTTAGCATCTCAAGTGCAACAAGTATACTATGTCCAGGACCGTGTTAATGAATTTGTGCACTATGTTATCAAGTATGTTCCAAGAGAGCTCTATGATATTGCTTCAGGGATAGAGACCAATGTCCAAGACCCTTCTGATTTAGATGTACATGATTCCGAAATGCATTCTAGTCATGATGAAGTTAGTTTGGCTAAAGATGATGTTCTTGAAATGGCCATTGAAATGACAAACATATTGGAAGGTTTACTTATGAAAGATGAGCAAGAGGAGGAAGAGGATGATGAAAATGAAGAAGAGGAGGATGAAGAAGATGACTTGGATTATGATAATACAGACTGAAATTATGTATAATGTGTTTAATTATTTATGTATTTTAACTGGTGAGCGTTTGTTTT
This sequence comes from Simmondsia chinensis, assembly GCA_018398585.1. Taxonomy (NCBI): domain Eukaryota; kingdom Viridiplantae; phylum Streptophyta; class Magnoliopsida; order Caryophyllales; family Simmondsiaceae; genus Simmondsia; species Simmondsia chinensis. Next base: position 8,074,929 of record JAGTTD010000018.1, read on the forward strand.
TTGACATGTTGATTGTTTTTCGCTAGTTTGTCATGCTACTGTTTAAATATTTATGTGTTTTTCGTTACTTCTACATAGCAACAATGCAACATATTGGTAGACATGTTGCCTTAGTTCTTTTATTTTTTATGATACTAATTATTCTCTTTTTTTTTTTTTTTATTTAAGTTTCAGGGTATAAAAGATGAAAGGAAAGAAGCAAAATTCTAAGAAAAATACATCACATGGACCAACTTTTTATATACTTGGGTCCATAGCAACGATAATAAGAAAAAAGCAACAACATAAAAGAGAAAAAAATGAGCAACAACAAAGGAAAGAGCTTCAACATATTGAGAATAGAGAACAAGATGACTTCTCAGACGAGGACTACACGCGAAATGATGACCTGGGTGATGATGATGGATTTATCGAGAGTGATGAAGAAGATGATCGAGTATGCTTTCCTTTACAAGGCCAAGATCCTGTAGTGGCACAAGATCTAAGGAGGTCCTTAATGATTTCATAACACCGTCGGAAATAAGTAAGAGAGCTAGGTACATACAGAGACATCTAGACTCATTAATGGACAAGGTTCGTGACACTGCTAATACATCGTGTATATCCCTTTTTGCCCTTTATCTTTCATAATTCAATCTTAGTATCCTTTGGTTAAATCTTGTATGTGTTATGATTGAAACCAATCTTGAATCATAACCTACAGTTTTTATGATTTTATATTGAAATTGAGGAGAATTGAGATGAGATTTGGAAGAATAAGATGAGATAGATGAGACTAGAAGAGAATAGAGATGAGAAGAAGAGACTAGAAGTAGAGAAGAGTTAAGAGATAGAGAAATCTAGAGAGAATTTAGAGAGGAAGTTTAATATCAATCATCAACATTATGACATTACAATGCATATCATCGTGCTTGTACTAATTCTAACAAAACCAAGAATCTTATTAGAGAGGATTGAGACTTGAAGAACTCTTATTACTTCTGAAAAACATTTGAAATTCAGCTGGAAATGAGCAAAATGGGATCATTAGCATGAGCATTATAGAAAAATATTGCATATGCCGTACTACGACTAGACTCTCACATCATAATCATAACATTATGTTTGCTCAGGATCAGTCCCATTACAGAGACCAGCGCATGCCCTAAACGATCAAGCAAGAGGATCTTCATCACAAAAGCATCTTAGGTCTGAACACACATCCTCACATAGCAGCCATCAAGGTGCTCCAAAGAACAATGAAGTCGAAGATAGTACTGATAGCATTCTTATTAGATTTGAGCGCACCCCTTATGCGCTAATCTACATTGAAATGTCCTTCAACATATGATCTATCTTAATATTTTTATGCCTTAAGATAAAATTTAGGATAAGTTATGTGATAGGTTTTTAAGCGAGTGTTGTTGTACATGACTATATGTATTTTGTAACTTTCTTGGTTTGTGTTCAAAACTTCTACTCCGGTAAAGATGCACAGAGGGAGAAGCATGTACATGGTAGAACAATGGAAAATCGTGTACCTATCTTTCTAAATGAGCACAATCAACCAAACGGTCAAGATGGCAAAACATTAGATGAGTTTAGCAGCTTCTTAGGCACCTTAGGGCGGGTACCATTGCACCTCTAAATTATTTCAATTGAAGAAAAGTGCCGAAGGAGAAGATATGGGAGTATGTAACGGTATGGTTATTTCAAATTACAATTATATCCTACTTTTATGCTTTTGTTTACTTCTCTAAGATGTTTCATTGTGAATGCAGAAGAAGTACATAATCCCCCCGCAAGGTTGGAAATGGGTTATGTTGACTGTGAACTTGGTATAGAAGTCTTTTAAATTTGAAGCGAAACATCATCAATTCACAAAATTTGCAAACAATGCCACTCGTTGGACAAATCGACCAGCATCCATTCCCGATGATCAGTTGAAAGATCTATTTAGATATTGGAACTCCTCTACTGCCAAGGTGCGTGGCATGAATATGTACATTGCATTGCATATGTTAATGTATGTGTTGATAATTATACTCTCAATACGTATAGATTTAGAGAATTGCCGAAATCAACACTCAGAATCGGAAGAAACAAAAGTACATGCACACTGCCGGAAAGAAAAGTTTTGCAAGGGTCACATGCAGATTGGTAATTCACTTTCTTTTTGATATATATATGTATATTGCATCTAAGTTTTGTAATTGTTTTTGTTTTTAATTTATTGATGTTTCAACTCTCACCCTTTTTACAGACACAAGAACATCCAAATAAAAAGAAACCGTCACGGAGTAAATTATTCATTGAGACGCAGAAGAGGAACCCTATGAAAAAGTATAAAGATCCTATGCAGTCCACTATAGCAAAAATTGTAAGTTTTAATTTGCTTTTACTATTTGCATAAGGTATAAAGAGTATGAAGGCATTTTCATATACATTTATCAACTGGGGATAAGATTGAAGCAATGAAATTGGATTTATGTGAGATGGATTTGATGATGATGGTGGGACTGGCTTGATTGCTGAGAATTTGATGGAGGGAGAAGATATTAGGGAGTATTACAGGAAGTTGAAAGAAAAGTATCCGAGTCATCCTTTGGTTTTGAGAGTAGAATCAAGATATTATCATTCAATGCCCCTCATTATTTAAAATCACAAGAGCAACTGCACCCCATATGTCCGTTTTGGCGTATCGGGTAATGTGAATTTGATACTTTAGTTTTGGGATACTAGGCCATGATTGTTTCGAATATCATGTGATTGTTGTGGTATCTAATCTTTTAAATTATAAGAGTAACTGCACCCTATAAAGCTATTTTGACGTATCGCATATCGTGCATTTTATACTTCGGTTTTAGGTTATTAATTCATGAAGTTGTTATTGGTGTGTTTTTAAGCGTCTTTAGATTTTCAAGTCTTTTATTTTGTTGTGCTTTTTTTCCCGCTTATGCGGTCTTTCTAGGGCTCTATTTTGGTAGGAGTGCAGGATTATTCTGAGAGTTTTCTCTAATAATCGAAAAAAGGGTACTAAGTCACGGTGTTTCGAATAACATGTGATTGTTGGCGTGTTTGATGTTTTGAATTAAAAAATTTTGACGAGTTATCTACACCCCATGTGGCCATTTTGAAGCATGGTGTAATGAGTTTGTTTTAGGATATTAGGTATTAGATGTTTTAGATAACATTCAGTCATTTGTGTGTCACTTTTTATGTAGGAAAAGTAACATGTGGTGTTTCGAGTGACTTACCATTGTTATTGAAATATTTTGATGCCTCACCATTTTTATTGAAAATTTTTGATGCCTCAAACTAATGATGTGTCAAGTGCCCACTCCATACGTAATATATGGGGTACTGGGACGTGTTTTGAAGAACATGCGATCATTTGTGTGTCACTTTTTCTAATGAAAAGACCATACAATGTCCTACATTTTTTTTTTCTAAGAACGAGTATATTTAATCTTTCATACTAAAAAAATTTGATGCATTGTCGCCTACCCTAAATAGGCATATATGGGGTAGGGTTACTCTAAACTACCATTTTTTGTTTTCTTAACAACAAAAAAGGAATCAATTGAGGATTGATGATTAGAGGTGAGATTCAAGTAGATAGTTGAAGATAAGAAGTAAAGACTAAAAGAAGAAGTTGAGAGTTGAATAAAATATCTAGAGAGAAACTTGAGAGAACTTGGAAGAACAAGAAAGGAATCAATTCATTATCATTCAACATTTATTACAATACAATTCATCCTACTTATACTAATTCTAACATAACCAAGGTACATAGAACTCGGACACCAAAGCTACTAAACATCATCCTAGCAACACCATATAGCTTCTAATAGCTAAATATCCCTTATTACATGATATACTCAAGACTTATACTATTAGAATAATATCTATAATCATAACATAATATTAGCACTTAAAGCAACTAATATTTGACTTACTTAACTACCATTCTTGACTTAACATTTGACTCACTTAACCACAAACAAAAACTTTATCTAAAAATTTAATGTGCTGAACTTCAGATCAATTCAACAGTAGCTCTAATTTGATTGTCACCCTTGAACTCTAGTGCATTTATGGATAAGAAAGTTTTTGGAGTGGGGGGATTCTTTTAAGTGATTTAAGTGAAAAAACATGAGATACATTTAAGTACTATAAATTAAATAGAGTTATTAACTTTATTGGTCCTAAATTTTTCTAAATTCATTTAAGTGGTTTAATATTGAGTTGGTTTATGGCATGACATTATAAATAAGTTATAACTTTTTACTTCATTTCTTTGATGTAGATAGAAGTTGAGGAACATCAATCCAAGATTGATTCTGAGGGAGGATCAACTAGCCAAAGTACAGATGCATTTGATGAAGTAATGGGTGATGAGCATCCGGGTCGTATCCGTCTATTTGGGAGGGGCATTACCCAGAGAGATTTTAAAGAGAAGGTTCAAGTGGGTGGAGTTCAAGTTCCAAAAGAAGTTATGGAGTCCATGAAGGCTGACATTAAAGCTGAACTGACGAAAGAAGTTATGAAGAAACTGGTCTCTAGACTTGCCTTAGTAATCCCAAGTTTAAGCAATCTTGATCCCCATGTACTTTAAACCTTGGCAGAGGGATCACCTGGAAATGGTCATAGTGCTACTTGAAATGTTGCTTCTTCATCAGGTGCTGCAAATGAGGTATATTAGTGCTTTAGTTTTATTTTTAACTCAAAAATGATCATATCTCTCAATGATTCTTCATGTAAAACTAAAGAAATCATTTGTTCCTACATCTCTCTTGTTGTATAAGACTCTAATACTGCTACTTATGCTCATTTTATATGTTTTTGGTGTCAGGGTGCTAAGGATTTCGATAATGTTGATGGACACGCAGCTAATAAAGGAACATAGTGTGGAGTTTATGGTTATGAACAATGTACTTGATGTGGTTGAATGTAAATTGTGTTTTTTTAATATTGACTTGGTGGTTATAGACTTTTGTGGGTGTAGGACTTTTCTGACTTTAATATGTAAAGCTTGATATATTTTAAGGTTTAGACTTTTGTGATTAGCAGCTATGTATTTGATCCGGTGGTTTCTTTTGATTATCAACTATGTAATTTGTATTTGGATTATTATTAGCTTTGATGTCGAGCAAGATCTTTTGAACGTATGGATGTGTTAAGATATGCTTATGGATTAAGAGGTGATGGTTTAAAACATTCTTGCAATATATGTCAAAACTAAATCAATAAAACACGCTACACTAGTTTTTGCACAAACCAGTTACATTAGCGATTTCAAACAGCTACCTTAGTTCATCAATAAACCGCTGCAAAAAATACTGTAACCGTTGCATTAGGTATCTATAAATCGCTACTATAGGACGAAAAACCGCTGCATTAGGTATCTATAAACCGCTGCTATAGGTCGGCATAGCCGTTGCATTTGGTCTTAATACACTGCTACATTAGGTGAAAATAACCGTTGCATTAGGTCATTACAAACCACTGCATTAGGAGAAAATAACAGTTGCATTACATATCTCAAAACCACTGTTATAGGTGCATATAACCACTTCATTAGGTCATCAATAAACTACTGCATTAGGTGAAAATAATCGTTGCAATACATATCTAATAAATCGCTACTATAAGTCATCATAACCGTTGCATTAGGTGTCCAATAAACCGCTGCTATAGGTCGGCATAGCCGTTGCATTTGGTCTTAATAAAATGCTGCTACAGGTCAAAATAACCGTCGTATTAGGCATCCATTAACCATTGCAATAGGTCAAATAACCGTTGCATTAGGTTTCCAATAACGGTTGCTATAGGTCAAGTAACCGTTGCATTAGCTACCCAAATGCAACGGTTATTATCTGCAACTATTATAAAGAAAAAACCACTGCAAAAGGCTAATGCCACGGACGCGTATGCAGCGGTTTATGAATCGCTACATTAGATTTAATGCAGCGGTTTTATCCCATTTGATGCGGTTTTAAACCGTTGCATATGACCCAATATATAGGAGTGTTAATGAATAAAATTGAAGTTCCAATCATTTTCTCATTAAATTTGTGCAAGTGAGCATGTGATTTTCTTTTAAGTATCGTCCATGAGATGGAAAGAGTCCTCAAATTATATTTTACATGTTTGTTCTAAGTGGATAATGAGATTAAGCCATAGATAGATTTGGAACAAATGGTATAGAATGTTATTTGAATAACTCGTGGTCAGTGAAAAGTTTAGACTACTTATCTGTTAAGATCATGACTCGACACTTTAGATGACTTGTCTTGGTCATGTGAATAGTGATCCAAAAGTGTTAGGTTAGGGTGCTTAATAAGATTGACACACTGAGTTGGATCATGTGAGTTGCTTGTTTCTGGACTACTATTGGAGATGAGTGATTTATGTTGTACTGTTTGAATGAGGACTCTAAATCCTGAGAGTATTTGGACTTGTGCATGAAACGTTATTTACTTTGGTGTACTATAAGTAAGGTCTAGACAAATGGCTGAATTCCCACGTACACTAGTTAGCGGCATGAAGTGTGACAAGGATCGGGAATTCAATATGGAATCTAAATCTCTTATGAGGTATATATGTCCCTTTAGTTGAATCACAAATGTTTGAATAGTTCAGAATCTTTGGTCAAAGTATTCTAGATGTTTAATATTGGAAATTTATACTATAAATATGTTCAAGTATAAATGAATTATTCGAAAAAGGGTGAGTCGAGAACTAATGGAAAAGCTGTAAGAAAAATAATGATAGTAGCTATAATTATTTTTTTTATATCATGGACATCAAATAGAGGGGTTGTTGTCTTCAATACAATTTATTTAAAAAATATCGAATAAATGATTTAAGTATGGAGTGTAATGAGATTTATTTACTGGAATTAAGTCCCTTTAAATGGTAATTGAATTTTATCATGAGAAGGTAATTAATTTAACCCATTTGAAGCTAGATTTAAATTGTCTCTGAGGTCCCTGCACAAGCCTCTGGTTTTATTGCTATTGAAAAAATGTTAAAGAATTCATGAGATTAGTAAATTTAATTTCGCTAAACATTATTCATGAGATGAATAAAAATAAAAAATTATAAAATAAAATAATTTTTGAAAATTAAGATTCATAAGATGAATTTTTACATGTAGGAAATGAAGCAAAACAAAAAAGGGAAAACCGCACAGGGGTCGCGATCCGTGGCTTCTGAATCGGATGAACAAATGCGCGACACGTATTGCGCGCTAGAGCGTCACCCATTGGTTATCCGTGCTCGCATGCACGAGCGAATCTTTGCCCGCCGCATGGCACACGAAGATAGGCCGGTTCACGCGTATGTGATACGCCGCGTTTTACCTGTGTTTTGAATTGAAACATTTCGTTTTTGTGTTCCGTACACTCGTGCCACGTCTAGAAATTGCAATTTCTTCGCTCCGGTATTCTACTATAAATAGGGGTACTGATTTCATAATTTCCTATCAATTTAAAAAAGTAAAAAGTTTCAGAGATCTAATTAGAGAAAAAAAATTTCGTTGAAATTTTTCTTTCTTTAGTTTAATATTTTTTTCGAAGCCCACTTTTCGGGCGTTTTGAGGTCATTGCATAAACGGCTTCTGGGTCTTAGTGTTCTCCCGGCTTTCTCAACGTTCTTATTTGTTATTATTCTAGTTTTCTTTATTTGGAGCAATTCTAGGTATTTTTCTTTCCTTTCTCTTGTAAGTATTTCAATGTTTTATTTATTTACAGTATTCTTATTATGCTTACTTTAAGTTTATGGTATTATTATGAATATATTAGAGTAGAGGTTTATACATTTAAATTAGAAATTTAAATTTGTATATTTAAAATTAAGAATTTTATATTAACCTTGGGTTTGAAATTAAAAATTTTAAACCCTTCCGCTGTATTAACTTTATCAAATTTGGAAAATTTTTTGAAATTCATCCCACCAATTTGTATGAGAGTCGGCCTTTGATTACAATCAAAATATACATGAATAGATATACTCTGATCGTAATAAATGGACCTACGATTTAATAAAATAGAGATTTTATTAAGAAGGAAAGATTGTTTGAAGTAACGGTTTAAATTGTTTAAGTCGTTAATGATTTAATAGTTAATTCAGATCTATTAATGTTGATTTATTAGAGTTTGCATTCATGTTATTTGTATAATGAAATTGTGCATTCGTAATCAAGATTTTTGAAATCTGATGAATTGATCTAATTATATTCAATTATTTTTATTTTAAATTGAAAATAAATAATAAAAAATAAATATAATTTAAAAGCTGACGCTGACGTGGCGCTAAAGCCAACAATTTCGTTTTTTTAAGGAAAAAGCTTTGTTTTGGGAACGTGTAGACATCAGTACTGGGTTTTATAATAATTAAAAATTAATGTTCAAATAATTTAATTTTAGAATGAGATTCTAAAATAGATTATGAGATAATCTAAATTGTAAATATAAGTTAATTAAAACCACTAGTTTATAGATATCAAGTGGTAGCGAGGTTCAATTGTTAAAACCTCATGGTCTCCATTGTTGGGAAAAAATGACTCTGATGCTGTTAGGTTCAAAGTTCTCAACTATGGTCACAACAAATGGCACCTATTAGAACACTTAGAGTAGGAGACTCTTCTCTCTACCTAAGCCCCCGGTCGGAAAGTCACACTTCGTGACACCTCACGTGCGAGAGTTCCCGAGAATAGGGTTATCTTTATAAATCCCTTACTCTAATATCGTTTGCTGGGATGAAATTTTAAAAATTCTCCCTAATTTAATTAAGTTAACGTAGCGGAATGGGTTTCAAATTCATAATTTCAAACCTAGGGTTGATTTAAAATTCCTAATTTAAATCTATAGATTTAAATTCATAAATTAAATCTACAGATCTGAAATCTCAATTTAGATCTACATGCCTTTTATTGTAATACATCAATAACAATACATAAACTTGAACAGGCATAATAAGAAATGTAGTAAATAAATAGAAAAGAGAAAACTAAAAGAAGAAGGAAAGAAGACATACCTGAAATTGCTCCAAAAATAAGAAAATCAGAAAGAAATAGTAATCTTCAAAATCGAGACCCCGTGATCTTCTACGCAATGACCTCGAGTTGCCCGGAGGGTGGGCTCTGAAAAATATTAAACTGAGGAAAGAAAAATTTCAACGAAAAATTTTCTCTCTCATTAGGTCTCTAAAACAATTCCAGAAACCGAAAATAATTTGTTTTAATTGAATGCCAAACTCTAAAATAGGTTCTATTTATAGTAGGTTACCGGAGCGAAAACAAGCAAAATAGGCGATGTGGGACGCGCAGGTATTAAAACAAAAACGCAGCATATATGTAAATAACAAGTCAAAACGCCGCGTTTTACACATAGAGAAAGTCGGTTTATTTAAAAAAAAAAGTATTGCATTACACATGTCACGCATCCACTGGTTCGTTCCCATTGGAACAGATCGTTGAGCGGGGTCACAGTAGCATGCCACGTGGTACGCTCCTATTGATCCGTGTCCAAAGATGTGGATGCATCCCTACTAACCATCAGTGCACGATGCACCGACGTTTTGACACAGATAGCTTCTTTGTATTTGCAGTTTTTGTATTTTTCTTTTTTTTGCTTTGTTTTCGGCATGTAAAAATTCATCGTATGAATTTTAATTTTTTTAAATTATTTTATATTATAATTTTTAATTTGTATTCATCTCATGAATAATGTTTGGCAAAATTAATTTACCCATCTCATGAATTCTTTAATATTTTTTCGATGGCAATAAATATAGAGGCTTGTGCAGGGACCTCAGGGACAATTTAAATCTAGCTCCAAATGGGTTAAATTAATCATCTCATGATATAATTTAATTACCATTTAATGAGACTTAATTCTACTAAATAAATCTCACTGCACTCCAAACTTAAACCATTTATTCGATATCTCCCTAATAAACTGTATTGATGACAACAACCCCTCCACTAGATGTCCATGACGAAGAATAATATAACTGCTACAATTATCCTTCTCACAACTTCTCTATTAGTTACTGACTCTCCCTTCACTGAATAATTCATTTATACTTGAACATATTCATAGTATAAATTACAAAAGTCAAATACTTGGAATACTTTGGCCAAAGTTTTTGAACTAGTCAAATACTTGCGAATTAACTATGGAGACATCTATATCTCATACGAGACTGTAGATTCCCTATTGAATACATAATCCTTGTCACACTTCACGCCGCTGCCCAGTGTACGTGGGAATTCAGTCATGCATTTAGACCTTACTTATAATACACCAAAGTAACTAACACTCCATGCACAAGTCCAGAATACTCTCAGGATTGTACAACATGAATCACTTGTCTCCGATAGTAGTTTAGAAATAAGGAACTCACATGGTCCAACTCAGTGTGCCAATCTTATTAAACACACCAATCTAACACTTTTGGATCACCATCCACATCACCAAGACAAGTTATCTAAAGTGCCACGTTATAATCTTAGCATACAAGTGGTCCAAACTTGTCTTTGACTACGAGCCTTTCAAGCAACAATCCATACAATTTGTTCCAAGTCTATCTGTGGGTTAATCTCATAGACCACTTAGAACAAATATGTAAATTATAGTTTGAGGACTACACCCATTTCATGGATGTTTCAAAAAAGAAAATCACATATAGTATAAATGCTCGCTTACACAAATTTAACAAGGAAACGACTAAAACTTCAATTTTATTCATTAATAAAATAATATTTACAGAACAATTTTGGATTTTTAGGACACCATTCCTACCATCCATTGCCAGTCTAGATGTATTATAGATCAATGTTGGTTTGCAGATTATAGGGTCATACTCTATTAGAATAAACTAAAGTGCAAAGAAGCGATGCGACCACGCTGTCGTGGAGTATTAGTGTATTTGTATGGAAGTTTAGGTAAAGGTTTACACTTGACTAGCTTGATACATTAGCGTCCTTGAGGAGCTTTGTTGTGTTTCGTTAGAGACTAAGGTAAAGTGGTTAGTTAATCATGTTTAGTAAGAGTTACAAGATAACATGTTAATTGAAAATAGTTCTCACCAAACTAATTTCATATGATGCTATTGAAGGGTAATAAGGAGCAGTGTATTTGGGTCTTCACTGCATGTATGACAGTACAATTTTGTGGATACCTGACTTTTTGTGTTTGCTAAAATAAAAGAATAGATATACACATGACTCATATTAGATAGTTACACAAATGTTTGCATTTACAGTGTTTTAAAATGGATACGGTTGGTGAACTTCCCTTGATCTAATGCATAATGTACTCGCTAGACGAAATTACTTTGCCCCAAAAAAACAAGTTGGACTTAGTTTTTACTTACAAGGGTCTAGAGTTTGTGCTCACTAGAGCTTGTCCACCAATGCCCACTGCTACTGAAAAATAGTGTTATGAACGCTGGCATGAATGAGTTAGCCAAGTGCTATATATTGACCTCAGTGTCAAAAGTACTCAGGCATCAGATGTTTGAGAAGCAAACAACAGCTAAGATGATTGAACATTTAGGTGAAATGTTCGAGGAGCAATATAAAGCAGTGAGGAAGGAACTCATAAAGAAGTTGCTCAACATGAGAATGTCCGAAGGAATACCAGTGGAGGAACACATCAAGAATTTGATGACATGTTTTTTCTGAACTTGAGATCCTAGAAGATGAGTTTGATAGTCAAACTAAGCAAGATATCACCCTTAGTTCTCTGCTTAGCTCGTTTACTCAGTTCAAGCTAAATTTTTATATGAACAACAAATACTATTCACTACCTAAACTAATGAAAGAGCTTTAAGAAACAAAGGACATGATGTGGGGCATGATGAGTGCCCAGGAATTGGGGATGAGCAACAGTCAGCAAGTCAAAAGAAAGTGTTTCATTTATGGAGAAATGGGCCACTAGAAAGGGGACTGCATTAAGGACTTAGCTGCACTTCATGCAAAGACCGCTAAGCCATCTGGTGAAGGTATGTTGATATCTTAATTAATTAATTCATGCACAGTTGAGAGCCCACTAGGATCCGTTTGGATTCAAGTTCAACTGACCATATTTGTAATATGTTGTAGAGGCTCAAGCTAACCAGGAGGCTGAGTAAGAGAGAGATGTACTTGACGATTGGAGATGGTACAAGAGCAGCGGTCTTAGGAGTAGGAGATGTTAGCTTGGCATTTAGTGGTATAGTTTTGATTTTAAAGTATTGTTTATTTATACTTGCACTGAGCAACAATTTGATTTCCATGTCTCATTTAATGGATAACGGTTATTCAATTAATTTTAGTTGTGAATTTATTATTACGAGAAATAAATTATTTATTTGCAAAGGTACGTTCATGAATTGTTTATTCATGTTATTTCCTGATAAAAACTCTGATATTTGTTTATATGAAAATAACACAAGCTCACTTATTCAATCTCCTAAAAGAAAATACCCTGCAAGGGATGCGTTTAGATGGTACTAATGTTTAGGTCACATTAATTCGAATAGGATCCAAAGAATGGTAAATAATGAATTGATAGAAACTTTGGAGACTTGAAGTCATTACCAGTCTGCGACTCCTGAATAAAAGGTAAGATGACCAAGTCTGTCTTTAAGAGTAAAGGCAATAGGGATGGTGACTTGCTTAAGCTAGTTCACACAGATGTATGTGGACCAATGAACGTTCAAGCAAGAGGTGGGTATGAGTACTTCATCACATTCACTGATAATTACTCAAGGAATGGATATGTTTACCTAATGAGATATAAGTCAAACTTTTTTGAAAATTTTAAAGAGTACAAAGCTGGAGTTGAAAAGCAATAAGGTAAACAAGTAAGGTCACTTCGATTAGATCGACGAGAAGAATATCTTTCGGGTGAGTTTTGGATTTCTTTACTGCAAATGGGATAAGATCCCAGCTTTTTGCTCCGGGTACACCGCAAAAGAATGGTATTGCAGAAAGAAGGAATAAAACATTGTTAAAGATGGTAAGGTCCATGATGAGTCATGCTACTTTACTGATATTATTTTGGGCTTATGCTTTAGAGTCAACATCATATCTACTTAACTTAGTTCCATCTAAATCAGTTCCTAAACTGCTTGCGGAGTTGTGGATTCAGCGAAAGCCAAGTCTGGGGTACAACCAAATTTGGGGGTACCCAGCACTTGTGTTGAAAATAATCCTAAAAAGTTGGAATCAAGGACGAAGGTGTGCATGTTTGTTGTTCATCCCAAAGGAACAAGAGGTGGTCTTTTCTATAATCCTTCTGATCAAAATATTTTTGTAAAGGCAAATGTGAAACATTTATAGGAGAATTTTGTAGTAGACTACAAAAGTAAAAGCAAAGTAGTGTTAGAGGAATTGAAAGAAAATGACGCTAATGCTAAACAAATAGACACAACTAGGGACACAATGGATGCATTAGATGCATCTACTGATAGGGTCGAGAATGTTCCAGGTACATGAGAGCCTAGGTGCAGCGGGAGGATTGTCAGGGCACCTGACAAGTTCATGGCGAGAGCCTTAATGGTTGACTGTGACATTGAATCTGATCCTCTCAACTACAATGAGGCAATTTAAGGACAAGGATGTTGATCAATGGGTCTTAGCAATAAAATATGAGGTAGGATATATGTATTCTAATCAGGTCTAGGAACTTGTAGAGGCACCTATTGGCATTAAGCCCATTGGTTCTAAATAGGTCTACAAGAGGAAAAGATAAGTGGACGGGAAGGTAGAGACCTTGAAGGCAAGGCTGGTTGCTGAGGGTTTTACCCAAAAGGAAGGAATCGATTATGATGAGACCTTCTCACCAGTAGCCATGCTAAAGTCCATAAGGATACTCATATCCATTGCAGCTCATTATGATTATGAGATTTGGCGAATGGATGTCAAAACAGCCTTTTTGAGTGGTCAACTTGAAGAAGACATCTATATGGTATAACCAGACGGTTTCATTGGCAAAAAATAGGAGCATATGGTATGCAAAATGAAGAAGTCCATATGTGGCCTGAAGCAAGCATCACGCTCCTGGAATATTAGATTCAATAAAGTGATTAAGTCTTATGGTTTGAGCAATTGGTTGATGAACCATGCGTGTACAAACGACATCAAGAGAAAGTAGTGACTTTCTTAGTATTGTATGTCAACGGTATACTACTCTTTGCGAATGATGTAGGGGTATTATTGGCTGTAAAGATTTGATTGTCAAGTCAGTTAGATTTTAAGGACGTAGGAGAAGCCAATTATATTCTTCGGTTCAAGCTTTCGCGAGATTGTAAGAGTAGGATGTTGTGTCTTTCTCAAGCCACTTCAAGATGTTGTCAAGGTATAGCAAGGAGGACTCTAAGAAAGGGCTTTTACCTTTCAGGCATGGAGTCCCTCTTTCTTTAGAGCAGTGTCCTAGGACACCTCAAGAGGAGGAGCAGATGAGGAATGTTCCCTATGCTTCGACTATGGAAAGCCTCATATATGCCATGTTGTGCACGAGACTAGATATTTGCTATTATGTTGGTATGGTAAGCAGATATCAGTCTAATCCGGGTCCGATGCACTGAATGGCGGTGAAGCATATTCTCAAGTACTTGTGAAGAACTAGAGATTATATGATGATCTTTCAAAGCGGCGAGTATTAGGAATATTGTTCTGAATTCCAGATTTATTTTGTAGTATTATTTTGTTAATGAATAAAATTGAAGCTCCTGTCATTTCCTTGTTAAATTTGTGTAAGTTGGTATATATACTGCATGTGATTTTCTTTTAAGTATCATCCATGAGATGGACAGAGTCCTTAGATTTCATTTTACATGTTTGTTCCAAGTGGATAATGAGATTAAGCCACGGATAGACTTGAAACAAATGGTATAGAATGTTAGTTGAATAACTCGTGGTCACTGATAAGTTTAGACTACTTGTATGTTAAGATCATGACTCGACACTTTAGATGATTTGTCTTGGTTATGTGGATGGTGATCCAAAAGTGTTAGGTTAGTGTGTTTAATAAAATTGACACACCAAGTTGGACTATGTGAATTACCTGTTTCTAGACTCTGGACTTGTGCATGGAATGTTAGTTACATTGGTGTACTATAAGTAGGGTCTAGACAAATCACTGAATTCCCATGTACACTAGGTAGCGGCGTAAAATGTGCCAATGATTCGATATTCAATATGGAATCTACCATCTCTTATGAGATATAGATGTCCCCTTTGTTGATTCGCAAGTGTTTGAATGATTCAAAATTTTTGGCTAAAGTGTTCCTGGTGCTTGCCATTTGGAATTTATACTATGAATTATTTGAAAGAGTAAGAGTCAGGAATGAACGGAAAAGTTTTGAGAAAAATAATCATAATTGTTATAATTATTTTTGGTCATAGACATATAGTGGAGGGGTTGTTGTTATTAATATAGTTCGTTGAAAAATTATCGAATAAATGGTTTAAGTCTGAAGTGTAGTGGGTTTTATTTAGTGGAATTAAGTTCCATTAAATGGTAATTAAATTTTATCATGAGATAGTAATTAATTTCATCCATTTGGAGATAGATTTCAATTGTCCTTGGGGTCCTGCGCAAGCCTATGTTTTCATTGCCATCAGAAAAATATTTAAGAATTCATGAGATGAGTAAATTTAAATTTGCCAAGCATTATTAATGAGATGATTACAAAGTAAAATAATTTTTTCAAAATTTAAATTCAAATGATGAATTTTTACATATGGGAAATAAAGCAAAAAAAAAAAAAAATCACAAAATTGCGCACAAGTTTGATGATCCGCATGAAACGGTGGCAGCCAATCATCGTGTCGTGTGCTGGGTTACCTAGGGGGTTGATTCGTGCTGGGTCACACATTTTAATTGGGCTCAAAGTAATAATAAATGGAGGGTAATTTAAATGGGTTTAACGCTAAGCTCATGTCATGATAAAACCTAATGGAAATATTGATCCACTAAATTGGCCCATTCGTATTGGCTTATATACCCAATATAACCCAAAAAATAAAAAATAAAAAAATTAGAAAGTCACAGTTATAGAATCAAAAAAAAAAAAATGGAAATGGGGGGTACATACAGACCACACATCGGGAAATCGTACGGTTTGGAACCCCCCCCCCCCCCCCCCCCCCCCAAAAAAAATCTTTTGTAGATCCCATTAACCCAAAATAGACCATTTTGGACAAAAATGCCCCTCCCACTTCAACAACCCCCCCCCCCCCCCCCCCCCCCCCGGTCCACTCTCTCTCTCTCCCATTCTCTCTTCTCATTTAATGCAACAACAGTAAATCATTTACTTTTACCCTCTTCCCCCTGCATTTTCTCCCTCCTCATTTAATGCAAAAGGATATATTTTTACTTTATGTCATGTAATATGCTTCTCATTCTCTCCCTCCCTTCTCACTTCCCGCCCGTTTTACTGAGCTTACCTCTCATTCTCCCTTCTTTGTTCTTTTTCTCTCATTTTGAATTCCCCAAGCTCCATTTTTTTCGTCCTCCGTGTGTCGTTCTGCTACTTTGGGCCCTCGGAAGAAGAAGAAGAAGAAGGCCTGGTAAGATAGTGTTGGAAGCATTGTGGCATTGCTGTAGGTTCAAGGTTGAGTCGTTACACACATTTCACGGTTTTCATATCAGACATTGAAGGTAAAATGATCATTTGTTGACACTGTCGTTAATGAATCCTTGTCGTATGAGGTTGGTGTGTTACAAGTCATTTATGGTGTATGATTGGTGTAAATGGTGTATTATAATTTTCTTTTGGTGTGTTTGAACTCATTAATGGTGTATGATTAATCATACACCATGTATGATTGGTTTAAATGGTGTATTATCATGTTGTGTTGGTGTTTTTCAAGTCGTTAATGGTGTATGATCAATCATACACGGTGTATGATTTGTTTTAATGGTGTAAAACGAACTTGTGTAGATGTTTTTTTAATTAATTAGTGGTGTATGATTGGTTTTAATGGTGTTGTGTAGATGTTTTTTAAGTAATTAGTGGTGTATGATCAATCATACACGGTGTATGATTAGTTTTAATGGTGTGAAATCAACTTGTTTAGGCGTGTTTTAAGTAATTAGGGGTGTATGATCAATCATACGCCGTGTATGATAGGTTTTAATGGTGTGAAATCAACTTATTTAGGTGTATTTCAAGTAATTAGTGGTGTATGATAGGTTGTAATTGTGTAAAATCGACTTGTATAGGTTTTAGTGGTGTAAAATCAACTTGTATATGTGTGTATCAAGTATTTAATGGTGTATGATCAATCATACACGGTGTATGATAGGTTTTAATGGTGTAAAATCAACTTATATAGGTATGTTTCAAGTAATTAGTTGTGTATGATCAATCATACATGGTGTATGATAGGCTATAATGGTGTAAAATCAACTTATATAGATATGTTTCAAGTAATTAATGGTGTATAATCAATCTTAAACGGTGTATGATTGGTTTTAATGGTGTAAAATTAACTTTTGTAGAATTTTCAAGTAATTAGTGGTATAATGGTGTTAAATCAACTTCTATATGTATATTTCAAGTAATTAGTGGTGTATGATGGATTATAATAGTGTAAAATTAATTTATGTAGGTACGTTTCAAGTAATTAGTGGTGTATGACTTATCATACACGGTGTATGAGAGGTTTTAATGGTATAACATCAACTTTTGCAGGTTTTTTCAAGTAATTAGTAGTATAATGGTGTAAAATCAACTTGTGTAGGTATGTTTCAAGTAATTAGTGGTGTATGATCAATCATACATGGTGTATGATGGATTATAATAGTGTAAAATCAACTTATATAGGTATCTTTCAAGTAATTAGTGGTGTATGATCAATCATACACGGTGTATGATTGGTTTTAATGGTATAACATCAACTTTTGCAGGTTTTTTCAAGTAATTAGTTGTATAATAGTGTAAAATAAACTTGTGTAGGTACGTTTCAAGTAATTAGTGGTGTATGATGAATCATACACGGTGGATGACGGATTATAATAGTGTAAAATCAACTTATGTAGGTATGTTTCAAGTAATTAGTGGTGTATGATTTATCAGACATGGTGTATGAGAGGTTTTAATGGTATAACATCAACTTTTGCAGGTTTTTTTCAAGTAATTAGTGGTATAATGGTGGTGTATTATTAATCATACACCCTGTATTAATGCTTTAAATGTTGTTATTTCATTTTATCTTGGTGTGTCTCATGTAATTAGTGGTGTAATATCATGTTACTTTCGTGTTCACAGTAATGGAAGATGTTGCTATTGTCCGGTACGGCGGACACTTTGACGAGAGGGCAGAGTATGTTGGTGGAAAGTTGGATTTTGTTTTTTTGGATGATAAGACCAAGGTTGTCAGAATCGGGATTCTACGTAGGATCGGGATCGTAGAATTGGATCGAGAATCGTAAGATTCTACTTTTTGTGTAAAACACTAACTTGTATCCATAAAAATCACATTATAAGCCTCAAATATACAATAAAGAACCTCAATTCCATGCTCCCAACCTAGATCTAATCTTTGACATGGAGCATTCTTTTTCTTAGATTTTCCTGAACCGGATGGTTTAGACTTGCACCAGAAGACGCCATTTAAACTATACCAACAAATTAACTTCAATTTCATAAGTATCAAAATCAAATATAATAGATAAATCTGAAATGTATAAGTTAAATATATATATATATATATATATATATATATATATATATATATATATATATATATATATATATATATATATATATATATGAATAACACAAGTACAACTTAAAAACTAAAATTAAAAAGAGGAGGCATTCATAATTAGTGAATATGATATTAGTAAGTTAAACAATTTTTTAGTTCAATACATAATATGAATCAACAATCAAGTTAACATTAAAACTAGGGAACAATATATTGCATTATAAAGTTGAAGAAATATAATAAAATTCTTAAAATTGACTACAATTAAGTAATCAACAATTCAACACAAAAATTCAAATGGATATACTTAGATAAACAAAGCAAAACTTTTTTGAAAAAATTAGAAATTAAACAAACCAAAATAAAACCAAGCTTAAAATAAACAAAATGTAAATCAAAACAATTACCTAAGTAACTCAATAATATACATATACTAGAAGAATAAGAAATTAAACAAAAATTAGAAATTTTTACCCAAAAAAAATAAGCTATGGTTGTGTTGTGTGGCCCTTACGTTGGGGTTAGAACTTGGCTAGTGGCTGGTGGCTGTCCGGTGGTGTGGCTGGCCACAGTCGGGTGGCGGGGTGGGGTGGCGTGGCGGCATGTTTGGTGGGGTTAGGGTTAGGGTTAGGGTTAGGGGAAGGGGTGTGCAGAGGTATTTAGGGGGGCGGGGGGTTGTACGTGAGTGTGAGGAGAGAGAAAGGGCGGGGGGATTTTAATTATTTTAAATTTTTATAATTTTTATGTTATTTGACTCGGTAGGATCGGGTAGAATCGGCGATCCTACCGATTCTACTCCGATCCTACCGATCCTACATCATTTTTCTGCGATCCTACTTTTTTACGATTTTCTACACGATCCGGGTCGGTTGGGCAAAGTGGGATCGTAGGATCGTACGATCCTACGATTCGGATGGCGATTTTGATAACCATGGATAAGACTGACTTTGCTGGCTTGCAAAGGACTTTGGTGGAGTTGATGGGTGTTCAGGGGGATGCAAGTTCGAAGATGCAATTGTAAGTTGGTACCCGGCGATCGGGACATCCCATTGTATGATGTCAATAATGATAGATCAGTAATGGTTTGGAAGGCAATGGCAAAAAAAGATATGGCTAAGCATAACTTGTTCGTTACTGTTGAGTCAACGGTTGATAAGACTCCTTACTTTGAAAATCAATGGAGTCTAAATCAAACACTACCAGATGGTGACGAGAACAATGGTGGTTTGGACCCTGTGGTACCTGATAGTTTTGGTGGATGTATTAACGCGGGGATGGAAGAAGTAGCCCGTGGAGATGCATCTGAACTGGAGTTTGACATACCTATGGCGACAGCAACAGTGACCGGTGAAGATTGGGAAAATTCCAATCAAAGTCCGTGCGATCATTTGGATAATATAAATTTATCCCATGTGCAACCGACTGCAACCGACGCATCACCTCCACATGGGCACATTTCTGACCAGCAGAATATTTGCCCTGAAGTGGGTACATCACCTCCTACTGTCGAACCTACAGTGGAACCGAATGTCCAACCCGACGTCCAAGCTACTGTTGATCCTCACTATGATGATGATGTTGGTTCCGGTGATGAGAGTAGCCTGATTGACGGGGTATATGGGCAGGGTATGATGGTTGATGTAATCGAGGTGCATCAAGTATTTAAATCGAAGAAGGATTTGTTGACTAACCTGGCAGTAATTGTCGTGAGGGAAAAATTTGAATTCAAGAGCTTCAAGTCTAACAAATCCTTAACGGTTGTTCGTTGTGTGCAAAAGGGTCGCACATGGAGGGTTCGGCTATGTGTCTAGCAGATGGTGGGTATTGGATGGTTACAAAAGTTAAAAATAATCATACCCACTCTACCGATCTCACCACTGTTAGACACAGGCAGGCAACCAGTTGGGTCGTTGGGGAATGCGTCCGCAAGAAACTTGTCAACCCCGGAAGAGTATTCAAGCCACGGGATGTCATAGATGACATCCGCAGTTGCTACGGTGTCGATATCAGCTACAGTGTTGCATGGAGGGGGAGAGAGTTTGCATACGACAATGTTAGATTGGGTACCGCTGAAAAGTCATATGCATTCTTGTCTGCTTATCTACAAGTCCTCAAACAGACTAACCCCGGTACCACATTTTATTTATATACAGATGACGAGAGCAGGTTTCAGTACATCTTCATTGCGTTTGATGCTTCACATTGACACAACACATCTAAAGGGAAAATACCGGGGTGTTTTGTTCATGGCCATTTGCCACGATGCCAACTAGCAAATTTTCCCGATTGCTGTCAGTATCGGTGATTCAGAGAATGATGCATCGTGGCATTGGTTTCTTAGCAGGTTGAAGGAAGTCATTGGGGAGCCTATTGGCCATGTCATTGTATCTGATAGACGCCGAAGCATCCAACCCGCTGTGGAAGAAGTTTTCCGCAACACATTTCACAGGCTATGCATGTACCACTTGCTGAACAACTTGAAGGCCAAATTTAAGAGCAAAACGAAGCAGTTGGATCACTACTACTACAAAGAAGCTAAAGCATACAACATACAAGAGTTCCATAGTTTGTTTTTTAGTTCATGTTGTGCCGTACTTGGGGCTAAAGATTACTTGGAAGATGTGGGATTGAACAAGTGGACTCGTTCCCACTCCCCTTGTCGTCGGTACAACATAATGACGACAAACATTTCGGAATCCATGAATGTTGTATTGGTCAAGGTGCGTGACTATCCAATTACTGCCCTCGTTGATGAGTTTACGCTACTGTTGCAGAAGTGGTTTCATGACAGAAAAGCCAAGGCTGAAGCTTGCACCAGTACAATATCCCCCGACGTCGAAAAAAAATTACAACACAGATTCAAATTATCAAGAACGATGACAGTAAGCTCCGTACATATTGTCATGTTTAATCCCTACTACAAAAAGTACTTAGGGGTGTAAGGCAGGTTTTAATGGTATGCAATGTACGATTGCTTAACATGGTGTGAAATCTACCTATGTTGGTATGTTAAAAGTTTGAAACTGTGTGAAATCCGCTACTTTTGGTGCGCTTCAAGTGTTTAGTGGCATATGTTTAACCATACCCCGTGTTTGATATATTTTCGGGGGTATAAAATCAACTCGTTTCTGTGCGAATCAAATAATCCTTGGAAGTTTATTGGTGATACGTGCATGTTTTGTTGGTTTTTTGTTTAATTTTTTTTTTATTTTTTTTTGCACTGTGGTTGTTTAACGTGTTTGTCTATTCTTTTGGAAATGTAGATTTTGCGAGCTGATGGTCATACTTTTGACGTCATCGATGGGGTGAAGAATTTTTGCGTAGATATGTCGCTCTGGACATATACCTGCCGCAGGTTTCAGCTTGAGCAGCTTCCTTGTGAGCATGCGTTAGCCATCGTACGGCACAGTCCTTATGGTTTGTACGACTTATGCTCGCCGTACTACAGTACAGAAAATTGGTACGAGTCGTACAGAGGTGTCGTCTACCCGATGCCTCACATAAGTGACTGGAGTATCCTGCGTGATGTAGCTGACATGAATCTTCTTCCACCCAACGTGCGAACCTCTTCTGGGAGGAGGCGGAAGAGGAGGATTCCGTCCGTTGGTGAGGAGCGTGTTCATCAAAGGTGCAGTCGGTGCAAGGAACACGGGTATAATCAATCCATGTGCAAGAATCCAATTGCTCTGCGTCCTAATAGCGAAGGCACCTCATCCAATTCCGGCGATCCTTCTTCTCAAGTCCCTCCTCTGAATTAAGTTACATTCTTCAAATGTATAAATTTTATTTGCTACTATCGGTGATGATATTGTACATTTATTTACTTACGTATATTATGCATTACAGTTGTATACTGTCCTCCTTTCGTGCATGAACCAACCTTCCAGACCCTTGTCCATCGGCAGTCCTTTATTTATTTTATTTTTTACAATGTAATTGCTATTAATATCAATGAAATTGTGTACTATTAATATACGTGCATTATTAATGACAGTTTTGGATTATCCACACCACATTGACTGGTGTGAGTTGTTGATGTATTTTCAAATTATGTACTGAAATTTGTGAATGAAGTGTTTTGAAGTTGGTCCCAAATGTGTGTTATAAGTGTTTTGATGTGTTTTGAAGTGTATTGGGATGTGTGTCGACACACAGGGCTGAGTGTCGACACACATTCTTACAGAAAACAGGGATGTAGAGGTGTGTGTCGACACACAGATCAACAGAACTGAACATGCAGAATTGTGTGTCGACACACAGTGTCGTTTTTTCAATGAAATTGTTTTAAATGGCTTAAACCCAGCAGTAAGCTAGATGTCATTGAAACACCCTAACACAAGTTGTTTTCAGACAAGTAAAACCTATTATACACCACTTGTGACTTAAAACATGATAACATAAGTCGATTTTATACCATTTAAACCCATCAGTAAGCCAGATGTCGTTGTTTTTCAACCGATACCAAAATCGACCCGTTGTGGCAGTCAAAACAGTGAAATCCAATCGTTGATCCTCAGGTAACAGAAGCGGAGTTTTCACATACTTATAATATACAATAAGAAGCATGATATATAGGCATCCCATATGAAAATTGCAATATGATATACTGACTATCTAAAAGCATAGTTACTTCTTGACCTTTCTGTAGAAGCTATTATAAAAATCATGATCAATCACCTATGATTAATGTCAAGGATGTGATGTTTTTCTGCTGAGTGGAGACACACTAATTACCTGTGCTCAACTTCACCGACTGATCATGATTTATAAACGGTTTTGCTTGATCATATACTTCCTTTAAAACCCGATTAAGCAAAACCTTTGATGAATCATGATCAGTCGGTGAAGCTGAGCATAGGTAATTAGCAAGTCTCCACTCAGCATTAAAACATCATATCCTTGACATTCTCCTTGACGTGTGGAAGTGCCCGCACCTCTCGGTTGTCGGCCCACCACCGCCACTGCTAGAACCACTTACATTAGCAACCTCTTCAACGGCTGAGATGTAGCACGAAATTGAGGAACCGTGGATGCTTGACTTCCTGGCCAACTCCTCCATTTATAGGCAAAAGCATACAAGGTACAAATACACCGTGAGAATCGTGGGGGAGGAGTAGGATAAAGTAGGTGGTAGTTGAGGTTATTAAATGTCTTGCTTGGGTGTCAATTATGACCCCTGAACATTCAGTGTTCAAGCCCTAACTACCCCAATCGGTCATTATCATCCATTTAAAACAACAAGGGCATTTATAATACACAACCTCACACCAGTCAATGTGTTATGGATAATACAAAACAGTCATTAATAATGCACGTATATTAATAGTACACAATTTAATTGATATTAATAGTAATTACATTGTAATAAAAAAAAATTAGTGGTATATGATCAATCATACACCGTGTATGATAGGTTTTAATGGTGTGAAATCAACTTATATAGTTATGTTCAAGTAATTAGTGGTGTATGACTTATCATACACGGTGTATGATGAGTTTGAATAGCGTAAAATCAACTTATATAGTTATGTTTCAAGTAAGTAGTGGTGTATGACTTATCATACACGGTGTATGATAAGTTTTAAATGTGTAAAATCAACTTGTATAAGTGTGTTTCAAGTAAATAGTGGTGTATGACTTATCATATACGGTGTATGATAAGTTTGAATTGTGTAAAATCAACTTATATAGTTATGTTTCAAGTATTTAGTGGTGTATGACTTATCATACACGGTGTATTATGAGTTTTAATTATGTAAAATCAACTTATATAGTTATGTTTCAAGTAAGTATTGGCGTATGAGTTATCATACACGGTGTATGATAAGTTTTAACTATGTTAAATCAACTTATATAGTTATGTTTCAAGTAATTAGTGATGTATGACTTATCATACACGGTGTATGATGAGTTTTATGGGTGTAAAATCAACTTTTGCATGTTTATTTCAAGTTTTGCTAGTATAATGGTGTAAAATCTTCCGTTATAAGTGTTTTTCAAGTAATTATTGGTGTATGATGTGTTATATTGGTGTAAAATCAACTTATATAGGTGTGTCTGAAGTACATAGCGGTGTATGATGAATCATACACGGTGTAGTTTTATGGGTGTAAAATCAACTTTTTCATATATTTTTCAAGTTTCGCTGGTATGATGCTGTGAAATCAACTTATATAGGTGTGTTTGAAGTAAATAGCAGTGTATGATGAATCATACATTGTGTATGATAAGTTTTAAATGTGTAAAATCAACTTATATAGTTATGTTTCAAGTAATTAGTGGTGTATGAATTATCATACACTGTGTATGATAAGTTTTAATTGGGTAAAATCAACTTATATAATTATGTTTCAAGTAATTAGTGGTGTATGACTTATCATACACCGTGTATGATAAGCTTTAATTGTGTAAAATCAACTTGTACAAGTGTGTTTCAAGTAATTAGTGGTGTATGAGTTATCATACACCATGTATGATAAGCTTTAATTGTGTAAAATCAACTTGTACAAGTGTGTTTCAATGGTATGCATCAACTTGTTTTAGTGTCTTTCAAGTCAATAGTGTTGTAAGTTCAATCATACACCGTGTATGATATGTTTTAATGGTGTGAAATCAAATTGTATTAATGTGTTTAAAGTAATTAGTGGTGTATGATCAATCATACACGGTGTATGATTGGTTTTAATGGTGTAAAATCAACTTGTGTAAATGTGTTTTAAGTAATTAGTGGTTTATGACTTATCATACACCGTGTATGTTACGTTTTAATGGTGCGATTGCAATTAATATCAATGAAATTGTGTACTATTAATATACGTGCATTATTAATGACAGTTTTGTATTATCCATAGCACACTGACTGGTGTGAGGTTGTGTATTATCAATGAAATTGTTTTAAATAGAGGAGACTAACCAGTTGGGGTAGTTGGGGTTTGACCATTGAATGTTCAGGGGTCATAATTGACACCCAAGCAAGAAATAACCTCAACTACCACCTACTTTATCCTACCCCTCTCCCACGGTTCTCCCCACGTATTTGTACCTTGTATTCTTTTGCCAATAAATGGAAGAGTTGGACAGGAAGCCAAGTATCCACGGTTCCTCAACTTCGTGCTACATCTAGTCGTTGAAATTGCCAATGTAAGTGGTTCTAGCAGTGGCGGTGGTGGGCCATTGACAGCCAAGAGGCAGAGAGAGGTGCGGGCACTTCTACAGATCATGATTCATCAAGAGTGTTTCAAGTAATTAGTGGTGTATGACCAATCATACATGGTGTACGGTGTATGATGAGTTTTAATGGTGCAAAGTGCATCCGCATGATAAGGATCTTGAACTTTGTATGCATGCAGTGTGTGCACTTTACAGACAATATATGCAGAGGGACAAGGGGGATAGACTCTTAATCTCAGGTTACAGCGGATTTAGAGATTGTGATGCTTTCAGGTATGGTCAACAGAGTTCCATTTTCACCTAAATTAATGTGATTATCAAAAGTGCGTTTCAAATTTGTTATGTAGTTTGGGATACTTATGGTTGTTACTTTGATGCCTGGGCATATTGTAAATATAACACTTGAGCACTTCAAATCAGACTGAAAGGATGTATCATACGCGTTCATTCTTTGTGTTATTAGCAATTCAATATAACTATTGCCGCATATTTCATTCCAATGATGATGCTCAGTATACAATTACATCTTGTTTACCTTAATCTTAACATTCAAATACATACTTGGTTCAGGGGCATTGCTTTGGTTCAATTCTTAATAGCTGGAGATCCGAACAGAAAACTGAAGAAGTCAGTTGCTGAGTTACAGCAATACGACGAAGGAGGTCCTGACGATTGCAGAAAACTCGTGATGCAATCTTACAGACAATGGTTTAAGATATTTCCAGTATGTCCTTCAAATTGTCTGCAGGGTAATTTAAAGTTACATGCAGGCTAATATCAGTACCGTATAGCCCTAGCTAATAAACCTTTAAATTATGTATAACGTAAAGAAATGTATAAAGGATTTCCTGCAACTGTTCACTATACACGGTGTATGATTGTTTTAAATGGTTTGAAATCGACTTGTTTTAATGTGTTTCAAGTAATTAGTGGTGTATGATCAATCATACACAGTGCAAGATAGCTTTTAGTGGTGTAAAATCAACTTTTGCATGTATGTTTCAAGTTTGGCTGGTATGATGCTGTGAAATCAATTTATATAGGTGTGTATGAAGTAATTATTGGTGTATGATGAATCATACACGGTGTATGATTGGTTATATTGGTGTAAAATCAACTTATATAGGTGTGTTTGAAGTAAATAATGGTGTACGATGACTCATACACGGTGTATGATGAGTTTTATGGGTGTAAAATCAACTTTTGCATGTTTTGGTGTGTATTTTCGAAATGTGTATTGGTAAATATGTAAAACATTGTTTAATGTACGTATAAAGTGTGAATGAGATAGTCCCGGTAGGTGTTTTAGTATTTAAAACATATGAGGGGTGTGTGTTGACACATGGGCCATGTGTGTCGACACACAATCCTACAGTACCATTGGGAATTGGGTGTGTGTCGACACACATGGCCTGTGTGTCGAGACACAGCCTTACAGAAGCGCACGGCATAATATTGTGTGTCGACACAGAATCTTACACTAATAAACAGGGAAAGCGATGAGAGTAAGTGAAAGAATGAAAGCTGGCAAAGTAAAATGATTGTTGTATTATATTGTATAAAATACATACATCCAATAATCAAGCTATTTACACTAATAAACAAGACGGAGAAGAATGAGTGTTGTATTATTTCCCAGAGTACAATGAATACAATGTAAAGAATATGGGAATATACAACAATATGGACATATACAATAATACATACACATCACGACCATTCTATTCGCTCGTATATATTTTCATTTGTTTCTTTCTACCGTGGCTGTACAAGTATATACATGTATTGGTCTGCAACGTCTCCATCCGCTCTTGCGAGCATTGGAAGACATCGAGCCCATTCGTAAAAAAAAATTCTATGAACTTCACAAGGAACATTCTGTAATCAGACCTGCATTTAAATATAATACAAACGACTTAGGCATCATTCTGAGCACAGTTTTAATTTTTCCACTGAATATCTCAACAATAAAAAAAGCAAAATGCAAGGGAAGTAGATGTCGAACCCCATCTATTTCG
The DNA here is from genome assembly GCA_018398585.1 of Simmondsia chinensis. Taxonomy (NCBI): domain Eukaryota; kingdom Viridiplantae; phylum Streptophyta; class Magnoliopsida; order Caryophyllales; family Simmondsiaceae; genus Simmondsia; species Simmondsia chinensis. The sequence goes on from JAGTTD010000018.1 coordinate 8,102,811, forward strand.
TACATGATTTCCTGTAAGTTACAGCGAAGGGTTTGTTTCGGAAGTGTATGAGGTGCTTCTGGATGTCCCAAAAATTAACCTTCTCGAGAGCATTTGGAAGCAATTTGGCAACTGGCTCCACATGTTCCATTCTTGATTCCTTGGATCTGGCGGAGTATAAGGAATCAAGTACCTCTATATGCTAATCCATATAGCTGATTACAGCAAGGAACCAATGTGTATCAGGCTGATTGATGGGCATGTATATCCGATCCACGGCGTGGCATGGGACCCCATACTTGATATCACCCGCGAGAAACTTGATGACCATCGAATCCCAATTGTCAAAAGCTTATTCGACTGAGATTTCTTTGTTCTTAACGCGTTTGTATACGGTTCCAAATGAAGAAGCAACCAATGTAGTTGCACAGGTTGCCCTCTGGTCGAAGTGTTTTGGCCATTTTTGTTTCTTCTGCATAATGTAATACAGAATAACGTCCATTTCCTGCAATAGGATGATTCAAGTCATTTATAACCAAGCATACACGGTGTATGGATGACCATACACAACTAATCACTTGATACACACGTAAAGATGTTGATGTAACACGGTTCAAACCTATCATACACAACCATACACCACTAATCACTTGATACACACCTAAACAAGTTGATTTAACACTGTTCAAACCTATCATGCATGGTGTATGTCTAAACATACACCACTAATCACTTGATACACACCTAAACAAGTTGATGTAACACGGTTCAAACCTATCATACACGGTGTATGGCTAAACATACACCACTAATCACTTGATGCACACCTAAACAAGTTGATTTAACACAGTTCAAACCTATCATACACGGTGTATGGTTAACCATACCCACTAATCACTCGATACACACCTAAACAAGTTGATGTAACACGGTTCAAGCCTATCATACACGGTCTATGTCTAAACATACACCACTAATCACTTGATACACACCTAAACAAGTTGATTTAACACGATTCAAACCTATCATACACGGTGTATGGCTAACCATACACCACGAATCACTTGATACACACCTAAAAAAGTTGATGTAACACGATTCAAACCTGTCATACACGGAGTATGGTTAACCACACCAACGCTAGTTCGTTTAACAATAGTGAACCAAACATACATGCTGTATGATATATCATACAGCATTAATGAAACAAAACGAACAACCTAATGAGGATCCATTTGCAGCAAGCACACATCAAACAGTTGTGTATGAAGAGTACCTCATCAATTAGCCAGATGTCATTTTCCTTCAACCGATACCAAAATTAGCCCGCACACACGGTCAGACCTCCTAAATCCATCCGTTGGTCATGAGGCAATACTAGGGTTGTCGTCATGTTTCTATAACACACAATAGGAAGCATGTTATATAGGCATCCCATATGAAAATTTCAGTATGAATACAGTTCCCTACTGATTATCAAAAATCATAGTGGTATTACACACTCACTTGCTAACCCTTCAGTGTACATCGTTGTAAAAATCCAGGAATTCCTTCTGTTGTTCCTTGGAGGGAGGTTGGAATGGATCGAAGGGCAGAACCGGTTCCGGTCCAAGATGGGTCATTCTTGCCCATTTGCTCTTACCCTCCGCGGTCCATTCTTCACCTTTGTACTTGGGATTTGGCTTGGGGTCCCTCCTCTCTTGCCCCAATCTCAAAACTGTCTCGGGCAAGTTTTCAACGCCATCCACATGCGTTGATGATGGTTCCTTGTAGACATTTTCCTCGTCCCTGGTTGGCAGAGCAAATACCAAAGTCAATAAACCTCAACATGCATGAAAACATACCAAATTAGGACAATAATAAGGATCCGTAGTGTCTTACCCAGTACGTGGAGGAGAAATAATAATCGCTTGCTCAATTGGGGATGGATGAGCGGAAGTCGATGGATAGATATGTGGGGATGCGGCATGCGGTAGACGGTCTGAGAGCTCCTTAATCATTGCCTCCTGAGCCTCAAACCGTTGTTCGTACATTTGCAACTGAAGCTATTGCGCTTCAAGTCTGCTTTCAAAGTGCATCCGCATGATTTGCATATCTTTCTCCATCACTTCGAGTCTCTCCATAACCTGAAATATGTCCGTCAAATTGTCATAAACGTGAATTTGAATAATATGGTACTTACAAGGATAAAAATGCAATTAAATAAACACAAAATAAAATGTCAATACCGATTGATACACCAAATTTGTTGACGTAGTAGATGGTTCATCTTGGGATGTCGGCAAGGGGTGTTGAGTTGCCATCATTTCTTGATCAAAGTTTGGATCTGCTGGCATTGCCTCAATAGGAGATTGAACCCCCTCCTCATCCTCAGCAAAGGGAATGCCTTGTACATTAGGCTGACTGGCTTCCGCACTCGTCAGTCTAATCGGTTCGGCATTCAATTGCTGATCAAAGGAAGATACATCATATGAAAGTTAGTAAAATTACAAATCATAATTCTAACCCAAATTATATGAAACAACTAGTAGTAAAATAGTAACAACATAATGTATTATTACCTGATCATATACCGTTGAGAGTAGAGCGGTGTACGAAACCTTACTGCCCATCTTCCAGTTAAGGATCCGCCCAAGAGGCTGATTGCCAACCCTCACCACCCCAACCTTGGCAAGTTCTGGAAGGGTTTCCATGGCAAATACCACATCATAGAACCCGTGGACGGAGTAGGTCCTTTCTAAACCCTGTTGCATTTTTGCCATGAAATCCTTGAGCTTCCGCACCAAGAATTTCCAGCTTAAGGATCCCCAAGCAACACTATTAAAAGAGTCCACATCATCCATGAGGGCCAAGATGTTTGGGTCAATGGCTATTCTCTTGTGTTTGGCAAACAGTAGACCCTCAACCAAGTATGCAACAGCAAGCTTAACCTGGTCCTCCATAATGGAGCATGTTCTACATGCTTCAAGTAGCTGCTGCCTACCCATCCTCCCCCTCATGCCATACTTGGCAATTAGCCTGTTAGAGCCACCGCGTACATCTTCCACACCGGTATATCTCAAGCCGGTTAGAATACAAAATTCCCTCCTCCCGAGGTACACTAACTTCCCACCAAATGAGAATGATAACTCCTTGGGATTTGGGTTGGCCACATGGTGGAGAAGGATAACGTGAATCAGAATATGCCAGAAGCCGACATTAGTCTCACGCAGCTCAAGCAGATGCCTGACATTATTTTGTGAAACAAGGGCAAGCTGTAATGCAAAACACTGTTAGTTAATAAGGGATCATAAATGTAACAGTAAAAAGTCAACATAATTCATATGGATACTGTGTCAAACCTTGGATTCGTCGTCCTTCAAGATTTCCCTAATCTCCATCACAGCTTTGGTTGATACTCCCATCTGACTAACCTACAGGAATTTCTAGCAACTCCTTGGGAAAATGTAATGAACCTCCACTTCTGATCGGCTCTTCCTGCGTGAGTAAAATGCCATTTGAAATAAAAGAAAAACATCACAAAACCAAAGATTAAACCCATGATACACCATTAAAACAAACCATGCAAGGTGTATGATTAAGCATACACAACTAATGACTTGAAACACACCCAGACAAGTTGATTTCACACAATTAAAACCTACCATACACGGTGTATGATCGATCATACACCATTAATTACAGTAAATAGTTGATTTTACACAGTTAAAACCTATCATACACGGTGTATGGTTAAACATACACCACTAATCAGTAGAAACACACATAAACTAGTAAGTTTTATAGCATTAAAACCTATCATACACGGTGTATGATTAATCATACACGGTGTATGATTAATCATACACCACTGTTTACTTCAAACACACCAAGACAAGTTGGTTTTACACCAATACAACCTATCATACACGGTGTATGATTCATCCTACACCATTAATTACTTGAAACACACCTAAACAAATTGATTTCACACCCTTAAAACCAATCATACACGGTGTATGATTGATCATACACCACTATTTACCTGATACACACCTAGATAAGTTCATTTTATAGCATTAAACGCAATTATACACGGTGTATGATTAATCATACACCATTGTTTACTTCAAACACACCAAGACAAGTTGATTTTACACCAATACAACCTATCATACACGGTGTATGATTGATCGTGCACCATTTTTTACTTGAAACACACTAACACAAGTTTATTTCACACCATTAAAACCTATCATACACGGTGTATGATTGATCATACTCCACTAATTACTTGAAACACACCTAAACAAGTTGATTTCATACCATTAAAACCTATCATACACGGTGTATGATTGATCCTACACCACTAATTACTTGAAACACACCTGAACGAGTTGATTTCACACCCTTAAAACCAATCATACACGGTGTATGATTGATCATGCACCACTGTTTACTTGATACACGCCTAGATAAGTTCATTTTACAGCATTAAATGCAATCATACACCACTAATGACTCAAAACAAACTAACACAAGTTGATTTCACACCATCAAAACCTATCATACACGGTGTATGATTAATCATACACCACTGTTTGCTTCAAACACACCAAGACAAGTTGGTTTTACACCGATACAACCTATCATACACGGTGTATGATTGATCATACACCACTATTTACTTGATACGCACCTAGATAAGTTCGTTTTAAAGCATTAAAAGCAACCATACACGGTGTATGATTAATCATACACCACTAATGACTTGAAACACACTAACACTAATTGATTTTACACCATCAAAACCTATCATACACGGTGTATGATTAATCATACACCACTGTTTACTTTAAACACACCAAGACAAGTTGGTTTTACACCAATACAACCTATCATACACAGTGTATGATTGATCATACACCACTGTTTACTTGATACACATCTAGCTAAGTTTGTTTTACAACATTAAAAGCAATCATACACAGTGTATGATTAATCATACACCACTAATGACTCAAAACAAACTAACACAAGTTGATTTTACACCATCAAAACCTATCATACACAGTGTATGATTGATCATACACCACTAATCTGTAGTAACACACACAATCTAGTTTGTTTTACACCATTAAAACCAATCATACACCGTGTATGATTGATAATACACCACTAATTACTTAAAACTCACCTAGAAAACTTGGTTTTACACCATCAAAACTAATCATACACCATGTATGATTGATCATACACCAGTAATGACTTAAACCACAAGCCGTGAATCATCAATCATCCACCATTTATGCTTCACCGTTAATATCTGCTTTCCACCCTCAAAATCCACACAACTTATAGAGAACTATCAATAAAAAACGATTCAACCACCACACACATAAAATACGAAAAGCAAGTACAACATCTACATAATAAAGTTAATCAGCCACTGAATCAGCAACCAAACCAGGATAAAACACACTAATCCTTACTCACAAAGCCACTAACACCAAAACCATAAACCCTAAACCCTAAATAAAACCCTAACCAATACTATGCCCATGCAACACACGAAACAAACGCATAATATACATTTCCCTAAAAAATAACTTTGGAAATCGGTGCTCACCTTTGGAAATGGTGATTAAACCCTATATTGACGAAGAGTGCAAGGATGAAGTGAGCAAACAGATGATATCGCCAGACAAATGAGTCTTGCAGCAGATAGAGCAGCTAGAGGTTCACAACCAACGGGAATGAGAATCGCAGATGAAGTTAGAGGAGAAAGAGGATGAACGGGTGAGAGAAAGAGGAGAGAGAGAATGAACGGGTGAGAGAAAGAGGAGAGGCTTGCAAAACACGCTTTGGAGGAGAGAGAACACGGAAGGGAAGGGGGAGGGGTTAATTCAAAATTTACAGCTGTAAATTTAAATGAGGAGAGAGAAGAGGGGGTAAGGTTCAAGGCACCGGCTGCTAACGTTAAATGATGAGAGAGAATGAGAGAGAGTGGATGGGTTGGGGGGGGGGGGGGGGGGGGTTGAACTTATAGGGGTATTTTTGTCCAAAAGGGGGTATTTAGGGTTATGGGGGTTGGAAAAAGTTTAAGGGGGGGCTGGGGGGTTCTTTCCGTACGATTTCCCCCACACGTCCCCCTGGATATGAGTGATGGGAAGTTTTTTTTTTTAAAATGACTACCACTTTTACTTATAAAAAGCCAAGGCGAATACAAGCAAAAAAAAAAAAAAAAAGAAGTGAGTTGTACAGAAAGTGAAAGAAACAAAAAAGAGAGGAAGAAGAATAAGAAGTAGAGGAAGAGGAGGAGCAGCAACAAGAGAGAAACAAGAGTTGAAAAAAATTTCACTCAAAAGTTCAATAAAAAGAATTTCTTTTTGTATCAATTTGCAAAAAACCTTAATTGTTGATACAAAAGTAAATAAGCTTGTTTCTTCAAAATCTCTTTTTCCTCTTCTTTTTTTCATTCTTTTTTTTATATTCTTAAATTCATACTTCACCTGTGACAAAATCCAAAGGATCTAAATTGGATGAAATAAACTTTGAAAATATTTTACACATAATGGAGTCCAAAAGATGGAGTCGAGTGAATTTGATTTTTGAAAAAGTTACACCCACAATGAAACTGAAATGATTCGAGTTGGGCAAAAATTTGAACTCCTTTTAAGTCTTCGGGACCTCATGGTTCTAAATCTTTAAATGGACTCTAACGGATTCATGAAACACAGTGGTTTTAAAATTCGGACTTTAACAAGTCCATGGTTTCTAGCGAATCCAACAAATTATTCGGACTCTAGAGGGTACACGGATTTTAGCGAATCCAACCAACTATGCGGATTCTAGTGGATCCAACAAATTATACCAATTCCAATAGGTCCATCGATTCTAGCAAATCTAACAAAATATATGGACTCTAATGGGTCCATGGATTCTAGCAGATCCAACAAATTATAGAGACTCTAACAGGTCCATGAAATCTAGAGAATCCAACGAATTATATTGACTCTAACTGGTCCATGAAATCTAACGGTTTCAACATTTTAGTTTGAATTACTGAAATGGACTCTTTCAAATCCTTGAAAGCTAACAGTTGGAATAGAATTTTTTCGAATGGGTGAAATTGTCTTAACATTAAAAAAAAAAAAAGAACAGAAATTTTGGTGCTGTTTTCTAGAAAAAGGAAAAGAAAAAAACTCTCTTTCCTCATAACAAAAAAGAAAACTAAACAAAAAAAGTGAAACAAAAAAAAGAAAAGAAGAAAAAATAAACGTAAAATGCTTCGGTAAAACAAAAAAAACAAAAAAAAAAAAAATTTAGGGTATGACTGCAAATATTTTTTAAAAAATCAAATTTAAAAAATCTAATATTTTATTTTAAGAACTACATTAACCTGAACCCGAAAAGGGTGAGTAGGAAATCCAACATAAAAAAATGGGTGCAGTTACAAGCATTAAAAAATCAATTTTCAAAAATTCTATATTCTTTTTAGAAGTATGTCGACTTTATCACAAAAAGGGTACGTAAGAAACCCGAGATTAAATGACAGGTGCAGTCACAATTAAAAAAATATATATCAAATATGAAATGCTGGACTCAAGTGGTTTGACTAAGAACAACCTAAAATTAAGGCTGATCTGACCAGGGTACAAAATGATGTAAAAGAACTTGAGCTCGAAATTAAATAAAAAAAAAATGAGGCAACATAAATGAGTTGGACAGAATATGCTTTAATTAGCTAAATGGGATCCAACACCTCTAAATTAAATCTAACATAAATTTGAACTACAAATGGCTTGATCCCTTAAAGGGGTAACCAGGTTCAGATGTAACCCAAATAATAATATAAATTCCTATTCTTTTTCCTGTGGTATTAATACTATGTCAACACTTTAATTAGTTGACTAAACTCGATTTGACTCAGGCAACCTAAAACAAATGACTTTCATGTCCAATCCAAAATAAAATACCTCTAATGTCCAATCCAAGTTTAAAACAAATTCCAATCAAAATCAAATCCAAAAAGACTTTCACGTCAAACCAAATTCTAAAAACAAACAAAGGACAGTTTCCATGCCAATCTTAAGCCCAAATTAAATTTTATTTTGTGTCCAAATATAAATTTGTTGTTATCGAGCTCAAACTCAAATTCAAAATAACCTAAACCTCAAATTTACACAAACCTTAAATTGACTGCCATGTCATTCTTAAATCTAAATCGACTTCCATGTCATACTTAAACCCAAATTTATGTCAAATTCAAATTCAAATGAGCTTCCATGCCAAACCAAATTTAAACTCAAAACCAAATTTCTAAGCCAAGTTGATTTCTATGTTAAGTCCAAATTCAAAGTAAATCCCACGTCAATTTCAAATCCTAAATGCCAAACCTAAGCCAAGATGTCTTCCAAATTAAACTCAAATTTGAATGACGTTTCAGTCAATTTTAAGCCTAAGTTAAACCTCAAATCCAAACTAATATAGAGTCAAACCCCAAATCCAAATTAATTCTAGATAAATTCCAAGTCAAACTCCAATCCAAATAAATTTCAAGTCAAACCCCAATGTAGAAAATGATTTCCTGGTCAAACAGAAACTCGAGACTACTTTCAAGTCAAATAAACAGAGATTGCTTCCAAATCCAAACCTAAATGCACATTACGTCCCGACCAAACCAAAATCCAAATTTTCTAATCAAGTATAAATTTCCAAGTCAAGTCTAAACCAAAACTAAATCAAGTCCTATATTATTTCCAAGTCAAACCTAAATCCAAGTTAAACTTCAGTCCAAAAATACTTTTGAGTCAAGCCTAAACCCAAAAAACTTTTTAAGTCAAACCTAAGTACAAATGACTGCTAAGCCAAGACTAAACCCAAATAGCCTTCAAGTTGAACATTTCAAAATACAAATCAACCTATAACATCTCCAGTAGACGTAAATCAATTAATAAGGTAGTCACTTCATTGATTTATTAAAACATACACATATCATTAGTTTGAATCAAACGATACCCTCCAAAGGGAGATGTAAATAAGGGTGCACATCACCTTAAATATGGTCGTTTCCTAAATTAATAAAACCTATGTACACCTCGTATATAGAACAATTCATGTTTTGCAAGTTTCATATTTTTGCTCAACATAATTTTTGGCATGCTCAGTGGGACCCTATTCTCCTTTTCATCTCCGACCGAACTCCAGTTCCCACTAACTACTAATTTGGTGCTATGCAGGAACAATAGAACCACAAGTAACAATCACGTTCACTGAGCTCCTGACCACTCTCATGGTCAAAGGAGGGCTTATCCACAAGAAGAAGAACTTTGATTTGCTTCGTAAGGTGGGATCAAATTCACTTGCTGCTGAGATCCCACTAAAGAATTCCATGGAAATGTTGAACAAGGTGGACGAGATGTCTGTCCCAATTCATGCTACAATTAAGCTAGTAGTCCCATGAAAGGAAACAAAGAGTGCTAAGTGAAATGCGCAAAGGACAATGAAGAGACAGATGAAGAAGGCCAACCAAAAATTGGCACCTATCTTCACCTCGAAGCTCGTGGAGCCAGCTCCAACGGGGTTTGCCTCGAAGAAATTCAAGGTGAAGAAATCTACCAAAGAACCTGTCATTAACGTCGTGAACTAGATATAGATTGGCTCTACTCCAATCATTTTGGGGTCAGTCGAGCAAGTCATGGTCACCTCCTTTGCTGAGGAAGATGTCCAGCCAAAATTGAAGAAGGTGAAAGCCTCCATGCCTTCAAACCCGAGGCCAGCTGATACAAAAACAAAGACACTCTAGAATCAAAGGAGGGTTCCTCCTCAAGCCTCTGAGAAAAGGGGGGAGAACATGTCAATGACATCCGAAGGCTCCAATAATTTGAGTTCTGAAGGTGTGATATCCTTAAAGGAAGTTAGAACTTATACAGGTCCAATCCCTTGATCAATGGCTAAGTCAATGACATACACTAAGATGGTATCGGTAGCCCAAACGAAGCAACTAACCTGATGAAGGACGCAAGATCTCTCGTATATGAAGACATTAGTTCTCTTTTCATTGAAGTGGATGTTTTGAGGGAGTTTTAAGAGAAGTTGAACATACAAGACCAATCAGAGGATAATGCCGGTCTTAGTGACAGGAACTATAAGCATAGAGGAACAGGTGCAGGAATTGCAACGAAAGCTCGTTGAAAAGGAGGATGAAATTGCTGCACTCGCTATACAAGTAGCCAATTAAGCTAGTGCATCAGCACTAACGCTGCAGCCACAAGAAGAGGGTCAGAGTCAGCAGTCTAAACTGACACTACAAAAAATTAAAGCCATGGTAGCTGAAGGGATAAAGGAATACCAAGATTTTATAAACCTGCCTATCTTAGGTTATCAGAAGCCATATCCAGCACACTACGATATAGTGGCATTCCCTCACGGATATCAGAAACCTAAGTTCAAGAAGTTTGATGGGGTCATTAGATCACCGCACGAGCATTTGGCCCACTTGTACTCAGAGTGTGGTAAGACAGCCTTAAGCGATGCCTTACTAATACGGCAATTCGTCCAGTCCTTAAAAGGATTGGCATTTACATGTTACACTCAGTTACATCCCGGGTCAATTCGGACTTGGGATGATTTGCAAAAGGCGTTTCTAGCTTAATTCGGGAGTTCCAAGAAGAAAGTATTGATAATGGATCTAGCTTATGCCATTCAAAAGTAGAATGAAAGCACAAACGACTTCATTACATGATGGAGGAGCTTAAGTCTCCAATGTCTTGAGAAATTGAGTAAACACTCTGTGGTTCAAATGTGAGCCAACAATCTCGAGCCAGAGGTAGCTCCATATGTCCTTACTACAGAGCCCCAAAATTTCAATGCACTCATTACTAAAGCTTGTAATGTTGAGAGACAAATCGCTCAACAGAAGATCGCATCTCATAAAACCCGGACCGTTCAGGAAAGTAAGGGAGAAAATAAAAAAGCCAGCTAAAGAGAGTGAGGCTATGGCCACCTTTATCAAAATAATTGAGAAAGCCAACAATGCTGTGGATAGGAAAAGCGATAAAGGCAAAGGGAAGCAGGTTCAAAGGCTCACTCTTTAAGAGAGAAAGGAGAAGAAGTACCCCTTTGATAATGACAATGTGCAGGGTATTTTCGACGAGTTGGTTGCAGCAAAAGCAATTACCCTTCCCAATCCAAAATGTCCAGACGAAGTTGACAAGATTGATAACCCCAAGTATTGCCCTTACCATTGGATTGTAAACCATTTGATCAAAGATTGTTGCATCCCTAACGACATAATTGAAGTTATGATCAACAAAGGGCATATTGAAATCGAAGCCAGAACATCCTCCAAGGGGACAATCGCTTCGTCCAATATAACATCATGTGTAAAGGATGAGAATGGTGCTCAGTTACCCCTTAAGAAGGAAAATATACCAATAGTGGAGTTAGCTCCCGGTGCAATTCAAGTCCATTTCATTGTTGATGGAGAAGTCACATTTCAATGGGCTTATCCTGACATGCCTCGGCCTGGAATAGCCAATACCCAATCTTTATGAACTTATGACTGAACGAAAAGTATGGGATTTTGACCGTGAAAACGACGATGATGATGAGTATGAGTGGCAAACCTGTTTTAGCGGGAGAGTGTTCAGAAAAGACATCGCTCAAAGCTCTAGTCCACTTAGTGTAAAGATTCGAGGGCAAAATCCTCCCAAAAAGAAGAACAAGAAGAAAAACAAAAAGAAGAACTCCAAATCTTCCAAGAAGGCAGAAGAGACCTCAGACGAGGAATATGTTCCTCTTACTAGGGTCCCTGTAACTTTGAAGGACTACTTCTGAAAGAAGTTTCTTGGAGAAGGTTCCTCGAGGAACCAGAATGGACAGCTCCTTATTACATGGTGTCTTTTGAAGAAAGAGAAGAAGTCGAGGAGGTGAACCTTGAAGTTGATCAAATCACCCGTTGTTCTGGCCTTCAATTACCAACACCAAGGCTAGTTGAGAAAAGAAAAGAGCCTACACAATCAACAGGACAAGCAATGACATCACTTCATGTTGAGGAACAACCAGATGGGCAGTCAGGACAGGCCTTGCCAACGAATGAAAAAGGCATTTCCTGTCAAAGATCTCCCCATTCTAGTCCCTCCGATTGTAAGATAAGCACTGTACCATGAAAGAGTTCAATAGGACGTTCTTACTCATTTAAAATGAATTACTACTCGATTGAGTATTTATGATGTGCTTCAGCTATTCAAAGAGTTGAGGAGGGCATTCATCTAAGCTCTGATGGATCCCGATGACTACAAAAGTGAAGTTAATCAGGTTAAAGTTGACAACACATCCGTGACAAATAAGTGTGCTTCTTGCATGGCATGCATCACATTCTCTGATGAAGACCTCTGGCTCGGGATTGAACATCATAACAGGTCGTTTTAAATAACCAATTTAGGCGGGGACAAAGTGTTGAACCGAATCTTGCTTGACTATGGTTCCGCTGTTGATCTTTTCCCTCTGAGGGCACTAAAAGCTCTGGGGTTAACGTCAAACAACTTATCTCCTACCTTGCTTACAATTCAAGGGTTCAATTAAGTAGGGCAGAAAGCTCTAGGTACTATTGCATTGAAAGTAGAATTTGATGACCTTTACGGAGATGCCTTTTTCCATGTTACAGACGTAGATACGTCCTACAACGCCCTATTTGGGCGTCCTTCACTACACAACAACAAATCTATAGTTTCCATACTTCATCAATGCTTGAAATACATAGACGAAAATGGGGTTGAAAGAACGATTCATGGAGATCCTGACCCGTTTCATGGAGAAGATGTCAAATACATCGATGCTAAGTTTTACCGATCAACCAACAGTCCGCCCACAAGGGGGAGTCTTAAAAAAAGGAAAGGGAAAGATTCTCGACATGCAGCCTTATCCGAAGTCCTTGACTCCTCAGGAGGTTGATGGCTCTGACGTGAGGGATGCTCGTTTTAGCGAAGAAGAGACCTTAAAGACCTTTCAATCCAAGAATTTATTTAAGCATGTCCCGAAGAAAAAAAGGAAAGTGGGCAAAAATCCTTGATTCCAGTTGAAGAGATTATGACCACCCTTGTGACAAGCGATACTTGTCCTCTGCGGAGAATGAATTAGTCTATGCCTAATATGGGTATGGTCATCTCTACCTCCTTTCGAGGTACAGAAAGAGCACATCGGAGGGTGATATTGAACAATGGTGTATCCACATCTACTTGCTCTCGATTCAAGGTAAGGGCGGGAAAACTTGGTGCCAAGAACATCCCAAATGATGAGAAAAAAATGAATATAGATGAGGTTACGAACCTTGAAGTGCCTCCTTCCAATGACATAACCAATAGGTTACAGACTTCACAAGAGGACAGAGTTCTTGAGGTGTATGTTGCTGAGCCTACGACTCTGACGACACGGGAACAAAAAATATTCAAAGAAGAAGAGCTAGCACCACCTCGCGTCTTAGCCTTTCAGAGATTGGGAAAACCTTTTGAGTCAAATTCTAAAAGGATCAAAGTAAGAAAAGCCAAGGGTAAAGTGTATGTTGCCGAACATATGACTTTGATGACAAGTGAACAAGAAACCTTGAAAGATGATAAGCCAACATTTCCTTGCGTCTTAGTATTTCAGAGGTTGGGAAAACCTTTTAGGTCAAATCCTAAAAGGATCAAGAAGAGAAAAGTTGAAGGATCAAGACTGAAGAAGAAGAAATAGCTGAAGTATATTGTCCTCCAATGTGGGGACTCTGATAATGAACAAGCTGCACAAGTCAACGTTACATCCATTTCATACGGCATAGATTATGAGGGATTTGAGTCTTGTTTATCCCAAGGTTGACTATCACGTAATGTCATTCACGACGAGATTGCATCCAGTAAAGAAATCCAGTCTCAACAAGAAGACCAATTGACTCCAGATGTCCAAAAGCACCCACGGGATTTCATTGAACTAGTTGAGGTAGCTCCACGAGAATTAGAGGATGGAGGCCAAGCAATTGTCAATGAGCTTCAAGAAATTAACCTGGGAACTGATGAGGATCTGAAACCAATTTTTTTTAGCGCCCCACTCTCTACTGAGGAAAAGATACAATATGAAAAATTGTTGTGTGAGTATAGGGATGTGTTCGCCTTGGATTTCGAAGATATGACGGGGTTGGATCCAAAAGTGGCTGTGCCCAAGTTCGCTGTATCCAAAAACACAACACCAAAGAAACAACCGCAGCGATGCTCTTGACCCGAGTTTTATTCGTGAAGTCCAAGAAACAATCGACCCGAGGTGGACAAACTGATACAGGTGGGTTTTATTCGTGAAGTCCAATACCCGTCATGGCTGGCGAACATTGTGCCTGTGAGAAAGAAGAATGGGCAACTTCACATCTGTATGGACTTCTGAAATTTAAATGATGCTTGCCCTAAGGATGAATTCCCGTTACCAATCACTGAACTCTTAGTAGATGCTACCACTGGGTTTAGTGCATTGTCGTTTATAGATGGTTTCTCTGGTTACAACAAAATCAAGATGGACCCAGTAGATGAGGAGTTAACTGCTTTTCGCACACCACAAGGAGCCTACTGTTACACTGTAATGCCCTTTGGTTTGAAGAATGTTGGAGCAACTTATCAAAGAGCCACGACTGTCATCTTCAGTGACATACCGCACAAAGTTGTTGAGTGTTATGTTGATGACTTGGAGGTGAAGACCGAGAATATGTAGGATCATTTTGATGACTTACGAGCAGTATTCAGCCGACTTCAAGAACATCAGCTGAAGATGAATCCGTTAAAGTGTGCATTTGGAGTCACATTTGGAAAATTTCTCGGTTTTATGGTCAGCTACTAAAGGATTGAAAATGATCCTCACAGGATTAAAGTAATTGTGCAGATGCCTTCTCCAGGAAATTTACAAGAACTCCGTGGTTTGCAAGGAAGACTGGCCTACATCCAATGGTTCATTTCCAATCTGTCAGGAAGATGCCAACCTTCCACACGGTTGATGAAGAAAGACGTCCCTTTTGTTTGAGACCAGACTTGTCAAAATGTATTCAACAACATCAAAGAATATTTGCTAAAGCTGCCTATTTTGATGGCACCCATTCAAGGAAGACCTTTGATATTGTACACTATTGCATTGGAGTGATCTTTTGGAGCAATGTTAGCGCAAAAGAACAACAAAGGAAAAGAAAATGCCCTTTACTATATCAGCATAATGTTAGCGGGGGCAGAACATAACTATTTGTCCATTTAAAAGAGTTGGCTAGCATTGGTGTTCGCTATGCAGAAGTTGAGGCATTATCTCATGTCTCATTTGGTTACCTTGGTCTCAAAGGTTGACCCGCTGAAGTATATCTTGTCGAAAATAGTGTTGTTAGGGCGTTTGGCTAAGTGGGCAATGTTATTAGCCTCATTTAATCTAAAGTTTGTGCCATAAAAGGCTATAAAAGGGCAAGCCATAGCTGAATTCTTTGTGGAACAGCCGGCTTCTGATGGAGAACAATTAATAGATGGCTTGCCAGACGAGGAAGTCCTTCATGTAGAGACGATTCTATTGCAACTGTATTTTGATGGAGCGGCAAATTAAAAGGAGGCAGGTGTGGGCACTGTCTTTGTCACACCCTCCGGCGGACTCATTCCTTACTCCTTTTGCTTAATAGAACTTTGTTCTATCAACGTAACTGAGTATAAGGCACTCATCATTGGTCTTAAAATGGCCATTGAAATGCGTATTGACTACTTGCAAGAGTTTGACGATTCTCATGATCGTCAGACAAATAAATGGTCAATATGAAGTTAGAAATACAAATTTAGTGCCTTTGTACCAAAGAGCAAAATATTTGATGGAGCAGTTTTATGAAGTTAAAATATCACATGAGCTGAGGTCTGAGAACGATAAGGCTAACACCTTAGCAAAGCTTGTTGCATCAATAACTCTGCCCACCAAAAGGGAAATTCAAGTCACTGTTGGGGAACATCACCTGCTGATGCCTACAATGGAGCGTCTAGACTAAGTGTAGATGACAAACTCGGTCCCGGTTGATGATAGCAAAGAAGAGCCCGATTGGCGACAAACTCTGATTGAATATTTGCGACATGGTATTTTACCTGCTAATTCAAAGAAGAGGGTGGAGATAAGAAGATGAGCACCTAAATTTGTGTTGAAAAATGACACTTTATATTAGATGTCCTTTGATGGAATCTTACAATGGTGTTTGTCTAAAGAAGAGGCCGCCCTTGCTCTCAAACAAACACATTCAGGCGTATGCGATGCTCACCAAGTGGGACTAAAGCTTGCTGATCAAGACAAGGGGTTAGGTTATTATTGGCCAACCTTGGTGCAAGATGCAATGAAATTCACAGAAACTTGCCAAGCTTGTCAAATTCATGGAGATTTCATTCACCAACCACCACAGCCTCTACACCCAAGAGTGTTGTCTTGGCACTTTGACGCTTGAGGCCTTGATGTCATGGGCCCATTTAAGACTTTGTCATCCCACCGACATCAATATATACTTGCATGGGCTAATTACTTTTCAAAATGGGCTGAAGCTGTTGTATTAAGAGAAGTGGGGGAAAAAGAGGTTACATATTTTATTCTAATTCAGTTGATCTACCGTTATGGAGTCCCGTCAAAGATAATCTCTGATAATGCTCTTTACTTCAAAAGCCAACCGGTGGTCAAATTGATTGAAAACTTCAAGTTCAAGCATAGCTTTTCATTGAGCTGTAATCTATCATCCAACGGTTAAGCTGAAGCATTCAACAAGGTGCTTTACAAAATCCTTAAGAAAAGGTCTCGAAAACAAGAAGGGATCAGCATGAACGATTACTTGAAGCTTTATGAGCGTACTGAACTACAATTTGAAATGCAACGGGATGCACATCTTATAGTTTGGTGTTCGAGTCAGAGGAAGTTTTTCCTTTGGAAATACAATTACCTTCTCTTAGAGTAGCCATTCAGCTCCCTGACCCAAATGAGAATGTGTAGATCAAGCTAGCCGAGCTTGAAACCCCGGACGAGCACGGATTAGCTGCCCAACAAAGACTTGAAGTCTATCAAGCTCAAGTTGTTGGTGCATTCAAAAAAAGGGTGAAGTTTCGCTCTTTTTCTGTTGGTGACTTAGTCCTCACAGTCAAGCAACCAATTGTTATAAACAAGAGGGCGCGAGGCAACTTCGAGCCGAATTGGGAGGGACCATATGTTGTCACGAAGGTCTATCCGAAGGATGCTTACAAACTGTCAAATCCTGAGGGCGAGGTCATATAGAAATTTCTGAAGAAATTCTTTGCTTAGTCTAATGTCTTAAAAAAAAAAAAAATGAAGTCTGGATAGTTGAGTTGTAATGAACTATGGAAGGCTTGATCCCTTAAAAAGGTACATAAGCAGTCTAGTCATAAACTAGATCTAGCCCGAATAATAAATAAATTCCTTTTTCCTCTGGTAAAAATCCCGGAGTGTTCGTGAGCCGATAAGTCAAATAGGCTCAACTCAACCCTAATAGCCAAATCCCATTGACTAGCTCAACACCCCATAAATTCCTATTCAACCCAAATTCAAGAAAAAAAGGACATGCCTTGATAACCTTATGCCAAATTCCCAATTAGCCCCACTTAACTTTTCATGTGGCGATTTACAAACCACACTAACCCAAACATAGCTGCTCAACTTGGATTACTCATGAGAGTATAACAAGTTCAACTACAAAGTTGAGCCTTGTTCGCGTTCAAAGATTCACACGAACAACATTCGAGGAGGCAACTGTTGAACATGAAATTTTCATAGTTTTAAACGTTAGTGGAATAGAAAAGATCCGAGTTGTGCTAAAATTTGAACTCATTTTGAGTCTTCGGGACCTCATGGTTCTAAATCTTTACATGGACTCTAACGGGTCCATGAAACATAGTGGTTTTAAAATTCGGACTCTAACGAGTCCATGAATTCTAGCGGATCTAACAAATTATTTGGACTCTTGCGGATCCACGGATTCTAGCAGATCCAACCAACTATGCGAATTCTAGCGGATCCAACAAATTATACAGGTTCTAACTGGTCCATGGATTCTAGCGGATGCAACAAAGTATATAGACTCTAACTGGTCCATGGATTCTAGTGAATTCGAAAAATTATAGGGACTCTAACGGGTCCATGGATTCTAGCGGATCTAACAAAGGGTCCATGAAATCTAACGGTTTCAACATTTTAGTTTTAGTTACTGAAATAGACTCTTTCAAGTCCTTGAAACCTAACGGTTGTAATTGAATTTTTTCGGATCTGTGAAATTGGCTTAACATTTAAAAAAAAAAAGTGGGCGAAAAATGAAAAGATCAACGAAAAAAAAAAAGAAATTTTGGTACTGTTTTCTAAAAAAAGGAAAAGGAAAAAAAAAAACAAAAACAAAAACTCTCTTTCCCAAAAACAATAAAATAAAAGGTATATAGGAAACCAAACATAAAAGAAAATGATGCTGGCTCTGAGCAGCTAGACATAAAATGCTTCTGTAAAACAAAAAAATAATATTTTCGTGTATGACTGTAAATGTTTTAAAAAAAATCAAATTTAAAAACCTAATATTTTATTTTAAGAACTATATTTAACCTGATCCTGAAAAAAGATACATAGGAAACCAAAAATAAAAAAAAATAGGTGCGTTTACAAATATTAAAAAATGAATTTTAAAAAATTCAATATTCTTTTTAGAAGTACGGCGACTTGATCTCCAAAAAGGTAGTAGGAAATCCGAGATTAAATGACGGGTGCAGTTACAATTAAAAAGATATATATATATATCAAACGTGATTTGATCAGGGTACAAAATAACATAAAAGAACTTGAGTTGAAGTTCAAAGAAATAAAAAAGAGGAAATATAAACAAGTTGGATGGAATATGCTTTAATTAACTAAATGGGATCCAACACCTCTAAATTAAATCCAACATAATGTTGAACTAGGAATGGCTTGATCCCTTTAAGGGGTACGTAAGCAACCAAGTTCAGGTCCAGCCCTAACAATAAAATAAATACCTGTTCTTTTTCTCATGGGATTAATACTATGTCAATACTTTAATTAGTTGACTAAACTCGATTTAACTTAGGCAACCTAAAACAACTGACTTCCATGTCCAATCCAAAACAAATATTCTAATGCCCGGTCCAAATTCAAAACGACTTCCATGTCAAAACCAAATCCAAAAAGACTTCCATGTCAAACCAAATTCTAAAAATAAACAAAGGACAGTTCCATGCCAATCTTAGCCCAAATTGAATTTCATTTTGTATCCAAATATAAATTTACTGTTATCGAGCTCAGAATCAAACTCAAAATAACCTAAACCTCAAATTGACTTCCATGCCACACTCAAACCTCAAAATGACTTCCATGTCATATTTAAACCTAAATCGACTTTCATGCCATACTTAAACCCAACTTTATGTCAAATTCAAATTCAAAAGAGCTTCCATGCCAAACCAAATTTAAACTCAAAACTAAATTCCGAAGCAAAGGTGACTTCTATGTCAAGTCCAAATTCAAAATAAATCCTATGCCAATTTCAAATCCTAAATGCCAAACCTAAGTCAAGATATCTTCCAAATTAAACTCAAATTTGAATGACGTTTCAGTCAATTTTAGGCCCGATTCAAACCTTAAATCCAAACTAATACCGAGTCAAACCCCAAATCCAAATTAATTCCAGATAAATTCCAAGTCAAACTCCAATCCAAATAAATTTCAAGTCAAACCCCGATGTAAAAAATGACTTCCCGATCAAACCGAAACTCGAGACTACTTTGAAGTCATGTAAACGAACATTGCTTCCAAATCCAAACCTAAATGCAAATTACTTCCTGACCAAACCAAAATCTAAATTTTCAAATCATGTCTAAATTTCTAAGTCAAGTATAAACCAAAGCTAAATCAAGTCCAATATGATTTCCAAGTCAAACTTAAATCCAAGTTAAAATTCAGTCCAAATAGACTTCTGAGTTAAGCCTAAACCCCCAAAAAAACTTTTCGAGTCTAACCTAAATACAAATGACTCCTAAGCCAAGGCTAAATCTAAATAACATTCAAGTTGAACATTTCAAAATACAAATCAACCTAAAACGTCTCCCGTAGACATAAATAAATTCATCGCCTAGTCACTTCGTCGATTGATTAAAACATAAACATATCATCAGTCGGAATCAAAGGGTATTCTCAAAGGGGAGATGTAATTAAGGGTGTACATCATCTTGAATAGGGTCGTTTTTTAAATTAATAAAACTATGTACCCCTCGTATATAAGGAAATTCATGCTTTGCAAATTTCATATTTTTGCTCAACACCACTCTTCGGGCATTTTTGAGGTCATTGCATAGAAGGCTGCTGGGTCTCGATTTTCTCGTTATTATTCTGGTATTCTTCTAGTATTCTTATTTTGAACCAATTTCAGGTATCCTTCTTTCCCTCTCTTTTAGTTTTTACTTTTCTTTTTATTTACAATATTCTTATTATGCTTGCTTTAAGTTCGTGTTGTTAATGTATTAGATTAGAGGCTTGCATACTTAAATTAGGAATTTAAATTTGTGCATTTAAAATTCAAAGTTTAAAATCAACCTTATGTATAAAATTAGGAATTTTAAACCCTTCCCCTGCTTTAACTTTATTAAATTAGGAAAAGAATTATAAATTTGTCCCAACAATTGATATCAGATCCAGCCTCTGATTACATTCATAATATACATGAATAAGTATAATAAGATTGAAATAATTAGACTTATGATGTAATAAAATAGAGATTTTATTAAGAATGACAGATTGTTTAACATAATGATTTAAATTATTTAAATCGTTAATGAATTAATAGTTAATCCAGATCTGTCCATTTATTAATTTGCAATTATTTTATTTGTATGACGAGATTGTGCGTTCTTAATCAAGGTTTATGAAATTGATTACATTGATCTAATGAGATTATATTCAGTTTTTTATTATTTTAATTAAAAAATTAAATTAAATTTTTAAAATAAAGTTAGTGATGATGTTGGTGCTGACGTGTCGCTGTCATGGTGATGATGTGTCATTGTCATGGCGATGACATGTTGCTAACGTTGTGAGGATATGGTGACGACGTGGCATTCAAAAAAAAATTTCTTGTAAAGTTGCAATACTATTTTACATAATAAAAAAATTTAATTAATTTAATTTCCTTAGAATGAGATTCTAAAATAGATTATGAGGTAATATAAGTTGTAAGTCGATACTGTTTTAAATAAAAAAATTAATTAATTAATTTTATTAGTTAATTTTATTTTTAGAATGAGATTCTAAAGGAGATTATGAGATAATCTAAATTGTAAATGTAAGTTAATTAAAGCCACTAGTTTCTACAAATCAAGTGAGAGAGAGGTTCAATTGTTGAAACCTCACGGTCTCCATTACCTATCTAGCAGTATTGTAGATCAGCAAACCTCCCCGCGGAAGATGTCGGTTTGTAGATTACAGGGTTAGACTTCTATTGGGGTAAACCAAAGTGCAAAGAAGCGATGCGACTGCACTGCTGTGGAGTATTATGTGTATTTGTATGAAGGTTTAGGTAATAGTTTACACTTGACTAGCGTGATACATTAGCCCGAGGAGCTTTGCTGCATTGTGTTAGAGACTAAGGAAAAGTGGTGAGTTAATCATGTTTAGTAAGAGTTACAAGAAAACATGTTAATTGAGAATAATTCTCACCCAAACTAATTTCATGCGACCCTACTGCCAGGGAGTAAGGAGTGGTTTCTTTGGGTCATCATGACATGCATGATAGTACAGTGTTGTGGATACCTTACTGATTGTGTTTGCTAAATTAAAAGAATAGATATCACTGCATTATACATGACTCATACCAGATAGTTACACAAATATTTGCATTTACAATTTTTTCAAATGGCAGTGACTGGTGCACTTCATTCAATTCTAAAAGATAATGCTTTAACTGGACCAAATTACTTTGCCTACAAAAATAAGTTGGACTTAGTTATTAGTAACAAGGGGCCTATTTGAAAAAAAGGAAAGGGCAAGGTTACTAGTGTAGCAACCAAGTCCATAAAAAAGCCAGCAAAAGGAAAGTGTTTCTTCTGGGGAAGAGTGGCCATCGAAAGAGGAACTATACTAAGTACTTAACTTCTCTTCCTGCAAAGACTATTAAACCATCTAATAAAGATGTGTTGATATCTCACTTAGTTGAGGTATGCACAGTTGAGAGTCCACCAGGTTCCTGGTGTGTGAACTCAAGTTCAACTGACCATTTCTGTAATATGTTATAGCGGCTCAGGTTAACCAGGAGGCTGCATGATGGGGAGTTGTACCTGACGGTTGGAGATGGTACAAGAGTAGTGGACTTAGGAGTAGGAAATGTTAGCTTATTATTTAGTGGTAGAGTTTTGATTTTAAAGGATTGTTTATTTGTACCTGCATTGCGCAAGAATTTGATTTCTGTGTCTCGATTAGTGGATAATGGTTAATCAGTTAATTTTGGTTGTGAACCTGTTATTATGCGAAATAAATTATTTATTTGTAAAGGTACATGTTTCGATGGATTATTTATGTTGTTTCCTAATCAAAACTCTCATATTTGTTTAAATGAATCTAACATAAGCTAACTTGTTCAATCTCCTAAAAGAAAACACCCTGAAAGAGAGAATGGCTACGTATGGCACCAATGTTTAGGTTACATTAATTTGAACAGGATCCAAAGACTGGTAAAAGATGGATTGATAGAACCTTGGGACTTAAAGTTATTACCAGTCTGTGAATCCTGCATATAAGGAAAGATGACCAAGTCTGTCTTTAAGAGTAAAGTCAACAGGGCTGCTGACTTGCTTGAGTTGGTTCACACAGATGCAAGTGGACCAATGAATGTTCAAGCAAGAGGTGGATATGAGTACTTTATCACATACACTGATGATTACTCCAGCTATGGATATTCGGAATCGTTGGAAAAGTTCAAAGAGTACAAAGCTGAAGTTGAAAAGAAATTAGGTAAACAAGTTAAGTTGCATTGATCAGATCGAGGTGATGAATATTTTTCGGGTACTTTTTTGGATTTCCTAACTGCAAATGGGATAAGATCTCAGATTTTTAGTCCCGGCACACCACAGCAGACTGGTGTTGCAGAAAGAAGGAATAGGACATCATCAGAGATGGTAAGGTCCATGATGAGTCATACTATTTTACCGATCTCTTTTTGGGGTTATGCTTTAGATACAGCTTCATATCTTCAGAACTTAGTTCTATCTAGGTCAGTTCCTAAGACACATGTGGAGTTATGGACTGAACGAAAACCTAGTTTGGGCTACCTTCATATTTGGGGGTGCCCAGCACATGCGTTGAAAAAGAATCCTGAC
Source organism: Simmondsia chinensis (assembly GCA_018398585.1). Lineage (NCBI taxonomy): Eukaryota > Viridiplantae > Streptophyta > Magnoliopsida > Caryophyllales > Simmondsiaceae > Simmondsia > Simmondsia chinensis. The sequence continues at coordinate 8,126,150 of JAGTTD010000018.1, forward strand.
AAGTTGGAATCAAGGACGGAGATATACATGTTTGTTGGTTATCCCAAGGGAACAAGAGGTGGTATTTTCTATAGTCCTTTTGATCAAAATATCTTTGTAAGTGCAAATGTGAAATATTTAGGGGAGGATTTTGTAGTAGACTACAAAAGCAAAAGCAAAGTAGTATTAGAGGAATTGAAAGAAAATGATGCCGGCTCTGAACAGCTAGACATATCTAAGGACACAGTGGATGCATTAAATGCACCTACTGATAGAGTTGAGAATGTTTCAAGTACATGAGAGCCTAGTTGTAATGGGAGGATTGTCAGGTCACCTGACAGGTTCTTGGCAGGAGCCTTAATAGTTGACCATGACATTGAATCTGATCCTCTCAGCTACAATGAGGCAATTAAAGATAAGGATGCCAACTAACGGGTCTTAGCAATCAAATCTAAGATGGGATCTATGTATTCTAATCAGGTTTGGATCTTATAGAGGTGTCTGTTGGCATTAAGCCCATTGGATGTAAATGGGTCCACGAGAGGAAAATAGGAGTAGACCGGAAGGTAGAGACCTTCAAGGAAAAGACTGGTTGGTAAGGGTTTTACCCAAAAGGAAGGAACCGATTATGATGAAACCTTCTCACCAATAGCCATGCTAAAGTCCATAAGGATACCCCTATCAATTGTAGCTCATTATGATTATGAGATTTGGCAAATGGATGCCAAAACGGCCTTTTTGAGTGGTCGTCTTGAAGAAGACACCAATATGGTGTTACTAGACGGTTTCATTGGCAAAAATCAGGAGCATATGGTATGCAAACTCAAGAAGTCCATATATGGATAGAAGTAAGCATCACACTCATGAAATATTATATTCAATGAAGCGATTAAGTCTTATGGTTTTGATCAGTTGGTTGATGAACCATGCAGGGTTCATTTACTAGGCACTAATACAACCAGATCCCATTAGAACTCCGAAGTTAAGCGTGCTTCGGCAAGAGTAGTACCAGGATGGGTGACATCCCAGGAAGTCCTCATGTTGCCAACCCTATAAGGTTAGGCATCCTCGGAAACAGCCTCTCGGCAAGGTTACATTCTGAAGGGGTAAGGCTGCGTACATCTACCCCCCCCCCCCCCCCGGGACCCCGCTTTGGCAGGAGCCCTTGATTCACTAGGTCTGTTGTTGTTTGTCGTTGGTTGATGAACCATGTGTGTACAAACGACATCAAGAGAAAGTAGTGACTTTCTTATTATTGTATGTTGATGATATACTACTCATTGGGAACGATGTAGAAGTGTTGTCAGCTGTAAAGATTTGGTTATCAAGTCAGTTCGATATGAAGCACTTAGGAGAAGCTAGCTATATTCTTGGGATCAAGCTTTTGCAAGATCGTAAGAGAAAGATGTCGGGTCTTTCTCAAGCCACTTATATTGACAAGATGTTGTCAAGGTATCGCATGGAGGACTATAAGAAAGGGCTATTACCTTTCAAACATGGAGTCCCTCTTTCTTTAGAGCAGTGTCCTCAGACACCTCAAGTGGAGGAGCAGATAAGGAATGTTCCATATGCTTCAGTTATGGGAAGCCTCATGTATGCCATGTTGTGCACGAGACCAGATATCTATTGTGTTGTTGGTATGGAAAGCAGATATCAGTCTAACCCAGGTCCAATGCATTGGGTGGCAGTGAACCATATTCTCAAGTACTTGAGAAGAAATAGAGTTTGCTGATCTTTCAAAGTGACGAGCAGGTTCCAGGTAGCTATACTGATTCAAACTTCCGGTCGGATAGAGATGCCAGACGTTAGATGTCTGGATATATCTTTACCCTTGGAGGGGGAGCCATTAGTTGGAAGAGTGCTAAGTAGTCTTGTATTGCTGGCTCTACTATGGAGGGCAAGTACGTTGCACCTTCTGAAGCTGCAAAGGAGGCATGTTGGCTCAGAAAGTTCCTAATTAGATCTTGAGGTTTTCAGAGATGGTCTATAACCAGTTACATTCTTTTATGACAACTCGGGTGCGGTGGCTAATTCTAAAGAGCCTAGAAGATACAAGATGTCCAAGCACTTTGAAAGGAAGTACAACCTCATTAGAGACTATGTGGAGAAGGGTGAGCTGGCCATCGTGAAGATAGACACGAGCCATAATCTTGTAGATCCTTTTACAAAGATTTTGACTCATTATACCTTAGAATCACACTTAGAGGGGGTGGGTACAAAGTATATAGTAAATTGGATTTAGGACAAGTGGGAGATTGTCAGGAATAATGTCCTAAAATCTAGAAGTATTTTATAATATTATTTTATTAATGAATAAAATTGAAGTTCCAGTTGTTTCCTCATTAAATTTGTGTAAGTGAGCATATATATTACATGTGATTTTCTTTTAAGTATCGTCCATGAGATGGACATAGTCCTCCAATTAAATTTTACATTTTTGTTCTAAGCGGATAATGAGATTGAGCCACAGATGGACTTAGAACAAATGGTATGGAATGTTAGTTGAATAACTCGCAGTTGGTGATAAATTTAACCTACTTGTTTGTTAAGATCATGACTCGACACTTTAGATGACTTCTCTTGGTCATGTGGATGGTGATCCAAAAGTGTTAGGTTGGTGTGTTTAATAAGATTGACAAGCTGAGTTGGACCATGTAAATTACTTGTTTCTAAACTACTATCGAGAATGAGTGATTCATGTTGTATTGTTTCAACAACGACTTTAAATCCTGAGAGTATTCTTGACTTATGCAATGGAACGTTAGTTATTTTGGTATACTATAAGTAAGGTCTAGACAAATTACTGAATTTCCACGTATACTGGGTAGTGGTGTGAAGTGTGACAAGTATCAAGTATTCAATGTGGAATCTACAATCTCTTATGAGGTATAGATGTCCCCATAGTTGATTTGCAATTGTTTGAATATTTCGAAATCTTTGGCCAAAGTGTTTCGGTGTTTGACATTTCGAATTTATACTATGAAATTTAAAATTCACAAGATGATGTTTTACATGTAGGAAAAAAAAAAAAAAAAAAAAAAAAAAAGAGAAAAAGTAGCAAAATCGCACAAAGGTGTGGCGATCTACGTGAGATGGTGGCAGCCATTCAGCGCACGATGGGGCTGTCCAAGGAGTTGATCTGCTCCTTCAGGCAAGGACCAATCACTGCGTGCCACATCACAGGTAGTGACAAGGCAAATAGCACGCGGATGAACGCTACGTTTTGACTGTGCTTTTGGTTAAAATGTTGCGTTTTGTTGAGAGTTCACACGACCAACATCGAAATTTTAGCATTTTTTTTGCTCTGGTATCCTACTGTAAATAGAGGTACCAATTTCAAGGTTTGGCATCGAATTAAAAATAAACGATTTCTAAAAGTGCTGACTTTCGGAGATCAAATTAAAGAGAAAATTTTAATTTGAAAATTTTCTATCCTCAGTTTAATATTTTTTTGAGCCCACTTTCTGGGAAGTTTTGAGATCATTGCATAGAAGGCCGCAGGGTCTCAGTTTTTTCGTTATTATTTTGGTATCCTTCTATTCTTATTTTGGAGCAATTCCAGGTATTCTTCTTTTCCTCTCTTTTGGTTTTCGCTCTTCTATTTATTTACTGTATTCTTATTATGCTAGCTTTTAGTTTGTGTTATTATTATGAATGTATTAGATTAGAGGCCTGTGAATTTAAATTAGGAATTTAAATCTGTAGATTTAAAAGTAAGAATTTTAAATCAACCTTAAGTTTAAAATTAGAAATTTTAAACACTTCCACTGCGTTAATTTTATTAAATTAGGGGAAAATTTTCAAATTCGTCCCAACAACGAGCTAGTTCCAGTTGGCTGTACTGATTCAGACTATGAGTTAGATAGAGATGCCAGATGTTTGACGGCTGGATATGTCTTGACCCTTGGAGGAGAAGCTATAAATTGGGGGAGAGTTAAGCAGTCTTGTTTTGCTAATTTCACCATAGAGGCTGAATACGTTGCAACTTAAGAAGCAGCAAAGAAGGCACGTTGGTTCAGATAAAGTAATTGACTTAACAAAGACTTTGACTCAGTAGACCTTTGGATGATACATAGAAGGGACGGGTATAAAGTTCGTAATAAATTGGATTTAGGACAAGTGGGAGATAGTTAAAAATAGTGTCCTGAAATCAAGATTTATTTTGTAATATTATTTTATTAATGAATAAAATTTAAGTTCCAGTTCATTTCCTTGTTAAATTTGTTTAAGTGAGTATATATACTGCATGTGATTTTCGTTTAAGTATCGTCCAAGAGATGGATAGAGTCCTTAGATTACATTTTACATGTTTGTTCTAAGTGGATAATAAGATTAAGCCTTAGATAGACTTGGAACAAATGGTATCGAATGTTATTTAAATAACGCGTGGTCAGTGATAAGTTTGAACTACTTGTCTGTTAAGATCATGACTCGACACTTTAGATGACTTATGTTGGTCATGTGGATGGTGATCCAAAAGACTTAGGTAAGTGTGTTTAATAAGATTAACACACTGAGTTGGACCATGGTGATCCAAAGGAGTTAGGTGGGTGTGTTTAATAAGATTAACACACTGAGTTGGACCATGTGAGTTTTTTGTTTCTAGACTACTATAGGAGATGAGTAATTAACGTTGTATTGTTTGAACAACGACTCTAAGTCCTGAGTGTATTCTTGACTTGTGCATGGAACGTTAGTTACTCTGGTGTACTATAAGTAAGGTCTAGACAATTGACTGAATTCCCACATACACTGGGTTGCGGCATGAAGTATGACAACGATCATGTATTCAATATGGACTCTACAATCTCTTATGAGATACAGATATTCCCTTAGTTGATTCGCAAGTGTTTGAATAGTTCAGAATCTTTGGCCAAAGTGTTCTAAGTGTTTGGCATTTAGAATTTATACTATGAATATGTTCAAATATAAATGAATTATTTGAAAAATGGCGAGTTGGGAACTAATGGAAAAGCTGTGAGAAAAATAATGATAGTAGTCATAATTAGTTTTGGTCATGGACATCTAGTAGAGGGGTTCTTGTCATCAGTATAGTCTATTTGGGAAATATCGAATACATAATTTAAGTCTTGATTGCAGTGGAAATTATTTAGTGGAATTAAGTCCCATTAAATGATAATAAAATTTTATTATGAGATGGTAATTTATTTAACTCATTTGAAGCTAGATTTAAGTTGTCCCCGAGGTCCCTGTGCAAGCCTCACATTTTATTGCTATTGAAAAAAATTAAAGAATTCATGAGATGAGTAAATTTAATTTTGCTCAACATTTTAATAAGATGAATAAAGATATAAAATTATAAAATAAAATAATTTTTAAAAATTAAGATTCCTAAGATGGATTTTTATATGTGGGAAACAAAGCAAAAAAAAATTTGAAAAAAGCACAGGGGTCACGATTCATGGCTTCTGATTCGGACATCGTGCACTGGAGCATCACCCATTGGCTATCCATGCCTGCATGCGCAAGCGAATCATCGCCCACCCTGTGGCACGTGGAGATAGGTCGGCGCACACGTATATGATGCGCCGCACTTTACCTGTGTTTTGAATTGAAAAGTTGCGTTTTGTGTTCAATACACGCATGCCACATAGAGAAATTGCAATTTTTTCACTCTGGTATCCTATTATAAATAGAGGTACTGATTTCCTAGTTTGGTATCAATTTTAAAAAATAAAAGATTTCTGAAAGTATTGACTTTCGGAGATCTAATTAGGGAGAAAATTTTCCATTGAAAGTTTTCTTTCTTTAGTTTAATATTTATTCGGAGCCCACTCTCCGAGCGTTTTTGAGGTCATTGCTTAGAAGGCTGCTGGGTCTCGGTGTTCTCTCAACTTTCTCAACGTTCTTATTTATTATTATTCTGGTTTTCTTTATTTGGAGCAATTTCAGGTATTCTTCTTTCCTTTCTCTTTTAAGTTTTTTGCTTTTTCATTTATTTACAGTATTCTGATTATGCTTGCTTTAAGTTCATGTTATTATTGTGAATTTATTAAAGTAGATGCTTGTAGATTTAAATTAGGAATTAAAATATATAGATTTAAATTAGGAATTCTATATCAACCTTAGCTTTGAAATTAATAATTTTAAACCCTTCTACTGCGTTAACTTTATCAAATTAGGAAAACATTTTGAAATTCGCCGCAACACAAGCATGTCATGCTTGCAAAGGGGGTCAAGGGTATATTTGTGTTGAGTAAGAAAAAGGTCATGTCGCAAAGAATTGGCTTCAATGCCAAGAAAATAGTGTAAAGGACCAAGGTCCTTCATGGCAAACTAGGTAGAAAGGGTTCCAATTAGGCGTTGAAGGTGAGCCCCATAGGTGAAGATAATATCATCAATATAGAGGAGGCATACCAGCCCCATAAGTGAACAATATATGAAGAGGGTGGGGTCAGTCTTACTACAGTGGAACCGAAGACTATAAAGGAACAAACTGAATCGATGAAACCAAGCTCGAGGTGCCTATTTAATTCCATAAAGGGCCTTGCACAGGCAATAAACATAATAAGGAAACTTAGGATGGACAAACCCCTAGAGTTGTTTCATGTAAACTCCCTCGTTTAGAAAACCATGTGAAAACGCATTTTTGACATCATGTTGGCAAATGGAGCATTTGTTAGTAACAACTAGGGCAAGAATAAGTATGATGGTAGTGGGTTTGTTAACAAGACTAGAATTTTCAAAGTAATCAAGACCTTCACGTTAGTGAAAGTCTTGAATGACAAGTCTAGCCTTGAAACCATCAACCAAACCAGAGGCTTATACTTGATCTTGTATTGCCATGTGCTACCACAATATTATGATCAGGGGAAGGAGGGTCAAGATTCCATGTGTGGTTCATGATGAGTCCATTAAATCCCTCATCCGTGGCCTCCTACCACTAAGGGTTCTTAATAGCTTGAGAACAGCACGTGGGCTCCTACACTACAGTAACAAGGGAGAGGGAAAGAATGTGTTTGGACTTACATACACTGTCCTTGAGTCTCGTGCACTTGGGGTGAAGGTTTTGGGCTACACTATGTTCAACATATGCAGATGAAGGAACAACCCCATCAACAAACAGAATGACATCCGACGAGGCAACTGCCTGGTTGGTAGGATCCCCAGGTGGCATTGTAGTCATGCTAACGGCTGGGTGCGGGGACTGTAACCAATACGTGAGTTTGTGGCCGCAACAGGAGTAGGTGCGAGGGCCACAAAGGTCACCGGTGCCAACAAACCTCGCAATAGAGGAGTTGGTGGGGTAAGTGAGCTACAATTGAAGGACTCAGTGTCAAACGAAGGGTTGTGTGATGGTGACTCAAATGAAGACACTAGGGGCATGGGTGCAATTTAAAGGGGATCCCCAATCAAACTAGAGGGAGACAACACTCCTGAGCCAAGAACTAAGTCTGGATGAGGACAAATATCTTTGATAAAGTGTACATGGAGACTACTCTGAACATGACCCTTTGCAAGGTGAAGACACCAATAACCCTTGTAGCATCGTGCATACCCAAGGAAGACAAAGTGTATGAAGCAAGGTGCTAATTTGTACGGGACGTGATGTTAGGATAACATGCACTCCCAAAGATACAAAAAATTTTATAGCCAAGGGCCTAACTGAAAGGTTTTTCAAAGGGAGAAAGGTTATGTAGAACAGGTGTTAGCAAACGATTTATTATAATGTAAGCAGTGCAAGTTGCATCGGCCCAAAATAAAGGTGGTAAATGAGCTTGAAAAAATAACTTCCGTACAATTTCACTTACATGTTGATGCTTGCGTTCCGCAACTCCATTTTGTTGTTAAATATAAGGATAGGAAAGATGAAAATGGATACCATAAGCCTGACAAGGGCACCCATGGCGCGGTTGTTGAACTCACGACCTCCATCACTTTGAAAACATTTAATGCTTGAATCAAAATATTTTTCAACAAAAACCTTAAAGTCAGGAAAGATAGATTAGACTTCATCTTCTTATGCATCGGATAGAGCCATGAAAAGTGAGACAAATCATCAATAGATAACTTAATACTTAAAAACAGAATTGGAAGCAAGGGGAGCCTGCCAAATCAAACATCAGAGTGTATTAATTGCAAAGGTCCAGTAGTTATATGCAAAACATGATAAAATGGAAGTTGATGCGACTAGCCTAACACCACATCACAATGTTTTAATGGACTAGAACTAAACCTAGTAGAAAGCAAACACTGATGAGTCATTATGTCTAAGATGGAATTGGTTAAATGACCTAAAGGTCACTAGAGTTTAACAGTGACCACCCTTGCAACAAGTCCAGAAGGATATGAAAGGAAGCCATAGAGTGAACCGCCACTGTGTATCTTGAGAAGGGGTGCCCCTGTATGTTTGTCCTTGATACAAAAAAGAAAACAACGACGATTCATAATGTCTACGACAGAATTGCCTAAATTACCTAAAGGCCCGTTCCAGAGTTCAGCAGTGACCATCCTTGCAAAAGTCCAGCAGGACGACACGAAAAGAAGAGGAGTCAAATTTAACTACATAATTATTATCACAATACAATTGTCTAATTGATAAAAGTTTATAAGTAAAACTAAGAACAAGTAAAACATTATATAGCAATAGGGGATGGGACTGTGTACGTATGATAGAAGAACCAACATGAGAGACAAGTAACAAAGAACCATTACCAACTTGAATAGACTTAGACCCTACGTGAGAAGTTAAAATTTTGAAAATACCCGAGTTTAGAGACATATGGTTCAATGCACCTGAATTTGGGTACCACGTGTAGTCAATAGTATCAGAGATAGACATGGCCGAGAGTGACTGTGAGAGATGGGTCTAAACATAATGGTTGACACAATGGGACGCAAGACGACTTACTTGATAGCAAATATGAAAAATAAGAGGACCAGACCCAAGTATACCAGCACCTGACTGACCTGAAGACCATGCCCAAAGTGGGAAGTGCGAAGGGTGTCCCCTAATACCTGCTAGACTCGAGCCCAAAGCACCTGGTAGCGGTCCACTAGATGGTGGATGGGGTTGCTACTGATTACCACGACCCCCCCCCCCCCCCCCCCCCCTGCAGCCACCACGTCCGCCATGGCCTTTGTTATTACATCCTTGGCCACCACAACCATGAAGCCTAATTCTGACCCTTAGCAGTTAGAGCATGGGCATAATCAGAGGTGGTGCGATTATGAAGGCGAGCAACGGCGGCTTCCTCATGCAAAAGAGACGTCTTTAGCCATTCAAATATGAGATTTTGAGAGAAGTTTTGTGTGAATGTGTTAAATGGAGCATACTCAAGCAGTAGCCCAAAAAGGGCATAGTGTATCAACTCCGTACTAGAGACCAAAAAGTCAATGGCAGCAAGGTTATCAGTTATAGTTTTAAGCTTAGTAAAATAGGCATCCATGGTTTTATTGTCTTTATGAAGAGTGACAAGCTGAGAGCAAAGATCAAATTCTTTGGTGAGGGAGTGGTCACGAAAACATTTAGCAAGGGCATCTCACATGTCTTTAGCGGTAGGATGATATATGACATCATTAAGAACCTGACGAGCGAGAGAAGTCGTTAAGCAGGACTAATACTTTGATCAATGCAAGACCAAGTAACATAATCCAGATTAGGAATAGGGATGCCATCATGTTGTACAATTTGGGGAACAGGGCAAGGAATTTTTCCATCAACGAACCGTATGATGCGGTCAGAGTGAAGGACCATTGGGACCTGCTCGCACCATGTGGTATAGTCAATGGAGGATTCAAGTTTAACCGTAACAAGGCTAGTGATCCTGGAGAGAAAGAGAGAACTGAGAAAGGGAGATAGCACGAGCGGCTGCTGTACCCCGAGCCCGATATTGTGGGCAGATATAGTAAGTTGAGTAGCGTAGGTTTTGGAGAATGGGGAAGGCACATGCATCGATAGTGAAATTGAAAAGGCAGCATGAGTTCCAACGTAGATATGAGATTGAGAGGTAGGGATAATGGTAATACCATGAGGGAAGCTACGGATTTGCGGAAGGGAATTCAATCTGATGGACACGGGAGGGATGGCGCCGGCGGTGCTGGAGAAGATGGTGCTCGGGGAGAGAGAGAGTTGGGTGGGAGAGCTTCCATGGAGTCACCAGGTCCTAGACCGGAAGTCGACACCAATTAAGGGCTGCGCTGCCGTGTTGAGAGAGAGGGTAGCCGGAAGTGTGGGTTTTGGATGAAAGAAAGGAGGCGTTGGTTTGTAGTGATTTTGAAATGCTGTGGTTTCAATTAGATTTTGATTTTGAGGGCATTGGTGTGCAGATGGGACCTCCGAACACAAGAGGTGATGGTGGTCAGAGATTAAGAGGGAGCGGCAGCAGTACAGGGCAAGGTGAAACGGTGGCACGTGAACAGGGCAGTGATGGAGTTCGTTCTGCCACCGTAAAATTGAAATTAGAGTTAGGGTTGGGGAAGATAACTACGGTTTATTTGCTCTCATATCATGTGAGAGTATTTCTGAGAGCATATATAATAGGATATAATAGGGTTACTGAAGAATTATATATATATATATAGTAGAACGTATATAAGGGAAGATATAGAAATATCCCTGTATAATATCTCAGATATATCATGGTAATTGTGCTTGAGCGAGAGTAGTATCAGAATGAATGACCTCCTGGGAAGTCCTCAGTCTCAGATTAGGGACACTAGGAAACAACATCTCTTCAGGTTAACATCTTGAAGGGGGACGGCTGCGTACATCCCCCCCCCCCTCTCTTTAGGTTATATAGGTATATCGTTTGAAGAATAAGTAAACTAATTTTAAAATTAATAATTTATAATTATTATTATGCTATAGACAAAGAAAAAAAATTCAACAAGACAAGACTTACATCATTTATTCACTAACACATAAAAATCAAAAATATTTTAAATATTTCATTGTCCATGATAATCTTAACATTGTTTTAGTATTTTTGTATTGTCTACTATTGTGTATCGATATATGTATGTATATTGTTTACAAATTATATTTCTTTTTCAATAGTAATGATTGTTATATCAAAATAATATTTAAAAATATTATTGTCCTCGGATATAGTTTCCATTTAGAGTAACACCTTAAAGACAAAAGGCTATGTACATCTCACCCCCAAACTCTGCATTGGCGGGAGCCCTTGTGGCACTAGTCTTGTTGTTATTGTTGTATTGTAAAAGTATTATTGTATTTAGAAAAGAAAAAGAAACATTGAAATTATTATATTGCCCATGTAAGTTACTAAATTTTGGTCAAATTACTATAAATGACAAAGAGTTACGAAATGCAAGATTATATTGTGACAAAATGCTACTTTTTACCATAAAACAGAACCTTTCACCATACTAATGGTACTTTTAGGAGAGCAGATGGTTACCAACAAATTGGAACTTTTTACCGTAGTAATGAAACTTTTGACTATATATGTACGCGCTTAATATTTTTTAATTAAGATTAAAAAAATAAACTTTAAAATTTGTAATGTTTAATTACTTTTGTATAAAAAGAAGAAAAAAATTGACAAGACAAGACCTATATCATTTAATGACTAACACATAAGGATCAAAAAATATATTTAAATTTTTTTTATTGTCTATGATAATATTAGCATTTATTTAGTTTTTTACTGTGCTATGTATGTATTTTATTTACAAAATATTTATCTTTTCAATATGAAATAATTTTTTTAAAAATAATAATTTAAAAATATTATTGTATTTAAAAAAGAAAAAGGGAACGTGGATACCATTATACTGACCATTTATGTTTTAAGGTTATATTTGTAAAATTGTAGTAAATTGTTATCAAAATATTATAAATGGCAAAGAGTTACGAAATACAAGACTGTATCACTATAAAATGCTACTTTTCACAACGAAATGGAACTTTTTCACTACTTCAATGGTACTTTGCTATGCCGCAATGGTACATTTGAGCAAAAAAATGTAACTTTTTATTGTCTCAATGGAACTTTTGACTATATGTATGCGCATAATATTTCTTATTTGAAGATAAAGTAAATTAACTTTAAAACTAATAATTTATAATTAGTGCTTTATTGAAAAAAAGAAAAAAAAATTTGACAAGAAAAGACTTATATCATTTAATGACAAGCACTTAAATTTTTTTAAAATATTATGTTGTCCTTGATAATCTTAGCATGTATTTAGTGTTTTTCAAAGTTTATTATTGCGTTATATATGTATTTTGTTTATGAAAAATATTTTTAATTTAAATACTAAATATTTGTTATTTGAAACCAACATTTTAATAATTTTATTGTATTTAGAAAAGACAAAAGGAACATTGATACCATTAAACTACCAATTTATGTTATAATGCTATCCTTATAAATTTGGTTATAAAATTGTAGTAAATTATAGTCAAAATATTATATATGACAAAAAGTTATGAAATGCAAGTTTGTGTTATGACAAAGTGTCACTTGTTACAATGAACAGAACTTTTCACCACACTAATAGTACTTTTGTGAGCTTGGATGTCACTTTTGACCGGAACATTGAAACTTTCTGTCATAACAATGGAACTTTGGATCATATATATGTGCATAGAATTTCTTCATTAAAGATGAACTAAATTAACTTTAAAATTTTTTTATTTATAATGACTTCTGTATTAAAGAAAAAAAGAAAAAAATTGGACAAGATAAGATTTACATTATTTAATGACTAACACATAAGGATCAAATAATTTATTTAAAATATTATCTGCTCCATGATACTAGTGGCTACTTTTGTAGTGTTTGTTATTGTCAATTATTGTGCGTCTATATACATATATACAGATATGTATGTATTTCTTCAACCCTTAATATTTCTCACTTCAATATTAAATAACTATTATTTAAAAATAACATTTTAAAAATTAATTCTCTAAGAAAAAGGAATGTTGACACCATTATACTGCCCATGTACTTATAATGCTATGTTTATAGAACTGTAGTAAATTGTGGTAAAACTATTATAAATAGCAAAGAGTTATGAAATGCAAAGCTGTGTTACGACAAAATGCTACTTTTTACCATGAAACAGAATTTTTCACCACATCAACGGTACTTCTAGGACAGCAAATGGCACTTATGACCAAAAAATTGTAAATTTTTTACCATAGCAATGAAACTTTTGACTATATATGCATATGTACAATATTTCTTATTTAAAGATTAAATAATTTAACTTTAAAATTTGTGATGTATAGTTATTATGGATAAAAAAAGAATAAAAATTGACAAAACAAAACCTACATCATTTAATGACTAGCACATAAGTAATGGAACTTTTGTAAATTAACAGAATGGTACTATTAGGAGAGGGATGGTACTTTTGACCAATAAATTGGAGCTTTTTACTATAGCAATGTAACTTTTGACTATATATACATACGTATAATATTTCTTATTTAAAGATTAAATAAGTTAACTTTAAAATTTTATAATTGCTTCTATATAAAAAAAAAGAAAAAAAAAATCTACAAGACAAAACTTAAATCATTTAATGACTAACACAAGTAATAAAACTTTTGTAAATTGACACAGTGATACTTTTAGGCAAGCTGATGGTACTTATAACCAACAAATTGAAACTTTTTTACTGTAGCAGTAAAACTTTTGACTATATATGCATATGCATATAATATTTCTTATTAAGATTAAGTAAATTAACTTTAAAATTTGTAACGTATAATTACTTCTGTATAAAAAAATTGACAAAGAGTTACGAAATGCAAGGTTGTGTTACGACAAAGTGCTACATGTTACCGTAGAATGCAACTTTTCACCACACCAATGGTACTTTTGTGAGCATGGATGGTACTTTTGACCATAACATTGGAACTTTCTATCATAGTAATGGAACTTTGGGCTACATATATGCACATAGTGTTTCTTCTTGAAGGATGAAGTAAATTAACTTTAAATGATTTTATTTATAATGACATTTGTACATTTGTACTTCTGGTCATTTTTGTTACAATGCTATGTTTATAGAATTGTTATTAAATTGTTGTCAAAATATCATAAATGGCAAAGAGTTACGAAATGAAAGGTTGTGTTACTACAAAATGCTACTTTTTAGACTTTTTTTGCTGACTAGCATCTTTTTCAAAAAAAATTAGAAATTTGGCCTCATTTTTAAAATATTTAGCTAATTGGCCCATTTTACGGTAGCGAAGCGGGTGCACGACGTACGGAACGTTGTGCAGCAGTGTTGTACGATGTTCCGTACGTCATGCAACGGAGCGGCTTGTTGCATGCCGTTCCGTACGGCGTGCAACAGTGCCAAATTTTTTTTTTTTTAGTTTTACCCCTTTAAAATTACAAAAAATTAATAAAATTTCTTTTTAATTTTTAAAATAAAAATATCCCAAGAGGGGCAGTTATCGGCTGGTTTATTTGCTTAGGTTCAATCACATACTATTGACCTTGTACTATTTGCCTATTATGTACATTGTACTATTTAATGTGCCTGTGCTTATACTTTGTACTTTTGCTTATGCTTTTAGGATGCCTGTTCCCATAACGACATGATATTCAGGTTGGGAGTCCTCGTAAACAGCCTCTCTTCCACCCGGAAGGGGGAAGGCTGTGTATATCCACCCTCCCCAGACCCTGCTTTCACGGGAGCCTTTGGCACTGGGACTGTTGTTGTTGTTAAATTATTTTAATTTTTAATTTTATAATTTGAATCACTAAATACGTATACATTTTAAATTAAAAGGTATATATATATTATTATTTGAACTATTAATAAGGAAGATATTTATGAGGGACATATTTAAATGAGGAGATGGTGAGTATATTATTATTTAAACTATCTCATACAGGAACTATGGTATTACAATACTATTAATAAGGAGGATATAAATGAGGGACACATTTAAATGAAGAGATGCTGATGTTTCTAACAAAAAATCACAAGTTTACGCATTTCTATATTATTATTTGAACTATTTTATTAGATGTATATAACTCAAAAGCTAATGTATATGAATTTTGAAAATATATTTTATAAACATGTATCTAATAAAATAGTTCAACTAATAATGTACAAATATGTAAACTCGTAATTTTTTGTTGGAAACATCAACATCTCTTCATTTAAATATGTCCCTCATTTATATCCTCCTTATTAATAGTATTATGTTACCATAGTTTCTGTATGAGATAGTTTAAATAATAATATACATATCACCATCTCCTCATTTAAATGTGTCCCTCATTTATATCTTACTTATTAATAGTTTAAATAATAATATACATATACCTTTTAATTTAAAATGTATACGTATTTAATGATTCAAATTATAAAATTAAAAATTAAAATAATTTAACAACAACAACAACAACAACAGTCCCAGTGCCAAAGGCTCCCGCAAAAGCTGGGTCTGGGGAGCGTGGATGTACGCAGCCTTCCCCCTTCCGGGTGGAAGAGAAGCTGTTTACGAGGACCCCCAACCTAAATATCGTGTTGTCATGGGAGCAGGCATCCTGAAAGCATAAGCAAAAGCACAAAACATAAGTACGGGCACATCAAATAGTACAAGGCACATAATAGGCAAATAATACAAGATCAATAGTATGTGATTGAACCCAAGCAAATAAACCAGCCGATAAGTGCGCCCCCTGGGATATTTTTATTTTAAAAATTAAAATAATTTAAATTGAAAAGAAATTTATTAATTTTTTTTAATTTTAAAGAGGTAAAACTAAAAAAAAGGGCACTGTTGCACACCGTATGGAACGGCGTGCAACAGGCCGCTCCGTTGTACGACGTACGGAACGTTGTGTAACACTGCTGCACGATGTCCGTACGTAGTGCACCCACTTTGCTACAGTAAAATGTGCTAATTCGGTAAATATTTTTAAAGTGAGGCCAAATTTCTAATTTTTTTTGGAAATGGTGCTACTTAGTAAAAAAAGTCTACTTTTTACCACAAAGTAACTTTTCACTATACCAATGGTACTTTTTGAAAAGTGGATGATATTAATAACCATCAAATTGGAACTTTTGGCGTAGCAATGAAATTTTGACTATATATACGGATGCATAATATTTTTTATTCAAAGATTCAGTAAATTAACTTTAACATGTGTAATGCATGATGACTTCTATATTAAGAAAAAGAAAAATAATTGACAAGATAAGACCTACATTATTTAATGATTAATTCATAAGTAATGAAACTTTTTACCATAGAAGTGGAACTTTTGACTATATATGCATGCGCATAATATTTCTTATTTAAAGATTAAGTAAATTAACTTTATAATTTATAATGTATAATTAGTACTTTATTGAAAAAAGAAAAAAAAATTTATACAAGACAAGACATATATCATTTAATGACTAAAACATAAGCATCAAAAAATTTATTTAAAATATTATATTGTCTATGATAATCTTAGTATTTATTTAGTGTTTTTCAAAGTTCATTATTGTGTTTATGTATGTATTTCATTTATGATAATATTTCTCTTTTCAATATTAAATATTTGTTATTTAAAACAATATTTTAAAAATATTATTGCATTTAGAAAAGAAGAAGAAACGTTGATACCATTATACTGCCGATGTATATTATGATGTTTTGTTTAAAGAACTGTAGTAAATTGTGGTCAAAATATTATATATGATACAGAGTTATGAAATGCAAGGTTGTGTTATGACAAAGTCCTACTTGTTACCGCAAAATGGGGATATATATGACACAGAGTTACGAAATGCAAGGTTGAGAATACGTTATACTAATAACTTCAATGAAGATATATAATGGTCCTAAATGTGCATGAACTTTGTTTCGACCGATTTGGAGTTTGTTTTTCAAGTGCACCACAAGTTTTTACGAAGTGTACCACTATTTTTAATTCTAAATGTACCATAAAGTTATGCTAACTTGTACCACGTAGGTATAAACGAAAGAATATTTCATTTCAACCCTAATTTTCAACTAATTATGAGATTATTTTATACTAACGACTTCATTAAAGTTATATAATTTTCCTAAATGTACCTCAATTAGTTTGTACCCATTTGGAGTTTGTTTTAGAAATGTGCCATTCGTTTTTACTAAATGTACCACTATTTTTAACTAAATGTACCATAAGGTTCCACTAACTTATACCACATAATTATAAATGAAAGAATCTTTAAGTTTCGATGCAATTTTTCCACTAATTATGGAAATATGGTATACTAATGACTTAATGAGTAACCTATAATGGTCCTAAATATAGCTCAACTTAGTTTGGATCTATTTGGAGTTAGTATTAGAAATATACCACAAGATTATACTAGCTCATACCACATAGTTATAAAAGAAATAATCTTTCATGTATAACTATATGATATAAGGTAGTAGAATCTTATGGCACATTTAACTTAAAATGGAGGTACATTTAGTTAAAACTCGAGATACATTTTTACAACTAACTCTAAATGGGTCCAAAATAAGTTGAGGTATATTTCGGAGCACTATAGACGCTTAATGAAGTAATTACTATAACATAATTACATAATTAGTGAAAATATGGCGTAAAAATTAAAGATTTTTTCATGTATAACTTGTTGGAAACATATTTCAAAAATATTTTCCCTAAACAGGCACAGCGGAAAAAGAATTTAAAATTCTTAATTTTTAAATCTAAAGTCCTGACCTAATTAAACAATTTAATTACATCTAGATCATAGGTTCATAACATAACAATCAAAAACATCGAATAAAACACACATAAACATAGTATGGAAAACAAATTAAATATGACATATTTAATTAAACATACCTAGCGCCCGAATCCCGATTCTGACTTGAAGATCTGAAATTGGTGGAAGATTTCTTGACACCTCAAGGTCTTTTTCGCAATAAACTCTTCTAGCATCGGGAGTGTGGGCTCCCAAAATATTTAACTTAGAAAAAATTTCGAAACAAAATTTTTCTTTAATCTTTCCAAAAATAATTTCTTAGAAAAATTTATGTTAAACAATAATTTAGAAAAACTTCTAAAACTATTTTAAGGTTTTCGTTATAGGAAAAAACCAAATTCCAAAAAAACAACTAATTAAATTTCCCGAATGAAACACGTATTTAGAAGAAACAAAAATCCCCGCAGTGACGTCACCGAGCGGGAGTTTAATACGTCTTGCTGCTTTTCTTTAGTTTTTTTTTTTTTTTTTTTTTTTTTTTTTAATTTAGAGCCTTGTGTCATCAATGTATTGGATGGAAAAATTAAACTTGTATAACGCCCTGCACACGTTTTATTTTTGTTTTTGTTTTAAAACACAATATTTATCGTATTATATTTTCTTCTCATAAATATTTGTTTAGCAAAATAAATAAGTCATTGCATGAATTTATTCTTAAATATTTTCAAATGATGCTTAAGTTGAGGCTTGCCAAGAGATCTCGAGGGCAATTTAACTTTAACTCCAAATGGATCAAATCTGATTATTATTTCATGGTAACAATTGATATCCATTTAGTAAAACTTAGTTAGTTTTACTACACTCAACAATTTTCCAAATAATATTTATTACGACAATCAATCCCTTCATTAGACATCCATGAGCAAAAACAACTTTAGCTACTATCATTATTTTTCTAACATTTTTCGCAACAGCTCCAGACTCATCGTTCTCGGACAATTCAATAATACAGAAATAATTTTCATATTAATTCCAAATGTCAAATACATAGAATATTTTGATCAAATATTTTGGAATCTCTTTAGATATTTGTGAATTAACTAAGGTGACATATTTATCTTGTTAGGGACTATAGATTCCACGAAAAATACTTGTTCCTGCTACACTTCATGCAGCTGCCCAACATAAATAAAATTTAAGTTAACGCACTGTGACTAATCCTTTTAGCATATCAAAGCAAATCCATGCACGGGTTCAAATTTTTTATAGATTTAGAATTGTCGTCTTATAGAATTAATTATTTCTGATAGCAGTAAAGAAACAACTAATTCAGGTGGTCTCGCTTAGTGTTCCAATCATATAGACAACACCAGCATAATACTTTGAATCTTATCCACATGACCAAGACAAGACATCTAAAGTATCATATTATAGTCTTATCAGACAAGTTATCCAAAGTCATCACTGACTACGAACATATACTTTGACAATATATCACTTATTTGAATTAGGTCTATCTGTGGCTCAATCTCACTAACCACTTAAACTAAACCCGGCAAGTCATCTTGGACTATGTCCATCTCATGGGACATTTTAGAAAACAATCACACGTACATTAGACTCATAAAATATAATCAGACAATAAATAAATAAAATAATTTTATTTATTTAATATTTAAAACTAACTAAATTGGGTTTTTCAGAATACCAATTCCAACAATCTCCTGCTTGTCCTAAACCCAATAAGCCCTGCATTGCATAACTATCCCCTGGGAATCTGTCAACTCTTTGACTATTAACTTATCAATACCGATCTCTCACTGTCTCATTCTTTTGCTCACAAACTTTGATCAACTAGGAATTTCTGAGTCAACTGGTCCACTCAAAAACTTCATAGTTGTCAAGTGCTCGACTTCCATAGTGAAATAAGCAATGCAAGACTGCTTTCCTCTTCATCATCTAATGACTCCCACTAAAAGGGTAAAATGGATTTCTGATGTCAAATGTCTAAACTCCCTTTGAAAACAAACGATCCATGATAAACTCAACATCCTTTCTTAGAATCTCACGAAAGCTTGACCCTAAGAACATAGTGTGCTCATCTTGGTTCTTTCATTTAAACTAACTGGACAATTAAGCCGTAGCCGCTCATAATAATTCTACACTAATCTCAATGAGTAGAATCCCATGCAACGCTTATAAATTCACTACTTTCTAGTCATGTCATTCGTGCACTCATGGTTCACTAACCATTGATTCAAATCCCTAACACTTAAAAGGAGTCATTGAATCTACTATTCAATGATCAAGATGCTTATTTAAGTCTACAAATAGACTTCCTTAGTTTGCATACCATATGCTCCTGACTCTTGGCAAAAATCTTGTTTGATTGTATTATATACATAAATTTTCAATATGACCATTCAGAAAATGTTATCTTGACTTCCATTTCCACATCTCATCACAATTCTTTCCTATAGGGTATAACCCACTGCCATCAATCTAGCCTTGACGATCTCAGCCTTCTTGTCTAACGAACTCTTTATACTTGTAGATCCATTCAAATCCAATCTAATGGACTTATGCCATTTAATGCCTCTACAAGTTCCCAGACTTAGTTAAAATAAAATTACTTTAACTTAATTGTTATTGCCTAGACCCATTGGTCTACATCTTTATACTTAACAGTTTTATTTTAGTCTAAAGGATCAGATTCACCATCATGCTTAACTGTTAAGACTATAGACATGAATCCGTCAAGTGACCCTGACCATCCTCCCACTACACCAAAGCTTTCATGTACTTAGTGTGACAATAACCTGGTTGAAGATATATCTAATGCATCATCTACACTATAAATTATATCAAGCTATAGAGATACAGTATCTCACACTGTTAATCTATCCCACACAAGCTATCTGCTATACTTTTAAAACACTTTCTAAAACATCTTACATAACAAACCTTTTGATATGTAGATGTGACTCATCATATGAATCTTACCATATTAAATAACACATTATTGAGACTTTCTACAACACTTTACAGTAAGGAAAAAATTAAGAATTCTTTTGAAATCACCACTTCGATCTAACCAAAGTGACTTGATATAATTATCTAATTAATCCCAACTATTTTCTTTAATTCTTTGAACTTTTCAAAGGATTAAGACTTTAGTCTATTAGGTATATCCCTATATCAACTTACTGAGTAGTCATTCATAAACATTTCATGAAATACTCTTCGCTTCCGCTCACTTGAACTTTTAGCAATCCATAAATATTTTACGAACAAGTTCTAGTAGCTTAGTGGTTCTATTGCCTTTACTTTTATAGACTCTTTTAGTCACCATTAATTCGAACATGATTGCAATATTGTTATCATTTTAATACTTAGCAATCTCATAAGACAAATCAAACCAGTTTTTAAATCATACTTGATTAATGTGACCTAAGATCAACTGCCACTTAAAAGCTCTATGGACTTCAGAAAATTCTTTTATATGGTTACATAGCCTAGCTCGTATTAGACGAATAAATTGCGAATAACATAGTTCTCATTAAAATTAGTTAACTATCAGCCAATGTACCTTTTAAATAAACACTTTATTTCCATAACTATCGGTGTATTTTTCAAAAAAATAACTGAATGACTATTTTGAAACAAAATGTAAATAGAAATCAAATTTCTAATGAAACTGGTACATTAAGATAGTTACTAAAATCAAAAACTACATTCTTCGACTTAAACTACTATCTCTTGGAGCTCTTACTGAAAGCCCGCTCACTATGACACAAGTGAATTACTACTAGTCACAATTAGAGGAGATAGGATATAGAATACCATGTCATGTTGGCCTTCTAGTCTTGGCAACAAAAGTATCTAAGTACCTAGGCAATTTATTTTAAAAAACTAACGTCCAATGCTTTTATTAATGAAATAAAACTATTTTGTCTCATGCTTTATTTTACCCTATAGAGGTTCCTAATTCCTAAGATAGATGTTTACACTAAGGCTATGTTTGGAGCGTAGAATTGGAGGCTGGAATTGGGATGAGGCTGTAATTGGAGCCCAGAATATCAATTATGTTGTTTGGTTCACTTGTTGGAATTGGAATTACAATTCCACTGCCCAATTCCATACAATTGGATTTTAACTGAAAATCGAACTTTCCAATTCCTTGGGATGGGGGTAAGGAATTGCAATTCCATATTAAACTACATTGATCTAAAACCCAAAATGACCCAACTTAATTAACCCAAATACAAGATGACTCAAAATCCAAAGACTTAAACACAACCTAATATTTGACCCGAACCTCGAAATCACCCATGCGAATGACTTGAACTTGAAATGACCGAAGTCACCTTAGCTCAATGTCCGAAGTGAACCAACCCGATTGACTCGAAACTCAAGGTAACTTAAATCCAAAAAATGAAACTATGCGACTTGAATGTGATGTAAACAAGCTCAGCCGAATTGGAAATGACTCGACCAAATTGATCCAAAACTTAATACGACTCTACCCAAAATGACCCCGCCCATCTCAAATTCAGCCTAAGATGACTCAAAATTTGAAATGATACAACTTATTTGTCTCAAAACTACGAAAACTTGAGTTTTAAGTGACCTAAATGAACTCAAGCGCAATCATAACTAGCTTGAATCCCCAAAACACCGAACTCGTTAACCGAAAATCCAAGGTAACTTGAACACCACAAGATCCAATGCGATACTTGACTTGATTTGACTCGAACATCAAATAACTCGAACTCAAATTGAATCGGTCCAGCCATTATAATTTGAACACAATGTGAACCACTTCAACCTAAATCTAACCGTAGTTGATTTAAAACACGAAATACTCCAACTCAATTGACCGAAGACCCTTGATGATTCGAATCATTATGTAGTTATAATTCTGACCTCCAATTCCTTTGATGAACCAAACAATGGAATTTTAATTCCATTAGAATTTCAATTCCATCAGAATTGGAATTGGAATTTTAATTCCATTGTCCAATTCCAATTCCATGTGCCAAACAGAGCTTAAGTGAACTCTTCCATTTGTTATCATCACACATTTTCCCTAAAACTGTACTTTCATCAATTCAGACAACAAGTAATATCTATTACTTAAAGTATCTAATCTAAATTAATTGAAAGACTTTGATAGGCAAGTTAGGTCATATCTTGGTGAGATTGGCTATAAATATTTGCATCAAGAATTCTAGTTCAATTAAATAAGCCATCATCATATGACATGCTCTTGAACTGAACTTTCTAAACATAATCGTGTGTCTATCATCTTTCTCATAAGTTGTTGTCATGCTACCAATTTTCTAATCAAACACTTCTTTCAAATATCTAATCATCTCTGCTATAGTCAACGACTCAAGTATCTCATATTAGAACACATTCGACATCTAATGTCCGAATGTTGCATCCGACTAACTCATTAGTCTAGTTTAATGTTCCCAACATTCTTTTCAACTTAGTAGATGTACTAGTAGCAAACTAATGAACCCTGAGTATCTACTAGTGCTCCATATGTACTAAAACTTATTATATCAGGGCGAGCTTAATAGAATAGACAAGTAACACATACCAGTATTGATTGCAATGCACAAGATAATAGCCAGTCTGAAATCAAAACTGTAAACAAGTCAAATAACATACATGATTACTGTTCTTACTTTTAGCAACCAATCAAAGTTCAGAGTTCACAATTCGACACATACATGTATGCCATGGCGACCGAACCGAACTACCCAAAACTCCCTGTCAGCGAGGCCAAATTGAGATATTAGAAGGGTGAGAACATTTCTTAATAAATATATTTTCTTGTAAACTCTTTACTAAACATGCTTAACACACCACTCTTCTGTTAGTGTCTTAGGTCATACAACAAAGCTCCTCAGTGAGACTAATGTAGACCCTAGTCAAGTGTACACTGCTACCTGGACATCCATACAAGTCCACGAAGTACTCCACGTCGGCATGGCCGCACCCATTTTTCCTACACTTCAGTCTATCATAAGAGATCTTGACCTTGTATTATTCAAATGAATGCCTGATGCCGTATACTTGCAAGCGTACAAGGTCATCGTAGCTAAGTCAGGTATACGGGTGTCATATCCACAGAGAATCGGAGTTAAGTTGGATTTAGTCGTTAATGAGCAATTGGAATCGAGTTTTTGTTCTTTTAAATGATTTGTTAACTAAAATAGTAAAACTATCAATAAACTAAAGGTGTCAATTCAATTAAGGTTAGTTTAAGGAATGAATTCAGGATAGCTTTACTCATATCCCGTCATTATATTTTACATAGGACAATGATTTAAAGGGCTTAGGCAACAAGCTCTGAACTAATATTAAACTAGGGCTTAGGGTAATGAACTAGTCTAAAGGCATAACCTATCATATCACCCCATGTGTAACATAGGTTATCTAATCAGCACTACTTAATTTCTTTTCTTACTCGTAATTTAATATTAAACTTGAATTAACACTTAAGTTAGGGCTTAGGGTAATGAACTAGTCTAAGGCAGAATCTATCTTATTGCTTTGGGTGTAGCATGGGTTATCTCAATAGCACAAACAGGTTCCTTTGTCATTCCTAATTAAGTATTAATTTGTATGAAAGATTGTGTTCGGGATTGGGTACAACCTCTACCCTGACTACACGTGAAAACCTGTTATGTTAAAGTCTATGCTGCAAGCACGTAGAAGGGACACAAACAAATTGGGAATCTAAACATGGCTACAAGCTCATCCATAGAAAACCAATCACAATAATAAATTCCCCACGGGGTCTCATAAGCACGACTTGGTAGAGAGTGCGCATGACTTGTGCATTGGGTACGTAGGTTGCACTGATATTCCATCCTTGAGGACAAGGATGACTTCAAGGGGAAGGAAATGTCATGACCCTAGTCCTGACAAGCGTCTGCGCAGCAATCGAGAGCACCGAATACATGGGCTCAGGGGTGCAATTGTAAAATAACATAAATCATTGTCAAAAGTATAATATAAATCTAAGATACGGACGACCACCCGTCCTTCATCCCTAAACTAAAAGTCTACTCCTCCATGGGAGTTCTAATCATCATGAATTTTAAAAGACAAAACAATAATTATTAAAACTAAAGACTTAAAGACTCCCTCAGTTGACATTGACATTGATCCGTGCTTTGATTCTCTCAGCACTTCGACCACTTGCGCTTCAGCATTAGAGAACCCCTTGGATCTTGTAGCGGCTTCGGGAAGGAAAGGAGGAGAGGAAGCATGGAAAAATATGTTAAAATAAGTCTCCCCCTCTTTACTTATATTTGTGGTGTGACGTAGTGGTCACATCGCAGAAATTGTGCCTATGGATCGGCTGGGTCAGTCGATCGATTGGCTTGGTTACTATGCCAAGCTGATTGATCGGCCCGATTTCTTGATCGATTAGGAGCCCCACTGTAAACCATGTCCTGTTGTAGGCCACTGACCGATAGGTGCTTCATGTCGATTGGTAGTTTAGTACTCGAAGCTTTACGAGACCTAATCGAGTTACCAAATTACAACTCGATTGGTCATTCTTTCGCACAGGTGATCAGGTTTCTCAAAGTAGTCTTCAAATATACCTAGATTACAACAAAACACACGTAAAAGTCGAATATGTCATAGGAATGAACAATAAAATATGTGAATATAAGACACATCAATATCCCCAAACCCACTCTTTGCTTGTTCCCAAGCAAGATTTAGCTTAAACTAGCTAAAGATGGAAAATTTTGATCAAGCATGTAATAGCAAGAATTAATTGTGAAAAATATTTTCAGACATACTTGAAGGTGTACCTGAGAGTAGAGAATATTTATGTATTGTTATTATTATACTGGTTCCGACTCAAATTCTCATGATTAAAGTCTTTTTACTAGTGAGTGAGCTTGAAACTTCTTTCTCCTTTTTGTTACTTCAAATCCTCCATAATTAAGACAAATAAAAAAAAAAAATCAAAGGAATCTGTTATCCTAACAATTCATTACTAATCAATAGTGAAATCAAAAGGTTTGTCTTTTCTATCTTATTCTCATTTTATTTTTTTATTTTTTTATTTTTTTTTTTTTTGCTTTTTGACCTTTTCTTTTTTGAGTAACTCATGGTGAGGTGTGTCTCCCTCAGACCTATGTAGCGAGTTTTCGGTTGGTGACTGTTGATCCAGTTGCCTGAAGGCACCGAGTGAAGAGCACTCCTCGGACTTAATGGCTCGAGTCAAAGGAATTCACAGCCTAAGCTGTTACTAGCACATACCATAATTCTTTTATTTTTTTTATTTTTTTCAAATTAGGTATTAGTGGCTGTTACAGAGACTTAAAGTGGTTGATTCTTCTTAAGCATTCCCTGTGGCCCATGTAACTAGCTTTGGACCGGCAGCTGCCGACCCAGTTGACTCAAGGTACCAGGTGTTAAGACACCCCTACGGGCTTACTTGCTCGAGACATAGGAACTATAAGAACCCACAAGTCACAGTTATTTACCTAATTCACCGGTATTGGTACCTTTTTTTGGAATCACTCAAGATAAAGAGATAGAAAATTAATTTCAACATTGTTAGGAGTAAAATGGTGGATTCAAATTCCTAAAATTATTTTTGCTAGTATAATTTAAAAAGTAGGACATGTCATAAGATTATGGGTGAAAAGTAGTAATCTCTCTAACTAGTTAAAAGGTAAAACTATAGACTTCAAATGTCAGATCTAGAAATAGTCTCTTTACATAAATATTCTAATCATCATAGTGCATCTCAAATTTGAACTTCAATATAAGTCACCATAATTCTATGCTAATCCATGCTAAAACTCAGGTAATTTAAGCAACAAAGACTCTAGAAGTTCTTACCATTCATGCCATCCCCAAATCCAAACCTTGTATTGTCCTCAATTCAAATCAATGAAAGTAAATACAAGCAAGGAAAGGAAAGAGACGACCTGAGGCATGGCATATTCAGCTAAGTGTAGTGAGCAAATCCAAAGAGGGAAGACAGAAGTAGCAAGTTGCAAAAGAAGGCATAGAAGACAGAATACTAAACAAATTTGCTAGTAGCGTTAGAAATATGAACATACAACTGTTTAGTAAAAGAGAAACAAAAATAGCATGAAAGGTATAACCAAAGGATCTGCAACAAAAAGAGAGTTCAATCTGAAAAACAAATTAAAACACATATCAAAAATAAAAGTAGGTTGGATTGCCTCTCAAGACCGTTAAGTTTAACGTCTTCATCTGGACGCAGTGTAAAGCACAATGTTAACCAAAATCTGAGGCAATGTTGACCATAGATATTAGATTGAGTCTGTAGGGATAATCCCCTAACCCAATAGTGTTTCTAGACCTAGGACTGTCAAGAAGAAGAACATGGTCGGCATTGGGGTCGCGGATCTCTATCCTACCAAGTATAGGTGATAAAGCACAACTATCGACACAGATAGTGACACTATTACAATAAGCACTTTTAGTAGAATTAGGCTTAACCAACTTTACTAAAGGATCAATATCATCAACCCCATAGCATTCTAACTTGTCCTCAGTCTCAGGGTGCTGAAAAAAGTTCGAGACCTTCAATTTGGCCTTGAGGTTTCCAAAAGAAGCCTCAAACACACCCATCTTACAATGAATCACAGCGTTAGCCGTTGCTAGGAACGATCGGCCTAGAATAATAGGAGTGTTGTTCTTCTGTCTAGGAACATGATCCATATCTAAGACAATAAAAATCAATAGGGAAGACAAACTTGTCACCCTTGCCAAGGACATCTTCCACTAGCCCATGAGGTATCCGCTCTGTCCTATTAGCCAACTGAAGTGTAACACTAGTCGGCTTAAGATTTCCTATACCCAATTCCTGAAAAATCGAGTAAGGGATGATGTCGACACTCGCTTCTAGGTTGAGAAGGACCCGACTACTGTATCGCTCATTGATGACACATGGGACCATAAAGGCCTCGGATCTCTAAACTTGGGCAGGGCACCCGCTGCAAGAATGCTACTCACCTTCTCGGTGAGTAGGACCTTCTTAGGAGTGTGCACCTAGGTGCGCTTCTTTTTAATGCAAAGGTCCTTAAGGAATTTGGCGTACATAGTAATGTGCTTAATGGTGTTGATCAATGGTAAGTTGATTTTAACATCCTTAAGCACATCTATGAGTTCTGTCCTTTTCGGGTCATCCTTTTCCTTCGGTCCTATAAGGGTTGAAGGGATAGGGACGGTGGGTTCATAAACCCTCTCTTGTGATCCCTCCCTATTAGTAGTGGGAGGGGGAGTCACGTCCTTCTTGATCTCAACCTCAAATTCCCTAAGGTTCTCCTCTCCTGAACCAACACAACCTTAGCTTGCTCACGAATGTGCAAGCTAGGGTCAGAACTAGTTGATCCTGTGAGGTTTGTGAGTGGTTAGGAGGGCAGTCTCCCTTCTTCTCGCATATTCGGTGCCTGGGCCTACTGTCCTATCTAGTTCTCTAATTTGGTAATGGAATGAGAATGGGACCGAACCAGTTGTGTAGTATCCTCCATAAAACGAAGCATGCAGCTCTCAAATTGTGAGGTGTGCCCGGATTTGGGGGAGGAGGGTTATCGTGAGTAATAGTGGAGTGAGGTCGAGAATCATACCTTTGCCCTCCCAGAAAATAGGAGGATGTGAGACACCTACAACACCGGGATCTTATTGTCTTATGGGTTGATTTTGATTGGCATTCTACTTCCACTAGAAGTTCGGATGATTGCGCCACCCAAGATTGTAGGTGTTGGAGAATGGGTCGTTGTTTCTCGAATATCCTTGAGCTGCATAAACTTGGTCCTGCACATATTCGGGAAACTAAGATGCATATAAACAGTTAAAAACAGAGTGACTCTCACCAAAATGAATGCTACATGGAGTAACACCACCAATGATGATTTAGCGGCATTCACTGGGTGTACGTTAGTAGGGTTTGCACGTAAATTCATAATCTGGTTCATCCTCCTACTAAGGGCATCTAGTCTCATGTTAACATCATCTTTAGATGCTACTTCGTAGACACCATGTGTGCTCCCTCTAACCACTCTCGCAAAAGAGGGTTCATCGAGGGAGTGTACGCTGAGGCGCTCAAACAATGTCCCAACCTCGTCCTTATCTTGCTAGTTAAATGCTCCCCCATATGAAGCATTAACCATTTGCTTATTAGAAGCCATGAGACTATTATAGAAGTTCTGCATAAGAGCCCACTTCGGTGACTCATGGTGGCGACAGCTTCTAAGGAGCTCCTTCAAATCTGTCCCAACTTTCATGAAATTGCTCCTGATCTTTTTGTTCAAAACTATTGATCGCATGCCTAACAGGCATAGTTCTGGTCTTAGGATAAAACTTGATCAGGTAATTTTGTTGGAGGTTATCCCAAATTGTGATTTCACCCCTTGGTAGGCATTGAAACCACCGTTTGGCTATGTTCTTTAACGAGAAAGTAAAAAGATGTAGCCTAACTGCATCGGACGAAACACCTTGATAATGACAAGTTTCACAGATTTTTAAAAAAATGTCAAAGTCCTTGTATGGGCTCTCTATCAGCTTCCAATAGAAAGTGGAAAGCATGTTAATGATCTCAGGCTTAATTTTGAAATTTGCATTACACAAAGCGAGTAACACAACTCTAGCGAGTGTGATGTATGTTTGGGGAACAAAGTGATCCCCAATTGTACGAGGTACAAAGTTGGCCATGGCTGGAGATGGAGTCGCACTTGCCTCAAGATAGAAAAAGCCAACTCTCGGAACATAAGGTAAAAATTTCTGGTTGAGTGAGCGTCTACCATGCATACAATACGTAAAGCAAGTTGAATCCACGTTACCCACTACCCAAGAATAAAACAAAAGAAATAAACAATAAGAAAAGGATAAATAAATAAACAAAAAGAACCTATTAATTCTTAAATCTAACTTAGCTTACCGAGTCTTTAGCACGGCGCCAAAAACTTGATGAGTTTTAAAAGTGTATTTTAAAATCGTGTACTCACAAGCGTACAAGATCGTCATAGCTAAGTTGGGAATACGAGTATTGTATCCACGGGGAATTGGAGTTAAGTCGGATTTAGTTGTTAATGAGTAGTTGAAATCAAGTTTTTGTTCGTTTAAATGATTTGTTAATTAAATAGTAAAACTATCAATAAACTAAAGGTGTCAATTCAATTAAGGTTAGTTTAGGAAATGAATTCAGGATACCTTTACTCATATCCCATCATTATAATTTACTTAGGACAATGATGTAAAGGGTGTAGACTACAAGCTCTAAGCTTGTGTTAATATTTAAACTAGGGCTTAGGGTAATAAACTAGTCTAAAGACATAACCTATCATATTGCCCTACGTGTAGAATAGGTTATCTCAAAGCACCACTTAATTCCTTTCTTACTCTTAATTCAATATTAAACCTGGATTAACACGTAAGTTAGGGCTTAGATTAATGAATGAGTCTAAAGGCATAACCCATCTTATCACTCTAGATGTAGCATGGATTATCTCAATAGCGCTAACAAATTCCTTTGTCACTCCTAATTAAGTATTAATTTGTATCAAAGATTTGATCAGGGTTGGGTACAACCTTAATCCTGACCACGCGTGAAAACCTGTTATGTTAAAGTTGAGGCTATAGGGGCGGGACGCAAATAAAGCAAGAATCTAAACATAGCTACAAGCTCATCCATAGAAACCCAATCACGATAATAAATTTCCCATAGGGGTATGAAAATAACATAACATAAATCATTGTCAAAAGTATAATATAAATTTGGGATATGGACGGCTACCCATCCTTCATCCCTAAACTAAAATTCTACTCCTCCATGGGAGTTCTAAACAGCATGAAATCTAAAAGAGAAAACAAGAATGACTAAAACTAAGGACTTGAAGACTCCCTTAGTTGACATCTTTGATCCCTGCTTTGAATCTCCCAGCATTTCAGAACTCCTTGGATCTCGTAGCCACATTGGGGAGGAGAGGAGGAGTGGCAAAATATGTGAAAATAAGTCTCCCCCTCTTTATTTATACTTGCGGCGTGACCTAGTGGTCACGTTGTAGAAACCGGGCCAATCAATCAGCTTGGTTATTGTGCCAGACTAATTGATCGGCCTAGTTACCCGATTGATCGGGAGCCCCACTGTAAACTGTGTCGTGTCGTGAGCCGCCGACTGATTTGTACTTCATGTCGATTGATCGTTTAGTACCCGAAGCTTTATGAGACTTATTTGAGTTACCGAATTACAACCTAATTGGTCATTCTTTCGTGCAATTGGTCAGGTCTCTCAAAGTACTCTTCAAATATGCCTCGATTATGCTCGATTTTGCCGCTTTTTAACCTTTGTTTGCTCCGTTGTACTCTAAGCCTAAATGTACCTAGATTACAGCAAAACACACATGTAAAAGCCCAATATGTCATAGGAATGAAGAATAAAATATGTAAATGTAAGGTACATCAATGCCCTCTTGTTGGAGTCACGCCCACCTACTATACTGCTAGACCAGTAACGGAAGCCATGAGCATTCATTTAGAAGCTCGCTCCCACTTGACATTTTTAGCCTTGTGAACCTTTTAATAATTTTAGCAAACAAACAAAGCATGATATCCACCCAACCATTCTCTGTCTGTGTGCAACAATGAGCTAACCAATCTACCTGTTACTCTATGGGAGAGGGGCTCAACGAATTATCAATAAGGTGAGAACAATTCTCAATTTATATGTTTTCTCAACATAACTAACTCACTATTTCTACTTTGGTCTTTGAGATAGTGTCTTAATGCTCCAAAGGAGATTATCATATTATCCTAGGCAAGTGTACACCATTATTAGGGGTGTAAATGAGCCGAGCTGGCTCACGAGCCCTTATGAGCCAGCTCATCATAAAGCTCGAAAAGCTCGACTCGCTTTGAGCTCAAGACGAGCCAAGCCGACTCATTTAGTTTTGTCACGCCAAGCTCGAGCCTAGTGGAGCTCGAGCTCGTAGGCTCACAAGCCTAAACGTGCCTAAGCGAGCCTTTTTTAATATAATATATTTGCTTAAATATTGCCCAATGAAGCCATATTGAAGCCTAAATGAGCTGAGCCCAAGCTCAAATGAGCCTATATTGAGCTTAAATGAGCCAAAATATTGCAAGCCTAATTTGAAGCTCACCGAGCTTAGATCGAGCCGAGTTAAGCCCAAGCTTTTGACGAGCACAACTCGAGCCTGAATTTTCAAAGCTCTGCGAGCTTCAAGCCGATCCTCAAGCCTGGCAGGCTCGGGCTTGACTTGGCTCAAATACACCTCTAACCATTACATCGACGTTAGTACAAGTAAACAAGATACACCACGGATGCGCTATCACATCTGTTTTCTCATACCTCCATCTATCTTTAAGAAGTTTGACCCTGTAGTCCATGAACAAATGCCCTCTTTAGGGAATAACACCTATCCACTATTATATTAGACTAGTAATGGAGACCGTGAGGAATCAACTCCTGAGCTTTGCTCCCACTTAAAAATTTAAATGATGGATCTTTCTTTTAATTTTGATTCATAATCAATATTGGAATCACATTCTAAATTTTATTTAACAAATAAATAAAACCCTAATCCTATTAGGTTCCCTTAATTATCCAACTTATGTAATCTAATCTCATTAGATACATTATGAGAATTTTTCTTTCAAATAATTCAACTTTTAAATTATTTAATAATATTAGACTAATTTGAAAAAATTCTCTCACTCGATGAAATCAAATATTTCATCAAGTTGCATATAAAAACAGCCTTCCAACTTTGTTCACATTATACATTATATTTAACTCATTTAAATAAAATCAAGTACGTAAATAAAATTTAATTAGTAACCTATTATCTAACTTTTTGAATAACATTACTTAAGGTCTAACAAGGTTGGAGTAATTAAAGATTTTTCTAAAACACTTTTAAAAAAGATTATCACATAATCTTAATTAGGATCTCATCCTAATTATTTATTTATTTATTTAAATTATTTAAATAATAAAATTTAAAAAATACTTTTTTAATGAAATGGGACATAGTGCCTAGCGCCCAGTGCTGGGCATTACTCCCTTATTTTTTAATATTTAAATAAATAATTAAATCCGATTTTAATCTAATTAGATTGTAAACTGAACATCGAATATTATTAGATATTCTTTGTTTTGCATTATCATAAAATATTTAACAATTGAATATTTCACACATTGGTTCATAATCTAATTGCGTTAAATTTAATAATCTAAATTATTTAACTCTTTTGAATATCTAATCTCATTAGACTTGATTTAGAAACACGCCCCTTGATTGAATCATGACTCATCTAAAATTTCAAATAATTTAAAATTTTAATGAACATTCAATCTTGTTATTGAACTCTTTAACAACAATCTTCAGGATGACCTTTTTTTTTTTTAATGAAATTCTCAATTTTATCTTTTTTATAATTCCACATACTCCTATTTTATCGAACTTGATATTTTAATGTTAATCATAAACGTATTCAAAGTTGGCTCTGATAACAATTGTTGGAATTATGTTTCAAAAATATTTTTTGTAAACTAGCGCAGTGAAAAACTAACTTAAAATTCTTAATTTTTAAAATCTAAAGCCCTGACCTAATTAAACTATTTAATTAGATCTAGATCTTACTCTAATAGATTCATAACATGACAATCTAAGACATCAAATAAAACAAACATAAACATAGTATGTACAATAAGCGAAATAAAGGAAAACAAATTAAATATAACATATTTAATTAAACATATTTGGCGCACAA
This sequence comes from Simmondsia chinensis, assembly GCA_018398585.1. Classification (NCBI taxonomy): domain Eukaryota; kingdom Viridiplantae; phylum Streptophyta; class Magnoliopsida; order Caryophyllales; family Simmondsiaceae; genus Simmondsia; species Simmondsia chinensis. The sequence goes on from JAGTTD010000018.1 coordinate 8,159,603, forward strand.
ATCCCGATTTTGACTTCAAGATATGAAATTGGTAGAAAATTTTTTGACACCTCATGGTCTTCTTCGCAATGACCTTTTCTAGCACTGAAAGTGTGGACTCCCAAAATATTTAACTTAGGAAAAATCTTGAAATCTAAATGGTATTAGACTATACAAGTTGCACAATTAGCCTCTCTGAGCAGAACACATAATCTGCATCTAGAATGCAATTGCAAATGGAGCACAAGTTGACTTCAGTTATGACACCAACCAGTGACAATTTCCTTCACGAAAAGAACTTCAACGTTTTGATACTAGGCCAGCACCCATTATTACTTAAGTAAATACCGTATTCTGATATGAAATTAACGACTGACAATGTAGCCATTGCACAACAAAGATAACTATACGATCAGAACATAGTGTAATACAAACCAAACTAGAGATCCATCACACAATATGAACTTCTTCTTTAATCATGTAGGCAACTTAATTATCACAAACAATGTTGATTACTTGTCTTGGGCTTGCCTGTTAGGACTGGGCATAGATGAGACAGAATGTGTTGGAGAATATAAATGAAACTATTACCTCAATAATATGGAAATGAAGAGTTACCGATGAAGTAGAGCTGAGCGAGGCACGGATCACGCTTTCTTTAAGACGGTTTCCACGCTCCTACGGATAAGCCCGATGCAGTAGGTAAACAGCGCGCCGTCCCCAGGATACAAAGCTCAGCTATCGCCAACGCTCTTAGACCCTGCACTGATCTAAGAGGCCAAAACTACCAAACACTCTTAACTCAAAATAAAAGATGGGAATTATAGGCAAGTAGAAAAAGAAGAAAGCTTGTTATTGTGTATTTAAAATATCACATTTTAATCCCTATTTATAGGGTAAAACAAGATCAAGAGTACTAAAGATAAAAATTATTTCTTTGACCCGTTGAGTATTAAAAAGCCCATCTAATGCAAAGTGCCGTTGGGCTTGGCGTTACAGTAGTGCCCAACGGCACTTTGTTTTTTCCTTTCTTTTTTTTTAATCATTATTATTATTATTATTATTATTATTAAAGGAAGAGCAAATAGGAATTTTTATTAAAAACCAACAATTCCCCACCTTTTAATAAAAATTTGAGTTAAGCAGAACTTTCATACATCATAAGGGTGGCCTCGCCTTGAAACCCTTACTAGTGTTTCAACAATTCTCGTACTAGAGTCAAAGTGGACTTAGCCTTGAAACTTTAGCTTCTTGAAGGCACGTAGAACGTATCACACATACGAAAGCTCAAAGTGTTCATCAGTTTTGGAAGTTCGCACATTACGGCCCTGTGCATTCCTGGATTTCATGAGCGCTCTAGAGAACTTGCCCGAATTCTCATAAGAGGCGGCCTTTACCTCTACACTCATATAGGTGAGTCCGTCAAGAATGTGCTCATGGCCACACATCCCACCCGCATGGGCTACAAACTACATTAAGAGCTGAATTAGCTCAACCTCAATTACGGCCACAAGTAAGCATGCTCGACACCATAGGGATGGGCTATCAATTAATATCAAGTAAGGCATGCTACCCCGTTACTCTATGATTCATTTGTCCCTTTTCAGGGTATCCTCATGAGCAACTTATTCTTCTTTGGGCTTCAGCCCCATCCCCCTTGATGTCATCCAGATCTTATCTCTAGCTAGAGCTTTTGTTAACGGGTCAGCAATATTATCGTGTGACCTCACATGAACAATATTAACGGCGCCATTAGTAAGATATTCTCTTACTATACTATGTTTTCTTCTCACAGACCTGGATTTTCCATTATAGTATTTATTATGCACACGTCCAATCGCCGCGGTGCTATCACAATGCAACAATATAGATGGCACTGGTTTCTCCCACATAGGGATATCATATAATAAGTTTCTCAACCAGTTTGCCTCATCACATGCTATAGATAGAGCAATAAGCTCTGCCTCCATTGTCGATTTTGCTATAATTGTTTGCTTCTTTGATTTCCAACATATTGCACCACCACCTAAGGTGAACACATACCCACTAGTAGACACAGCGTCTCCAGTGTGAGAATTCCAATCTGCTTCACAAAAACCTTCAACAACAGCTGGAAATCTGTTATAACATAAAGCATAATTCATAGTCCTTTTTAGATATCTCATTAGACGATTAATAGCAGTCCAATGATGGAAAGATGGTTTATGTGTGAACCTGCTCAAAACACCAACTGCATAAGCAATATCAGGACGTGATGTATCAGCAGCATATCTGAGACTACCAATAATTTTAGCATATTCACTTTGATTAATAACATCCTCATTCTTTTCAGTGGGAACCAAATTTACATTTGGATCTAACAGTGTGCTAGCATGCTTACAATCATAGTATTTAAAATTTCTCAGGATCTTTTCTACATAATGAGATTGATCAAGTAAAATGCCATTGCTAAACCTATTTAATTTCATACCAAGGATAACGTTAGCCACGCCCATATCCTTCATGTCAAAATTCCATTTGAGCATAGTCTTTGTAGAATTTATGACATCTAGATTAGTGCCGAAAATTAGTAAGTCATCTACATACAAGCTGATCATCACATGAGAGATGCCAACAGACTTATAATATATACATTTGTCACTCTCATTTATTTTAAACCGATTATCTACAAGACAAACATCGAACTTTTCATGCTATTGTTTAGGGGCTTGTTTAAGCCCATATAGAGACTTAGTTAATTTACACACTTTATGTTCACTACCCGATTTTACAAATCCTTCAGGTTGGTCCATGTAAATTTCTTCAACTAAGTCCCCATGTAAGAATGCCGTTTTTACATCCATTTGATGTATTTCTAAATTGTGTACAGCGGCTATGGCAACTAGCACCCGAATAGAAGAGACTTTAGCTACGGGTGAGTATATATCAAAGAACTCAATATCCTCCTTTTGTGTAAAGCCTTTTGCTACCAACCTAGCTTTAAACTTATCTATAGAACCATCAGGCCTACGTTTTCTTCTAAGAACCCACTTACACCCTATAGTTCTACAACCTTCGGGTAGATCTACTAACTTCCATGTTTTATTAGAACGTAAAGAGTCCATTTCATCATCAATCGCTTCTCTCCAAAATTCCCAATCAGGTGAGGTGAGAGCTTCCTATATGGACTTAGGTTCATCTTCGACTAAACATATTACATCTTCAATAACAAGAGGATGTTCTTGTATATTATAAATTAAATAATCGGGGCCAAAATCCTTTTGAATCCTTTATCTCTTACTTCTTCTAGGTTCTACAGTTGAAGAATCTATTGGGAGCGTATTGTCAGGTTCAACCTCCGAGGAATTTTCATTACGCCCATTAATTTTTGTTTTAAACGGAAACTTATCTTCATGAAATATAGCATCTATTGTCTCTACAACTATATTATCCTCTATGAAAGGCATATCCTATAAAGACACACCTAATAGCTCTTTCTCCTAATTTGGGAATTTTGGGGTCTGCTTTTCTAGCAAAGGCTAAACAACCCCAAACCTTTAAGTAATTCAAGTTAGGTCGTCTCCCTCTCCATAATTCATAAGGTGTTTGGAGTACTTTTTTCCGAGGTACTCTATTAGAAACATAATTGGCAGTGAGTATAGCCTCCCCCCATAAATTTTTAGGTGCACTAGCGCTAACCATCATAGCATTAGTATAGCCAATTAGTGTTCTATTTTTACGTTCTGCCACCCCATTTGAGGGAGGAGAGTAACCGGGAGTAACTTCATGCACTATCCCTTCCGAACGAATAAAGTCTATTAACCCTAAAGTCTCATATTCCCTACCTCTATCAGGTCTAAAACTTTTAATTTTTTTATTAAAACGATCTCACAAAAATTTCAATTTTTCGAATGCTTCACTTTTATTTTTAATTAAGTAGACATAGGTATACCTAGAAAAATCATCGATAAATGTTATAAAATATCTTTTACCACCACGGGTTAAAATTCCTTCAAATTCACATATATCAGAATGAATGAGTTCTAATAATTCGGTACTCCTATGAACCGACTTGTGAGGGCTTTTGCCAATCTTGGTCAGACTACAATTTTCACATTTTTCAAACTTCTTACTAAGTTTAGGAATTAAACCAAGAAAGCACATAGAGTTCATGTACTTACTATTAACATGATAAAGACGTGCATGCCAAACGTTCACACAAGAAACAATATAAACGGAAACTGAGTTATCTTTATTCTTTTCAATGTTTTACTTGAACATACCATCACATGCAAACCCTTTCCCAACAAAGACATTATTTTTGGTGATCACATATTGGTCAGATTCAATAGTTTGCTTAAAATCCGCTTTATTTAGCAAATATCCAGACATTAGATTTTTGCGGATTTCAGGGGTATGCAACACATACTTAAGGGTCAAAACACGACAAGAAGTAAATTTAATTTTAATTTCTCCAATGCCTAAAACTTTAGTCGTATGAGAATCACCAAGTAACACTTTTTTCTCAACCTCTACCGGGGAATAGGTCCTAAACAAATTTCGGTCATGACAAACATGTCTAGAGGCACCCGTGTCAGCCCACCATCCATCATAATTCTCTAACAAATTGATTTCTGTTAGCATAGCCACAAGTGGCTCCTCGGTCACATTAGCTTGAGGTGTGGGTCCATTTTTCCTATAACGACAATCTCTGGCAAAATGACTCATTTTTCCACAATTGAAACAAGCAACATTAGTGCGTTTATGTTGCCCTTGACCATTAGGTGGGTTGCCTTATTTTTTATATTTCTGACCGAATTTAGAACCATTTTTAGGACCATTTTTACGATGTCCATTATATTTCGTTCCATTCCCCTTAGGTTTTAGATAGACATTGGACTTGTTATTTTGACCCTTAGGAGTGTTTTTATGGGCAGAAATAAAATTTACCTTATTGTGGTCTCCATTAGTTACCTCATTGTTGTCTTGTTTTCTCACTTCTTCTTCACATTGTAGTCGAACCATGAGGCTCTCGGTTGTTAGCTCCTTTTGCTTGTGACGAAGCCTCTTTTGGAATTCTTTCCAAGACTCGGGAAGTTTGTCTATTATAGCAGTTACTTGCATTTGCTCATCTATTTTTACGCCCTCAGTTTTGATGTCATTAACAAGATTGAGGAGTTCTCGTGTTTGTATTTGGACCGACTTATCCTCTACCATTTGAAAACGGAAAAATTTGCTACAAGCATACTTTTTCACCCCGGCTTGTTCAGTATCATATTTTTCTTGTAGCGCTGTCCAAATTTCATTTGCACTTTCATAGTTAAGAGAGTAATAATCATAAAGATCATCGGAAAGGCAATTAAGAATATAATTTTTGCAATCTTCTTCATCATTTTGCCATTTTTCAACCAAGGTAGCATGTTTCCTTTTTTCCTCATCACTCATTTTAGTGACATCTTTCTCATTAGGGTCCTCGTTATTGAGAATCCATACTACCTTCATGAGTTTCAAATAAAATAAGACCTTTTTTGCCCAACGTTTGAAATGTTCACCGGAAAAACGGAACGGCTTATTAAGATCATTGGAAATAGGTGTAGTAGAGGTAGTATTGGCTACAGTGGAATCCATGAAACCGTCTTAAAATTGTTGGAGAATATAAATAAAACTATTACCTCAATAGCATGGAAATGAAGAGTTACCGATGAAGTAGAGCTGAGCGAGGCACGGATCACGCTTTCTTTAAGACGGTTTCCACGCTCCTACGGATAAGCCCGATGCAGTAGGTAAACAGCGCGCCGTCCCCAGGATACAACGCTCAGCTATTGCCAACGCTCTTAGACCCTGCACTGATCTAAGAGGCCAAAACTACCAAACACTCTTAACTCAAAATAAAAGATGGGAATTATAGGCAAATAGAAGAAGAAGAAAGCTTGTTATTGTGTATTTAAAATATCACATTTTAATCCCTATTTATAGGGTAAAACAAGATCAAGAGTACTAATGATAAAAATTATTTCTTTTACCCGTTGAGTATTAAAAAGCCCATCTAATGCAAAGTGCCGTTGGGCTTGGCGTTACAGTAGTGCCCAACGGCACTTTGTTTTTTCCTTTCTTTTTTTTTTAATAATAATAATTATTATTATTTTTATTAAAGAAAGAGCAAATAGGAATTTTTATTAAAAACCAACAGAATGCACATACAGCAGAGAGAAACTATGCTAACTACATATATACATCAAAACTTTGCAAAGCAAGTCCGTTAATAGCAGCGGATAAACTAAGGGTCTGTTTAGTATTCCTTCTTTGTTTGCAATTTTAATCTTTGAGAAACTAAAAGCCATATTTTTTGAATCTTTCTTATTTTTGGTTTTGAGGTTTATTTTGTTTCTTCTTAGTTCAAGTGTAAACTAAAAACAACAATCCAGCTCTTTGTGCATTCCCTAGTGTCCTAGGCCGGTAGGGCAGTCCAGATTCTGCGCTTAAGTGCGATCTGAGCCCCGTGCTATCCATTAGTTGTGCGTTGACTTATTTGCAATTTGCTATGTCTTTGCCTTCATTTGCCTAGCTTTGCCCTACTTCATGCTTATTTGCTCTCGTGCTACCAGGGTACCAAGTTTATTTGCTGCTGACGCGCTTTTCGGGTTGGGGGTCCTCGGAAATAGCCTTTCTTCTGGGCAGCCCCTAGAAGGGGGAAGGCTGCGTACATCTACCCCCCCGACCCTGCCTATGCGGGAGCCCTTCAGCCACTGGGTTGTTGTTATTGTTGTTGTTGTTAGTTCAAGTGTAAACTGAAAACATGAAACCAAAAAGAAGAACTCCTTTTCAAAACTTGGTTTTTTAAATCTCACAAATCAAAAACTAAAAACGGAAAATGATACCAAACATGCCCTAAAATTTCCGCGTTCATTAATATAAAGAAAACCATGCTCTTCCACACTAATAACATTGAGAATTTTTTAAGAAATACCTTTCAAGTACCCTAAGTTTATCTTTGATATTTTTTGGATATCTCAAATTGTAATTTTTTGCGATTTTCTCTATTATTTGACATTTTCTTTTGAGTCGCCTCACCAACATCTCTATAAGTCACTCATCTGTATCAGCTAACATGAGAGTTACAAAGGCACTTAACCACATCAATAGACCCGAAATCCGAGATTACTCAAACCTGAAATGATCATACTCGACTCGGGTCTAACTTGAATGGGACCCAATTGAGCAGATCCAAAACCCGAGATAATCTAACTTCATGGACTTGAAGTTAGAGATGACTAAAACTTAACATTACGTGACATGACTTATTTCAACCTAAATTTGACCCATCCTAGATACCTCAACTCAAACCCGACTCATACTACCCCAAATCCTAGAATGAACCCATCTAATTAACCCTAAATCCGATATGAGGTGAGCACAATATGATTCAACCCAACCAAAACCCACTCCTAGTTGACCCAAAACTTGAAATGACTTTCTCCATAATCATCCAATCCCACCAAAAACCGTCCCTAGTTGACTCGAATTTTGCTCTGATCTAACTCAATTGATTCAAAACTCGAGACGATTAGTTGTGCAATTAAAATTCCGATTTACAACTCCTTTGATTAGCCAAACAATTTTAGTTCCATCCTAATTCCACTTCTATCAGAATTGAAATTGGAATTACAAGTTTAAAATTCAATTTCAATTCCACCTAGACAGAGCCCAAGGATCTCTATGATCATAAAATCCCACTTTACATAAAGGGGAAGTTCCATAACAGGGGGGCTAGCATGTTTATGGTTTTGAAAGATGGATAAAAGTTGAAAAATATGTGCAAAGAATGAGTGTAGCTGAGATGAGAATTCGGGCATAGATGCATGGGCAGACAATAAAAGGTAAGATTAGAAATACAAGTATACAATACAAGGATGCTTATGGTTTGGGTCAAGGTTTTTGGAGTTGGGTTGAATTTTGGTTTGACACGTTTATTAAATAGGTACTTGTGATGACTTTGAATTTGGGTAAGTCCATCCATTTTCTTACATGTTTAACCCATTTATATAGAAATATTAGGGTATTTGAGTGATATAATACACCTATTACATATATTTTTTTAGCTTATGTCAGCATAAGATCATTTGGCCACATTTGATTATGTTGATTTGACTACCTATTTCTACAAATGTAGACATATTATGTTCAATTGCCAATATCAACCATAAGGTATAATTTTTCTTTCATTTTTTTCCCCACAAATATCAATAACAACAACAACAAGTCCAGTGCCTCAAGGGCTCCCGCACATGCAGGGTTGGGGGGTATGCAGCCTTACACATTCAGCGTTCTACCTTAAAGGGAGGCTGTGTCAAGGGACCCCCAGCATGAGAAGCATAAAAAACATAAAAGCATACAACATCTAAGCATAAAAGCATACAAGCGTAGAAGCGTAAAAGCATGAAAACAACGGCATAGAGCATGAAAATAGAAAAGCATAAAGCAGCAATCAGCCATATCAAGTAAATCCAACAAGGCAGACATATAAGCCTAGGGGTACTAGTGTTAGCTAGTTTTAGCTAAATTATGCTCCTATATTTTAAACCGCTATATCGGCTACCCTTGTGCTAGCCCTTCAGTGAGCTTTTTCTGAGGTCATCTCCTCATGCAGTTTAGGTAGGCGAGGTTGTGTCGGATCGTTTCCATCCATCTCTTCTTTGACCTGCCTCTCTCTCCTCCCAGGCATAGTATGGAATTTGCTTCTTATGACATCATTTCCAATCCTATTCGTCCTTATGTTTCCACACATCCACAGCAACATCCTCATCTCAGCCACCTTCAACTTCTGTGAATGCTGTTATTTCATTGGCCAATACTCCGCACCATATGACATAACTGGTTTCACTACTGTCTTATAGTATTTTCCCCTTAATTTTAATGGGAACTTTTATTTTCCCTTTAACTTTAACGGTAACTTTCTATCGCACAGTACCACAAAGGCCATCCTCCATTTATACTAGCCTCCTTTAATACGGTTGTTGACATCCTCGTCAACTTCTCCGTCCAACTGTACGATGGAACCCAAATATCTAAAACACTTCTTTTTTGGCATGGACTATAATCCAATCTTGATGTTTTCTATGCTGGGCCTGGTGGAGGTACAAAACTTGAGTTCCATATACTCAGTCTTAGATATACTAAGTCTTAAACCTTTCGATTCCAAAGGCACTTCTCCAAAGTTCTAGCTTCTCATTTACTTCTTCTCAAGACTCCCCCCACTAGAACTATGTTATCTCGAAAAGCATGCACCAAGACACACACCCCTTGGATGTGCCTAGTGAGCTCGTCCATAACCAAAATGAACAAGAAGGGATTCAAGGCTGATCCTTGGTGTACCCCAACAGTAATGGAAACGCATCTGTCTCCCCTTCTATTATACGCAAGTGCATCCTCATACATGTCTTTAATGGCTCGGATATAGGGCATGGGGATGCCTTTCTTCTCCAAAACCCTCCATAGGACTTCTCTTGGCACTCTATCATATGCCTTCTCCAAACTAATAAAAACTATGTGAAGATCCTTTTATCTATCTCTGTAGTGCTTTGCCGTCCTCCTTAAGAGACGGATGGCTTCTATCCTCAATGTATCAGGCATAAATCCAAATTGGTTCTCTGACACCCTTGTTTGTTTCCGTAACCTTCTTTCTATAACCCGCTCCCATACGTTCAGAGTGTGGGTCATTAGTTTGATACCCCTATAGTTGGCACAACTCTGAATGTCAATTTTGTTCCTATAGATCGGAATTAATATGCTCCTCCTCCATTCGTTAGACATCTTTTTACCTTGAAGAATTTGGTTGAATAGTTTTGTCAACCAACTAATGCCCTTCTCTCCGATGCATTTCCAAGTCTCAATAGGTATTTCATCAAAGCCAACACTCTGCCCATCTTTTTCAAGGCTTCCCTGACTTCCCTCGATCTAATTCGCCTACAGTAACAATAGTTTCAATGCTCCTCGGATGTTTGGAGTTCTCCTAGGAATATATTTGTATCCCCCGTTCGTTGAACAAATCATGAAAGTAAAGCTTTTCACCTAGCTTTAATTTGTTGGTTGTCTACGAACACCTTTCCATCCACCCCCTTTATGCACTTCACTAGATCTAGGTCCTTAGTCCTCCTTTCCCTCGCTTTAGCGATTTTATTTAGGTCCCTCAATCCCTCTTCAGTATCCAGCCTCTTGTAGAAATCCTCATAGGCTTTAGATTGTGCTTCTCTAACTGCTCTCTTTACTTTTTTTTTGGCTTGTTTATACTGTTGTTTTTTGTCCGTGTCTCCACTTCGATCTCACTCCTTGAAACAGTCTCGTTTGGCCTTAATTTTCTCTTGAACCTCCTTGCACCACCACCAGGACTCTTTGTTGTTTGGTGCCCCACCCTTTGACACCCGTAGAACTTCATGTGCCAAGCCTGTGATGCTTTAGGCCAATTTGTTCCATATGAGGTTTATATCACCCTCCAAGTCCCAGCCGAGCTCAAGCTCTGCTCTTTCCTTATAGGTTTGATACTTGTCCCCCTTCAGGTCCCCCTTCGGGTACGTGGCTGTGCTAGTTTCCTAGTTCTCTTGCCTCTTTTCTTAGCCTTGACATCGGCACACAGTACCCTGCGTTGTGTAGGTAGGTCTTCCCCGGGGATAACCTTGCAATCCCTGCAGTCTTTATGTGCCCATAATATCAATGAGACATCAACTACTCTGTTTGATCTAGAATAAAACGTACAAATATTTCTTAAATATCTGAAGTTGTATAAGTGAAGATTAACTTCTTATCATTCAATATTACTAGCATGCTTGAAAGTTGAAAAATTAGCATGCAATAGAAAATAAGCACCTCCATAATTAAATGGATAACCTGCAAGTTACTAATTTATTAATTAGGTTGGGCAAAGGTTGAGAATTCTGGACTCATTTAGTCAACAGAACTGATTTAGGTTAACACCTTCTCCAAAACCATTATATAGCCAAAAATATGAGAATTACATGACAGGACATATTTGTCAGCTCTGCTATATTGTTGGGCTGTGTGAGGGGCTGATTTGATGAGAGCTAGCCATTTCAAGAGAAGGGGCCAGAAAGACAAGGTTATGCTGCATAAAGAAAGACACCGTTATGATAGAGCTTAACTAAAATATGATTATGCTAAAATGTAGCGGCATATTCATTGATCCATACAGATGACCCCACCTAATGGCAAAAAGGCTTAAATAACTCTTGGTGTACACTGATTTATGTTTAAATTATGAGCGAGTCTTCAATGGAGATGGCCAATCTGAAGATCTAGCAAGAATTACAAGGGAAATACCACAATGACAAGCAAGTTTATGATCAGCTAGTTGAACATGATTAGATTAAGGCGCTGAACACCTAAGCAGAAAAATATGCAGATTACCAAATCCTAAATCTATTAGACTATACAAGTTGCACAATCAACCTCTCGAAGCAGAACACCTAATTTGCATATAGACTGCAACTACAATTGATGCACGAGTTTACTTCAGTTATGAGACCAACCAGCAACAATTTCCTTCACGAAAAGAACTTCAACTTTTTGAAACTAGGCCAGCACCCATTATAAAGTAAGGAATACCGTATTCTGATATGACATTAACGATTAATAATGTAGCCATTGCATGAAAAAGGAAACTATATGATCAGAACATAATAAATAAAAAAAAGGAACATACTCAGTGCCTCAAGGGCTCCCGCCTACGCAGGGTCTCGGGGGGGGGGGGGGGGGTAGCCTTCCCCCTTCAGGGTATTAACCTGAAGAGAGGCTGTTTTCCGGTGCCCCCAACCTGAGGATGAAGACTTGCCAGGAGGTCACCCATCCTGGTACTAATCTCACCCAAGCACGCCTAACTTCAGAGTTCTAATCGGATCCGGTGACGGCGTGTTGGTGCCCTCTTTGGTGATCAGAACATAATGTAATACAAAACTGAACTATGAGATCAAGCACAATATGAACTTCTTTAATCATGTAGGCAACTTAATTATAAAACAATGTTAATTACTTCTCTCGAACCAGCCTGCTAGGACAGCACATAGACGACAGCGGATATACATACAGCAGAGAGAAACTATGCTGTAATGAAAAACTACACATAAGACACCCAAACTTTACAAAGCAAATCTGTTAACAGTAGCAAAAAAACCAAGGGTTTCTTTTGTATCATTCTTTGTCTACAATTCTTCATTTTTAAAAAACTAAAAACCATATTTAGAAATGGTTCTTTCTTGTGTCAGGATTTTTGTTTTCAATTTCTTCTCAATTCAAGTGAAAATTAAAACAGGAAATCAAAAATAAGAAAAACTCATTTTCACAACTTGGTTTCAAATTTCTCAAAAAACCAAAAATTATAAACATAAAATAATAACAAACAGTGGCCTAAGCTTCCTGAGTTGTTTGTACAAAGAAAACAATGCTCTTCCACGCTAATGACATTGAGAATTTTAGAAAAAGTACCTTTCAGGTACCCTAAGCTTAGCTTTAATATCCTTTGGTATCTCTATTTGCAATGTTTTTGAGGTATTCTCTATTATTTTGACATTTTTTTTGAGTCACCTGACCAACATCTTTAAGTCACCCATCAGCATCAGCCAACGTGCTAGATAAAAAGGCACTTAACTGTCATTAAAAGTTGTCCGTTATGCTAAAATGACATAGATGCCTTCAGCTACTCCAAAACCATGTCGATAAAGTGGAAAAGACTGATACACGATGACGAGGGTGCTCAGAGAACAGGTCAAAATCAAATGATAGAGTGCACCACATATGAAAGAAATATTACACTAACTTTAAGGTACATGTAAGGGATATTTCCACAATTTCAACTGTAACGACAGAATTACTTATAACTCATTGATGGGCACCATATCCATTCACTGTCAACTCCACCGCACCACCATGCTGCCTCGACGCATTGCCTCCTTCCTCTTTAATCTCATTGATCCCACCATCATCAGAATCAGAATCCAAAGTAAACTGACCCTGATTATCCATCACCCTTTGTGTCTCAGCCCCAAGTGGCCTATAGTTTGCGTAATCAGCCACAGCAGCATAGTTTTTACCCACAACTGAGTACACTCCAGCAATCACAGCAACAAGGAAAGCAAGATGGCAATTAAACAACAGCACGGCAATTGCCCCTGCCCGATGAGAATCCATATGTCCCTTACACTTTATAGTGTAATTCCCCCTACTCTTTTGGTGAAAACCGCAGTTATGAGCTATCAAACCAGTGTAGAACGACAAACCCATTTGAATAAGCCAATTCCCGTGCAAAATTAACCCAACCCCACGAGCCAATCTGGGCATATTCGATTCAGGCGATTTCAATTCAATCACGGTCGAAAACACACATATCGCAATGGGCACAAGCAATAGATCGAAGTAACGATTCTCAATCCCATTTGGATCTTTCATTTGGAGATAAAACAACAGGAATTCTTCCATGAAACCGAACAGAAGGATCAAACCCATCAAAGAATACGGCAAATTGTACCATTTTGACAACTTGGCAAACAGACCCAGAACTGAAAACATTAAAAAAAGAGAAGAAATCGCCAGTACTTGCAACTGAAGGGCACTACCCATCTTGTCATTGTGGCTCAGAGCGTCAAAAAGAGAGAGACAAGAGTCAATCATAAAAAGAACAGAGAGAGAAGCAGCGGAAACTAGGGTTACAGTGGAGAAACGCGGGGTGAAATTCAACGAGAGATTTGATTTTAAGGGGGTTCTAAAGGTGACAGTGAGACACTCCCAGATGCCCATAAGGAGGAGGGCGCCGCCGGTGAAGGCCAGCGCAAAGAGGCCCATCGGTGTTGCGTATGGGTATTGAAAAGTACGCTCTCTACACACTTTGTGCCTCCTTTTGGTGCGGTTGAATGGGGTGTGGAATTTAGATGTTGTGAGAGATTAAAGAGGAAAGAGAGGGGTTTGAGAGAAGAGGAGGAAGAAGAAGAAGCGATGATTGCTGAGGTGGGGCGGTCAGAGGTGAAATTCAGGATCAGTCGTTGTTGGAAAGTCAGAGAGGCTGCTTGGCGATCGCATATTTTCACGAGGAAGGATCGAAGAAAGTCAGGTTGGGCCGGGTGGAAATTGTGAAAACGCATGTTTCTTCATATTATATTTCTTTCTTTTCGAGTCATATCATATTGTAAACAAGGTGTCCCTTAAACTTTAAAGAGTAAATTATAAAAAAAAAAAATTAATTTTTAATTTACTAATAAATTTTTTTTTATAAATAAAATTACTTATTGAACTCCCTTACTTTTATAAAATTACTACTTTGTCCCTAAATAATATTTTTTAACTATTTTATCTTTCAAAATAAAATAGTTAAGTATTTAATTTTATTTTTAGGTAAAATTTTATATTTTGAAGGAAAATATTTTTTTATATTTATAAAAAAAGGAATTTTTATTTTAATTAATTATATAGTAGTGATATTATAATATCAATAAAAATATTATATTTTATCTTATAATATTTTTTATAAAAATTTAAAAAAAAATTTTGTCTTCTCACCATATAATATCATTACTATTATTAATTAAAATAATTATATTTTTTTGCAAATATATAAAATTCTCTTAATTTTATTGAGAAAATCATAAAAGTTTTCTACTTTTTGCCTAATAATATAATACCCCTTTTAAAAATATAGTTAAACATTTAACCCCTTCACTTTTGAGGGATAAAATTGTCAAAAAAAGTTATATGGGGGTTAAATGATAAATTTTTAAAAATGATGGAATTTTATGAATGCTTTTATTTGTGAGAGAAACTTTTTATTTTTAAGCAAAAGACAGGAAATTTTTTTATAATTTACCATATTTTAAATAATCATTAGATAACTGAAAAAAATGTAAGAATTGTTATAAAATTAGAGACACAACATACTCAACAAAAAGAGAATAAACATATTTCTTTGCTTTTCTTCCATTTATAAATCACCTCTGAATAGCTACATATATATGCCCAGGGCTCTTAAAGCATGACCTAACTCAAAGCATTTTCATAGTGACACACAGGTTCCAAACTTTATGTGCGTTAGCCATGAAAGCATTTTCATAGTGACACACAGGTTCCAAACTTTATGTGCATTAGCCATGTGTGTCATACACAAACACATATATATATATATATATATATATATATATATATATATGTATATATGTGTGTGTGTGTGCGCGCGTGTGTGTGCGTGTGCGTGCGTGCGTGCGTGCGTGCGTGCGTGCGTGTGTGTGTGTGTGTTTAAAGTCTTTTAAATAATTTCTAATTTTCTAAGATAATACCCAATATTGTCTATAAAAATTATATCAGTGAATATCCAATATTTTCAACACCCCCCCTTTGAATATTCATGTTAAAAATATTGCAAGACAAAACACTCTTTGGAGAGTATAGCGTTCAAGTTATATACGTTTTTAAACTGCCTCATTAAAAACCTTGCCAGGAAAAACTCAGTGGAAAAAAAAACCACAACGAAGGGAAAAAAAGTACAATGCGTATTTAACTCCCCCTCATGGACGAATATTAACCAAAGATGTCTCTGGGTTGGCCAACGCCAAACTTGTACACCAATTTCTCGAAAGTTTGTTGTAGACAATGTTTTCGTGAACAACCCTTCAAGGTTCTCGAGCAAATTTTACAACATCTGCTTCACATTTTTTCTAAAACTCGAAAGTGAAAAGAACTTCGCTGAAATGTACTAGGTTTTGTCAACTTTCCCTAATTTGAACAATACATGCAAACTTGTCTTCTTATGGTACCATCTGACTTCCTCTAATCATTGAAAGCTTACAAAATATGTTGGACCAAGAGCCTTGACGATACTCATTTTTCACTTGCTTATAAAGAGTAAGTGTTTCAATAGTAGCTGCAATTGCTAGTATATTGCGAAAAATAGCAGTATAATTGTATAAATAATGTCATGCTTATCGCTTACCTAATGTGGTCAAATAAATAGGCAGTACTCACATACAAAATGTTGTGGGTTTTTACATAATGAAATAGTCTAATATTAGTTGTTCCATTAGGATAGCCATTTAACAATATTATAATATTTTCATATCAGTGTTGTACTATATATTGGTACATAGTTAATCAAAGAGGCTATACCTGGTTGTTTGACAATTATATTAATGTATCAATTATATCAAAGTATGATACTTTAGGATCAAGAATTTGTTCGTTACTTTATTGAGGATGAAAGAGGTCTCTCTCTCTCTCTCTCTCTCTCTCTCTCTATATATATATATATATATATATATATCTATATATCAAGGAATTAAATAACATTTGGAGTACTAATTAGATATAAATTACATTAAAACACCTAAGGACCGTCCTTGTATAAGTTGACCAATAGACCTATACTCTGTCATATTTGTGCTCGATTTACATGCCAGGACAAAACTTTATCTTTTCCAAGATCCTTTGCTCGAGTTCTTAATTTAGGTACGTAATAGCCTTTTCAAACTCTTTAGAATTCTGATGATATCAAAATATCTCTCTTTCAATAAATATCTACTTGTGTCACATGCGCCTGGACGATTTTCATTCATACAAAGATCTTTGTAGTTTGATTGAGTATAGTTCCCGCGGTTTGAACTATATGCTTCTAGCATTTTTGATCCTTCAAGGACTTTCATATAAATATTATCATAAGTAATACACACAAATAAGTTGTCACCATATTGAGACCACCATACCAATTGCATCCATTTCTTATATTATGTCCCATCAATATCTAGTCCTTATAATGAACTTCGGCCTGCAAATTGTCCTTTATATCTAACTACTTCATTCTTTTTGGACCATTATTCACAGGTAGCCTACAAGTTTAGATTGCAAGTCCAAAAACTACACATTACTAATTCTGCCTGAAATGCTTCCTTCTATTTTAGTCAATCATTTCTTTTTGTTGGCATTCTTGAGCAAACCCTAGTTTAAGATTTTCAATTTCTTTGATTAGATCAATAGCTACTTTATATACAAATATTTGATCAATTTTCATTTTGGTTCCATCGTATCCCTTACTTTATCAAGATCTCTTTATCATTATAATTTCAATAGTTTCAGAAACCTAATAATCTTAAGGAATTCCATTTACACATTCTTCTTGTACTATTATCTCTGTAGATATTTTCTCCTCAAGAGTTTCATAATAAAGAGACCAAACTTTTTATGTTGCACCTTTTTCTTTTCTTGTATTATATCTTTGGATTCGATATGTCTACCACGCTTCTAGCATGCAATGGATGCATTTTTTAATATATTAGAATATCGCTCGATTGGGATATTAATTTGAGTAGAAGCATTTGTACTAGAGATATATTACTTAGTCACTTTCTTTTCATTAGTGAATGCATTGTAACATTTTACAATTGAACAACTCTTTGAACTTCTGGCTCAATGATGCATTCCACATAAATTTTCATTTTTCAACTTTTGCTTTTCTCTCCCTTATTCTGGAAACCCCATTTCATCAAATAACAATCAGCAAACAATGCTGTAAAATGTTTTTAGTTAATATCTCTAGATATTTTTATCGTTAATACAAATTCCAAGTGCCCCGTTTAGATCCATCTTTCCGCATTGAGGTGGAATAATTGGGACATGCATTATATAACCAATATATATATATATATATATATAGATGAGATATATTTGGCTCTTGTGAGGGACAAATTATATTGGAGAGATCCATGTTAATCATTTGGTTTAATATAAATTAGTGCTGCAACATATATCACATCATGTACTCATATAAAAGTAAGCAATAGTAATGGTCTAGCCATTTGTCATAGGCGTTTAATGAAAAAAATTGCAAGACCATTTTGTGTTGGTAGGCAGGCTACGCAGTCAACCACTATCCCAATTGACACAAAATAATCACTAAATTCTTGATATGTAAATTATCCTGTATTATCACATCATATAATCCACAACTTGAGCTAATAGTCGGATCATTATGCAAGGAGTTTCACGAATGCCATATCGCAAGTGTATTATCCACATTCACGTGACCAATTGGTAGAAGCATCTATTAATATCATAAAATATTGAATTGGTTAATATGATGGAATAATTGGCCCATATATATCCTCTTCTCTGTTCTTTTTCAAAAATATATAGGACTTAATTTCAATTGAGTATAGCCTAGTAATCATTTTGCCTTGATCATGAGCAGTACATGATATTTCATCTTATGTAAGAATATATTGGTTCTTCAATGGGTGCGAGAATTTTCAATGATTCTCTTAATTATTTTTATACCCGAATGACCCAAATAGTCATATTATAAAATAAAAGCCTTAACTTCTGGTTAACCATCCCGATAGGTATTTCTTAAACTAATTGAGTTTATTTATGATCTACTAGAAAACCGAGCCTTACTTATGAGAAATATTATTTTTTCAGGAAACATGATATATGCTTTTCTAAAGCCTTTAATTAAGTTTAAAACGCCCATTGTTATCACATTTTCTACAGGACATAAATTTCCACCATCCATATTCAAACATACATATAAGCACTAATGAAAGTATGATATCACAGGATATTTTAAATAATCATATTATAATAGTAAGTTTTAGATTATAGTTGAACCTGTCCAGTCCATGGTAATATGATATATCAAAAATAATTCACACATATAATAAAATACATAAATCATTCAAAATATTAGATGGATGATACCACTTTGTTTTATACATAGCAATGTTGGAAGAAATCCCTAAAAATTTTAATCAGAGTGGCACAGTGAAAGAGATATTTTAAGACCTGATCTAATTAAACCTTTTAAATGAATCTAAATTATACTTTAATAGGTTCATAATGGCAAACAAAATATCAAATAAAAGAAGTATAAACATGACATGCAAAAAAATCAAATAAAAGAAACATTAAATCAATACTTTAAATATATACCTTGAGCAATACTCCATTTTGAATTTGAATACCTGATATCTTAAGAAGAAGCTCTTGACACCTCAAGATCTTCACCGCAAAATCCTCTTAACACTGGAATGTGAGCTCTGAAAATATTAGTTCTTAGAAAAAATTTTGATGCCAAACTGAGCTCTCAAGATCTCTATTTATAGAAAAAACAGATCCAAGGAGAGCCGAGGGGGCCGATGCGCCACTTGTCACGCGGCCATTATTCTGCATTTTGCATGCTGGTTTGTCAGCACAGGGAGCCACTGGCCCTCTATCGCGTCGTGATTGGACCAGTGTGCTAGACTTATCACAGCGCGACATGTGTTGCGCTGTGATTGGGTTGCTGCCCTTTTTCATGCAAAATATTTTTTTTTTTTTGCTTGTTTTGTTTAAATTTTCACATGTATAAATTCATCTCATAAATTATATGTTTAGCAAAATTAAATTTATTAATTTCATGAATAAATAAGTCATCCCATGGATTGATCTTAAATATTTTTCAAATAAGTATATTGCTAGAGACTTGCGGAGGGGCTCAGGGACAATTTAATCTAACTCCAAATGGATCAAATCTAATTACAACAATTGAGAACATTGATTACCATTTAATAATATTTAATTCCACTAAATAAATATTATTGCACTATAGAATTAAATATATATTCACTCACTAATTCCCAAACAGTAATTATACAAGTGACCGCCCCTCTATTAGATCATGCAACATGCTCAGTGCCCCAAGGGCTCCTGCCTAAGTAGGGTCAACCTTCCCCTTTTAGGCTATTACCCTGAAGAGAAACTATTTCTGAGTGCCCCCAACCTGAGGTTGAGAACTTCCCAAGAGGTCACCCATCCTGGTACTGCTCTCACCTAAGCACGCTTAACTTTGGAGTTCTAATGGGATCCGTTGACAGCGTGTTGGTACCCGCTATTAAATATCCGTGAGAAATAATAATCCAAACTACTATCATTACATTTCTCACATCTTTTCCTTAAGTTCCTGACTATCCCGTTTTGAAAAATTCTGTGATACAAAACATAATTTTGTATAAATTCCAATGACAATCACTTGGAGCACTTTGGCCAAAAATTTTGAATTTTTTAACACTTGCAGTTCTACTTAAGAGGATATATGTATCTCGAAAGAGACCATAGATTCCATATTGAATGTTTTGATCCTACTACACCTAATGCTATCATCCAAAGTACAAAAGCATTTTGACCCACTCAATGAGACCTCACTTTAAAGTACATCAAAGTGACACACACTACATGCATGAGTCTAAGGTAATCTCAAGATTTAGAGTCATTGCCTTAATAGAATGAATTAATTATTTCTGATAACAATCAAGAAATAAATAATTCAAGTGGTCCAGCTTAGTATTCCAATCTTATTGACAAACACCAACATGACACTTTTGACTCCCTATCCACCTGACAAAGAAAAATCATATAAAGTATAATATTATAGTTTTATTAGACAAGTTCTCCAAACTTATCACAAATTATAAACTTATTTTGACAACATATCATTATTTATGATTTCAGTCTATTCATGGCTCAATCTCATTAACCACTGAAAACAAACTTGATATGTCATCTTGGACTATGTCCATCTCATAGGATGCTTTAGAAAATAATCACACGTATATTTGATTTATAAAAACATAACTGATCATTAAATAAATAAAATAATTTTATTTGATTAATATTTAAAAACTAATTAATTGGGTTTTTAGGACATTGATTCCAACATAAGACAACTTTATTTTTGTTATGATCCATAATCGATCCAAGGTAATAAACCTACTCAATCAACTCAAATTGTAGTATATTAGTATAAAATTTGGTGACGCTTACAATAATATAGGATTTAAAGTAAAAGTATAAGATGGGGGAGAAAGATTAGAGAGATAAAGGGGGGGAGCAACCTAGACAAAGGGAGGGAGAGAGACTCAAACATTTTATCATCCATGTCCCTTCTCTTCACTTAAGCTCTTAAATATAGTGTTAGGTGAGGTGTATAATTCGAATATAGGAATTAGCCTACTTACTAATACCTAAAGTACCCGTCACTTAACTACTATATTTCGGATTGTATCTATACTTTCCTCTTTTAGAGACCCTTGTTCTCAAGGGTCAATGTATTGATACCCAAATTGGTAACCCCTTGGGGCCAAATACTATAATTACAAATTTTACTTGCTTAAGTTGTCTAAATATAAAAAAAATTACAAAATTCTTTTTCTCTAAAATATTTAAATAAAGTGCAAGGATAAAATGGTAATTTCCATATCTAAATCCCAAACCCCCAAACACAATTCCCTTCTTGCTCTGCGAAGATGCCCAACAGCTCGAAACCCTAACTCCACCACGGCACCGGCGATCGGTGCACGATAGTAGGTGCGATGCCCAAGCAAAGTCAGTGACGGTGCCTTCTTGGTCGTCCAATCTCCTCCACCAACTTCTAGCCACCGCTCCTTGTGTCTCTGGCCTTTGTCTGGACATTAATGACGGCAATAGTGGCATTGTCTTCCCCGGCGAGGTCATGTCCCGATAGAGGAGGTGGTTATTGATGACGACCTCTTTGTGGCTGGAATCTGTTTCTATTGGAGGTTCTAATGCCAGATCGGTCACCTTCACCTCGGTCTCGATCGACGTCGATGGCTCCAGAGCTTCGGTGGCTATCAAAACGTCACATTTCTCCTCCGATCTGGTATCTGTATCATGGTCGAAGTTTTTGGTCAGTGTCGGCGGTTCCGGTGTTTCGGTGATGGCCAAATCTTGTGGTTCTAACTTCTCTACTTTTATATCTTCAACAACCACCTCTGATATGGATCTTATAGAATAAGACTTGTATTACTAGAAAATAGGAAGATTTACATAGTATAAGAGGAGGAAGGGGGAGAAATAGACTAAAGAGATAGAAAAGGGGGAGACCTAGAGAGAGAGAGAGGAGAGAGAGAGCACATTTCAAATTCTTTCAACCTATCTCTCTTCTAATCCAAACTCTCTATATACATAGAGTTAGGAAAGGGTATAATTATAATTAAGGACTAAACCTATTTATTTAAAATGTAAATTATCCCTCACTTGACCTATATTCTTTTAGATTGTATCAATACCTTCCCCTTTTAAAGATCCTTGTCCTCAAGGATCAAGGTATTGATACCCAAATTGTTAACCCTCCAGGGTCAAATACTAAAATTAAAAATTTTAACCCTGTAAATTTTTTTAAATTATCAAAAATTGTAACAATTTTTTTCTTTAAAACATTTATGTAAAATATAGGGGTAAAATTGTAATTAATGTCAAAAAAAATACCCAACCCCCGCTGCTTCTCCTTCTTCCTGTGCACTGCCCCACTCGAAACCCTAGCCTGCCCCAGCTGGTGGCGGTGCGGCTCCTCGACGGCGTGCGGCGGCTGCTCCTTGGCGATGACAGGCGGTTGTTCCCTCGGTGTCTCCGGCTCCCTCACCACCCGATCGTCTTCCTTCTCCACAGCACCGGCCTCCTCCTTGTTTTTCTCTTTCTTCTCTTCGGTGCCCGGGCTCCGGCTCAGGTTTAGAGGTTTTGGCACCTCGGCGACAACGAGAACGCTGTCTTCCTCTTCCAATATCGGCACTGGCGGTTCTGGAGCTAGATCGAAGACCTCCGCTTCGATTTCGGCCTTGGGGAGGACCTCCGGTACTTCGATCTTGTTCTCAGGCGAGAGTTTTGGTGCTCCGGCGATTTCGGTGACGGCAGGGGATGTATCAAAGATGATAGAGGTATTTTGGGTGCTTTTACGCATAGATCTCTACTCTTCTCACCACTCTTGATAACCAACCTGAAATTCATCAAACCTTTTTACCAATTTTTTCACACTTCTTTTGCATATCCAACAACTCCACAACCACTTGATTTAGTGTGAAATCCATTGTTGATGCCGAGGAACGTCTTGCTCTGATACTAATGTTACGATCTAGAATGGATCTTATAGAATAAGACTTGTATTAATAGAAAATAGGAAGATTTACATAGTATAAGAGGAGGAAGGGGGAGAAATAGGCTAAAGAGATAGAAAAGGGGGAGACCTAGAGAGAGAAAGGACAGAGAGAACACATTTCAAATTCTTTCAACCTATCTCTCTTCTAATCCAAACTCTATATATATAGAGTTAGGAAAGGGTACAATTATAATTAAGGACTAAACCTATTTATTTAATATCTAAATTATCCCTTACTTGACCTATATATTTTTGGATTGTATCATGACTCTTCTTAGGCAATCATCGATCATTGCTTTCATTTTAGTCAATATGTCTAATATGACTGGATCAACCTCCATTGATGAATTTCTCAGAACCTCCATTGATGAATGCTGAGGATCATTGCTTTAATACCAATTGATGCAATCCAATATAACCCACGCAAAATTCAGCAACAAAGTAATCAAATGAACATTTCAATGAACAAACAAACTATGGAAAGGAAATACACTGGTATTATATTAGTATAATCTTGGCTCCTAGGAGTAAGATTTATACAAGTATTGATGGTATTAAGTATAATAGTAGGGTATAAGAGAGGGAGGGAGGAAGAAGGAGACTAGAAGAGGGGGGGGGGGGGGGCGGGGCTGGGTTTGGATAGACGAGAATTAGGAGAGGAAGAAGAGCTCACATGACATCATCATACCTCTCTCTCTCTCTCCCTCTACCATAGGACGCTTATTTATACTATAGGTTATAGGTCCTAATTACAATTAAGCATATTCCTAATACTCAATTAATTAAAGGCCGTTGACATGCATGTCGGTGCCAATAATTGTATCAATTTTATTAAAGTCAAACATAATTTAGTACGAAATACACACTTAAAAACACAAACTTTAGTTAATTGGAACATTTACATCACCTATAAATAATAAATTCTCTAACTAGGATCTTCGAAAAAATAAGAAACATTTAAATTTGTACCATTTAGAGGAGAATGATCTTTAGTAAAATTGGTTTTTGGAAGCTTTTCTTTTCCTTTCAATAATACTCAGTAAAGGTCCACCAGGGGTTCGGGTTTAAGACATGTACGCACCCAATGACCTTTCATATCGCCTCTGTTGCAATTTGTTTCCAGATCTTTAAACAAATATTGTTCAGGAGATTTCCTCTTTCTGTATGTCTCCTCATCATATGTGGACTTCTTAAATTTTGGTCCATTTTGGTTATCATAGTACTAGTTATTATAAATGAAACTATAACCTCATCCACGTCCACGGCCATGTCCACTTTTGCAACCTCGACCACATCCCTGACAGTCGTATGTCATAGCCTTCATTCAAGGAATTATTCTAACCCAGTTGGTCATGACTAATGATTTTTCATCAATAGTTCATTGTTTTATTCAGCAACAAGAAGATGTGATATTAACTCGGAATATTTTTTAAAACCCCGCTCCCAATATTGTTGCAGCAAGAGCGTATTCGAGGCATGAAAAGGAGAGAATATTTTCTCTAGTATATCCGCCTTAGCAATATTTTTCCTGTATAATTTCAGTTGGGAGGTAACACTAAATTTTGCAGAATTATACTCGCTTACAGTTTTAAAATCTTGCAATAGGATGTGAGTCCTTTCACAGTGAGCTTTAGGGAGGATCATAAACTTTTGATGATCAAATCTCTCTTATATAATGCCTAAGAAATATCATTGCTTTGGCGCGATCCTGCTGGGATGCTCTATTTTCCCTTTTAGTTGTGTCTCCGAAATTCATAACATCAAGGTGAATCTCAGCATTAAGGGTCCATGGAAAATAATTTTTACCAGATATATCAAGAGTAGTAAATTCAAGCTTATTAAAATTAAAAATTATAAATCGCAAAGATTAGAGAATGATAACTTATCTTGAGTATATACTGATCCTCAGCTGACTAAAGACTTGTGTTGATAACGTGTTACAAAATTAGAGACATAACATACTCAACAGAATGAGAATAAAATACAAACTCAAATATTATTAGATAAAAATAATAAGTATTTTATTTCAGAATTCAGAAACTAAATAATATCATTTTCTCTCAATTTCTTCACTTTTCTTCAATGTATAAATCGCCTTTAAATAGTTATATATATATATACCTAGGACTCTTAAAGCATGACTCGACTCAAAGCATTCTCATGATGACACGCAGGTTCCAAACTTTATGTACGTTAGCCATGTGTGTTCATATACAAATATGTATATGGATATTTATTTATATGTGTATATGAAGTCTTTTACATAATTTATAATTTTCTAGATATTTGATAATATCTAATATTGTCTATAAAAATTATAGGGTTATTTATATTTTAGTATTCCGATATTTTTTGAAATAATAAAAAGGACCTTGACCTTTTTGAATTATTAAAAATGACCCTATTTTTTTGTCGTATTAATAAAAAGACCCCTCTTAATAGTGATGACGTCATTTTTCATCGATAGAATTGACGTGGCCACTGCTGTTTACTAATGGACCTAAAGTACGTTTCAACACACTTACTCTTACTCTATGAGCACGAAATTTGGGATGTTATATCATGTAAAAGTTATCTGTTTTCGCTTAATTTATTTTAAAATATGGTTATTAAAGGGTACTTTTGTCATTTTACTATAGGATTAATAAAAACGCAGCTCCCACATTCGCTTTGTCAGCTAAAAATGACACCATGACCTCGGAGATGGGCCTTTTTATTAATGCAACAAAAACTTAGGGGCCTTTTATTAATACGACAAAAACTTACGGACCTTTTTAATGATTTAAAAAGGTCAGGGTCCTTTTTATTAATTTCAAAAACGTCAAGGAATTAAAATGTAAATAGCCTAAAATTATACTGTGAATATCCAATATTTACAACATGAATTTTTTTTATTAAAGATAATATTCATAGAGACGTCGGAATTATTTGTCAAAATCAAAGTGACCCTCCAAACTTTTAATTTCATCAAAGACAACCCCTAAACTATTGGTCAAGATCAATGTAACCCCTCCAATTTTTAATTTCATCAAATACACTACCGAAGTATTGGTTAAAATCGATGTAACACCCTCAACTTCTAAATTATATCAAGGATCTCCCCAAACTATTAAAGAAGATCAACTTGATCTCATAACTTCAAATTTTATCAAAAACATTCGAAGTATTAAAAACATTAATTCAGGTACCTGACATTTGGTAATTTATTTTATAGAGCACTAAGATTTAAAATATATTTGAGGTACCCTAAGCTTTCATAATTTTTTTTTCAAATATTTTCATTATAACTTCATTAAGATTCCTTTAAACTATGCTATGAAAATAAAATATTAACATCTCAAGCATAATTTAATTATCATTTATATTTAAAATATTTAAAATAATTTTGAAATTTAAAAAAATATAAAACTCCCTAAAGCTACGAATTAATAATTTTGAAAATAAAAAAAAAAATTTATTTTTAAAATTATTTTATATGTTGTTTTGATATATAAGATTGTTTTAAGTATAATTGAAACTTGTACCCTCTTTATACTATTTTCAAGTGTTAAGTTAGTCTAATTTAATAGAATCCTAAAAACATTGGGCGGATAGTATATGGGAAAAAATGGCCAAAGTTAAATTATTGTGAAAATATATTAAAACCTCAGAACACCTAAAAAATTATATTATCAAATTTAAGGATATTTGAAACAAATTTTATTTGAATTTTTGTAATTATTTTGGATGTCTTTAATATAATTTTTTAAGTTGATGGGTACTTAAAAGTTTAGGGGGGTGTCTTTAATGAAAGCAAAAGTTAGGGGGGTTCACATTGATTTTGACCAATAGTAAAATAGGTATCTTTGATAAAATTAAAAAGTTCGCGGGTTCACTTTGATTTTATGAATACTATCCTTTATTAAATTATAAAAATAATACACTTTTTAATATATTAGTAGAATAAGAATCTAGAAGTACATGTGTTGTACTTTTTTTTTTTCCATGTATACATACTGCTGTTGGAAAAATAAGGGAAGAATAATTAGAACTTATCTAAAAAATGAAGATTATTGTCGTGATGTGGAGTTCACCACTGCTGTAAAGTCGTTAATGCCCCTGCACCAGTATAACGGGACCAAATGGCACTCTGGCCCCAAGGGTTAACATGACACCCGAAATACCCGTGTACTACAGTGTTAACGAACTAGAATTCACCCCAATATTGCGCAGTTACACCAAGGAGAGAAAGAGAGAGAGAGAGAACTTTTGTGTATCTTTCAACAAGGAAAAGATGGCCATTATATAGGCTTCAATAAGACTTTTGTAACCACTACAAGATGGAGGCATTCAAAGGCAATATTTAATAGGCCTAATTCAATCCTTAGAACATTAAAAAAGGTAAAGAACGGTCATATAATGAAAATACTAGGTTACCAATTTTTACTTAGGACAAACTTTCCACACTAAAATTGAAGCATATTAAAATAATCCTTCACATGATAAAATTTTACGGTTCAGAGGAAAAATAATAACTAAGCAAAAGAAATCATACTTGACGATACCGATGTCCTTTGAAATTGAATCGATACCTAGTAAATATGCATGCCTTAACACCTTACAAGGTGAACTAAGTCTTGAACCTAAAAAATTATTGCAAATAATATACACACCCACTTCATGTAACTTCAATATTGAAACACATTTTGCTAATAGGATTTGCAAAGCCCCCTACAATAACTCGAAACTTGGGTTCTCAGGAACGCTATAGAAAGTAAGCCCATACTCTCGACAGTTGATTATTTTTCCTGACCTTGACTTCATTTGACCTATTGAACTCGAGAACAATTCTCGAGATAGGGTTCCATCAAGATTAAGACATACAAATGGGCTTAAGCTCCACTCCCTTGTCTAGTATCACGTATTGCCTTCTTAAAAGGCCTTTTGATTAAGAATCTGCCAAGTAGTCTCACTCCTAACTCGAGTGAGATAATATACGTCTCTCGACACCATAACTAAAGCAGCATGCCCTTCACTTGCCAAATTCATTAGGTGTAGTTCTAACACCATCCTTCACAGACTATATGTAGGTGAACCTCAAGCTCAACCTTTACAAATGGCATTTCAACACTGTATTAAAATCAAGCGGTACTTAAGAATTGGCCACTGCCAACATTTATCAATATGGTCCCCCCCCCCCCCCCCCCCCCCCCCCATATTGAGGTATCTGCAACAAGCTGCTAAATAACTAGCTCCATAGTCTACCGACTTTAACAATAATGCGTATAAAACAATAGTGGGATGCACATCATATCGATAAAATCATATCTTCACCTCTAGTATCCACATAATACATATATAGTGTACACAATTGGCACAGATGATATATACTGCAAATTATCAATTCACATTCCATTAGAAAGTCTCATTTACCACTCAGAATATTTGGTGACTTAACACCTAAGGTGGTAACAAAGCTTTTTAACCCAACCAAATCAAACTAGTTAGTTCATTACACCATAATCCATGCTATGCCTTTTATAGCACCAAAAAAAAAAAAAAAAAAAAACCCTCAAATTATACCATCACTCCAGGTGTTTCATACAGTTGCAGGGCTCTTGGGTCCAAATATCAATGTTATCACGTTATACACTTTAGTGTTGGACGGGCAACAAATGCAGGAGACCTGCTGCATTCTTTGCTGCCTACCCATCTGGGCACCAAAACTTGAGTCATGAATAATATATGCAATAAAGTTACACCGCAAATAGTTTTAAAAAGCTAGTAAGAACTAGAAAACAACTGTGGACTCGCAAAAAGAATCACGGGCATAATGCTTTCATACAACTTAGGAATTATTACCTCATAGAAGAACACTACCCCGACATTTTACTTGCTTATATCAATATTCACAAGAATGTGATTCTAACCCATCCTAACAAATGCGAACTATGTGCACCGTTTTCAACAGAAATTCAATATAGCAACATATTTTGTGCACAAATGTGAGAATGTGAGACATCATACCAAAATGAGGGAAAACCTTATCAAGTTACTTTCATTCAATTTTTAATATGAGTTAGACAACAATGTCCTTTTAATCACAAGGAATATGTTAGTCACAATCTATCACACGAATATTAAGGCATATGTCGCCAATTATATGCCTCCTTATTCTCAAATTGGTACCACAATAAATTATTTTGATACAGACCACATATGAGCTTCATTATCATAAGATTAACACATTTTTTTTAATATTTAAAAAACCCTTTGTAATCACCTCCAAATAAGTAGGTTTTTTTTTTTTTTTATTTAAAATTAAGGCTTCATTTGTTTCGGGGGAATTATTCTTCCTCCGAAATATTTTCCTTTGAAAAAAGTTTTCCATGGAAAATGCAATTCATCTTGAGATTTTCCATTGTTTGTTCCAACGGAAAACATGGTTTCATCTTACGATATTCCTTATTTGTTTTAAATGAAAATATCTTCTACCAATCACGTTATACCTAGTCATAGGACAAAATAAGTAGTAATACAATATATCTGAAATTTTCTAGGCTACATCTACTTGTGAAAAAGTTATCATTTATTAAAAAATAGGCAAATTATTGCTAAGGCACCTGAGGTTTGAGCATTTATTACCTATTTTGATATTTTAATATATACAATAAGGTACCTTGAATTTAAATATTTTATTATATAGGTACTCTATGTTAAAATTTGATAAATATTTGTAAGAATCTGACCAATTTTATACAAAATGCTAATATAGTATATAATTATGATCATATTTACAAGCCATGTCAATCTTTTCAACAAACATGGAGCAAATTAGAATAAAAAGTTCATGCAATATTGATGGGTGAACATGTTTCGGCTACCCTACCCCGAAATGCATTTCAGGTTGGGTATCCGAAACACTAAAATCACCTAAACTATTACCCACAATGTGATCTAAAAATTCTAGTACCTAGATCAATAGGGTACCCTAAAATATTGGGTCAGATCACTTGGGTCGAGTACCCGCCCATTTAATTAAAATTTCTGATAAATTTAATTTTATAAAAGACATAAACAACTATCTACTAATATATCATTAGGCTGTTTGTGTGTATACTATAAAATTATTATTACACCATTCTACTTGAATTTCATAATTTAAAATTAAAAAAGATCATCTACATAATTGTCATACTTTGATGGTCACAAAATCGTAAACCATATTAAAATAATCATGAGATATAAATCAAAGTTTCATAAATATGTGAATACTCAAAGATTGTATACAGAGAGATAGAGCATAGGAAAAAAGAATTTTTATTTTACTAATCTATTGTTACTGATTCATTCAAAAACTAAGAAGGAAATCTTTTTTTTTTTGCAATAGATAGCTAAAAATTTGAAATTTTACTACATAAAAGTAGGGTAAGGAAGAAAGAAAAATGCATCATTTGAAAAATTTTAGTTGGGATTTAGAATTACACCTACAACCTCAATGCGTAACGAAGATAACATAACAAATTGTTCTAAGTACAATAAAAATTTTTATTTAAGACAATATATGTAATCAATATCGAGTCTGATTGGATACCTAGAGATTTTCCAAAATAATACCCTTATCCGAACTGGTATCCATGTTTCAATGAGTCAAGTATACCCTAACCGGACATTTTCGGGTCAGTTATCCTAATTTTTCGAATTGGGTTCGGTTCGATTTCTTGAGTTTTTAGATATTCAGGTACTTTTGCTTAGCCTTAGTAAATAGTCTAAATATTGCTGAAGTCATATGTTATGTTAGCATTTTTTTGGCAAAAGACCATCAAATTTTAATGAGCATACTGATATATTGTCGAAATCATTTTCCATTTTAGCACTTCCTAATGAAAATCTTGTTAGGAATAGTGTCATGTAAATATAAATTTGTCCTATATATGTTATTTTATTAATGAATAAAATTGAAGTTCCAGTGGTTTGCTTATTACATTTGTGAAAGTGAGCATATATAAATACTACATGTGATTTTTTTTTTTTTTTGGAAACATCTATGAGATGGGTGTATCCTCCAACTATAATTTACATGTTTGTCCTAAGTGGTCTATGAGATTAATTCACAGATATACTTGGAACAAATAGTATGGATTGTTGTTTGAAGAACTCGTAGTCAAAGATAAGTTTGGACCACCTGTATGTTAAGACTATAATGCGACACTTTATATAACTTGTCTTGGTCATTTAGATGGTGATCCAAAAGTGTTTGATTGGTGTGTTTAATAAGATTGATTCACTGAGTTGGACCATGTGAGTTACTTGTTTCTAGACTACTATAGGAGACGAGTGATTCATGTTGTACTATCTGAACGATAACTCTAAATCTTGAGAGTATTCTAGACTTGTGCATGGAATGTTGGTTACTTTGGTATACTATACGTAGGTCTTGATAAACGACCACATACACTGGGTAGTGGCGTGAAGTGTGACAAGGATCAAGTACTCAATAGAGAATCTATAGTCTCTTACGAGATACAGATGTCCCCGTAATTGATTCGCAAGCATTTGAATTAATTCAAAATCTTTGACCAAAGTGTTTCAAATGTTTGACATTTGGAATTTATACTATGAATATGTTCAAGTATAAATAAAATATTCAGTAAAGGGCAAGTCAATAACTAATGGAGAATCTGTGAGAAAAATAATGGTAGTAATGATAGTTATTTTTCGTTATGGACATCTCATAGAGGGGTTTGTTATTGCAGAATAGTCTATTTGGGAATTATTGAATAAATGATTTAAGTCCAGAGTGTAGTGGGATTTATTTAGTGTAATTAAGTCCCATTAAATGGTAATTAAATTTTATCATGAGATGATAATTAATTTAACCCATCTAAAGCTAGATTTAGTCCTTTGAATCAGACTTAGAGGATATGGATATACAGTGTATAGTAAATTAGATTTTGAACAAGTAGGAGATTGTTAGGAATAGTATCCTCAAAATTAGAATTTATCCTATAAATATTATTTTATTATGAATAAAATTCCTTGTTGAATTTATGTAAATGAGCATATATATACTCCATGTGATTTTCTTTTTGGTAACATCCATGAGATAGGTGTAGTCCTCATACTACAATTTATATGTTTGTTCTAAGTGATTTATGAGATTAACCCGTAGATAGACTTGGAACAAATGGTATAGATTGTTGTTTGAAAAACTTGTAGTCAAAGGCAAGTTTTGACCACTTGTATGCTAAGACTATAACATGACACTTTATACGACTTGTCTTGGTCATTTAGATGGTGATACAAAAGTGTTAGGTTGGTGTGTTTAATAAGATTGATATACTGAGTTGGACCATGTGAGTTACTTATTTTTAGACTACTATCGGAGACGAGTGATTCATGTTGTACTATATGAACGACAACTCTAAATCCTGAGAGTATTCTGGATTTGTGCATGGAATGTTGTTTACTTTGGTGTACAATAAGTACGGTCTTGATAAACGACTAAATTCCCACATATATTAGGTAGCGGAGTAAAGGGTGACAAGGATCAGGTATTTCAATAGGGAATCTATAGTCTCTTACCAGATACATATGTCCCGTTAGTTGATTTGCAAGCATTTGAATTAATTCGGAATATTTGACCAAAGTGTCCCAAGTGTTTAACATTTGGAACTTATATATTGAATATGTTCAAATATAAATGAATTATTCAGTAAAGGGCAGGTCGGTAACTAATGGAGAAGCTGTGAGAAAAATAATAGTAGTAGTTATTATTATTTTTTGTCATGGACATCTCATAGAGGGGTCTGTTGTTGTAAGAACAATATAGATTTTTTTTGGGTAAGTCAGTGAAATATATAGATGAAAGAATATAGTACAACTACAAGGAGCCTACAAAGATGATACAATGTCAATACATAGTCCAAACAAAGTCCATACAAAAAGCAATTAAAGTACAACTAATGAACAAAGAAGGAAACTTAAGCTCAAAAACCCCATTGCTGAAGCAAGGATGCATGGTGATGAGCTCCTCTGAATGAAGGAGCAGCTAGTAAGCGGCTCCTGACCAAACCCGCAATCTCTTCTCATACGGCCGCAAATGATCTGGACTGAGAACGCTGAACCCGAAGGTTGCACTCATACAGTTGCAGAGAGGCAGAGTCGAGCTATGATACTGCTAATCTCTCGCCCCCTGAGATACTGAGCAGCCTAAGTGACGAGGTCGTCCCAAGGAAGGGTAGGCCAAGCAATAGATGTACTCAGAATGATGGAGCTCCAGACCGAGGTAGAAAAAGATCAAGTGAAGAAATGGTTCTCATGAGTCTCATCAGTAGAGCCACAGAGAACACAAACACTCTGAACTCCCAGTGCTCTGAAGTGCTAAAGTCGATCCCAAGTCTAAAGCTGCTTCCGAGAAGCGAGCCAGAGAATTGAGGAGTGCCTCGGTATATGCATCTGAAACCACAGAAGATGATGAATAGTGTCCTTCTCTGTCCTTCTTAGCAACATCTCTCAAGCGGACTTGGTGGTGAATTTCCCGGAAGGGTCACCCAACCACCGGATGGAATCCTCCACACCAACAATTATGTCCCAGATGGGTCGAAGCTCCAAACAATCCTGTGGAAATCTCCACTGACCACCCTTAATAATGGATGGGACCCGAGAATCCCAATGAAACCCAGAAGAGGTGAGCAGTCGAGCAGGGAAGCTCTTCGATAGACGACCACACGGCAGCCAATAATCAGTCCAAAGGGAAGTGTCAAGGCCATCGCATATGACGTGATAGATCACACCAGAGCAGAGGTGGCGGGCCGACAGAAGCTGACGCAAGCACCATGAAGCTGAACCCGTTGCCTGAATCGTCCAGAAGCTCCTCCCTCGAATCCGGTTCAGATGAACCCAGCGCGGCCAGAGCGAGGAAGGGTCAGAAAGTAGGAACCGGATGTGCTTCATAATCGAAGCTGGTTCCACTCAACAAGTTGACGAAGTCCTAGAATCCCCTCTCGCCAAGGGTAACACAAATGCCACCAAGCAACCTTCGCTCCCCCCAGGGTCAGCGAAGAGCCTCGCCAAAGAAACGTCGCTAGTGTCGACTCGATCTTCCTGATCATCGTCTTCGGGAGCATGAAGACCGATGACCAGTAGACCTGAATAGCAAAAGGAACAGACCAGATAAGCTGCATTTGACCAACATATGACAAAGAAGGAGAGGTCCAAAGCCAAATACAGGAGAGGATGCAATCCAGAAGCGGCTTGTAGTCTGCATACCGTAGCCAAGAAGTAATAAGTGGCACTCCCAGATACCGAATCGGGCACTGCCCAAGACTGAATCCCAAAACACCAAGAATGTCCCTCTGGGTCGCAGAATCAACCCCTGCTAGAAAAATAGAACTCTTTGCTGCATTCAAGGAGAGCCCCGAGAGTACAGTAAAGTGGTCCAAAGCCTCACGAACAACTGTAACACTACCCAAATCACCCCGACAGAAGATCATCAGGTCATCAGCAAAGCACAAGTGCGTCAACCCAGTGCGACGGCAGCATGGATGAAAACGAAACTGTGGGTCATCAATAGCATGGCGAAGTAGGCCTCAGAGACCCTCCATAGCAATAACAAACAGATAAGGAGAGAGTGGGTCACCATGACGCACATCTCGACTGAAGCGAAAGAAACCCTCAAGTTTGCCATTGATGGCGATAGAAAAGCGGGCTGTAGAAAGGCACTCTCAGACCCAACCAACCATGACGTCAGGAATCCCCATCCTCATACCGGCTAGAATAAAATCCCAACGGACAGTGTCAAAAGCCTTGCGGATATCAACCTTCAGTGCACAACGAGGCATGACCTAAAGATGATAATCGCGCATCAACTCCTACGTCAACAGAATGCTATCAAAAATCCGATGGCCCGGGACAAAAGCTGTTTGAGCATCATCAATCAACCCAGGAAGGACACCCTTCAACCCATTTACAATGATCTTAGTGATACACTTATAGATCATATTACAACAGAAAATAGGGCGAAAATCGCCAAAAGTCGAGGGAGTCTCCACTTTAGGCACTAGGGATATCCTAGTGGTGTTCAGAGCACCCAGCATGCGCCCTGAGATGAAGAAGGACTGCACGGCCCTGATAACTGCTCCACCGACCACCTTCTAAGCCCTCTTAAAAAAGAGGAAAGCGTAACCATAAGGCTTTGGGGCCCTCTCGTAACCAATGGAAAAGAGAGCATCACGAATCTCGACAGCAGAGATCAGGGAAATAAGCAGGCGAGCCTGCTTCTTAGAAATGCGAGCCTCAAAGGCGTTAGAAACATCCTCAGTCAATGGAGCACCAGGCTCAGTCAACAGCTACTAGAAGAAGGTAACCCCTGTACGAGAGATCAACTACGGATCATATGTCCTCACACCATCCGTGCCGACAATCGACGAAATCCAGCTCTGGGCCTACCAATGGAGAATAGACTGATGGAAGAATCGGGTGCTCTAATCCCCGAGCAAAAGCCATTGAATACGCGACTTCTGACCATAGAACGCCTCCTCATCCTGACACAAATTGGAATACTCACAGTAACAATGACGCTCCTCTAAGCGAAGGGTAGGACTCTCAGGGTCCTCATCCAAGGTCCTCTGGCCCATGGCCCACGCATCACGGGCCACCTCGACTCTAGCCGAAATGTGGCTAAAATGGTGGTTGTTGAGGGCCTTTAACTCACTCTTCAGCAACTTCAGCTTCTGAGTGAGCTGATATATCGGAGTACCCTCAACACAAGTGTCCAAGACTCGTCTAACAGTGGGGAGGAAGTCCTTGTGATTGGGCCCAAAAGTTGAAGAACTTGAAAGGAAGTCTCCTGGCACGATGTTCCCTAAGCCCTCGCACAACAATGGCACTATGATCGAAACAAGCTGACGAGCAAGGATCTCAGCAGATGATACAAGAAAGTCTTGAAGCCTACCCTCACTGACAAGGCACTAGTCAAGTCACTTAAGGATCAAACAATCATTCTTGGCCTCATTAGACCATGTAAAATGAAGTCCCGAAGAAGGGATGGGCGTAAGCCCAACCTCAATAACACACTCCTGAAAATCATCCATATGCCCAGCCCATCGCTCCTGGCCACGCATCTATAAGAGATACTAAGGATGGCATTGAAATCCCCGAGAAGGATCCAAGGCTCACCCGAAAGACTCAAGCTAGTGCTGCGAATATAGTCTCATAAAGCCCGATGAGGTCCCAGCTCATTAAAGTCGTAAATAAAGGTAGCAAGAAAGCTCACAGCTCTAGAAAGATCTGTTAAGAACAGTGTCCTGAAATCCAGATTTATACTGGAGATATTATTTTAATTAATAAATAAAGTTAAAGTTTCAGTCGTTTTCCTAGTTAAATTTGTGTATGTGAGCATTTATACTGCATGTGATTTTCTTTTGGGAGACATCCATAAAATGGGTGTAGTCCTCAGACTACAATTTACATGTTTGTTCTAAGTGATTTATGAGACTAAGGTACAGATAGACTTGGAACAAATGGTATGGATTGTTGTTTGAAAGACTCGTAGTCGAAGACAAGTTTGGACCATATGTATGTTAAGACTATAACGTGACACTTTAGATGACTTGTCTTGGTCATGTGGATGGAGATCCAAAAGTGTTAGGTTAGTGTGTTTAATAAGATTGACACCCTGAGTTCGACCATGTGGGTTACTTATTTCTAGACTACTATCGGAGATGAGTGATTCACGTTGTACTGTTTGAACGATGCTCTAAATCCTGAGGGTATTCCGGACTTGTGCATGGAGCGTTAGTTACTTTGGTGTACTATAAGTAAGGTTTAAACGAATGACCAAAATCCCACGTACACTGGGTAGCGGTGTGAAGTGTGACAAGGATCAGGTATTCAATAGGGAATCTACAGTTTCTTATGAGATACAGATGTCCCCTTAGTTGATTCACAAATATTTGAATAGTTCGGAAACTTTGGCCAAAGTATTCCAAGTGTTTGACATTTGGAATTTATACTATGAATGTATTCAAGTATAAATGAATTATTCAGTGAAGGGCAAGTCGGTAACTAATGGAGAAGCTGTAGTGGTTATATTTATCCTTTGTCATGGACATCTAGTGGAGGGGTTGTTGTCATCAATACAGTCTATTAGGAAGATATCGAACAAATAATTTAAGTCTGGAGTGCTGTGAGATTTATTTAGTGGAATTAAGTCTCATTAAATGGTAATTAAATTATTTCATGAGATGATTAATTTAACCCATTTGGAGCTAGATTTAAATTGTCCCTGAGGTCCCCGCGCAAGCCTTTGTATTTATTGCCATTAAAAAAAATTTAAGAATTAATGAGATGAATTATTTATCCATAGGATGGGTAAATTTAATTTTGCCAAACATTATTCATGAGATGAATAAATATTAAAAATTATAAAATAAAATAATTTTAAAAATTAAAATTCATAAGATGAATTTTTACATGTAGAAAACAAAGCAAAAAAAATAAAAAATAAAAAAAAATCGCAACCCAGCCCACGATTCGCGTGCTCGTGAATGGGCCAATCAGCGTGCGACATGTGTCGCTCGCTGGGTAGCCAGGGGACGATCCGCGTGCATTGGCCGTGGCCAATCAAGACACACCACGTGGCACATTTTTGAATTAAAAAAAATGCGGTTTTTGAACTGTGATGAAACGACGCGTTTTGACTCGGTTTTGTAATGGTACGATGCGTTTTGATGTTAACTGGCGAATCCCACATCGATTAAAATTGGATTTTTTGTTTCGGAATACTCCTATAAATAGAGGTGTTTATTATGAGGTTTGACATTCAAGTTGAAATATTTCTTTAGGGTTTCTGGAATTGTTTCGGAGACCCAGTTGGAGAGAAAAATTTTTGTTGAAATTTTTCTTTCCTCAGTTTAATATTTTTCGGAGCCCACCCTCCGGGCAGTTCAAGGTCATTGCGTAGAAGGTCTCGGGGTCTCGATTTTGAAGAATATTATTGTCTTTCTGGTTTTTCTATTATTGGAGCAACTCTAGATATGTTCTTCTTTCTTTATTCTTTTTTGCTTTTCTATTTATTTACAGTATTCGTTGTTGCATCTGTTTAACTTTATGTGTTATTATAAATGTATTAGAGTAAAAGGCCTGTAGATATAAATTAAGAATTTAGATATGTTAATTTAAATTACGAATTTAAGTCAGTAGATTTAAAATTAGGAATTTTAAATCGACTTTAGGTTTGGAGTTATGAATTCTAAATCCGTTCCCCTGTGTAAACTTTAGAGAGAATTTTTAAATTCATCCCAACAACCGATATTAGGGCAAAGGGTTTATAGAGATATACCTATTCCCGGGAACTCTTGCACGTGAGTTGTCACGAAGCGTGACTCTCCGACCGGGGTCTTATGTAGAGAGAAGAGTCTCCTACTCTAAGTGCTCTAATAGGTGCCTATTGTTGTGACCATAGTTAAGAAATGTGAATCCAATAGTCAGCATCAGAGTTTATTTTTAAACAAAATTCATATCTTTTCCCAATAAGATCATAGATACGACAAGTAAGGAACTAATCCCCTCCCCGAATGAGCTCAACTCTATAAACACCCGGGTCCCAGGCAACTATGATGCGACACCAAGAGGGGAAAACTCCACTGAAAAGAGAGCTCCATCCATCCACACATCGAGCAATCACCATCTCAACATCAGAAGGTTTGGTTTTGGTCTCAACCAATCCAATAACAGATAAACGATTGGAAGATATGCAATTGCGAATAGCATGAGAAGAGTCGGGGTTATTAAGCCCCCTAATGTTCCAACGTCCCACCACCATTACGAAACAATCAAGAGAGAACATGGCCCACACGCTTGGCCGCATGAGTAAGCGGCCTCCTCGGGGCCTCCATGGTAACCTCAACACACGGGGAAGTGGAGGTGTCTGACAAACTCTCAAATCGGTTCAACACGTCAAGGCTTGGCACACTAGCCGACCGGTTCAAAGTATAAACAATAGGGGTAGCGACCCCAAGAATAACATCTTAGGCCCCCTCCACCTCAATGGGAACATCCGCTGTCTCCGAATCACGGACGTCACAAAGAGGAGAGGAAATAGGTAAAAATCAGCAAGAGTCCGTGGTGAAAGAGAAACAGATCCAGAATAAAAAAAAACAGTACGGGTGCTAACACCCTCCTCCCTAACATCCAGGACAACCGCCCCCCCTTAGCTTAGCATCAACCCTCCACTGCCCGCTAGGCTCAGTCGGAACCCCGGCCTCTCCCCAGCCTACATCCATCTCAAGAGACCCAAAACCGATCCCACATCCAACATCCCTTGAAGAAAGCCCCTCCAAAGCGAGCCCATTTCCTCTAGAAATAAAAAGAGAGAGTGCACTAGAGGGAAGCCCTTGCAAAACAGGCCCATTCTCTCGATGACTAGAAAAAAAAAAAGTTCCCTAGAGGAAAGCCCCTCCAAAGCGGGCCCATTTCCTCTAGAAGTAGGAAGAGAACAGGTACTAGTGGGACGCCCCTCCAAAATGGGCCCAATCCCCCCAGAATAGCATCTCGTGAAGGCAGCCCCTCCAAAGTAACCTCACACTCACTAGAAGTAATGAAAGGCTCACTAAGGAAAAGCCCCTCCAAAACGGGCCCATTCCCCCTAGTGGTAGCTATGTGTGAAGAACTAGAGATAAGTCCCTCCAAAATGGGCCCATTCCCCCTAATGGTAGCTATGTGCCAAGAATTAGAGGAATGCCCCTACAAGACGGGCCCATTCCTCTAGCACGAGACATAGGAGCTGCATTAGGGGAAAGCCCCTCCTAAACGGGCCCATTTCCCCTAGAAGTATATATCCCAGCTGGACAAGAAGAGTAAAAATGGCCCAGCCTAGAAGGAGAAGACCACGGCCCCGTATTGGGCCCAGGTCAAGAGGCGCGCGGCCTGGTGATAGGCGGCCCAGCTATCAGCCCAAAAGCGTGTGCTACCTCTAATACACTCCTTGGCCTAGTTGACCCACTCCCATGCCCCACGTCACCTCCCCTTGGCCCAACATCAATCCCCACTTCATCCTCTTCCCTTGGCCCAACATTAGGCCCATGGCTTCCTCTTTGTGAAATTGAAGGCCCAGTAATGATCGGCCCAAACTCAGCCCCTTCTTCCTCATATTGAGGCCCAATAGCCACGAGCCCAGGTGTGGGCCGTGGCACCTCAACCCCAGCAGCATCGTCCCCCACCCCCTTGTGGCGGCGATTTCTCCGGCGCTGCGGGTGTCCAGCCACCCCCACCGGAACAATATCAGGTTCCGTAAAATTTGGAGTGTAAGTATGTCCAAAAACGCGACATTTCCGACATACTTTTGGCATCCCTTCAAACCTGACTTTTACCGGAAGGAGTCGATCATTGTATTCAACCATCAATTGTTTCGGAGGTTCCACCCAAGTGTCAATTTGGACACAAATACGAGCATAGCTCACCATAGTGTCCTTAAGTGTCGGTTGGTCCATGAAAAGAGGATGCCTACTCCACTAGCTATCGAACTCAAAGAACGTTCCGACCATAGAGAGGCCAGAAGGCCATGTAATTGGATCCAAACAGAGATCTTAGGCAAGTCACTTGAAAGGACAAAATCTGGCCGCCAGCGTTCAAGAGAGAGATAGTGTCCGTTAAGGGTCCATGGGCCACCCCGAAGAGCAAGGTCTGACTCAGCTATTAACTTAAATTGGAAGTAATAAACCTCCTTATCGCCAATTACGCATTCAAGGCCTTTCAATCCCCAAAGGAATTTAGCAAGAGCGACACATCCAGAGTGGGCAACTTGGCCCCCAATTATTTGGCCCACAAGACACCGTCCCCATTTCTCAAGACCATGGTCGTAAAGATTTCACCATTAACGAGTCTAGGGGGAATAAACTGAAGAGAACCACTCGGAGAGGCTGAACCCGCAATTTCAGCCCACGAATGAGACCCCGAACCCGAGGGTCTAACATCCAGACTCGGGTTTTGGCCATGAAACGAGTGCGCTGTACACATGGTGCACTCTAAACAACAAAGAAAGCGAGAACTTGTAATAAGAAACGAAATATTGATGCAACAACTTTGTAACTACTCAACAAAGAGAACTTCAATGCAAGTTACCCAAAAACCACCACTAATACCTCCACCGTGCACCACCGTACAATAGAATGAAGGAAAGTACACCAAAGCAAGAAGAAACAAACAAGACATGAAGCCTCATCAATGGTGAAAATCATCCCTTGTTTTCGGGAAAAACAGGGACCAAGAAGAAGACCAAGAAATCCCACCTATACATCGACATGGAATCAACAATGGAGAAAGAAAAGGTAGAGAAGATGATTTCGTACAGGTAAGTGCTCCACACGACGAGAAATTCAGATGAATTTCAATAGAAAAGAGAAACCCGAGGAGAGAGAAAATGACACCACCATTAACTCCAGATCAAGAAGCAAGAAAACCATTACAATCGGAGCATCCAGATAGATGAAAGATGAGATCCAGGAAAGATGGCACTGGAATAAGCGTCCTACGCAACCATCAACACCCACCGTAAACGCCCTCACTTACATGCGTTTACCGCCCTCAAGCCAGTGATTGGAATGATGCCCTGATCACCCTATAACAAAGAGGAGATTACGAGGAGTCCAAAACTGGTTTTGTCCCCTCTGTATGATCTTCCACGCTCCCGCACGCACCGGGAAAAGTCGTAGCGTTGAAAAATTTCGCGCCCACACTCCACACAGAAGCTCCACGCGCCGCCTGCGAGAAATCACCCTTTGAGAGCATCTCTCTCTAGTTTCTCTCTCTAGAAATTACAAATGATCCCTCCCTCACACTGAACAAACAAGCTGCCATCGACGTTCAAACTTAACAGGAAAGGAGAGGATAACTCACTGAAAATTGCCACAATGTCTGTTGTAAGAATAGTCTATTTAGAAAATATCGAATACATGATTTAAGTCTAGAGTGTAGTAGGATTTATTTAGTGGAATTAAGTTTTATTAAATGGTAATTAAATTTTATTAGAGATGGTAATTAATTTAACTTATTTGGAGCTAGATTTAAATTATTCCTAAGGTCCCTACGCAAGCCTCTGTTTTTATTAATATTGGAAAAATATTAAAGAATTCATGAGATGAGCAAATTTAAATTTGTCAAATATTATTCATGAGATGAATAAAAGTTAAAAATTATAAAAAAAAATAATTTTAAAAATTAAAAATTTTATGGAATGAAATTTTACATGTGGGAAACAAAGCCAAATTTTTTTTTTGAGAAATCACATTTACACAGGCACGATCCGTGTATATCGAAGGCAGCCAATCAGCGCGTGACATGTATCGCGCACTGGGTGCCTAAGGGGAGATCCTCATGCTTCGTGACGGACCAATTGCATGCCGCCACGTGGCATGTGATGACAAGGCGGTAGCGCAAGAGTTGAAACGATGCATTTTTACTATGTTTTTTGGTTAAAATGCCGCGTTTGTGTTATATTGACTCGTCCCACATTGAAACTTTAGGATTTTTTCACTCTGCAATTTTACTATAAATAAAGGTACTGATTTTATAGTTTGGAATCCAATTGAATACAAAATAAAAGGTTTCTGAAAGTGTTGACTTTCGGAGATCTAATTAGAGAGAAAATTTTCCTTTAAAAATTTTCTTTCTTTAGTTTAATATTTTTCGGAGCTCACTCTCCTGGCGTTTTGAGGTGATTGCGCAGAAGGTTTCTGGGTCTCGGCATTCTTTATTAACATTCTGGTATTCTTTATTTTGGAGCAATTCCAGTTATTATTCTTTCATTCTCTTTTAGTTTTTCGCTTTTCTATGCTAGTTTTAATTCAAGTTATTATTATGAATATATTAGAGTAGAGGCATGTAGATTTAAAATTAGAAATTTTAAATCAACTTTAGATTTAAAATTAATAATTTTAAACCCTTTTGCTGCGTTAACTTTATCAAATTAGGAAAATTTTTTGAAATTCATCCTAACAAATCTATCAAATTTCAAGAAAAGACATCGGGTTGATAAAATTTTGAAACCTCAATGTATCCCCTGTATGTATTTTTAACAAGGTACCTAAGCGATATTTTCCTAATAAACATATATTTAAAAAGAGCATTTTTCGCAAAGAAAACTATAATCTTTAAATAGTTTTTTGGTGCTTA
Organism: Simmondsia chinensis; assembly: GCA_018398585.1. NCBI lineage: Eukaryota > Viridiplantae > Streptophyta > Magnoliopsida > Caryophyllales > Simmondsiaceae > Simmondsia > Simmondsia chinensis. The sequence goes on from JAGTTD010000018.1 coordinate 8,202,675, forward strand.
GTTTGATGTAAACATTATTTTTTAATTATAGCATTCACCATAGTGTCAATAAATAAAGATTTTTCAAATATAAAATATTGCTTAGGAATGAAAATCAAATTGAACCACATAATTCTCTCAAGGATTTGGAGTTGATTGATCATTCTTCGTCCAATTCTTGTCTGACACTGTTACCTTTAGTGATCTATGATCTCGTCTAGTTAATTTGGTATGATCCATATTGAAACTGACATATACCTTCGAAATTTTTGAGTTTCTTGGAATAATGACTTCTCCCTTTCAAAAGAGAAGTCATTTTCCCCCATTTAAGGGGAAAGCATTTCCTTCGGAAAATCTTTTCTGTCACAAAACTAATGCCCAACAACGAAAAAGGGGAAAACCAATTTTGAGAATGTGTTTTTCGCTCAAAACAAACGGAGCCTAAATCAAGCTCAATTATTGTTTCTTCCATTTTAGTTTTCCTAAGCCCATGCTTGGCCCCGACCATGATAAGCCCAAGCGTGTAACCAAAATTGCCATGCTCAAATTGTTTTCTTTTTCTTTTGGCCCTTTCATATTCTAGCCAATTCTCTTTTTCTCAATGGATATAAGATTTTCAACTGCTAAATCCTAGCAAGTAGCAATACCATCACTTCCCTCTCTCTCCACCTGCATGACTTATACCCCTCTCTCTCATCCCCACTGGAGGCGCTGGAACCTCCCCTAGGACCTCAGGCGGATGTCCATTACAGAGGCTACATCACCACGCCACTTACCTGTGAACGATGCCTGGAACCAAATTGACATCGACTGTTGCGAGCCGCTGCTGCAAGCCATTGGCTTTCAATGCCTTCGAAACATGGAGTTTCATCTCTGCCGATGCTCTTTCGCAACAAATCCATCAACAAAATTAATTGGTTAGGCAGCCCCGCCTGGGTTCAGCCGTGATTGGTGATGACCACTTACCAAAATGTTAAGATTTTTTCAAATGCAGTTTTTTTTAAACAATTCCTTATTTTCCTTAATACATGGGGGCCGAGACCATGCTCCCACACCAACCGTTGATGTCGGGGGTGGAGCGCAACCGCCGCCAAAAACATTTTCGTGGTCTGATTTCGAACGTCTCTTTAGTTTGTTTAATTAGTATTATTATTTTTGGTCATGTTAAGTAAATGTCTCAAAATTACGTGGCGTATTAAGGAGAAGGGCCGTGGAGAGCCCGATCGATCGGGTGGAGCTTGATCGATCGGGAAAGTTACGTAAAAGAAGGACGCGTCCAGAGAGCAGGCCGATCGATCGGTGAGGAACCGATCGATCGGGACTCCCCGCTCGATTGGGAAACAGGGTTTCTGCCCACCTATAAATACGGACGAGGGTACGTCACAAAATTTATCCAAATCATAAGAGGTATTTCCCTTGCGGCGCCACACCAATAAATTGAGAGTGTGAGAGAATATTGTAATTCTTCTTCTTCTTTTGATTCAATAATAAAAGCTCCGATCTTCGCCCGTGGTTTTCTCCCCTTTCGATTGTAAAGGGGTTTCCACGTAAATCATTGTGTCTATTGTTTCGTTTCTCTTTTAGTCCGATTGTTTCTCGTTATTGTCGTGGTATTTGATTCGTTTGAGATCCGAGTATATTGTTTATTTCCGCACAAATTGGTATCAGAGCTTGGTTCTACGAATTGATACAATGGCGTCAGGTATTAAAACCGAGGTTGAGAAATTCAATGGTCAGGGAAGCTTTAGCTTATGGTAAGTCCGTGTGAAAGGACTCCTGACTCAGAGCGGCTTGAAGAAAGCACTGGAGGGGAAAGATAAGAAACCAGAAACTTTGACTGAGGCACAATGGGAAGAGTTGGATGAGAAGGCTCTCACGACTATACAGATGTGTTTGGCTGACGATGTTCTGTCAGAAGTCTTGGAGATTAAAACCGCAAAGGAGTTATGGGAGAAATTGTTAGACATGTTTTGCCACAAGTCAATCTCCAACAAACTCGCAGTGAAGCGGCAGTTGTACACTGTTCTAATGACAGAAGGTACATCTCTTAAGAACCATCTTAGCAAATTTACCTCAATTATACATGAATTAAAGGCTTTGGATGATGTCCCTAAGGACGAGGATCAACCTATGATATTACTCTGTTCGCTCTCTAATTCGTATAAGGGCTTCATAGAAAGCATGATATACTGGGGTAGGCCAACCATTATTGTAGATGAGGTAAAAAGAAACCTTGTGAGTAAAGAGCGGGTAGATAAGGAATTATCTGACTCGGTGAATGACTCGGGTAGTGGTTTGCATGTGAGAGGTAGACCAGAACGTAGGGGATCCAATGGTGGGAATAAGTCTAGGTCCAAATCTAGACATAAGAACCTGTCGTGTCACTATTGTCATAAGAAAGGGCACATAAAGAAAGACTGTTACAAATATAAGAACAAATCAAAAGAGGGTAACAGGGGTGACCAGGGTAAAGACAAGTCCGCTAAGGCTAGTGTTGTAGAGGAAGGTAGTGAAGGGGAATTTCTATTAGTTGCTGATTCTCAGTCCAAGTTGAAAGATAAGTGAGTCATGGATTCGGGTTGTTCGTTTCATGTTACTCCAAACAGAGACTGGTTCTCCACGTATAAGTCTATACAAGGTGGGGTTGTCTTGATGGGCAATGATGCTGCTTGTACGGTAGTGGGAGTTGGAACAGTCCGTGTGAGAATGTATGATGGAACTATTAGAACCTTAAGTGATGTTCGTCACATCCCGGATTTGAAAAAGAACTTGATTTCTCTAGGTACCCTTGAGTCTAATGGGTACAAGTACACTGCTGAAGGTGGAGTCATGCGGGTCAGTAAGGGTGCTTTAATTGTGATGAAAGGAAATAGGGTTGGTACTTTGTATGAGCTTGCAGGTACAACCGTGACAGGTGTGGTTGCTGTTTTCACATCTGCTATGACAGATGCAGAAATCACAAGACTATGGCACATGAGAATGGGTCATATTGGTGACAAAGCATTGTCTGAGCTGAGTAAGAGGGGACTTCTTTGTGGTCAGTCAACAGGACTGATGGAATTCTGTGAGCACTGAATTTATGGGAAGCAGAAGAGAGTCAGCTTCAAGTCAGCAGTGCATCAGACCAAGGGAACGTTAGACTACATTTATTATGATATGTGGGGACCATCCAGAGTGGTTTCTAAAGGTGGGTCCAGGTATCTTCTAACGTTCACTGATGACTACTCACGTAAAGTTTGGGTCTATTTTCTGAAGCAGAAAAATGAAGTGTATGATATCTTCAAGAAGTGGAAAATTCTGCTTGAAAAACAGACAGGGAAGCCGATCAAGAGGTTGAGGACTGATAATGGTCTTGAGTTTGTCGAAGGGGACTTCACTAAATTTTGTGAAGATCAGGGCATAGTCAGACACAGGACATGTACAGGTCAACCTCTGCAAAATGGAGTGGCTGAAAGGTTAAACAGGACGTTACTTGAGAAGGCTCGATGTATGCTTTCTAATGCAGGTTTAAAGAGAGAATGGTGGGCAGAAGCAGTTAGCATGGCTTGCTACCTTGTGAACAAGACACCGCATTCTTCATTACAGATGAAGACTCCTGAGGAGGTATGGTCTGGTTCAACTTATGATTATTCTCAGATTAAAGTTTTTGGTTGTCCTGCATATGCATATGTTAATGATGGAAAGCTTGAGCCTAGGGCCAAGAAGTGCATCTTTCTTGGTTATACGTCAGGTGTGAAGGGATATAGATTGTGGGATCCATGTGCTCAGAAGTTTCTGACTAGTAGAGATGTTACTTTCGATGAGTCTGCTCTAATTAATCCACCACACACACCCTCCATTGACAGAGATTCAGTTCAGGTTGAGACCCTTGATGTTACAGAGATACGGTCATATCAGCAGATTGTTCAGCTAGAGAGTATTCCAGCACCTCAGGTACGGGTTTCTGATGTTGTAACTGATAATGCAGAAATAGGTCAGCAGGTGGAGAATAATACTATTGCTGGTGGTAGACCGAGGCGACAGATCAGGCCTCCAGAGAGGTATGGGTATGAGGAAATGATTGCCTATGCTCTCACTACTGCTAAGACATTAGATGACAGTGAGCCGACTTCATATATAGAGGCTGTATCGAGATCAGATGCTGAGAAATGGCTTGTTGCTATGAATGAGGAGATGCAGTCTCTTCATAAAAATCATACTTGGGAACTGCTGAAGCCTCCAACAGGGAAAAGACTAGCTGGATGCAAGTGGGTCTTCAAGAGAAAAGAAGGCATTCCTGGAGTTGAAGATGCAAGGTACAAGGCACGTTTGGTAGCTAAAGGCTACAATCAGGTACAAGGTGTTGATTTTCATGATATTTTCTCACCTGTAGTTACACATACTTCGATTCGTGCATTATTGTCTTTGGTTGCCATGTATGACTTTGAACTTGAACAATTGGATGTAAAAACTGCATTCTTGCATGGTGAACTAGAAGAGAGTATCTTTATGCATCAGCCCGAGGGTTTTGTTGTTGAAGGAAAAGAAGATCATGTGTGCTTGCTTAAAAGGTCTTTATATGGTTTAAAGCAATCTCCTAGGCAGTGGTATAGGAGATTTGATCAGTTCATGACAAGTCATGATTACATCAGGAGTAAGTACGACAGTTGTGTGTACATCAGAAAGACAGATTTAGGCTTTCTTTATTTGCTTTTGTACGTTGATGATATGTTGATTGTAGCATGAGATATGAAAGATGTCGATAACTTGAAATCAATGCTGAAGAGTGAATTTAAGATGAAGGATCTTGGAGCAGCTAAGAAGATATTAGGCATGAAAATTCGTAGAGATCGAGAAGCTGCAAAATTATACTTGTCTCAGGAGAAGTATATTCAGAAGGTGTTAGACAGGTTTCATATGAAGGATGCTAACTCGGTTAGCACGCCCTTAGCAGCTCATTTCAGACTCTCAGCATTAGATTCACCTCAGACTGAGGAGGACGTCAGGTACATGTCTCATATTCCTTATTCTAGTGCAGTGGACAGTATTATGTATGCGATGGTTTGCACGCGTCCAGATATTGCTTTTGCAGTGAGCAGAGTTAGTAGGTACATGGCGAATCTGGGCAGAGAACATTGGCATGCAATAAAGTGGATTCTCAGGTATCTTCGTGGAACCTCTGATTGTGTTTGGAATATGGGAAATGTAAGTATTGTTTGGTTGGGTATGTAGATTCTAATTATGGTAGAGACCTTGATAAGAGGAAGTCCACGTCCGGGTATGTGTTTTGTTTAGGTGACACAGCTATCAGTTGGAGAGCGTGTTTACAGCTTGTTACAGCATAGTCTACTACTGAGGTCGAGTACATGGCAGTAACAGAAGCATTCAAAGAAGCCGTCTGGTTGAGAGGATTGATCAGTGAAATCAGTGTCGAGCAGGGGTCAGTTAGAGTATATTGTGATAGTCAGTCCGCTATTCACCTAGCGAAAGATCAGATGACTCATCACGACCGAACGAAACATATAGATGTGAAGCATCACTTTATCAGAGATCTGATTGACGAGCGGAAGGTGGAGTTGAGGAAGATTGGGACTAAAGAGAGCCCAGCTGACATGTTCAAAAAAGTTCTACCAGGAAGCAAGTTCGAGCATTGCTCGAATTTGGTGGGTCTTTCAGTTTGATGTATGTTAGCCCCGGTTGAGGGGGTGTTTGTGGAGAAGATGGAGTTGTTTTATTGTTGATGTTAATTTTGAGCCAAGGTGGAGATTTGTTAGGTAAATTTCTCAAAATTACTTGGCGTATTAAGGAGAAGGGCCGTGGAGAGCCCGATCGAAATGGTGGAGCTCGATCGATCGGGAAAGTTACGCAAAAGAGGGACACGTCCAGAGAGCAGGCCGATCGATCAGTGAGAAACCGATCAATCGCTACCCCGATCGATCGGGAAACAGAGTTTATGCGCACCTATAAATACGAACGAGGGTTCGTCACAAAATTTATCCAAAGTAAAAGAGAGGTATTTCCCTTGCGGTGCCGCACCAATAAATTGAGAGTGTGAGAGAATATTGTAATTCTTCTTCTTCTTTTGATTCAATAATAAAAGCTCCGATCTTCGCCTGTGGTTTTCTCACCTTTCGATTGTAAAGGGGTTTCCACGTAAATAATTGTGTCTATTGTTTTGTTTCTCTTTTAGTCCGATTGTTTCTCGTTATTGTAGTGGTATTTGATTCATTTGAGATCCGAGTATATTGTTTATTTCCGCAAAGGTCATCATCAGCATGACGTTCCATAGCCGGTGGTTTAATGCCGAAGCATCATTGCCGCAATATAGTATTGTCGTCCGTGCTCGACGTGAGTTCTTGCGAATCAGCAAGGAATTGAAGCGTGCGCTATTTTATCTAAACATTGTACAGATTTGATATATTGGATTTCGTGAAAATCTAACGTCCTTTTTTTTAAGGTCTAACCATGTATCCGCATTCCAATTACTCACAATAAATGACTTTAGATTGTTGGAAAAATAAAAGAAGAGTGATTAGAACTTATCTAAAAAGGCGAAGATTTTTTGCCGTGCCATGGAGTTTACCTCTACCATAAAGTTGTTTATGCCTCGCACTGATACAATGGGACCATAAGGCGCTCCAACCCCAGGGTTAACACGATGCCCAAAACCCCCGCATACTCGAGGATCAGCGAACTAGATTACACCCCATTTTTTCTCAATTATACCAAGGAGAGAAAGAGATAGAATTTTTGTGTATCTTATATAGGCTTCAATAAGACTTTTGCAAGTGCTATGAGATAATGGAGACATTCAATGGCAATAATCAATAGGCCTAATTCAATGCTTAGAATAATCAAAATGGTAACCAATGGTCATATAATAAAAACATTGGGTTATTAAATTTTATGTGGGAAAAATTTCCCACACTAAAATTGAAGCATATCTAACAACTGCTATTTTCATTTTAAAAATTTAAATAGTTATAAGGAAATTTATGTTTAGATTCTTGTGATTTATCCAATTTGTGAATTAGTCAATTTTTCCCTTATAAATGGTCTATCTATCATATATTTAAGGAAATCTATTTGAGCAACTATATATTTGTAAATGCCAAGAAGTACCGTCTCACTTTCCCTGATACATAGAATAATGATAGACACATTTTTCATTTGAGGAGTATTTTATTTCACATTCATTTGAGTAATGGCTAAGGTAGAACATAACCTGTTCAAACCTTTGCTCATTGTCTTATACAAGCAAACAACCAACGGATTCCTCGGAAGCAAAGACATAAATCTTCAAAGGTTTGCCCTACTTTAGTGGAATAAGAATTGGGGGCCTAATCAAGTACTCCTTGATGGCCTCGAAGGTTGCTTGATGTAGCTCCCCCTCACTTGAAGTCCTTCTCAAATTTGAGCCTTAGTAGTGGAGACAAGACTTTTATTTTTCCCGCGACATTTGAGATAAAACGCCCTAGGAAATTAACCTTCCCTAGGAAGCGTTGAAGCTCCTTTTTATTTGAAGATGGTTTGGCCTCTTGGATGGCCTTAGACTTATTAATATCCATCTCGATGCCCATTTGGTGCACCAAAAAACCCAGAAAGTTTCCAGCACGCACCCCTAAAGCACACTTTAATGGATTCATCTTGAGGTTATGGGCTCTCATTCTAGAGAACGTGCCCCTCAAGTGTTCCAAGTGTTTAACCTGGGATTTGATTTGACCACTATATCATTTATATATACTTTTATGGTCTTGTCAATGAGATCATGAAAGATCATGTTCATGGTTCTTTGGTAGGTGGTGCCAAAGTTCTTCAAACCAAATGGCATAGCCACCCCACTCAAACATCCCTATTAACCTAGGACACCTGAATTTCGTCTTATGGGTATCTTTCGAAACAATCATAACTTGGTAGTACCCACAGTAGCCATCCATGAAGGACAAGACTCATGCCTCGAGGCTAAGTCAGTGATCATATCAACAATAGGCATTAGGTATTCATCTTTCAGGGTGGTTACTTTCAGATCCTTGAAGTCAATAGAGACCTTTAATAACTAACCACTCATGGAGAGTGGTGGTATAACTTATATATCAACAAGGTCCCGTGGGCCACATTTGGTGGTCCCTTCTACCAGTGACGGGTCCCTTGGCAACTCTCCTCTCTTCTTCAATCTTGTGCCTGCCGTCGGTCGGCCGTGGGGGCGTGCGGTGGTGTCGCGGCTCTTCTCCCTCTCACAATCTCTCTTGTGACCTCTTCCCTCTCTCTCTCTCTCTCATTTTTAGAGCTTTTCGCGTAAGTCTTCTCGTGCTTACTACTTGGATTTTTTCTTGGTGGCTGTTGTGTGCGGGTCTTGGGCCGGTGGTGCTTGTGGGTGACAGCTGCAGCCTTAGGGGGGTGGCCTAAACCCTAATTTCTTTGTTAGGGTTTCCTATTGTGTTCGCTGTTTTGTTTATATTTACATATCATGATTGTGGTGCATGAGGATACTGCTGTGGCTGGCCAATCGGGACCTGTTGAGTGTGACACGAAGCCGCCTACTTGGGGGGACCGGGTTCACTCTACGTCAGGTAACTTGCTCCAGTACGTATCCCCCATTCATGTTGATGGCAAGATGATAGGGGTTGTGCAGCGTGAGGTTTTCACTTCTGGAAATGAGAAGTGGGAACGCTGTCTGGTGGGTTTTTTGGTTGGGATGGGGTTGGATTATTTCTGAGCTCAGGAGATTGTGAGCCTTCTTTAGGGTAGTAGAGGACTTGATTGTGTGCTCTCTTATGGGGAGGTATATATGTTTCGATTTCGCACCAAAGCGCAAGCCGAAAGTATTCTCTTAGATGGTCCTTGGTTCTTCAAGGGTGTATGCATGTCTCTTCATCTCTGGAATGAGGGACTTGTACTTAGAAAGGATTGTTTGACTGCCCCACTATGGGTTGGCATTTTGGGGCTTCCTCTTACTCCTTAGAAGCCCCCAGGGATTAGCAATGCATGCAGCACTATTGGTGTCCTCTTGTTTATGGAAAGGGTGACAGCTGATTGTACTCTGTCATGCTATAATTGAGTATGTGTGGAGATTGAGGCTAAGGCTCCTATCCTTAAGGAGACTTATATCGACATTGATGGTGACTAGATTAAACTAAGTATTACATGTGAGACCTTGCCTAAGCGCTGTGCGGCATGTTTAGTCTTTGGGCACTCATGTTCGCCCCTTAGTGCTCGGGATGGACCTACCATGGCTATGCCTGTGGTGGGGCAGAGGAAGAAACGAAAAAATAAGAAGAAACAGGGTGTTGAGGCTACGAGTGGGCCCGTTGGCTGCGCACCGGGTGGGGCGCCATTGCCGGCGCTTGTACTACTGCAGGTGAGTGGTGTTTCGGTGGTAGCCGAGGGCGGCTAGTGCTCCGAATGGGTGGTATTTTGAGGGTGCACGAGGTGGGGTGCCATTACCGGCTATAGCCGGTGGGGCGGCTGGTGCTCCAAGTCTCATGATCATGGGTGGTTTGAGGGCTGTGGAGGAAGGAATGCAAGGGGTGCTACAGACCCTTGTTGTTGGTGGTAGGCCACCTGCTAGTGGTGGCTGCAAGGTGGGGGCTGGGCGCACGGGCCCTGCCCAGTGGGGAGGATAGGGCTCTCGCTCTCCCTCTACTCGGCCCATGTCTAGGCTGGGCCCAGCGTAGATGCCCACTGTGGCGCTTGCCCAAGCCCACTCTGGGCCTACAATAGGCCCACAAGCTCGGGCCTGGCATTGCACCCCCACTATAGTGGGCGTGGCGAGGCTGCCTTGCAGCTCAGCCGTGGGTACTGGAGGGTAGACCACATCGGTCTCGCCCACAAAGTCATCTCGTCCTGAGGCGTGCGTGCTCATGCCACTAGCGGGTCCCGTGTTCCTCGCTCCAGCTCTAATTCTATTACTAATGTTCATGAGAGTGGTTCGTCTGAGGATTTGGACCGAGCTATTAATTGTTATGAGATTGAGGTGGGCTAAGATGCCCTTGTCGGGATTATAGAGCCTACCACTTGCATTGAGGACCGATCCGAGATGATAGTGCCTAGTGTTGAATAGCGGAATCGGTTTTCTCTCTTGTCCGAGGAACGTAGGGGTGTGACCTCTACTTCTCATTGTGTATCGCATCCTTCTTCTGTTGGTCATAATGTTACACACTCCATTGCTGCCTATGGTGGCCGTGGGGACCGTGGGTCACATTAGTTTCCTGTCTCCAATGATAGGTTGCTGGAATGTGAGGCGGTTTAATAACCCTAATACTATTCATGCTATTTGAGATTGAGCTCATGAGGCATCATAATTTTTATGCTAAGCTGACTAAGTATACTTTTTCTCAAGATAAGGTGGAGTATTTGGGTCACATTATCTCTTCTGCTGGTGTAGCCACTGATACAGCTGAGATTGAAGCAATGAGAAAATGGCCAACACCTGTTTCCCTTAAGTAATTGAGAGGTTTTTTTGGGATTGATTGGTTATTATCGGAAGTTTGTAGTAGGTTATGGTATGATTGGTAAACCACTAACTGATCTCCTCGAGAAAGATGCCTACCAATGGTCTGAAAGAGCTTAGGAAGCATTTGAAAAATTAAAGATGGCAATGTGTTTAGCCACCGTGCTTATTATACCTGATTTCAACATTCCTTTTACGTTGGAGACAGATACCAGTGGGACTGGAGTGGGAGCAATTCTATCCCAAAGGGGGAGACCAGTGGCCTATTTGAGTCAAGGCCTTAGCCTAAAACACACGAGCTTGTCCATTTACAAGAAAGAGTATTTAGCAATCCTCTTGGGAGTAAAGAAGTGGAGGAATTACTAGGAGGGACATCACTTCATTATCAGAACTGACCATCAAAGTCTTAAATACTTATCGGAGCAAAAGATCACTACAAGTGTGCAGCGAAGGGGACTCATGAAGATGTTGGGACTAGATTACTCAATTGAGTACTTACAGGGCAGAGAGAACTTAGCTGCTGATGCTTTGTCATGCATGCAGGAAGGGATAGAATCAGCCTCATGCTCTGCCATTTCTCTTGTTTTTCCTTATTGGATGGATGAGGTGCATAGGTCTTATGATGGTGATAGCTTTGCTCAGAAGTGTATCACAGCCTTTAGCATCAAGAGCAGCTCCCGTGATGCAGATTCTGATGTAACAGTTGCTAATGGAATTGTGAGACTAAAAGGGAAAGTGTACATTGGTTCATTGACTGATTTGAGGAGACAAATAATTGTGGCTTCACATAGTTTTGCTTAGAGTGGGCACTCTGGTATTGAAGAAACGTATCATAGGATGAGACAGTAGTTCCAATGGCCTGTCATGAGGAGGGATGTTGTGGAATTAGTTCAAGCTTGTGATGTTTATCAGCGTACTAAAACCAATCATACACATTACCAAGGGTTGCTACAGCCTTTGCCCATTCCAGATAGAGCTTGGCAACACATAAGTATGGATTTTATTGAGGGGTTGCTCAAGTTAGAAGGGAAGGAGGTAATTTGGGTAATAGTGGATTAGTTACCAAGTTTGGGCACTTCATAACTTTAAATTATCCCATTTCAGCTAAAAAAACTTGCTAAGATGTTCTTGGACAACATCTACAAGCTCCATGGGTTGCCTCAATCTATTATTCCTGATTGGGATAGATTGTTCACAAGTCATTTCTGGCATGTGTTATTTGTGTTGCTTGGATCTTCTTTGCCCTTGAGCTCAGCCTATCACCCACAAACAGATGGGCAAACTGAGAGAGTAAATTAATGCTTGGAACAATATTTGAGGAGCATGACCTTCAGCTATCCCAAACAATGGCATAGGTGGTTGTCCTTGGCAGAATTATGGCATACCTCTCATGCTCATTCTGCTCTTGGAACCACTCCTTTTAAGGCTCTATATGGCTATGATCCTCCATCTCCAATGCTGTTGCAAGGAGCTACTTCTTCTGTTACTAAAATTAATGAATTGCTACTTCAAAGGAAGCAATTGGTGCAGTAGCTGAAAGATAACTTGCAATTGGCACAAGCTATGATGAAATTCTATGTTGACAAGAAGCGTACTGATAAGACTTTTCAAGTGGGAGATCTCTTTGACTTGAAGTTGCAACCTCACAGGCAGGCTAGTGTAGCGGTGCGCGAGAATGTGAAGCTGAGTGCTTGTTATTTTGGGCCTTAAAAAGTGTTGGAAAAGGTGGAAAGAGTTGTTTATCGTTTAGAGATGCCCCCAGACTCTTATGTCCACGCAGTTTTCCACATTTCCCTTCTGAAGCAGCATGTAGCTTATGGTAAGATCAGTTCAAAATCACCCCCTGAAACAACAGCCAGTGGTGATATCTTGCAGGGATTAGTAGCTATCTTGAATTCACGTGTGGTTTAACAGCAGAACAACGAAGTTCAGGAGGTGTTGATGCTATGGGCTAATTTCGATTGTAAAGATGCCACTTAGGAGAGATTGAGCTTCATCAAGAGTCAATTTCCAGTCTTTCATTCTTGAGTCAAGAATGTTCTGAAGAGGGAATATTGTTATGATTGAGGTTGTAAGAGGTTTTAGCATTGGCAATTCTTGCAAATGTTTTGAATAAGGTTTTGGCGGGAAGGCTTTAGTTAGTTAAGTCGGTTAAGCTTTTGTCCTTATTCATTGTATTGCTAGATATTCTTGATCAACCGACTTAGCTAAGGTTTTAGTATAAATAAGTTATTCATTCTTGTAATTAGATTCATTAGATTGAATACATTTGGATTCTTCTCCCTCAACCCTAACTCTCAATTTCTTTGCTTCTCATCTCAAATTCTCTACTTCTCAACTCTAATTCCTCTTCTATCCTAGGTTATGATTCAAGATTGATCTTAAATCATAACACAGAAGGCTTTAGATTCTGATCCTGAGTGTATGGTCCTTCGGGCAGAGGAGCGCCGTTTATCTTAGGAGTATTCGAGATTGTGTAGGGATGATAGGGTTTCTACCATCAGAAGTGTCATGTCCAGTGGCTTTCCTTAGTTCTTCAATAAGCCTGTCGTCCATTGGCAAGCTAGGAGCCAATTTTCTTGTATTGTTCATCCTAACGACATGAGGACCTATGATTAGAGGGAGATTTTAGAGGTCGGGATCTCATACTTTCAGGAGTTGTTGACTGAGCCGTGTGGGCCACTTTTTGAGGATATTTCGGGTCTCTTTTAGACCCGTCTTTCAGTGGATCAGGCTAGACCATGGACTCTTCCGATTTTTGATGCTGAGGCGCGAGATGCTCTTTTCGCCATGGGTGTTGACAAGGCTCTTGGTCCTGATAGCTATACCTCCCTCTTCTTTAAGAGGGCCTGGGATGCTATGGGTCGTGACATAGTGCAGGCTGTCCATTCTTTCTTCCAGTTAGGGCGCATGCTGAGCACCTTGAACACTACAGTATCAGTTTGATTCCAAAGGTGGAGAATCCCTTCACCTTTGCCGACTATTGCCCGATCTCCTGTTGCTATATGATCTATAAGTGTATCACTAAGATCATTGCGAACAGGTTGAAAGGGGTTCTTTCATTTTTGATTAATGACTCGCAGTCTGCCTTCGTTCCTAGGAGAAGGATCTTAGACAGTATTTTGCTTGTTCAGGAGCTTATGCACGACTATCAACTTCCATTGATGTCACCTCGGTGTGCTCAGAAGGTTGATATTCGTAAGGCATTAGATATAGTGCGTTGGGACTTCATTCTGTTTGCTATGCTTTGTATGGGCATCCCGGAGGCTATGATTGGTTTGGTGCGGGAGTGTCTTTCTACAACCAGGTTTTCGGTCGCCATTAATGGCAAGCTTCAAGGGTTCTTCGGCACGAGTCGGGGTATTCGTGGGGTTCAGTACCGAAGGACACATTTTGTCTACTGAATTGATTGCTCGGTTCAGCAAACTTCTCCTCAAACTGTTGTGTTTGCTGATTAAATTGATTGGCAATCTTCTCCTTAAATTCTTGTTATTGCTGATTAACTCGATCAGAAATCTTCTCCTCAAATTGTTGTACTTGCCGATCAAATTGATCATTTAACTTTTGATCTAGTTCTAGCAGCAATGCACCTTGTCATTGCTGTAACTGAGCGAGCATTTCTTTCATATGAATGTTCAATTGACTCACTGTAACAACTTGCTGCTCTGTTGCGGCATTAGCACTAACAACCTCAGCATAAGATGGATTCGTAACAGCCTTTGCAGCTCCTGATCGTGTTGTAACACCACCTGCCACTGCTTCTCACTCTAAGCTCTTGACCAGCTCCAATCAACCAAAAAACTTGCTCGATCGGCAGCAACGAGGCTCTGATACCAATTGTTAAGCTGCAAATTCAACTTGAGCTTAACCTTGTGGAAGGATAGGATAGAGAAAGAGTTAAGATGAGAAGAGAAGTGAAAGAGATGAGAATTAGAGAAAGTTAGATGAGAGAGAGAAGATCTCAAAAAAGATATTTTGTATTTTCATTGAATGAATCAATATTACACTTGAACAAGCTACTTATACACAATCTAGACACATTGAACCAAGACACTAACCGACTTATTCAATCACACAGCCACCACAATTGACTAGCTTAGACCAACCAACCGACTTAACTAACAATTAAAGAATTGACGACAACCGCACTACTAACCAACTTACAACTCAACCTTAAAATGCAACATTTAACTATAGACTAATACATCAAGCCTTAGCTAGCAAAACAACAATAGTGCAGCAAACAGAAACACTTCAGCAAAATTGAACCTCATCAAGCAAGATCATAATAGTGTGGTAGCTAACACTAAGGAACTTGGGAAGCACATATCGAAAGAAAGTATCACCTCATTTGGGACAATGTGGAGAAAGGGGAGATTGCAATTCTGAAAGTAGATACCTCAAGCAACTTAGTAGATCTTTTTACAAAAACATTGACTCAAAAGTCATTTAAGTCGCATTTACATAGAATGGGAATGCTATGTATGGAAAATTGGGTCTAGGACAAGTGGGAGATTGTAGAGTTGGTGTCCTAGGGAACTTAATTTATATAAACATTTTTATTAAAAGTTGTTTATCATTATTGTCTATTTTATTTATGAGTCTTTATGCATGTGACGTTGTTCTATTTCAAAGCTCATACCATGAGATGGACGAAGTCCTTCATTCACATTTGGTATATTTGTTTTTACTGGATAATAAGATTATTCCAAGGTGGCTAAATAACTTATAAGAATGTATTTAATAATTAGTTCATAGTTAGTGATAAGTTTGAGTTACTTATCTGCTAAGACTATAACATGACATTTAGATAACCTGTCTTGGTTATATGGCTAGTGTTATAAATCCTTTAGTTTTTTGGATGTAATTGGTCTTGTATTGCTTGTGATGTTTTAGATTGCTTTGGTGTTGTATTTGCTTGTTAGTTGGCAGGCCTTTTGGCGCCTTAGGGGTCGTGTTTGTTTCTGTTGGTCAATGCTGGTCAAATGTGGCGGCCTTCATGTGTTTTGGCGCCATTTTCAGTTAGGCGGTTAGTTAGTTTGAGGTTCTATTGCATTGTACTAAGATCTATTATAAATAGATCTAATCCTTGTAATCTCTTCATTCAATCAATAATAAAAACCTGATTTCCTTTGGATAATCTCTCTAATTCTCACCTAATTCTCTACTCTCTCATCTCCTTTCAATTCTCTTCTCATCTTATCATTCTCTTTCACAAGGTTAGCTATCAATTTAGGGTTGGTAGTTAACAATTGGTATCAGAGCTGGTTCAAGTTGTCTATTGCTTGAATTGAGCTGGCAAAATCGAAGAAACACAATCAAAGTAGGGCTGATGGAGTTAGGACACGATCGGGAGCAGGTGGAGGCAATGCAGCTTCAGTTGTTCAACCAGATTTGTCATATGCTGCTGTTGCTGGTTCGAACACTTCAAAGGAGTATGTTACGACTGATCAAATGAAGGAATGGTGTGATCACATTACTAATTCGCAATTACAATCAAAAGAACGCATATTCTCAAGATTACAGCAAATGCAGTTGGAAAATCAGCAAAGAAATGATGATCGATTGTCAAAACTGGAGGATAGGTTGGAGAAATTGCAAGATTAGATCAAGAAGTAGGGAGAATCATCAGTTAATATGATTCTTAAACCTGTAAGTCAGCTCATTCCTCCAGCTGTGGTGGTTCAACCGCAGGTTCGTCAAGACAGGAATGAGAATTTGGACAAGAATCATGGTAAATCTCCTATGTTACAAGCAGAAGCTGGTCCTTCAGTTCATACCAGATCAGTTGATGATCGACCTTCAGTAGTTGAGGCTGTTGCAGGAGCACATGATCGAGATACTGAACCAGGCCATTCCAGATTGTTTGGCCAAGGTGCAAGGCTGCAATCCAGACCTCCTGATTCGGTTGCACACCATAGGAGCTCTTCCGATGACTTAGAACAACAGAATACGCCTCCTGATTTGCATCAACAGCAGAGATCATTGAGCATTGATGCTACATCTGGTGGCAGAATTTAAGCTCATAGACAGCCAAGGGTGCAAATCGACCCGTTTGATGGAAAATAGCCTGAGTCTTGGTTGAGGAGGTGTGAACGGTATTTTCATTTCTATAACATCAATGAAGCTGAAAAAGTAAAGCTAGCTGTAGTGCATCTTCATGGAGACCATGAGGTATGGTTTTATAGTATATTGAAGAGTAATCCTTGTCTTTCTTGGGGTCAATTCGTGGAAGAGCTGTGTGAGAGGTATGGTGAAGAGGATTCAAGCAATGTTGTTGATAGCTTTAATAAAGTTTATCAAACCTCTACCGTGAAGGAGTACATGATCAGATTTGAGAATTTGCGTGCTAACATGATTGCCATTAATCCACATTCTACCGAGGCATATTACGTCTCAAGCTTTATTACGGGATTAAAGCCAAGAATTAAGAACTTGGTTAAGGCCATTGGGCCAAAGACTCTCTCCAAAGCCTATAATAAGGCTAAATTGATTGAGGCTACACTTGTGTCTTCAAGTGACAGAAGCAAGTTTAAGAGCAGCAATTACAAGACTCATCAAAGAGATTCATCAAGCACCAAGGCTGGCCATTCACTGGACAAGAGATCTACAAGGTTATGTTATAAATGTAATCGGTCATATCAGCCTGGATATAGGTGCAATCCAAAATTTTTGATGTCTGCAAGAGGTTCTCGTGTCGATGCTGAATCTGAGATTGATAGTTCAGGATCTACCGAGGACAGTTCAGGGCATGGTTCACACGATGAGCAGTTGGATGATGAGGTTGAGATTTCCATGAAAGCATTAACCGGCAATGGAGCTCACAACACCATACGCATTGGTGGGAAGGTAGGAAAAACTTCCATTACCATTCTTGTGGATAGTGGAAGCACACATCGCTTTGTTGATCCCAAGTTGGTAAAGAAGGTGAAGCATGAAATCATCAAAACTCATCCCTTAGCCGTGATGGTAGCTGATGGCAACGCAATTACTACTCAAAACAAGTGCCAAGTATTCCATTGGTCTATGCAAGATCATCAACTCACTTTTGATTTTAGAGTTCTTCCATTGGGAGGGTGTGATATGGTGCTTGGAGTAGATTAGATGAGGTCATTCAATCCGATGCTGTTTGATTTTGATAAAATGACTGTATCTTTCAAAGTTCATGGCACAAAGGTCACATTACAAGGGATTTCAGATCAAGCATAGTTGCGGCTGATCAATGGCAAGCGCTTACAAGGTGGTTTCAAGAAGAATGCAATACAATGGCTTGGACAATTATTTGTTATTTCATCTACAGAACTATAACAGGATATCCAACCTGAAGTTCATGCTTTGCTCGAAGAGTTTGAGGGCATTTTTGAGCAGCCAAAGAGCCTTCCTCCTCAAAGAAGTGTAGATCATGCCATGCCACTTCGAGCTAACTCTGATCTAGTAAAGATCAGGCCTTACCGTTATGCTTATGCTCAAAAATCAGAGATTGAGAAGCAAGTTGATGGGTTGCTTCAAATGAGTTTCATTAGACCAAGCCATAGTCCTTTTGCCTCACCGGTAATTCTTGTGAAGAAGAAGGATGGCACGGCTAGAATGTGCATCGATTATCGTCGGTTGAACTCTTTGACAGTGAAAGATAAGTTCCCTATTCCTGTTATTGATGATTTGCTTGATGAGTTATATGGAGCACATTTATTCTCTAAGCTTGATTTGAAGCAGGGATATCATCAAATCAGAGTTCTCAAGCCGGATATATACAAGACCGCTTTTCAGAGACAAAATGGCCATTTTGAGCTCGTTGTCATGCCTTTTGGTTTAACAAATGCTCCGGCCACATTCCAAGCTGCTATGAATGAAATTTTCAAGCCTTATTTGAGGAGATCATTGTTGGTCTTCTTCGATGATATATTGATATATAGTTCTTCCTATGAGGATCATCTCATTCATCTTAGAGAAGTGTTTGTAGTGATGCGGCAGCACAGATTTTTTGCTAAGCTGTCAAAGTGCTCTTTTGCTTAGTCCAAACTTGAGTATTTGGGCCACGTCATCTCTCATGAAGGAGTCTCTACCGATCCTTCCAAGGTGCAAGCAATGCAAGAGTGGCCAATTCCCATGACATTGAAGCAATTGAGAGGTTTCTTGGGATTGACTGGTTATTATAGGAAGTTCATAAATGGTTATGGGTCCATTGCAAAGCCCCTAACTAAGCTTCTAAAGAAGGATGCATTCAAGTGGAATGACAAGGCACAAGGAGCTTTTGATGCTCTTAAGTCGGCTATGTATGTGGCTCCGGTATTGGCAGTGGAATTGGTTGTGGGGCTCTTCTCTCTCAACATGGAAGACCTATTGCTTATTTGAGTCAAGCGCTTAGTCCCAAACATCAAGCTATGACCACTTATGAAAAAGAGTACTTGGCAATTCTCCTGGCAATTGAGAAATGGAGGCATTACTTGGATGGCCATAGGTTCATCATTCGAACCGATCATCAAAGTCTTAAGTACCTCTTGGAGCAAAAGATAGTGACAAGAATTCAAAAGAAGGGGTTGATGAAGTTGCTAGGACTTGACTATGCAATCGAGTGTAAAAGAGGGAAGGAAAACCAGGCTGCGGATGTTTTATCAAGGAGGTTTGAGGACCACGAGCAGGGTTTTTGTGGGGCATTGTCTGTTGTTTTGCCATCTTGGATGGATGAAATCTACAAATCCTATGAAGGGGACACCTTTGCTCAAGAGTGTGTGGCTGTAGCTTTGGTGAAAGATGCTGATATCGTTGACAGTAAAGCTGAAGTGTCTGTGCAGAAAGGAATCATCCGGGTGCAGAACAAGCTGTATATTGGCTCCTCGATTGATTTGAGGGATCATATTGTGAAGGCTTCACATGACTCAGCTTGGGGTGGACATTTTGGGGTTGATGGTACTTATCAGAGAGTTAAGGCATACTTTAGTTGGCACGGTTTGAAGAAGGAAGTTTCATATTTTGTTAAGTCTTGTGAGGTTTGTCAACAAACCAAATTGGGAGATCATAGATACCAAGGACTCTTGCAGCCACTTCCTATTCCGGAGAGTGCTTGGATCAACATAAGCATGGATTTTATAGAGGGCCTTCCCATGTCTGATGGTAGGGAGGTCATTTGGGTAGTGGTAGATCGTTTCACCAAGTATAGCCATTTTATATCACTCATCGGCCAATTACAGCTGAGAGATTGGCTAAGAGCTTCTTGGACAACATATATAAGTTACATGGGTTGCCTCAATCCATTGTTTCCGATCGGGACAAGATCTGTACAAGCAATTTTTGGAGGGAATTGTTCAAATTGTTGGGAACTACGTTGGCACTTATTTCATCTTACCATCCCCAATCGGATGGACAAACCCAGCGTGTCAACCAATGCATTGAGCAGTACCTTCGGAGTATGGTTTTCTCACGGCCTAGAGAGTGGAATCAATGGCGTTCCTTAGCTGAATATTGGTTCAACACTCATATTCATGCTTCAATTGGCACTTCTCCTTTCCAAGCCTTGTATGGGTATGCTCCACCCTCTCCAATGATGTTGCAGCAGCAGAGCACTCCTGATTCTGCAGCAAGAGACCTGATTCAGCAAAGGAAGTAGATGTTGCAGGTTCTTAAAGATAATCTTCATCAAGCTCATGCATGAATGAAATTTTATGCAGATAAAAAGAGGGTAGACAAAACTTATGAAGTTGGAGACATGGTCTACCTCAAATTATAACCTTATAGACAGTCCTCTTTGGCTGTCAGGAAGAATGTCAAGCTAAGTGCTTGTTTCTTTGGCCCATACAAAATTTTGGAGAAGATCGGCAAAGTTGCTTATAAACTTGATTTACCTCCTCATTCATACATTCTCCCAGTGTTTCATGTATCATTACTTAAAAAGCAGGTGGAAAAGGGTGTTAGAAGCTCACGGGTTCCACCTAAAGGGGGAGCAAACGGTGCACTGCTGCTTGGTTCGGTAGCTGTCAAGAGCCAGAAGCTGATTGCAGGAACTATGGGAGCTTTTCAGCAGATCATGGTGCGGTGGCTGAACTTGGATAAGTGTGTGGTCACATGGGAGAATCCTACATTTTTAAAGAGTCAATTTCCAAGTTTTTCTCCTTGAGGACAAGGAGCTTCTCAAGGGAGAGGGAATGTTATAAATCCTTTAGTTTTTTGGATGTAATTGGTCTTGTATTGCTTGCGATGTTTTAGATTGCTTTGGTGTTGTATTTTCTTGTTAGTTAGCAGGCCTTTTGGCGCCTTAGGGGTCGTGTTTGTTTCTGTTGGTCAATGCTGGTCAAATGTGGTGGCCTTCGTGTGTTTCGGCGCCATTTTCAGTTAGGCGGTTAGTTGGTTTGAGGTTCTATTACATTGTACTAAGATCTATTATAAATAGATCTAATCCTTGTAATCTCTTCATTCAATCAATAATAAAAACTTGATTTCCTTTGGATAATCTCTCTAATTCTCACCTAATTCTCTACTTTCTCATCTCCTTTCAATTCTCTTCTCATCGTATCATTCTCTTTCACAAGGTTAGCTATCAATTTAGGGTTGGTAGTTAACAGATAGCATTCCAGGATGTTGTGTTGGTGTATTATAATGAGATTCTTATATTGAACATGACCACGTGATTTGCTTGTTTTACTATCAAAAGTGGGTGACTCATATATTTTGTTTGTACAATGAATCTTAATCCGGGAAATAGTCCAGACTCATGCATGTAATGTTAATTACTTTGATGCACTAATAAGATGAGGTTATTAAGTCTAACTGGGATCTTAAGTTCGGTGGGAAATTGCATGAAGTGTAATGGGAATGGATATTTTACTAGGAATCTACCATGTAAAGTATTGCCTTAGTTGAGTCACAATTACTCGAATTGATTCTAGAGACTTTGGCCAGAGCATTCCTTATGTTGGACATTTGGATTTAATACAAAAATATTTTTTCTATATTAGTGAATTATTCGGGAAGGGCAAATTGGGAACTAAGAAAGAATGACAATAGTAGTTTAAGTTAGTTTTCTTATGGACAAGTATTAGAGGGGTCAATTGTGGGTAAACTATTATAAGAAAATTTAACAAGTAAATATATTTGTTTTTAGTGTGCAGTAAAACTTATTTAGTGGAATTAAGTTTTGCTAAATGGTAATCAAATGTTATCATGATATAGTAATCAGATTTGACCCATTTGGAGATAGAAATAAATTGTCCCTACACAAGCCTCTAAATTATACACTTACAGAAATAAAAAAAATTCATAAGATGAATTATTTTATTCAAAGAGTTGAATAAAATTATTTTTTTATTAAATTCAAAAATTCATGTGATGAATTTTACGAGAAAAATAAAAAAAGAGTAAAATGGATAAAACGGCGCATCAATCATTGCGCAACACA
Organism: Simmondsia chinensis; assembly: GCA_018398585.1. Lineage (NCBI taxonomy): Eukaryota > Viridiplantae > Streptophyta > Magnoliopsida > Caryophyllales > Simmondsiaceae > Simmondsia > Simmondsia chinensis. The sequence continues at coordinate 8,224,472 of JAGTTD010000018.1, forward strand.
TGGTTGGCGGGTGCCGGGAGGGGGGAGGGGGGGGGGGGGGGGGGGGGGGGACAGCCTGCGTCCTCTCCCCCTGGCCCACCAATGGCCCCAATCAAAGATCCGCACCTAATGGTGTGGACCAATGGCAGGGTGCCATTTTTCATCCTGCGTGTGGGTTAAAAAAGCTATGCGTATTGATTTTTTTTAAGGTATTTTATTCTAATTAAAATATAATTTTACCTTTTATTTTATATTTCTAATAGAATTAGTTAGGTTTTGAGATTTCTATAAATAAGTGTGCCCGGCTCTTTCGAATGTAATCAAATACGCTCATTTTTCTCTCAGTTAATTAGAGAATTAAAAAGGAGAAAATCTCTTCCCAATTAATTCTTCAAATTCTTCTAAGAATTGTTTGATTTCACAACGCCTACTCATTCGGTGCTAATAGAGGAATTGCGGAGAAGATCTAGAAGGTATTGTTTGAAGCATCTTTACACTTGCGGTCTACAATGAGGTATGAGATTTCTCGACTTATATTTTTATATTCATATTTCATTGTTTGTCATGGGTATGTCTTCTATATTATGCATTTGTTATGTCTAATTAGAGTCAAAGATTTACACGTATTTAAAATTAGAGAATTTTAAATCAGGATTCTGCTATGCTAGATACAATCGTTGTATGTGAATTTAATTTAAGAAATTAAAATTCCGCACCCAACATCGGGAACTATGGTGAAAGATATGAGAAAAATAATAATAGTAGTGAAAGTTAGTTTTGCACACGAATGTCTAATAGAAGGGGTTAATTGTTGTAATAAAAGTTATTTGAAAATTCTTGAGTTAATATATTTAATTCTTGGGTTAATATATTTAATTCTAGAGAGCAGTAAGACTTGTTTAGTGGAGTTAAGTTTTACTAAATGGTAATCAATTGTTATTATGAGATAATAATCAGATTTGACCTATTTGGAGCTAGAGTTAAATTGTCCTTGAGGTCCCTTCGCCAAGCCTCAACTTAAGTATCGTTTGAAAATAATGAAAAAAATAAATTCATGGGATTATTTATTTATGAGATAAATAAATTTTTATGCTAAACAAATATTCATGAGATGAATGTATAATATGATAAATTATATCATATTTTAAAATAAGAAGGGGGAAAATACAACCCTTGAACTGAAGTGGGCACTATGCGGAGCACACATCTTTATATGTTAACAAAAGGTGACCGAAAGGGAGGGTTTTTTTTTATTATTCACGGTGATGTTTTCGCATTATCGTGAGGAATTAAGTTTTAGGGTTTTGGAACCTGATTTTGTCCCGCGACAAAACCCCTAAAATTATTGAGGGGTTTCCTAAATCCCGCAGGAAGGATTTGGTTGTAGTGGATGGATTAACTATGGTCATCTTATAGCATTTTCTCATCCCTATACTGTTCTATTTGTTGCTAACATTTTGAAATTTATAGGTTACATGGATTACCTAAAGAAATTGTGTCTGATCGGGATCTTATTTTTACAAGTTAGTTTTAGGAGTTGTTTCGAATTCAGGTAGTAGATCTTCATCATTCTACGCCATACCACCCTCAGTCAGACGGTCAAAAGGAGGTTTTGAATTGATGTCTTGATATCTATTTGAGATGCATGTGCTTTCAATTTCTTTAAAAATGGTTTGATTGGTTACCGTTGGCTAAATGATGGTATAACACATTACCATACTGCCACCCATACGACCCCTTATAAGCTAGTATATGGACAACCCCCATCCTTACATAATCCATTGTTAACTAATGATGCTCATGTGGATGTAATGAATTATCATGTATTACTTGTATTCCATTATAATTCCCTTGTAATTTGAGTATTGTATAACCGAAAGCAAAGGAGGGAAAGTAAGTTCACGTGTAATCAAGTTAGTTAGTTAGTTAGAACTTGGGTTAGATATTCTTGGTTGTTGTAAAGAATACAAATAGCTTAACTCTTGTATTGAGAAGGCATTGAATGAAAAAGACTCTCTTACTTTCTCCCTAATTCTATCTATTCTCTTACCGTCTTCTTCTCTCAATCTCTATCTTCTGTCTCTCACCTAGGTATTGATTCAAGATTCAACTTGAATCATTACAAGTAGTATCGATGCTGGTAATTGCATTCAATTGGCTTGCAATCCAAGTGATCATGCAGGCTAGGACCAAGAAACAAGCTCCAATGGCTACAAATTCAGTTGCTGAGGAATGATCAATTGGCTCAACTCTAGTGACAGGTGCAGGACATGCTTCGTTTGATGAGTGACAAACATCAACAACTAGTTCAGACGCAGCAAAAGATGGAACAAAGGATGGATGGAAAGTACGAGCAGATTCATAGACAGTCCTTACCCATGGATGCTAGTGTGCTTCCTCAAGTTCCTCCCTAAGGGAGACCTCCCGATGTGGCTGATCAGGGAGAGGTGGTACCTGCAGCAAAGAACTCAGGGTTTCGACAGCCCAAAGTGGAGATTGACACCTTTGATGGAACACATCCTCAATCTTGGATAAGGAGGTGTGAAAGGTACTTTAGATTTTATGCAATTACTGAATCTCAGAAGGTTAAATTAGCGGTTGTGCATTTGCAAGGTGATTATGAAGTTTGGTACCATGTGTTGATCTTGGGTAATCCAAATTTCACTTGAAAAATATTTGTAGATGAGTTTTGTTATAGGTATGGGGATGACGACACGGGAGATGTGATTGATAAGTTCAACAAGGTGTCATAGATAAGAAGTTTTAAAGAGTACATGTCACGGTTTGAGAATTTGAAAGCAAGAATGATGGCAGTTCATCCAGGAGCAAGTGAGGAGTATTATGTGTCTAGCTTCACTAGTGGGTTAAAGCCCAAGATTAAGAATCTGGTTCAGGCCCTCAATCCTCCCACAGTGTCCAAGGCCTATTTTAAAGCTTGATTGTTTGAATCCTTAGCTGCAAATTCGTATGAATCCGGATAGAGGGCAAGAGTGGTGGCTCCATTGTAGCAGTTAGGACCAAATTCATCCAGACCTTTGAGCATTGAAGAAAAGAAAGCACATAAGTTGTGCTTCAAATGTAATCAAAAGTATTTTTTTGGTCATAAGTGCACTCAAAAGCAGCTAATGACAGTACCTGGCAGTGAGGAAATAGATGAGGATCAAAAGAACTATGCATAATGTGAGGATGAATTGATGGAGACTCAAGAAGTGGAGCAAGATTACAATGAGGCAAAGATCTCGGTAAGAGATTTAACTAGTGGAGGAACCCACAACACCATTAGAATCAAAGGCGTTGCAAACCGCAAGTCCTTACTAATCTTGATTGATAGTGGAAGCACCCATAGCTTTTTGGATGCCAAGATAGCTAGATTGGTGGGGCATAAACTTTTCAAGACCTCTCCCTTGGCTGTAACAGTAGTGGATGGTAATTCCATGTTAACACAAATGAAGTGCAAAGAGTTCAAATGGGAGATGCAAGGTCATTCATTCACTTATGATTTCAGGGTCTTGAAGTTAGGGGGTTGTGACATGGCATTTGGAATGGATTGGATGAAAACTTTCAGTCCTACTATTTTTGATTTCGTGCAGTTAATTGTCTCATTTGAAAGAGAACGAAAAATAGTGCAGTTGTAGGGGTCGGTTGAGCAAGGAAGCCTACAAATCATGAGTTGTAAGAAGTTGCAAGGGGCTCTTAAGAAGAGCAAGGTATAATGGATTGGTCCTTTGTTCTCTATTAGTGCAGAACTGGACGACGCTCAGGTTGTATCTAACCCCTCTATTAGGCAGCTATTACATGACTTTGAAGATCTATTTGAGTTACCAACTACCTTACCTACTAAAAGAAATCTTGACCATACTATTCCACTCAAGGCTAATTCTAATCCAATCTACTTAAGACCATATAAATACCCACATTCCCAAAAGAATGAGATTGAAAAACAAGTGGAGGAGCTATTGAAAACCAATTTATAAGGCATAGCCATAGTCCATTTGCTTCACCAGTCATTCTTGTTAAAAAGAAAGATGGAACATCTCGCATGTGTATAGACTATAGGCAACTAAATTCCTTAACCATCAAAGATAAATTTTCAATTCCTATAATTGATGACCTACTAGATGAATTATATGGTGCGGTTTACTTCTCAAAACTTGACTTGAGGTAAGGATATCATCAAATAAGAGTGGTTGAATTAGACAAATACAAAACAGCCTTTAGAACCCATCATGGCCATTTTGAGTTTGTGGTTACGCCATTTGGATTATCAAACGCTCCTGCAACCTTTCAAGCTCTAATAAACTCAATTTTTAAGCCTTTTCCTAGGAAATTTGTCCTTGTAATCTTTAACAACATCTTAGTTGACAACCCACACTTGAAAGAACATGTTAAACATTTGAATCTTGTATTTCTTACCATGTGCAAACACAAACTATATGCTAAACTATCCAAATGCTCTTTTGCCCAAACTCAAGTAGAGTATTTGGGTCATGTAATCGCTTATGAAGGGGTAGCCACCGATGCATCTAAGGTTCAAGCTATGAAGCAATGGCCAAGTCCCACTACAGTTAAGCAATTGAGAAATTTTTTAGGCCTAACAGGGTACTACAGGAAGTTTATTCAGGGCTATGGGATCCTTGCTAAGCTTTTGAATGATCTTCTTAAGAAGAACTCTTTTTGTTGGACTGCTGCAGCACACGAGGCATTTGATAGCCTAAAACTAGCAATGTGTGTAGCTCCGGTATTGAGGATGCCTGATTTTACTCAACCCTTTGAGATTGAGATTGATGCGTGTAGTAGTGGAGTGGGTGCAGTGTTGTCCCAACAAGGAAGGCCAATTGCTTTCCTAAGCCAAGCTCTTAGCCAATGCCACATGAGATTTTCTATATATGAAAAGGAGTACTTACCCATTCTCTTGGCTGTGCAGAAATGGAGACAATATCTAGAAGGGCACCATTTTGTGATCAAAACAAATCATCAAAGTTTGAAGTTCTTGTTAGAGCAAAGGATATCAACAAGAGTTCAGAGGAAAGGCCTTATGAATATGTTAGGCTTGGATTATGCAATCGAATACAGAAAAGGGAGGGAGAATTTGGCTGTAGATGCCATGTCAAGGAGGCAAGAGAATGTAGTTGAGGCTTCATGTTTGGCAATCACCACTGTCATTCCTTCTTAGATGGAGGAAATCTTCAAGTCATATGAGAATGATCAATTTGCTCAAGAGCACTTGACATCACTTAGCATTCAAGATCCTATAGCTGGTTCAACAGCTAATGATGTATCCTTAGTTAATGGCATTCTGAGAATCAAGGGAAAGATCTATATTGGGAATGCTACTAGCTAAGAAGACAGATTATGTTAGCTTTCCATGCTTCAGCATTGGGTGGCCACTCTGGAATTGAAGGTTCCTACCAAAGACTGAAACAGAATTTCACTTGGCAAGGTATGAAGCTTGATGTGATCGAAATGGTGCAGAGTTGTGAAGTTTGCCAGCGTACCAAGAGTGATCACACTCCATATCCTGGGTCGTTAAAGCCCCTACCAATTCTAGACGGTGCTTGGCATCAAATTAGTATGGATTTTATTGAAGGGCTGCTAAAATCAGAGGGGAAAGAGATTATTTGGGTAGTGATTGATCGTTTTACAAAATATGTTCATTTCATAGCCCCTAATCACCCTATTTGCGCTGAGAAGCGTGCTAAGTTGTTCTTGGATAACATTTATGAGCTCCATGGCTTGCCACAAACCATTTTATCTGATAGAGATCGTTTGTTCACAAGTACATTTTGGAAATAATTGTTCAAATTGTTGGGATCATCATCGTCTTTAAGCTCAGCATACCATCCCCAAACCGATGGCCAAACTGAGAGATTGAACCAAAGTGTAGAACAATACTTGAGAAGCATGACTTTCAACAATCCTAAGCAGTGGTGCAAGTGGCTTTCGCTAGCTGAATAATGGTACAACACTCACACACACACTCATCATTGGGTACCACTCCTTGCAAAGCCTTATATGGCTATGAACCTCCATTTCCAGTGTTATCTCAGAGCTGTAATACTCATGTGCCTGAAGTTGAGGATCTAATATAGAAAATGAAACACATAGTCCAGCAGTTGAAGGACAATTTGCAGCTTGCATAGGCCAGACAGAAATTCTTTGCTGATAAGAGGAGGGTTGAACAATCCTTTTAGGTTGGAGACATGGTGTACTTGAAATTATAGCCTTGTAGGCAGTCATCAATGGCAATCCATAAAAATGTTAAACTTAGTGCAAGGTACTTTGGTCCATCCAAGGTATTGCACAAGGTTGGAGCAGTGGCATATCGCTTAGATCTCCCTCCTGATGCAGCCATTCATCCGGTGTTCCATGTCTCTCTTTTGAAGAAGCATGTTGCTACTAGGAAAACATGTTCTGCACAGCCTCCAAATGCTTCATCTAATGGCATTTTACTTCAGGAACCCACTGCTATATTGGATTTTAGAGTAATACAGCAGCAAGGCAAGAAGGTTCAGCAAGTATTGCTCCAATGGGCCAATTTGGAGCATTCTGCTGCATCTTGGGAAGAGCTCAAGTTTCTTAAAAGTCAATTTCCTAAGTTAGATTCTTGAGACAAGAATCTTTTCGTTAAGGGAGGAGTATTGTAATGAATTGTCATGTATTACTTGTTAAGTCTTGTATTCCATTGTAATTCCCTTGTAATTTGAGTATTGTATAACCGAGAGCAAAGGAGGGAAAGTTAGTTCAAGTGTAATCAAGTTTGTTAGAACTTGGTTTAGATAATCTTGGTTGTTGTCAAGAATACAATAGCTTAATAATTGTGTTGAGAAGGCATTGAATGAAAAAGACTCTCTTATTTTCTCCCTAATTCTATCTATTCTCTTACTCTCTCCTTCTCTCAATCTCTATCTTCTATCTCTCACCTAGGTATTGATTTAAGATTCAATTTGAACCATTACAATGGAACAGGTTAATCGTAGTTTACACGCTCGGGATGAGGCTCTTCGTGTCTCAAAGAATCATCTTCATTGATCTCAAAATTGGGTTACGCAGCTGCGGACAAAAATCGAAGTGATTGTAGTTTTATACGAGGTAACTGGGTGTATCTCAAGTTTAATCTCTATAGTCAATGCTCGTTGGAATGCCGCATGGTCCAAAAGTTGTCCCCTAAATACCTTGGTCCCTTCGACAAAATGGAAAAAAATGGTTCAGTAGCACATAAGTTGGCACTTTCTAAAGAAAAAAGAATTCACCATGTATTCCATGTGGTGCTTCTCAATAGATATTATGTGCCTACTCCATCAAGTATACTTACGCCGGACAATTGGACGTGCTCATTGCCAACTCCTCTCTGGAAGCTATTTTAGGGCAATGCATGGCCAAGTATCATAACCAAGCTATCACGAAAGTCTTAGTCAAATGGCTAGGCAAACCAGTTTAAGACGCAACCTATGAATTTTGGACGGACTTTCGGGACAAATACCCAACATTTGACCCTTGTGGACAAGCGTCATGCAGGAAAGGGAATATTGATAAGCTTCTAATTGATTATGATTATGCAACCCACGCATTAGGGCCTACTCGTACCAGCCTAGAGTTGGACTGAGACCCCACGCAGGTCTGAGCTCGGGAAACGGGTTTCAAGCCATGTTGCCCCTACCCATCGAAAGTGAAGGAGCTAATGCGTGAATGTCAAACATTGCATCTTTAGCTGGTCTTGACAAGACGGGCGCTTCTATTCACTTGCCATGTATATCAACTGATGATTAAAGGGTGTTGGTTAGGAAACCACTGGTGGTTGTAACTAACCCAAAAGTAGGCATGACCACCTTGTTATGTTGTTTAATTCTTCCTCAAATTTAGATATTTGTACATAGCATTTGTTTAGGCTATAAATAGCCTAATTGTATGGGGATTAAGGATAATAATGAATGCTTAGTTTCTTTGCCTAGTCTTTTTACTCTTCAATCTCTATTTTTTTAGCTAGAACTTAACATAGTGTGCTCGAATCAAGGAAGGAATAACCAATTTCATACTACACCAATCCGAGCATCATGTCCATGGGGAAATGCCACAGAGTAAATAGCAAAAAGGTGGTCAATGTCCTCCGCGACTTTCTTACAAAACATACCCTGAGTGTCAATCACGCCCAACCTCCATAAGCGAACCTTAGTATTCACCTTCCCTAGAAGCATCGTCCATACAAGAAACTCCACTTTATGCGGATCAAGACCTTTCCAATCCCTACTAGCTAAGTTATCAACATTTGACTGACATCTTTCCATTATTGCCTTCAAAAAAGAATTAATTGAGAAAGTACTGAATTGCTCAAACATCCAACTTAGTCTATTTGCTTGTCCTAAAGATAAGTTGATGACTTGCATGAGGTTGTTGAAACCATCCATCATTGTCATCTCCCTCAGGAAAAAAATTCTACACCAATTGAATTCCCACCACCAAGTCGACCCATCCCACCAGCCATATGTGCAACAGTATATTAAAATTCTAAATAACCTTGGGGATCTGGCTTTCGCAGTGAGCTCTCCAACCGATTTCGAGTGCCAAAAACTAATCCGCACCCCAATGCCAACTGAGGCCGAGAGGCCATCTTCCACAATCTTTCTTATTGTGGGGCTTTCACACAACAAAGTTAAACATGGGGTCATCTTTATCTAATAGTAATTTAGCATACAAAAGATTTAACTGGTAGAGAATCTAACTAGACATGAATAGCGTCCTTTGTGCACACGTTGAGGAGTGAATTAATAGTAAGATATGGTGTTTTTGACTGGTCATTTATAATTTGCCCGTCTAATATTTTTAAATTAATCGTGAATGTCCTTAAGTGTTGAGTCCAATGAAAATCTAAAATTAAAAATGACATTATATTAAAAATATAATATATTACCAAAAAAAAAGGCCAATTGTAAAGGTTTCTTAACTTTACCACCCTAGATTTTTGATTTTTCAAAAAACCACCCCAACTTCCATATTTTCAATCAACCACCTCTCCGTCAAATCTGTTAAATTTTTCATTATAAGCGCCATGTGACACACACGTGACTAGGAGTTGTTTTCAAAAAACTACCCCAATTATAGTGGCTTTTTCACTTTATGACCTATGTTTCTTATTTTTTAAAAATTCACCCCAGCTTTCAAATTTTTTTCAATCAATCACCTCTCTATTAGATTTGTTAAATTTTCCGTTAATAGTGTCATATGACACGCATGTGACTTGATTAACATATAACAAATAACCATTGTTAGTGTTAATTTATAAGAATGCTTAGCAAATTAATTAACAAACTAAAATGTAAAAATAAAAAAAATACTTAAGCTTTCTTTCTCCCTCATTTTCTCGTCATTCTTACTACATTTCAATCGGAGAGGGATAAAGAAGACAGTGAGAATGACGAGACAATGAGGTAGAAAGAAAGATAGAGTTCCTTTTTTCCCCTTTACATTTCAGTTTGATAATTAGTTTGCTAAGCATTCTTAATTAATTAAAAGTAATAATGGTTATTTGTTATCTGTTAATTGCACAATGTTGCTCTTAATCAGGTCACTTGCGTGTTGAGTGATAGACCCTTTAAGGTACTACCATAAAGGGGTAAGGCTGCATACCCCCCCCCTCCCCTCCAAAACAAATAAAAAATAAAACCCTGCATTATGGGAGGCTTTGGGGCACCGGGTTTGTTGTTGTTGTTGTTGTGCGTGTCATGTGATGCTTTTAACGGAAAGACTGGTGGTTGATTAAAAAATTTTAAAAGTTGAGGTGGTTTTTTGAAAAATTAAAAACTTGAGGTGTGTTTGTAATATAATTGAGCAGCTTGCTACTGTAGATAGACAAGTATGTTATACATGCAATTATTGTATAAAATCGAAGATCAATTAACTATATCTTAAAAATATGTAAAAAGCCGTGTAGGTATAAGACGTCCACCTATAAAACGCCACCTTATAGAACACCCTGTACCTGCAAAGCGCCTACTTGATGTAACGCCCTTTACGTGCAAAATTTCTACTTGATAAAATGCCCTATACGTGCAAAGCGCCCACTCTACCTAAAATGCCCACCTTACATATTGCCCAGTAATACTTATCCTTCAAGTCGTACTTATCCACTACCCACTTCTTCCATAAAAAGGGGACGCATGAGAAAAAGAGAAGCAACCAATATTTCTTGCCTCATTCAAGCTTCTTGACTCATTCATTCATAACCCTCTTCCTAGGACAACCCTCTCTCTAGAGCAATAATTGTTTAAGCCTTCTATTCATCTTAAGGAAATATCAAGTCGGGCTTGTAGTTAGAGCTTGAGTTCGGCTCATCCTTACAAACCCATCTTAAACCTAACGCAAATACGATGAGTAAGCACACGGACCACATTCATTGCAAACATTTGGCACCATCTGTGGGAAAGATCATAAGCTCATGCCCAACTTGATATTTCTTGTAAGATTTAAACATTTTGTTGTCAAGTGAGTTAATTTTCAGCAAGTTTTGGTCTCTTTTGCAATTTCTCTAATAAGGACAAGTCTACTCAAGCAAAGCTAATCAAAGAAGCACCCAAGTATTCCAGAACATGCAAAGAGATGTTCTTAAGAAGTCAAGTATTTTACCTCTTTTGAGCACTTTTAAGCCTATCTTTGGAATATACAAAGAGATTTGCTTGAGTATGTCAAGTATTATTATATCCTTTTTGCCTCCTTTTTATCTTTTCTTTGATAAAAAACTTGAAAACTTACATAGTTACATCGAATACTTCAAGAGCTTTGTTTTGATTGGTAAATCAATCCATAACTCTTCATGAATTAAACGTTATGTCCGTTTTAAATCATAGGGCCAATTATACAAACACTGCATGGGTAAAATGCCCACTTCATCTTTCTTATATTTTATTTGATTAAAAACTTAAAAAAACCATCATAATTATATAGAAATATTCAAGAGCTTCATTTTGATAGGTAATTCTATCCTTAACTCTTCATAGATTCAAAGTTATGCCCGTTTTAAATCACAGAGAGAAGTTATATTACTACTACATAAGTTAAACGCCCAGTTTATCTTTCTTATATTTTCTTTGATTAAAAACATAAAAAATCATCATAGTTACGCAGAACTCGTCAATAATTTTGTTTTGATAGGTAATTGGATCCGTAACTCTTCATAGGTTAAATGTTATGCGTGTTTTAAGTCATAGCGCCAAGTTATATATAACCACTATGTGGGTAAAACGCCATTTGATCTTTCTTACATTTTTATTTCATTAAAAACTTAAAAAATCATGATAGTTACATAGAACACTTCAAGAGGTTCATTTTGATAGGTAATTTGACCTATAACTCTTCATGGATTAAAGTTATGCCTGTTTTAAGTCATAGGGCCAAATTATACAACCTCTACACGAGTAAAAATCCCACTTCGTCTTTCTTATATTTTATCTGATTAAAAACTTGAAAATTATCATAATTATATAGAACTCTTCAAGAGCTTCTTTTTGATAGGTAATTCGATCCTTAACTCTTCACAAATTAAAAGTTATGCTTGTTTTAAGTAACAAGGCCAAGTTATATTACCACTGTGTGGATAAAAAGCCCACTTTATCTTTCTTATATTTTCTTTGATTAAAAACTTGAAAAAAAATCATAGTTACATAAAACTCTTCGATAGCATTGTTTTGACAGGTAATTGGATCCATAACTCTTCACAGATTAAAAGTTATATTAGTTTTAAGTCACAGGCCAAGTTATATAACCACTATGCGGGTAAAATGCCCACTTCATCTTTTATATATTTTCTTTCATCAAAAACTTGAAAAAGCATCATAGTAACATAAAACTCTCCTAGAGTTTCATTTTGATGGGTAATTCGATCCATAACTCTTCACTGATTAAAAGTTATGAGCGTTTTAAATCACAGGGTCAAGTTATATAACCATCACGCACGGAAGACGGCCACCTTGTCTTTTATATATTTTATTTGATCAAAATTTCAAAACGCCATCATAGTTAAATAGAGATCTTGAACAACTTCGTTTTCATATATGATTCGACTCATAACTCTTCACCGGTAAAATGTTACGTCCGTTTGAAGTTACGATATACTTTGTACACCTTAGCTGTCATGTTTAACCACCACCACCAATACTTGAACCACCACCACCACCACTGGAAAATGCCCACTGCTGGAAAACGCCCACCAAGGGAGAACGCCCACTCTGGAAGACGCCTACCACCGGGAAAACGTCCACTACCAGAAAACGCCCACTTTGGAAAACGCCCACCACAAGAAATTGCCCACCATAGGTAAACGCCCACTTTGGAAACCTCCACTTTAGAAGACGCGCACTGCCAGGAATCGCCCACTCCGGAAGATGCCCAACATTGGAAAATGCCCACTACCACTACAACACCCACCGGAGTTTTACTGTTACCCTACCACCGTGCGATGCCCCATATTCTAACCTTTGGCCTCCACCATGCACAGTGCCTCATCTTCCAGTGGCACGCACAAAGCTTCGCATTCCAACACCATGCGCGACGTTCCGGCCACCACAACCACTCACAACCACCGCGCTACATTCCCACTACCACCACCACTCACAACCACCACATGACATTCCGACCACCACCACCACCCACAACCACCATTGTCACGTCTGCCACCATCTTTGTACACCTTCAAATGCCCACGACAGCCGTGCGACATCGCTTACTCCTCCCACGCTACCACCACTCACATCTTTTCATATTCCAGCATTTCAAGCACCATCAGTACTGCTCTCTTTGCGCATAACCACCAGCACAACGCCCATGTCTACCATCGTCATCCGCAACCCACCACCGTTGCACCTGTCGTCCACCATCCACCATGGTCAAACCCTTTCTCTCTCCTTCAAACCCTAATTAGGTCAATTTTAATTATAATTTTAATTTAGTTCAACCCTAATTGGGTCAATTTCATTAAATTTTAGTTTAGTTCAACCCCAATTGCGTTAAATTTCGTTACAATCTCTGTTTACTTCAACCTTAAGTGGGTTAATTTTCGTTACAATCTTAGCTTAGTTCAACCCTAATTAAACTATTTTTTGCTACAATCTTTGTTCAATTCAACCCTAGGTGGGTCAATTTTCATTACAATCTTAGTCTAATTCAACTCCAATTGAAGCAATTTTTGTTATAATCTTTGTTCAATTCAACCATAAATGGGTCAATTGTCATTAATAGAGGTGGCCAGTGGGTCGGGTTGGCTAGGAACCTTCCCCGACCCGGCCAGTTTGGGCCCGGGCCCGGGCCTGGTCCAGGTCCAATACAGGGCCGGACCACGGGCCCCAAAAATTTTGGGGTCGGGTCCGGCCTGGGCTGGGCCTGAGCCCAAGCTTGGATCATCCCCCCCCCCCCCCCCCCCCCCCCCCCCCCCCGACCCGGCTAGGAACCATAAATGGGTCAATTGTCATTAATAGAGGTGGCCAGTGGGTCGGGTTGGCTAGGAACCTTCCCCGACCCGGCCAGTTTGGGCCCGGGCCCGGGCCTGGTCCAGGTCCAATACAGGGCCGGACCACGGGCCCCAAAAATTTTGGGGTCGGGTCCGGCCTGGGCTGGGCCTGAGCCCAAGCTTGGATCATCCCCCCCCCCCCCCCCCCCCCGACCCGGCTAGGAACCATAAATGGGTCAATTGTCATTAATAGAGGTGGCCAGTGGGTCGGGTTGGCTAGGAACCTTCCCCGACCCGGCCAGTTTGGGCCTGGGCCTGGTCCAGGTCCAATACAGGGCCGGACCATGGGCCCCAAAAATTTTGGGGTCGGGTCCGGCCTGGGCTGGGCCTGAGCCCAAGCTTGGATCATCCCCCCCCCCCCCCAACGGTTCTTTTATCCCCCCTTCCTTTTTAATTAAAAAAATTTATTTATAAATACCTATCCCCCCATTCTATTTCCTCACAACAAATTTTCATTCAGTTCTCTCTTATCTCTCTACATTCATCTACTTCCTTCTACTTGCAATAATTGTGCACCAAATTGGCCACCTCTAGCTCATAGAATCTCGGTCAAGTTCGAATTTCATTGTTGGCTTCGGTAATTTTAGCATCAAAATTTTATTTGTTTTGCAATTTTATCTATTTAATTTGCATTAATAGTTGCATTTTTTAAATACTAATTATTAATACTACCATGGCCCACAACTCATCTTCATCTAGAGCCGGTCATTCTAGTTCTAGCTCTTCTCGACCGCATTAAATACCTAAGAGGGGTAGAGTTGTCGAACTTGATACTGATGAATGAGCATTTTTAGAACCAGGCCCATCACCTCCATACACTGATACTATAGATTGAAACTTCCAACAACAACAATACTACAATGACCAGGATTTTTTTGAGTCTGGTGGTGGTGGTGAAGACTCATAGACTGAAGAGGAACCCACACTCACCACCGAAACTTGGCCCACAAAAAACTAGCACTAGTAGGCGTAGTACTAGTGGGGTATGGAAGCACTTCAACTTAGATAAGGAAACTAATAAAAGATTTATAAATTTTGTAACCCACCTAAGGCCTTTAGTCATCCACCTGACAGTGGGACATGCATGTTAACTAGATATATAATTAGGTGCCACCCCGAACAAGGCCCAGATAGAGCCCAACAACAGTTAGTACAGCAAGCGACTAGTGCGCTAGCTAACTTGAAGTTCTCCCAAGAAACTAATAGAAGGGAACTAGCTAAATATGTAATTGGGGTGGAAAAGTCTTTTAGCACCGGTGAAGACCCTAGATTCGTCAAGTATCTCCAAACAGCGGTGAACCCCGCCATCGTAAGGGTTCCTCAGAGCACTTTAAAGCATGACGCGTTTAAAGCTTACCATAGGATGGAAATTGAGGTCTTCGACATTTTTAGGGCGAACATGAGCATGTTCTCGGTGACGTCCGACACTTAGAAGTCGAAACTCGGTGTGCCTTACTTGTGCGTAATAACACACTGGATCGATTCCTCCATCACCATTTAAAAAAGAATAATCCATTTTGTATATTTAGATTTTTCCCACTGTATTGACATAATCACGAGTGTGATTATGGCAACAGTCCACAAGTGGGGGATAGAGCGTCATATTTTTAGTATCACCTTCGATAACGCTACTAGTAATAACGCATCCGTTGAACAACTAAGTAGGCATATGAGAACTGTGTTAGGTGGGAGGTGTTTTCATTTATGTTTCATCTATCATATACTGCATTTAATGGTTATGGATGGTTTAGGTCTAATAAATGCTCCTCTTTTCACCTTAAGCTATATAACAGTAGCAATAAAATTATCCGACTCCAGAAAGAGAAGATCTAAACTTCTCTGTAGGACGCATGGGATAGAGTATCAACAATTTAAATTAGACTCACCAACTAGGTGGTCATCAATCATAGATATATTAGAGCGCATACTACCATACAAGGATATCCTGGTGGAATTTGTACAGGATATTCATTCAGATTTAAGTGATTATAATCTGAACAATGTACACTGGGACACCATTAACAAAATTTGTAAATTTCTTACCATTTTAGAGACGCTACCCACCTTTTTTTCCAGTTCCTATTATCCGACCATACCACAAGCAATATCTAGATTGATTCATATTTTGGCTTGTATGTAGGATAATGAATCCAACCCCTTGTTGATTGAATCGATTAAGGTAATGAAAATGAAGTTTTACAAATATTATTCTGAACTACCTCTTACTTTCTGTTTTGCTACTATTTTGGATCCCCTTTGTAAACTCAAAGGTTTGAACTTATTTGCCAAATATTTTTTCGAATAATTAAATTCTAATTTCAATACCGAAAAATTTATTGTGCAAGTCAATTCAGACCCACACACGTTATTTTCTCATTATTCTGGGGGATTATCATCTAATAATCCACGTGTTACTTCTACTACAGTTGGATCTTCCACATCTAGTGGAAGTAGTGCACACATGCCATATGCGTGGAAGCTGTTGGACCAATTCACGCCCACACAAGCTCCCACGTCATGTGACAAGTTAGATTACTAAATGCAGACACCACTAATCCAGTTCTTCCCAACACCAGTGAATCCACAATTTGATATTTTGAAATTGTGGTGTACAAATCAAACACAGTATCCCATGCTTTTCACCATGGCATGTGATATACTAATGTGTCCAGTGTCTTCAGTAGCATCGGAGTGTGCTTTTAGTCTTGGAGGCAAGTTGCTTGGAACGAAGAGGGCGAAGCTATCACCGTTCAGCTTGGAGATGTCCGCGTGCTTAAAGGATTGGATGCAAGCAAAGGCTAGGGAGCAAAACCAATTGAGGCTATGTTCATCGAGTGAGGATGAAGACGACGCACTATCTATATGTTAGATGGCAACACAGCAACCCCCCGACCAGCGTAGACTAATTTCTTATTGTTGTACGTCTATATCTTGTTTGTATTTTTTAATAAATACATTTGTACTTTTAAATAGTATGATCCAACTGCTGTAGTTGCATTTGTTACATTACTTACCATTATTTATTATATATTTTATTCTATTACATATATTTAGCATTATTAATGATTGTGATGGATTGTATTTGTATCTTATATTATTCATCAATGAATTATAATAATTTTTATATAAAACGAATTTATATTTTTTTTAATTTTACATATTGTTTAAAAAACAAAAAAAGGAGTGGCTGGGCTGAGCCCCCAAGGCCGGGACCCCGGCCCGGCCTGCTACAATAGCTGGCCTAGCGGGCCCGGGCCCAGACCTGGCCCAGCCTGGCCCGTGGCCATCTCTGGTCATTAAATTTTAGTTTAATTTAATCCCAATTGGGTCTATTTTTGTTGCAATATCAGTTTACTTCGACCTTAATAATTTGTTGAGTAGAAAATCAGCCAAAACCGTCCTTGTATCAAGCGGGAAATCCCGCAAGGCCTTCAACCGCGTCGACCATGGTGGCGCCATGTTCTGGTAGCTCCAAGTATTGGTCGCGCCAAGAAATAGGTCCTTAACTATGTCAGACCATGGGTGAAGCCAAGTTCTGTGCTTGTTATTGGTGGAGCCAATAACAGGTGGAGCCAAAATGATGTTTTCTTCTATTGGCTTCACATTTCCTTTCCTCCAATGGTGAAGCCAAGCATAAGGTAGAATCCTTGGCTTAAGCTTATGCCAACATGACTCCGATTTTGGCTTAAGCCTATCCCAACATGGCTCCCATCTCCTCTTGAACTTGCCCCGTTTCCCGACCATGGAGATGTTGACCCGATATTGTTGAACCGCCATTGTTGGATTTCTCTCCGCATCATTCTCTCCAGCTTAGAGAGAATTTGCCCTCGAATTATGTGCATTGTTTTCTTGATGAGCCTTGTTACTTGGAACTTCCCTATCTTCCACTTTGTACCCTTATTCGCCAAGCTTCTTATCGTTTCCGTTTCGCTCCGTCAGAGTTCAGGCCACCAGATTTGAATGTTCATCAAAGAAACTCATCCGATGACCTTGATCAACAGAACAGACCTCCTGATTTGCAACAACAGCAGAGATCCTTGAGTAATGATGCTTCATCTGCTGGTAGAAGTCATGTTCACGGACAACCAAGGGTACAAATCGAGCCATTTGAAGCCTGAGTCTTGGTTGAGGGGTTGTGAAAGGTACTTTCATTTTTATAACATCAATGAAGCTGAAAAAGTAGAGCTAGCTGCAGTGTATCTTCATGGAGACCACGAGGTATGGTTTTATAGTGTCTTGAGGAGTAATCCTTGTCTTTCTTGGGACCAATTCGTGGAAGAGCTGTGTGAGAGGTACGGTGAAGAGGACTCAAGTGATGTTGTTGATAGCTTTAATAAGGTTTATCAAACATCTACGGTGGAGTACATGATCAAATTTGAGAACTTGCGTGCTAATATGATAGCCATTAATCCACATTCTACCGAAGCATATTATGTTTCAAGCTTTGTTAGTGGATTGAAGCCAAGAGTTAAGAATTTGGTTAAGGCCATTGAGCCAAAGACTCTCTCCAAAGCCTATAATAAGGCAAAATTGATTGAGGCTACACTTGTATCTTCAAGTGATAAAAGTAGATTCAAGAGTAGTAATTTCAAGCCTTATCAAAGGGATTCATCAAGCAACAAGGCTGGCCGATCAGTGGACAAGAGATCTACACAATTATGTTATAGATGCAATCAGCCATATCAACCTGGACATAGGTGCAATCCAATGTCCTTGATGTCTGCACAGGGTTCCCGTGTTGCAGATGAAACAGATACTGATGGTACAGGGTCTGCAGATGACTGCACGGGGCTAGATTCACATGATGAGTTGTTTGAGGATGAGGTTGAGATTTCTATGAAGGCTCTTACCGGGAGTGGTGCTCACAACACCATACGCATTGGTAGGAAAGCAGGAAAATTTCCATTACCATTCTTGTGGATTGCGGAAGCACACATAGCTTTGTCGATCCCAAGTTGGTAAAGAAGGTGAAGCATGAAATCATCAAAACACATCCTTTTGCCGTAATGGTAGCTGATGGCAACTCAATTATCATTCAAAACAAGTGCCAATCATTTCATTGGTCTATGCAAGACCATAAATTCACTTTTTATTTTAGAGTTCTCCCTTTGGGAGGTTGTGATATGGTGCTTGGAGTGGATTGGGTGAGGACTTTTAATCCGGTGTTGTTCGATTTTGATAAGATGACAGTGTCCTTCGAAGTTCATGGCAAAAGGGCCACATTACATGGGATTTCAGACCATGCTCAGCTGAAATTGATCAATTGCAAAAGCTTACATGGTAGCAACAAGAAGAATGCAATACAATGGTTGGGACAATTGTTCATGATCTCTCCTACAGATTTGCAGCACGACTTACAGCCTGAAGTTCATACTTTGCTCGAGGAGTTTGAGGATATTTTTGAGCCACCAAAGAGTCTTCCTCCCCAAAGAAGTGTTAATCATGCCATACCGATTTGAGCTAATTCAGAGCCGTTGAAAATCAGGCCATATTGTTATGCTCATGCTAAAAAATCAGAGATCGAGAAACAGGTTGAGGAGTTGCTGCAAATAAGCTTTATTAGACCTGGCCATAGCCCCTTTGCTTCTCCCGTGATTCTTGTTAAGAAGAAGGATGGCACGGCTAGAATGTGCATCGATTATTGTTGGCTGAATTCTTTGACAGCGAAGGATAAATTTCCTATCCCTGTTATTGACGACTTGCTCGATGAGTTATATGGAGCATACTTCTTCTCTAAGCTTGACTTAAGGCAGGGATACCATCAAATTAGAGTTCTCGAGCCGGATATTTACAAGACAGCTTTTCAGACACACCATGGGCATTTTGAGTTCGTTGTCATGCCTTTCGGTTTAACTAATGCTCCGGCCACATTCCAGGCAGCTATGAATGACATTTTCAAGCCTTACCTGAGGAGATCAGTGTTGGTGTTCTTCGATGACATCTTAGTATACAGTTCGTCCTTTGAAGATCACCTTAATCACCTTAGACAAGTTTTCCTTGTGATGAGGTGGAACCGGTTTCTTGCCAAGTTATCAAAGTGCTCCTTTGCTAAGTCCAAGCTTGAATATTTAGGCCATATAATCTCTCATGAAGGTGTCTCTACCGATCCTTCCAAGGTGCAAGCTATGCAAGATTGGCCAATTCCCATGACATTGAAAAAATTGAGAGGGTTCTTGGGGTTGACCGGTTATTATAGAATGTTCATAAATGGTTATGGGTCCATTGCAAAGCCCTTAACGGAGCTGCTTAAGAAGGATTCATTCAAGTGGAGTGACAAGGCACAAGAAGCTTTTGATGCCCTCAAGTCTGCTACGTGTAAAGCCCTGGTATTAGCTATGCCGAATTTTGCGGAGGACTTCATTTTGGAGACAGATGCTTACGGTACTAGTTGTTGGGCTGTTCTCTCACAAAATGGAAGACCAATTGCTTATTTGAGTCAGGATCTAAGTCCTAAACATCAAGCCATGTCCACTTATGAAAAAGAGTATTTGGCTATTCTCCTCACAATTGAGAAATGGAGGCATTACTTAGATGGGCATAGGTTCATTATTCGGACATATCATCAAAGCCTTAAGCACCTCTTGGAGCAAAAAATAGTGAAAAGAAACCAAAAGAAGGGATTGATGAAGTTACTTGGGCTTGACTATGCAATCGAGTACAAAAGGGGAAAAGAATATCAGGCTGCCGATGCTTTGTCAAGGAAATTTGAGGACCATGAGCAGGGTTTTTGTGGAGCATTATCAGTTGTTTTACCTTCTTGGATGGATGAATTTTACAAATGTTATGTAAGGGACGCTTTTGCTCAGGAAATCGTGGCTGCAGCAACGGTGAAAGGCACTGCCAGTGTTGACAGTGAAGCTGGTGTGTTTGTGCAGGGACGAATTATCCGTGTGCAGAACAAGATTTACATTGGCACCTTGACTGATTTGAGGGATCAGATAGTGAAGGCTTCACATGACTCAGCTTGGGGTGGACATTCCGGGGTTGAAGGTACTTATCAACGAGTTAAAGGCATATTTCAGTTGGCACGGTTTGAAGAAAGCTGTATCCAATTTTGTTCTGCCTTGTGAGGTGTGTCAACAGACCAAGTTGGGGGATCATTGATATCAGGGACTCTTGCAGCCACTACCAATTCCGGAGGGTGCTTGGATCAACATATGTATGGATTTTATAGAAGGACTTCCCAAGTCCGATGGTAGGGAAGTAATTTGGGTCGTGATGGATCGTTTCACCAAATATAGTCATTTTATGGCATTGATTCGACCTGTTACAGCTAAAAGGTTGGCTAAGAGCTTCTTTGACAACATATATAAGTTGCACGGATCGCCCCAATCTATTGTCTCTGATAGGGACAAGATCTTTATGAGCAACTTTTGGCGAGAACTGTTCAGATTGTTAGGCAAAACCTTGGCACTCAGTTCATCATACCATCCCCAATCGGATGGTCAAACAAAGCGAGTCAATCAGTGTGTTGAGCAGTATCTTCGGAGTATGGTTTTCTCACGGCCTCGAGAGTGGAATCAATGGCTTTCGTTAGCGGAGTATTGGTTCAATACCCATTTCCATGCTTCCCTTGGCACTTCTCACTTTCAAGCATTGTATGGGTATGCACCATCCTCTCCAATGCTGCTGCAACAGCCAAATCAGTCCGGATCTGCAGCAGGGGACCTGGTACAGTAGCGATAGCATATGCTCCAGGTTCTTAAGGACAACCTTCATCAAGCTCGTGCTCGAATGAAATTTTATGCTGACAAAAAGAGGGTGGACAAAGCGTATGAAGTTGGAGACATGGTCTACCTAAAATTACAACCCTATAGCCAGTCCTCATTGGCTGTCAGGAAAAGTGTCAAGCTAAGTGCGCGTTACTTTTGTCCTTACAAAATCTTGGAGAAGATCGGCAATGTTGCTTATAAACTTGATTTACCGCCACAATCGTACATTTACCCGGTGTCCCATGTTTCTTTATTGAAAAAGCAGGTCAAGAAGGGTGTTAAAGGCTCACAAACTCCACCGAAAATAGGGGCAAATGGAGCATTACTGCTGGGGCCAGTAGCTTTCAAGAAGCCGAGCAAGATCGCAGCTGGTACTGGCACTTTTCAGCAGCTTTTAGTGAGGTGGTTGAACTTGGATAAGAATGTCGTCATATGGGCGAATCCTACATTCTTGAAGGGCCAATTTTCGAGCTTTTCTCCTTGAGGACAAGGAGCTTCTCAAGAGGGAGGGAATGTTATAAATCATTTAGCATTTCGATTGTAATTGATCTTTAATTGTTTGTAATGTGTTGGGTGCTGTTGAGTTGTAATTTGATTGTTAGTTGCTGGTCGGTTGGCGCCAAAATCAGGTATTAAAGTCAATATCGGTCAAATGAGGCGGCTTGCTTGATTTAGGCGCCAAATTGGTTATAGCGGTTAGTATTGTGTGTGTCTTGATGCATTGTTCCAAGATCTATTATAAATAGATCTAATGCTTGTAATATCTTCATTCAATGAATAACAACCTGATTTCCTTTTGGAAAATCCTCTCTATTTCTTTACTTCTCATCTACTTTCAATTCTCTTCTCATCTTATCTCTCTCTTCCACAAGGTTAGCTACCAATCTAGGTTTTCGTAGTCAACACAATCCCTTTCAAAGCTAAGTGAGCTTCACCTCAATCATGTCACTTAACACGACATAGCAACATACTTAAGAAACTTCTTTATTCACTGCAAGTCAATGATCAAGTTGTAGTTAAGCAACTTAACCTCCTATCCTAACCCAATACATCATTTCTAAACTGAAAAGTCCGACATGAACCACACATATTACCGTACGCAATTAGTTTATACTTTAACCAACTTCTTAATAAGATATTTAATACCACTGCCAGTCAACAACTTGGTAGAGAGCAAAATAAGATATCGTCTTCATCTACTTAGTGCCACCTTCGCAATCGCATACATTCTGCATGTAAGCAGCACTTCCAAAGCACGAAAATAACTTCTCGACAATCATAACAACTCAATAGTAAAAATCACTTCAGAGGATGACAATCTAAACAACTAGCAATAAGGAAAAAAAAATCCAATATCCACAATAGTCTATTCTAAGTTGTCTTGAACTTTCTTAAAAATAATCTAAAACTCCTTTCACAGCTTATTTGATCGCGATCCTAAGGCTAGAATAAACAAAGAATGTGCATTCCACACCAATGGCATCCTTGAAGGTCTTTTGTCATTAACATCCTATAAACTCACCTTATAGAGTTTTTTGCATTCGATACCAATATAAACGAAATACTACAAGCCATCAACATAAACGACATACTACAAGCCATAAAAAAACTCATCATTGATAAGTCACACATTAAGTGATTTACTCAACATGAGTGATGCCAAGCTCATCAATTCATAAATGAACATCTAAGGCAAACAAACATTAGCCGTTGACGTCCTATAAGGATAGTATACCATAAGTTTGTCGTTTAAAAGGTAATGGCTTTAGAAATAAGTTATTTCTAACAACGTTGTCTTTATTTTGTTATGTACACTCAAAATATCTGTTATCAAACAAATGTGTTATACTGACACGCTTGGTTTAATCTACCACCTTGAAGGTGCCTTACTTTATCCTGGTATTCTACACGTAACACCTGACGATTATCCATGTACGTACCTACCACCATGGTCCGCCCTAGTGCAACCACCCGCAATGGGTGCAATGCATATCACCACGGTCCACCCTGGTGCCACCACCCCCAACGGGTGCAAGGCTTATCACCATGGTTCACCCTGGTGCAACCACCCACAACAGGTGCAATATTTATCACCGTGGTTCGCCCGGGTGCAACCACCCTCAATGGGTGCAATACTTATCACCCTAGTTCGTCCTGGTGCAATCAACAGTAACAAATACAGTACGAGACACCTCGACTTGCTTGAAGGTTATTTAAAGGAAATATATTAAGTGCCATTATTTACTTATCACTCGACATATATGGTGTGTAGTTTATAACATTGAATTGCAGGTTTAAAAGATAGGGTAAGCAAATGCCGAACACTAAACACCCTAACCTCATCTAGTTGTGTCTTTTATACATATATACATATACATATATATACATATATATATATATATATATATATATATATATATATATATATATATATATATATATATATGTCATTTATGTTTTAAATGAATACATTAAGTTAAGAACCAGGGAACTTCAAACATATATGACCTGCTCGTCAGAATAATGTGATCGAAATGCATCATGCTCATGACTTTATGGATATTACAAACTAAATACCGATGGCTAGTCATGATAGCCATATCCGCATATGCTTATTACATAAAACTCATAACACAACAAGCACATATGAAAATAAAGGAACAAAATGATGCAGATACTCTATGATTCAAAAGTTCCCAAAAGCTCATACGCATTACACAAATAAACTGAGGGTTTCTTCCATTCTAGTCGCAGCGTTCGTCTCTCTCCCCTTATATGTTTGTTATCACTATGGAGGGTCTCAGAGGTCTGCTTTGCCTAGCTATTGATGACCCACGATTTCATTATCATCCTTGTTGTCGCCGCACTATGTTGACGCATCTTTGTTTTGCTGATGACTTGATGATCTTTTGTTGGGGTGATTTGGGCAATGTCACTGTTGTTCGTGAGGCCTTAGACTGCCTTGCTGTGCTTTCGAGACTTTCCTCGAATGCAACAAAGAGGTCTTTTTTCTTAGCTTGAGTTGATTCCTAGATTCAGAGAGATATTCTTAGCACTCTGGGTTTCAGTCTTGAGCAGTGCCCAGTCTGCTATTTGGGAGTGCCCCTCATCACTTCTCGGCTACACTATGTCGACTGCAAGCCTCTCTTGGATTGCATTCTCTTTTGCATTCGCCTCTGGACCTCTCATTCACTATCTTATGCCGGGCGCCGTCAACTCAATCGGTCTGTCCTCTTTGCCATTCAAGTCGACTGGTCATCGATCTTCATGCTCCCGAAGATGATGATCAGGAAGATTGAGTCGGTCATAGCATCTTTTCTTTGGCGTGGCTCTTCCCTGACCCCCCAAGGGAGCGAAGGTAGCCTGGAGGCATTTATGCTACCCTAGGTGGGAGGGTGGCCTTGGTATTTGTCGTCTTGCCGAGTGGAATCAGGCTTCGATTATGAAGAATATCTGGTTTCTTCTCTCTGATCCTTCTTCCTTATGGCCGTGCTAGGTTCATCTGAACTGGCTTCGAGGTAGAAGTTTCTAGACGGTTTGAGCAACGAGCTCATCTTCATGGTGTTGGTGTCAGATCCTCTCAGTCCGTCGCCTCTGTTCCGGTCTGATCTTTCATGTCATAGGCGACGGCCTTGACACTGCTTTATGGACTAATAATTGGCTCCCACATAGATGTTTGTCGGAGGGCTTCCCTGCTCAGCTGTTTACCTCTTCTAGGCATTTGTGGGACTCTCGAGTCTCAGGCCTTATTGTTGGTGATCAGTGGAGTTTTTCTCAGGGTTGTTCAAAGCTCTGTCCTATTTGGGATATGATCGATTTCAGCCCTTGTGCTGGTGTTGCGGATTCCATTCGGTGGTTGGGTGACCCTTCGGGGAAATTCACCACCAAGTCCGCTTGGGAGATGATACGGAGTAGAAGAGCGGAGGATACTATTCACCACCTACTGTGGTTCTCTTTGCATATCTCGAGGCACTCCTTCCTTCTTTGGCTCGCTTCTAGGAAGCGTCTTTGGACTCGGGATCAGCTCATTCGCTTTGGTGCACCAGGAGCTCAGAGTGTCTATGTTTTCTATGGCCTTGCTGATCAGACCCGTGAGCATCTCTTCTTCTCTTGTACATTTTCTGCTTTGGTCTGGAGATTCATCACTCCGTATACGTCTATTTCTTGGCTTCACTTCCTTGGGATGATCTCGTTACCTGGGCTGCTCAGCACCTTTAGGGGCATGAGATTGGCAGCGTTATTGCTCGTCTCTACCTCTCAGCGACCATGTACACTCTCTGGTATGAGCGCAACCTTCGGGTTCAGCGGTCGCAAACCAGATCAGTTGCGGCTGTTCAAGAGAAGATTACGGGTTTAGTTTGGAGTCGCTTGCTTGCTGCTCCTTTGTTTTGAGGAGCTGATCGCCATACCTCCTTGCTACGGAAATGGGGTTTTGACTGTTAGCTTTTCTTTGTTTCATTGCATGATGATGATTGTTTGTATGGACTCTACTTAGACATGTAGTTTTCATTCATGTAGGCTTCGGCCATCTCCTAGGGTATGCCCCTTGAATTCTATACTATTTTTTTTCACCTATATATTTCGCTGAATTACACAATAAAAAAAAAATTACACAAATAAAGATTGCCCATTTGGACAAACAAAAAGATAAAAGGTTCCTTTAAATCCCTAAAAAGCTAGAAGCCCTTATAGGGCAAACAGTGTATTAAACACTATGTTAAGATCTACAATTAGGCTAAAAGCCTTGCTAAGGCTCATGATTTGCCCTGCACCCAATTATGAGCCAAAACAAGTTAAATATGTAGTAAAAAGCCAAAACCTTGATACACAGCTTAATTAGAACCTGCACTTAGATACTACACTCTGTAGAAAACAAAACATAATGCTAAAATGCCTCCATCGCTTAAACAGACATGGCACACTAGCTAACTACAGTTAAGTACTGACGTATAATCCACTCCATGGCTAAACTTGGAATGACCGAAGTTTGATCATGAGTGGGGGGACAATATGTTTATAATGCTAACCCGATATTTTAAAGTATCAGCCAAAAATTTTAAATGCTCATCGTACTAGCTCGATATCCACTTATCTAATACTCGCAACATGCAAAATAGCACCACAAGGGTGTCCAAAAGAGTGGGCGAACAAATGGGCCCCCCAAAGAATTGGGGGCAACCCCGACTAGTGGTCCCCCCCCCCCCCCCCCCCCAGTGGGCCAAACTGGTAGCCCGAGTTATGGGAAACCACCTGGTTGCCCAAGATCTGGGCGACCGGTCACCCCAGCTTGCCGATATACTTGGGGTGGGGGCACATTCCCTCACCCCCGTTTCCTCTCTCAACTCCCTCTCTCTCTTCGATACTCTCCCTTCTACACTCTCTCTCTCTTTCCCAAGGCCAGCGTTGTCAAAGGTAGGCCACTTCACGCCTCAACCTCCTATCGTCCTTCACGTTCATCTCTCTAGAGCAATAACTACTCAGCCTTCTACTCTTCTCAGGCTAAGTCCTTTATATCTTTTATATGTATTTATTACCTATTGTTAATATTATCTTATGAGATAAATATTGACTTGAGTGTCGGAGGGGTCCCTTGTGGGTTACCCCATGGGCCCCTCTAACCGTTTATTTGAATCTTGCAAGAAATATCAAGCTGGGCGTCCAGCTAGAGCTTGTGTCTAGCTCTTCCTTTTGAACCTCATCTCATATACCATTGGATGAATAAGCTCACATACCAAATTCATCGAAAACAATGGATTAACAAAAACTCTTTGCCAACCTCTCCAAGTGTTCCTTTGCCCAAACTTAAGTAGGATACTTGGGTCATATAATTTCCTATGATGGTCTTGCAATTGATGCATCCAAGGTTCAAGCTATGAGACAAAGGCCAATTCCCACTTCC
Organism: Simmondsia chinensis; assembly: GCA_018398585.1. NCBI lineage: Eukaryota > Viridiplantae > Streptophyta > Magnoliopsida > Caryophyllales > Simmondsiaceae > Simmondsia > Simmondsia chinensis. The sequence continues at coordinate 8,251,554 of JAGTTD010000018.1, forward strand.
CTCAAGCAATTAAGAGGGTTTTTAGGCCTCATAGGTTATTACATGAAGTTCATCCAGGGTTATAGAGTCAATTCTAAGCCTTTGAATGAACTTCTCAAGAAGGATTCCTTTGCTTGGTCTGCAACAGCTCAAGAAGCTTTTGAGAACTTGATATTGGCAATGTGTACAGCTCCGGTGTTGAGGATGCCTGATTTCAATGAGTCTTTTGTTATAGAGACTGATGCTTGCAGCGAGGGAGTAGGAGCAGTGTTATCTCAATAGGGCAGACCTATTGCTTACCTCAACCAAGACTTAAGTCTAAGACATTTGAGCGCTTGTAAATTTATGAGAAGGAATACTTAGCTATTTTAATGGCATTTTGGAAGTGGAGATAGTATCTTGAGGGCCATCACTTCGTGATCAAAACAAACCATCAGAGTCTAAAATACATCTTGGAGCAGAAGATTACCACCAGGGTGCAGCATAAGAGGTTAATGAGGATGTTGGCGTTGGATTATTCCATTGAGTATCGAAAAGGGAAGGAAAAAACTGCTGCTGATGCACAGTCAAGAAGACAGGAAGGAAGTAATTCAGCATTTTTGTCCGTTATTACAGCTGTTTTGCCTTCTTGGATGGGAGAAGTGTAGAAGTCTTATGTAGAAGATCAATTTTCTCGTGATCACATAATAGCCTTGAGTATTCAGAGGCCATTAGCAGAGGCTGATACTACTAATGTTACATTGATCAATAGCATTACCAAAGTTGGTAGGGTTTACATTGGAACAGCCACAACTATGAGGAAACAAGTCATCATGGCATTCCATTCTTCATCTTTGGAGGGTCATTCAGGTATTGAAGGGACTTACCAAAGAATCAAGTAGCACTTTCATTGGCAAGGAATGAAGAAGGAAGTAATAGAGTGTGTGCAAACTTGTGATGTGTGTCCACGCACTAAGAGTGATCATGTGCCTTATCCGGGGCTACTTCAACCTCTTCCAATTCTAGAAGGAGCATGGCAGCACATAAGTATAGATTTTATAGAGGGGCTGCCCAAGTCTAAAGGGAGGGAGATCATCTGGGTGGTGGTAGATCGTTTTACAAAGTATGGGCATTTTTTTGAGCTTAGTCATCCTATATGTGCTGAAGGACTTGCAAAGGTGTTCTTAGATAACATTTATAAACTTCATGGTCTCCCTTAAACCATCCTATCTGATCGGGATAGACTATTCACAAGTAATTTTTGGCAAGAATTGTTCAAGCTCTTGGGATCTACATTTGCTCTAAGTTCTTCATCTCATCTCCAAACGGATGGCTAGACTGAGTTGTTGAATCAATGTGTGGAGCAATATTTGCATAGTATGTCATTTCATAATCCCAAACATTTGTGCAAATGGCTGTCATTAGTAGAATTTTTGCACAATACTCATTCTTCTTTGGGCACTACTCCATTCAATGCTCTATATGGTTATGCTCCCCCATTTCCAATAGTGTCATAAAATGATACAACCAATGTAACTGAAGTCAGAGACATTATGCAACAAAGAAGACAGTTAGTTCAATAGTTGAAAGATAATCTGCAGCTGGCTCAATCCCGAATGAAATTCTTTGCGGATAGGAGGAGAACTGATTGATCCTTTGAATTTGGAGATATGTTGTACTTGAAATTACAGCCTTGCTGTCAATCCTCTGTGGTAGTACACAAGAATGTGACACCGAAGGCTCAATATTTTGGTCCCTACAAGGTTCTGCAGAAGCTAGGATCCGTAGCATATCGCTTGGATCTGCCTTCGGATGCAGTTATTCACCCAGTCTTTCATGTATCTCGGTGAAAGAAACATGTTGCTGCTAATGTAGAATGTTCAGTTCCACCCCCTATTGCTTCCTCAAATGGCGTTGTCCTCTAAGAGCCTTTGGCCATTCTGGGTTCCCACACTGTCCAACAACATGGCAAGAAAGTCCAGCAAGTTCTAATTCAATGGGCCAACCTTCGAAAATTAGATGCAACCTAGGAAGATCTTAAGTTTATTAAGAGTCAATTTCCTATTTTTGATTCTTGAGAAAAGAATCTTTTCTTAGGGGTGAGTATTGTTATGAATTGTCATTCAATTGGTTAAGTAATAGCTTCTTGTAATAGCTTCCCGCTAGCCGTGTATTGCTTTAGCTTTCAATAACTAGTTTTGAAGGGAATGTCAGTTATAGCGGTTAATGGACAAGATATTTTGATTGTATTTGCCATCTTTAGTTTAGATGGTATAAGTAGTTGTATCATCAATTATAAAGATCATTGAATGAAATAGAAAATATCTTCCTTCTGATCTCAACTCTCTATCTTTCTCATCTCTCTCTCAGTTCTTCCTCATCTCATATTCTCTCTCCTAGGTTATGATCCAAAATCGTCTTAAATCATAACAATTTTGGACTAAAGGGACTAAGTTTCCCTTCCTTTTGTATAAGAATATATGTAGTTTTGTTTTAAGCTAATATACTAGTTTGTATTAAAAATTATTATATATGTAAATTAATGATACTTCAATCAAGACTGAATGTTTCATTACTTTTATTGAGCATAAAAACCTTGTAGGTTACAAGCGAGCCTACAATGTGCAAGCCCCAATTCCAGTGGGTTTGGGGTGTTATGGTACGAGGTTGTTATTCTAAATGACGAGCTATTCATGACTTGCTCAAACTTTGTTGAAGCAACATCTTGCAAAGATATAGTAGGAGCCCTCAAGGTGATCAGGGCCTCTTCCTTCGAAACAATGATCGAAGGAATCGAACAAGATGGTAACATTGATATTTCTGGAGGACCACTAGCTAAGGTCGAGGTAAACTATGTCCAAGTAGAGTGTATAGGCTCTGAATTTTGTTACTTTATGAGACCCCTCTTGGGATGAGGGAGACATTCAAGACTCACATGGAGCCCTATGAAGGAAGAGCAAACCCTCCAACTAGAGGCCCAACTTTTTGCTCCCTCCGTATTGCAAAGTTGTTGGCCTGGCAAGCTGAGGACAAACTCTGGACAGAACAATCATTTCGAGCATGGTTTTGGGCTTTAGACATTATAAGATAAGGAAATGGTATTTGGCTAACTTGAAAGCAACACCAGCTAAGATGGACGACTGAAGAGCCTAGGTTGAGGACCCATTGATAGAGGTTAACCTGGGGTTAGAAAAAGATCCTAGACCTACCTTCATGAGTGGTTTGCTCTCTAAAGAACAGAGGAGCGAATACATAGACTTTCTATATGAGTTCAAAAGATATAATTATTTTTTGATTGTTGGTATTCATCAGGACTTGAATCGCAAGGATTGTAACTTATCAGAGATGATATTGGGACATTCATCTTGAAGCTATGAATCTGGAAAAAAAAAATTAAAAAGGGAAATAGAACATCCCTGCTGGATCGTGCCAAAGCAATAATATTTCTTCAATCATGAAATATTTCCTTGTTTCACATCATTATACATGCCAAAGCAATGATATCTCATATAATATCTGATAATATTAGAGTTACTTAGCTTGGATAATTAAGGGAACCTAATGCGATTAAGAAATTATTTAATGGTTAAATAAAATTAGGAATATGATTCTAATAATGACTATAGGATAATTACACATGAAAGAATGACCCTCCATTTAAAATTTTTAGTATGGGAGCCAAGTTCGTTGAATCTGCATGATCTCCATTTTCAGTCTAATAATATAGTAGATAGGTGCTACTCCCTGAGCATGGTGCTTATTTGCGTAGTACATGGTTCAACTTCTTTAGGATAGATTGAGGTACGGGAAAATAGATGTGACCACGTTGACATGAAGTATCTTATCAACTTGTGTTGATGTCTAAGTAATAGTAACTTGACTATGATAGTAGGTAGTCTCTTGAGGAGCACTGCAATTTTATCTTAAAGGCTAAGATAGGAATAGTGAGTTAATTATGTTTAGTAAACACATTAATTAAGAATAGTTCTCACCTTATTATTTGCTCTATTTTGTTTTAAGTTTTTGTATCTATGGTCGCTGTAAATGTGAAAATAAAACAAACATGCAAAAGGGACTGACTATGCCTAGGGAGTGACCCTAATTACGAACCGCAAGCCTTTGATCTCAAGCACTCACCGTTTTCAAAGAAACGATTGCGATATGTTAGTGTATTTGACTTCAGTTATACCGTGAGTTCTACTTAGCTTCAATTAAGAAGACTTTTGTTAAATGTTTTTTATGGATTTTTTGCATATTTTTATGACAGGAATAAAAGGATATGGAGCTAACTCAAGTGGCAGTTACAATGACAGAGCAGGGCCCACAAACACCTTTCCTCGTACACTTAAAAGTCAGGAACCGCGGTAGAGACAAATCCAAGAGCTCAACAGTCCACTTACAAGCCCGAGTCAACAAGGTTTTTAAGCCCAGCACCCCTTACTTATAATAACTCTATTGAGCTTAGGTCTAACACGATTAAGATGGAGCAAATTGTTTTTGGGTCACTGGATTAAGCCCAACGCAAGCAAGGGACAAGCCTTGGCCATCAAAACCCTAATCAATGGCATGAACCTAAGTTCACCTGAATTAACAAGTAGTGACAACAGTGTTAAGATCAACGCAATCAATGGGCCAGCCTTGGTCAACAAAGCCTTAAACTAAAGCCTCAAATCTCAACTTGTCAATTTCTGGGAACAGATTAAAACTGGAAAGTCATACTTGATGCCCGAGAACTGTATTACTACAAAGGTAAGTACATTAGAGACCTACTTTAAGTTATTCCTAGCTAAGTTACGCTACTCTTAAGGAAAAAAAAGTGTGTTGTAAAAGAAAACTTAAAGAAGTTCTATAATGAGTGTATGTGTACTACTTTGGCCTGGCACAGAGTCCTTTATTTATAGAAAACAAGAACTAACTGCTGCTCCTTCTTTCTTGGCAACTCCATCCTTTACTCATCAATGAACGTGCCCTGAATTTTGTATTGGAGGGAAATCCTTTGTGCCCATGTCCGAATTTTTAGAGGAAGTCCCCTCTAGAAGCCCCTGTTCTATTAAATTAAGCTTAATGCCCAAATAACAGAAATTATGCCCCAAACAATTGCCTCGAGCCTAAGAACCACCTGTCTTACAGCCTTCCTAATAGCCCTTCGAGTTCAATCTCACTTCACCCCTCAACCATCTCAAGCTTCAAGTGGCTAAACCCCTTGTCAAGGGTACCTTCTTAGGATACTGGGCTCGAGATGCCATTATCTTAATACTAAAGCCTTGAATTCCCTCGAGATGGCCCTCATGTGCTGACCGCATGGCACTTCACTCAAAACAGCGTTGGCCCAACCCCCTCAAAATTAGGGTGCAAACAGTTACTAGTAATTCGGTACTATCCCACCTTCGAGGAGTAATGGGTAGATTAGTTAGGTCATCAATGCACACATCAGAGAATGGTTAGGTGGGTTCTATGCTTTGTTTTTCTACTAAAAATAATTCAATAGTTCGCTAACTCAAAACATCAAGGGGGAGTGAGCTTCTATAGTTGATTGCTCACGGCCTTTGTCACCTGCCTAGCAGTATAGTAGATGTGCATTTATATGCAATGTACAAGGTTAGACTTAATAGATATAGACTGAAGTGTAGGAAAAACAAGGGCGACCATGCCACCGTGGAGTACTTCATGGACTTTTGTGGATGGCTAGGTAATGGTTTACACTTGAATAGGATATTATGTTAGCCTCCCCAAGGAGCTCTATCGTTTGATCTTAGGGGCTAAGCGAAGAGTAGTGTGCTAATCATGTTTAGTAAGAGTTTACAACAAAAACGTACTGATTGAGAAATGTTCTCACCCTAATAATATGTCGATGTGACCCTGCCCCTAGGGAGTAATGGGTAGTTTGGTTGGGTCATCACAGCATGCATTTTAGTATGAGATTGTGAACTTTATACCTTGTTTGTTTGCTAAAATTAAAACAAACATCACTGTATGTTGCATGACTTGTTTACAATTTTCTTTTAAGGCTACTTGTTTTGTTTTATAATACATTCCAATGAATACTAAAATATATGTTGTTTTCTTATCAGCTTATGCTCACGAGAAAAAGAATTAATATGTCATAGTATATTATGCTAAAGAAGGAGGCTTTCAATTGGAATGATTTGGCTAAGGAAGCTTTTGAGTAGTTGAAGCAGGCTATGACTATGAGTCTAGTATTGGTAATGCCAGACTTCAGCTTGCCCTTTACATTGGAGACTGATGCTTGCAGTAGTGGAATTGGAGCAGTTCTTTAGCAAAATGGAAGACCATTGGCTTACCTTAGCCAGGCATTGGGTCCCAAGAATCAGAATCTATCCATTTTTGAGAAGGAATACATGGCAATACAAAAATGGAAGCATTATTTGGAAGGTTATAATTTTGTAATCAAAACAGACCACCAAAGCCTCAAATACCTGCTTGAGCAAAGAATCTCTATAAGAGTTCAAGGGAAGGGATTGTACTATTATCGTTAGTTAGCAATTGCATTATTAGAAGTCTCATTGATGTTTAAGCAGGAAAAGGAAGTTAGTTGTAGTAGTTGATCAATTTGGGCGGCTACTGCCTTAGTTGGTTATAGTTGGTTCTTTACATCTATCTTGTATAAATAAGTAAGATTTAGCTTGTATTGATCATTGTTAAATGAAATGAAACTTCTATTCTCTTCCCTAAATTCTCTCTGTTTCTCATCTCCTTCATTTCTCTTCTAATCTTAACCCTATCTCAACCCTAGTTATGGTTCAAGATTGTTCTTGAACCATAACAATTGGTAGCAGAGCTTGATTAGCTCTAAATTGCGTATAATTGAGCTAATTTAGTGTATGATCCTTGATTAAGTAGCTGAAAATTTGTCTAGAGTTCTTCTTTTGCCTCCAATTACTTGCTGAAAATCAAGCAAATTGTATTTCTTCTTGATCATTGAGACTTTCTAACAACTGGTGCTTATTAGGTTAATGATGGAATTGAGAATCCAGATCATAAGGCTGTTTGAACTGGAATTCAATTGATACGGCTTGTTCGATTGATCCTTGCTTAGGATCCATAGCAGATGCATGCATTTACATAACAATCAGCTATATTTCATTTACAAGCTTGGACAACTGATCCTTAAACTAGGATCCGCAAAAGCTAAGTGCAATAACTTAACAAATAAGTACTTCATTCGAATACTGTGAACTGTCCACTAGTTGTTGCTTTTGCAGATACAACAGTGCAGTTGTTGCTTCAAAATCATGCCTACTACTAGGTCTAGAGCTACTACATAAGCTGCTACAGTAGCTGGAAACGAAGCAGGAGCTGTTGGAAATGCTACAACTGATGGCCAAGCTGATACAATTGCCAATATTGTTAGACAAGTAAACACCAATGTCTTGTCATTTCAGCACAGCCGAGAGGCTACGCAGAGTCTTTCCACACAAGTTAGTGGAATGCAGCAACAATTGGATAGGCGAGGGTTGGCCCTTGAAGAAACTCAAAACCTTCCCACTTAAGTCAATGAGTTTCAGCAGCAATTGGATAGACAAGGGAAGTTTGCTGAAGTTTTGAGACCAGCCAGCTAGTTGCACTCACCTACTACTCAAACTACTTCTGAGGGAAGTGGAGATGTAACAAATACAAATGTGGCTCGAAGCAGTGGGTTCAGACAACCACACATTAATATGGAAATCTTTGATGGATTACAGCCACAGTATTGGATTAGAAGGTGTAAGCGATATTCCAACTTCTACCACATAACTGAGGCTGAAAATTGGATCTGGCAGCTGTATATTTGAAAGGCTATCATGAGACTTGGTATTTTGGCCTAATGAGGGCAGAGCATCCATCACTTGGGCTAAATTTGTGAAAGAAATCTATGAACGTTATGGAGACGAGGACATTGGAGACATTGTGGATAGTTTTAGCAAGGTAATTCAGACAAGCACAATGAAGGAATACATGACAAGGTTTGAGAACTTGAGAACCAGAATGTTGATTGCTCATCCTGAAACAACCGAATCTTACTACGTTTCAAGCTTTGTCAGTGGCTTGAAATTCAAAACTAAGAATTTGGTGAAGACTTTAGAGTCTACATCTCTTTCTCAAGCTTTTTCTAAGGCATGACTCTTCGAAAACACAATCTTATCTACAACTGAGGGAGTTAGATCCAGAGGTGGACAGGGAAATTTAGCATCAACTTCCACGGGTTCATCTGGTGGCTCAAGAAACCAAAGTATGGATGAGAAAAAGGCTCAACGCTTGTGCTACAAATGTAATCAGAAGTACTTTTTTGGTCACAAGTGTAATCCTAAACTCCTGATGGCAGTCATTGGAGTAGAGTATGAGGAAGATTTGGAAGATTTTCAGGGATTTGATGAAGAATCAGATGAGTTTGAAGTGCAAGAACAGAATGAAATTGAGGACTTAGATGAAGATGAACTCAGAATTTTAGTGCAAGCCTTAACTGGTGGAGGTTTCCATAACACCATTAGAATCAGAGGAGAGGTTGGACATAGACCAATATTGATCTTGGTGGACAGTGGTAGCACTCATAGCTTTGTAGATCCTAAGGTTGTGTGTGCAGTTGGACATGAGATGTGGCTAATGGAAATTCTATTTTAACATAGACCAACTGTAAACAGTTTTCATGGCTGATGCAAAAGCACAGCTTCAGTTATGACTTTCGAGTGTTGAGACTTGGAGGATGTGATATGGTCTTAGGGGTTGATTGGATGAACACCATAAGCCCAATTGTGTTTGATTTCTCTGAACTCACTATCTCATTTGATAGAAATGGCCAAAAGGTGTTTGCTGCAAGGCATTAATGAACAAGGGAGAGTGCAACATATGACTCGTAAGGGTCTGGAAATTGTTATCATGAAGAAGAATTACCAGTGGATTGGGTCAGCTGCAGCAGCAGCATCCTGAGTTACTCAAGCTTCTTCAGGTTTATAGTGACCTATTTGAACATCCTTCTGCTCTTCCTCCCTCAAGAACCTTGGACCATGCTATACCATTAAGGAATGATGCTCAGCCAGTGAGTTTGAGGCCTTATAAATATGCTCATGCCCAAAAAGATGAGATAGAATGCCAAGTAGATGATGTTCTCAAAACTCACTTTATTCGGCATAGCCATAGCACATTTGCATCACCTATGATTTTGGTGAAGAAGAAGAATGGGACATCTAGAATGTGTGTTGATTATAGACACCTCAACTCTCTTACCATTAAGGGCAAATTTCCTATACCTGTTATTGACAATTTGTTGGATGAATTTCATGGAGCTAGCTGTTTTTCCAAGCTAGACTTGAGACAAGGATACTGTCAAGTTAGAGTCCAGAGTGAAGACATTCACAAGACTGCATTCCGTACTTACCATGGACATTATTGGTTCGTGGTAATGCCATTTGGGCTGACCATTGCTCCAGCAACTTTCAGGCACTGATGCATGAGGTGTTCAAGGACTATTTGAGAAAGTTTGTACTTGTGTTCTTTGATGACATTCTGATATATAGCCCTTCATGTGACAATCATTGGATCCACCTTCAACAAGTGTTTGAGCTCATAAGGCAACTTCAGTTGTATGCTAAACCGTCTAAGTGTACTTTTACAAGTTCTCCAGTGGAGTATTTGGGACATGTTGTGTCCAAACAAGGGGTTGCTACAGACCCTGCTAAGATCAAAGCTATGCAAGATTGGCTAGTACCCACATTTGTCAAGCAGTTAAGGAGTTTTTTGGGGTTAACTGGTTATTATCGCAAATTTATCTCAGGCTACAGTTTGATGGCAAGGCCCCTAACATAATTGCTTAAGAAGAATGCTTTTGAATGGAATGATTTAGTAGAAACCACTTTTCAACAGCTCAAAACAGCTATGTGTACAGCCTCGGTGCTAGCCATGCCACATTTCAAGCGTCCATTTGTATTGGAAACAAATGCAAGCAGTCTTGGAGTGGGAGCTGTGCTTTCTCAAAAAGGAAAGCCAATTGCTTACCTTAGTCAAGCATTGGGTCCCAGGAATTTGAGATTTTCAATTTATGACAAAGAGTATTTGGCAATTCTCCTTGCAGTGCAAAAGCGGAGGCATTATCTTGATGGGCACCACTCCATTATAAAAACTGACCATCAAAGTTTGAAGTACCTCCTCGAACAGAAGATGACTACAAGAGTTCAACGTAAGGGGCTCATGAAGAAGTTGGGGCTGGATTATTCAATCGAGTACAGATCAGGCAGAGAAAATGTAGCACCATATGCTTTATCACACTGTCAAGAAGGGAGTGATCAAGTTAATTGCAGTACTATCTCAGTCACTATTCTTTCCTGGGTTGAAGAGATCTTATAAACCTATGATGGGGATGTATTTGCCCAAAATTGCATCCTTGCTGCTCAGATCAAGGCCTGTACGAGCTTTGAATCAGGGATAACTGTAAGCAATGGGTTGATTAGGATTAAAGGCAGGGTCTATATTGGAACTTGTACTGGATAGTCTCAACAGTACATTCTTCTGCTTGAGGTGGACATGAAAGTACTAAGGGAACCTATCAGTGGCTTAAGCAGTATTTTTACTGGGTTGGGATGAAGAAGGATGTATTGAAATTGGCACAGAATTGTGAAGTTTGCCAACATACTAAAAGTGATCGAGTTCCCTACCAAGGATTGTTGCAACCATTACCTCTTTTAGAGAGAGCTTGGCAACACATAAGCATGGATGTCATCAAGGGATTGCCTAAATCTGAGGGGAAGGAAGTAATTTGGGTTGTGGTCGATAGATTCACAAAGTTTGGACACTTCATTGGGCTCAATCACCCCATTACAGCAGCTAGACTTTCCAAGATGTTCTTGGATCACATATATCGCCTTCATGGGTTACCTCTGTCAATTACTTCTAATCGAGATAGGCTCTTCATCAGCCATTTCTGGACTGAGTTGTTTCGATTGTTAGGCACCACACTTGCTTTGAGTTCTTCCTACCATCCTCAAACGGATGGCCAGACTGAACGAGTAAATCTATGTTTGAAGCAGTATTTGCACAGCATGACCTTCATTCATCCTAAACACTGGTTTTGTTGGCTTGCTTTGGCAGAGTATTGGTACTATACGCATGCACACTTAACCACTAAGACTACCCCTTTCAAGGTGTTGTATGGCTATGATCCACCCTCACCAATGGGCCTTCAGGGAGTGGTGTCTTCTGTCACAGAAGTATTAGATTTATTGGAGCAAAGAAGGCAGCTTATAATTCAGCTTAAGGATAATCTGCAGTTGGCACAATCACGAATGAATTTTTTTCCAAATAAGCATAGAACTGACAAATCCTTTGATGTAGGTGAAAAGGTTTACTTGAAGTTGCAGCCTTATAGGCAATCTTCAGTTGATGTACGCAAGAATGTGAAGCTGGGACCACGTTATTTTGGACCCTTCAAGATACTGCAGCGAGTAGGAGTAGTTTCTTACAAATTAGAGTTGCCACCTTATTGCTTGGTGCATCCAGTGTTTCATGTTTCACTCTTAAAGAAGCAAGTACAAGAAGGGTTTTGCAGCTCTTTAACTCCTCCAGATACAGCCAGAGATGGAAGTATCTTGCAAACTCCTATGGTTATACTTGCTACCAGATCAAGTTGAACTTCATAGCAAGTGTTGGAAGCTTTGGTTCAATGGGCTAATTTGGATGCAAAGTACAACACTTGGGAGTTCATGCCTTTCATTCAAAGTCAGTTTCCTCAGTTCCATTCTTGAGCCCAAGAATGTTTTGAAGGGGAGGGGATGGTTATGATCGTTAGTTAGCAATTGTATTGTTAGAAGTCTCATTGATGTTTAGGCTGGAAAAGGAAGTTAGTTGAAGTAGAGTTAGTTGCATTAGTTCGTCAATTTGGGCGGCTGCTGCCTAAGTCAGTTATAGTTGGTACTTTGCATCTATCTTATATAAATAAGTAAGATTTAGCTTGTATTGGTCATTGTTAAATGAAATGAAACTTCTATTCTCTTCTCTTCCCTTAATTCTCTCTGTTTCTCATCTCCTTCATTTCTCTTCTCATCTTAACCTTATCTCAACCCTAGTTATGGTTCAAGATTGTTCCTAAGCCATAACAGATTAATGAAGATGTTGGGGTTGGAGTATACAATTGAGTATTGGAAAGGAGCTGATAATCATGTTGTGGATGCTCTTTCAAGAAGATAGGAGGAAGTTGAAACAAAAGCTTCTTGTGCTGCAATTTCTCAAGTTATACCACGGTGGATGACTTAAGTGAATAGATCTTATGATCAAAATGCATTTGCTCAGACTTATATCATTCCCAGCTTCACATAGGCAACACCTATTGATCCTGATTCCGAGGTGACAGTCAGTAAGGGAATTGTTCAAATTAAAGGAAAGATCTACTTTGGTGAAGGAGCTGGATTAAGGAAGCAAGTCATTGAGGCTTCTTATGATTCTCCTTGGGAAGGGCATTCTGGAATTGAAGGGACTTATTAGAGGATCAAGCAGTACTTTCATTAGAATGGGCTGAAGAAGAAAGTTCAAGAGTTTGTGCGGCAATGTGAGGTTTGTCAGCAAATAAAGAATGAGCATACTCCATACAAGGGTTTTCTGTAGCCCTTACCAATTCGTGATGAGGCTTGGACACACATTAGTATGGATTTTGTTGAAGGTTTTGACGCTTACTTTGCGTATGCTTAGCAAGTGCACTAAGTCGTATCAAGTAATATAGAATGAGTAGAGTATCGTTCCTACGAGGATTGTTATTGAGTGAGTAATGAAATTAGTAGCTCTGGTGCTATTTGAAAGACCGAAAGTTATAGTTTTTGAAATGAAATAATACAAAATAAAAAGGATCAAAAATTGTTTACAAATACTTATGAAAAGTTTAACGATTTTTTACTTGGTTTTTATGATTGAATAATATCCAAGGCGTCTGATTTCACCCAGTTGCATCAATACGCCTTTCTATTCTCGTTATTCAAGTTGTTATTACGTGTTGATGGTTGAGAATCCTAATTTACTAAATATTCTCTCTCGAGCAACATTTAGCATGCTCTTTTACATATTAACCCATCACTCTCGTGCATGAATTTAAATAAGAAGATTTTCTTAAAGCTCTATGATTTTCACTTAAAAAGCACACAAATCGCGTTAATCTCTCTCAAGCATTCGCCTAATTTGTGGTGCTTATCACCTTAGCAATCATCATAAATCTCCTCTTGGACTCATTATGAATCATTATAGGCCTTAAATGGCGATCAAGCATTTAAAAATCATGAAGAACAATGATAAACACTTCAACAATGCAATAACAAAATATTGAATACGTTGAATTAGAAATAAGCGTATATTAAAATTTAGGCCACATCATAGCCTTGGAATGAGAAAATTAGTTCATGATAAATTTAATATAAGACATATTTAACACAAAATTCATGAACTTAATGAAGAGAAGGATAGAAAAGAACTTGAAAATGCAAAATTTCAAGCCAAACTTCTTCTTTTCTCCTCCTTTCTTCCTACGAATTTCTACCTTATTTCTCTACTTTGTATTTGATTTTTTCAGGATTGAATGATTCTAAAACACCTCCTAAGCATCTCTATTTATAGTATATAAGGTTGGAACTAAAAAAAATACAAAAAATTGCAAGCTAACAGCTCATTGCACCACACATCTGCAGCTGCTGCCAATTCTACAGGTTTGCAACGTGCTGCTGATTTCTTCATTTTTCTTCCACTATGGCCGGCCAAAATCAGTCTTAACATCAACTTGAACATGTTATTGAAGTGCACAAGAGGTTCTTTCACTTTATTCGTCAATTTTGCCACCCAAAATTGCAAGTTGAAGTGAATTGTGCAGGCTGGTTTTCAGTTTCTTCAACTTGCTATCCTTTGCCGTTTTTCATTATTTTTTTCCAGCTTTGGCTGCCCAAAACCAGCTTTAACATAAATTCTAACATTTTAGTGAAGTGTACAAGAAGTTCTTTCACCTTATTTGTCCATTTTTCCATACAAAAGTACAAGTTGAAGTGAATTGTGCAGGCTTATTGTTCATTCATTGCACTTTGCTGTTCTTGGTTGTTTTTCTTCGGATTTTTGAGCTTTGCACCACTTAAATTCAGAGTTTACATCAACTTGGACATGTTAATGTATCATTTAATCCATCATTGCACCTGATTTTTGCATTTGGCCACCCCTTTTTGCAAGTTGGAATGAATGCATGAACTTGTTGTGTTCTTGCTTGTGCCATGTAAATTGTTATGTTTTGCCCCTCTTTTTGCTTCCTTTTTTTGTGGTGAATCTTGCATTCACTTGTTGATGTTGATGATAAAACCTAGCAAGCTTTAGCACAAAATGGGTGTTTTTGCAATGAAATGGCAATACAAGCAAAAAAGAGCAAAAGCGGACAATAGCGATAAAATGTTGAGGTAAAATGGTTGAAAAATGAACCAAAATGAACTAAATTAGACTTATTAGGATTGCCTAAGTCTGAAGGTAGAGATGTTATTTGGGTGGTAGTGGATTGCTTTACCAAGTTTGGCCACTTCATTAGCCTCTCTTATCCAATTTCAACAGAAACGTTAGCAAGGCTACTCTTAGATCATATCTACAAGCTTCATGGACTACCAAAATCAATTATATCAGATAGGGATAGATTGTTTACTAGCAATTTCTGGCGTGAGTCGTTCCTATTGTTGGGTACCACTTTACGTATGAGCTCCTCTTATCACCCACAGTCCGATGGCCAAACAGAGAGGGTAAATCAGTGTATTGAGCAGTATTTGAGAGGGATGAAATTCTCACATCCCAAGCACTTGCATAGGTGGTTGTCTTTGGCTGAGTATTGTTACATTACTCATTCACATTCTTCTTTGGGCACAACTCTATTTAAAGCTTTATATGTGTATGAACCTCCCTCTTCTTTGATTAGCCAAGGTATGGTTTCACATGTAGAAGGTGAGTCAAAGGACACAGTTGGTTAGATAGCTCAAAGATAATCTTTGGCTTACTCAAGCTAGGATGAAGAACTTCGCAGACAAGAAGACTTCTAACAGGGTTTCTTTTTTTTTTTTTTTTTGGTAAGTCAGCGAAATATATAGATGAAGGAATTTTGAAGTATGAGACCTTGTTTATCTCAAATTGCAGCCTCATAGGCACAACTCAGTGGCCATTCGCAAGAACATCAAGTTGTGTGCTCATTATTTTGGTCCTTACAAGGTTTTAGAGAAGATTGGCAAGGTAGCTTATAAGCTGGAACTTCCTCCTGATAGCTTGGTGCATCCAGTTTTTCACATTTCATTGCTTAAGAAACACATTTCAGATGGAGTCACTTGTGCAGCAGCTCCACTTTAGGCCACTTTGATGGGAATTCTGGTGCAGGAACTTGAAGCAATCTTGGCCAGTTGTGAAATACAGCAGCATGGTGTAAAGGTTAAGCCGGTGCTGGTTCAATGGGCAAACTTGGATTAGGATCATGCTTCGTGGGAAAATTAGTTCTTCTTAAAGTCTCAATTTCCTTCCCTACATACTTAAGGCAAGAATGTGCTTGAGGGGAGGATATTGTCATGTCTGAATTCAAATTAGAGGCTGCCTTTGGCAAGAAATGTGGTTGGTGATCTGTGGCGGTTGTTAGTCTTGCTTAAGTCATTGTTAGTCTTGCTTAAAGTCAGTTTTGGCTGCCGTTCTTAGTTAGTAAGTCGGTTGGTAGTTAAGATGAAGAGTCTAGATTCATTGTTTTGTGTTCTTGATTGTATTGGTATAAATAGATGACTATCATGTAAGAATCATTTTATGAATGAAATAATATCTTGATTTCTCTTTCTCATCTAACTCTCTCTCTAAATTCTCATCCCTTTCACTTCTCTTATCATCTTACCTCTTCTCTCTCCTAGGTTATTATCAAGATTCATCTTGATTCATAACATGGTAACTAATGGAGAAGCAATGAGAAAGATAATGATAGTAGTTATATTTATCCTTTGTCATGGAGATCTTATGGAGGGGTTGTTGTCATCAATACAATCTATTTGGGAGATATCAAATAAATGGTTTAAGTCTAGAGTGCAGTGAGATTTATTTAGTAGAATTAGGTTTCATTAAATGGTAATTAAATTATATCATAAGATGATTAATTTAACCCATTTAGATCTAGATTTAAATTGTCCATGAGGTGCCTGCGCAAGCCTCTGTATTTATTGCCATTAAAAAAATATTAAAGAAATTATGAGATAAATTATTTATTCATGAGATTGGTAAATTAATTTTGCTAAATATTATTCATGAGATGAATAAATATTAAAAATTATAAAATAAAATAATTTTTTGAAAATTTAAAATTCATAAGATATATTTTTACATGTGGAAAACAAAACAAAAAAAAATTAAAAAAATCGCGCACGGGGGTCGCAATCCGTGTGGCCTGAGTCAGACGAACTAGCGCACGACACATGTCTCATGCTGGCTCGCTCCTGGATGATCCGAGTGCCACAAAGCGAGCCAATCGTGGCCCGCCATGTGGCACGCTAATTCAAAAATACGGCGTGGTTTCCTGGGTTGCGAAATGCAGCATTTTGAGTTTTTTTTTTTTAATCGATACAACGCGTTTTGTTTTAAACAGGGTGATTCCCACATTGAAAAATTGAGAGTTTTTCGCTCTGATAGCCTGCTATAAATAAAGGTACCTATTCTAGAGGTTTTGTTTTCAATTTAAACAAATTATTTTGGGTTTTTAAAATTGTTTCTGAGACCTAATTGGAGAGAAAATTTTATGTTGAAATTCTTCTTTCTACAGTTTAATATTTTTTGAAGCCTACCCTCCGGCCAACTTGAGGCCAGCATAGCAGATCACGGGGTCTTGATTTTTGGTTCTTCTGAAGATTATTTTCTTTCTAGTATTCTATTTTTGGAGCAATTCTAAGTATGCCGTCTTTCCTTTTTCTTTTAATTTTCATTTTTCTATTTATTTGTTGTATTTATTATTATGCCTGTTTAAATTTATATATTGTTATGAGTGTATTAGAGTCAAAGGCATGTAGATCTAAATTAAGAATTTAGATCTATAGATTTAAATTATGAATTTAAATATGTCGATTTAAAATTATGAATTCTAAATCAACCTTAGATTTAGAATTATAAATTCTAAATCCCTTCCGCTGCGAAAACTTTATTAGAAAGAATTTTTGAAATTCGTCCCAATAACCGGTATTAGAGCAAAAGGATTTATAGAGATAACCCTATTCCTGGAAACTCTCGCACATGCGGTGTCACGAAGCATGACTCTCTGACCGGGAGCTTAGGTAAGGAGAAGAGTCCCCTACTCTTAGTGCTCTAAGAGGTGCCTTTCGTTGTGACTATAGTTGAGAACTGTGAACCCAACAGCCTGCAACAGAGTTATTTTTCCCAACAATTGAGGCAGCTATAATTTGTATAGCGTTGTTTATACTTCTCAAAACTTCTAGTCTCAAGTATGGCTTCACGTGTTAGGCATATGTCCTCTTATCCCTTGATGATGTCATTTCAACTCCCTCAAGTTGGGGTTGTAAACAAGAGTGAAACTTTTACTGCATATAGAATTCAAAAATCGAATGCTCTCAAGCTATTCAAATCCAATTAAAGTGAACAAGCTAAGATAGGTAATAAATTTTTCTAGACATGAAAATAAGGATCTAAATAACCACTATGGTCTTACTATTGCAGCACTGAATATGAACAAGCGAAAATGCAACCAATTAAAGGAACTAACAACAACAACAACAGGCCCAGTGCCTCAAGAGCTCTCGCATAAGCAAGGTTTGGGAGGGGAAGGACGACGCCTTACCCCTTCAGGGTGATACCCTAACGAGAAGCTGTTTCCGAGGACCCCCAACTTTAGAAGCATGAGAGAATCAGAGCATGGAGCATGGAGAGCACGAAAAGCGTTGAAAGCATAGCAACATGGAAGTAAGAGTAAAAAGCAAAAAGCAAACAGGTCTGTAAGGAAAGGAGTCAACATTCGACATGAGGCAAGCATGTAGGGAGTAAAAGCAATGAGTAGCACTACATCACAAGACGTCAAACCATAAGCGCTAAGCAGCCGACATACGTCCAAACTGCGTATAAATAAACAGGCATGCAGGAAGCCTCCTCACACTAGTACTAGCTAGAAGTGCTCATCGCTCCTAAACTGCTATATCGATTACACCTATTCTAATCCTTGACTGAGCTCTATCTAGGGCTGTCTCCTCATTTAGGTTGAGATAGGCGAGGTCCTTTCGAATTGCCTCCATCCAACTCTTCTTTTGCTCACCACTTCCTTTCTTCCCGTCTATAATGTGGAGTTGCTCACATCTCCTGATTGGGGCAGTGGTCGGTCTCCGCTTAACACGCCCAAACCACCGCCGCCGTTACTTCCTCAACTAATCTTCGATTGGGGCCTCTCCCAATTCACTTCTTAAAGCATCATTTCTGATCCTATCCATTCTCATATGTCCACACACCATCTTAACATCCTCATCTCCGCCACCATCATCTTTTTTGTGTGATGCGGCTTATCTGGCCAGCATTCCGCACCATATGACATAGCCGGTCTCACTACCGTCTTATAAGATATTCCCTTTAACCTTAATGGAAACTTCCTATCACATAATACCGCAAAGGCCATCCTCTATTTATGCCAACTCATTTTAATTCGGTTGTTGATATATGTGTCCACATCGCTGTCTTGATGCACCATGGAACCCAAGTATTTAAAGCACTCTTTCTGCGATATGCACTCTGATCCAATCTTGAAGTCTTCTATGCTTGGCATGGTAGAGGTACAGAACTTGAGTTTCATGTACTCGGTCTAAGATCTACTAAGCCTTAGAACTTTCAATTCTAAGGCCATTCTCCAAAGTTTTAGCCTCTCTTTCACCTCTTCCTTAGACTCTCCCACTAAGACTACATCGTCCGCGAAAAACATGCATCAAGGCATGTCCCCTTGGATGTGCCTAGTAAGCTCATCCATAACTAAAATGAATAGATAGGGACTCAAGGTTGATCCTTGGTGTACCCCAACTGTAATGGGGAAAGCATCTGTCTCCCCTTCCGTTGTGAGCACATTGGTTCACACGTCTTCGTACATGTCTTTAATGACTCGTATGTAAGGCTGGGGGATGCCTTTCCTCTCCAAGCCCTATACACGAGTCATTAAAGACATGTACAAAAACGCACGAACCAATGTGCGCACAATGGAAGGGAAGGCAGATGCTTTCCCCATTACAGTTGGGGTACACCAAGGATCAGTCTTGAGTCCCTATTACATCTTTTTGTTGACTGACACTATTACATCCCCATAGAAAGGCTTCAAAACTCTTGGGGGTACTTAAGCCGACTCAAAAGACAAAGAAATATAAGAAATCTTGAGTTCTTTTTGGACTCAAAATTTGCTCTCCCATCCCCAAACTTAAAGATAAACATTATCCTCAATGTTACATGAACAACAAAAAAAAAAAAAAAAAAAAAAAACCAACAACAACAACAACAAAGTAAGAGGTAAGAGATACTCCTCAGGTTTGAAGATTGAGACTCGATCATTGAATTTGGAAACGCACTCACCAACCCCCAAACGTGTCCAAACATAGTCCAAAAATATAGAGAAATATAAGAAATAACACAAATATAAATAAATGAAATAAAAATAGAAGGCTAAAGGTAGAAAACTTAGATTGCCTCCCAAGAAGCGTGCTGCATGTTTCACTTAGTAAGTATACTAAGTCATATTAAGTAATAAAGAGTGAGTTGAGTATTGTTCCCACAAGAGTTGTTTTATTATTTGAGTACCAAAATTACTAGTTTTAATTTTATTTGAACAATCAAACATTGAGGTTTTGGATATGAAACTAAAGAAATAAGAAAAAACTAAAGGCCTTGCTACTCTAGACACGAGTTAGGTTGAATTTTAGTCTAAGGCATTCGATTTCACAAAGTTGCATCGGTCCGACTTCTGTAGTTTTCACATACATGGCCACACAAATCGCGTTATCCTATCGCTAGTGATTGCTCAATTCATGGTACTTATTACTTTAACAATCATCATAAATCTCTTCTCAAACTCATTATAAATCATTATATCTTTTGAATGGAAACCACACACTCAAAAAGCATGAAGAACAATAATACGCACTTCAACCAGGAAATAAACAAATATAGAATATTTTTAACTAGAAAAGAGCATATCTTACAAGTACGACTATATCATAGCCTTAGAAGGTAAATTAGTTCATTACTACACTAAAGAAAAAAAAACTCAAGGAAGAAAACATAATAAAGAACATATAGAAAGAACTCGGTAATCCGTGGACGAGTCCAAGCCAATCTTCTCCTTTTGCCCTTGTCATGTTTTCTCTTCGTGCTTGTACCTCTGCTTGTTCACATGTCCTTGCTATTGCTCCCACTGAGTATATATATCATGTCCCTTCCTCTCTTTATGTATATATAGGCCTCCCGTTAGGGTTTTGCAAGTCAATCATACATAAGTGAACCTAACCTCCATAAAAGCCATCCAAAAGTTCCCAAAATCACACTATAGCCTTGCCATCTTTGTGTTTGCCGCCCAAAATTTCACCCCTTAGTAAAAAGATATAGTAATCATAGTGTGCAAATTATATCCAAACTTCCCTCAATTACAAAGATAATGACTATTCAGTCTTTTTTTTCCCCTTTCTTTTCTTTCTCTTTTGGACGTCCCTTTGGCATTTTTGGATCCAATTAATGATTTAATTGGACTCTCATCTTTTTTCATGAGCCCCAGACTTGGTCTTGACTTTTATTTGTGGTCCCGTTTTAGCTTCAAAGCCAAATTTTGCTCCTTCACTACATAAAAGACAAAAAAAAAAATGCCAAAATAAGCAATATCCATTGAGACTAAATGCAAGATAATTAATAAATTAGTATAACATCGTATGAGAAGTGCATTTAAAAGTAAACTTATCAAACTACCCCATAATGTAAATCTTGCTAGTCCTCAAGCACGGCTATCAGGAAAGACCAAATTATCATGCTTATAAGAAATTAATCACGATTCTTAAACAAGTTTACTCCTATCAGAAAAGAACGACAAAGATTCTTCATTTAAGACTCTAAAAGCAAAACAACCCCTCTTATGAAAAAAAAAAAACCCATCAATCACATAAGAGGATGGACTCAAAAGTTGGCTAAGCAGATTAAATTTTACTCAATCTCTCCAATTTGAAGATATTCAAACAAAATAGAAGTCACTAATCATGCCACTCACAAGAAGATTTCTTAGGTATGCCCAAAACTAAAAGTTCAAAATGACATTCATGCAATTACCTCTTGTAAGTGCTTGATTCTTTTTACTTTCTAAGTATTCCTTGTAGCAGCTTTGAGTTCAATAATTCCCTTCCAGTTGGCCTAGGTTCAAGTTTTAAAGAACCCCAACGTACTTTAATCGCCCGAGGTACCAAGGTACGAAACTATCACACCATAGCATATACTCGAACGATAATGCTTTTTTCACAAGACAACAATGCTTAGAGATTCATTTTCAAGTGACCTATTATTCTAGCTCTTCTTAAGCTTTCTCTGTGACTCGTGTAACGAGCTTTCAAATAGTAGCTCCCAATCCAGTTGGCTTCAGGGGACCAGGTATTAAAACACCCTTACAAATCTACTTACTTCAAATACAGAGATTACAAAAACTAACTAGTCACAGGCACGCACTTAATTTTAGGAATTTCAAGCAATGGTACCCCTTCCTTTTTTTGTTTTTTTTTTTCAGTTTTGCACATTGTTTTTAGCACACTTTTATTTAGGCTTAGGTATAATCATCAAAGTTCATCATGTAAACAACATTCTTATTGGAAGCTATTCAAATTCAAGCATCTATCCAAAAAAAAAAAAAAGCAATGCCAACTAATGTAAACAAAATCATGGTTTTATCAAGACAATGGCTTTAAACAAACAATGTAATGCATATAGAACACACAAACCAATAATTCTCAAGTTATTCAATTTCAATCAAAGGAAACAAGCTATGAAGTGTAACCAATTAGCCAGGAGAGCATGAAAGTAGGATCTAAACCATAGTCTATCAATGAGGCTCTAAATATGAACAAACAAGCAAGAATCCACAACCTAAAAACCTAAACATAAAGAAACAGAAAATATGTTTTTTGGCTGACGCTATTCACATCTCCGTTCAAAGGCTTTGAACTTTGGGAGGCACTTATGTCGACTCTAGACAAAACAAAACTAGACTAGAAGAGCTAAATAGTTTTTGAACTCAAAAAATTTTGAAATGTTTTGCTCAATTTTTCTCTCCCACCCCTAAACTTAAACATATTGTCCTCAATATTGAAAAAACCTAAGAGAAGGAAACAAGAAAAGAAAGATACTCTCCAGGTTTAAAGATGAAGTCTTGGTGATGAAACCGTAAAATGCTCATGCCAATCCCCAAACTTGTTTGGAAACTTGTTCCAAAAACATAAACTAACATAACAAATATTCTAAATCAAAAGAAATGAAATAAAAATAAGAAAAGTGTAGAAAACATGGGTTGCCTCCCAAAAAGTGCTTCAAGTTATACTCATTAGCTATACTTCAAATGATTTTCTACCATGGGTCCTTAAGGAAAATAGAGCCCCCGCAAACCCCCCCCCCCCCCCCCCCCCCCCCCCCCCCCCCCCCCAAAAAAAAAAGTCACTATCTTCCCAAGGATCTTCTTCGTAACACAACCATCTCCAACTTCTCCACCCTTTTGTCCCTCCATGCAATCTTTAAGCTTAACACGCTAGTCCTCTGATCTTCTTTTTCAAACTCAGGCGCTTTTACTCGCTAAGTCATTTTTGTGCCCTAAAGCCTCTGACTTGGTGAGGCAAGCGTCAAGTCATACTGTAGGCGATGCATCCCTAAATATCTCAACCGTCAAACCGTCTAGAATATCAATTTGAAAACTAGAATTAGCTTTAGCTGAAAATTTTATAGCACCAAAAACATTGAAAGTGATCAAGCAAAGAATTATTTGTTTGATCTTACCGAGGGTGACAGGAGGCAAGAAAGGTCAATTTATGCTATGATTAGCCAATTTTGGACTCTTAAATGCTCATTTGGCTTTCCATTGGTATGCATTTCTCTATATTTTTAGTGTTTTGTCCATCATTTTTTAAAATTTTGGGGTGTTCGCAATTCCAATTTGTTGTTCTTTTTATTGTTTTTTTTTTTTCTGCTAGACTTTGTTTGAAGATATCTGATATTCTTACATGTCTATGTTATATAAAATTTCTTTTACTTATATGCTTTCTTATATCTAAATTAAACTAAAGTAATTGAATAAAGAATCATTGATGATAAACGAGCAATCGAATTATAAAGGACAAAGATGGATAATAATTCTTTATAGAAGATTATAAAATTCAACTAGAATAATACATCTGTTCAAAAAAAAACTACAATAATACATGGGCTAGTAGACAATTTTTCATATTCACATCGTATTTGTCGTGGGGTTGTAAGTATAACACATGATTTTTAAGGACTTGTTTAGTAGCATTTTTGGTTCCAGTTTTGTGTTTTAAGGAAAAAAGCATTATTTTTGAAATAATTTTTTTAATTGTTAGTCTTTTATTCTTAAGTTTGTTCCCAGTTTGAGTGAAAATTGAAAATACAATGTCCAAACTAAGTGGAAAAAATTTTGAAAGCCAAAAACCGTAAATAGAAAATAATACCAAATATGTCCTCTCTCATGTAGTTCCATTATTTTTTCTTATTGTTTTGTGTGGTACTATTAACGACTTGGAATATTTAACATATTTGTTTTACAAGAAAAATAAAACCCCATAAGCCGGCTGGGGGGGGGGGGGGGGGGGGGGGGGGGGGAGTTAAATATGGAATTTTTTTTGCCCCAGACATAAATGTTACAGGTAGTGGTATTCAAAAAAAACTCGCAACCGAATTACCGAAATATTGACCCGAAAATGTGGTTAACCATACCGAATTTCGAATCAGTTAACCGAACTGAATAAATTTGAGGTATTTCGGGACGATAAGGGTTAGTGATTTGTCCATTTTGGTCAACTGATTTACCGAAATAGTATACATTACATATACATTTTCAAATGTTAATAATATTATATTGTTAATTAAGTATGTTTTTCTAGCACATAGGTGATTATTACACAATGCATGATCAACTTTGTCATTTTCTCCCAATTTATCTCATGTCATCGTTTAACTCGGGCCCCACTATTATATCTCAAATACTAACTAAGCAATATTTTGCTACAATCCAATGCTATTCATACTCCCACATGTAGGTTAAAGATATTTTACATTTAGTTTTTTAGAATTATATTATAAGCTCATAAGTTATTTAATATTCTCATGTTTCTGGACATTTACAAATCTTTAAGGAGATAAAACACATAAGATGAAAGAGGTGTTGTATTATTTTTCCGGTTACCGATTAATCGGCATAAGCGAACGGAAATACCGATTTATTGAAAGTCGGTTAACCGGTCTTTTTGGTTACGGTAAGAGTTAGAGATTTTTTAGTATTTTAGTTATAATTAACCGAATCGAAATACATTTCAATATGGTTAACCAACCATGAACAACATTAGTTACAGACTCACATGAGAGGGTAAAAGGTGAGAGGAGAAAATAGTGACCATTGAGGCATGTTTAGTATGGGGTTAAAATTTTGGGGTTAACCATTCATGGCGCAAACTTTAATGGGGTAACTGTTACCCCTTGAAAAAAATTTTAATTTCACTTTGTTTGGTTTAAGGGTAACTATTAACTTGTAAATCTTTACTTGTGTTTGGTATATATGTAACAAAATTGGAAAAATGACCTGTGAGAAGTAGTGGGTAAATGATATTGAGAAGATGTGAACGAACCCCAGCGAAAACCCATTCGAACAGTGGAGGCGAAGCTGTGAGCTGTGGCGACAGGGGTTGTGACGGAGTCCGAGAAGTGATGACTACTGTTGGGAGGGTGTCATGGAACGTGGGTGGAGTCCGGCGAAGTTGTGTGTGAAGCTTTTCGAAGGGTGGCGATGAAAATGGGCCTGGAAAATAAGATTGGCATCGGGAGTGATGCAGGCTGTGGCGGAAGCATACAATGGTGGAAGAGTAAAGTCAACAAAGCAGTGACGATGGTGGGCTAAGCCATGACGATGGCCGACGGTGGCTGTAATGACGGCTGGGATTTGGTGGTTAGGGTTTGAAACATTTTTAAAAATTCTAAAATTTTTCATATCTAATTTTTTTTCAGAAATTAGGCATTATGAGCTTTGCACTAGTCCCTCATAGTGCAAAGCTTTTAACCACAAATGGGGGGTAAAAATTTTCGTGGTGCGAGTTTTTACCTAAAACCAAACAAGGGTAAAAGAGGGTTAATGGTTAAACCATTAACCCCTTTTACCCTCAAAGCAATCATGTTAGATTTAAAATAAAGGTCCAAATTTCAAAGCAGCTTTAACACCTCTCATTAAAGTCAACGATTCAGATTTTCTTGATTTAGATCTAATAGTCATTATTTCCTCCTCTCACCTCTCATCCTTTCATGCTCCTATTTATATATATGAACTAATATGTAGTATGTTAAAATATAGATGATATTATAGAAATAAGATTATTATGTTGAAGTACAGTAACATATGCAAATAAAATATAAGTATGAAAGAGGTATGAAAATAATTTCAAAGAAAAGTTTGAGAATCAAAGTAACATCAAAAGATATACACTTCATTGAAATATTAAAATTACAAACTTTCATTACAAATTTTGTAGGAAGATCATTTATAGTAAGAGGATGGACTGAAGCAGCGACGGATCCAAAGTTTGTGCCCCTTGGGGGCACAATTAGTGGCGGATCCAAAACAATAACTCACAGGAGCACATATTATATAACATATAGATCTTATAGAATAGGCTCTCTCTACTCTCTCTCTAATGTCTCTCTCTGCTCTCTCTCTCAAACGTCTACCTGCCATGCCACCTGCCACCATCGTTGGCAATCTCGCCAACGCTGCCGGTTCACCATCATCGACGACGCAAAGACGACGACGCCACCGCAGCGCCAGAGCAGCGACGCCTACGCCAGGAACCCTATCTCCCTCTCCCCCTTCAAAACCCCGTAGCACCACCACCACCGCCACCGCCACCGCCACCACCGGTGCCACGCCGAACCAAGACTGCAACCGACCCCTACCCGGCCACCCCCTCAGCCACACAACCCCCCCCCCCCCAAGCCACCAGCGAACACCCTGACGCACTGCCCCCCCCCCCCCCCCCGATTTTATCTCCCTCACCCTGACCCGCTGCACCCGACCCCTGACCTTCCGCCACCCTTATCCCCGGCCCTACCCGACCCACTTGGGCCACCTAGAACACCACAATCGCCCACCTAAACCACCACCACGACCTCCATCTCTCACCCCTCTGCCCTCCCTGACCCCTGACCTACCGTCACCCTCACCACCCAAACCCACCAGCACCACCAACCTCATATCCTAGACCTACTAGAACCAAGACCAAGCCCTCTCCCTGTCCCCACCAACCCGCCACCCCACAACCACAAACCCTGAGTAGCCGCCAGCCACCACCTCAGGACAAACTCGCAGCCGACCGACCCAGGGGTCGGCCCTAGGTAAGTATTAGTTGGGTCAAAGTATCAACTACGCACCAGTCCCAGGTTTGATCTTTCCTTAATTACAGCAGGGTAGTGTTTTAATTTAACATTGTTGGGTACTTTTCATTTGTTTCTTTCTCCTTTCATTATTTTGAATATTGTGATCTTTGACTGTGGTGGTACTTTCCTGCATTTATGTTATAATAAGCTTCTTGTCTATGTTGATCACTTACCCGTGATAGTCACAACTAGTGGATGAACGTTACAAGTTATGGAACTCAGAGACTGAGGCCATATTCAAAGAGGTTGGGGAGGGGGAGGGCGAGGCAGAAGGGGACAGGGAACTTGAGACTAGGGACACTAAATGTTGGGACACTAACGAAAAAGAGTTTCGAGGTGGCCCAATTGATGATGAAGCGAAAGATCAACATCCTTTGTTTGCAAGAGACTAAATGGGTTGGCGCGAAAGCTAGGGACGTGCTGGGGCATAAGCTCTGGTATGCGGGCAAGGTCAGAGGCAAGAATGGAATTGGTATCGTTGTGGATAGCAGCCTCAAGGATAAAGTAGTTGGAGTATCAAGGGCTGATGATAGGATCATAAGTATCAAGATGGCCCTAGATGGAGAAGTATTGAACGTAATCAGTGCCTACGCACCTCAAACTGGACTAACAGAGCATGAGAAGGAAATTTTCTGGGAGGACTTAGACACAATGATGCAAGGCATACCCCAAGCCAAACAAGTGATGATTGGAGGGGATTTTAACGGGCACGTCGGCGTGACAGAGGACGGTTACGCTTCTTACCACGGAGGATTCGATCTTGGAACCAGGAATGCAGAGGCAAAGCCCTACTAGACTTCACGGTCACATACGACCTAACAGTGGCCAACACCCTCTTTCGAAAGCGTGAGCAACACATCATCACGTACCAAAGTGGTGGGACAAGAATACAGATTTACTACATACTATTAAGGAAAAGGGTGCAAAGAGACTGCAGGGATTGCAGGGCTACCCCAGGAGAAGACCTGTCTACACAACATAGGGTGTTGTGGGTGGATATAAAGGCCAAGAGGAGGGCCAAAGGAATCTGCAAATCCGCGCAGACGCATACCTATTGGAGGGATTTGAAGGGGGAGAAGTATAAGGTATACAAGGAAAGAGTGGAGGCCGAGCTCGAGTGGGACTTCGAGGGAGATACAAACCAGATGTGGAACCAACTGACCCAGAAGATCAGAGGACTGGCACGGGAAGTTCTCGGCACATCAAAGGGAAGGGTACCAAGTAACAGAGAGTCCTGGTGGTGGTGCGAGGAGATCCAAGGAGGATTAAGAAGAAATGAGCTTGTTTCAAAGAATGGGATCATAGCAGAAATGAAGATATGTGACATCAGTATTTGCAAGCCAGGAGAGAAGCAAAGACAGCAGTCAGAGAAGCACAATCAAGAGCTTATGAGGATTTCTACAAAAGGATGGAGACCAAGGAGGGTGCGAGGGACT
Source organism: Simmondsia chinensis (assembly GCA_018398585.1). NCBI lineage: Eukaryota > Viridiplantae > Streptophyta > Magnoliopsida > Caryophyllales > Simmondsiaceae > Simmondsia > Simmondsia chinensis. Next base: position 8,279,594 of record JAGTTD010000018.1, read on the forward strand.
TATATAGAATCACCAAAGCTAGAGAAAGAAAGATTAGGGACTTGGACAGAGTACAATGCATAAGAGGGGAAGATGGATAGGTACTTGTGGATAGCCAACTGATTAAGGCTAGGTGGAAAACGTATTTTCACGAGCTCTTCAACGAACAAGGACAGACAGAGATATCCTTAGGTGATCTTTAAATATCTGAGGAGCATCAGAACCACTGTTATTGTAGGCAAATTAGTCCCAAGGAAGTCAAGGAAGCCCTGAAGTTCATGAGAAGGGGTAAAGCAGCTGGCCTAGATGACATACCCATAGAAGTATGGAAATGCCTTGGATAGAAGGGCATCAGTTGGCTGACTAAACTATTTAACCAAATCCTTCTGGGGGAGAAGATGTCTGAGGAATGGAGGAAGAGCACAGTGATCTCGATATATAAGAACAAAGGCGACATTCAGAGTTGCGCCAACTATCGTGATATCAAACTAATGTGCCACACTCTGAAGTTATGGGAACGGGTCATAGAGAGGAGGTTAAGGCAATAGACAAAGGTGTCTGAGAACCAGTTCGGATTTACGCTCGAGAGATCAACCATAGAAGCCATCCATATCCTAAGGCGAACAATAGAGCAATACAGGGAGAGACAAAAGGACCTTCACATGGTTTTCATTTATTAAGAGAAGGCATATGTTAGAGTGCCAAGGGAGGTCCTTTGGAGAGCTTTGGACAAGAAAGGCATCCCCGTGCCACACATTCGAGCCATTAGAGACATGTATGAGGAGGCACAGACTATGGTGCGTACAGAGGACGGGGAGACAGACTTTATCCCGATAACAGTAGGGGTACACCAAGGGTCTTCTTTGAGCCTCTATCTATTCGTTCTGGTTATATGCGAGCTTACGAGGCACATCCAGGGATGTATACCTTGGTGCATGCTTTTTGCAGATGACATAGTGTTGGTGGGGGAGTCTCGGGAAGAGGTAAATGTGAAGTTGGAACGGTGGAGAGGGGCACTAGAGTCGAAGGGTTTACGACTAAGCAGTGCCAAGACCGAGTACATGGAACTCAAGTTCGATCCCTCCAGCACGCCTGGCCGAAAATACGTTAAGATTGGATCTGAGGCTATAGCGAAGAAGGAGAGCTTCAGGTACTTAGGGTCCATGATACAGCACAACGGCGAAGTTGACGAGGATGTCAACAATCAGATTAAAGCGGGATAGCATAAGTGGAGGATGGCCTCTGCAATACTTTGTGATAGAAAGTTCCCCTTGAAGCTAAAGGGTAGATACTATAAGATGGTTGTGAGGCCAGCCATGACGTATGGGGCAGAGTGCTGGGCGATGAAACAACAACACACACAGAAGATGATGGTGGCGGAGATGTGATTGCTGAGGTGGATGTGCAGACACACAAGGAAGGATAGGATCATAAACGACGTCATAAGAGGCAAATTGGGCGTAGCCCCCCATTGAAGATAAATTGGGAGAGCAACATTTGAGGTGGTTCGGACATGTTAGAAGGAGACTGGACAACGCTCCAGTAAGGAGGTGCGAATAGCCCCTTACGACATTGGGCAGGAGAGGAAGAGGCTGGCCAATGAAGAGATGGATGGAGATGATCCGACAAGACCTCACCCACCTAAACCTCCGGGAGGAGATGGCCTTAGATAAGGCCCAATGGAGGGCTAGTATAGGGGTTATTGATGCTCCAGTTGGAGTAGGGTAGTCTAGCTTACTAGTGCTAGGCCGTGATAATCTTCTAGCGCACTTAGGTTGTATACTTGCTCTTATGAGCTACTACTTGTCTACCTGCCTATCCTTTGATTTATGCTTGATGTGGCTTACTTTGTGTTTGTTGTCTTGCTCGCTGTGTGTTTTGCTCCACTCATGCTTTGTTGCTCTCATGCTACCAGGTCAAATGCTCTATGCTGCGGACCAGCCTCTCAGGTTGGGGGTCCTCGGAAATGATCTCTCTTCAGGGTAGCCCCCTGAAGGGAGAAGGCTGCGTACATCTACCCCCCAGACCCTAGTTTTGCGGGAGCCCTTGCAGACACTGGGTTTGTTGTTGTTTATAGATCTTATGCTATTGATGTATTTTCAAAATGTGTGTTAAATAATATGTAAATATGTTAAATGCAGTTTATATATGTATAAGATGTATTTGAGATTGTCGCAATACTTGTTTTAATTGTTTAGAGCTTGTTAGGGGTGTGTCTCGACACATGGGCCATGTGTGTCGACACACAATCCAACAGAACCATGAGGAAACAGCTATGTATCGACACACATGGTCCGTGTGTCGACATATAGCCCTTTTACAGAAGCGCACAGAGGCACTCTGTGCTTCGAAACACAGGAAGTGTGTGTCAACACACAGATCTACAGTGAGCCTATGTGTCGACCTGTGTGTCGACACACAGCTTCATCACACATGTCTGTTTTGATAGTTTGTTCACGCGATTTTTTTCCTGATTTGTTGTGTCTCTTTTGGGTTTTCATTTGGGATGTTTCTATTCATGAATACATATATATATTGCTCCACACTTTTATGGACAAGATGATGAATCAAATTGAATTATAAACACACGACAAAAGAGATTAACGAAACTTTGTGTTCAAGTGTTCTTGGGTGTTCTTGTGTTGTGTTCTTGAGTAACAAACATCAATCTCTACACATCTCTATCAATCTCTCCCTTTGCACATCCTTGCTTCATTTTTTGTTGTTGCTGTATCCCCGAGGATAATTCATATACCGAAATAAACCTTAAGGAAAGTGATAACAGAGCCTCAACACCAGAGATCTCACAGTTACCCGATTGCAAGTATTTTGCAAGTATTTCACAAATTTGTTCTAACAATCTTAAGGTTTACTTTCTAATTTGAGTTATGGCTTCATCACTAAGGGAAATGACAGCCAACTTTCTGAAGTTGGACCGTTTTGATGGCAGGAACATCCGCCAATGGCAGAGGAAGATGCACTTCCTCATCACGATGTTGAATGTGGTGTATGTCCTGAATACACCATTTCTATCCCCCGTCTCTAAGGAGGAGGAGACATTGGCCTAGCTGAGGGCCGGACTAAAGTTGGAGAATGATGATTGCATCTGTAGAGGGCATATTCTGAATGGTATGACTGATGCCGTGTTTGATATCTATTCGAACGTGCTGACTGCGAAGGAACTATGGGATGCTCTTGAGGCACGCTATATGGCCGAGGATGCTAGAAGCAAAAAGTTCCTGATTAGTCAGTTTAATAATTATAAAATGGTAGATGATCGTCCTGTCATGGAGCAATTTCATGAAGTCAAACGAATGTTGAATAATTTCAAACAACATAAAATGAACATGGACGATACCATAGTTATTTCTTTCTTAATTGACAAACTTCCTCCTTCTTGGAAAGATGTTAAGAAAAGTCTTAAACACAAGAAGGAGGATTTGTATATTGAGGAATTGGCTAACCATTTACGTGTGGAGGAAGGTTACAGGTTACAGGATAACAACACAGACCGCCCTGGTGATGTTGGTGAAATCAATATCACAGAAAAAGGCCAGTCAAGCAAGGGACCCAAGAGAACCGGATACTTCCAAAAGAAGAAGAATGACTAGAAGCCAAAATGGTCTATTGGGAGTGTCAAAAGCCCGGTCATTTACGTAAGGACTGTTATCGCCTTAAAAAGAATAAAGGCAAGGGGCTTGATCATCGTACCAAAAATTCGAACGATAGGTTCGTGGCGATGATATCGGAAGTCAACTTAGTCGAGAGTGATAACTCTTGGTGGGTTGACTTGGGGGCCAGGAGGCATGTGTGTAAGGAGAAAGGGTTCGTCACGACTTTTGAACCCATGGACAACGGAACTGTGTGTCCATGGGCAATGGGGCGACTATACCGATTAAAGGGAAGGGAAAAGTAGATTTACTTTTCACCTTTGGAAAAACCCTTACTTTAACCGATGTATGTTATGCTCCGGATGTGAAGAAGAATCTCGTGTCAGGTGGCCTGTTAAATCGGTTTGGGTTCAAGTTGGTCTTCGAGGCCGTCAAGTTTATATTGTCCATGGGAGGAGTCTTTGTTGTCAATGAGTACTTGTGTAATGGCATGTTCAAGATGAACGTTGATGATAAAATTGATAGTTCTGTTTATATGCTTGACTCGTTGTTTTTATGGCATCAAAGGTTAGGTCATGTGAATTTTCGTAATTTGCATGAAATGGTTAATTCTTCGTTGATTCCACACATAGATAAAATTAATGATAAATGCAAAACGTGCATGTTAACTAAGATAATGAAATTACCATTTCCTTCAGTGCATAGAGAGACTAATCTACTTGACCTAGTGCATAGTGATTTATGTGATTTCAAGCGCACACCGAGCTTAGGTGGAAAGCATTATTTTGTTGCATTTATAGATGACAGTTTGAGATTTTGTTATGTACATCTGATTAGTCACAAAAATGATTTGCTTGATAGATTTAAAGCTTATAAAGCAGAAGTTGAATTACACTGTGAGACCTTCCTCCAACCCCTTATGTCGGACCGTGGTGGGGAATAATACGATCCTAAGTATTTCAAAACCACCGAAATTATACATTATATAACTGTTTCATATACGCCACAATAGAATGGCGTGGCTGAGAGGAAAAACTGGACTCTAACTGAAATGGTTAATTCCATTTTATCCTATTCCGGTCTAAGCGATGGGTTTTGGGGTGAAGCTATGTTAATAGCTTATCACATATTGAATAGAGTTCCAAATAAGAGAAATAAGATAACCCCATATGAATTGTGGAACAAATGAGCCCCTAATTTGACTTATCTGAAAGTGTGGGTGTATAGGGCAGTTGTTAAAGTCCCTGAACCTAAACGTAAAAAGTTAGGTGAAAGAGGCATTGACTGCATCTTTATTGGTTATGCATCTTATAGCAAGGCATATCGGTTCTATGTAATCGAACCTAATGATTATATAAATATAAATACAATAATAGAATCAAAAGATGTGATATTTGACGAGAATCGGTTTACCTCTATCCCTAGACCGAGGGACTATGTACCGATTGAAAGTGATGCTCAAGTGTCATATGACGATGTTCGTCATGAGAGGGAAGATGTCCCTGAAAGTGCTCTAGAACTCTGAAGGAGTAAGAGAGCAAGGAAAGAGAAATCTTTCGATTCGGACTTCTACACGTTCTTGGTAGAAGGCTCAAGGAACGATGTGGACCAAGTGGCTCCATATTGTTATGTCATGGAAGCTGATCCCATGACGTTTAATGAGGCAATGAGATCTCTTGATGCCTCTTTTTGGAGAGAGGCAATGAATGATGAGATGGATTCCATCATTGGGAATAATACCTAGATATTGGTGGATCTTCCGCGAGGTAGTAAGCCTATCGGGTGTAAAGGGATCTTCAAAAAGAAGATGAAAGTTGATGGAACAATAGACAAGCTCAAGGCCTGATTGGTGGCAAGAGGGTTCACCCAAAAACACGGGTTGGACTACTTTGATTTGGTGTATCAATTTATAAACTAGTGATACACCAAATGGATGTTAAAACGGCATTCTTGAATGGTGAGCTAGACGAGGAAATGTATATGGAACAACCATAAGGTTTTGTTGTTCCAGGCCAAGAGAGAAAAGTGTGTAAACTCATACGCTCTCTGTATGGGCTAAAGCAAGCCCCAAAGCAATGGCACCAGAAGTTTGAACAAGTTGTTCTTAATAACGGATTCATTATAAATGAATCGGATAAATGTGTCTATAGCAAGTTTGATAATGGCAAAGGGGTCATTATATGTTTGTATGTCGATAACATGTTGATATTCGATACTGATATGGAACAAGTAGAGAGATCTAAACAGTTTCTCTGGGAAAACTTTGCAATGAAAGACATGGGTGAGGCAGACGTAATCCTTGGTTAAGGATTGTAAGGAATGGTGATACCATTTCCTTGATGCAGTCTCATTACATTGAAAATGTGTTAAAAAAGTTCTATTTCTTTGATTATGCACCGCTATCCATTCCAATAGATCCTAGTATGAAATTAATACTGAATGGTGGTGTTCCAGTGGCACAACTAGAGTACGCACGAGCCATTGGCTGTCTTATGTACGCCACGACAAGCACAAGGCCTGATATTGCCTTTGCTGTTGGAAAGCTGAGTAGATATACCAGCAATCCGAGTAAGATGCACTGGGACGCAGTGCATCGAGTGCTAAAGTACCTAAAGATGACTATGAACTATGGTCTCTCTTATGTAGGGTATCCACCTATTTTGGAGGGGTACTCTGATGTAAGCTGGATCTCCGATGTGGAGGATCATGCATCCACGAGTGGATGGGTATTCCTGATTGGTGGGGGTGCGGTTTCTTGGGATTCCAAGAAATAACTTGTATACCTAATTCTACAATAGCGGCTGAGTTTATAGCTCTCGCTTCTACGGCTAAAGAAGCCAAGTGGTTAAAGGATCTCTTGTATGAGATACCTTTGTGGCCGAAGCCGATCCCACCAATATCTATCCATTGTGATAGTTAGGCTACGCTTTCTAAAGCGTACAGTGAGGTGTATAACTGGAAGTCCAAACACATTGGTGTAAGGCATAGTACGGTGAGACACCTTATTCGAGAAGGTGTCATCACTGTGGACTTCGTGAGAACCAGTCAGAATCTAGCGGATCCATTCACTAAAGGCCTAGCTAGAGACTTGGTTCTGAGAACAAGTGAAGGAATGGGGTTGAAACCTGTCATATTTAGTAGCCCATGATAGGCCCTCAACTCGACTCCCAGTATGACGCTAGGTCTCGGGTTCAATGAGCGAGACTTGTCATCTGTGTGACTGCAAGCACTAAATGAGAATTTTTTCATCCCGAGTGTGAAGTTCTTGATACCTGCGTCAGAGATTCTAAGAGGATGAGCAAAAGCTCTTAATGGACCTGGCTTTAGAACTTATTGAATGTCGCGTCGCAGGGACATGATCAATGAGGTCCACCTTAGTGTGTGTTGAAGTTTGCCCGCTTCAAAGAGGTGGTTTTTTACTAAGGGTTTAGCCTTGAAACACTCACGAAGGGTACAGGACACATGGCCACAAATGTGTGGATTTATGAGTTATAGGGTGTGTAAAGGGAGTACACCTTGTATGTGATTAAATAGTCGGTTAGTCAAATGGGTTGTATGGTTCAAAGCTTAGTCTACCATTTTCGATCCAATTAACTATATGGTCTTTTCACTAGCTGGGGGTTCAATCGTGAGACACCTTAGTTGATGCACAATAAGGCCTCCTTTAACCAAGATGTCATTTTAAGATTGGCTATATTTTAAAAATGGTGGGGGATTGTTGATGTATTTTCAAAATGTGTGTTGAATAACATGTAAATATGTTAAATGATGTTTATGTATGCAGAAGATATATTTGAGATTATCCCAATACTTGTTTTAAATGTTTAGAGCTTGTAATGGGTGTGTGTCGACACATGGGCCATGTGTGTCGACACACAATCCAATAGAACGATGGGAAAACAGCTGTGTGTCGACACACATGGCCCGTGTGTCGACACACAGCCCTTTTATAGAAGCGCATGGAGGCACTCTATGTGTCAAAACAAAGGAAGTGTGTGTCAACACACAGATATGCAGTGAGCCTGTGTGTCGACCTGTGTGTTGACACACAGCTTCGTCACACGGGTCTATTTTGATGGTTTGTTCGGGTAGTCTTTTTTCGGGTTCGTTGTGTCTCTTTCGGGTTTTCATTTGGAACGTTTCTTTTCATGAATACGTATATATATTGCTCCACACTTTTATGGATAAGATGATGAATCAAATTAAATTATAAACACTGACAAAAGAGATTAAAGAAACTTTGTGTTCAAGTGTTTTTGGGTGTTCTTGAGCAACAAACATCAATCTCTACACATCTCTATCAATCTCTCCCTTGACACATCCTCGCTTCATTTTTTGTTGTTGTTGTATCCCCGAGAATATTTTGTATACCGAAATAAACCTTAAGGAAAGTGATTACATAGCCTCAACACCTGAGATCTCACAGTTACCCGGTTGCGAGTATTTTGCAAGTATTTCACAAATTTGTTCCAACAAATACTACTTAAATATTAGGAAATCTATAATACTACAACTGTACTCAACGAGTTCTTATATTTTGAAAACTGATAGATTACATATTTATTGATAATAGTTTTAAGTTCTTGCTTTTCCATGGAAGATACTAGACAATCATCCAAAAAATGATATCCCTATGATTTGAACATTTATCACTTAAGTATCTAACATTTGAATATGTACAAAAGATCAAGAAGAAACCAAAATGTAAGGGAGAGAGCGAGCAAAGACCATCAATTAGATCGAGTAAGCAACGAGAGGAGGGCAACGAACGGCAAGCGGAGATCAAAGGAGAGAGGGGGAAAGAGATTTAAGTGCGAGAAGACGGCGAGGATAAGCTTCAGCCAAAGTCAAAGAGAGAGAAAGAGGGAAACGTTGACATGTCTTGAGGATGGGTGACGGTGACGGCTGGTCATGACGATGGCCACAGCACTAGCGATGGACGGGGCGGCAGCAAGATTTAGGGTTTTGAAAATTTCAAAATGGGTGAGTTATTTATTTGGCTTTGGTGAGTGGGGCCTCATGTTATTCTATCCTCTTTAACTTAAATCAAAACAATTTTGTCAAACTTCTTTACATGGGCTCAAGGGCACTGGGGGCCCATGCCCCCAGTCCCTAATTATTAAATTCACCCGTGGATTGAAGTAGGGGAGGAGTGAAAATGGAGGAAAGTTGGAAGAATGGAAGAGGAAGAGGGATGGTGGTAGGTGAAGTGAAGGTGGAGTTGGAGTAGTGGTAGAAGGAAGTGAAGAAGTGGAAGTCAAGAGGGTTGTGGGTTATGTGGTTTATAGGCTGTTTGGAAGTAAGAGATAGAGCCCTCTATTTATAGAAGTGCATCAGGACTTCTTGATAATAATTAAAAAAAGTAAAGACCTAAAATATAAACTTAAAAAATTACATTAAAGTCCTAAACTACATACTAAAATATTAAATTTTTAAGGAATCTTCAATCTCGAAACATGGAGGAATCTTCAGCTATCTTGCAAAATCTTTAATCTTGGAATTTGGATGAATCTACACTGTCTTGAAAAGTTGTCCCCATGTCAACACTTGGAATTACCATGTACAATCTCAATCACTTAGAATATTGGCATGCAAAATTTTCAACACTTCGAATATCATCATGAACAATCTTAAAACATTTCTTGTAATCATCATAATTTTCTTTTGAATCTTTTGGAATATCATCATTTCCTATATTTCATATGGTTTAGTCGAATCAATTTTAAATTTTTCTAGGTTGTAAGCGTTCATAGGACCTTGAGTAAACAGATTATTGCTATGTGCATTATCCTTTGAGTCATTTTTGTCATCTTCTTTATTTGTTCAGGAAAGCTGTTCTAGTAATTCTTTTCTCCTTTCATTTTTGGACTTATGACTCGAGGAACCTTGGGATATAGGAGTAGTTTTTTTTGGTTGTTTAGAAGAAATAGGTTTTTGAAATCTGATCTTGAATTTCTCCCATCATTTTACTTTGAAATATCAAGTGGCAATTAAAGATAACCCATCGCATAATGGAGGTCCAAAATCATAATCCCGACTACATATCTAAGGGATTTCATTTTAAAGTATGAAACTCATTTCATATAATATATCAAAATCCATTTGAGTACAATTCTTAAAATCTTAAAAAAACAAAAACAAAAAAAAAAAAAAAAACTCTTTTATTTATCCTGGAAAGACTTTTTGAGAATGACCAAAGTAGCACCACCTATTCAAAAAACCAATTTGGTACTCCAGAATTTTTGTTGAACACAAAGAACCGCGAAATGGCCACATATAGTACCATGCAACCAAGTAATCCTCATAGTCATATTGTTAGGGTCTATGGTGCTAAAAATATTCTTGGTATAAGCATATTTCTAGCCTATTGTTTTAAATCAATTGACCTTTTAACTTTATATTTTAAGAATGAAAGTTTTTTAGGATCTTTAGGGTCCGGTATATACAATCTCTCTCGTCAGGGTCTCACCCTGATGGGGTAAGGCTGCGTACATCGTACCCCACCCTAACCCTGAGCAAGCGAGAGCCCTTGAGGTCCTAGGATTGTGTGTTGTTGTTGTTGTTTGTAGGGTCCGGTATATAGAATATTTCACAAGACATTGTATCAACCAAAATGAACTCACAAAATAATCTTGTTTTGTTCGGGTCAACTGGCTCCAATGGAAATTCAAAGGAAAATTTATTTTTGCAAGATCATGCATGTCTTCCTTTTCTTTTGAGTTTTTTTTAAATGAGTAGTGTTTTGGGAATTTTTGGTTAGGTTCTTTGGGATGAGGACCAGGCTCAAGCCCTCGCTGAGAAAGCAGCTGCTAGCACGGTTGACCCGATATTCCCTGCAAAACGAAGGAGGCCGTTAGAGGGACCCGCGGGTAGGACCGCGGGGGGACCCCTCCGATGCCTAAGTTAATAAAGGCACAATAATAGACGATAAATAAATAGCGTAAAATAAACAATAATGAATATCACATATGGAGGAGACGGGGTCCTCGATGGTTGTTGACCGGCACGGGAGTCTTATGGTCCTGGTGAAAGGAGAGAGAAAAATCTGAAGAAAGAGAGAGACTACCGAAGAGGTGACGGTAGTCTCACCGGCGAAGTGGAGATCGGCGACAGGGTGGGCGTTGCACCCCAGAGGTGATCAGAGCTGTACCGGCGAGGTGGCCGGAGCATCGGCGGAGTTGTACTAGCAAGGTGGCCGGAGCGTGGCTGGACCAGGAGGAGAGAAAAAGAAAAAGGAGAGAGAGAGTGGGGTTGTCGCCCTTTTTATTTTCGGAAGTGGTAGGTATTTATAGAGGAGGGGAGGTGTTGGCGGTTGAGGAGGAGAGGTGACAGTACCGGCGAGGCTGGCGATAGCAGGTGGTGGCGGCACCGGCGATGTTAGCAGTAGTAGAGGAGAGGTAACGATAGTAGGCGCTGGTGGTAGTAGGTGCTGGCGATAGTGGTGATAGCCAGGCGGTAGGGTGGTTACCGTGGTGGTGGCCCGCAATTGTGGTGGCAAACGGTAATGGGGGAGAGAGAAGATGAGGTGGTGAGGATGATAAGGAGGAGAAAGAGAAAGAGACGTGAGGAAGGGGCAAGGAGAGAGAGGAGAGAGAGGAGAGGGAAAAGCCTTAGGGAAGAAGGAAAGGTGAGGGAGCACATGGGAGAGAGGAGAGAGGAGAGAGAAAAAAATTTAAAATTGTATTTAATTTTCGTTATTATCTCGTTATCCTATTTTAATATTAACCTGGTTATTTTTGTCCTCTATAATTAGCCTCCCACTCCATGGGGGAATGGGACCTGTTCACATTCGGCTGTGGAGTGTACAACATCCAAATTCTCCGACAATATGTGGACTGTCAAGATTTTGTTGATGAACGTTATCAGTTATGCGGAATTTTTATAGGCGTTACCTGTGAGGTTTTTTTAAGTGAACATTGTTTTGGTTTATCCCTCCATGGTTTCTTTGTTGCGGTTTTACGCGAGCAATTGGTTCTAGACTTCTTTGTTAACGAACGTTTTTAGCTTTTGGGATTTGTTTTAGGGCTTAGAGGACTCGAGCCTTTTTAAGGATCATGTTTGATGGTTCTTCCCATGGCAAGGTACTGGAAGGTGCCTATAATTGCTTGCGTAAGGAGTTAATGTGGGCGTTGTCCCATTTCATTTGTTAATTCTTGGTATGGCCTTTAGGAATTGTATTCCTGATTGGAGGTATTATCCATGGTCGAACAACGATTTTAGGAGACGTTGTTTTACCTGACTCATTAACTTCTAGCGTTGCCTCTAGGAATTGTATTCCTAATTGGAGGCGTTGTTCATGGTTGAACAACGGTTTTTGGAGATGTTGTTCTACCTGACTCGTTAACTTTTAGTGTTGCCTCTAGTAATTATATTCCTGATTGGAGGCATTGTTCATGGTCGAACAATGGTTTTTGGGGACGTTGTTCTACCTGACTCGTTAACTTTTAGTGTTGCCTCTAGGAATTTTATTCCTGATTGGAGGCGTTGTTCACGGTCAAACAATGATTTTTGGGGACGTTGTTCTACCTGACTCATTAACTTTTAGTGTTGCCTTTAGGAATTGTATTCCTGATTGGAGGCGTTTGTCATGATCGAACAACGGTTTTTGGGGACGTTGTTCTGCCTGACTCGTTAACTTTTAGTGTTACCTCTAGGAATTGTATTCCTGATTGGAGGCGTTGTTCACGATCGAACAACGGTTTTTAGAGATGTTGTGCTACGTGACTTCTTAAGGCGGTCAATCGGAATGGTCAATTTTAAGATTTTGTAAATTTTTGGCCGTTGGGCTAAGTTATGAATGACCGCGTATTTAGTTTCCAAATTCTTACTTGTGAACCGAGATGAGGCATGCCGTGAGTATTTTTAATCCTTAGCCCCCAGCCGTAGGCTGGATTGGAATGTATTGCGAATATCTTTAACTCCTAGGGCGGAATGTATTATGACTATTCCTAATTCCTAAGCCCTAGTCGCAGGCTGGATTAGAATGTATTACGAATGTTTTTAACTCCTAGCCCCCAGCCGCAGGCTGGGTTGAAGTGTATTGTTCGTTTTAATGTCGGCTGATGCGTAATTCGCTCGCCGATACCGGTTGGAGAGCAAATCGCCTGCCAAGGAGGAGTTTATGGCTCAACTACTTCTTATCTGCCTGGGAAGGTCTCACGACTCAACTAAATATTACCCGCCTGTCGAGGACTTATGGTGTAAATAGGCTTTACCTGCCTAAGAAGGGCTTACGGTTATGTCTAAATGTTACCCGCCTGTGGAGGGCTTACGGTGTAAATAGGCTTGACCTGCCTGAGAAGGGCTTACGGTTTAAGTACTTCTTACTTTCCTGAGAATGGCTTATGGTTATGTTTGAGTGCGGCTTGCCTGAGAAGGGCTTACAGCGTAAATGTGTCTTGCTAGCCCGAGATGGGCTTATGGTTTGACTACGTCTCATCAACCCCGATGTTAGGTGGGGTACACAACTGCGAGCTCTCAACTGATGAGAGTGTACCGCCTATCCTGATGTTGGGTGGGGCCTGCATAAACGCAAACTCTTAGCTGGTGAGAGTGTATTGCCAGTCCCGATGTTAGGTGAGACGTACATAAACACGGACTTTCAGCTGGTGAGAGTGTATCGCTAGTCCCGATGTTAGGTGGGACTTACACAATCGCGGACTCTCAGCTGGTGAGAGTGTACCGCCAGTCCCAACGTTAGGTGGGACTTACACAATTCGCGGACTCTCAACTGGTGAGAGTGTACCGCCAGTCCCGATGTTAGGTGGGACTTAGACAATCGCGGGCTCTTAGCTGGTGAGAGTGTACCGCCAGTCCCGATGTTAGGTGGGACTCTACAACCGCAGGCTCTCAGCTGGTGAGAGTGTACCGCCAGTCCCGATGTTAGGTGGGACTTACACAATCGCGAACTCTCAGCTGGTGAGAGTGTACTGCCAGTCCCGATGTTAGGTGCGACTCATACAACCACGGGCTCTCAGCTGGTGAGAGTGTACCGCCAGTCCCGATGTTAGGTGAGACTTACACAATCGCGGTCTCTCAGCTGGTGAGAGTGTACCGCCAGTCCCGATGTTAGGTGGGACTCATACAACCGTGAGCTCACAGCTTGTGAGAGTGTACCGCCTGTTATGGCTTTATGCTCTTAGTGTGGCTGAGAGCAAACTGCAACTGTCAATCTTCTTGCAAGAAAAGACTGGTTTATGCCATGATTAAAGAAATCATTCAAATTAAAATGAGTAACTCGTATAACACAACTAAAAGTCCCCAGCAGCTAAAGGCTGGGTTAATAAAACAAACCATTCGAACTAAAAAAACAAATTAGGTAAAGCAACTAAAAGCCCCCAGCCGGTAAAGGCTGGGTTAATAGAACAAACCATTCAAACTAAAAGAACAATTTAGGTAAAGCAACTAAAAGCTCCCAGTCGGTAAAGACTGGGTTAATAAAACAAACCATTCGAACTAAAAAAAATAATTTAGGTAAAGCAACTAAAATCCCCCAGCCGGTAAAGGCTGGGTTAATAGAACAAACCATTCGAACTAAAAAAACAATTAAGGTAAAGCAACATTTTTAGCTTTGTTGCAGTCACGTCCCGGTTGCAGAAGTTCCCCGGTTAAGAAAGACACAGGTCGTTGAAGTCGGGGTTTGGGGCATCAAGTGCCCTGACCCCGAATAATGGTGCTAAATGATTTACCCCGGTAACGGGGGCGGTCCTCAGTGCAGCTATGAGGGTGTCATGAGGTCTCCACATGAATAGGACGCTCCGTAGACATTGTGGTGGGCCGATGGTCGACAGTGCACGTAATCCGTCCAACAAAGGCTTGGCCCCTCATTTGTGCTGCGCGACGTGATGTCGAAGCACTCCAGCTTGTAGGATTCAACCTTCAATCGGCGAGAGCACTTGTGATGCTCGAGCCCCCTTGTGTGCGGCGGTGTGGACCAACCCCATTTACTGGTCCCGTGGCTTGATGGCACGGATGTGGAAACACCGTGTCTGAGGGTAAAGGTAGGGGCCATTGGGCATATGTCAACGGGCACCCAGGTTCGATGCATGCTATGAGATGGTTGCCCTCTCGAGCAAGTGGCATGCTACTTGTGCGGGATCGTGTGAGTTCCTCGTAAGGACAGCGACCTCGAACACGAAGTGCGCATAAGGGGCTTTGTGGCCCCTGCGTGTTGCTCTGGAGCAGGGCTATATCAGTTCGCTCCTAAAAGTTAAACGACACTGTGAAGGACTTGTGGCGTTGAGAATGACCCGGGTAGCCGAGACGCAGGGTGAAGACTCAAAGGGGTGTTAGTGGGGTCCGACATAAGTGATGGTGTCCGACGGGTGTGTCGGCCCACCGAACGGGGTTCCTAGAAGTTGAGATGCATTGTTAAAACAGAAGGGTCACCGGAGACCATCACGTCTCGTGTTAGGCGAAAGCTAACCGCCTACGAGCCTCCACGTTAGGTGAAGGTTACCCGCCCCACAACTTCGTGCTTTCTTTTTAGCCAGAGCAGAACAACACAACCGCGGACTTCCACGTTAGGTGGAAGTTAACCACCCACCACTCGTAGAACAGCGAACTTTTACGTTAGGTGAAAGCTAACCGCGGATGATGATTTTAGCTCCCAGTCCTTGTCCTGAAGCTAAGTTAACACAAACCATATAAGAGACGTCAAAGCCTTATCTCATTACATAAGAAACATCAAATCCCTAGCCCCAAGTAAGGAGTTAAGCTAAACATAAATCACACAAGTGGCGTATATCATGTAAATTGCACTGAGAACGTAATTCACATGAGGAATGTAAATCATAAAAAATGCTAAGCCCCCATTTTATAATCAGGGATCGGGTTGAATGCAAATCCTATAGGGAACGTTAATCACGTAATTTTCTACGAAAAAGATAAATTACGTAAAATTATATGGAGAACGTTGAATCCCTCGTTGTCAAGGAAATACCATCGTTCATCGTTATTGAGGAACGATAAGTTCCGTAGTTGCCGAGAGGCAACTCGAGTGGGCTTTCAGTTCGGGTGTATAAAACTGTTAATAAGAATGCAATCATGTGTTTGTTAATGAGCATGCCTTATAGTTTGTGTAGGCCTCATAAAACAGTGGTAGACTTTATTAGGCGCCAATAGGCACCCTGTAAGTCTAAAGAGTAACGTGTCCCTTGAGTTGTGAAGATAAGAGGTGTTTTGAGATTTCATCCTTAGCTCCAAGGGTATTAGCCTCTTAATTAGAGAATGGATGAACCAAGACGGGTTTCTTGGAGAGTTTACCATCACCTTTGTGGTGATAACACCTGGGTGAGGTCATTAGTGGTAATACAAGGCCAATTTTTTTTTTTTTTTGGTGGTATTGCTTGGCCGAGCATGTTTGAGGCTGTTAATAGCCGGACCCTATTGGTGATATTGCATAACCATCTTTGGTTGGCTGTGCGTATTTCATCGAACTTAGTAGCGGTTGGGTTTGGCCACATTGGATGAGGGTACCATTTGGTGACCTTGCTGTTACTTTTAAGGGATTATCACCAAGATTGTTAGTGGTAACCCTTTTTTAAGTTATGTGGCCATGCGTTACCCACTAAAGGGGTTGACGAGGACATCCGGCCAAGTTTGTTGGCGGTAGGATCTAACCAAGCTTGTTGGCGGCAGCTTCACAGTTTGTTTGTTTTAACGTTGTTCGCTAGTAACCCACGGTAACCTATGATACCGCTGGTTGGTGTTTGTCCCCCTAATGACAATTTTCTCTTTGCTTAAGTTAAGAAGTGGGTAAGAAGTGTTTTTACCAACTTTGTTGGCAGTCGCTCAAGTCTTGAGACGTTAAGGATGACGTCTTCACTAGCGGGACCTCCGCCATGGTTGTTGGCAAATCCAACCCTGCGCGTTATCATTGGCGCATCTTTCAGGGGTGCTTGCCTAGTCTGAGGGTGATAATACCGCTATTGGCGAAGCTCCCTGCTTTGGGAGGCACAGCTAAAATGAGGATAAGCTATTGTCATTACACAGCCAACCCAATGGGCGGTTGCACCTAATCAAGGTAAATAGTGCAAAGCCGAGTTATTAGACGAGGCTTTAGCTAGCCTCGCAGTTGGCTTTAACGAGTCACTCGAGTAAGTTGGCGATGGCTTTTCCTGATGAGCTACTCATTCAAGGAGTTGGCAAGGCCATCTGGCCAAGTTCAATGGCGGTTGTGGCCAATCAAGCTTATGGGTGCAGCCAAGTTTCTTGGCGAGGCGCCCGGTTGACATTGTTAAGTTTACTTCATGGTGGCTTAAGCCTCCAATTATCAGTGGTAAAGTTCTTATTAACGAGTCTTTACTAATGACACCAAGTGACATTGGTTCCACAGCAACTTTGTTTATAGATTTTTGCATCATAGACTAACGTTGACGCCATTTTGGCGTTCGCCTAGTTCAATGATGGCAATGTTATCATCTAAGGGAGCCCTTGAAGGGCGTTACCTCTATATTAAGCGGTTGCCGATAATCGTCCACCTGGCTCAAATTTTACTTTATTTGGGTCGCTTTTTGGTTGAGGACTCTGCCGCCTTTACACATAACAGCATTCTAGTCCAATTTAATTGTTGTTAATGTATGGGCTAGCATATTTTAAAATATCCTATTTGGCACAGATTTAAGCTATATGATTAGCAAAAATTAAGAAAAGAGTATACTCAAACTTAAACACCAAGCAGTGAAGTTTTCCATGCGATGAAATTTCTCTTACTCCTAATTGAGAACAGGGATTACTTGATAGAAGTCCTTAATATAGTGGCCCCTATGAACAATAAACTTAATAGACGTTCAACCCAACTTTTTCAACTTAATCACATATCTACTCAAGGTATATGAGCTGGGTTGGAATTAACTTAAAGCAACTTTAGTTAGATAAAAAATTTAGTGAGCAATTTTCGAAAAATGGCAGTAATACAATTCGTGTATTGCCGCGAATCTAAGACGGGAAATCTGATAAAATAATTCATGTGTGATTGAAGTAAGAATATTATTAAACACATTTATAACATGCTCTAAAGCTCAAGATATACTGTTAATTTTTCTATAAAATTTAAAACTGAAATCTTTCTTAAAATTTCAGATTAAAAATATTATGAAAAATACACATAATATAATCCAAAGCTCATGGTGTGCTATGAGTTTTATTGTAAAGTTTATAACTGAAATTTGATGTCAACTTTACTAAAAATTTTAGTTTGAGAATATTATGAAAAATACCCAATTTTACTGATAATTTCTGATGTATTAGAAGGCAAGTAAAAAGAGAAAAATTGAAATCGAAGACTTATCTGATATTAAACGGGTACTGCAGCCCCCAGTTTTGTGAGGGCCTTAGATGATTTGCACGGGATACCAGGTTAAAGGCTAGCAAACTATCTTCCCACAGACGGTGCCAATTGTTTCGGGTATTTTTGGTTAGGTTCTTTAGGATGAGAACCGGGCTCAAGCCCTCGCTGAGAAAGCAGCTGCTAGTGCGGTTGACCCGATATTCCCTGCAAAACGAAGGAGGCCATTAGAGGGACCCGCGGGTAGGACCGCGGGGGGACCCCTCCGATGCCTAAGTTAATAAAGGCACAATAATAGATGATAAATAAATAGTGTAAAATAAACAATACTGAATATCACATATGGAGGAGACGGGTCCTCGGTGGTTCTAGACCGGCGCGGGAGTCTTATGGTCCTGGTGAAAGGAGAGAGAAAAATCTGAAGAGAGACAGAGACTACCGGAGAGGTGATGGTAGTCTCACCGGCGAAGTGGAGACCGGCGACGGGGTGGGCATTGTGCCGCAGAGGTGGTCGGAGCTGTACCGGCGAGGTGGCCTGAAGTTTGGCGGAGTTGTACCAACAAGGTGGCCGGAGCGTGGCCGGAGTTGTACCAGCAAGGTGGTCGGAGCGTGGCCGGAGCAGGAGGAGAGAGAAAGAAAAAGGAGAGAGAGTGGGGTTGTCCCCCTCTTTGTTTTAGGAAGTGGTAGGTATTTATAGAGGAGGGGAGGTGTTGGCGGTTGAGGAGGAGAGGTGATGGCACCGGCGAGGCTGGCGGTAGCAGGTGGTGGCGGCACCGGCGATGTTGGCGGTAGTAGAGGAGAGGTGACGGTAGTAGGCGCTGGTGGTAGTAGGCGCTGGCGGTAGTGGTGATAGCCAAGCGGTAGGGTGGTTACCGTGGTGGTGGCCCGCAGTTGTGGTGGCAGGCGGTAATGGGGGAGAGAAAGGATGAGGTGGTGAGGATGATAGGGAGGAGAAAGAGAAAGAGACGTGAGGAAGGGGAAAGGAGAGAGAGGAGAGAAAAAAGCCTTGGGGTAGAAGGAAAGGTGAGGGAGCACGTGGGAGAGGGGAGTGAGAAAAATGTTTTAAAATTGTGTTTAATTTTCATTATTATCTCGTTATTCTATTTTAATATTAACGTGGTTATTTTTATCCTCTACAAGTAGTAAAGATGGGGTATGAGTATGGTTTCATGAAGTAATGAGATGAATATCACCTAAATAGCTGTTTTTGCGAAGAAACTGTCACTGGAGCATTTGGAAGATTTAATTTAAATGCTTGAGAATTGGATAAAGGAGGAAATTGTTGTAAGATATCAAACATATTTGTAAGATTAAGGTTTGATAATACTTCGGTTCTCCTTTAAGTAGATGAAGGGGTGATGTAACTATGACTATGGGATAATCACCGGCTATCATTTTTCTAGGGGTAGTTGAGGATGAAGTTGGACTTGAAGTAAACAAAGATGGTAGAATTCTTTTGGAAGGACAATCTGTGGGGCTTTTGGACCCCATTTCAGAATTTTTTCCCTACAAGAGAATGTTTTCAAAACTTTTCAAATTAATATGAAAATTAGAAAAGTTAAAATAATTTCTTTTTTGTACTAATCATGTTTCTTTTGAGGAAAATTTAAAATTTTTTAATAATTTAATTTATTTTTTTGAAAGAAATAATTACAATCATTTGTTTCAGAATCATTAAGTATTCTAAAATATATGAATCACGTCATGCTTTGGTTGAGATATCTCAAGTAATCAAAAAACAATTGGTAGGTATTTATTTCTTTAAAGAATTCTACTTGGATAACAATCATTCCTAAATCTATCTTCATGAGAACTTAATAATTCTAACTTTAGAGTAGAACTTTTAAGATGTCTCAATTTTCACCTTCATATTGGTTTTCATCTTTGTGTTCTTTCCTCTTCAAGTTTTAAAACTAGATTGAAGCATATTAATCTAATGAATTATTTTATTTTTAGGTATATCCACATCTTTTTCTGCTATTCTATTAATAAATTTAAAGATTAATATCTTATTATTTATTTTAGTATGACTACCTTCTTGGTCAATACAAATAGGGCATATTTGATTAAATAAAGGGAATTTCGAGTATCACAATATGTTTTAAGTTTTCTAAAACTATAAGAGAAATTAGAAAACAATAGTCATTATTACAAATTAATGTATTTGAAAATTTATAATTTATTCTCAAAGTTGATATCATTGTCCTTTCGTAACATTTTAAAGGAATAATAACACTTTCTTTAATACTGTTAGGTTATGTCTCAAATTACATATTTTATTTTATATGGGGCTGGCGTGTGGTCACCAATCGATTGGGAGGGAATGCCGATCGATCGGGTGATTTAAGGAAAGGATTTGGATTTTTGGCTGAGAAAGGGCCGATATATCGGCAGTGGCCGATCGATCGGGAGTCGTTTTTCTGCCGGCCCTAATTATTTTCTATAAATAAGGGCTTAAGTTTTCGGTTTAGGAGAAAAGTTTCTCCCATTCAGATCCAATCAAAGTGTGGTGAGCCGCCATTAAGAAAAAGAGGTGATTTCGTAATATTGCTACGAGAGTTCAGAGGGAGTGATTGTAATTCTTCCATATATCTCGTTTGGGAAGTGTTGTTGTAATTCTTCCGTTCAGTTAATAAAGAATCTCCATCTTCGCCCGTGGTTTTCTCCACTCTCGATTGTAGAGGGGTTTCCACGTAAATATTGTATGTTCTTGTTTTGTTCTTTCTTTCTCCATATTTGTTTACTTCTCGTTTTGTGTGAGTCATATTATTTGAATCGAATCAAGCTATCAGGGTTTACGCTTCCGCATTAAATTTTATTCCTTAACAAATTGGTATCAGAGCATACTAGATTTGTTTAAGTTTTCTTTTCAAATTGGTATCAGAGCCCTGTTTATTTCGATTTGATAATATGACGTCCGCAATTAGATCCGAAATTGAGAAGTTTGGTGGTCAAGGGAGCTTCAGCTTTATTGTTCGTATTAAGGGCCTCTTGACTCAGAATGGCTTGAAGAAAGCTTTAGATGGGAAAGAGAAGAAATTAGAGAATCTTACAGAAGCACAATGGGAGGAGTTGGATGAGAAGGCGCTCACAGCAATTCAGATGTGTCTTACCGATGACGTTTTGACAGAAGTTCTGGAAGTGAAGACCGCTAAGGAGTTGTGGGAGAAATTGCAGGATATGTTCTGTTTCAAGTCTGTCTCCAACAAACTCGCAGTTAAGCGCCGGTTATTCACGTTTTGTATGTCAGAAGATATGTCACTTAAGAATCACATCAGTAAATTTAATTCAATTATTCAAGATTTGAAAGAATTGGATGATGTTCCTAAGGATGAAGATCGGACAATGTTGTTGTTATATTCTCTCTCTACTTCATATAAGGGTTTTGTCGAAAGCATGATTTATGGGGGTAGATAAACCATATCTATTGATGAAGTTAAGAGAAACATACTAAGTAAAGAACGAGTAGATACGAAATTATCTGACTCTGTGTATAACTCAGGTAGTGGTTTATTTGGGAGGGGGAGAACCGAGTTTGATGATAGTGGAAACAAGTCTAAGTCTAGGTATCAAGACCTAACCTGTAACTACTGTCGTAAGAAAGGGCACATTAAAAAATACTGTTACAACCTTAAGAGAAAATTAGAAGTAGATAACAGGTCTGACCAGAGATCCATAGTAGCTAGTGTTGAGAATGAAGATTTTCTTTTGTCCGTGTCTGAACCTCGGTTCAACTTGAAAGATAGTTGGTTTTTGGATTCGGGTTGCTCCTATCATGTCTGTCCTAACCGGGATTGGTTTTCCACATACAAGTCTGTTCGAGGTGGAGTTGCTTTGATGGATAATGATAATCCATGCAAAGTTCTGGGTATAGGAACAATTTGTTTTAGGATGTTCGATGGAACTATCAGGGTTTTGGGCGATGTTCGTCATGTTCCTGATTTGAAGAAAAATCTCATCTCTTTGGGTACTCTTGAGTCTAAAGGGTACAGGTACACAGCTGAAGGTGGAGTTTTGAAGGTCGTTAAGGGTGCTTTGACAGTTATGAAGGGCAGAAGGTCAGGTACGTTGTATGAGCTTGTCGGTTCCACATTTGTTAGATCTGTTGTGGTATCTTCATCATCCTTGTTGTTGACAGAACCAGAGATCACAAATTTAGGACGTTTGAGATTGGATCGTTCAGGTGATAGGTGTCTCTCTGAGCACAGTGTAAGGGGCTCTTTGTGTGGTCAGTCCAGAGGACTGCTGGTATGTGAACAAGGGCTTTATGTGAAGCAGAAAAATTTTCTCTTCAAACAATTCCTGACGAGTCGTGTCACGTTTGGTGAGTCTTCATTATTGTTATCTCCACAGAAGATGTGATCAGTTGATTGTGATTCAGGTCAGGTGAGTAAGGCAGAGGGAGTTCAGTTCAGTAACACAGTTCAGCAACGGGTGGCTGTTTTAGTTGATGTGTCAAGAGCCAATTCAGAGAAGAATATTGGCATTGTTGATAACCTCTCAGATATGTTCACTCAGTTTCTACCTAACAGGAAGTTCAAGCTTCGCACGGTTAGGTTTTGTACTTCGTTGTGTTAACCCTGTGTGTTGGGGTTTTGTGGAGAAGGTGGAGGAAATTATTTTATGTATATAATTTAAGCCAAGGTGGAGATTTGTTAGGTTATATCTCAAATTACTTGTTTTATTTTATATGGGGCTGCTGTGTGGTCACCGATTGATCGGGAGGGAATGCCGATCGATCGAGTGATTTAAGGAAAGGATTCGGATTTTTGGCCGTGAAGGGGCCGATCGATCGGGAGTCGTTTTTCCGCCTGCCCTAATTATTTGCTATAAATAAAGGCTTAGGGTTTTCGGTTTAGGAGAGAAGTTTCTCCCATTCAGATCCAATCAAAGTGTGGTGAGCCGCCATTAAGAAAAAGAGGTGATTTCGTAATTCCTCCAAGATATTCGAGTGCTACGAAAGTTCAGAGGGAGTGATTGTAATTCTTCCATATATCTCGTTTGGGAAGTGTCATTGTAATTCTTCCGTTCAGTTAATAAAGAATCTCCATCTCCGCCCGTGGTTTTCTCCCCTCTCGATTGTAGAGGGGTTTCCACGTAAATATTGTGTGTTCTTGTTTTGTTCTTTCTTTCTCCATATTTGTTTACTTCTCGTTTTGTGTGAGTCATATTATTTGAATCGAATCAAGTTTCCACGGTTTACGCTTCCGCATTAAGTTTTATTCCTTGACAAATACAATTTTGATCGATCTGGTATCTAGTAAAGCGACAATATTTAATTCAAAATATTAACATTTATTTTTACCAATATTGGCTAGTTTTGATTTGCAAATATATGAACATTATTAATCAACTGGTTTTCAATGTTATGAGTATCATTGTTGGCAAAAACTATATATATATATATGGTATCTTCTCTATAAGTGGCTTCAAACCACTGTTTTTCTAATTCATTTATTCTATGATCTAAATTAATATGTCCTATTGTTAATTCTTTGATTCTATTTTTTAATTCTCTAAAGTTTTCCTGTAAATCCTTAGTAAGACATTGAACAGACGAGTTAATTTTAGTAATATGAGTATATTCCCTAATTCTTTTTTTTAAACTATAAGGTTCACTAGAATTTTTCTCTTTTTCTTGGTTACCTAAATTCTTGTGTTATATTAAATATTGTTTTTATAATACCTAATCTTAAATATTTTCTTTCATATCTAGTGTTTTTCTCATTTCTTGAGAGATCATATTTACATTTTTACAATTACACTCCTCTTAACCACTCTCTTCATTGCTAGAATAATTTGTAGTACTGGTCAACGTAATTTCTCAAATTTCATAATCTTCATTAGGTTTATCATCTTGTACTTCGGAATTTTCTTCTTCATCTAACAAATTAATTAATTCTTCTTCCACTTCATCTTAAAATTTTACTTCATTAATTTTTTCTTTTAACTTTATAGTATTTTGCAGTATGACGGAATTAAATACACTTGTAACACCTGATCCTATTTCTTTTAGCATTTGTCTTCTCCTTTTGAAAAGGTCATGTCTCTTAAGCAAAAAATATTTTTACTAGGAGGTTTTGAATATATTTTTTGATTTTATTTCATGCAGAAGGGGGTGTTTGCTCCTTTTATTTGCTAGTGTGTGTGTGATCACCATAAATACAAAATCAAACAAACATGCCAAATGGAGCTCGCAACATCATGGGAGCAAGCCTAAATTCCGGACCGCATGTGTTTGACCTCAACCAATCACCGTTTGAGAAAAGGGATGGTGCTTTTGGTAGATGCAACTTCTATTCGCAATTTTAATGTGGATTCTGCTCTTGTTCCAATCAATGAGACTTTTTATATTTTTGTGGATTTTTGTGTTAATAATTGACAAAAAAAAAATTAAAGGGATACGAACGCGGCTATAGTGGCAGCGAGGGTGACGAAACAAAAGCCCACTGACACTTTTTTCTCGAACACTTAAAATCTTGGAACTCGGGTGAAGACAAACTTAAGAGCTCAACAGTCCACTTACAAGCCTGAGTCGATCATATTTTTAGGCCTGGAACCTTTGACTTGTAACTGCTTGAATGAGTTAGAGTTTGACAAGAATAAGATGGAGCAGAACATGTCTGGGTTACTGGATGAGGACCAATGAAATCAAGTTCAAGCCTTAGCTATCAAAGCCCTTAAACAATAACTCAAACCTAAGTTCACATGACTTATCAAGTAGTAACAATGGTATTAAGACCCACGTAATCAAGGTCAAGCCTTGGCCATCAAAGCCTTAAACCAACACCTCAATTCTTAACTCACTGATTGTTGGGAACATATTAAGACAAAGGGTTTATACCTGAAACCTAAAATGTTGTATTGCCTTGGAAGAAATCAAGTAAAAAGTAAGCTAATATATGCTAAACTACGATAAATTAGGCTACTCGTAGGTCAAAAGCACAAGCGTTTGTAAAGAAACTTGAAGAAGTTTGTATGGTGGTGCTCAATACTTTACAACTACAATAGTATCTCTTATTTATAGAAAACCAAAATAACCGCTGCATCATACAATTCTGGAATCTCCTTCCCATGTCTGCCTCAATGCTTCTTTAGTTCGCTGAATGGGCATTGATCGTGCCTTGAAAACGTGTGCTCGAGCATCTTTTTGGAAGCCCCCACGTCTGTATAATTCACTGGAGTCCCTTCTAGATGCCCCATGTTCTTTCGGATATACTTCAAGCCCATGCATCTTGAAATGCACGTCAGATAATTGCCTCGAAGCTTCATAACCACCTGTCTTGTAGTCTTTTGGAAAGTCCCTTAAGCTTGAGCCTTTAACCCCATTGACCTTTACTTTCAAAACTATGCCGTCCGAATTCCTTTGATTTTGGGTGTAAAAAAATGCCCCAGCAGCGCGCCCCCCCCCCCCCCCCCCCCCCTCCTCTTTCCCGTTGGTGATTTCGTATTCCATTGGTTAAAAATCTGCCTAATTGGACCTTCAATGGCTATAGGAGCTCAAAAGAGTACTGCTTGATGTTTAAACTTCCTTCATTTATGTGTATCCATAGATATGACAGTTAGGGCTTCAAATATTTTTACCATTTGCTCTGTTCTATCTCTTCGTTGCCATCAAATGCTTTAACACTTGCTCTCAGCTTTCAAATCTTCGTTCTTCTTGCTGATTACGTTCTTGAAGCTTTAGATTTATTCAAACCATATAAATGGCTCAAATTACTCATGCTCTTTCCATATTCATCCCTAAGGCTGATACCCCTATAGAAATTTGGACGCGTTTGGTCCAATCAGATGACACGATGGTTTTAGACAGCGTCCAAAACCCTATTGACCTTAACTCCATTGAGGAGGATCTTTCTTGGATGCTTGAGATTGATCCCTCTTCTTCTTTATGAACCATTTGTCCTAAGGTCAATCTTTAACTCTTTAAAGGGCATCCTCAAAGGTGTCTTCCCTAATACTGACGGTTCCCCTTCTCTTCACTCTGTTTCTGCAAGTTGCCTCATGGAGGGGAAAGCATATTTACAAGGAATGTTCCCCCTTCAAGGGATGGTCATTCTTGATGAAGCGACAGACTGGGTGGATCCCTTGACACTTCGATATGAAGAAAAATGGAGGAACCTTTGTATCTAAGAAGCCATCAGAGTTTCCACGATTTCACTAAGGTATGATTTTCAAATCATAGCAGCCTTAACCTGTTATTGGAAAATCTGTTATGATGCTTTTATCCTTCCTGAGGGATTTCTCTGTATTAACTTGGAAGACATAACGGCCTTGAAAAGTCTTTCACCAGGAGGAGTTGAGTTTCTTTTAGACTCTTCTATCTTAAAAGAAGCTAAGGCCTTACTTCTTCTTTCCCTATGACTTCCTTGCCCACCAGCTATGAAACCTTTGTTAACCTAAGAAGAACAAGACTATGGTCAAGGAGGAAGAGGTCTCCTTTTACTTATTTTGGCTGAACAAGTTTTTCTTGGCTAAATCATCCATCACCATATTCTTAAATCCCTTAAGACAGTGGAGGTTAACTTGGCCAAAGTACTGGTCCTTTACTTCTAGGACCACTGCTTTTAGCGTAAGTTTGTGCTGCATTAAGGACATCATAGTGAGGAACTAATGATGTCCAGTTGGGATGACCCTTGTGGCGGGTCCAATTATGGGCCTAAGCCTATTTCCTTTGTTTCTACCATAGAGGAGCTTTTGTCCCCACAATTGATGCAGTCACCTGTTATGGGAGCAATTTGGTCATGTGAAGGTTCTTTTAACCCCATGATGATCCTTTAACCAGTGTCTTGAGAGGCTTTTGTCTCCTCAAGGCAGGTCAAGGATCAAGTGGAATCCTTTCAAGGAAAGGAGACTTGGTCCAATTTGATTCAGAAACTTGGGCCTCCACCTTGATGTCTTTGTAGACATTGATGCTCAGGTTTGGCAAGTAATAATGTACCTGCAAGACTTTCTTTTCTATCCCCAAACCCCATCCTAGTTTAAAGACTTACAGGCCTGGGTAGTTTACTAGGCAATTTGGGATGGTCCAAGACATTCATTTTCTGAATCTAAAGACTAAGAATCTTTGGTGGGCTAAGAGGATCCCATACAGCTCTCTCAGTTAGGGACCTTTATGAGACCAATCTAGAGATTCGATTAGCCTATGGGTATCTTGTCCCTTGTAGGTATGCCCCATGCGCTAGATCCCTTTTCCAGCTTGGTTTCAAGCCTATTGGTCCTCATTGGAGGCCAGAGACGCCATGCAGCATTTTATGCCATCTCTTGAGCTTGCTTCTCCCAGATTGAGAGCAGTACAACCAGCTAAGGTGTGGCAAACTCCCATAAAGAAGTCATTACCTGTTGGAATTGGTATATTGGAAAACCCAATTAGTTAGTTTTCAATATTTAATAAATGAAATTGTTTTATTTATTTGTTGTCTTATTATATTTTATGAGTCAAACATGCGTGTGATTGTTTTTTAAAATGTTCCATGAGATGGACGTAGTCCAAGATGACATGTTAGGTTATGTTTAAGTGGTCAATGAGACTGAACCATAGATAGACTTAGATCAAACTAGTGAAATATTGTCAAAGTGTGTTCGTAGTCGGCAACAAGTTTGGACAACTTGTCTGATAAGAGTATAATGTGATACTTTTAATGACTTGTCTTAGTCATGTGGATAGGAATCCAAGAATATTATGTTGGTGTTTTCAATAATATTGGAACACTAACTAGGACTACCTGTATTATTTTTTTCTTAACTATTATCAAAAATAATTAATTCTATAAAACGATAACTCTAAATCCAGGATATGGTCTAAACTCGTGCATGGATTGTTCGTTTCCTTGATGTGCTAAAAGGATTAGTCAAAATGCTTTGACTTGAATCTTACGTGTGTTGGGTAACGGCATGAAGTATAGTGGGAACAATTGTTTTATGTAAAATCTATAATCTCTAATGAGATAAAGATGTCCCCCTTAGTTGATTCCCAAATATAAGAACAGATTCTAGAATCTTTGGCAAAGTATTTCATATGTTTAACATTTGAAATTAGTAAAATTGTTTCTATATTACTGAATTGTTTGAGAAGGGCGAGTCGGGAACTATGACCAGAGATGTGAGAAAATTAACGATAGTAGTTAAAGTTACTTTTTCTCACGGATATCTAATAGAGGGGTTAATTGTCGTAATAAAAGTTATTTGGAAAATTCTTAAGTGAATATATTTAATTCTAGAGTACAATAAAACTTATTTAGTGAATTAAGTTTTACTAAATGGTAATCAATTGTTATTATGAGATGATAATCAGATTTGATCCATTTTGCGTTAGAGTAAGATTGTCCCTGAGGTCCCTTCGAAAGCTTCAACTTAAGCACTGTTTGAAAATATTTAAATTGAATTCATGGGTTGAATCATTTGTTCATTAGACGAATAAATTAATTTTGCTAAACATAACTTCATGAAAAGAATTATTTATTTATAAGATAAATAAATTTATTTTACTGAATAATATTCATGTGATGAATTTTATACCCGTGGTAATGTGAACAAAAAAGGGAAAACGTGCATACACAGGTCTTAACCCATGCCTAACGAAATCAACCAATCATTGAGCGAAATGCGTCACTCCATGACTGGCTAAGCGTGTTGAGCAGGGATAGCAATTCATGTACACACGTTGAGCAAGTACGATGTCGCCACATGGCACGTTTTGACCAGGGTAAAAGCAATGCGTGTTCTTCTGCTTTACAATGTCATTTTATTTTCAATGAAAATGCGTTACTTTCCTTAGTTAATCCCACATCGGTTTTTTGAATTATTTTTTTTACCCAAGGCCTATTATAAATATGGGCCTTTGTAACTCAGTTGAACATATAAAAAATCTTTGAAAAATATAATTTGTTGGAAAATTAGAAAGGAGAAATTTTTTCTTAAAATTTTTCTTATTAAATATTTTTGAAAGCCAACACTTTTAGTATTAGAAAATGTCATTTCGAAGAAGATCTTGAGGTGTAATATATTTTTTTCTCATTTCAAATTTTCAAGTAGGAGTTGGGATTCACGCCCAGGTATGTCATAATTAAATATTTGCTATTTAATTTTTTTTTCTCTATTTCGTTTATTCTACATATTATGATTATATTTGTTTTGTTTGATATTTTTCGTTTGTCATATTATAAACCTAT
This sequence comes from Simmondsia chinensis, assembly GCA_018398585.1. NCBI lineage: Eukaryota > Viridiplantae > Streptophyta > Magnoliopsida > Caryophyllales > Simmondsiaceae > Simmondsia > Simmondsia chinensis. The sequence continues at coordinate 8,308,642 of JAGTTD010000018.1, forward strand.
TAGAGTAAGATGTAAATCTAATTAAATAGCTTAATTAGGTCAGGGCTTTAGATTTAAAATTAATAATTTTAAATTGGTTTTTCGCTGCGCCAGCTCAAGCCACTCTAGGGAAATATTTTTAAAATATTTTCCCAGCAATTGGTATCAAAGCTAACTTTAAATACGTTCATGATTGATATTAAAAATATCATGTTCGATAAAATTAGAGTATGTAGAATTACTAAAATATGAAATTGAAAATTTCATTAAAGGAAAAAGGTAACCTTGAAGGTTATTGTTAAAATGTTCAATAACAAGATTGAAAGTTTATTAAAGTTTTAAATTGTTTAAAATTTTAGATGAGTTTTATTCAATCAAAGAGCGTAATTCTAAATCAAAACTAATGAGATTAGATATTCAACAAGTTTAATGATTTATATTATTAATCTAATGTGATTAGATTTTGAACCAAGGTATAAAATAGTCAATTGTTTAATATTTTATACTAATCCAAAAAAAAAAAAAGAATATCTAGTAGAATTTTATGCTCAGTTTACGTTCTAATGAAATTAAAATTGTATTTAATTATTTATATATCCATTTGAAAAAACATTTATTTTATGATATGGGCAATTCAAATGCAATGGGTCACGTCACCCCAATATATTTTTTTAATCTAAAAATGAACTAATTATTGGCCCTAAAGGCCATTTATATTGAAATTTTAATGCTAACAATGATTTAATGAGTAATTATATTTAAATCATTTTAATGTTGTTCGAAGGGGACTAATAAAAAAGTTAGGAATAATCAAGGCTAATCATGTTGATACCAAGCTTTTTAAGACGATGGATCAAGAGGAAAATAGATCAAAGTTGAAGAAAAGATTCATCCAAAACGAAGAGAACGAGATCTAAGTCCAAGCCCTTTAAGTAATTTGTTTTGTATAGATTAGGATATATCAATTGAGTCAAATCTCATTATTGATATGTGATGCTCTAAAAAAACTATTTTTGAAATACTTTTGAAATTTAATTTCCAAATGTTATTTAAAAAATATTCAATTCAAATTCAAGCCAATCTGGTTTGTCAATAAAAACATTTTTCAAACTGGTATTATAAAAAACATACCCAAAAATAACAGGAACAAATTTTAATAGGATGATATTTTTTCTTGATTGAATCAATCAACCATTCAAATGATCAAGGCAAACATGGAAGTTAATTCAAAAATTAAGCTATTATGGTAAATCAATCAATCAAGCTAAATGCTTAAAATTGTTCAAATCCACCTAAGCATGCTGAGTGGCGACACACATAAGGTATGTGTCGACACACAAACATAAAGTAGCCATCCAGAGCTACTATATATTGACACACAACCCCTGTATGTCGGCACACAGCCCAGAAAAGTCTCCAAACGGCTACTCTTGAATTGATTTCTTTCCTAATCTTTTCCCTAATATTTTGAACATCATTTGCCTTTAAATAGGGCTTGAATGCTTTGGTTTTAATCATCCAACTCTCTTTAAGCATTTTTTATTAAAAAAAAAGCACTTGCTCACTTGTGCTTTAACGTTTTAATTTCGAGTTTCTTTTAAAGTTTTCTTGAACATCTCTTATTCTTTTTTTTCCTTGGTCCCTTGTTCTTTTTATTGTTGATCTTTGAGCTTTATTGCCACATCCTTAGCATTGGCTAAGCTTGATACATTGTCAGTTTACTCTTGAATTTAATAAGAATTGCATTGCTTTAATTCTTTCATTATTTTTGATTAATTTTATTGTAAAGCTTGGATCCTAAGCCTACTTTTACAAAAGGGTTGGTTGTAAAGGTGAGGTCTTGAGCCAACATACAAAAAGACCGATTGTAAAGGTTGGATTTTGAGCCTAGTTTTAAAAAGGATCGTCAAGCTTAGTTAAAGGCTCAAGTAACGAAGAATAGTCACTTAAGGAGTGGACTAACTTTCAGATTGGAAGTGAACCACTATGAAAATCCCTGTGCATTGCCTTTGCTCTTGCCTTTATTTTTTACATTTCATATTCATTGTTTAGCTTTCAATTTATTTCTTGGTTCTTAAAGTTTAACTTTTAATTTTATCATGAAAGAACCTAATTTACCCCCTACCCCACTTAGGTTGCTCTTTGGGCCTTCAATTGGTATTAGAGCTAGTACTCTTATTTTTTTGATCTAACAACCTTAGAGTAATCCGATGACAACATTCACTCCTATTTTGGTCAAGGGTCAATTGACCAACAAGTCTCCTCTTTTTGATGGAGAAAATTTCCCATATTGGAAGCTTAGAATGAGACTTTATATTACATCCATTGATTTTGATTTATGGCTGATAACAAAAAATGGTGATTATGGACCTTCAAATAAACAAAGAGATAAAACTACTGAGAAAGAAAATCTAAGCTTATGCAAGATGATAAAGAAAAACTTGCAAAAAAAGCAAAAGCTCATTATCAATTATTGTTTGCTATTGCCCCAAATGTCTTTAATCATGTGTCAAGTTGTCAATTGGAAAAATAGATTTGGGATCAAGTAAAGTCATAAAAAATAAACATGTTGGTAAGATCCTATGAGCTTTTTAAAATGAAACTGGAGGAATCAGTAAAAGAAATGTGCACTAGATTTTTTGACATTACTAACAAACTCTAAGCTCTTAGAAAAATATATTCAAATGAGGAGCAAGTTAGTAAATCCTTAGATGTCTTTCCATATTCATGGCAAGGAAAGGTTACTGCTGTTCAAGAAGCACATAACCTCTCCACCTATTAACTTGATCAACTAATTGGAAATCTCATGACCCATGAGATTGACATGGAAGAATTTAAGGAAGAAGAAAAGTAAACGAAAATTAAAGATAGAGCATTTAAATAAACCCTAAGTGACAAAAGTGACGGAAGTGATGATGAAGTAATTATGTTGACAAAAAGGTTTTACAAACACCTTGAACAAAAAACGTCAAAGAAAAAGTTTAAAAAAAGGTTCATCTTCCTCCAAAGATGAATGAACATCCCAAAAGGGATTCTCCCAAGCTGAAAAATAAGAAGTCCTTCAACAAATTCAAAAAGAAGGACAAAAAGGAAGAATGGAAGAAAGCATTTGCGGCTTGGGAAGATAGTCATGATGATTCTGAAGAAGAAAATGAAGATGAAGTGGCCAACCTTTGTCTCATGGCCATTGATTATGAGAGCATTGAAGAAGATGAGGTAAGGTAAACGATCTATTCTATGATGAACTTGTTGTTGGATTTCATGATTTGTATGAGAAATATATAAAAAAAAAAGTACAACGCTTTCATAAAGGGTCTTGAAAAAAGGGGTTTAGAAAAGGAGTTAAAACAACATTTATAACTTTGACTTGAAAATGAATCATTAAAGAAATAGAACGAGTCTTTGAATAATGAAATTAAAAAACTAACCAATGAAAAATAATTTGTGAAGGAAAAGCTTCATTAATATGACAATGAATAAGGAAAATTTAAGGAAGATGAATCACTCTTACAAGAGAGACTGGCAGAACTTTCAAAAATCTCAACCAAACTTTTCAAAGGGCAAGAAACAGTTGACAAAATTCTCTCCTCTCAGAAACCGGTTTATAACAAAGAAGGAATTGGTTATAATAAAAATGTTAAAAAAAAATTTTGAATGTTGTTTTTGTCAAAGCCTCCTCTCCTCCAGCAAACACTTTAAGATATCACTACTATGGTGACCATGGGTATATTGTATACCAATGTCCTTCTAAATGGAATTTGAGAAAGACAAATATGGGTTGGGTCCTAAAATGATCTCAACTACTAAATGTCAAGGCTAACAACAAAGGACCCAAGAAAATTTAGGTACCTCAAAATGTTTGAATTGTGATAGGTATGAATGAAAATCAGAAGCAAAAAGCAAAAAGCAAAAAGAAAATTCGGCTCCTAGAACTCCTCATCAAAATGGTAGTCGAAAGGAAAAACAAAACTCTTGAAGAGATGGCAAGAACCATGCTTTGTGAAAATAATTTGCCAAAATCTTTTTGGGCCAAAGCCATTAACATCGCTTGCTACATTCTAAAAAGGCCTATATTGAAAAAAAAACACCCTACAAACTCTATAAAGGTAGAAAACCAAATATTGCATGTTTCAAACCTTTTGGATGCAAATGTTTCATTCACAACAATGGCAAAACAAACCTTGGTAAATTTGATCCATGAGTGCATGAAGGTATTTTTATTGGATATTCTCTAACTAGCAAAGCATATAGAGTCTATAATAAAGAGACAAAGGTTGTAAAAGAGTCAATACATGTGGTATTTGATTAATCTAATATCTTGTCCTCTACAATTCCTTGTGATAATGATGATATAGTGATCAAACTAACAAATTTCACACCCTCATTCAAGGAGCAAGAAGCGGATAAACTCAAAGCTCCAATGGATGAACCGAAAGGAAATGACAAAAATGTAGAATCCAAAGAGGAAGATTTACCACAAGATTGGAAATTCTTAAAGGATTACTCAACAAGTCAAACCATTGGTGATCTCTCCCAAGGTGTAAGAACGAGGCATGCATTGACCGAATATTGCCATCTAATTGCATTTATCTCTCTTGAAGAACCCAAGAACATAGAAAAAGCTCTAAATGACGCAAATTGGATCATGGAAATGGAAGAAGAGCTAAATCAATTCAAGAGAAATGATGTGTGGGAACTTGTGGATAGACCTCAAGATCATCAAATCATCGGTACCAAATGGGTCCACTACAACAAGAAAGATGAGGAAGGTAACGTTGTAAGAAACAACGTAAGGTTAGTAGCTCAAGGCTAAAACCAAGAGGAAGGTAGAGACTATGAGGAAACCTGCTCTCCTGTTGCTAAATTAGAAGCTATTAGACTCTTATGTGCATTTGCGCTTCATTTAAGAATTTCAAAGTTTTTCAAATGGATGTAAAAAGTGCATTTTTAAATGGTCTTATTGAAGAAGAGGTTTATATTGAACGACACTTGGATTTGAGAATTACCAATTTTTCAACCATGTTTTTATACTCTAAAAGGCTTTCTATGGATTGAAACAAGCTCCTAGAGCTTGGTATCAAAGATTGAGTTCTTTTCTACTGTAAAATAAATTTTCAGGAAGAAAGGTTGACACCACACTTTTTATCAAACATTCAGAATGTGATGCTGTCATTGTGCAAATAGGTGTCGATGATATAGTGTTTGGTGCTACTAATCCATCTCTTTGTGAAGAATTTGCCAATCTTATGGGTAAGGAATTCGAAATGAGTATGATGGGAGAACTCAACTACTTCCTTGAATTGCAAATCATCAAGGCAAGGAAGGAATTTTTATCAACCAATCCAAGTACACTAAGGAAATGCTTAAGAAGTTCAGCATGGAAAATTCCAAAGCAATAGCAACCCCAATGAGCTCAGCACTCAAGCTAGACATGGATGATGATGGTAAAAAGGTGGACCAAAAGCTATATAAAGGTATGATCGGATCCCTTCTTTACCTTACCACTAGTGGGCTTGATATTTTGTTTATAGTGTGCCTATGTGCTAGGTTTCAAGGATGTCCAAAGGAATCTCATTTATGTACTGTAAAAAGAATTTTTTGATACCTAGTTGGTACTCCTACCCTAGGCCTATTCTACCATAAATGTGATTTTTTTTTTATTTAGTTGGATATAAAGATGCAGATTCTGCTAGATACAAAGTGGACCGGAAATCGACTAGTGGTACTTGCCAAATTCTTGGTCATGCTATGGTGTCATGGTTTAGTAAAAAGCAAAATTCTATTGCTTTATCCACATTAAGACTGAATATGTTGCATGTGGAAGTTGTTGTGCTTAAATGTTGTGGTTAATGCATCAATTAAATGGCTATGGCATTCATATTGACCACGCTCCCATAATGTGTGATAACACTATATGTTAGGAATAGTGTCCTAAAATACATATTTATTCTGTTAATATTATTTTATTAAAGAATAAAATTGAAGGTCCAGTCGCTTCCTTGTTAAATTTGTGTAAGTGAGCATTTATGCAGCGTGTGTTTTTTTTTTTTTAAGTATCATCCATGAGATGGAAAGAGTTCTCAGATTATATTTTACATGTTTGTTCTAAGTGGATAATGAGATTAAGCCACATATAGACTTGGAACAAATGGTATGGAATGTTATTTGAATAACTCGTGGTCGATGATGAGCTTGGGCTATTTGTTTGTTAAGACCATGACTTAACACTTTCGATGACATGTCTTGGTCATGTGGATGGTCATCCAAAAGTGTTAGGTTGGTGTGTTTAATAAGATTGAAACACTGAGTTGGACCATGTGAGTTGCTTGTTTCCAAACTACTATCGAAGATGACTGATTGATGTTATACTGTTTGAATGATGAAGCTAAATCCTGAGAGTATTCTGGACTTATGCATGGAGCGTTAGTTACTTTGGTGTACTATAAGTAAGGCATACACGCATGACTGAATTTCCACGTACATTGGATAGCGGCGTGAAGTGTGACAAGGATCGGGTATTCAATATGGAATCTGCACTCTCTTATGAGGTACATATGTCCCCTGAGTTGATTCACAGGTATATGAATAGTTCGAAAACTTTGGCTAAGGTATTACAAGTGTTTGACATTTGGAATTTATATTGTGAATATGTTCAAGTATAAATGAATTATTCATTGAAGGACGGGTCGGTAACTAATGGAGAAACTATGAGAAGGATAAAGGTAATGTTATATCCATTCATTGTCATGGACATCAAGGTGGAAGGGTTGTTGTCATCGATACAGTCTATTTGGAAAGTGTTGAATAAGTGATTTAAGTCTAGAGTGCAATGGGTTTTATTTAGTGGAATTAAGTCCCATTAAATAGTAATTAAATTTTATTATGTGATGGTAATTAATTTAACCTATTTGAAGCTAGATTTAAATTGTCTATGAGGTCCCTACGCAAGCCACTGTATTTAATGCCATTGGAAAAACTTTTAAGAACTCATGAGAAGAATTATTTATCGATTAGATGGATAAATTTAATTTTTCCAAACATTATTCATGAGATAAATAAAAGTTAAAAATTATAACATAGAATATTCTTTAAATTAAAAATTCATAGGATGAATTTTTCACATGTGGGAAACAAAAAGAAACAAAAAAAAAAAAAATCGCAAAATTGAGCTACATGGCGCGGATCAACCAACTAGTGCACGATACTAAGGGATGATCTGCACCTCTAGGCGTAGACCAATCACCGTGTGCCACATGGCACGCAGTGATAGGGCAAAAGGCGCGATTTTCACTTAACGAACTGCAGCTTTTTGACTGTGCTTTTGATTAAAATGATGCGTTTGGATTTAAACTGGCGAATCCCACATCGAAATAAATGCTTGTTTTTGGTCCAATATACTACTATAAATAGAGATGCCTATTCCAAAGATTTGGCATTCAATTTAGAAATAAAAATTAAAGGTTTTTGAAAGTGTTGACTTTCGAAGATCTAGTGGGAGAGAAAATTTTATTTTTAAAATTTTATTTTCTAAAAGTTTAATACTTTTCGGAACCTACTCTCCAGGTGTTTCGAGGTCATTGGGCACAAGGCCGCTCGATCTCAGTTTCTCAGCTTTCTGAGGAGATATTATTATTATTCTTCTGTTATTCTTAATTTAGAGTAAATCCGGGTATGTGTTTCATTTTTTCTCTTTTAAGTTTTTTGCTTTTCAATTTATTTATAGCTTCTCTTATTAAACCTGATATAAGTTCATGTTATTGTTATAAATATATTAGAGTAGAGGCCTATAGATTTAAATTAGGAATTTAAATCTATAGATTTAAAATTAAAAATTTTAAATCAACTTTAGGTTTAGAATTAGGAATTCTAAACCCTTCCACTGCATAAACTTTATCAAGTTAGAGAAAATTTTTGCAATCCATCCCAGCAACGGATATCAGAGCAAAGGGATCTATAGAGATAACCCTATTCCCGGGAACTCTCGCACGTGAGGTGTCACAAAGCATGACTCTCTGTCCGGGAGCTTAGGTAGGGAGAAGAGTCTCATACGTTGAATGCTCTGGTAGGTGCACTTTGTTGTGATCACAGTTGGAGAACAGTGAACCCAACAATCGGCATCAGAGTTCAGTTAATAAATAACTAGGTTAGTTATTCTCAACAATTGGTATCAGTGCCAGCCTCTGATTATATTTATAACATACATGAATAGGTATAATTAGATCAAAATAAATAGACTTGCAATTTAATAAAATAGAGATTTTATTTAGAAGAAAAAATTCTTTAGAGTAACGATTTAAATTGTTTAAATAGTTTATGAATTAATAGTTAATTAGGTAGTTTAAAGTAGCATTGTAAATTGTTTAAATTGTTAATGAATTAATAGTTTATTAGATTGGCTAAGGTAATGATTTAAATTATTTAAATCGTTAATGAATTATTAGTTAATTCGGATTTTTCAATTCACGAAATTACATTCGTATTATACGCATGATGAGATTTTTCATATTAAATCATGATTTTTCGAAATCGGATAAAATTGATCTAATGAGATTAGATTCAATTAATTTTTACAAAATCGGGTAAAGTTGATCTAATAAGATTAGATCCAATAATATTTACGAAATTAGATAAAATTGATTTAATAAGATGAGATTCAATTATTGATCTAATGAGATTAGATTCAATTTTTTTAAAAAAAAATTAATTGTTTTAATTAAAAAAACTAACCAATAATATTTACGAAATTAGATAAAATTGATTTAATAAGATGAGATTCAATTATTGATCTAATGAGATTAGATTCAATTATTTTTTTTGAAAATTAATTTTTTTAATTAAAAAAACTAACGTTAACGTCAGCAGTCAACGATGTTGATGTCAACAAGTCAACGCTAAAGTCAGCAATATATAAAAAAATTTAAAAAAATTTTTGGGACGTGTAGATGTCAGTACCAATTTACATAATTAAATTAAAATTAATTGTTATTTATTATTTAGTTTTAGAAAGAGATTTTAAAATAGATTATAAGATAATCTGAATTGTAAGACTATTTTAATTAAAATTAATAGATATTAATTAATTTAATTTTAGAATGGGTTTCTAAAGTCGATTATGAGATAATCTAAATTATGAAGTTGATACAGCATGTGATTTTCTCATAAATATCGTCCATGAGATGGACAGAGTTCTCAGATTATATTTTGCATTTTTTTTTGGTAAGTTAGTCTGATATACCATATATCAGAAAATATATATTTACAAGTCTACGTGGGACATATCCCAAGTCATGGCCAGAAAGGCCTACATCAATGAATGAAATAAATGAAACAAGCAAAGCAAAAAGTATTAAAGGTCAACATGACCATCAAAAAGAAAAAACAAAGCTGAAAGCCAGCAAAGCTAATGCTCAATCCCCCACTCTTGCAGAAGCTGAGTGTAACGATGAGCACCATGGAGCGTATGAGCAGCTTTAAGTAGATAATGAGATTAAGCCACAAATCGACTTGGAACTAAAGGTATAAAATGTTATTTGAATAACTCGTGGTCGATGATGAGCTTGGGCTATTTGTCTGTTAAGACCATGACTTAACACTTTAGATGACTTGTCTTGGTCATGTGGACGGTGATCCAAAAGTGTTAGGTTGGTGTGTTTAATAAGATTAATACACTGAGTTGGACCATGTGAGTTGCTTGTTTCTAGACTATTATTAGAGATGAGTGATTCATATTGTACTGTTTGAACGATGACTCTAAATCCTGGGAGTATTTTGGACTTGTGCATGGAGCGTATACTTTGGTGTACTACAAGTAAAGTTTAAATATATGACTAAATTCCCATGTACATTGCGTAGCGGCATAAAGTGTGACACGGATCAGGTATTCAATATGGAATCTGCAATCTCTTATAAGGTACAGATGTTCCCTTAGTTGGTTCGCAAGTATTTGAGCAGTTCGGAAACTTTGCCCGAAGTATTCGAAGTGTTTGATAATTGGAATTTATACTGTGATTATGTTCAAGTATAAATGAATTATTCTGTGAAGGGTGAGTCAGTAACTAATGGTGAAGCTATGAGAAGGATAATGGTAGTGGTTATATTTATTTTTTGTCTTGGACATTTAGGTGAAAGGGTTGTTGTCATCAATACTGTCTATTTGGGAAATATCGAATAAATGATTTAAGTCTAGGGTGTACTAGGATTTATTTAGTAGAATTAAGTCCCATTAAATGGTAATTAAATTTTATCATGAGATGGCAATTAATTTAACCTATTTAGAGCTAGATTTAAATTGTCCCTAAGGTCCCTACGCAAACATATGGGAAAATATTCAAGAATTAATGAGATGAATTATGTATTAATTAGATAGGTAAATTTAATTTTGCCAAATATTATTCATGAGATGAATAAAAGTAAAAATTATAAATAAAAAAAAGGATATTTTTTAAATTAAAAATTCATGGGATGAATTTTTTACATGTGGAAAACGAAAAGAAACAAAAAAATAACAAAATTAAGCTACACAGGGGTTGATCCACGGATACTAAGGGAGGATCCATGCCTCTGGGCGCGGACCAGGCATGTGGTGATAAGGCAAAACGATTTTCACTTGATGAAACGCAGCGTTTCGACTATGCTTTTTATTGATTAAAATTACGCGTTTTGATTTAAACTGGCAAGTCCCACATTGAAATAATTGCTTGTTTTGCTTCGATACACTACTATAAATAGAGGTATCTATTTCAAAGGTTTGGCATTCAATTTAGAAATAAAAATTAAAGGTATCTGAAAGTGTTGACTTTCGGAGATCTAGTGGGAGAGAAAAATTAATTTTGAAATTTTCTTTCCTAAACATTTAATATTTTTCGGACCCACTCTCCGGACATTTCGAGGTCATTGCGCAAAGGGCCGCTCAGTCTTAGTTTCTCAGCTTTCTGAGGAGTTATTATTATTCGGCTAGTATTCTTAACTTTTAGTAAATTCGGGTATGTTTTTCTTTCCTTCTCTTTTATGTCGTTTTTCTATTTAAGTTCAGAATTAGGAATTCTAAACCCTTCCACTACGTAAACTTTATCAAGTTAGAGAAAATATTTGAAATCCATCCCAACAACTGATGTTAGAGCAAAAGGATCTATAGAGATAACCCTATTCCTAGGAACTCTCACGCGTGAGGTGTCATGAAGCGTGACTCTCCAACCGGGGGTTTAGGTAGCGAGAAGAATCTCCTACGTTGAGTGCTTTGATATATGCACTTTGTTATGACCACTGTTGGTGAATTGTGAGCCCAACAATTGTCATCAGAGTTAGATTAATTTATAACGAGGTTAGTTATTCCCAACACTATATGTTTAACTAAAAACCCGACTCGACATTCTAAAACAAAGCATATTGAGGTTAGACATCTTTTTATTTGTGACCATGTGCTTAAAGAAGATGCCGTTGTGAAATTCATCCCCATAAATGATCAGTTAGCTGATATTTTTACAAAATCTCTAGGTGAAAAAATCTTTAGAAAAATTAGAACTAAAATTGGCATGTTTAATTTGACTGCTTGACTTTGATTAATTGCATCATTCATTTGCATTCAACATTGAGTCTCAATGCTCAACATAAAAAGCTCCAATGGACATGACTTTGATTAAGTGCATCATTCATTTGCATTCAACATTGTGTTTCAATGCTCAACATAAAAAGCTTCAATGGACCAAGCATTCTTATCCAATTCATGAATATAAGATCTTGGACTCTTTTTTTATAAAAGGGTATTTAAAAATTTTTAAAAAAAATGCACGAAGAAATTCAAACTCGTGCTCTGTTTTCTATGTGTTGACACACAAAGCTGCAGTAAGCGCCACTCTATTTCTATGTGTCGACACACAGAAGAAAGTCACGGAACTACAGTAACACCGGTACCTGACTTCATTTCCGCCTCTTTCTTTATATATTCAGCACTTGACTCCATCTTCACTCATTCAATTTTCAAAACACATCCAAAATCATAAACTTTTTTTCAAATTTCTTTTAAATTTTCACTCAAAATCAAGTTTTTATCTTCTTTTTGACATCAAAATCTTATATTTTTTTGTCGAAAGTTTCGTCTTTTTCACAAAACCTAACTAAAAAACAAACCACCCAAAATTTCTCTTAAATTTGATTGTTCTGCTTCACTTTTCTTGTTTTTCTAAGTCAAAAATCATATATTTTTCCAAATATTTCATTCCCTTAAACAATTTCTGGGAAAACTCAAAATTTCACTCCTTGCTCCCAAACCTTAACCATGAAAATTTTTTCTGCAAATCTCTTCGAGCTTAAATCATGGGTCGCACAAAGAGGTCGGAAACTACGTCTAAAAAGAGGTCCAGAAATGACAAAGGTGCTTTTTCTTCCCGATTCCTAGTTCGGTAAATTCTTCTAACCCCTTCCTTAAAAAGGAAGTGTTATTTGGTAGATTCTAGATTGGACTCGGGTTAGGAGAAACAACTTGGGGGAATTCTTTACATTGTTTGAAGCAGTAGGTTGGATTGAAATTTATTGTATTTAGGAACTAATATACCTGGATTTAGTATGCGAATTTTACTTTAACCTTAAAATTTCTAGAACTACTCCTCTAGAATTATACTCAAAAGTTTTAGGTCAAGTAATTAAAATTGATGCATTTTATATAAATGATTTACTTGGTCTTAAATTTGAAGAAGAGGATAATTTCATTTTTCCCCAAGAACTCTACCAATTCCCTCTCCCCGAATCTCACCGTGACTCCTTACTTCAATAAGTTTGGGGTGAAATACCACTTCCTAACAAAAAAGAAGCCAAACTCAAATGATTTAGGAGTGGTGCTTAAATTAGCACATAAATTGATTTGTATGAACATCACTCCAAGATCGGGTGGCTTCAACTTGGTCTCAAAGTCACATCTATTTCTTTTATCTCGACTCCTAATTTAGTGTGGCCATGGGCCGGGTCGGGCCAGGCCTGGCCCGCTAGAGAACCAGGTGGGCCGGGCCGGGACCGACCCAGGACCAGGCCCGGGCCCGCTACAGTGCGGGCGAGCCGGGCTGGCCTGGCCTTTTTCACTAAATTAAAAAAAAAATTTAAAAAATATATAGTCGTTTTATATTAAAATTACTGTAATTCATTGATAAATAATATGAGATACAAATATATTTCTTTCCAAGTATACATGTTCAAAAAAAATAATACTAAATATATGTAATAAATAAAATACAATATACAACAAGTGATTATCAAAAGAATATCAGTAAATAAATAACGTATCAAATACAAATACAAAGTTGGGGCCTAATATTTAAAAATACAAATTTATTTATCAAAAAATATAAAGTTTGACATATGGAGTGTGCGGTCATCTTTTGACGTAAATATTTGAAAGTAAATAATTAACATACAAAAGTCTTGAATCTTGATATCAATCATATCGGGGGGTTTCTACGCCATCATTTGACGTATCAGTTGTGTGGTCGTCTTCTTCATCGCTCGATGAATCCATCTTCATTCTCTGTTGATCTCTTGCCTCAGCTAGCAGCCAATCCTTCAAGCACACGGACATCTCCAAGCTCGGCGGCGATAGCTTTGCCCTCTTCGTTCCAAGCAACCTGCCACCAAGACTAAAAGCACACTCCAATGCTACTGAAGACACCGGACAACTTAGTATATCACGTGTCATGGTGGAAAGCACGGGATATTGGGTTTGGTTTGTGTTCCACCATTGTAAAAGGTCAAAATGCGGGTTGGCCGGTGGCCCGAAAATATGGACCAACGGTGTCTGCAAGTAATAATCTAGCTCGTCACATGACGTGGGGGCTATTGCAGGCGTAAATTGCTCCAACAGCTTCCACGAATATGACATGTGTGAACTACTTCCACTAGATGTGGAAGATCTTACTGCAGTAGTACTAGGATTATTAAATGATAATTTACGAGAATACTCATAAAATAAATTATTCAAGTCGTTATCGACATCGGCAATGAAAGTGTCGACAATAAGAGTAGGATGCAAATATTTAAAAAATTATTGGGAAAATAAGTTGAAACCCCCGCGTTTACAACGAGGGTCTAAAATAGTTGCAAAGCAATAAGTAAGAGGTAGTTCAGAAAAATATTTGGCAAACCTTTCTTTCATTGCCATAATCGATCCGAACAAAATGGGGTTGGATTGATTACCCACCATCCAATTTACAATATCAAGCAATGTGTTGATATTGCTTGAGGCATGGTCGGATAGTAGCAACCCGAAAAAAATGTTGTCGCGTCTTTAACCATGCTAAAAAATTTACAAATTTCATCTCTTGTCTCCCAATGTATACCGTCCAGGTTGTAATCACGCTATTCTACACGATTTTCCTGGGCGAATTCCATGAGAGCGTCTTTGTATGGTAGAATGTGCTCTAACATTACTACCGTAGACGACCACCTAGTTTTGGAGTCTAATTTAAATTGTTTATAATCTATGTTATGCAACCTACATACATTTTTAAATCTTTTTTTCCTAGCGACGGATGCTTTAATTGATATTATTACAGATCTTAAGGTGGCAAGGGATACGTCTATAAGATCTAAACCATCCATTACCATTAAATGCAAAATGTGACAGATGCAACGAATATGAAAACACTTCCCACCTAACATGGGTCTCATTTTCCTAATTAAATGTGCTATGGATGCAGTGTTATTGGAAGCATTGTCAAACGTAATACTGAAGATACGTTGTTCTATGCCCCAATCGCGGACTGCCGACATAATCGCACCCGTAATTACCTTGGCAGTATGGGGGCAATCTAAAAGCCCAAAATGAATTATTCTCTTCTGGATGATGAAGGATTTATTGGTCCAGTGTGCCGTTATGCACATATAAGGTTGGCCGGGTTTGGATGTCCATACGTCCGACGTTAACGAGAACATGCTCGTGTTCATCGCAAAAAGTGTATGTATCCCAATTTTAATATTGTGGTACAACGTAAAAGCGTCCCGCTTTACGGTGTTCTGAGGAATCCTCACAATGGCGGGGTTCACATTTCGTTGGAGGTAGTGGACGAAATGTGGGTTTTCGCCGGTACTAAAAGGCCTTTCACTCAAAATTACATATTTAGCTAGCCTCCTACGGTTGCTTCCTGAGAGAACCTAAAATTAGCAAGTGCACCGGTCACTTGCTGTATTAAACGTTGTTGGCTCTTTTCCGGGAATTGCTCGGGGTGACACCTAAGTATATGTCTATTTAGTGTGCCCGTCCCACTGCCGGGTTGATGGCTAAAATTCTTACGTGGGTCACATAATTTACAGGTTGCTTTATTAGTTATCTTATTAAGGGTAAATTGCTTCCATACCCCACTAGTTGTACGCCTACTAGTCAAGGTACTAGTTTCAGGCTGGGCATCGGTGGTAGGGGTGGGTTCCTCATCAGTTTGTGAGTCTCCAACCCCACCACTACCTGACTCATGATAATCTTGTGGTTGTGAAAAGTTATAATCTATGCTATCATCAGTGTATTGGGGTGTTGGGTCTGGTTGTATAAAAGCTCGTTCTTCAGTATCAAGTAAGACAATTCTAGTCCTTTTAGGAATTCTGGGTGGCCGAGAAGAGCTAGAACTAGCACGACCGGCTCCAGATGATGATGAAGAGTTGTGTGCCATATTAGTATAAATGATTATTATTTATAAAATGCAAGTAGTAATGCAAATTAAATAACTAAAAATGCGAATAAAAAAAATTTGCGATACTAAAATTACCGAAATGAGAGAACAATGAAATTCACACTTCAGCCAAATACTTTACGAACTTCGAACTTTGGAGCACACTTTTCAATTAGCAAATTAGAGAAGATGGGAGATGATGAATGTATAGAGAGAGAAGAGAGAATTGAAGATTTTGTGAGAAAATAAGTTGGGGAGGTTTAAGTATTTATAGAAAAAAAATATATAATTTTTTTTTTCTTTTTGTAAAAAAAGAGCCGTTGGCTCTTTTGGGCCCGGCCGGGCCTAGGCCCTGAAAAAATTAGGCCCGAGGCCCTGCCCCGCCCGCTACAGTGCCATGAAACCGGCTCGGCCCGGCCCGTTGGCCACCACTACTCCTAAATGGTTAAAAAAATTAATTTTGAGGATTTTGTCTTAAAATTCATGTTTTATATCCATTCTTGAAAGACTAATCCCTCTTCTGTCATGCTTCTTACCCGTGTTTTTCATCGTATTTTAAATAGATTAATCTTTTTCAAACCCCATTTTGTATCAAGATGACTCTATAGAGGTATCTTTGAAAAAGCTGGGTTTCGAACTTAGACATAATGAATGGGTAAAATAAATAAATAAAAAGTAATTAGGAGCATCATAGAAATAGAAGAAGAGAGAGATGAGGAAGAAAAACATTTTAATGAAGAAGAGGATAAGGGTAATGTGGAAGAACCTCAACAAGGACCTTAGGAAAAAGGTGTAACTGACTTAACTCTTTGGAAGAACAAGTGTCTTCCTTACACAAACAAGCGTCATCCTTACACTCAAATCTTGAAGAGTTCCGCAATGAAACATGGTCCACACTACAAAAGATTTTGGACTTTCTCTCATTTAGACAAAGGCCCCCAACTCCCTAGATTTTTCTTTTTTTAAAAATTTGGAGCTACATTTTTCATTTATTGTACATCATTTTCCTTGAAGTGAATGAAATGTTATGACTAATTGAGAATGTGTATCATTTCTTTGTGTTTGTGTATGCTTTTATTGTTTTTTATAGGAGGAGTCGTCAATATCACTATACCTTGTCTTGTGCCTTTTTGTTGATGGCAAAAGGGAACAAAATTTGGTGTTTAGTTGATTTACGCCCAGTTGTTTCATTTATAAAAATTATGCTTGGTATAAGTTTTTGAACATCTAGCTCTTAAAATGCATCAACCATGGTATGCAGTTCGTGTTTGATTAAGAAATGATAAAAATGATGATGATGTTAAGCTCTTGAGTGCTTCATTTTCAATATGCACCAACGTTTCATTTTCAATATGCACCAATGTAAGGGGGGAGATAATAGAGTTTGAACTTTTAACATGCTATATAATTACCAGACTTGTCATAAAGTGAGAATTTGTATGATTTGATCAGTCAATATTTTTATGGTGAATTCTATACTTCAACTTTTATATTTTAAAGAAAAAATACCAAATGTTTGTCATCACTAGAAAGGGGGAGATTGTTGGCCCTAAAAGCCATTTATATTGAAATTTTGATAATAACAATCATTTTATGAGTCATTATGTTTAAATTGTTCTAATCTTATTTGAAAGTGACTAATAAGAAAGCCAGAAAAAAAAAAAAAATTAAGGCTAATCACATTGATGCCAAGCTCTCCAAGATGATGGATCAAGAGGAAAAGAGAGCAAAGTTGAAGAGAAGATTCATCCAAAGTGAAGAGAACGAGATCTAAATCCAAGCACTTTAAGTCATTTGTTTTTATATTTTAGGACTTAGGATCAGAATATATCAATTAATTCAAATCTCAATATTGATATATGATGCTCTAATAAAAATGTTTTTGAAATTTTTTTAAATTTGATTTCTAAATGTTATATGAAAAATATTCAAGTCAAATTTAAGCCAATCTAATTTGTTAATAAAAATATTTTTCAAATCGGTATTATGAAAAACATGCCCAAATATAACGAGATCAAATTTTAAAAGGGTGATATTTTAGCTTGGTGAATCAATCAACCATTCAAATGATTAAGGCAAGCATGGAAGTTAATTCAAAAAATTAAGTTCATATGGTAAATTAATCAATCAAGCTAAATGGTCAAAATTGTTCAAATCCCCCCTAGACATGCTTAGTGTCGAGGCACAAAAGGTATGTGTCGACACACAGACATACTGTAGCCTTTTGGAGCTGCTATTTATCAACACACAACCCCTGTGTGTTAACACACAGCCCAGAAAAAGCTCCAAATGGCTACTTTTGATTATTTCTTTCCTACTCTTTTCCCTAACATTCTAAATGTTCCCTAGGGGCCCATTTTCATATAAGTAGGGCATAAATAATTTGTTTTTAATCATCCAACTCTCTCTAAGGATTCTTTTGATTAAAAAAAGTTGTTGTTCACTTGCACTTTAGCATTTTAATTTCAAGTTTCTTTTAAAGTTTTCTTGAGCATTGCTTTTTCTCTTTATTGTTGATCTTTGAGCTTAATTAGCATATTCGTAGCATTAGCTAAGCTTGATATGTTGTCAATTCACTCTTGAATAGAGTAGGAATTGCATTGCTTTAGTTTTCTCATTGTTTTTGATTTATTTTATTGTAAATGTTAGATCTTGAGCCTACTGTTATAATAGGGTCGATTGTGAAGGTTGGATCTTGAGCCTACGTATAAAAAGACCAGTTGTAAGGGTTGCATCCTGAGCGTAGTTTTAAAAAGGATCATCAAGCTTAGTTAAAGGCTCAAGTGATGAAGAGTAATCACTTGCGAAGTGGACTAGCTTCCTAATTGGAAGTGAACCACTATAAAAATCCTCGTGCTTTGCTTTTCTTCTTGCCTTTATTTTTTACATTTCATATTTGTTGTCCAGCTTTCAATTTACTTTTTAATTTTTCATTTTATTGTGAAAAAAACCTAATTCACCCCCCCCCCCCCCTCCTCTTTAGGTTGCTTTTTAGCCTTCAATTGGTACCAGAGTTAGTACTCTTATGTTTTTTTAGTATAACAATTTTAGAGTGATCCTATGGCAATAACTTAGGGTGAGATTCTAATTAAAATTATGTGATAAAATTTTCTAAAAGTGTTTTAGCAAAATCTTTAATTGTTCTAATATTTTTTGCCTTAAGTAATGTTATTCAAAATGTTTGATAACAGCATACTCATTAAATTTTGTTCACATGTTTGATATTATTTAAATCAGTTAAATATTATGTGAATAAAGTAATAAGGCCATATAACTTGGTGAAATATTTAATTTTTTCAAGTGGGAGAATTTTTTCAAATAGATCTAATATAATTAGATAATTCAAAAGTTGAATTATTTTAAAGGAAAATTCTCATAATGTATCTAATGAGATTAAATTACACAGGTTGGGTAATTAAAGGAACCTAATTGGATTAGGGTTCTATTTAATTGTTAAATAAAATTTAAAATGTGATTCTAATATTTATTATGAGATAATCAAACTTAAAAGAAAGATCCACCGTTCAAAATATCAAGTGGGAGTGAGGTACATGAGTTATTTCCTCCCGATCTCTATTTTCAGTCTAATAGTATAGTCAATAGGCACTATTCCTTGAGGACAGCATTCGTTCATGGAATACAAGGTCAGATTTTTTTAAGGATAGACGGAGGTACAAGAAAATAGATGTGACTATATATATACATGGTTTTTACTTGTTCATGTCTAGGTAATGGTATACACTTGACTAGGAGAGTACGATAGTCTCCTAGGGAGCATTGTCATACTGTCATAGAGACCAAGGAAGAAACGATGAGTTGATTATGTTGAAAACATATCAATTGAGAATATTTCTCACTTTATTGATAATTTGTTACGCCCCTCTTCCATGGAGTAACAGGTAGATTGGTTAGTTCATCATTGCACACATAGAGAATGGTCAGGCGGAGTCCATGCTTTGTTCATTTGCTAAAATTATAAAAGTTTTAAGTGGGAGCGAGCTTCTAAGTAAATGCTCATGGCCTCTATTATCGGTCTGGCAGTATAGTAGGTGGGCGCGACTCCCCGAAGGAGAGCATTCATTTGCATAATACATGGTTAGATCTCTTAGGATAGATTGAAGTGCAGGAAGACGTGGAGTACTTTGTGGACTTGTATGGATGTCAAGGTAGCGATGTACACTTGACTAGGGTCTACATTAGCCTCCCTAAGGAGCTCTGTTGTATGACCTTAGAGGCTGAGGGTAGAGTGGTGTGTTAAATATATTTTGTAAAGAGTTTACAAGAAAACATATTTATTTAGAAATATTCTCTCGCTTCTTACATCTCCATAAGGCCGTGCGGACAGAGACTTTTGGGTAGTTCAGTTGGATCGCCATGGCATACATGTAAGTGTTGGATTGTGAACTTTGAACTTTGATTGTTTGCTAAAAATAAGAAATCTAATCTTATATGTTATATGACTTGTTTTACAATTTTGATTTCAGACTGTTGGTTATCTCATGCATTACGATCAATGCTAGTATGTTCTTACTTGTCTATTTTGTTATGCTCGCTGTGATATGATGTTATGATTCAAGGTGATCTAGAATCAAAACATAGGAATTAGAATGTGAGATGAGGAAGAATTGAGAAGAGATGAGAATATTGAGAGAATTGAGATAGGAAGAAGAAGATATTTCATTTAATTGGATACTTATTACAATTGGTGAAACAACTACTTACACTTCATAATTAAGGTAGCAAGGCAAACCAAAAATATCTAACCCACTTAACCATATTAACCTTCTCTCCCTCCAAACCCACTTTAGGAGTTACAAAAATACCCAGCTAGCAAAAGAGTTATTTCTAACAATGTAAATGACAATTCATAACATATGATATGTCTTTAGCATAGGTGGAGCACTAGGAGATTCTAAGAATTCTCTAGTCTGCTGCTAATAAATTTGGTAAGTTAAAAAGAAGGTTTAGAACGTTAGAATAGACTAAAGAGCTAGTCAGTTGCAAGATTCGGACAATAGATGTTGAAAGGTTTCTAGTATTAGATACTTGAAAATTCAACTGTAGTGCAGGTGATCAGATATTTGGAAGAAGTGTTTGATTAGAGGACTGGTAGCACGAGAAAAGCTAATGACAAAGATGATAGACACAAGATTGCATTAGGAAAGTTCAATTCAAGAGCACGTCATATGATGATGGCTCATTTAATTGAATTGGAATTCTTGATACAAATATTGATAGCCAATCTCAACAAGATATATCAAAGTCTTTCAATCGGTTTAGGCTAGATACATTAACTAATAGAGATTGCTCATTGTCTAAACCAATGAAAGCACAACTTGAGAGAAAATGTGTCATGAGAACTAATGGAAGAGTCCACACATCTATCTTAGGAATTAGGAGCCTGTAGATGGTAAAACAAAACATTAGTCAAAATAGTTCTGTCTCTTTTATAATAGCACTAGACTTTGAAAGGAACTGCCTAGGTACTTAGATACTATTGTTGCCAAGATGGAAAGCCAACATGGTAGAGTATTTGATATCCTGTCTCCTTTAGTTGTGAGTAGTAGGTAATTCACTAGTGTTCTGGTGAATATATTTTCAGTAAAGGCATCAGGAGATAGTAGCTTAAGTCAAGGAATGTAGTTTTGATTTTGAGTAATTGTCTTAATGTACTTTAGAAATTTGATTTCTACCCGTTATTTATTTTTAAATATTTTTTCTATTATTTTTCTGAAAAATAGATTGATGATTAAGTAAATAAAGTGTTTATTACAAAGGATAAATTGGTCGATAGTTGACCTATTTTAATCATAAATATGTTATGGGCTATTTATTTGCCAAATATGTGCTAAGCTGTGTAACCATATAAAAGAAGAACTTCTTGAACCCCATATAGCTTTTTAATTGGTACTTGATCTTAGACCACAGTTTTCTGATATAATTGAAAATAGGTTTGATTTGTCTTATGGGATCACTAATACTAAAATGATAATCGATATAGAAATCATGTTTTGAATTAATTGTGACTGTAAGAGCCTTTAACTGTAAAGGTGATATAGCCACTAAGCTGCTAGAATTTGTTCATAAAATGTTTATAGACCGCTAAAACTTCGAGTGAGCAGAAGTGAATAGTATTTCATAAAATGTTTATGAATAACTGCTCAATCAGTTGATATATGGATATACCTATGAAGCCTAATGTCTTAAATTCTTTGAGAAGTTCAAAGAATTGAAGACTAAAGTTGGGATTAGTTAGGCAATAATATCAAGTCAATTTGATTAGATCAAAGTGGTGTTTTCAGGAAAATTCTTATTTTTTCTTATTACAAAGAGTTGTAGAAAGGATCAATAACGTGCTATTGAATATTTAAGATTCATATGATGAGTCACATCTGTATATCAAAAGGTTTGTTATATAAGAGGATTTAGACAACTTTCTAGAAATACAACATATAGCTTGTGTTGGATAGATTAACAGTATAACATACTATGTCTCAACAGCATGATACAGCTTATAGCGTAGACGATATATTAGACATATCTTCAACCAGGTTATTGTCATACTAAGTACATGAGAGCTTTGGTGTATGTTACGATTGAGATTGAATCTCAATACATAACCTAAGATAGATTAAGATAGATGAGAGTTTAGATGAGAAGAGAAGTGAATTTGGATGACAGATTAGAGAAAGTTAGATGAGAAATAAAGGGAGTTAGATGAGAGAGAGAGATTGATCTCAAATGAGATATTTTTGTGATTATCCTTGAATGACCCCTTATTGCACTTGATCTACTACTTATAAGCAACTAAAACATTGATCCAAGACAAACTAGCAACCGACTTTACTTAGGAAAATATCTAATTCAAAGCAAAATATCTAACTAACTAATATAAGCCATTTGGTGCCAAGAACACTAACTAACATAACTACTAAGCCTTTTGGCGCCAACACAGCCAAATCAATTTCTAATGCTTAACAACCACATCAACCAGCAACAACCACACATAACTACAACAACCAACAATAGCAGCAACCAGCAACAGTGGCAACCTACAACATCAACCAGCCACCACCAACTCATGCTTTGGATCCCCGGGTCATAACATTCCCTTTCCCTTGAAAACATTTTTGTCCTCAAGAATGGAAGCTAGGAAATTATTTTAGAGCGGTGGCTCCTTCCCCAAAGCAACTGTAATTGAGCGTGATCATCCATGCCTCTCAATGTAACATTTAATCCTTATTTTTCAAAGGATACAGTTTGCTTAGCATAATCAAAGGACACATGGTTGAAAGACTCATCCAATCAACCCCAAGAACTATATCGCAACCCCCCGAAGGCAAGAATCTAAAATCAGACTCAAATTTGTAGTCTTGCATTGACCAGTGAAATCCTTGGCATTTAGTATGAGTCAGGATTGAATTCCTATTAGCAACTGTCACAGCTGGAGTATGGGTTTTGATCTCTTTATGGCCACTTTCTTCACTACTTTTGGATCAAAGAAACTGTGGGTGCTTCCACTGTCGATCAAAGTAACAATAGACCTCTTGCCCGCTTTTCCCTTGATCCTAAGTGTATTATGAACTCCTTGTCCTATCAAAGCCTTCAATGAAATCTCAACTTCATCCTCAATGCAAGCTTCCTGATCTGAACTGTCATTATCAGTATTTGGCTCATAACTTACAGATTGTCCTTCAACACCAACTCCTATAACTGCCATGAGGAATTTAGGGTTACACTTACGGCCAAATTCATGCAGTTGATTGCACTTAAAACAGAGTCTTTTGAGGCCTCTTTTCAACAGTACGAGCAACTTTGGATTCTTCTGCCCCTTTCTGATGTTGTTGGGAACTTTCCCCTCGCTACTTTGGCCCATCATTGGGTGCTAGAACCGTGACCTCAACAAGCTTAGCCTTTGCATAGGCTTTGGATAAAGAACTAGGATCAATTGCCTTCACAAGGTTCTTGATTTAGGCTTTATTCCACTGATGAAGCTTGAAACATAAAATGACTCAGGGGCTTGAGGATAGACAGTTATCATGCTTACTCCAAGGTGTTCAAACCTTGTAATACACTTCTTCACAGTCATTACTTGAAACACCTTGTTGAAGTTATCAACAATGTCGCTGGAATCTTCATCACCATATCGTTCACAAAGCTCTACTATAAATTCAGCCCAAGTTAGCGTGGGATTGCTCTTCAATAGACTATAGAGCCATACTTCATAGTCTCCTTGTAGGTACACAGTTGCTAGTCCCACCTTTTCCTCCTCCGGAATGTGATAGAAGTGAAAATACCGATCGCATCTCCTTTACCAAGATTGTGGCTGATTCCCATAAAAATTTTCAAATTGTACTCTTGGTTGTCTAAATCCATTGCTTCTATTACAAGAATTAACATCACTGCTGCGCATGTGACCAATTTCAGAGGAACTTTGTCCATGTATATACTGCTGAACTTGATCTGGTGGCCAAACAAAATGTTCTCCAAACATACAATCAGGTCGCGTATGTGAAGGATCAGGTGGATCAGGTCGCGTATGTGATGGATCAGGTGGATGATCAAGATGTCTTGCATTAACATTACTTGATTTGTTGTGTGCTGATTGTTCTGGAGGATGACCAATCTGTCCAAGATTCATGCTAAAAGATCGAATTTACACTTGATCAATTGAATGTTCATGAAGTCTGTCAGTTACTTCAGCTTCTGGAGAATGATTTTGAGGTCTACCATCAGCTGATTGAAGAGGAACCTGAGGACTAACCGTCACATTAGCAACTTGAGGTCCATCTTGAGATTCAATAGCAGCATTTGATACTTGAGATTGAATCAAATTAGGAGGTCTCGCTAACTGACTCACCGGCAACAAACCACCAACACCAGAATCTGCTTTCTGTTTTTGTATTTGGTTCTGCAGCATAGCAAAGTGATCCTCAACTCGATCCTCAATTCTTTGCAGTTGTTGAGTCACTCGATCTTCAATCATTTGATTGCTCAATTCAAAAATTTTCTTTTCAAATATCGGCAACTGTTGATTCAAAAAATCGGCAATCTTCTCTTCAAATTCTTATGCTTGTTGATTAATCCGATCATCAATCTTTTCCTCAACTTGTTGAGAATGCTGAGCAAATCGTTCATCATACTTGTAATCTAGTTCTCGCATCAATTCTCTTTGTGACTGCTGCATCCGCACGAGTATATCTTTCATCTGCAAGCTTAACTGACTTGTTGTACCTTCTTCCTGATCTGCTGTGGTGTTAGCTCCAATTATTGTAGCATAGGAAACATTAGGATTGACATAAGTAGCTGGAATTCCATCTCCTGTAGTGTTAGCTCCTGATCGTGTTGTCACACCACCAGCCATGGATGAATTATGCTTCTTGCGTCTTGCTAGCTCAACTGAACTTCACAATCTAGACTAAATTTGATCAAACTAATCCAGTGGCCACAACTAAGCTTAGATCAGAAGGAAAAAAAAAAAACAAAGAAAAAAATTAAGCTAATATACGCACCAAAACCTGTTTTTTGATGATCAATTGCAACTAGCACCAAGGCTTGACATAAAACAAACTCAATTTAGCTGAATTTGATTCAACTAAATCAAATGCAAAGTATCTAAAGTCTCTTGCGCAGCAACAATAATCTGATTTCAATTATTTGTTTTTTATTAAGAGCTCGATTGGAAGCCAAACTAGGCTCTGATATTACGATTGAGATTGAATCTCAATCCATAACCTAAGATAGATGAAGATAGATGAGAGTTTAGATGAGAAAAGAAGTGAATTTAGATGAGAGATTAGAGAAAGTTAGATGAGAAATAGAAGAGAGTTAAATGAGAGAGAGAGATTGATCTCAAATGAGATATTTTTGTGATTATCCTTGAATGACCCCCTATTACGCTTGATCTACTACTTATAAGCAACTAATACATTGATCCAAGACTAGCTAGCAATCGACTTTACTTAGGAAAATATCCAATTCAAAGCAAAATATCTAACTAACTAATATAAGCCTTTTCGGTGCCAAGAACATTAACTAACATAAGTACTAAGCCTTTTGGCGCCAACACAGCCAAATCAATTTCTAATGCTTAACAACAGTAGCAACCAACAACAGCCACACATAACTGCTGCAACCAACAACAGTAACAACCAGCAGCAGCAACAACCTACAACATCAACCAGCCACTACCAGCTCATTCCCGGGTCATAACAGTGTGGTGAGAGGATGGTTAGGGTCACCTGACGAATGGTTAAGCATGATGGTGAATCCGATCCTTTAGACTACAATGAAACTCTTAAGTATAAAGATGTTGACCAATGGGTCAAGGTAATAAAAGTTAAGGTAATTGTATTTTAACTAAGTCTGGGAACTTGTAAAGGCCTCAAAAGATATTAAGTACATTAGATTGGATCTGAATGGATCTATAAGTATAAAGAGTTGAGTAGACAATAAGATAGAGACCTTCTAGGCTAGATTGATGGCAGTGGGTTAATACCCCAAAGGAAGGAATCGACTAGGATGAAACCCTCAAGCCAGATGCTGTGCTTTAGTCCATAAGGTTGTCCTTATCCATAGTATCTCATTGTGATGAGATATGAGAAATGGAAGTCAAGACGACATTTTCTGAATGGTTATCTTGGAAAGTTATGTGTATGATATAACCAAACAAGTTTGTTGCCAAAGATGAAGAGCATATAGTGCATAAACTGACGAGGTCTATTTGTAGACTTAAATAAACATCTTGTTCATTGAATAGTAGACTCAATGACGGGTAATCAAGTGTTAGGGAGTTGAACCAAGGCTTAATGAACCATCAGTGTACGAGTGACATAACAAGAAAGCAGAAACTTACTAAGTGTTGTAAATAGATAAAATTCTACTCATTAAGAATGGTGTGAAAATATTATGAGCTGTTAAGGTTTAATTGTCCAGTCAATTAAAAGGTGAAAGATCTAAGATGAGCACACTATATTCTTATGATCAAGCTTACACGAGATTCAAAAGAAAGAATGTGAGTTTGTCATGAGTTGTTTGTTTTAAAAGGGAGTTTAGATATTAGAGGTTTGAAATCCGTGTTTACCTTTTAGTCGGAGTAATTAGATGATGAAGAGTAAAACAATATTGTATTGCTTAGTTCACTATTACTTAACAGCTATGAAGTTGTTGAGTAGACTAGTTGACTTAGAAAGTTCCTAGTAGATCAAAATATGTGGGCAAAGGAATGAGACGGAGACAGATTGGTATTGATAAAGTTTATAGTCAATGAGTTGACAGATCCCTTGGAGATAGTTATGCAATGCAAGGCTAATTGGGTCTAGGACAAGTGGGAGATTTTTGGAATTGGTGTCCTGGAAAACACAATGAGTTAGTTTTAAATATTAAATAAATGAAATTGTTTTATTTATTTGTTGTGTGATTATGTTTTATGAGTCAAACATGTGTGTGATTGTTTTCTAAAATGTTCCATGAGATGGCCATAGTCCAATATATGTCAGGTTTGTTTTCAGTGTTCAATGAGATTGAACCACAAATAAACTTAGATCAAACTAGTGATATGTTGTCAAAGTATGCTCATAGTCGGTGATAAATTGGGCAACTTGTCTAAGAAGACTATAATATGATACTTTTGGCGAATTGTCTTGATCATGTTGACAGGGATCCAAGAGTATTATGTCGGAGTTTTCAATAAGATTGGTACACTGACCAAGACTACATGAATTATTTGTTTCTTAACTGCTATAAAAAATAATTAATTTTGTAAGACAATAACTCTAAATCTAGAAAACAAATTGAACTCGTGCATGGATTTTTTGTTGTTTTGATGTGCTAAAAGTATTAGTCAAAGTGCGTCAACTTAAATCTTGCACATGTTGGGTAATAGCATGAAGTATAGTGGGAATAGTTGTTTTACGTAGAATCTATAGTCTCTAATGAGATAAAAACGTCCCCTTAGTTGATTAGCAAATATATGAATAGATTCTAGAATCTTTGGCTAAAGTATTTCATATGTTTGACACTTGGAACTAGTAAGGAAATTGTTTATGTATTATTGAATTGTTCGAGAAGGGCGAGTCAGGAACTACGGTGAGAGATGAGAGAAAAGTAATGATAGTAGTTAAAATTACTTTTGCTCGCCAATATCTAATAAAGGGGTTAATTATCGTAATAAAAATTATTTGAAAAATTCTTGAGTGAATATATTTAATTCCAGAGTGCAGTAAAACTTATTTAATGGAATCAAATTTTATTAAATGAATTTCAATTGTTATCATCAGATGATAATCATATTTGACCCATTCGGAGCTTGAGTTAGATTGTCTCTGAGGTCCCTTCGCAAGCCTCAACTAAATCGCTGTTTGAAAATATTTAATTTGAATTGGTGGGATGAATTATTTGTTCATTAGATGAATAAATTAGTTTTACTAAACATAATTCATGAGATGAATTATTTATTCATATTCATTATGAGTTTTTTACATGTGGAAATATAAACAAAAAAAGGAAAAATGCGCATACAAAGGTCATTATCCGGGACTAAGTAAATCAACCAATCACGGTGCGACACGTGTTGCTCCGTGATTGGCTAAGTGTGTTAGGCAGGGATGGCAATCCGT
Organism: Simmondsia chinensis; assembly: GCA_018398585.1. Lineage (NCBI taxonomy): Eukaryota > Viridiplantae > Streptophyta > Magnoliopsida > Caryophyllales > Simmondsiaceae > Simmondsia > Simmondsia chinensis. The sequence goes on from JAGTTD010000018.1 coordinate 8,336,882, forward strand.
GTACACAAGTTGAGCCAGTAGGATGTCACCACGTGGCACATTTTGGCCGGGGCAAAAGCAATGCGCATTCTTCTACTTGACGACGTCATTTTTTTAGCTAATCCTACATTAGGTTTTTGATGTATTTTTTTCTATCCAAGGCCTATTATAAATAGGATTCAGTTTAGCATTTGAAAACTCTTTAAAAAACTAAAATGGAAGAATTTCTCCCTGAAATTCTTCTTAATAAGCATTTTTGGGAGCCCACACTTCTAGTGCTAGAAGAAGTCATTGGGATGAAGACCTTGAAGTATCAAGATATCTTCTTCTAATTTCATATCTTCAAGTTGGAGTTGAGAATCACACTCGAAGTATGTTTTAATTTAATTTGTTTTCCTTTGTTTTGCTTATTCTACATATCGTAATTATACTTATTTTGTTTGATGTTTCGTTTGTCATATTATGAACATATTAGAGTAAAATGTAGATCTAATGAAATAGTTTAACTAGTCGAAGGCTTTAGATTTAAAATTTAGAATTTTAAATTGGTTTTTCACAGTGCCCTCTCAAGCTGCTTTAGGGAAATATTTTTCAAATATGTTCCCAACATTACCAGGTAAGCAACCAGCTTTGAACCTTTGAGATGCCTCTAAGCGGCTTAATTGAATGCTAACTTAGTTTTAAATCTTTTACATTCCAACCACTCAAGAGACTCCCAGGAATACCCGGAGTTTCACTAGGCTACTCTTGGAAGAATCTCCCCTATAAGCTACCACTCCAATCCTTGAGGTTGGTGGTTCTAGGAAGAGAAGTACAAGAAGAATTCCATTTGCCCCCTCTAGCTAGGGTCACTTGGGCATTGGAGGAAGAAGCAGACGATGAAGTTTCAATCTCACAATTGGTGATGAAAAAAGTGACGAACTTTCTTTACACAAGGTATTGGCTTTTTCCTTTACTCATTCTTTCTTAAGTTGTTTTGACTTGCTTTTCATGATGTTAGGTTACTACAGCTCAAATCATAGTGGAGATCCTAGACTCTTCGTCTAAGAGTCATGTACCCGAGTCCCCTTAAGGAACAGAGCCATTGGACTCAGCTGTTGATGAAGGAGAGAACGTGATTACCTCCCTTTTAGAGTCCATCGTGGGTGATCAGACAAGCGATGTTCCTACTCTAGCTCCCTCAAGGCAGGAACTCACTCAAGCCCCTTTCTTACTCCCATGGAGGCCCTCAATCATTAAAGAGATCCATGAAGGTATCATATCCTTACTCTACCTCATAACCCCTTGTTATCTGAACCATAAGTTGGTCCCTACATACGAGTGTTATTTTCATTGATTTCCCCTAAAGCAAGCCCCCCTGTGCGAGATGCACCAGCAACAACTCCAACTTCTGCTCCAACTGAAGTTCTAGAGGTGAGAACTAATTATCCATACTCTGATTTTATTCCAAAATTAAAGTTCAATCCTGATGCTTCTGACATTTTAATCTGGCTACTCCATCCAGAGCTACCCACCTCATGTCTCAACAAGGATATCTTCTCCCTTAGAAAAGCTAGGAGTGAGTTGGAGGCAGGCATTTTAGTAGCTGGACCAGAGTGTTTCTCCCAGGTTTAAGAGAATAGAGGAGTTTGCTCATCTTCCTATTCGTTCTTTGGTGTGAATGCCAACGAACAAGAAGCCTTCTCTTGTGAAGGCCTTAAAGGAAGACCCCAAAGTGGCACCTTCCATTATCAGGGAGCTTGATGCATTAGATAGAGAGCCCATTAGAATTTCTTAAGAAGTCCCATTGGTTCTTTTAGCAGAAGCGGCAGTGTCAAGCTTCCGTGAGGGATCTTGGACCCTCAGCAGGATTAGGAGGCTTGCAGCTCGTATTTGAAGAACTTCAAGTGGCTAAGGAGACCCAAAGCCAAAAACCCCAAGATATCCTGAGCCTGGAGGACTAGGTCCGTTAGCTGGAGCAGCAGCTGGACCAGCTCAAGGGTCAGCTTACATCCCTCAATGAGCAGTGCTTTGTTCAAGACTCAAGAATTGGGAACTTGAGAGGGCAGCAATAAAGGCATAGAAAGAATAGGAGACCCTCCAAGAGGAGCTCTTCTTAGCAGATCAATGGTTAAGTGAAGCTACCAACTAATTGTCAACTATAGAAGAGCCACTAATTAGGACTCAACTCTTCTGAATATGTATAGAAGCAATAGGCCATACAAGTGATTTGATTGTATTGTTTTATAATTGCCATGTACTTCTTCCTTTGTCAATGTTAACGAAATACATATTTTGTTTCAATATGTGCCTTAGATTGGAAGTTCCCTTATTAGTTTGTGACTTTAATAACTCAAGGATCATTAAGTTGATCCTCAAGACATTGATATTGAAATCGGACCCACAACTCAGGAAATCTAACCTTGAGAACCTCTTTATAAGAATCCCAATTAAAGGCTGGCACATATTTTTTTAGGAACCTTCCATTAATGGTCCCTAAGATGGATCCTTCCATCTCGATCTTGAATTAGGTAGGCATTGCTTCCAAACAATTCTATAATTCTAAAGGGACTCTCCCAATTTGGGGACCATTTCCAAAGATGCGGTCTTTCTGGCCAATGGGCAATACCACTTTCCAAATCAAGTCCCCCAAGTCAAAAGATCTTGGTTTGACCTTTTTATTGTAGGCTTTGGTGACTCTCTTCTTTTGCTTCTCCAGCTTATGAACATCAAGACTATCTTGATCTAAGTTAGTTAATTCGTCCATCATAGCCTACTCATACCCAAGTTCATAAAACTTTCCATGATGAGCCAGCCCAATAGACTAAACCGTCACTTGCATTAAACGTGCCGCATTATGGCCATACATTAAATGGAAGGCAGTTGCATCTCATTTGGACATTCTACAGGCCTATAGAGCATCAAGTAACAGCTCATGCTACCTTCTAGGATTATCCTCTATCATTTTCTCAATGTTGGCCTTTAGAATCTTATTGATACACTCTGATTGGCCATTTTCTTAGGCATAATAAGGAGTTGAGTTCAAGATTTCAATGTTGAAACTCTTGGTAAACTCCGAAACCTCAGGCCCATTGAAAACTTTTGCTTAGTCCACAATTATGGTTTCTAGGATCCCAAGCGTACATAGGATATACTCCTTGACAAAATCATTCTTAGCTTTGCTAATTGATGTTCGTATGTGGCCTGGCCTCAACCCACTTTGTAAAGTAATATGTGGCCACAAGAATGTATGAATGTTGCTTGCTATATGGAAGATTGATCTCTCCTATGATATCTATTGCCCATCAATGAAAGGCCATGGCTTAACTATAGCATGCATTTCAACTACACGGACTCTAGGCACTATTAGGGATGATGTCCTGAAATCCAAATTTATTTTGTTAATATTATTTTACTAAAGAATAAAATTGAAGTTTCGGTCATTTTCTTGTTAAATTTGTGTAAGCGAACATTTATACTGCTTGTAATTTTCTTTTTGGAAACATCCATAACATGGGTGTAGTCCTTAGACTACAATTTACATGTTTGTTCGAAATGGTTTAAGAGATTAGCCCACATATAGACTTGGAACAAATGGTATGGACTGTTGTTTGAAAGATTCGTAGTCGAAGACAAGTTTGACCACTTGTATGCTAAGACTATAACGTGACACTTTAGATGACTTTTCTTAGTCATTTGGATGGTGATCCAAAAGTTTTATATTGGTGCATTTAATAAGATTGACACACTGAGTTGGACCATGTGAGTTGCGTATTTCTAGATTACTATCAAAGATGAGTGATTCATGTTATACTATTTGAACGACTACTCTAAATCCTTAGAGTATTCTGGACTTGTGTATGAAGCGTTAGTTACTTTGGTATACTATAAGTAAGGTCTAAACGCAAGACTAAATTCCCACATACACTGGGTAGCTGCATGAAGTGTGATAAGGATAAGGTATTTAATAGGGAATCTATAGTCTCTTGTGAGATTCAGATGTCCCATAGTTGATTCAAAAATATTAGAATAGTTTGGAATCTTTGGCTAAAGTATTCCAAGTGTTTGACATTTGGAATTTATATTGTGATTATGTTCAAGTATAAATGAATTATACAGTGAAGAGCTAGTCCGTAACTAATGGAGAAGCTGAAAGAAGGATAATGGTAGTAGTTATATTTATCCTTTGTCATGGATATCTAGTGGAGGGGTTGTCATATTAGGGAGATATTGAATAAATGGCTTAAGTCTGGAGTGCAGAGAACTTTATTTAATTAAATGGTAATTAAATTATTTCATGAGATGATTTATTTAACCCATTTGGAGCTAGATTTATATTGTTCCTGAAGTCCCTGCGCAAGCCTCTATAATTTATTGCCATTGAAAAAATATTAAAGAATTCATGAGATGAATAAATTTTTTAATTTGCCAAATATTATTCATGAGATGAATAAAAGTTAAAAATTATAAACCAAAATAATTTTTGAAGAACAAAATTCATAAGATGAATTTTTACAAGTGGGAAACAAATCAAAACAAGGGAAAAATCAAGTTTAACAGGGGTCGATCCGCGTATACGACACGTGCCGCGCGCTGGGGCTGCTAAGGAGGATCCATGCTTTCGAGCACGGACCAATCACCACATGCCACGTGACACGCGGTGACAAGCGAATAGGACGAGACTTTTGACCAAGTGAAACGCTGCGTTTTGCTTTTATTTTTAACTAATACAAGGCATTTTGTCTTATGACCTATGAATCCCACATTATTTATTTTGTATTTTTTCGATTCGGTATGCTACTAGAGGTACATATTCAAAGAGTTTGGCATTCAATTGATACAAATTATTTTAGGGTTTCTGGAATTGTTTCAGAAACCTAATTAAAGAGAAAAATTTCCGTTGAAATTTTTCTTTCCTTGTTTTAATATTTTTCGGAGACCACCCTCCGGGCAGCTCGAGGTTATTGCTTAGAAGATTCCGGGTCCTCGATTTTGAAGATTATTATTATTTTCTATTTTTTTTTATTTGGAGCAAATCCAGGTATGTTTTCTTTCCTTATTCTTTTAGTTTTCGCTTTTCTATTTATTTACTGTATTTGTTATTATGCTTGTTTAAAATTATGTATTGTTATGAATGTATTAGAGTAAAAGGCATGTAGATCTAAATTGAAAATTTAAATTTGTTGATTTAAATTATAAATTTAAGTCAGTGAATTTAAAATTAGGAATTTTAAATCAGCTCTAGGTATAAAATTATGAATTCTAAACCCTTTTTGCTGCGTAAACTTTATAAAATTCGGGAGAATTTTTAAAATTTGTCCCAACAACCGGTATTAGAGCAAAGGGATTTATAGAGATAAGTCTATTCCTGGGAGCTCTCGCACGTGTGGTGTCATGAAGCGTGACTTTTCAACCGAGGGCTTAGGTAAAGAGAAGAGTCTTCTATTCTAGTTGAGAACTGTGAACCCAACAGTTGGCATCATAGTTATTTTTTTCCAACAATTAGTATCAGAGCTAGCCTCTGATTACATTCATAATATGCATGAATAGTTATAATAAGATCGAAATAAATACAATTTTTGATTTAATAAAATATAGATTTTATTAAGAAGAAAAGTTAGTTGAATTTGACAATTCGATTTAAATTATTTAAAATGATAATGAATGAATATATTATTCAGTTGATTGTTTGAAATAAGGATTTAAATTCGTTAATGAATTTATAGTTAATTAAAATGATTGTTTAAAGTAACCCGTTAAATTGTTTAAATTGTTAAAGAATTAATAGCGAATTAAGATTATATAAAGTAATGATTTGAATTTTTTAAATTATTAATTAACTAATAGCAAATTAGATCTTTTAAGGTAATGATTTAAATTATTTAAATCGTTAATGAATTATTTTTCAATTCCATTTGTCAATTCATGAAATTACATTCATATTATACGCATGATGAGATTGTGCATTTATATTCAATAATTTTTTACAAAATTGGATAAAATTGATCTAATAAGATTAGATTCAATTATTTTTTAAATTAAATATTTTAATTTTAAAAAAAATTTGACTACATCAGCACTGATGTGGCACTGACGTCACTGTATAATATATATATATTATTTATTTAATTTTAGGGACGTGTAAATGTCAATACTAATTTACATAATAATTATTAATTAATTATTTTATCAATTAATTCCTTTTAGAATGAGATTCTAAATTAGATTATGATATAATCTAAGTTTTAAATTAGTATTATTTTAAATAAAAGGCACTTTAAATTATTTTAGAATAAGATTCTAAAATAGACTATAAAATAGTCTAAGTTAATATTATTTTTAAAATAAAAATATAACTACATTAATTAATTTAATTTAAGAATAAGATTTAAAATAGACTATCAGATAGTCTAAGTTTATCTTACTTTTTGGAATGAGATTCTAAAAATAGACTATGAGATAGTTTAAGCCTTCAATCGCTACTAATTTTAAATAAAATTAATTTTATTAATTAATTTAATTTTAGAATTATATTTTAAAAATAGATTATGTGATAATCTAAATTTTGGTATTATTTTAAATATGAAAAAAAAATAAATTAGTTTATTTTAATTTATTTAATTTTAGAATAGGTTATGACATAATCTATGGTACCGTTTTTTAAAAGGGTGAAATTAATTAATTAATTTTATTGAATAAATTTAGAATGTGAGTCTAAAGTAAGATTATGAGATAATTGATGTTGTAAAATGATAATATTTTACAAAATTAAATAATTAATTATGTTTATTTTTAGAATGTGATTCTAAAGGAGGATTATTGGATAATCCAAATTGTAAATGCAAGTTAATTAAAAAGCACTAGTTTCTAAAAATTAAGTGGGAGAGTGGTTTTAATTGTTGTGACAACACAGTCTCCATTACCGGTTTAGCAGCATGGTAAATCGATAGACCTTCCTACAGAGGATGTCGGTTTGCAGATTATAGGGTTAGATTTCTATTTCAATAAATCAAGTGCAAAAAAGCGATGCGACCATGCTGCTGTTGAGTATCACGTTTATTTGTATGGAGACTTAGGTAGTGGTTTACACTTGACTATCGTGATGCATTAGCCTCCCCGAAGAGCTCTGTTGTGTTATGTTAGAGACTAAGGTAAAATTGTGAGTTAATCATGTTTAGTTAGAGTTACAAGAGAACATGTTAATTTGGAATAGTTCTCACCCGAACTAGTTCGTGTGGCCCCGCTGTCGGGGCGTAAGGAGTGATGTGTTTGGGTTATCATAGTATGCGTAGTAGTACAGTTTGGTAGATATCTAACATATTATGTATGCTAAATTGAAAGAATAGATATCACAGCATTATACATGACTCTTGTTAGACAATTACATGAATGTTCGTATTTACAGTATTTTGAAATGGATACGACTGGTGAACTTCACTTGATTACTAATGCATGATGAACTCATTGGACCACATTACCTTGCCAGGAAAAACCAAGTTAGACTAAGTTATTACTCAAAAGGGACCTACTAGAAAGAAAGGAAAGGGCAAAGTTGCTAGTGTAGCAACGAAGTCCTTAAAAAGGTCTGCAAATGGAAAGTGTTTCTTTTACGAGAAGACTAGCCACTGGATGAAAAACTACACAAAGTACTTAGCTTCTCTTCTTAGAAAGACTACTAAACGATCTGGTAAAGTTATATTGATATCTCAGTTATTTGAGTTATGCACAGTCAAAAGTCCGCCAGGTTCCTGGTGTGTGGACTCAGGTTCGACTGACCATGTCTGTAATATGTTACAGGGGCTCAGGCTAACCAAAAGGCTGCATGATGGGGAGCTGTACCTAATGCTCAAAGACCGTGCAAGAGTAGTGGTCTTTAGTGTAGGAGATGTTAGCTTAGTCTTTAGTGTTATAATTTTTTATTTTAAAAGATTGTTTATTTGTAACTACTCTACACAGGAATTTAATTTCTGTAGCTCATTTTATGAACAATTGTTATTCAATTGATTTTGATAATTAATACAAGAAATAAATTTGAAAAATATACATGTATAAATGGTTTATTCATGTTGTTTATTGATCAAAACTCTCATATTTGTTTAAAAGAATCTAACACAAGCTCACTTGTTCGATCTCTTAAAAGAGAACACCTTGAAAGGGATAATGCTTACACATGGCACCTATGTTTAGGTTACACTAATTTGAACAGGATCCAAAGACTGGTGAAAGATGGACTGATAAAGGCTTTGTACTTGAGGTCATTACCAGTGTGCCAATTTTGCAGAGAATGAAAAGGTGACCAAGTCTGTCTTTAAGAGTAAAGGCAACAGGGTCGGTGACTTGTTTGAGCTGGTTCACACATATGTATGTGGACTAATGAATGTTCAGGCAAGAGTTGGGTATGAGTAGTTCATCTAATCTAATGATGATTACTTAGGGTATATATATGTTTACCTAACAAGAAATTAGTCCGACTCTTTTCAAAAGTTCAAAGAGTACAAAGCTGAAGTTGAAAAGAAATAAGGTAAACAAGTTAAGTCACTTCGATCCGATAGAGGTGGTGAATATATTTCGGGTATGTTTCAAGATTTCCTAATTGAAAATGGGATAAGATCTCAGCTAAATGCTTTGGGCTATCCCAACGAAAAACGGGCAGTTTTCTCTACAGTCTTTCTAATCAAAAGGGTTTTAGTAAGTATGCGAAATTTTTAAAGGAGGATTTTGTAGTAGACTAAAATAGAGTAGTGTTTGAGGGGTTAAAAGAGAATGACGCCAATTCAAAACAATTAGACACAAATCGGCATACAGTAGATGCATTAGATGCACCGACTGTTAAGGTTGAGAATGTTCTAAGTACACGAGAGCCTAGGTGTAGTGGGAGGATTCACAGGGCACCTGACAGGTTCATGGCGGGAACCTTAATGATAGACCATGATATTGAATCTAATCTTCTCAACTCCAATTAGGCAATTAAAGGCAAGGATGCTTATCAATAGGTCTTAGAAATCAAATCTGAGTTGGGATTTATGCATTTTAATCTAGTGTAGAATCCTGTGGAGGCGCCTATTTGCATTAAACTCATTAGTTGTAAATGGGTCTACAAGAGGAAAAGAGGCGTGAATAGGAAGGTAGAGACATTCAAGGCAAGACTGGTTGCTAAGGGTTTTATCCAAAAGGAAGGAATTTATTGTGATGAGACCTTCTCACCAGTAGCCATGCTAAAGTCCATAAGGATACTCCTATCCATTATAGCCCATTATGAGATCTAGCAAATGGAAGTCAAAACGGCCCTTTTGAATGGCCGTCTTGAAGAAGACATCTATATGGTGCAACTAGACAGTTTCATCAGCGAAAATCAAGAGCATATGGTACGCAAACTGAAGAAGTCCATGTATGGATTGAAGCAAGCATCACGCTTATCAAATATTGGATTCAATGAAGCAATTAAATCTTATGGTTTTGAGCAATTGGCTGACGAAACATCCACGTACAAACGATATCAAGAGAAAATAGTGACTTTCTTAGTATTGTACGTCGACGATATGCTACTCATTAGGAATGATGTAGGGGTGTTATCAGCTGTAAAGTTTTGGTGAGCTAGTTCCAGTTGGCTATACAGATTTAGACTTCCAGTTAGATAGAGATGCTAGACGTACGACATTTGGGCATGTCTTTACTCTTAGAGTAGGAGCCATTAGTGGGAGGAATGTCAAGCAGTATTGTATGGCTGACTTCACCATAAAGGCCAAATACGTTATAGCTTCAGAAGCGGCAAAGAGGGGCATATAGGTTCAGATAAACTAGTTAACTTTACTAAAACCTTGACTTCACTAGACCTTTGGTTCATAAATAGAAAGGACAAATGTAAAGTTTATAATAAATTAGATTTAGGACAAGTGGGAGATTGTTAGGAATGGTGTCCTAAAATTCAGATTTATTCTATTAATATTATTTTATTAAAGAATAAAATTGGAGTTCCAGTCATTTCCTTCTTAAATTCGTGTAAGCAAGCATTTATACTTCATGTGATTTTCTTTTCGGAAACATCCACGAGATGGGTGTAGTCCTCATACTATAATTTACATGTTTGTTCTAAGTGGTTTATGAGATTAACCCATAGATAGACTTGGAACAAATTGTATAAATTGTTATTTGAAAGACTCATAGTTAAAGACAAGTTTGACCACATGTATGCTAAGACTATAACGTGACACTTTAGATGACTTTTCTTGGTCATTTGGATGGTGATCCAAAATTTTTATGTTGGTGCGTTTAATAAGATCGATACACTGAGTTGGACCATGTGAGTTGCTTGTTTCTAGACTACTATCCAAGATGTGTGATTCATGTTATATTGTTTGAACGATAACTCTGAATCCTTAGAGTATTATGGACTTGTGCATGGAGCGTTAGTTACTTTGGTGTACTATAAGTAAAGTCTAAATGCATGACTGAATTCCCACGGACACTGGGTAGCAATGAAGTGTAATAAGGATACGGTATTCAATAGTGAATCTACAGTCTCTTGTGAGATACAGATGTCCCTTAGTTGATTCGAAAGTATTTGAATAGTTCGGAATCTTTGGCCAAAGTATTCCAAGTGTTTCACATTTGGAATTTATACTGTGATTATGTTCGAGTATAAGTGAATTATACAGCGAAGAGCGAGTCCGTAACTAATGGAGAAGCTGCAAGAAGGATAATGGTAGTAGTTATACTTATCCTTTGTCATGGACATCTAGTAGAGGGGTTGTTGTCATCAGTACAGTCTATTAGGGAGATATCGAATAAATGGCTTAAGTCTGGAGTGCAGCAAAATTTATTTAGTGGAATTAAACCTCATTAAATAGTAATTAAATTATTTCACGCGATGATTTATTTAACCCATTTGGAGCTAGATTTAAATTATCTCTGAGGTCCCTGCGCAAGCCTCTGTAATTTATTGCCATTGAAAAAATATTAAATAATTCATGAGATGAATAAATTTTTTAATTTGCCAAACATTATTTATGAGATGAATAAAAGTTAAATATTTTAAAATAAAATAATTTTTGAAGAACAAAATTCATAAGATGAATTTTTACAAGTGGTATACTAATTAAAAAAAAAGGGAAAAATCACTTTGAACAGGTAATCCGCACGTGACGTGCGCTGGGGCTGCTGGGAAGGATCCGTGCCTTCGGGCACGGACCAATCATCGCGTGCCACATGGCACGCGGTGACAAGCCAATAGGACGGGGCTTTAGATAAGGTGAAACGCCACGTTTTGCTTTTGTTTTTAACTGATACGAGGCGTTTTGTCTTATAACCTGCGAATCCCACATCTTTTATTTTGTATTTTTTCGCTCTGGTATACTACTATAAATAGAGGTACCTATTCTAAAAGTTTGGGATTCAATTGATACAAATTATTTCAGGGTTTCTGGAATTATTTCAGAGACTTAATTGGGGAGAAAAATTTCCGTTGAAAATTTTCTTTTCTCAATTTAATATTTTTCGTAGACCGCCCTCCCGGCAGCTTGAGGTTATTGCTTAGAAGATCGCGGGGTTTCGATTTTGAAGATTATTATTATTTTCTAGCTTTCTTTATTTGGACCAAATCCAGTATGTTTTCTTTCCTTCTTTTATTTTCGGTTTTCTATTTATTTAATGTATTCACTATTATGCCTGTTTAAGTTTATGTATTGTTATAAATGTATTAGAGTAAAAAGCCTGTAGATCTAAATTACGAATTTGGATCTGTAAATTTAAATTATGAATTTAAATCTGTAGATTTAAAATTAGAAATTTTAAATCGACCCTATCTGCTGCGTAAACTTTGTAAAATTAGGGAGAATTTTTGAATTTCTTTCCAACAACCGGCACTAGAAAAAGGGATTTATAGAGATAACCCTATTCCCGGGAGCTCTCGCACGTGAGGTGTCACGAAGCGTGACTCTCTGACCAGGGGCTTAGGTAGAGAGAAGAGTCTTCTACTCTAAGTGCCTTAATAGGTACCTTTTGTTATGACTATAGTTTTGGCATCAGGGTTATTTTCTTTCAACATGCACATGCCTGTCTTTGGTGTGCTTTACATCCCATAGCATATTTGATACAATCATCGATCACTAATGGCCAATAATAGCCATAACGTCTGATGAGCCAATGCATCTTATTTCTTGCTAGAAGGGATCCAAAGATTCCCTCATGTGCCCCAACAATTACTAGCATTGCTTCATCTAAGTCCAAACACTTGAGAAGCGCACCACACTACTGTCGTTCTTGTATAGTTCTCCAGAATCATCATCAAGATGATGCCTGGGAACTCTCATTTTCTTCTTTTTGTCTTTGAAAAAATCATGAGGGCTCTCGAAGTACTCCACTAAGCGCTTTTTCAATTTCGCACGTTGATTTATGACAGGTTGTTGTGCCTCCAAAAAATCCAGGTGTTCACTTGTAATTACCTTACTTTCAATGCTAAAGGATTTAGTAATTTCTAGATCATATTCCATAACCTTGGTCTTGATGTCCATTGATTTTTCACACCATGTCCTAGGCAATTTATACCCAAAGGCTAGCTGTGCCAAATCGTTGGCTACTTTTTCTATTCTCAAGGTATATACTTGAATTCAACACCATCAAACCTACTCAATAGTTCTTGCACTATTGAAATATATTTGTTTAACTTGGCAAGTTACCAACTGTGAGTCCCCCTTCATAATTACACTGGAGGCTTACATTTCTAAGAGAGTCTTGAGGCCAATGATCAATGCCTCATACTCTATCATATTGTTGGAGCACGTACACACTAGGGAAGTAACAAGCTTGATGATAATAGCAGAAAAAGATTCACTAACAATCCCCACTCCAACACATGATTTGGTCCTTGATCCATCAAAGTATAGTTTCCAAGGTACCATTTTGAATCACTACGATTTCTCTTGGCTCGTGAGTGGATTCAATTTGAATGTTAGGATGGTCAATTAAGAAGTCTGCCAAAGCTTGGCCCTTTACTGACTTTTGTGACATATAGATTAACTCAAACTGAAGTAGAGCCACACTGCACTTGCTTAATCTTCCTCTCATTAAACGTCTATCTAGTACATACCTAAGAACATCTAATGAAGCAACCATGTAAATTGGAAATGCAAGGAAGTAATGCCTTATCTTCACATATGTTTAATTTAAAGATAGAGACAATTTCTCAGTGTAAGAATATTTTATTTCACACTCATTTAAACAATGGATTAGGTAGAATACAACATGTTCAAGTCCTTGCTCATTGTCATGTACAAGCACACAGCCAATTGACTCATCAAAAGTGGATATGTAGATCTTCAATGGTTTGCCTTGCTTAGGTGGAATCAATACTGGTGGCCTAATCAAATACTCTTTGATTGCCTCAAAGGCTACTCAATCCGGCTCCTTCCATTTGAAGTCTTTTTCACACTTGAGCCTCAGCAATGGAGAGAAGACTTTAGTCTTTCCTGCAACATTTAAAATAAAATGTCCTAGGAAATTAACCTATCGTAAGAAACTTTGGAGTTCCTTTTTGTTCAAGGGCAGTTTAGCCTTTTAAATGGCCTTATCCTTGTTCATGTCAATGTTAATCCCCCTCTAGTGTACTAGGAAGCCTAGGAAATTTTTGGCTCTAACCCCAATGGCACACTTTAGAGGCTTCATTTTGAGGCTATGGTTTTGATGCCCAATTAGTGTTTGCTTAGCAAGTGCACTAAGTCGTATCAAGTAATATAGAGTGAGTAGAGTATCGTTCCTATGAGGATTGTTATTAAATGGGCACCGAAATTAGTAGTTTCGGCACTATTTGAAAAACCAAAATTTGTAGTTTTTCTTATGTAATAAACAAAAGAAAAGGAACTAAAGAGGTTACTTTTTTTAAGGCTTTCTAATTTAATTAGGTCCAAGGCATCTGATTTCCTCTAGTTGCATTAATACGCCTTTCTATTCTCGGTATTCAAGTTGTTATTACATGTTGATGATCGAAAACCCTAATTTACTAAATATTCTCTCTCGAGCAACATTTAGCATGCTCCTTTATATATTAACTTATCAATCTCTTGCATGAATTTCAATAAGAAAAGAGTTTTTAAGATTCATGATTTTCACTTAAGACCACACAAATCGCATTAATTTATGTCTAGCATTCGCTAAATTTGTGGTGTTTATCACTATAGCATTCATCATAAATCTCCTCTCAGATTCCTTATGAATTATTATAGGCTTTGAATAGTGATCAAGCATTCAAAACTTATGAAGAACAATGATAAACACTTCAACGACGCAATAAACAAAACATTGAATACGTCGAATTAGAAAAGAGCGTAATTTATAACTTAGGCTACATTGTAGCCTTGGACAAGAAAATTTAGCTCATGATAAACATAATATAATATAAAACTAAGATAAAATCCATGAACTTAAAGAATAAAAGGATAGAAAAGAACTTGAAAATAAGAAATCATAAATCAAACTTCTTCTTTTCTCCTCCTTCTTCTTCCCTGTGACTTTCTACCTAATTCTCTACTTTGTATTGTTTTTTGTTTTTTTTTTTCTGGGTGAATGATTCAAAACACTTCCCAAACCTTTATACTTATAGTACATAAGGTTTGGATTACTTAAAATAAAAAAAATAGTAAGCTTAAAGCTCATTGCACTAATACACTACCATTGCTGCCCAGTTTCTGCAACTTTCTAAGTTGCTGCTGATTTCTTCAATTTCCTTTAGCTTTGGCCTCCCAAAATCAGTATTTATATAAATTTGAACATTCTCTTGAAGTGCACAAGAAGTTCTTTCACTTGATTTTTTCATTTTGCCAACCAAATTTGCAAGTTGATGTGAATTGTGTAAGCTTGTTGTTCATTCTCTGCATTTTGCTGTTCTTGCTTATTTTTTTCATTTTTTTCCTATTTTGCACCGCCCAAAATCCATCTTGACGTCATTATGAACATGTTTTTGAAGTTTACAAAGCGTCCTTGCACTTGATTTGTGATGTGTTTTTCTACGTCTATCAAAATTTAATATAAAACCATATCTATTAAACACACCTAAATTGAAGTGTAGGGTGAGAGGGTGTCGAACCACAGGGATTAAGAGGGCATAAATTTAATCTATGACCTAAACTAATTTAAGGAAAAGTGATATCTTTGTGCTAATTAAATATCTTTGTGTTAATTAATCTACAAAATAACAATTAAACTAAAGTAATCTGCTACTAATCAGGAACGTGTATTAATTGGAGCCTAGGGTTTCGAATCCATCATTAGCCAATTATTTTTGCATTAACTCTTAAATTGGAATTATTGATCGTCACACGGGTAATGATTTAGGCTACGAGCTTCAACCTACTAAGATAATGTTGTTAGTATTGCGTATTGACCCTATCTAACTAAAGCATAAGGAAAATAGGCTCGACCTAACGTATTGTTAATTATTACGTACTGACCCTATCTAACTAAAGCATAGGGAAGATAGGCTTTAATTAACAATTTGGTTAATACTATTGCTTGATTAATTAATCCTAAGGCTACAAGCACAAAGAATTAATTTATAAATATCAATACAACAACAACAACAACAAGAAGCCCAGTGCCACCAAGGGCTCCCGCCAAGAGCAGGGTCTGGGGAGGGTAGATGTACGCAGCCTTCCCCCTTCAGGGGGCTACCCTGAAGAGAGGCTGTTTCCTTGGAGCCCCAGCCAAAGAAAAAGGTCTTGCATCCATCAGCCAAAAGACCTGGCAAACAACAGAAAGCATAAGTATGGCCCAAAAACAAAAAAACAAAAAAAAAAAATGATGAGAAAAGGAAAGAGAACGAGAGAGAGGATGAGATAGGGATAGATAGCGATAAAGGCTACCCTACTCTAACCGGGTCATCTAATACCCCTATGCTAGCCCTCCAATGGGCCCTATCTAGGGCCATCTCCTCCCGAAGGTTTAGGTGGGTGAGGTCTTGTCGGATCGTCTCAATCCATCTCTTCTTCGGTCTGCCTCTGCCTCTTCTGCCTAATGTAGTAATAGGCTGTTCGCATCTTTTGACTGCAGATGCGTCCGGTCTCCTTCTGACATGTCCGAACCACCTCAAATGATGCTCCCTTAATTTATTTTCAATAGGAGCTACGCGCAATTTGCCTCTTATGATGTCGTTTCTGATCATATCCTTCCTTGTGTGTCCGCACATCTACCTCAGCATTCGCATCTCCATCACCTTCATCTTCTGAGTGTGATGTTGTTTCATCGCCCTGTACTCTGCCCCATACGCTATGGCTAGCCACACCACCGTCTTATAGTATCTTCCCTTTAGCTTCAAGGGGAATTTCTTATCACAAAGTACCGCAGATGCCATCCTCCACTTGCGCCAGCCCGCTTTGATCCTGTAGCTGACATCCTCATCCACTTCGTCATTGTTCTGTATTGTGGACCCTAAATACCTAAATCTCTCCGTCTTGAGTTCCATGTGCTCGGTCTTGGCTCTACTTACGTGCAAACCCTTCGACTCTAGGACCCCTCTCCACAGTACCAATTTCTCATTTATCTTTTCCCGCGACTCCCCAACCAGTACCATGTCATCTGTAAAAAGCATGCACCAAGGTACACATCCCTGGATGTGCCTAGTGAGCTCATCCATAACCAAAATGAACAGATAGGAGTTCAAGGCAGACCCTTGGTGGACCCCCACTGTTATCGGGAAAGCATCTGACTCCCCATCCACTGTACGCATCATAGTCTGTGCCTCATCATACATGTCTTTGATGGCTCGGATGTATGGTACGGGGATGCCTTTCTTATCCAAAACTCTCCAAAGGACCTCCCTTGGCACTCTATCATATGCCTTCTCTAAATCAATGAAGACCATATGAAGGTCCTTCTGTCTCTCCCTATAATGCTCTATCGTCCGCCATAGGATGTGTATGGCTTCTATTGTTGATCTCCTGGGCATAAATCCGAACTGGTTCTCGGACACCTTAGTCAGCTGCTTTAACCTCCTCTCTATGACTCATTCCCACAACTTCAGAGTGTGGCACATTAGCTTGATACCCCGATAGTTGGCGCAACTCTGAATGTCGCCTTTGTTCTTATATATCGGTATCAATATGCTCTTCCTCCATTCCTCAGGCATCTTGTCCCCCTGGAGGATTTGGTTAAATAGTTTAGTCAGCCAAATCGCGCCCTTTTGTCCAAGACACTTCCATGCTTCTATGGGGATGTCATCTGGGCCAACTGCTTTACCCCTTCCCATGGATTTCAGGGCTTCTTTGACTTCGTCTAGGCTAATTTGCCTACATTCAAAGTGGTTTTGATGAACCTCAGATGTTTGGAGATCACCTAAAGATATGTTTGTCTCTCCTTGTTCGTTGAACAGCTCTTGGAAATAACTTTTCCACCTAGCCTTGATTAGATGCCTGTCCACGAGTACCTATCCATCTTCCCCTCTAATGCATTGCACTCTGTCCAGGTCTCTGGTCTTCCTTTCTCTCACTTTGGCAATTCTATATAAGTCCCTCGCGCCCTCCTTGGTCACTATCCTTTTGTAGAAGTCCTCATAAGCTTTTGATTGTGCTTCTCTGACCGCTCGCTTTGCTTCTCTCCTGGGTTGAATATACCGCTGTCGGTCATCCTCATCCCTGCTATGGTCCCACTCTCTGAAATAAGCTCGCTTCTCCTTAATCTTTCACCCCACCACCAGGATTCTCTGTTTCTGAGTGCCCTTCCCTTAGATGTGCCGAGGACTTCCCGTGCCAGTCCTCTCATCTTTTGGGCCAAATGGTTCCACAACTGGTTTGTGTCCCCTTCAAAGTCCTCCCTGATTTCGGCCTCCACTTTTTCCTTGTATACCTTATAATTCTCCCCCTTGTTCTCCCTCCAACAGGTGTGCGCATGCGCAGGTTTGCAGATTCTTTTGGCCCTCCCCTTGGCCTTTATATCCGCCCACAGCACCCTATGTTGCGTAGACAGGTCTTCGCCAAGGGTTGTCTTGCAGTCCCTGCAGTCTCTTCGCAACCTTCTCCTTAATAGTATGTAGTCAACCTATGTTCTTATCCCGCCGCTTTGGAACGTGACGATGTGTTGCTCGCGCTTTTTGAAGAAGGTGTTGGCCACCGTCAGGTCGTAAATAACCGCGAAGTCTAATAAGGCTTTTCCCTCTGCATTCCTGGTTCCAAAACCAAATCCTCCGTGATGAGGGGCATACCCATCCTCCATCGCACCAACGTGTCCGTTGAAGTCCCCGCCAATCATTACTTATTCGGTTGGGGGTATGCCCTGCATCATTGTGTCTAAGTCCTCCCAAAAGGTAGCCTTCTCATGCTCCAACAGTCCAGTTTGAGGTGCGTAGGCACTGATGACGTTCAATACTTCCCCATCTAGGACCATCTTGATACTTATGATCCTATCGCCAGCTCTTGATACTCCGACTACTTTATCCTTGAGGCTGCTTTCCACAATGATACCAACTCCATTCCTGCCTCTAGCCTTGCCCGTAGACCAGAGCTTATGCCCTAGCACCTCCCTGGCTTTCGTGCCAACCCATTTAGTCTCCTGCAGACAAAAGATGTTGATTTTTCTCTTCATCATCATATGAGCCACCTCAAAACTCTTCTTCGTTAGTGTCCCGACATTTAGTGAACCTAATCTCAAGTTCCCTATCCCTTTTTGCCTCATACTCCTCCTCCCCACCCCATTAGAAGATGGCCTCAAAGTCTGAGTTCTATAGCTATTCGCACTCATCAACTAGCTATCCTAAAGCGGGTAAGTGAACAACAAAAGCAAGAACCCGAAAAAGTATATACACCAAAGAACCCACAATCAATAGGACACACACAATTCACAAAACTGAACTAAGACAGAAACGAGTAAACCAAAGAAAAATACACAACAATGGTAATCCAAACACTACCCCGTTATACAAAAGGTTAGATGAAACCTGGGGCCGATGCGTTGGTGGAACTCTGACCCGGCTAAACTTACTTGGGCCCCCTCTTGCTTATCGGCTACGGCTGCCAAAAGGGAAGCAAAAACAGGAGGTGAAGGGAAGGGTACTAACCTGATCGGTCGGCAGCGAGCTGGTCATGGGGTGGTGGCTGGCGGTTGCTCCAGGATGGGTGGTCGTGGGGTGGCGGGTTGTTGGTGGTATGGAGGGGGTTTCGCCTTGGTGAATGGTGGTCCGGGCTATGTGGTCGGTGATGGTCCGGGTTGGGTGGTGGTAGGGTGGCGACGGTGGTGGTGAACCAGGGGTAGGGATGGCGGTTGGTCCGGGGTCAGGGAGAGCGGAGGGGTGGGAGGTGGGTAGAGGTTCCTGGTGATGGCGATGGTTCAGGTGAGTGGTGGTCCGGGTGGTCCGGTGGGGCCTGGGTCCTGTCCGATAGGGTTCCTGTGGGGCCTGCGTGGGTGGTGGTCGGGGCGGGGTCTGGGGCGCTGTCAGTCAGGGGTTGGGTTGGGTTGGGTTGGATTGTCATGGGTCCTGTTGAAATCGGCTGGGTGGTGGTTTGAGTGGCCGGGCGAGTGGCCGGAGGGGGTTGTGTGGCTGTGCGAGTGGTCGGGTACTGCCGGTGGTGGTGTGTGGTGGTGGTGCCGGGTTTCGAAAAGGGAAGGAGAGGGGCTAGGTCTCCCGACGTTTGCATCACTGTTCCGGCGCCTGGATGATGCCGTCCTCTTCGCATTGCCGGCGGTGGTGCTTCTGCCTCGTCGGCGAGGTTGCCGACGGTGGAGTGTGGCAGGTGAACGTTGGGAGTAGTAGTAGCAGTACAATAGAGAGAGAGAGAGAGTACATATAATAAAAATATAATACTTCAAAGTATTTAGCTCAACCAAACAATTCATGTAAACAATCAAATTAACCCGAATTAAAAGTAAACAAAAGTAAAGGCTAAGATTTCATCTAAGCCTAGAGAGCAAGTTAGGTCTCCATCAAGGATGATCCGGTGAAGGAGAAGATGAACGAACTCATGTTGGTGTTCACGATAATTTCGTTCTTGTTCCAATTTAACAAAAAAAATAAAAAATAATATAAAACAAGAAGAGAGAGAGAATTAGAGAGAGAGACAGGAGAAAGAGAGAGAAACAGGGGCGGATTGTGAATCAGAACCCCAAAAAAATAGAGACCCCCCTTACAATTTAAACGCTCCTCAAAACCCTTGACTAAACTGGGCTCGATTTCGTGCAGGTCAGCCGGACTGTGACGGTGGTCAGCTGGGCTTGACAGGGTGCTGACCGGTGATGACGTGGGATGAGGTATTAGGCTGGAACGATGGTGGGATGGCGTTGATGGGCTGGGTTTTTGCGTCTGCTGGTGTCGAGTTTGATGATTACGGTGTGCTGTGAGCTTGGGCTGGAGACGATAATGTGGTGCGGTTGGTGGGCCGGAGCTGGAGGTGGGCCGAACAGGGGCGCAGGGTTGAGGTTTTGGGTTGAAGATGATGAATAGTGCAGGTGCAGGTCGGGCCTATACGTTCTTGTCTCAAATTTCGAATTGACTTTGATTTAATTGTTTACGCGTCGAATTTGTCTTATTTGCACCAAAATTTGACAATTTCCGGAACTTTAATTTCAAACCTGTTAAACATAAAAATTGTCAAAATGAGTGTAGAACTATAATTAAATAGGTGCAAAATAATTAAAATGAAAATTAAAAGATGCGTAAATCTGAGGCTCATCAACACCCCCACACTTAACCTTTGCTAGTCCTCGAGCAAAGCATATGATTTAACATAAAAACTACAATGAGCAACTACCCTAACTATCCCAACCTTCACCAAGTTTTTCGAGATTAACACCTTTATTCCAATTCAAGACAAGATTAAATCATCTAGAGCATTCGCCAATTCCATGAATTTAGATGATTAAACTTCAAAACTTGTCATAGAATTTCATTAACCTTGTATCAACTAATAGGGATTGCTCAAGCAACGCATAAGTGAAAGTGAATAGGATTTTATGCCACAGAATCTCCTCAAATTCTCACTTCCAACCAAATATGTAAAGGTTTTGTGCACCCGCACCATTGAATCACCTAAACAAATGCCTATACATAGAGAAAATTAAGTGGCATATGAGTGACCTCTTTACAATATTTTGACCTTGATTTAGCACAAAAGAAATTTTATTACGAACGTATATCAATTTTTAATTTTTCTTTTTCTTTTGCCCCTTTTTTTCTTTTTTTGGAGGAAACTTTTTTTTTTCTTTTTTTTTTCCTTTTCATTTTTTTTTTCCTTTTTGTTTCCTCTTTCTTTTCTGTCCATTTTTGGACCCCTTTTTTTTTTTTGTTATAACACGTACTTCATCATTACAATTGACATTGACCAACCAGTACTTTACCTAACATCAAGGGCAAGGACTAGGATAAGCTAATAGGGTGGGCTTGCAAAACTCAAGATATATAAGGTTGTTTACTCAAATTCTTCATATTTTCCGCAATACAAAAGTCCTGTACTTAGTGAATATGTGAGAGGCATGAGTAGAATCCATTAATATCAACAATGATCAACAATACTCATTAACAAGTATGAAGTAGAATCATTTAACTTCGTGGAATTAAGAGAAATAAATAAACAACTAATCCCACTGTCATCATAACATACGCGCTGATCAGGGAACACTTGGTTGAATGGTTATATTGCACGCTCAAAATGCACAAAAGATGCCAAAATTTTAAAAATTTGACCAAAAAAATGAGCACATGCAAATGAGCCTCACCCCCACACCTAAATCATGCATTGTCTTCAATGCGACAACATCAATCACTAAAGAGCAAGAGATAGGTGAGATGGAGCAATGCAACCTAACGAGACGGCATGGACATTTATATAGGAATCCTTCAACCCGACACAAGAACCTGGAAAGAGAGAAAACAAACCTCGAAGCAACTAATTAGTTCAAAAACGAAATTAAAAACAAGAAATAACAAATCTAGGTTGCCTCCTAGGAGCGCTAAATTTTATGCCTTCAGCGGGGCGCAATGATCAAGCAGAGATCAAGTATCAGTCATGCTGTCCATCAAAGAGACAACTTCAATAAGTTGTCCATCAGCAATGCCATCCAACTCAACTATAGGTTTAAGTCTTTGACCATTTACAGTGAACGCACAACCATCTTTAGGGTGGTATATCTCAATAGCACCCGAGGGGTACACCTGCTTAACCACAAAAGGACCATCCCACCTAGACCTCAACTTACCAGAAAAAAGACGCAATTTGGAATTAAAAAGCCAAACCTTTTGATTAGGAACAAATGTATTTCTCATAATATGTTTATCATGAAAAGCCTTGGTTTTAGCTTTATAAATCCTTGCATACTCATAAGCTTCATTCCTTAGTTCTTCCAGCTTACTCAATTGAAGCTTTCGGTTAGCACCAGCTTGGTCTAAGTCAAAATTCAAGGCTCTAATGGCCCAATAAGCACGGTGTTCTAGCTCAACTGGTAAATGACATGCTTTATCAAAGACCAACCTATAGGGTGACATACCAAGTGGGGTCTTATAGGTAGTGCGGTAAGCCCAAAGAGCATCATTCAACCTAAGGGACCAATCTTTCCTACCAGGACGAAAGGTTTTCTCAAGTATATACTTGATCTCGTGATTTGAAAGCTCTATTTGACCACTAGTTTGGGGATGATAGGGGGTGGCAATCTTATGATGCACTGAGTACCTCCTAAGAAGTGCCTCGAATGACCTATGAATGAAATGACTACCACCATCACTAATGAGTGCTCTAGGGGTACCAAAGCGGTTAAAAATGTGGTCCTTGACAAATTGCATGACCACTTTGTGGTCATTGGTCCTAGTAGGTATAGTCTCAACCCATTTAGACACATAGTCGACCCCTAAAAGTATGTAAAGAAACCTAAAAGATGGGGGAAATGGTCCCATAAAGTCAATACCCCAAACATCAAATATTTTCACAATTAAAATGGGGTTCAAAGGCATCATGTCTTGACGCGTCATTGTGCCTATGCGCTGACAATGGTCACATGCAAGGCAAAACTTGTGAGCATCCTTGAACAGAGTAGGCCAATAAAAACCAAACTGTAGGACTTTTGCAGCAGTCCTACGACCTCCAAAGTGTCCTCCACATGCATATGAGTGACAAAAAGATAAAATGCTATGATACTCACACTCTGGAACGCATCTACGAATTACTTGGTCCGCATAATGTTTAAACAAGTCAGGGTCGTCCCAGTAAAAGTGCTTTACTTGATAGTATAACCTATCCTTTTCTTACTTAGGCCAAGTAGATGGAATCACACCTGTAGCGAGGAATTTAACAATATCTGCAAACCAAGGGCCATGTGAATGGGAGACAACAAAAAGTTGCTCATCGAAAAAAGAGTCATGCATTGAAATAGATGGATCATGATGCTAAAAAAAATCCTAGAGAGATGGTCAGCTACCACATTCTCTACACCCTTCTTATCTCTAATCTCAATGTCAAACTCTTGAAGTAGAAGAATCCACCTAATGAGCCTAGGTTTCGTTTCTTTCTTAGAGAGCAAATATTTCAATGTATCATGGTCAGAATAGATAATGACTTTTGACCTCAAAAGATAAGAACGAAACTTGTTTAGAGCAAACACGACAGCTAGCTACTCCTTTTCAGTAGTGGTGTAATGGCGTTGGGCATCATTAAGAGTTTTACTTGCATAGTAAATGATATGAGGCACTTTGTTCACTCTTTGACCTAGGACGGCACCTATAGAAAAATCAGAAGCATCACACATAATTTCAAAAGGGAGAGAGTAATCAAGTGGCTGCATAATAGGGGCTGACACAAGTAATGATCTAAGCTTTCGGAAAGCTTCTAAGCAAGACTCATCAAACTCAAATGATATTTCCTTAACTAGCAAGCTAGTCAATGGTCTGGCTAAGTTCCCAAAGTCCTTAATGAATCTCCTATACAAACCTACATGACCTAGAAAGGATCTAACTTGCTTCACGTTTGAGGGAGGGGGTAAGTTTGCAATCAGATCTACCTTAGCCTTATCAACCTCAATACCCTTCTTGGACACTCTATGACCCAATACAATCCCCTCTTGAACCATAAAGTGGCTCTTTTCCCAACTCAAAACAAGATTGGTCTCTTCACATCTTTTTAGCACAAGCCTTAAATTATGCAAACATTCATCAAATGAAGGTCCAAAAATAGAGAAATAATCCATGAAAACCACAAGAAATCTATCTACCATGTCAGAGAAGATAGCCATCATGCATCTCTGGAATGTAGCGGGCGCATTACATAAACCAAATGGCATCCTACGGTAGGCAAATGTGCCAAAGGGCCACGTAAAAGTCATTTTTTCCTGAACCTCTGGGTAGACTGCTACTTGGTTATATCCTAAATATCCATCAAGAAAATAGTAAAAGCTCTGACCAGTTAGCCTCTCTAAAATCTGGTCAATGAATGGTAGAGGAAAATGATCCTTCCTAGTGGCAGAGTTAAGCTTCCTGTAGTCAATATATACTCTCCAGCCCGTGGTCTCTCTTATAGGCACTAACTCTCCATCACTACTCCTAACCACATTAATGCCCGACTTCTTTGGGACTACCTGAATGGGCTAACCCACCTAATATCAGAAATTGGGTAAATGATACCCGCGTCAAGCAACTTCACAATCTCTTTCTTTACCACTTCCTTCATGTTAAGGTTCAACCTCCTTTGCATGTCTCTAGTGGGTCCAGCATTCTCATCAAGAAAAATCCTATGCATATAAATGAAAGGGTCTATACCCTTTAAATCAGCCACAGACCACCCAATGGCACTCTTATGATCACTAAGCACTATCATCAATGCATCTTCCTGTTCCCTAAACAACTGAGAAGAGATAATCACAGGTAAGGTCTCATCAGGTCCTAAGAAAGCATACTTAAGAGTAGATGGCAATGACTTAAGTTCAAGTTTGGGTGGTGAAACTACGGAAGGCAAGGCAGGGGAATCCGAAAGCATAGGTAAAGCTTCTACTTTTGACAACCAATGACAAGTCTCTAAAGGGGCACACAGCTCAAGTAAATCATTCATCTCTCTAATGGCAGTTGCAACCTCAAAATTGTCAGAATAGTCATATACTAGCGCTCGCTCAAGGGAATCATTAAAGAGGATAGAAGGGAGTGTTTGGTCCACCAAATCATCAATAATATCCACCCAGAAACACTCCGACTCATCCTCACTAGTGGGTGACAACGAAGCCTTAAAAATATTCAACCTAATAGTCATATTGGCAAAGCTAACATCTATTACCCCAGATCTACAATTGATGGTAGCATTGGCCATCGCTAAGAATGGCCGACCTAGAATGATAGTGACATGGTTTTTCGAATGACTAGAAGGTTCTATATCAAGCACGAGGAAATGAGCAGGAAACAAGGCTTTGTCTACTCTCACTAACACGTTAATCAACTCACCACGGGGAATCCTAGTTGATCTATTTGCTAATTACAAGGTCACTATGGTAGGTTGCAACTCTTCCATGCCTAACTTCTCATAAACCAAGTAAGGAATAATGTTGACACTCGCTCCTAAGTCCAGTAAGGCTTTATCGATCGCGTAGTCTCCAAGTGAACAAGAGATGGTGGGGACACCAGGGTCTTTGTACTTAACTGGAGTGTCACACTTTAAAATAGAGCTCACTTGCTCGGCTAAAAGCACTTTTTTAGGCAGATGTGCTCCAGATCACCTCTTTTGGTTCAGTAGATCCTTAATGAACTTCGCATAGGCCGGGATCTTTTTAATCGCATCAAGAAGGGGAATGTTTATCTTTACTTGCCTAAACGTCTCCAAAATGTCTTCCCACTTCTTGTCCTTTCCATTTGGATGTTTTGCAACTAATGCTTGGGGGAAGGGTACTCTAGGTTCATATGACGAGGGAAGATTAGAGGCCTTAGGAATGGGAGAAGAGTGTGTGACCTCATCGGTCTCCTTTTCTCTCTCCTTGCTCTTCTCTTCTTCCTCACCACTCATGGGTACTTCACTTTCTGCACTCACCCCATTTCCAACCTCCTTCCCTTTTCTCAACACTGTAATGGATTTTGCTTGTCCTTGTTGGGAAGGATAGTTATCTTTTCTTACATAGTTCCTAGGGTTCTCTACAGCCTGGCTAGGGAGTCTTCCCTCGTCTCTTCTAGTCCGAGTGTTAGCTAGTTGACCTATTTGGGTTTCTAACTTTGCAATCGATTGTGTATGGGAGCGGAGGAGTTGGGAATTAACTTCTAAACCTTTCAGCGCACTCAAAACCTTCTCTTCAAAATTTGAATTAGAGCTCAAATTAGGATGTTGAGAGTAGTTAGAGGCATACCCTTGCGGTTGAAAACCGACAGGCCGGGGCACACTAGATTGTTGAGGTTGTGGTTTCTGTTGTTGTGGCATAAACTATCCTTCTCCTCCTTTCCTCCAGGAGAAGTTAGGATGGTTTCTCCAGCCCGGAATGTACGTGTTAGAGTATGGGTCGTTTAGTGAGAATCCTTGACATGCATTGACTTGTTCCTCCGACCACTCCACATAAGGTGAAGCAGAGGGGCAGTCATGTGTAGAATGAGAGACAATAGAGCATGAAGAGCAAGCACTATGCACATTTGAAACATGAGACACATTAGGTACAGTAGAGGGGGCCAATGTCATCTTAAATAGGGAAGTTAACTACTCTACGGAAGAGGTAAAAGAGTCTATTTTCTTATCTAAGATGGAGGTGTGAGCAATCTCATTTACTCCTCTATTTAAGCTAGTAGCATTAAGACGTGCATGTGCGGCAGATTGTTGTGAATTCTCATTCAAAAGTTCGAACAATTCCCACGCCTCATCCTCGTTCTCCCTGGGGAATTGACCACTGCATGAGGCATCAACTGTTTGTTGACCCTTCTCGTTTAACCCATAATAGAAATTTTGGACTAGTTGCCATTTAGGGATAGCATGATGTGGACAAGCTTGTAAGAGTTCCCTAAACCTATGCCAACTCTCGTGAAACTCCTCAGTAGGGAGTTGGGCGAAGGTGTTAATGGCCCTCCTAGCAGTGTTAGTCTTAATAATGGGATAGAATTTCTTAAGAAATTCTTGTTGCATTTGAGTCCAAGTATTAATCGTCCAATTAGGTCAGGTGCCTAACCAATACTTAGCATTTTCGTTCAAAGAGAATGGAAAAAAGACGAAGTAAGATGGCATCATCACTATTGTTAGGAATCCTTAAGGTTGAACAAACCTCCATGAAACTGTCCAAGTGTGTGTACGGGTTCTGATTGCCTAAGCTGTGGAACGAAGGAAACATCTGTATAGTATGTGGCTTAAGCTTGAACTGATGGGCTACAGGTGGCAACCTAATGCAAGACGGTGAGGCGTATGTAGTGGGAGTAAAATACTCCATGAGCGCACGTGGTTGTTGTTCGTCAGCCATTACTAAATCAGAGTTAGCACTAGCGAATTTTGCTCGGTGTTGGGCTCTAAGGTCTCTTAAAGTTCTTTCAATTTCAGGGTCGCATATGGTAAGGTCAAGAGACAAAGAGTGACGACCGTGCATAAACAATTAACCACATGAAGCAAGTAAATTAAAAATTAAATAAACAAAACAAATAAAACAGGCAAAACAAATACAAAAAAAAAGACAAATAACAAGATACCCTAAAATCTACTTATGCATGAAAATCACAAGAAAAATAATGCTAATAAAAAAAAATAATTTTTTTTTTTAGAAAAAAGACAATAACAATTAAAGAGAATTAAAAATTAAAAATTCTAAATTAAGAATCCAAATCCTAGGTTGAAAATTAAAATAAATTAATTTAAAATTAAAGAAGAAATAGAAAATTAAAAATCAAAGAAAATCACAAAAATAAAATCACGAATGTTACCTAGTCCCCGGCAACGACGCCAAAATCTTGATGTATTTTTCTACGTCTATCAAAATTTAATAAAAAACTCCTATCTATTAAACACACCTAAATTGAAGTGTAGGGCGAGAGGGTGTCGAACCATAGGGACTAAGAGTGCGTTAATTTAATCTATGACCTAAACTAATTTAAGGAAAAGTGATATCTTTGTGTTAATTAATTTAGAAAACAAAAATTAAACTAAAGTAATTTACTACTAATCGGGAACGTGTATTGGAGCCTAGGGTTTCGAATCCATCATTAGCGAATTATTTCTGCATTAACTCTTAAATTGGGATTATTGATTGTCACACGGGTAGTGGTTTAGGCTACAAGCTTCAACCTACTAAAATAATATTGTTAGTATTGCCTGTTGACCCTATCTAACTAAAGCATAAGGAAAATAGGCTCTACCTAACGTATTGTTAATTATTATGTATTGACCCTATCTAAATAAAGCATAGGAAAGATAGGCTTTAATTAATAATTCGGTTAATACTATTGCTTGATTAATTAATCCTAAGGCTAAAAGTACAAAGAATTAGTTTATAAATATCAATATCAACAATTAAAAGTTACAAACTCAATAATCATATCAATTGAATAAACAATAGAAATATAATACCTCAAAGTATTTATCTCAACCAAGCAATTCAAGTAAACAATCAAATTAACCTGAATTAAAAGTAAACAAAAGTAAAGGCTAAGATTTCATCTAACCCCAGAGAGCAAATTAGCTCTCCATTAAGGATGATCCGATGAAGGAGGAGATGAACAAACTCATGTCGGTCTTTACGCTAATTTCGCTCTTGTTCTAATTTAATGAAAAAAATAAAAAATAATATAAAACAAGAAGAGAGAGAGAATTGGAGAGAGAAATAGGAGAAAGAGAGAGAAACAGGGGCAGATTGGGAATCAGAACCCCAAAAAAATAAAGAACCTCCTTCCAATTTAAACGCTCCTCAAAACCCTCGAATAAGCTGGGCTCGATTTCGTGCTAGTGAGCCGGACTGTGACGGTGGTTAGCTGGGCTTGGTAGGGTGCTAGCCGGTGATGACGTGGGATGAGGTATAGGGCTGGAACGATGGTGGGTTGGCGTTGATGGGTTGGGTTGTTGCATCTGCTGCTGTCGAGGTTGATGATTACGGTGTGCTGTGGGCCTGGGATAGTGGGGAGCTGCAGGTGGGCCGAACAGGGGCACAGGGTTGAGGTTTTGGGTTAAAGATGATGAATAGTGCAGGTGCAGGTCAGGCTTATACGTTCTTGTCTCGAATTTTGAATTGACTTGATTTAATTATTTACGCGTCGAATTTGTCTTATTTGCACCAAAATTTGACAATTTTCGGAACTTTAATTTCAAACCTGTTAAATATAAAAATTGCTAAAATGAGTGTAGAACTATAATTAAATACGTGCAAAATAATTAAAATAACAATTAAAAGATGCGTAAATCTGAGGTGCATCAATTTGTTCATTTTTCCAACCATTTTTGCAAGTTGAAGTGAATTGTTCAAGCTTATTGTTCATCCTGTGCAACTTGCTGTTCTTGCCGTTTTTCTTTAGTTTTTTCCAGCTTTGCACCACCCAAATTCATATTTACCTCAACTTGAACATGTTAATGTATTTTTTAATTCTCTGCTCTTGATTTGTGCATTTTGCCACCCCTTTTTGCAATTTGAAGTGAATTGTGCACGTTCTTGTTGTTCTTGTTGTAGTCGTGTGTTTTGATGTGTTTTACCCAAATTTTTGCTTTTTTTTTTTCTGTATCTTGCATTAACCTGTTGATGTTGATGATAAAACCTAGCAAGATTTAGCACAAAATGAGTGTTTAGCAATATGAGCGAAAAGGAGCAAAAGCGAGCAATAGCGATAAAAATTTAATGTATAATGGTTAGAAAATGAACTAAAATTATATGAATAATTATATACTAAATTGGACTTATCAGGTTCCTCATTCATAGGAACGCAATTTTTAAGTCCTTTAAGTGCTCAAACTAGGTTTTTTATTTGATCACGATGTCATTCATATAGACTTCCATGGTCTTGCTAATGAGATCAAGAAAGATCATGTTCATAGTTCTTTGATAGGTGGTGTTAGAAATCTTTAATCCAAATGGCATGGCCACCCAATTGAAGGTCCCTCTTTACTCGAGGCATCTAAATGCAGTTTTGTGGGTGTTCTCTGAAGCTATGGTGACTTGGTAATGCTGGCAATAGCCATCCATAAAAGACAATACCTCATGCCTTGAGGGTAAATCAATGAGGACATCAGCTATGGGCATGTGATATTCATCCTTTAGGGTGGCTACATTCAGATCCATGAAGTCAATACACACTCTGATCTTGTCATACTTTTTAATCACAAGAATAATATTTGCCAGCCATTCAACATACCTTGTTGTTCAGATGAACTTGGCTTTAAAGAGCCTCTCAATCTCCTCTTTGACCAAGTCTATCACCTCTTAGGACATCCTTCTCTGGGCCTGGATAATGGGCCTCGAGCCTGGCTTTATGGAAAGCCTATACTCAAGGATGATCCCTTGGAAAAGCAATCCTTGAACTCAAGGAGTAGGCTTATGTACTATTTTTTTATGTTCTTCAGAAAGTCAAGCACTAACATATGTGGGTCTTGGGTTTTCCACTGAACCCAAGTTTGCCTCAAATAGAGGATCTTGAACTTCAACTCTCAAGTCCTCCATTTTGGTTAGTACTGATCTCAAGTCGGACAACTCCAACTCTTTTTCTTATAGCACTTATACTTCAAAGCCATTTCCAGAGATAAATGGCTACTTACGCCACAGTTGATTTTCAGTACGCTAAGCCAACAACTTTGTAATGGGTGAAGAGATGGCCTTTTAGGCCTTTACTAGGAAGGCTTAGCTTCCCTCCATAAGGCGTCATGCACGCCTTGAAGGTTCCCCTTTGCAAAGAGGGCTCTCTTGCATTCCCAAAAGTCAGAGCCATCTGACTCCACCTCTGCTCAATCAATCTCAAACTCAGTGAGTGGGCTCTCGAGGACTGCTATCACATCTTTGCATTGGGCATCTTGAGGAGTGGTCCTTCTCACTGCTAATGGTCCCACACCATCCTTATAGAACTTTGCCTCAACGAGTTTGACAAAGCCATGAATGGCCTGTTATCTGCCATAAACCTCATATTTGTCATAATTCCAGAAGATTAACAACTGGTAAACTGAAGACAGAATACAATAGTTGGTGTGCAACCAATCTCTGTCAAGGAACGCATTGTAGCTTGAGGTGGTATCCACTACAAAAAAAGCTCGTAGCTGGCTTAAAATGCCAACAGTTAACTCAATCGCGATGACCCCTTTGGTGGTGGCCCTAGAGAATCCACAAATTGCCATATTAGAAGTTATCAAGTCATCTTGAGATTTATGGATAACCCCCAACATGTAACAAGGTAAGATGTTGAAGGCTGCGCCACTATCCACTAGGACCCTATTCACCAAAATGCCATCTGTTTATAATATTGGCCAGGTACCAAAATGCCATCTGTTTATAATACTGGCTGGGCACTTAGTCGCTCGACGATCCAATATGGGCGACCCCTCAGGGGTGACTTAGAAGCGGCGAATGACATAAGCACGCCACCTAAGCTACGCTCGAATATTTAAAATCTATTGAGGCGGACCAATACACCTGATCTAAAAGTACTTACTTGCCCGGTGCTTATAGCCCTAATGTTACAAGTATAACAAGCAAGTAATTAATATATAGAGATTAAATAATAATAAACTAAATTTAAATTAGAATATCAGACCTAAATATACAAAATGTGTTAATCCGACTTGGCGGTGCCATGTGTCACATTGGGGGAAGTGCTAAGGGACACTTCCTCACGTCTCCCTTCTTTTTATATGAGAAGAAGGAAGTAAGAATAAGGAGGAGGGGCACAAGCCTCCCTTCCTTGCTTCAGCCACAACCTCCGCTCCGGAGCAATAATCATTCTAGCCTTATACTCTTATGCTAAGTATTTTATATCTACTATGTCTATTTATTACCGGCTTTCATCACTAGTTCATGAGATTAACGCTGACTTGAGAATCGGGTGCCCCAGTGGGCTACCCAACGGGCCTCTCTAATCGTTTGTTTGAATCTTGCTGGCTATATCAAGTGGGGTGTGTAGCTAAAGTTTGAGTTCAGCTCACCCTAACGTCCTCATCTCATACAAAACTCCAAAATGATGTGTAAGCACACTAACCAAATTCATCATAAATAATTTGGCACCGTTTGTGGGAAGGATTATAAGCTCACACTTGATTGGGTATGTCTTGTAAGATTTCAACATTTTTAATATCAGGCAAGTCAATTTTCGGTCTCTTTTTGCATTTTTCGATGAGAACGAGCCTACTCAAGTGAAAGAAGCCAAAGAAACTCCCTAATATTTTTGAACAACAAAAGAGATTTGCTTGAATAAACTCTTTTTACACCCTTTTTACCTCTTTAAGACATATTCTTGAGCCTTGAAAGAGCTTTTCTTAGGTAAAGCCAAGTATTGCTACATCCTTTATGCCCCTTTTTATCTTTTCTTTAATCAAAAACTCCAAAACTTATATAGGTACCTAGAACTTTTTAAGAGCTTTATTTTGATATATAACTTGATTTGTAGCTCTTTATGGATTGAAAGCTATGCTCGTTTTAATTTACAGGGTGCGCTACCAAGACAAAACGTGGAATGCACGCCCACATCACCTTTCATATACTTTCATTGATTAAAGTGTTCAAAAAATTGGCATAGATACCTAGAACACTTCTAGAGCTTCGTTTTCATGTATAATTTGATTCATAACTACATATTTAAAGTTACGCCCACTTTAAGTTGTAAGGTAAGTTATAAAATCTACATGCGCATGGGATGCCCACATCTCCTACTTTCTTTGATTATAGCTTCGAAACATTGTCATAGGTACTCGGAACTCAATAAGAACTTTGTTTTGATATATAATACAATCCGTAACTCTTCTCGGATTGAAAGTTGTGCCCCATTTTAAGTTATAAGGTAAGTTACCTAACCAAAATACATGGTGCTCACCCATTTCATCTTTTGTATGCTCTCTTTGATCGCAAATTAGAGAAACCATTCTAGTTATATAGAAATCTTCAAAAGCTTGGTTTTGACAGATGATTTGACTCATAGCTCCTCAAGGATTAAGAGTTATGCTTTTTTTAAGTCTCAAGGTCAAATTATATAAGTCACAAATCACTACCATGTCGGAGAAACTCCTACCATGTCTTTGTTATCTTTTCCATAAAATACAAAAATTAATAATGGTTGTGTAGAGCTCGTCGAGGGCTTCGTTTTGATATTCGACTCTAACTCCCAACAAATTAAAAGTTATGTCCATGTAAAGTTACAGGATACTTAACACAAGGAAAAAAAAAGAATAATAATAAATAAAAGATGATAAGCTTTAACTAGCACTTAGAATTTTGACCGCCACCTTCACCAAGCACCAACCTCCCCACCGCACCAACAACACCTCTGCACCACACCATTGTCCTCACCTCCACTACCACCGCTAGAACCGGCATCACCATGGCTCGCCTAAAACCTGGCTCGCTCAAAACAAAGCTTGAGCCAAACCATGGCTCGTCGTGGTGTGTTGACCATCATGTAGCATTGATCCCATGTTCGGCTAACCTCGTGCTGTCGTCGACATCCACCCAAGGCTTCATCTTTGGCCACTACCACCACCCACAACCACCGGCGCATCGGCCATATCCGGTCGTCCGCCACGCACCATGGTCAAATGATTCAAACCCTTTCTCTCTCCTTCAAACCCAAAAAGGGTCGAATCTTAGTTTAATTCAACCCTAAAGAAGCAAATTTTTGTTACAATCTTAGTTTAATTTCAACCCTAAAGGGCTAATTTTCATTATAATCTTAGTTTACTAAAGCTTACAGGGTTAATTTTCAGTACAATATCAATTTAGTTCAATCCTGATTGAACAAATTTTCGTAGCAATCTCTATTAAGTTTGACCTTAATTGGGTCAATTTTCATTGCTACCTCAATTTAATTCAATCCTAAATATGCTAGTTCTTGTCAACTCTGATTAAATCAATCTTCATTACAATCTTACATTCAATTCTACCCTAAATGAGTTAGTTTTCGTCAACCCTATCTCTATTCAATTCAACCCTAAAAGGGTTAATTTTCATCAACCCTCTCTCTTTATTCAATTCAACCCAAAAAGGATTAATTTTTATTATAATTTTGGTTTAGTTCAACCTAGATTAAACTAATTTTTGTTACAAATCTCAGCTTAGTTCAACCCTGTTTGAACTAATTCTCGCAGCAATAAGGTTAAGTTCAACTCTATTTGGGCTAATTCTTGTTACAATATCGGTTTAATTCAACCTTAGTTCAACTAATTCTCAACTTAGTTCAACCCTCGTTGAACTACTTTTCTTCACAATCTCAATTTAGTTCAACCTTACTCGAACTAAATTTCATCACAATTTTGTTTAGTTCAACCTTACTTGAACTAATTTTCATCACAATTTCCGCTTAGTTCATACTTGAGCTAATTTTCATCACAATCTCCCCTTAGTTTAATCCTACTAATCTCAACTTAGTTCAACCCCTACTTGAGCTAATTTTTGTCACTATCTCAGTTTAACTCAACCCTTTTTTCGATAATTGTTGGCATAGCAGTAGTACAAAACAGGGACCTCGACACAGTGACCCCTTATCACCCTATCAATAGAGGGTGGTACAAAAAATTAGATCAAAGAAAAAACAACAGGGGACGGACAACAGGAGCAGGATAAACAAAAACAGGACTGGACACAAACTTGCAACCTACACAACAAGAAAATGAGAGCCTCGACCGAAGATGAATGTCCAGGACAAAAGGGCTTAGTCCATCAGTGCAAAACAATCGATCATAAGAGATTCATCGCCATGAAATCCCAACCCAAGATTCTTCCCTGTTTCCCATGTATGTTTCCCCTTGAGTAAGTTTCGCAGCCGTAATATACTTCTTGCTCTTGTTCCGTGTCTTCTTCTTTCCTTTGGCCTTGGCCAATTTCTCAGGCATCCTCTTTCTACCACTTCTAGGAGATATATCTTTAAGGAACTCTTGTAGGTTCCATTTCTCTTGTTCTTTTTTCCAGCTTTTGAGTGCCCTACGCTTCCTTTTAGTGGCGTCATCATTAGGCTCCTGACACCCCAATCTCTTTATTCTCCTCCTTGACCCTACCTTGGAAGTCTCCGCAATATCTTGTGCTAGTTTTACATACAGGTCCGGTCCCTCATCATGACTATGAGCATTCAGTGGTTCAAAACCTAGTGGGAAAACAGGCCCTGAGGACACAAATTCCACGCCACTACCAATGTCTAGTATTTGATTATCTTGAGGTGTGTTTTGATCTTGCAGCCCATGTGATCTGGCTCCACTGTCTTCTACCCAAGGTAGAAGGAGTTGCGTGTTCACACATGGTCTGGTTACTTGGCATGGTAATACTGATGACTAGACTAAGTCTATATCCGGGGAATGGTATACAGCCATGTATGGGGACTATATAACCTAGGGCCATCTACTAATAGCTTGATCATTAACATGTAGCATAAGTTGCCCGGCGTTCAATCTATTGATACGCACATCCGTACATCCAGTCCTTGGACATATCGATGGGTCCATCTCCTGGGGTGGGCTCACAGCAGGGCCAATAGGATCCGTGGTGATATAGGCATTTATGCTCGAAGCTTGATGGGGGGTTAGAGTTTGCTCCCTGGTTAGTGTGGGAGACACGGCAAGGTGGATAACTTCCGCAGAATAGTTCGGGATTAGCTCAGAGTTTCCTTCCTTGAAAAATACCATTCGGCTTCCCCCACTAAAATTGATTTGCACCATCTGCTGAATAGAAAATAGGGAGCATGTGTTAATGAGAACCTTCGCCACATCCATACATATCATTGCCAATGTTCTAGAATCCACTCGAATGAAGTTACCCCAGACTTAAGCAAAACTAGTGAAGCATTCTATTAACTAGCACTGTAATGGTAAACCATGGATTTTAATCCACACTCTTCTTCTCATAGTACCAAGAGTTTGTCCTATGTAGCGATTCACCTGTTTGAATTTGCAAAGGAGCACATGCTTTCGGGACCTGAGATATTCGTCCATAGCCTTGGCCGAGTCACAGGTAAGGATGAAAGTGTCTGAGCTCAGTCCTCTCAGTGCCAAGTCATATAGCTTATTCTCTGTAAGGAAACTAAGGACATTATCAAGCGTATCATTCCCATAAGAATGGGCCACAATCAACCGGCATAGCCATGCTTCCACTTGTTTGTTCGTGATGACTGTTATGACCTTGGGGCGATTCTGTTCCACTACATCCCTCCCCGGAGGTGTTGGACCTATAGCCTCTGGAGTATGATTGGTGGCTGTATCTTCAACTCTTCGACCACTATCTTAGTCGTGATCCCGTGGGCGAACCTAGTTACTTCAACCTCTACATTGTGTTGCGCAAAAAACTTTGATGTTGTATCCCACGATCCAGTAGCCATTCATGGACTCAACTGCCCTGAGAGCCTCACTCCTCTGCCGGAATTTGACAAAACCATAAGAGAGTCTTGTTTTGGTCCCTCTACTTTGTGGAACAAAAGAGTCATACATCGATCCAAAGTTTTTTAAAACAGCCTTAAGCCAAGCGTTTGAAGTATACTCCGGAAGACCATCAACAAAAATGGACACTGTATTGTTGGAAGACGACATTTACAGTAACCTATTAGGAGTTTAACTCAACCCTAAAGGGTCAATTTTCATTATAATCTTAAGTTTAGTTTAAGCCTAATTGAACCAATTTTTATTATAATCTTGGTCTAAGTCAATCCTAAATTGTTACCATTCTCAGGTCAATTTTTGCCATAGTCCTACTTTAATTCAACTCTAATTGAGCTAATATTTTGTAATTCTAGTTCAATTTTCATTATAATTCCTATCAAATGAAATTTTAATTGGATCGATTATTGTCATATCTCTAGTCCATTTGAATCCCAGTGGAATTACTAATTGACGGAATTCAATCTGTTCAAATCTTGATTAAGTCAATCTTTGTAATAATTATATTCAATCAAAATCCAATAGAATTAGGGCCTGTTTGGGATTGCTTATTTTAGGAAAATAAGTGCTTTTTTTTTTTGGAAAAAGCACTTTTCTAGAATTTGAAGGGTGTTTGGCAAATATCAAAAAGTGCTTTTTATTAAAAGCAGAAGCTGTTTTTTTGCTTATATGCAGAAGCAGAAATTTGGTACTTTTGATTCTAAGTAGAAGTAGAATCAAAAACTCAAAATTTTCAAGACAATAATACCCTTACTCAAAACATTAAAATTCTCCATATCTTTACACCAATATCATCTTTCAAAACCACATTACTTATGCTATCTATATACAAGTTTGAAATTTAGAAGTTTGTTATATTACTTATATTATATTTATTTTTTGTGTGTATATATATATATTGTATTTATTTTACTAATAATAATAATAATAATAATAATAATAATAATAATAACAACAACAACAACAATAGCAGCAGCAGTAAGAATAATATTAACAATAGTCATATTAGGTTTTTAAGTTCTTAAGAAATAATACTGAATTATGAATAAAATAAAAATATTATTTTTTGTTTACAATTCATTATTATTTTATAAAAATTTGAAGCATAAAATGATTAATATATACTAAAAAAAACTATATAAAAGCATTTTTCTTAAACATTGGCCAAACACTATAACACTAATAAAATAAGTGCTTTTGGCTGGTTTAGCCAAACACAAACTGCTTTTTCAAACATAACTTTTTAAAGAAGTGCTTCTACAGAAAGTGCTTTTAAAATAAGCAGTTTTTTTATAACAATCCCAAGCAGGCCCTTAATCTTCTTTATAATAACTTTCCCGTCCTCCATTTTTATCTTTTCATTCCATCATCTATTACTCCCTCCACATAATAACCTTAAACATCCGCATTTTGATTCCATCATCAAATTTTGGTTTGATCAGCATGTTGAGCTTTTGAGCTCTAGTATACTCACGACATGCACTGATCCAAATTGTAAATACCCACTCCATTTCTAATTGAACTAAACCAAACTAAATCAATTTTCTTGTTATACTTTTGTCTTTTGACATCTTCAATGGCGATTTCTCTCTTATACCCTCTTATGGAGGCACAATTAGAAAAGTCAACAAAGAATTAATTTGGTTCACAAAATCCTCAAGTAAGTAAGATCTTAAATTTCGAGATAATAAGAAGGAAAAGAAGCTTAAGGTTTTGAAGTTTAAGTCTAAGCGATGACAAATAAAGATTAGTATATTGACTGAGGCAACAATGGGTTTAAAGAAGAAGTTAGTGTTGGAATTTGGTAGGTAGTATGCTTCAATTTTGGAAGATTTTTGCCCCAATTCCACATTAAAATTCTAGACGAGAAGAGTCTAGTTTAAATACCCCCTAGTATTATACTTGGTGAAGTATTGTGGGCCTAGAGTGGGTTTTTGTGAACCACACGCGCATCGCGGTGCAATGCAACATGGACTTTTTCCAACCCGAACTTTTATTTTTGCGACCCTCGTATTTGTTTAAGTTGTTGTAAAACAAACTTGTGGTGAGTTCTTGTTGTTGGACTAGGCTTGAGGCCTTTGGCTAGAGCTCGAGGGGTCTTCTCCAATTGACCACGAGGGTGCTCCCTTAAGGTATTACTATATGTCTAGTCTCGAGGCTTGAAGCTACAAGCTCAAGCTCGAGTACGCATTTTGACCTCGTCTTTTCCCGCTCTGTCCTTAACTGATATTTACCATAACTGATCGGATTTTTAAGCTCTCCCATATCCTTCACTTTTCTTATTTGAGGCAGATTCTTTGCCATGATATATTCCCTAACAAACAAGGAATTTTCGCTATAAATACGGCACCTTAAGGTTTTGTAAGAGACAATTCACTTACTAAAATACAATTTCTCCTTCTCCTTCTCCTTCACAGTTTTCTTGTCTCTGTCAATATTCTTTCCTCTGTTTCTAAGCAAGTTGGGGTGTACTTCAACCCACTTCCCCGGAGTACACTGTTCAGGTGGGTGCCGTGTTAACTTTGGGAGGTCGAGTGTCGTTCATCCCATTATACCTCTTTAGGGGCATAAACGACTTAGGGCAGTAAATTCGCTATGGGGTGGCAATTTCTTCGGTTAATTCTTTTCCTTCTATTCTTTCATCTTTCATGTAATCTCGAAATCAAATATATTGTACTAAAAGAGTTATATTTTGGTTGCTCATTCACCTATCACACCAACAATCTAAGTCGTTTATTATAATGAGAAATCATAATATGACTCACGCGGGCTTTCTCATCCTTGATATGTCTAAAAATGAGCCCTTGGATGGGAAGAACTACAAGATGTGAACTGATAATATGGAGTTCTTCCTAGGCCAAATAGAAGTTCTTTATTTAATGATAGAGCCCCACCGAGGTCCAATAAGGATTTCGAGAAAGATAATCGTACTTGTAGGGGAATGCTTCTCCATTATATAACTGTTCCTCTTTACCAAATCTATAATAATATGAAAACCGCTAAAGACATATGGGAAGCATTGTTAAACAAGTATAGATCTGATGGTAGCGTAGCTAAGAAATGTGTTTGTAGTAAGTGGTAGCTTTTACGATGATTGATGAAAAACCTACTCTTGATCAAATCCATGAATACGAAACTTTATGCCCATATGTTTTGAATGAGGGCATAAAGTTTGTGAAATGTTTCAAGCTAACTGTCATTTGCCTCCTTCTTGGAAAAATTACAAAGCATTTTTAAAACACAAGAAGAAGGACAAGATTTTACAGGAACTAATCTCCCATATCAATTTGGAAGATCAGAACTGCAAACGAGCCAAAGGTCCTCTGACCACTCCTCCTTGGCAGATAACCTTGTGAAATCAAGAAACATAGGAAAGAAAGGCAAGTTCAAGAAGCCTTGGAATGAGGGTAGACCTAATGCTTGAGAAGAAGGCTCTAGCAGCAAGCAAGGCGAATCTCAAGGAAAGAGGCCATTAGAAAATGCTGATGATTACCAAAAGAGGAACAAATGAACATGCTGGACCTGTGGCAAGACTGGACGCATCAAGGAATTGCAGGAAGGGATACGAACCTGGAAAGCACATAGAACACAGGCCCCAGGCTAATCTCACCGAGGAAGGAGAGATGTTTGTTGCCATGATCTCTGAGGTGAATATAGTTGGGAACATGGTCAAGTGGGTTGTAGATACTAGTGCCACAAGGCACATCAGCACCCATAAGGACTTGTTCCATAAATATGAGAAAGCAACTGATGGGGAGAAGGTGTAAATGGGCAATTCTAGTTCGATCCCTGTCCTCAGCAAGGGAAAGGTCCTCCTTAAACTTAACTATGTTAAAACCATGTGTTTGCTAAATATGCTGCATGTTCCTGATGTGTGTAGGAATTTAGTCTATGGTGCATTGTTTAACAAAGCAAGCTTTAAGCTAAACTTTGAGTCTGGCAAGTCATTTCTCACTAAAAATACCAACTTCGTCGGGAAAGGGTTTTGTATTGTGGGTCTGTTTGTACTTAATGTGATGAATGAGAATGCTTCTACTTCGGCATATATAGTTGAGTCTTTGGAATTGTGGCATGCTAGGCATGGACATGTTAACTATAATTCTGTTAAGAAACTTAAACAAAAGAGTTTAATCCCTAATTGTGATCTAACCGAACCTAATAAATGTGAAATATGTGTCGAGGCCAAATACGAAAAGAAATCATTTAACAAATCAGTTTTTGTAGCTTCAAAGGATGCATAGAGGGCATGTTGGTCCAGACATAATAATTGACCTAGTAGACTTTTGGATCATACATAAAAGAGATGGATATAAAGCTTATCATAAATTGGATTTAGGACAAGTAGGAGATTGTTAGGAATAGTACCCTAAAATCCAGATTTATTCTGTTAATATTATTTTATGAAATAATAAAATTGAAGTTCCATGTTATTTCCTTGTTAAATTTGTGTAAGTGAGCATTTATATTGCATGTGATTTTCTTTTAAGTATCGTCCATGAGATGGACAGAGTCCTCATATTACATTTTACATGTTTGTTCTAAGTGGATAATGAGATTAAGCCACAGATATACTTGGAACAAATGGTATAGAATGTTATTTGAATAACTCGTGGTCGATGATGAGCTTGGGCTACTTGTCTATTAAGAACATGACTTAACACTTTGGATGACTTTTCCTTGTCATGTGGATGGTGATCCAAAAGTGTTAGGTTGGTTTGTTTAATAAGATTGACACACTAAGTTAAACCATGTGGATTACTTGTTTCTAGACTATTATCGAAGATGAGTGATTCATATTGTACTATTTGAACGACGACTCCAAATCCTAAGAGTATTCTGAACTTGTGCATGAAGCGTTATTTACTTTGGTGTACTATAAGTAAGGTCTGCACAAATGACTGAATTCTCACGTACACTGGGTAGCGGCGTGAAGGGTGACAAGGATCAGGTATTCAATAGGGAATCTGCAGTCTCTTATGAGATACAGATTTCCCCTTAATTTATTCGTAAGTATTTGAATAGTTTGGAAATTTTGGCCAATGAGTAAATTTAATTCTCCCAAATATTATTCATGAGATGAATAAAAGTTAAAAATTATAAAATAAAATATTTTTGAAAATTAATATTCATAAGATGGTTTTTTAATGTGTGAAAGAAAGCAAAAAAACAATCGAAGAATGGCTTGTATTATATCTCAATTCACGACGCACATAGGCAGGCAATCAGCGCGCGACACGTAGTGGGCTACCAAGGAGATAATCCGTGCCTTCAGGCACGGACCAATCATATGCTGCCAAGTGGCACGTGATTATAAGCGGAAAGGACGCGGCCTGGAACTATTAAACGCATTGTTTGAATTTTTTTTTTTTTAAATAAAACGCTGTGTTTGATTTAAGCTCTGCGCATCCCACATTGAATTTTTGCTTGTTTTCGCTCTGGTATACTACTATAAATGGAGGTACCTATTCCAAAGGATTGACATGCAATTTAGAAAATAAAAATTAAAGATTTTTGAAAGTGTTGACTTTCGGAGGCCTAGTGGGAGAAAAAAAATTTCTCTTGAAATTTTTCTTTCCTCAAGTTTAATATTTTCTGGAACTCACCCTCCAGTCAATTTGAGATCATTGCGTAGAAGGCATCCGGGTCTCGATTTTCTTGGCTTTCGAGGAGTATTATTATTTTCTGGTTTTTTTTTTATTTGAAGCAATTCCGGTATGTTCTTCTTTCCTTCTCTTTTAAGTTTTTCGCTTTTCTATTTATTTACAGCTTTTCTTATTATGCATGTTGTAAGTTCATATTATTGTTATGAATGTATCAGAATAGAGCCATATAGATTTAAATTAGAAATTTAAATCAGTAGATTTAAAATTAGGAATTTTAAATCAACCTTAAGTTTAAAATTTATAATTTTAGACCCTTCCACTACATTAATGTAATTAAATTAGGGAGAATTTTTTGAAATTTGTCCCAACAACTGGTATTAGGGCAAAAGGATCTATAGAGATAACCCTATTCCTGGGAATTCTCGCGCGTGAGGTCTCATGAAGCGTGACTCTCCGACTGGGGGCTTAGGTAGCCAGAAGAGTCTCCTACATTGAGTGCTGTAATAGGTACACTTTGTTGTGATCATAGTTGGAGAACTGCGAACGCAACAATTGACATCAGAGTTAGATTAACTAATAACTAGGTTAGTTATTCCCAAAAATTGGTATTAGAGCCAGCCTCTGATTCCATTCATAATATACATGAATAGATATAATAAGATCAAAATAAATAGACTTATGATTTAATAATATAGAGATTTTATTAAGAAGGAAAGATATTTTAAAGTAACGATTTAAATTGTTTAAATCGTTAATGAGTTAATAGTTAATTAAAATTATATAAAGTAGCAATTTGAATGCTTAAATCATTAATTAATTAATAGTTAATTTGATCATTTAAGGCATTAATGAATTATTTGTTAATTCAGATTTGTCGATTCATGAAATTACATTCATATTGAGATTGTACATATTTAATCAGGATTTATGAAATCGGATAAAATTAATCTAATAAGATTAGATTCAATTATTTTTATGAAATTAGATAAAGTTGATCTAATGAAATTAGATTCAATTATTTTTACGAAATCAAATAAAATTAATCCAATGAGATTAGATTCAATCAATTTTAAATTAAATATTTTAATTTTTTAATTTTTAAAACAACTAATGACATCAACGCTGACATCAACAAATTTTAAAAAAATGGAACGTGTA
This sequence comes from Simmondsia chinensis, assembly GCA_018398585.1. Taxonomy (NCBI): domain Eukaryota; kingdom Viridiplantae; phylum Streptophyta; class Magnoliopsida; order Caryophyllales; family Simmondsiaceae; genus Simmondsia; species Simmondsia chinensis. The sequence goes on from JAGTTD010000018.1 coordinate 8,380,026, forward strand.
GATGTCAGTACCGGTTTACATAATAATTAAAAATTAATTTTTATTAATTAAGTGAAAATTTTGGAATGAGATTCTTAATAGATTATAAGATAATCAAAGATGTAAGACGGTATTGTTTTAAATAAAAATAAACTTATATTAATTCATTTAATTTTAGAATGGGTTTATAAAGTAGATTATGAGATAATCTATATTATGAAGTTGGTTCGGTTTTAAATAAAAACTAATTAAGTAATTTTAGCAGTTAATTTGAATTTTATAATGAGATTCTAAAGTTGATCATGAGATAATCCAAGTTGCAAATGCAACATAATTAAAAACCACTAGTTCATAAAAATCAAGTGGGAGCGAGGTCCAATTGTTGAAACCTCACGATCTCCATTACCGGTCTAGCAGTATAGTTGATTGATAGACAATCCTGCGGAGGATGCCGGTTTATATATTACAGGGTTAGACTTCTATTAGGATAAACCAAAATGCAAAGAAGGGATGCGACCACACTACTATGGAATATTAGTGCATTTGTATGGAAGTTTAGGTAATGGTTTACACTTGACTAGCGTGATGCATTAGCCTCCCCGATAAGCTCTGTTGTGTTATGTTAGAGACTAATGGAAAGTGGTGAGTTAATCATGCTTAGTAAAAGTTGTAAGAAAACATATTAATTGAGAATAGTTCTCACCAAAACTAGCTTTGTACGACCCTGCTGCCGGGGAGTAAGGAGTGGTGTGTTTGGGTCATCATGGCATGCATGATAGCACAGTTTTGTGGATACCTTACGGATTTTGTTTGCTAAAATAAAAGAATAAATATCACTACATTATATATGATTCTTGTTAGATTGTTACAAGATGTTTGCATTTACAGTATTTTAAAATGGATAAGACTGGTGAACTTCACTCATTTCTAATACATAATGTACTCACTGGACGAAATTACTTTACCTGAAAAATCATGTTAGACTTAGTTATTACTCATAAGGGACCTGCTGGAAATAATGGAAAGGACAAGGTTGTGAAAAATCATGTTAGACTTAGTTATTACTCATAAGGGACCTGCTGGAAATAATGGAAAGGACAAGGTTGCTATTGCAGCAGCAAAGTCCATAAAAAAGTTAGCAAAAGGAAAGTGTTTCTTTTGCGGGAAGACTAGTCACTGGAAGAGGAACTGCACTAAGTACTTGGCTTCCCTTCATAGAAAGACTACTAAGCCATCTAGTGACTATATGTTGATGTCTCACCTAGTTCAGTCATGCGTAGTTGAGAGTCCACCAGGTTTCTGGTGTGTGGACTCAGGTTCAATTGACCATGTCTGTAATATGTTACAGGGGCTTAGGCTAACCAAAAGATTGCATGATGGGGAGTTGTACCTGATGGTTAGGGACAATACAAGAGTACTGCCCTTAAGTCTAGGAGATGTTAGCTTAGTTTTTAGTGCTAGAGTTTTTGATTTTAAAAGATTGTTTATTTATACATACACTACACAAGAATTTGATTTCTGTATTCGTTTTATGAATAATTGTTATTTAGTTGATTTTGATTATGAACCTTTTAATACAAGAAATAAAATGTTTATTTGCAGAGTACATGAATAAATAGTTCATTCATGTTATTTTCCTAAATGAACCTAACACAAGGTCACTTGTTTGATCTCCTAAGACAAAACACTCTGAAAGGGATAATGCCTACATATGCCACCAACATTTAGGTCATATTAATTTGAATAAGATCCAAAGACTGGTGAAAGATGGACTAATAGAGCCTTTGGACTTAAAGTCATTAACAGTCTGCGACTCCTACATAGAATGAATGATGACCGAATCTGTCTTTAAGAGTAAAGGCAACAAGGTTGGTGACTTGCTTGAGCTGGTTCACACATATGTATGTGGACCAATGAATGTTCAGGCAAGAGATGGGTATGAGTACTTCATCATATTCACTGATGATTACTCAAGATATGGATATGTTTACCTAATAAGACATAAATCAGACTCTTTTGAAAAGTTCAAAGAGTACAAAGCTGAAGTTGACAAGCAATTAGGTAAATAGGTTTAGTCACTTCGATCAGATCAAGGTGGTGAATATCTTTCAGTTGAGTTTCTAGATTTTCAAATAGCAAATGGGTTAAGATCTCAGGTTTCTGCTCCGGGTACACCATAGTGGAATAGTGCTGCAGAAAGAAGGAATAGGACATCGCTAGAGATGGTAAGGTCCATAATGAGTATGCTACTTTACCAATCTCTTTTTGGGGATATCTCAAAGGAACAAGGGTGGTCTTTTCTACAGTCCCCCTAGTCAAAAGGGTTTTTGCAAGTATGTAAAATTTTTAAATGACGATTTTGCAGTAAACTACAAAAAGTAAAAGCAAAGTAGTGTTAGAGGAATTAAAAGAAAAAATGGTGTTAATTCTGAACAGCTAGACACAGCTTGGGATACATTGGATACATTAGATGCACCTACTGTTAGGGGTTAGGTTCTAAGTATACGAGAGCCCAAGTGTAGTGGGAGGATTGTCAGGGCACCTGACAAGTTCATGGCGCGAGCCTTAATGGTTGACCTTAACATTGAATCTGATCCTCTCAGCTACAATAAGGCAGTTAAAGATAAGGATGCTGACCAATGGGTCTTAGCAATGAAATTTGAGATAGCATCTATTTAGAAAATAAAAAGTAAAGGTTTCGGAAAGTATTGACTTTCGGAAACCTAGTGGAGAAAAAAAAATTTCTCTTGAAATTTTTTTTTTCTCAAGTTTAATATTTTTCGGAGCCCACCCTCTGGGCAATTCGAAGTCATTGCATAGAAGGCAGCTGGTCTTGATTTCCTTGGATTTCGGGGGAGTATTATTATTTTATAGTTTTCTTTATTTGGGGTAATTCCGGAGATGTTCTTCTTTTCTTCTCATTTAAGCTTTTCGGTTTTCTATTTATTTACAACTTTTCTTATTATGCATGTTATAAGTTCATGTTATTGTTAAAAATGTATCAGAGTAGAGGCATATAGATTTAAATTACGAATTTAAATCAATAGATTTAAAATTAGGGATTTGAAATCAACAATAAGTTTAAAATTGATAATTTTAAACCCTTCTGCTATGTTAATTTAATTAAATTATGGAGATTTTTTGAAATTCATCCTAACAACTTGTATCAGGGCAAAGGGATCTATAGAGATAACCGTATCCCCGGGAACTCTCACGCGTGAGATGTCATAAAGCGTGACTCTCCGACCGGGGGCTTAGGTAGCGAGAAGAGTCTCCTACGCTGAGTGCTCTAATAGGTGCACTTTGTTGTGGCCACAGTTGGAGAACTGTGAACCCAACAATTGGCATCAGATTTAGATTAATTAATAACTAGGTTAGTTATTCTCAATAGAGTCTACTCGAGCTAGTGCACTCTGACCTAGGTGACTTTAAAGCACCATAGGTAGAGGTGGTAAAGATATTACATCACGTTTGTAGATGATCACTCGAGATTCACTAAGGTATATATCTTAAGTACTAAAGACAAGGCTCAAGAAATGTTTCTCAAATACAAAGCTGAGGTTGAAAACCAATTACACCATAGGATCAAGAGGGTTAGTTCTGATAGAGAAGGTGAGTACCTTCCTCAAGAAATATTGTGATAAACTTTGCATAATCCATGAGGTCCCAGCCCCTCATACAGCTCAACAAAATGGTATAACTAAGAAGAAAAATTAAACTCTCAAGGAGATGATGAATGCCATGCTTATTAGCTTAGGATTATCCTCAAGCATGTGGGGGAATCCATGTTGTCTGCTTGTCATGTATTAAGTAGGGTTCCACATAAGAAGCCAGATGGAACCCCTTATGAATTATGGAAGGGCTACGCGCCTAACCTAAAATACTTTAAAGTGTGGAAGTGTCTAGATAAAGTAGGAATTTCTAACTTTAAAAGAAGTAAAATTGGTCCTACAACTATAGATGATGTCTTTGTTGGTTACGCCATGAACAGTGCTGTATATAGATTCATACTCTTGAATAACTCAAGCCCTGGGCTTGGTAAGATAATGGAATCTCGAAATGTTGAATTCTTCGAGAATAAGTTTCCCATGAAAGAATCGATGCATGCTTCACTACCTGATTCTGTTCCTGTTGCATCTATATCATCATCTAGTCATGCACCCCATGAGCTCAAGGCTCAAGAACTTGGAAAAACAAAAAGGGCTCGAATTGAGACTAGTTTTAGACCAGACTTCATAACTGCATTCTGTCTAAATGTCATGGGTTTGGTGAACATGTTCTGAGTCGATTCATGCTAAAAGAAGATCCCAAAACTTATGATGAGGCCATGAGAACCATAGATGCTTCTTTTTGGAGAGAGGCTATAAGTAATGAACTAGACTCTATAACGAGTAGTAACACTTGGGTATTAGTGGACCTTTCAAGAGGATGCAAACCTATAGGGTGCAAGAAGGTGTTTAGAAAGAAACTGAGGATTGATGGGTCCATTGATAAGTTTAAGGCCAGGCTGGTTGCTAAAGCATACACCCAGAAACAAGGAATAGACTTCTTTGATACTTACTCACCCGTAACTAAAATTGCCACTGTAAGAGCCTTGATAGCTCTAGCGTCCGTACATAACCTTGTACTACACCAAATGGATGTGAAAACCACATTTTAGGATGGTGACCTTGAGGAAGAAATCTATATGGAACAACCCAAGGGGTTTGAGGTTCCTAGTATGGAGAGTAAGGTGTGTAAACTTGTAAACTCTTTGAATGGACTTAAGCAAGCTCCTAAACAATGGCATCAAAAATTTAAATATACCTTGGTCACGCATGGCTTTATTGTAAATAGTGGTGATGCATGTATTTTTCCAAAGTATGTTGATAGTGACTGTGATATTATAAGTTTGTATGTTGATGACATGCTTATCTTTGGAACAAGTGTGAAAATTGTAAATGACACTAAGTCTTTCTTAAGTACATGTTTTGATATGAAAGACCTAGGTGAAGTCGATGTGATACTCGGGGTCAAAATAACTACAACATCTAAGCGTTTGTCCTTGAGTCAATCCCATTAGTTGAGAAAATCTTGAGAAAGTTTGGTCACTTTGATGACTTACAAGCTAAAACTTCATATGACCCAAATGTTCTTTTAATGAGAAACACAAGAGATAGTGTATCAGAGGCTGAGTGCACCAACATTATTGGTAGCATAATGTTCTTAATGAACTACACTCGTTTTGATATTGCCCATGCCATTAATAGATTTAGCCGTTACACCCATAACCCTAGTGATGAGCATTAGAGTGCTTTGAAAAGGTTGTTGAGGTATCTTAAGGGTACTATGAAATGGGGCTTACACTATAAAAAGTTCCTTGCTATGTTAGAGGATAATGTGATGCTAATTGGGTGCCTAATTGTGATGAAATTCATTCTACCAGTGGTTATGTATTTATGCTTGCTAATTGTGCTATTTCAAGGAAATCATCTAAAAACCTATATTGCTAAATCAACCATGGAGTCAGAATTTATTACTCTTGAGATGGCAGGTCAAGCTGAATGGCTAAGCAGTGTCCTAAGAGACATTCCATTGTGGGGGAAACCCATGCCTTCAGTGTCATTGCACTGTGACACACGAGCAGCCATTGGTGTTGCTCAAAGTGAGGTTATAATAGCAAGTAGAGGCAATTTGCCTAAGGTATGCTGTCATGAGAAATTTAATCATGAATAATGTGATCTCATTAAAATTTGTGAGAAGTGAGAAGAATCTGGCAGATCCTCTTGCAAAAAGCCTTGCAAGGAAATTGATAAATGAAACGGTAGAGGGAATGGGTCTAAAGCCCCTATGTGTGTCCTAATCTTGGCAGATACCCGTCTCAAGAGTTACTTTTGATATTCAATGTGTCAAATGAAGTCAGAGACCGAAAAATTTTTGATTGTCGCTCGAGCCCTTCACATGTTTGATGTATGAGTGGTTGCAGGATCTGCTGAATCTGCCATGATGGAGGTTGAGCGTAATGCTCTTAATGTCGTCCTTGGCCCTTTGGGGTGGGGTGGGACAGCACACCTGATGGATGCACCGCGACTGCCCATGATGTGAAGAGGAGCTTTTGGCTCTTAATGAAGTCCATACCCTTTATGGTGGTGTAGGGCAGCGTACCTAATGGACTCACCTATGGAACTGTGGGGGTAGAAATTCCTCCTGACGAGAGTATGGGGTTACTCTCTAGAGCAGTTCTAATACCAAGTTTCGAATTATTTTTTAGGAAACTCATATGTCTTGATCGCGGAGTGCGCTCTAGCCTCAAGAACCACATGAAGGGGTTAGGTTAGGTGTGCTTCTCACAATGACTATCCATGGTTCAAGACCTTGTTCACCAATGGATAGTTGTGGGACATGCTTAGTCAATAGGTGTTGTTTCAAGTCCAAAAGACAATAGCATCGTCAAGTGTGGGTCTCACTACTCAGTAACATTCTTTCTTTTCTTCCTTTCTCAAAATTGAACCATGTGGGGAATTGTTGGAATTTTGGGGGGGGGGGGGGGGTGGGTGGTGTTATGTAGTGCGAGTTAATTTTGGAAGTCTTGTGTTTTGCACCAATCCCACATTGAAATTCTAGAGGAGAAGCATCTAGTTTAAATACCCCCTTACTATTATACTTGGTAAAGTATTGTGGACTTAGAGTGAGTTTTGTAAACCACACACATGCTCGTGCGTGCGCCCCACCTCGTCGAGCCAGCCGGCAGGTCGCGGCGTGGTGTGGTGTGGTGTGGACTTTTCCAACCCGAACGTTTATTTTTGTGACCCTCGTATTTGTTTAAGTTGTCGTAAAACAAACTCGTGGTGAGTTTGTATTGTTGGATTATGCTCGAGGCCTTTTCCTAAAGCTCGAGTGATCTTCTTCATTTGACCTCGAGGGTGCTACCTTGAAATATTCCTATATGTCCAGGCTCGAGGCTACAATCTCGAGCTCGAGTACACATTTTAACTGCGTCTTTTTCCAATCTTTCTTTAATTGATTTTTCTCATAACTGACAGGATTTTTAGGATCTCCCATATTCACCAATTTTTTTATTTGAGGCCGATTCTTTGCCATGATATATTCCTCAAAAAAAAAAAAAAAGGAATTCTCTCTATAAATACGGTACCTTAGGGTTTTGTAAGAGTGACAATTCAAAATATAGAATTTCTCCTTCTCCTTCACGGCTTTCTTTTTTCTGTTAATATTCTCTCCTTCATTACTGAGCAATTTGGGGTGTACTCCAACCCACTTCCCCAGAGTATACTACTGAGGTGAGTGCCATGTTAACCCTAGGAATCGGAGTGCCATTCATCCTATTGTACCTCTGTGGCAGCATAAACAACTGAGGGCAGTAGATTCGCTACGACGCAGCAATTTTTCGATCAATTCTTTCCCTTTTATTCTTTCATAAAAGCCATATCTTTCATCTTTCTTGTAATCTCGAAATCAAATACATTGTAATAAAAGAGTTATATTGTGGTCGCTCATTCACCTATTACACCAACAGTTAGTAAGTCAGAGGAAATAAGTTTAGAGTTGTTTAGGCAATTATCTAATACTAGGATGTGTGAAGGTTTATTAACAATAAAGATTATTTGCACAAGGGGAAGTGTATAGGTTGGCACCTGAATTTACAAGGATTTTAGGGACTCAAAGAGGAGTCCTGTGCGATTTTGATCTAATAACAAGTTTCTAGGATTTTGAGTGGGTTATACCAAGAAAGGCGACAGACGCTATTCGCAGTTATCTGCTTATGTTGAGAATTCATTTTAAATATTTTGATGTGAGTAGGGATGAAATCACTTATAATAATGGCGCCAAATAGTGAAATCCCCAATTAAGCATGAGGGTTAGGCTTCATGTACACATCCCACCACTAGACAAATGAAGTCGGTCATGTGTTCAGCTCTGAGAGCAAATAAGCAAGTAAAAAGTGATCCTCTTATTTGTTGCATGACCAAATTAGTAATTGTTTCTTCCATCAACAATCATTCCCTACATGTTGACCCTCTTAAGCATCACCTGCAAGCTATTAATTAAATGCTCCTATAGGCTCATCTATTATGGTCGGCGTCCAAGGTTTAGAATTGATGAAAATCAAGAAAATTATAATCGATGATTGACCAACTAGTAAAAAAGCTTGCTTACGCTTGCCAGCTATTAAGCGGCTAACCTACTCATCCATCATATACCCGTCTCGCGTCAAGTCATTCTTTGCTAGGTCTTTATCTAGAAGTCATTAAGTCAGTAATTAGAGGCAAAGATTTCACATTATGCGTAAAAAGTAAAGCCGTCAACCCTATCTTTGACTGCTCAAGACAAGCACATAATCTAATTCCAGGGCACAAGTGCAAATCAAAAAAAACATATATAGGCGTTGTGTTAAAAAATGGTAATTGAATTTGTAACAAGGTAGCAAAAATTATATGATTAGTTCAAAAGATGGAGGAGACCTGATAACTCCCTCAGGACCCACAACGCATGTCTATTGTTTCTTTCCATCCATGACTAGTCCAACTGCTCCGTGAATTTCTCATATGCGTACTCTATACACCTATAAAGTAACTCCAAAGCATATAAATCGTCGAATGGGATCACAAAGCGTCATTGTTGCTCATAAAATTTTAGCTATCCACCATGTGCCAACATGCTTATTATTTTCCCGCAAAGCATTAGCACACGCTATTTAATCAAAAAGATGAAATCCCACAGTGCTTGGCTTACTTGATAAGTTGCGCAATATCATTGTTCCTCAGGATCTAATGTCGCTATATGCTAAATACTTTTTAGCAACGTTGTTCAATCTAGCTAATTATGCAAGACTAAAAGTTAGCAAAGAATTCGAGACAAAAACTATTTCATAAATAGTGAGGGCGGGAGACTTTGCCTTCATCCATGATTCCTTTCCCACGGCAAAGCATGAATCATTTTAGGACTGAGGGACTTCGTCACCATCATTTTCTTATCTTCGTGGTATAAATCATTTTTAGGACTGGGGGACCACCTCGCCTTAGTCATTTCCTTAGCGGTGGTATAAATCATTTTAGGACTGGGGGGCTTCGCCTCAATCATTTCCTTAACATTGGCATGAATCCTTTTAGGATTAGGGAACTACGCCTCATTCATAAATTGAATTTCGTGTTCTTATCTTTGTGGTGTAAATCATTTTTAAGATTGGGGGACTTTGCCACTATTCAGAGCCCAAACTGAATTTCAATAGTGACATAAACACTTTTGAGGATAGGGGGACTTCACTCCAATCACAACTTAAATTTCCTTATCTTAGTGGCCTAAATCATTTTAGAACAGGGGGACTTCGCCCCTATTCACAAAACTAAACTTCGCTTCCATCACAAAGGCTAAAGCATTCCAAAATCAAGAGGCTTCACAATCAACAATGATTGAAAGTACATTTCTTTCGCACGATGCAAATCAGGCCAAAACAATTACAAGTCAGGAACTACCCATTCATAAGATACAATCCCCTGTCAAAGCTAGTGAGCTTCGCCCTCAATCATGTTATGTAACTTAACATCATGGCGTATTTGGGGGACTTGTTACTTGTTACTAGTTAGAGATCAAACTATGAATAGGAAACTTAGCCATGTATCATGACTCGATAAAATATTTCCAACTAGCAGGTCCAACCTGGACCACACGTGTTATTCCCGCTTAAGCAACCCACATTTTAACCAACCTTTTGCTGAGTTATTTGGCACCACTACTAGTCAACAACTTAGTAAGAGTGTTTTTATTCTCTTAGCTGACTTCATAATCACCTATGAGTTAACCAAATGCTATATTTGGTAAATACAGGTTATCCTTGTATTTCTTTTTATTCCTGTTCATTTATCCGCAAAATCAAATCATGTAAGGGAATACAAAAATCTTCCCTCACTACATCTCTCAATTCTTCCTCTTCTGCTAGACATTCAATTCTTGAAACATAATAGTTAGGAATGAATGTAGGGGTAGGCACAAAAACAGTTTAACGTAATTTTGATACACTATGACTCTACAGACTGAACTTTTCGAAAAATAGGGATTTTGAGTTAAATTTTTATTTCAAGAAGCTAAGCATCACATAAGCTCTACGATAAGATCTAATTGATATTCAAACCTGTAAAAAAATTTCTCAACCATCACAAAACATGCTTGAAACGAGACTTGACATTAGAAAAACAAAAATATCTCCTTGAACATCTCGAAAGCAGTCAAGGCATAATGCATGAGCATAGATGATAACTCAACAGTTAAAGCCGCTTCAGAAGGTGGAAATTTGAATAGATAACAATCGGAAAGAACTAGTTTGATACCCATAGTAACCTATTTCAAGATAGCCTTGTACTTTTACGAGCAGTTTGGAATTCCTTTCACACCCTGCTCAATCTAGCAGTAATTACCATCAACAAGGTAGTTTGCAATAAAGGATCACCGAGTCCTTAAAACTATTTTGTAGTCTTGAACTAAAATAACAAGATTGACATATAATGAAAAAATGCTTATGCCATGAAAATGGCGGCCTTACATGCCTTTCATCATCAATATATTACAAACTCACCTTGCCGCGTCTTTAATATTTTGACATCGGTACAGGTGACGTGTTATAAAACATCAAAGACTCATAATTCTTAAGCCGCATATTAGACATAAGTGCTTGTCATCCAAACATTTGTAAGGGTTTATGTGATTATTTATGAATCCAATGGTGTGAGTATCGTTCGCTTACGAAATACATCTTACTAATGCCACTAATGACTATTCTTGTTGTTGTCTACTTATAACTACACAGCATAAGCCATACCAAGCTTATCAATTAACAAATAAATGTCAAGGATAAAAGAATGTAAGCCATCGATATCCTTCAAGGATGACATACCATACGATTGGTAAATTACTTGGCATGTAATAGCATTCAAAGTGTGTTATTTCTGACAACTTCTCTTTATTTTGGTATTTATTCTCGCATATTCGCTATCAAGCAAGTATATTATATTGACCCGTTTAGTTTGATTTGTTGCCTCAAGCATACTTGATTTTATCTAGGTATTCTATACATGACACTTGACAGTTATCCACGTACGTACCAAATATCATGGTTCGCCCTGGTGCAATCACCTGCAATGGATACAATACCAAACACAATGGTCTGCCCTGGTGCAATCACCTGCAACGGGTGCAATACTAAACACCATGGTCCACCCTAGTGCAACCATTCGCAACGGGTGTAATACGCATCGCCATGACTCGCTTGTGGGTTATCTGAGGATAATAAACCAAGCACTGTTGTCTACTTTCCAACATATGACTTACAATTTATTCCATAGGAGCCGGTTTAAAAGATGCACCAATCTCCATATATACGTTCTGCCTACTTACATAACAGTTACGTCAGTGATATCCTTATGTGCTATGCACATGAACTCAAATTTCCATGAATGATTGTTGGGATAAAGGAGCAAAATGCTTTAAATTTTCAAAAGGCCCCAAACATTCAGATTATTTTAAACAATCCAACACAAATAAAAACTGCTTCTTTAAGTTCTTTTCAAGTCCTTTTCTATCCTTTTCTTCTTTAAGTTTATGAATTTTGTTTTAGTTTTTCTTTATATTATGTCTGGCATGAACTAATTTGTTTTTCCAAGGCTAGAATGTAGCCTAAGTTGTAATATATGCTCTTTTCTAATTCGACGTATTCAAAGTTTGTTTATTGCATTATTGAAGTGTTTAGTATTGTTCTTCATGAGTTTTGAATGATTGATCACCATTCAAAGCATGTAATGATTCATAATAAGTCTGAGAGAAGACTTATGATGATTGCTAAAGTAATAAACGCTACAAATTGAGCGAATGCTAGAGATAGATTAACGCGATTTATGTGGTCCTAAGTAAAACCCATGAATCTTCAAAATCCTTTTCTTATTTAAATTCATGCAAAATATTGATGAGTTAATATGTAAAAGAGTATGCTAAATATTGCCCGAGAGAGAATATTTAGAAAATTAGGGTTTTCGACCATCAACATGTAATAACAACTAGAATATCGAGAATAGAAAGGTGTATTAATTCAACTAGGTGAAATTGGATGTCTTGGATCTTATTAAATCAGAAAACTTTCAAAAAAAATTAGTAACCATATTTAGTTCTTTTCATTTTGTTTGTTACATATCAAAAACTATAAATTTTGAGTTTTCAAAAAGCGCTAAAACTACTAATTTCGGTACTCACTCAATAATCAATCCTCATGGAAATAGAACTCTACTCACTTTGTATTACTTGATACGACTTAGTGCACTTACTAAGAAAGACACCTAAGCATCAAGTTTTTGGCGCAGTTGCCGAGCATTGTTTTTATTTGAGTGATATTGATACCACCTAGCTTTAGTACTAATTTGAAGTTAAAACTTGTAAATTTTGAAATAGAAATCTCTTTTCTTTTATCTGTTTCATTCACTTTATTTGATTTATGACATTCTTTTTATTTCTCAAAATTCGTATTACCCCCCCCCCCCCCCCCCCCCCCCCCTAAAATTTGGTTTTTCTTAACTTCTGTACTATATTGTTGTATTTTTGTGTTTTTTGATTAATTTACCTTTGTTTTTATTTTCAAATTCACCTAGATAAGTTTTTGGAAGCAAAGATTTTTATTTTAAAGTATCTCAAAACATTAGTATTGCTACCCCTCCCAAAAAAAAAAAAAGGAAAAAAAGAAAAAGTTTTTCTTAACCTTTGTGTTAGATTGTTGTATTTTTAAGTTTTTTAATTAGTTTTATCTTTCTTTTGAATTTTTAATTCAACTAGATAAGTTTTTAGAAGTTAAGTTTTTTATTTTTAAGTTTTTTGAGACATTAGTATTACCACCTCTCCCCCCCCCCCCCCCCCCCCCCCCCCCCCCAAAAAAAAATGGCTTTTGTTAAGTTTTGTACTATATTGTTGTATTTTGGTGTTTTCTCATTTTTTTTAAATCTTTCTTTTACCTTTTGCATTTATTTTTCTTACTTCGTATGCTAAATCAACCAGAAAATGAAATAATCCCTTTGGATCCTGAAATCAAAAGAACATTTTGACAAATCAGGAAAACCAAACGAATTGAAACAATGGCTGATGAAAACAGGGATAATGAAAAAGCTTTAAAAGATTACGCTATCCCAATAGTTAATGGATGCACCTCCCGCATCCGACGTCTTCCAGTCCAAGTGAACAATTTTGAAATCAAACCTGTGATTATACAACTTATCCAATAGACTGTTCAGTTTGGCGGCCTACCTAGTGAGGACCTGAACTTACATATCACTAACTTTCTTGAGATATGTGATACATTTAAACACAATTGTGTCTGTGATGATGCCATTCACTTAAGATTGTTCCTATTCTCACTAAGAGACAAGGCCCAAGCGTGGTTAATGTCATTACCACTAGGTACTATCACCACATGAAAGGATTTGGCACAAAATTTTCTTACTAAATATTTTCCACCAACCAAATCTGCCAAAATGAGGAATGACATTACCTCTTTCACACAATACGACATGGAATCATTGTATGAAGCATGGGAACACTATAAAGAGCTTTTAAGAAGGTGTCCACACCATGGTTTACCAGTTTGGATCAAGTCCAAACTTTTTACAATGGTTTGACACCTAATACCCAAACAATGGTAGATGTAGCTACTAGAGGAGCCCTAAACAACAAAATGCCAAAGGAAGCATATGAGTTGCTAGAGGTAATGGCTAGCAACAACTATGTAAGAACAACTAATTGAACAATGCAAAAGAAGCCTGTAGGTATTCACAAAATAGAAGCATTCACAACATTATCTGCTCAACTTTCAATGATTCAAAAACAACACGGTAACATAGGTGTTAATAATACCATTCATTCTCCTATGCTAACATGTAAGTTTTGTGCAGAAAATCAAGCGAGCATAGAATGTCAAACAAGGAACTCTTTTGCCTCTTCAAATCATGAGCTAGCCAATTTTGTTTCAAATTTTCAAAAATCACAACATAATCCCTACTCCAACGCTTACAATCTTGGGTGGAGGAACCACCCAAATTTTTCATGGGGTAACCCAAGGATTCAAAAACAACCCATTCACTCACTACCGGAAAAGAAAATTGATCTCGAAGAAGTGTTCGCCAAGTTTATGCAAGAAACCACAAGTTTCATGCAAGAAACACGAACAACTCAAAGAAATCAAGAAGCTTCTATTCGAAACCTCGAGACCCAAATCAGACAAATTTCAAAGCAACTCTCTGAGTGGTGTCAAGTTTCTCTACCAAATACCACAGTGACAAACCCTAGAGAGCGTGTAAACGCCATTACTTTTGAAAAAGAACCTAGAGAGGACAGCTCAAACAAACCTGCCAAGACCACATCACACCTTGAACTTGAACGAGTGGATGAGTCCAAAAACCAAGACAAAAGCGAATCAAAGAGGGGCTAAGCCTAAGCCCTACAAACCAAAAATCTCATTTCCTCAACTCTTAAAAATGTAAAACATGGATAACCAATTTATGGAAACTTTCAAGAAATTACCTATTAATGTCCCTTTTACTCATACGTTGGAGGAAATGCCCAAAATGTAAAATTCTTAAAAGAAATCCTAACCAACAAGAGAAGACTGGAAGGGTTTGAGACCGTGGCACTAAACAAAGATTGTAGTGCAACACTACAAAAGAAGCTTCCTTCTAAACTCAAAGATCCAAGGAGTTCTTCAATATCTTGCACCATTAGCACAAGTACTTTTAATAACGTCATATGTGTTTGAGGTGCAAGTATAAATTTGATGCCACTCTCTGGCTTTAGGAAACTTGGTCAGGGGAAGTAAAGTCCAACACGATATCACCCAAATCAGTGGACAGGTCCATCAAGTATCCACGAGGAGTAGTAGATGATGTCTTAGTAAAAATAGACAAGTTCATCTTTTCAGCTAATTTTGTAATGCTTGAGGAGGATAAAGAAATACTTCTTATGCTAGGCCGACCCTTTCTTTGTATGGGAAGGGCTTTGATAGATGTGTAGCAAAGCAAACTGATCTTAAGGGTAGGAGATGAGCAAGTGACCTTCAATGTTTCTAAACCCATAAAACTTTCATCGGAGAAGGACACTTGTTTTCAAATTGAAGATCAAGTTTCTCCAACTAAGTCGGAGGCTTTGAGAGCCAGGGATGATTTAGTAAAGAAACGCCCCAAATTATAAGAAGAAAACTCAAGGAGTGGCACATTAAAATTAAGGATCTCATAGCTGGAGAAGGTGGAGGTGGTCATGCAAAGAAAGGCACAAAAAAGGTCCATGGAAGAAAATCTTCAGTAAAGGTGGATGGGGAAAGTTCCATTCTCTTAAAGGATCTGGGATATAACATCATTGAAAGTTGAGCTAACGACTATAACTTAAGAGCTTCTTGGGAGGCAACCCAAGTTTTCATTTCCCTACTTCCTTTCTTTTAATTTTCTTTTATTTTTTATCATTTTCTTATATTTTTGTGCATTTTGTTCAAACAGGTTCTTGAAACAATTTTGGAGGTAACATGATGTCAACATTCACCATCAAAAAGCAATCCTCAAACTTGGAAAGTATCCCTCACCTACTGCTTCATTCTTTGTATTTCTTTTAATATTAAGGACAATTTGAACTTTAAGTTTGGAGGTGGGAAGAGACAATTTTTTAGAATTTGGAACAAAATTTTTTGAAAAATTTTCCTGTCTAGTCCTATTTTATCTTTTAGAGTCGATTTTAGTGCCTCCCAGAGTTCAGAACCCTTGTATGGGGATGGAGATAATGTCGGCTAATAAAAAGATTTTCTATTTTCTATAGTTTTGATCATTAGTTTTTTTAAATTTTATTGCACATTCTGAATCAATTTAAAATCATAAAATAATTTTGAGATCTTAGTATCATGCTTTTTAGGCAAATTTACTGCCTTTCTTAACTCGTTTACCTTGATTAGACTTGAATAACTCGAGATTCAATTGTCTTTATGTTCTAATCGCAGTACATGATCTGTTCTAAGGCACTATCTTGATAAAACTATGGTGTCTGAGTTAACTAGTCAGCATGGCTATTTTACCTTTCCTTCCGATTAAAAGATGCTCAAATTTGAACAGATTGCATTAATATTATCTGCATAATACATTTTAAAGAGTTATGCCTAAGTCTAAGTAAAAGCAAAATATGAGGGCATCTTAGTTGGTGGCATCTCCTACCTATGCAGTCATCGCCCAGGGGTCAGAAGTTCAATTCTCGCAAAAGATATACTCATTATGAATCACTATGAATCTTGACCTCAAGCCCATCATGAGGGCATCTTAGTTAGCGGTGTCTCCTAGCCATTTGGTCATTGCCTAGGGGTCAACAGTTCAATTCTCACTGAAGATATACTCATGCAGTCATCATGAGGGCGTCTCAGTTGATTATGTCTTCTACCCATGCGGTTATTGCTCAGGGGTCAGGAATTCGATTCTCGCTGAAGATATATTCGTGACTTACCTGCTCATGGGGATTGTGGAGAAAAAAAACAGAGAGAAAAGTTTTTGAATAATTTTAATCTTGGGCATACCTGAGAAGTCTTATTATGAGCATGACTTTTTCATCGATTCAGTTTAAATATCTTGAGATTAGAAAGAACAAATAAACTTAATTTGCTTAGCCAACTTTTGAATTCAGTTTCCTAGGTAATTGATGGGTTTTTCCTTAGAAAGATTGTTTTGCCTATAGAACCTTAAGCTTTGAGCCTCGGCCATTCTTTTCAAATAGAAGTGTACTTGTTTTGAATTGTAAAAAAATTCTTAAAAAATATGAAATCTTGCTCTTTCATGTTTAGCCTTGCTCTAGGATGAGCAAGATTTAAGTTTGGGAGTATTCTGGTAAGTCTAATTTAGTATATAATTATTCACATCTTTTAGGTTCAATTACTAGCCATTTTACATCTAATTTTTATTGCTTTTGCCCTTTTTCGCTCCTATTGTTATTTTCCTGCAAAAATACACATTTCATACCAATTCTTGCTAGGTTTTATCATTAATACCAATAAATGGAAGCAAGATACATAAAACAAAAGCAAATATGGGCAAATATCATCAAAATCACACGGTAAAAGAGAGGATGAACAACAACATGAACAATTTGTGCAAATTGCAAACTTTGGGCGACAAATCTAACAAATCAAATTCAAGAACTACTTAAAAAATTCAAAAACAAACTCAAATTGATGACCAAAGCTGATTTTGGGCGGTCAAATTAGGGGGGGGGGGGGGGGGGGGGGGGGGGGGGTGGGGGGGGGGAGCAATTTGTGGCAAGTTGCAAGGATAAGCAACAACGAGAGCAAATGAAGAAGAACTTGTATAAATTTTTTATTCTATGAATTTCCATCCTCAAATACTATAAATAGGGGTTTTAAGGAAGTATTTTATATCATTCAACCATTCAAACAAAATTCAAAGTAAAATAACTTAGGTAGAAACCGTGAGGAAGAGAGAAGGAGAGAAGGAAAAAGTTTGGTTTATAATTTTTATCATTTTCAAGTTCTTTTCTATCCTTTTCGCCTTTAAGTTCATGGATTTTGTTTTAGTTTTGCTTTATGTTATGTCTACCATGAGTTAATTTTGTTTTTCCAAGGCTACAATGTAGCCTAAGTTGTAATATACGCTCTTTTCTAATTCAACGTATTCAAAGTCTATTTATTGCATTGTTGGAGTGTTTATTATTGTTCTTCGTGAGTTTTGAATGCTTGATTACCATTCAAAGCCTGTAATGATGCATAATGAGTTCAAGAGGAGATTTATGATGATTGCTAAAGTAATAAACAGCACAAATTGAGCAAATGCTAGAGATAAATTAACTCGATTTGTGTGGTCTTAAGTGAAAACCTTAATCTTCAAAACTCTTTTCTTATTTAAATTCATGCAAGAAATTAATGAGTTAATATGTAAAAGAGGATGCTAACTGTTGCTCGAGAGAGAATATTTAGTAAATTAGGGTTTTGGACCATCAACATGTAATAACAACTTGAATATCGAGAATAAAAAGGCATATTAATACAATTAGGTGAAATCGGATGCCTTGGATCTTATTAAATCAAAAAACTTTCCAAAAAAATTAGTAACCATATTTAGTTCTTTTCATTTTGTTTGTTACACATCAAAAGTTATAAATTTTGGTTTTTCAAATAGCACTAAAGCTACTAATTTTAGTACTCACTCAATAATCAATCCTTGTGGGAGCAATACCCTACTCACTCTTACTTGATATGACTTAGTACACTTGCTAAGAAAAATACCTAAGCATTAGAACTTACTCACCCGGCTACCCAATATAGGCAACCTAGCATGGGCAACCTAGCAGGGGCGACCCAGAATGGGAAAATGACATACGCACGCCACTTAAGCTACACTCAAACATTTAAAACCGATTCAGGTGGACCTATGCACCCAATCCAAAGCTTACTTGCCCGATGCTTATAGCCTCGATGCTACGATCTATTACATCCCCTTCGAGGCTACCCTGCACCTCTGTTGCCATGAACACCAGAGGAAGAAGCAAAGAGATCCTGACATCAGATTTGTCAAGGAGTGACCCAAATAGGATGTTGATTCTCTAATCTGTTCCTTTCCAAAACTATCATCAACTTGCATGTCATGGTCTCGAGGCTGATCCTTAGACTCAACCTTTGGAGTTTTTAGACTCCTCCATTGGCTTGGGGAAGTCTTCCTCATGGAAGTCATTTTCAATATCTGACCATGTTGGGTTGGCACAGTCTAGAGGTTCCACAAAATTGATGCTGAGGGGACTACAATCCTCCTCATCATGAGATGCTCTTCGAGCACACGAATTCTTAGCAAGATTCCCCCACCGAGATTCTCCTTATTCTGAATACGAGTGACTGACCCATCTCTCAAGCTCCTTTCATGACTCGGTCTTAGCCTTAGTTGCTATGGCTTTTTCCTTTACTTTTGGATCTTCAAGATCCATTGATCCGGTGCTCTTGTTCTCCATGGCCTGAATCCTCCTTGACGAGGTCCTTGGCCAAACAAGTGTCAAGTTGAGCTCTTCTTTTTGCTACCTTCTTGCGAAGCAGCATCTTCTTTTGAGTT
This sequence comes from Simmondsia chinensis, assembly GCA_018398585.1. NCBI lineage: Eukaryota > Viridiplantae > Streptophyta > Magnoliopsida > Caryophyllales > Simmondsiaceae > Simmondsia > Simmondsia chinensis. The sequence goes on from JAGTTD010000018.1 coordinate 8,399,102, forward strand.
CGAGTAAGTTTGCAAGAGCTAGCATTTTCTTACTAAAGCTGGGACCAAAATGAACTTGTTGTCATGTTAGTAGTGGTCCTTGGTTGGTATCCACTTCAATCAACTGGTACTTCAGGTGTCTTTTGGGATGCTTAGTCATCATGATCAGTTGAGCCTTAGGGGAAGGATCTTGAGTTGGCTCATAAACAAAAGACTTCTCAAATATCATCTTAACTTCCATGAGAGGATCCAAGGGTGAGATGTAACTTGGGAGGAGCTTGAGTTTATTACCCCTTGTATCTTCCCACAACAATCACGACAAACGTCACAGGAGACTCTCTCCAAATCTTGAGATATTTTCTCATGGTTTGCTAGGCTTGCAGTTCATCCAGAAGAACAATCGATTTCCATAGCTAATTCTTCAGTCACTAATAACAAGATTGCTGATTTGCTATGGAGATTAATCAACAGGTTCCTAAAGACCGAACATTTGCTATGGGATCTTCTAACATGTGTTCATATTAAGGTGTATTAATTGCATTAGATTCTAGCATTTGTTTAGTCAAATAAAAAATGTATTAATGACACCTTAACATATGTCCATTTGACACATGTTAGAAAGACCCTATTAATATTCATCAATAACAATAATTCTTGAGGTGTTTCTAATAAAATTAGAAGTTGAAAATTATACTAATTTTATCATGAATTATTTTTAGTTAAACTAAAAATTCAAAAACCATATTAATTTTAACCAATAATTTAAAAAACTCAATAAATATCACCCTTTTATTTTATTCTTTCCTTTTTAATTTTTCTCTTTCATAGCCGACTTCATTACTCGGAAATAGCCTCTCTTCAAGGCAACCCCTGAAGGGGGAAGACTGCGTACATCTACCCCCAAATTTTGCTTTTGTGAAAGTTCTTGTAAGCACTGAATTTGTTATTATTATTTTATAGCTGGCTTCATGGAAGTTTTTTTTTTTTTTTTAAATCAATTACTAAAGTTTAATTGCATAGAATTGTTTTTCCTAAATGCGATAGGACTCAACCGACCCTTTTCAACATCATTCTAGGGTTTCACAATAGCAATCTTTCCTTTCTCTCTCTCCGGTCACCTCCATCGTTGATCACCGGCGTCCCTTCGCTAAGACACGAGGGATCCTCCGCCACCGCACTCCGGCTCGTTTGCCCGTCTTCCGTAGGGCTGAGGGACCACGGCAGCCATAGGCGTTCGTGTCAGAGGAGTATCCCCGCCGCCACGACCGCCCATAACCCCGAAATTCGCCGAATGAGCCCTAATCGCAAAACCACCGCCCCCATCGGCGTAAACCACCACGCGGGCACCAAACGCTTGGGGTTAGTCTTTTCTTAAACTTCTTTTTTAAGATTGAAGGTCATATCGGCACCTTCAGTCGTTGCCCGAAACGTACCCCCTCCGCCGTCCTGAACAACGCCGTTGGCAGCGGTTTCTAGTTTTGGCAATTCATTAGGGTTCGTTTTAAGCGATACTGGTTTTTCCTTATGCCTTGTTTGATAACTTGGTAAAAGGGTTAAAGAGGGGGAGCGTAAAGAGGGGGAGGATAAGATATTATCCTACCCTTTTTGGATATGTCAAATGAAGAGAAATAAGAATATTATCTTTATTTAACAAAAATAAGGGCAAAATTGTCCATAGTCTTTTAAAAGTTTACTGTATCCCTCTCTACCCCCAATTTGGGTTTTCAGAAAATGGGGGTAAAGGGGTTAATGGAGTTAAGTTACCCCTCTTAAAAAACTGCTAAACGGGGCTTAAGGGTTTACTCCATTATCCTGTGCGGGGTTGCCCTCTTTATCCCCATTAGTATGTTGCCAAATAGGTGGTTCAATGAGTGTCTCATATATTACGAATTGCCGAATTCGAACTCTTTTTTTGGAATTAGACCATAGTACAGATATAAGCAACTGTTATATCTGCTAGTTGTGTATATTTAGCTTGTTAAAAAGGCTGTCGTCAAACCTCCATAAGTTGTGTATATTTAGCATGTTGAAACTGCTCTCATCAAACCTCCGTATTGTCCTTGTATGAGTTGGGTTCTAATCGGTAACTGAAATTTTGTCCTTAGAAATAATATGGAGTCTTTGATTCATTGCTTAGCGCTAGAAAGCAGCAAAAGCTTTTGCTAGCTTTAAGATTATTCCGGAATCCTCACATTTTGCCTTCCTCAATACAACAAGTGAGAGGAGAAAGTTGTCAGTAGTAGCATTGCTATGTGTAAAAATCAGTTCTTCTTGGCTGCCCCTTTTATCTTTCTTTGGGCTCTGGTAGTATACATAACATATCACTTATCCAGCATAGTAAAGCAATTGCTACTACTTTGGTAATCTTTGATGCTTTTGTTGATTTCAGTGAGATCTCTCAATTTTCAAATTATTCTCTGGGCAAAGACAACGAGGAGTTGTTTTTACCCATAAGTCATCTTCCGTTATCACGGAGCCCTCTATCAACGGTTTGCAACTGTCTCGTAAAATTATGTTATGCCCCCATCTTTATGGGATAATCTGTTGGCTGATGTACTTTATGACAAGATTTCATGCTTGTTCTAGTTTTGCAGCTTCTCAGGCATCAAAATCTCAAAAACTTTCACTGGTTTGGACGCTCTCTGGTTCACAATCATCACAAAGAGATCTTAATCAGTTCCGCTATGAGAGATTATTGCCACACCTGCTACCATGGAAAAGAGCAATGTATTGTAGAAGTTCCTTTCCAAGTTCAGCCAACTATAATAATAGTTCCTTGTCGATGATTAGGTATATGATTGTTTTTGTTTTCTCCCTGCCAATGTCATTCGATTTTCATTCTGTGATTTTTTTGATACAATGCCTGAAACAAATCTGGAGTGTTATGTCTTTCAGACGAAGTTTGCTTTCCTCAAGAAAAAGGGATGTGGTCTACACCAGGTCAGGTCACGGATTATCTCTTCGAAGATCCAAAATAGTAAGTCTTGCTGGTTCTAGTTTAAAATGGTCAAAATCCATTGAAAAATGCTCCAAGAAGGCTAATGAGGTTAGTTATGTCATCAGTTCTTCTCACTTTGATTAGTTTACAGAATTTTCCTCCCTTTTTAGGTGTCCTTTGAATTAATTGCAGGCCTTTTTGAACTGTGATATGCTTTCTTGTATCATTTCATTGCTCTAATCTTGACTATGTTGTCACTCGAGCAGGCAGCTACGCGAGCTGTTGCTGCCACTGCCCAATCGAAAAGAGTGAGAGCTGGCACTTCTGATGTTATTTCTGGGGTAGAGGGTAGGAAAAATCTTTCAAGTAAGTGCATTTAGAGTACAAAAATGCACCCCTGTTATTTAATGCTATTAGCTATCCTCGTTTTTCATATTTTCTATTCCTTAACTTTTTAATAACTATGTTGGCAAGAAGATATTTTTCTTTGAGCTTCTTATCCATAATCTAATGTGCTTAGGATTATCATTGTTGTAGTTGAAGTATGATATTTTGTGAAGGGTTTTTTTCCAGGCAATGCAGGAGAGCGAATATTTCGTATTGGGACATCTCGATACATAATGGATTCTTCAAAGCGGGCATTACAGAGGATCCCAGGTTTGTTGCTTCTTCCTTATTCGCGTGCAGCTGTATTGATACTTGCAGAAGCTGAGCATCTTCTACGGGTGTGCATCAGAGGATGGATAGAACACATTAACTAAGTATTGATTGTGTTTACTTCTAATCCCGCTTACAACTGCTGCGTTGAGCAGCAACTTATGAGACCCCTTTTTTGATGTTGAGCAGTCGAGTTCCTTGGGCTTAGTTGTATTTGCCTTTTCTTTGAATCTGAATCCGTGGATTTCTTTCCATTGAAAGTATCGTGGTCAATGAATCAAATAAGATTATAATGTGGCGTAACAACCTACCAAATTATTTCCCGTCTTTTTTTCTTTTTTCCTTCCCTCCCCAAACTGTAGCTTAGTTAAACCTATCAAAGTGCTTGGCAATTCATTGAGAAAGGAGATGGCCAAAATTGAATTTAAAGGGTTAGGCCTGTGAACAAAGCAACGAGAGGTACTTTATGTCTTTTTTTTTTGGGGGGGTGTTCAAAACAAGTTTTTGTTATAAATTTAAAAATATCATTATTAATTCAATTGATTATAATGATTTTATGTAATCTCCGTCCTAGTTTTATAAAAAAGTAAATTATTTATTTTTGAAGTCATCGAACTTTTTGTTTAATTTATGTAAAGTTTCTGATTTCAACTCCATAAAGCTGAAATGCATATTTATTTTGAAATAGTGCGTAATCAAAAAGAAGCACGGGTGAAATCAGAATCCTATTTAGAAGCAGGCTAGTGTATAAATGAGTCTAACAAACCTATACGTGAATTGTTTTATTACCTTTTTCTAGCAATCCAAGTAACAATAATTGTAAAAGAGTCTAACAAGCCCATAAATGAGTTTAACGAGCCAGGTAAATGAGCCCAATGAGCCGACAAAGCTCAATGAGCCAGCTCGCCAAATAATCAAAGCCTAAATGATACTGATACTTAGCCGGTCGCATTTAGTAAACGAGCTGGTTCCATTTAGTGAACAAACCGAGTTGAGCACAGATATGCGGCTTGATTAGATAAATGATACCGATACCGAGCGGGTCTCATTTAGTTAACGAGCCAAGCTGAGTAAGCTGTGGCTTGGCTCGGCTCGGCTCGGCTTATTTGCAGCCCTATATATATTCAAGAAGGGTATAAACTACTAATTAGATGACTATTCATCCAAATTTTGGCAAACAAAAAGCTTAAAAGAAACTCATGCTGTCTTAAAAACCCTTACTATGTGATAAAGGCGACTTGCTATGCTATGTCCATGACACCTACTTTCTTGAGAGTACAGCTGAGTAACTGATACTACTGCAAGCTTCCACAACAGTTAATTTATCTTGTAATATTTATAGTGCTATGGTCCTTTCCATAGGTTTAGGTCATCAAATTTAATGTTCTCTCATCTGGCCGAATGGGCTAGATCTGGGAGTGGTTTTATGCAATCAACTCTCGAGAAATGAATAGTTATGTATGTAAACTTTGAAGTATGGTCTGCATTGAGAATATGTTTCTTAGTAGACATATTTATGTTGCTCAACTTTTTCCTAATTTAGCGGTTTACATTTAATCTGATCATGCACAACTATTGTCTTTTTGCTCCCATTCTGAATCTTCATTTTGCAATTACTTACCTTTTCTTGGTAACTCTTTTCTTTCTCATGCTAATTTGAACTTCCCTGGGGATCCTTAAATAGACAAGGAATCATCTTGTTTAGGTGCTTCGAAGCAAGAAAATGTTGCCAGAATATCTTATGTTCCAAAGAGACTACTAATTGGGAACAACGAGTATGTTATATTTTGTTTCTTTTAGTTTGCTCACGCGCATTAAATTGTTGTTCCACAGCAACATAATTAGCTGTTTATTAAATATACTTTTTGGTAGGTATGTTCGGATTGGCAATGGGAACCAGCTTATTCGAGATCCGAAGAGACGCACTCGCATTCTGGCAAGTGAGAAAATTCGACGGAGTCTACACACAGTCAAAAAACAGTTGGCTAAAAGGCAGAAGTATTGCCAATTCTTTACAAGATTTGGTAGATGTAACAAGGATGAAGGAAAATGTCCATATATTCACGACCCCTCCAAAATTGCTGTTTGCACAAAATTCCTGAACGGTCTATGTGCTGATCAAGACTGCAAATTAACTCATAAGGTTTCCATAGAACACCGTTACGGGGCAAAATATTATCTAATGTTATTGTGTTAGTTACTCTTTAGATATATTCTTTGTTGCTTGCTTTTTTATGCAGGTTATTCCGGAGAGGATGCCAGATTGTTCATTCTTCCTGCAAGGTTAGTTCATGGCCTTTCTCTATTCCTGGACTTTATGCCTAGGGGTGTAAACTGGTCAAGCTGAGCACCAACTCATATAGGTTGAGACTCGACATACCAGCATGTTACTTAGCTTGAACCTCCCTTGCTTGGAGACTTTGAGCCTGAGCTTAGCTTCTTTGGTTGAGTTGAACCTACCTTATGGAGCTTGGAGTCGAACTTGGCTTGCTCAGTTTGAATCGAACTTGGCCAGCAAGTTTGGAGTCAAGTTCAGCTTGTTCAGGCTCATTTAGACTCAAATTGGACTCATTTAGGCATTAGCTTATTGATACTCAAAGTTGGCTTGTTTAGTACATTTGGACTCAGTAGTTTAGCCTGATTTACCTCATTTAGGCTAAGATTGGTGGTTATTGAGACCACGTTCTGATAGGCTTAGGCTTAGGCTTAGGCTTAGCTTGTGTAGCTGAGAGAGCTGGCTCAACCTCGAAGGGAGCCGAGCCTTTTGAACTGAACAATGACCTACTACTTGTAAGGACTCACGGGCTAGATCAGTTCATTCACAACCCCTAGTCGCATGTCAAGAAACTTTGTGACAACTTGGATTTTTGCAGGCTTGTGCTCCAATGAAAACTGCCCTTACAGACATGTTAACGTGAACCCCAAAGCCTCTATATGTGACAGTTTTCTGAGAGGGTATTGTGCTGACGGAAACGAGGTAAAGTTTATAGGCTTGTTAACCCTTATTGCTGAGCGGTTGCTGTTTTGGTTGCTTTATTTTATATGGTCGTATCATTATCTTTATCACTAATTATTGTCTAATATGTATATCCTACTAATGGCTGTTAGATATATGCACCCTTTTGCGTGTTTTTAATTCCTAGTTTACCATTTTCATTTCATATTTCATCACTAATGGTATACTAACTTAAAATCAAAATTTATTGAAAAATGAGGTTAGATGATTTCTTTCTTCTGAGCAGTGGTCTGTCCATGTGTATATATAATCATCATGTACTTAAGGTTATATAGATTACTAGTTTTCAGTTCTTTTCATATTGTGTCAATTTAGTCGTTACACTTAAAATTTTGTTAGTTTAATCCTTGTATAAAACTGAGCCTTCTTTTTACAATTAGCTAATCGTCACTTCTTTTGAAATGTGAAGCACTGTTTTGTTTAGTGACTTAGTATTTTTAAAAAATTTCTTCAGTAACTTAAGTCAGTTTCACCTGCGGATTACTTTGCTACAATTTAAGTCAGTTTCACCCGCGGATTACTTTGCTACAATTTCTATAAGGTTGGGGGTCCTCGGAAACAGTCTCTCGGCAGGGTTACACCCTGAAGGGGTAAAGCTACGTATATCCTACCCTTCTAGACCCCATTTATGCGGGAGCTCGTGCTTGAGCTAGAGTAGTACCAAGATGGGTGACCTCCTGGGAAGTCCTCGTGTTGCACCCCTCAGGCTGGGGGTTCTCGGAAACAGCCTCCCTTCAGGGTATTCTGAAGGGGGAAGGCTGCGTACATCTATCCCCCCAGACCCTGCTTAGGCGGGAGCCTTTGGGGCACTGGGAATGTTGTTTTTATATTTAACACAATTAATATTATATAGACTAAATTAACGTGGTATGCTATAGGCAACTGTAATTAATATAATTGTACGTATATGTCATTGGATATGTTGGGGTCCCATTTTGTAACTTCCCATAGGGCAATTCCCTTCTTTATGAAATGGAAAGAAGAAAACGGCTCCATGGTAAATTTATTACATTCTATTATTTTTAAGCGTGGGGAGAAATGACGGGCAATTGGAAAGGGCAAGTTCTATAATTTCCCTTATAATGAGGTTTTTTGGTAAGTTGACACCTAGTCTGTTCATATTTTCGTATTTTCCAAGCAAGCATCTCATATGATTTCTGATTTCTTAAGAAACCATGTTTGCCCTTCCTAGGCACTTCAGTTTGTAGCTTGAGTGTACAATTGAGTACCTAATACATAGGACAAGATGATTATATGGCTTATATTAAATAAAGCTTTTCAAAGTATTGATTTGTTCAAATTTTGTGAATATAAGGCTTAAAGGTGCTTCTTGTTCCCCAAAATACCCTACATAATCACTGCAATTTGTCATGTGGCATGCATGACACTCCACTTCTACGATGTTATGACTTTCACCGTAATACAATGCTATGAATTGTATTGGATAGTATGAATTGTAGTAAGGTTGTATTAACCGTGGGTCAAAGTGGCGGGAAAAGTGGTTGAGTTGGATATTTTGTAGTTAGATTGCCGCCTCTTTCTTGTGAGGTATAAGCTTGTAAAAGTCATGGAATGAAATAGTAAAGATTTTTCTCTTCTCATCTCAGTTCTATATTCTTCCTCATCCCATACTCTATTCTCCTAGGTTATAATCTAAGATCATAACATACCACCACAAACTGCAATTTGATTCTATGGCTTATGTTATCCCCACTTTTTCCCCATCTCTCGATATCTATTGTTATGACAGTCATGTCTGCATGCTTGCAGTGTCGGAAGAAGCATAGCTACATCTGCCCTGCATACGAGGAAACTGGTAGCTGCCCACAAGGTTCCAAAAAATGCAAACTTTACCATCCCAAGAAAGACAAGGGTAACCAAAGGACGTTCTCGATAGGTAGAAAGAAAGGTCATAATCGTTATTTTAGGATTTACCTCAGAGGCAAATCTGAACCTAAAACGATGACAATGGTGGATGAGAAGCATTCTGCACAGGAGACTGGTGACATGCCGTTTGAAGTGGGGGTTCTTGGTGATTATATCAGTCTTGATGTTGGTCAAGATGAATCCTTGGAAAATGGAGAACAAGAAAATGAGCCGACAACCTTGCTTGAGAATGACCTAGGGAGATCCAAGTTCGATTTTCTTGATCTAGTGATCAAGCCTGTACGCATTTTGGATAAGAACCCGTCTCTGGAATGATCTTCCAAAATGGAAGGATGAAAAGGAAAGGAACTTTCAATCGGGAGAATGCATGGTAAGAACATTGCACATATTAATGGGGACTACTTTTTGAAGGAGATTTTTTGGTGGTTTCTGGGAAAGTGAGTTTAAGAATAGCACTTAAGATCGTGAGATACCGAGTTGATTTTGTGCCGCCTAAGTCTAAAAATTGGACATGATATATGTTCAAAAAGCAGATGCGGCTATTTTCCAATATATTTTTACTTTTAGTCTAATTTGAACTTTCTAAATGTCGTACAAGCAGTTTTAGATCTTTTCCTTGCACATTCTTGGGGTGTGAATGATGAGTTGAGATAAGTATGAATTGGATTTTGCTGATCTCCATTCAAGCCATCGCACAATTTGCGTGAGGAACTCTCAGTTAGGATGATCTCTAGCAACCAATGAGTTTTAATGATCATCTGGTATTTTTTCCTTCTTCTTTCTAGGTTATATTTACAATGTAAGAATTACCATTTTTGCTTCGCATTTTTTTTCATGTTTCTATTTTTTTTATTGAGGTTGGTAATAATGTAATGTTATTGTACATAAATGTCATATAGAAGAAGCTCGAGTATAGGGATAAGTATATCTTTGAGGGCCGTTTCAGTACACACTTGATGCTTTGAAAAATATTTTCCTTTCAAATACATTAGAAAACAGAGAATCTATTTATTATTTTTTGTTGATATATTTGAAGAAAAACATGATTTCTTTTACGTGTTTCTTTCTTTAGTTGGAAAGAAATCTCCTCTGTTATCACAAAGGCTCGAATTGCTAGAAGGGAAGTTTCTTACGAAAAAATGGTTCCTCTGAAAAAAAAAAAATTTCAAAGAAAAAGTTTCTTAGTAATGCTTGTAACTTCCCTGCTAATTACAAAATACATAATACATCCGATCAAAAAAATAAAATAAAATAAATACAAGATACGAAATATGAGATATCTCAACCACTTCAAATGATGTTCAGTTTTCTATTTGCGACTTCAACTTTGAATAGTTTCTGTTTGTGCTTCACTTTGATGATTTACGTATTTGTTTGCTTTTATATTGATGTATTACTTATAGTTAGTTTTTAAATGGACCATCGATTGTGTTTTATTATTTTTTTTTTTTGATAAATATCGGCAAAGCTAAAGAACAAACAAGTAACTTGAAAAGATGAGGCCTAAGCCACCCCATAAACGGAAGCAGGGACAGGAAGAGATCAAATCAAACAAGGAACAAACAGGCACCAAAAACAAAACATCCCAACACAACACAAACAGACAACAAGCACAGGCCTGACAAGACGTGCAAGACCAAGCTTAGACAGGGATCCAAAATAAAAAAGAACCAGACGAGCAGCACATGAAACAGGAGCAGGACTGAAGCCTCAATCACAAACCCATTCACCTAATTTAGCAAGCAAGTCTGCCACTATCGGTGGGTCGAAACCATCAAAGTTAAAACCAACTATTTTCCCCATCTCTATAACCCGCTCCGCTTGCATGATCATCCCATCATACTCCGCTTCTGAGATCTTATCGTACCGATTTCTCCTATTCCGTCTTTTCTTCTTCGCCTCATTCCCCTTTTTCCGCTTGCCTGAGGCCTTGGTCATTTTCGGCATGCTGTTCGGAAGCGACATATCTTTCAGAAATTCTTGAAGCTCCCGCTTTTCATTCTGTTTTTCCTTGTGCTTCAACGCTTTCCTCTCCCTTTTTGTCATCACTCATTTTTGTCTCTCCGTACAGGGCTCTGACTTGCTCAAATCAGAGGGCTCAAAACCTGGAGGAAACATAGGCTCCGAGGACCCAGAATCATCTTCACTGGCAGAGTCTTGAGTTACATTCTCAAGATGCGATAACTGAGCATGAGGCTAAGCTGAACTATTTATGTCACTCTCCACCCACTGGAGCAAAGGAGGCAGATATTGATTTTCTCGCACTCTCTGAGCTGAGATAAGATCACCACGCTGTGAAAACGGAAGGGGAAGAGAAGCATGTGGCCAACTGCATTCCACAGACCATCTATCGACATACTGAGCTTCAATATGGAAGGCAAGCTGACCCCGCGACAGCTTGACTATGTTTACTCCCTCACACACTAGCCTACTAGTGTGACTCTCATGATCCTCAGCTCCCATGTCAGCCATCCTATGAATAGGGAATGTTAAGCCAGTGTGGTATGGCGCGCCAAAGTGGTGCACTGATGTTCCCGGTGTGCATTCATTGACAAAGAGGTATGTTCTCTTGCTAATCTAGCCGACACTGCCAAAGCAACAACACTCACCCGATGTGTGCGTGGTTTGTTTAAGTGGTGTATGTGGTTTGTTTTTTTTAAAAGGGGGGTTGGTTTACTAAAAAGTAACATAGAAATTTGAAATTTATGAAAAATGAGTATTTGGTTTCTGGGTTGGTTTCTAGATAATTTGCATAACTCAAAAAAATGGGAATTTTTGGAAAGGTCTAGTTTTGTTGTTATGTAAGAATTAGCTTTACCTAGAGGGGGCTGGAGATGTTGTAATTTTCAGGAAGTTTTATTTTTTATCGTAACAATCAAATACAAATACATGTTTTCTGAGAAGTTGACACATGAATTGCATTGGGAATACGGTTTCCCATAGAAATTTCATTCTTACATTAACCTAACAAGGTATAAGTGTGCCTCATGTCCAAAAAGTGCACACCTCTATTGTATGCCTCGGTGTTTAGGAGCTCTGTGCCTCAATACGCCCTGTATTTTTGACAACGTTTCCATGAATTTATTTATTAGCCATGGTTTTTGCAATTTGATTTTTAGTATACCCATGATGTTCTGAATGATCTTTTTTACAACTGCACTTGTCTCCTGGTTGATTTTGGGAAACGGAAAAAAGAGCCTTGTGAGGTTCCACGAAGTAGCCATGTGCTTAGCTTATGCAACCCCATGCTTATAGGTAGAGCTGGCAACTGGGTCATCTGCGTTGGGTTTGGGTGCACTCGTTTGGATTTGAGTCATTTCGAGTTTACAATAAACTTGGGTGGAGTTGGTTCAAGCTCGACCCAATCAAGCTCGGGTCACTTTTGGTTTTTATCTATACTCATGTTGGGTTGGGTCAGAGTCAAGTTATTTCGGATTCGGCTCACTTTAATTTAGGTCGTCTTGAGTTCAATCTTAGGTTAGGTTGAATGGGTTTCGGGTCATCATAATTTTATTATTTGTTGCCTTCATGGCATGAACTATTTACAAAGGTTTAAATACTATTTCAAATAATTCATATTTTTACTGTTATATATATTGTATTACAAATATAAGTGTTTAGTAATCTATTATGAAGTTTAGTTCTAGTCCTGAAATGTAATAATTACCATTGTATTTAAAGACTAGGTTAATTTGGGCTTTTAGTTGGGTAGAATTAGAGTTCAAGTCATTTTGGGTCGGGTTGGTACGGGTCAATGGTGAGTCAGGTTGGGTCAAATAGGTTATTAGGTCATTTTCGGGTTAAGCAAAGAACATATCGGGTCATTTTAACCTCGGGTTTAGCTATCAAAGGCAAATTTTCGGTTCAAGTCGGATCATTTTACAGAATTTTCAGGTCAGTTTTTGGGTCGGGTTGGATTTGCCATTTCCACTTACATGAAATAGAATATGAAAGCCCATCATGATGTCGTCTCAGTTGGTGGCATCTCCTATCCATGTGATCATCGTCCAGGGGTCAGGAGTTCGATTTTCGCTGAGGATATACTCATGACTTACCTGCTCATGGGGATTGTAGGCTTTCTCATGGGTCGGGGTTAGCTAGGCAACCCAATCCCTCGTTACCAAAAAAAAAAAAATGGAATATGAAAGCAATATTATTAATCAAGTCCACAAATGGTATTAACTCCAGTGACATATTTAGTAAATGGATGGCTGAGTCTTATTCGGTAAACAACTCCTAATCTTATAAAAACTACCATGATAAACGAATGGCTTATTTGGGATTGCTTATTCTGGAGAAATAAGTTTTTTTTTTTTTTTTTTTTTTTGAGAAAAGCACTTTCTTGAAATCTGGATGGTGTTTGGCAAACATCAAAAAGCGTTTTTTATTAAAAGAAGAAGCTGTTTTTCTACTTATAAGCAGAAGCAGAAATATGGTGCTTCTGATTATAAGCAGAAGTATAATCAAAAGCTTAAATTTTTTAGGACAAAAATACCCCTACTCAAATATTAAAATTACATCGTATCCTATCATCTTTCAAAACCCTAACCTTCTACCCAACCAATTTGGTCTTTTTTGGTAATTTGATCTTAAAAAAAGCACTTTTTTTAAACATTGAATAAACACTAACAATAATAAAATAAGCGCTTCTGATTGGTTGAGACAAACACAAACTGCTTATTCAAAATAACATTTTTCACATAAGTGTTTTTATAGAAAATACTTTTGAAACAAATAGTTTTTTCACAGCAATTCCAAACAGACCTGAAAGGGGAAATTACAGAAGATTTTTCTGACTTTTGCATCAATAACAAAAAACCCCCTCACAAATAAACTACTCACTAAAACCTCTCACTTTTAAAAATTTATCACTTTGCCTCCAAATAATTTTTTTGACCATGCCCTCAAAATAAAATGGTTAAATATTTGATTTTATTTTTAGGTAGGGCTTTTCTATTTTGAAGAAAAATTAGAACTTTTTTCATAATTTAAAAAGGAAAATTTTCTGTATACATAAAAATTATCATTATAATTAACTATAGTAGTGATATTATAACATCAACAAAAAATATTATATTTTATCTTATAATATTTATATAAAAATTTTAAAAATACTTTTTATATTATGAACTTATAATGTCGTTACTATAATTAATTAAAATATTATATTTTTATAAATATAAAAAATCTCCTTAATTCCTTTGTTAAAAATATAAAATTTCTAATTTTTGCCTAATAATATAAAACCCACTTCTAAAAATAAAATTAAACATTTAACTTCCTCACTTTTGAGGGGTAAAATGGTCAAAAATAAGTTGTATGAGAGTTAAGTAATAAATTTTTAAAAATAAGTGCTTTGAATTGTGAGCAGGAGTTTTCTATTTTTGAAACAAAAGACATGGAGGTTTTTCATAATTTATCCTAAATGAAAATATAAATAATTAGATCATGAGAAAAAAAATTCTAGACAGAGTCAAATTATAGATGAGACCGAAATCTATCGAACTGCCCCTATTTCTATGGGAGTAATCTTAATTTTCTCATGGTTTCAGCTTTAAGAATTCCGAAGTCCAAACATGTTTAAGCTCAATCGGAAAGTTGTAATCTAGACTCAAATTCTAACTTGTTAACTAATAAAGTAAAGGATTAATTCTGTAATAATTATATAGCTATACCTAAAAACCTGACGGCAGCCAACGTTAAGAGCAGTAATCTCATCGCCATTGCTGCCTTCTTCGATGAAGTTGGTTGCAGCATCAGAGTGCTACAAGTTTCCACCCTTCCTTGGACTTATAGAATCTCCAGGGGCCTGAACCCACTGCCGTCAACGCTACCATGACATCGTTGTCTTCTCCTCTGCCTACGAAAATGGCGATGGATGAGAAAGAGGAAAATGGCATGTCAGCAAAAAGTTTTAGCGAAATGGCACACTTTACTATACAAGTCTTACGCATGCCATTTGAAATAGCGTGCATAAACCGCACTCCGTTGAATGATGTGCAAAACTTGCACACCTTAACCCCTCTCTTCACTCCCATGCAGTACATCCGTGACCCCTCTCTTATCTCCCATCATTACCACCCTCCACCCTCTTTTTCTGCCTCATATGTAGAGAATCTCTGCAAAATTCCTACACTCCTTCTTCCCTCCGTGTCTTCTTCCACCTCACCTCCTCTTCATCACCTTCCTTCCCTATTCATTAACACTCTCCTCCCATAACCCCCTTTCCTCGCAGCATCCTCTATATATATCACCTCCTTCCATATATTTCACAACTTTCATTTACTTATATACATCTTTAAACTTTTTCTTCTTTCATTCAAGACTTTCACTCTTTCTTTAGTTTTCACTCATATGTAAGTAGTTATAATCATCCTTGCATGAGTTTTGTGTCGAGGGTCGTGACATCTAGCGATATGTAGGACCATTGATATACTTTGACATTGTCGAATTACATTGTCCTGACAGAGTATTGTATTAGTATTGCGTGAAAGTCTTGAATGAAGGAAGAAGATGGTTAAAGATGTATATAAGTAAATGAGTGTTGTGAAATATATGGAAGGAGGAGGTGGGGTATATAGAGGACGATGAGATGGAAGGGAGTTATGGGAGGAGAGTACTGATGAAGAAGTGAGGAAGGTGATGAGGAAGAGGGGGTGAGGTTGAAGAAGTCACGAGAGGGAAGAGGGGGTGCAGAAATTTTGCATGCATATAAGGGAGAAAAAGAGGGTTCACGGGAGGGTGGTGATGATGGGAGTGAAGAGAGGGGTCATGGATGTACTGCATAGGAGTGAAGGGAAAGGTTATATCATGCAAGTTTTGCACGCCATTTCAAATGCCATTCATAGCAGAGTGCGGTTTATGCACGCCATTTCAAATGGCGTGCGTAAGACTTATACTGTAAAGTATGTCATTTCGTTAAAACTTTTTACTAACATGCCATATTCCTTTTTTTTTTTTTTAAATGGTGCCATATTGCTAAATTAGTCCTCAAACATATCCCTATAATTCAACTTTTTTTATATAATATTTCTGTGCACTAACACTTCATTATTACCAACATCAACAACAACAACAGGCCCAGTGCCTCCAAGGACTCCCGCCAAAAGCAGGGTCTGGGGAGGGTAGATGTACGCAGCCTTCCCCCTTCAGGGGGCTACTCTGAAGAGAGGCTATTTCCTAGGACCCCCAGCCTAAGAAGATGGCCTGCATCCATCAACCAAAGACCTGGCACAGGAGCAACAACAAACAGCTTAAGTATGACCACAAAAAAAAAAAAAGGTTAGCAGAGGTAAGGAAAGAGAACGAGAAAGAGAATGAGAAAGGAATAGATATGATAGGGAAAAAGCCTACCCTACTCTAATCGGATCATCTAAAACCCCTATGCTAGCCCTCCATTGGGCCCCATCTAAGGCCATCTCCTCCCGAAGGTTTAGGTGAGTGAGGTCTTGTCGGATCGTCTCAAGCCATCTCTTCTTCGGTCTGCCTCTACCTCTTCTGCCTAATGTTGTAAGAGGCTGTTCACATCTTGTGATTGGAGCTTCGTCCGATCTCGTTCTGACATGTCTGAACCACCTCAACCGTTGCTCCTTTAATTTATCTTCAATGGGAGCTACGCCCAATTTGCCTCTTATGATGTCATTTCTGATCCTATCATTCCTTGTGTGTCCGCACATCCACCTCAGCATTCGCATCTCCGCCACCTTCATCTTCTGAGTGTGCTGTTGTTTCATCGCCCTGCACTCCGCCCCATATGCCATGGCTGGCCGCACCACCCCTCTTATAGTATCTTCCCTTTAGTTTCAAAGGGAATTTCCTATCACAAAGTACCGCAAAGGCCATCCTCCACTTTTGCCAACCCGCTTTGATCCTGTAGCTAACATCCTCGTCCACTTCGCCGTTGTGCTGTATCATGGACCCTAAGTACTTGAATCTCTCCTTCTTCGAAATGGCCTCGTGTTCAATCTTGACTTCTTCCCGGCTAGGCGTGGTAGAGGGATCGAATTTGAGTTCCATGTGCTCGGTCTTGGCTCTGCTTAGTCGCAAACCCTTCGACTCTAGAACTCCTCTCCACAGTTCCAGTTTCTCATTTATCTCTTCCCGCGACTCCCCCACTAGCACTATGTCATCTGCAAAAAGAATGCACCAAGGTACGCCTCCTTGGATGTGCCTAGTGAGCTCATCCATAACCAAAATGAGCAGATAGGGGCTTAAGGCAGACCCTTGGTGAACCCCTACTGTTATCAGGAAAGCGTCTGACTCCCCATCTACTGTACGCACCATAGTCTGTGCCTCCTCATACATGTCTTTGATGGCTCGGATGTATGGTACGGGAATGCCTTTCCTGTCCAGAACTCTCCAAAGGACTTTCCTTGGCACTCTGTCATATGCCTTCTCTAAATCAATGAAAACCATATGAAGGTCCTTTTGTCTCTCCCTATAGTGTTCTATCGTGCGCCTTAGGATGTGGATGGCTTCTATTGTTGATCTCCCGGGCATAAATCCTAACTGGTTCTCGGACACCTCAGTCAAATGCCTTAACCTCCTCTCTATGACCCGTTCCCACAACTTCAGAGCGTGGCACATTAGTTTGATACCCCGATAGTTGGCGCAACTCTGAATGTCGCCTTTGTTCTTATATATCGGTATCAATATGCTCTTCCTCCATTCCTCATGCATCTTGTCCCCCTGGAGGATTTGATTAAATAATTTAGTCAGCCAAATGGGGCCCTTTTGTCCAAGACACTTCCATGCTTCTACTGGGATGCCATCTGGGCCAACTGCTTTACCCCTTCCCATGGATCTCTGGGCTTCCTTGACTTCGTCGAGGCTAATTTGCCTACATTCGCAGTGGTTTTGATGCACCTCAGATGTTTGAAGATCACCTAAGGATATCTCGGTCCCTCCTTGTTCGTTGAACAGCTCTTGGAAGTACCTTTTCCACCTAGCCTTGATTAGATGCCTGTCCATGAGTACCTGTCCATCTTCCCCTCTTATGCATCGCACTCTGTCCAGGTCTCTGGTCTTCCTTTCTCTCGCTTTGGTGATTCTATATAAGTCCCTCGCGCCCTCCTTGGTCTCCATCCTTTTGTAGAAGTCCTCATAAGCTCTTAATTGTGCTTCTCTGACTGCTCGCTTTGCTTCTCTCCTAGCTTGAATATACCGCTATTATTTATCCTCATCCCTGCTATGGTCCCATTCTCTGAAACAGACTCGTTTCGCCTTAATCTTCTCTTGGACCTCGTAACCCCACCACCAGGATTTGCCCTTCCCTTGGACGTGCCAAGGACTTCCCGTGCCAGTCCTCTCATCTTTTGGGCCATATGGTTCCACAATTGGTTTGTGTCTCCTTCAAAGTCCTCCCTGATTTCGGACTCCACTTTTTCCTTGTAAACCTTGTACTTCTCCCCCTTGAGCTCCCTCTAACAAGTATGCGTATGCGCAGGTTTGCAGATTCTTTTGGCCCTCCCCTTGGCCTTTATATCCGCCCACAGCACCCTATGTTGCGTAGACAGGTCTTCGCTTGGGGTAGTCTTGCAATCCCTGCAGTCTCTTTGCGCCCTTCTCTTTAGTAGTATGTAGTCAATCTGTGTTCTTGTCCTGCCGCTTTTGTACGTGACAATGTGCTGCTTGCGCTTTCTGAAGAAGGTGTTGGCCACCGTTAGGTCGTAAGTAACTGTGAAGTCTAACAGGGCTTTGCCCTCTGCATTCCTGGTTCCAAAACCGAATCCTCCGTGATGAGGAGCATAACCATCCTCCGTCACACCAACGTGTCCGTTGAAGTCCCCGCCAATCATTACTTGCTCGGTTGGGGGTATGCCCTGCATCGTTGTGTCTAAGTCCTCCCAGAAAGTAGCCTTCTCATGCTCCGACAATCCAGTTTGAGGTGCGTAGGCATTGATGACATTCAATACTTCACCATCTAGGACCATTTTGATACTTATGATCCTATCGCCAGCTTTTGATACTCCGACTACTTTATCCTTGAGGCTGCTTTCCACAATGATCCCCACTCTATTCTTGCCTCTAGCCTTGCCCACATACCAAAGCTTATGCCCGAGCACCTCCCTAGCTTTCGTGCCAACCCATTTAGTCTCTTGCGGACAAAGGACGTTGATGTTTCTCCTCATCATCATATGGGCCACCTCAAAACTCTTCTTCGTTAATGTCCTGACATTTAGTGAACCTAATCTCAAGTTCTCTATCCCCTTTTGTCTCGTCCTCCTCCTCCCCACCCCTTTTGTAGATGGCCTCAAAGTTTGAGTTCCATAGCTGTTCACGTTCATCAACTAGCTGTCCTAATGCGGGTAAGTGAAAAACATAGACAAGAAGCAGAATAAGTATATACACTCACGAATATCACCCATAGTCAATAAGACACACACAATTCACGATACTGAAATGAGACAGAACCATGCAACCAAAGAAAAATACACAACAATGGTAGTTCAACACTACCTTGTTGAAATAAAGGTTAGATCAAACCTGGGGCCGGTGCGTTGTTGGAACTCTGACCCGGCTAAACTTACCTGGACCCCCTCGTGCTTGTCGGCTACGGGCTGCCGGCTTAGGCTTGTTGGCGGCAGTGATGGTTGAGGAGGGGCTAGTGGTGGTGGTGGGGGCAGGAGAGGTTGGTGTGGTGTGTGTGTGTGTGTGTGAGTGATGTTGTTGATGGGGCGTCACGTGGTACGGTGGTGGTGGTGTCGGTGTCAGAGCGGGTGTGTAGTCGGGGAGGTGGTGCCGGGTAATTGGGGCGAGGTGGTGGTGAGGAGCGAGAATCGGTGGGTCTAAGTGGTGGGTGGGTCGGGCGAGGACAGGGTTGGGGTTTGGGTGAGGCCGGTCCTGGGTTGGGGTGGGTGAGGCGAGGCAGTGGTGGGGTGCGAGGTCAGAGGGCCGTGGTGGTGGGTGGTTGCGTGGGGCTAGGTTGTGGTTAGGCTCAAATGTCAGGGTGGGCGTGGTGAGGTGGGTGTGGTGGTGAGGTGTCAGTGGTGTATGGGTGTGTGTGGTGAGCAGCGGCGCTTGCCCGGCAGTGGGTCATTGCCGTCAAGGTGGCGTCGCTAGGAGCTGGAGGTGAGTCGGCGAGGTGGCCGACGGTGGGGCGGTGGGGAGGCGGGGTGGTGAAAGCGAACTACCGGGGGGGGGTTGTCAGTAAACGTTACAATTGCAGAGGAGAGAGAAGAGATATTACCAACATCAAAAATGAAATAGAAAGAGAGACATGAAAAAGTGAGAAGCAAAAATGATATTTCTTACATTATAAATAAAACCTAGAAAGAAGTAAACAAAAAAAAAAAAAAAAAAATACATGATAATTATTAGAACTCATTCGTGGTTGAAGATGATCCTAACTAGAGTTCCTCACCCAAAATGTGGGCTAGCTTGAACGGAGATTAGCAAAATCCAACTCGTACTTATCTTGACTCACCATCCTACCCAAGAATGTGTCCAAAAAAAGATCCTTGGGTGCTTGTATTACATTTAGAAAGTTCAAATTAGACTAAAACATAATTTTATTGGAAAATAGTCACGTTTGCTTTTTGAACACATATAATGTCTAAGTTTTGGGCTTGGGAAACGGATTCAACTCAATATCACACAAGATCATCTTGGGTGCTACTCTTAAGCTCACTTTCCCAAAAACCACCAAGAAATCTCCTTCAAAAAGTAGTCCCCATATGTCTGTGCAATGTTTTTACCATGTATTCTCCCGATCAAAATTCCCTTTCCTTTTCATCCTTTCATTCCAGAGGATCATTATGAAGACAAGTTCTTATCCATAATGTGCACAGGCTCGATTACTAGATTAAGAAAATTGAACTTGGAAATCACCAGGACATTCTTAATCAAGGTTGTTAGCTCATTTTCTTGTTCTCCATTTTCCATGGATTCATCTTGACCAACATCAAGGCTGATATAATCATCAAGACCTCCCTCTTCAAACGGCATGTCACCACTCTTCTATGCAGAATGCTTCTTGTCTGATAATTGTTGTTGTTTCATGTTCGGATTTGCATATGATGTAAAACCCAGAATAACAATCATGATCATTCTTTTTATCTTTAGAGAACTTCTTTTGATTGTGTCTTTTTTGGGATTGTAAATTTTGCATTTTTTGGAGCCTTGTGGACAACTACCAGTTGCATTGTATGCAGGGTAGATGTAGCTATGCTCCTTCTGGCATTGCAAGCGTGCGGACATGAATGCTCTACAACAATAAATATAAACAGATTTGGGGAAAAGGTGGGGTTACCATAGGCCAAGAATCAAATTGCACTTTGTGGTTGTATTATGGTGAAAGTCATAACATCATAAAAATGGACAGTCGTGCATGTCACATGACAAATTGCAGTGATCACGTAGGGATTTTAGGAAACAAGAAGCACCCTTTAAGCCTTATATTCACAAATTTTGAAAAAAAAAGACACAGTTTTGAATTTTAATATCCCGTCATAAATT
The DNA here is from genome assembly GCA_018398585.1 of Simmondsia chinensis. NCBI lineage: Eukaryota > Viridiplantae > Streptophyta > Magnoliopsida > Caryophyllales > Simmondsiaceae > Simmondsia > Simmondsia chinensis. The sequence continues at coordinate 8,420,035 of JAGTTD010000018.1, forward strand.
TTGAGATGTAAACACATTTGTATTCATTTTCTCATAAATAAAAGGGAATTTATCACCTACCTAGCTGTTGGAATTTTGGGGTAGTATGTTTCAATTTATCATGTGAAAGACCCCAATTCCACATAGAAAATCTAGAGGAGGGAATCCTAGTTTATATACCTTTTGTTATTATACTTGGTAAAGTCTTGTGGGGGCTTAGAGTGGCATGGTGTACCACACATGCGAGCACGCCTGCCTCGTCGATCAGCACGTCGCGGTACGATGTGAACCTTTTTTAACCCAAACTTTTATTTTTACAGCCATTGTTTTTGTTTAAATTAAGATGAGTTCTTGTTTTTGGGTTGTGCTTCAAGATTATGGCTCAAGCTATCTCTGTTAACCTCAAGGGGGCTACCTCAAAGTGCTGTTGTGTGTCCAGTCTTGAGGCTTTAGGCTACAAGCTAGAACTCAAGCACACATTTTAACTGCGTCAATTCCCGCTCTTTCCATAACTATTTTTATCCATTATTGAAGCCAGATTTTTAAGCTCTCCCATATCCGTCACTTTCCTTGTTTGAGGCGAATTCTTAGCCATGATTCTTTCCTTAACCTACAAGGATTTTACTCTATAAATACCATCTCTTAGAGTTTTGTTAAACATATGATTTTCACATAAATTAATTCTACTTCTTCACGGTGTTCTTTTTCCCACAAATAATTTTCTCCTTAATTGTTGAGCAAATTGGAGCATACTCCAACCCATCTCTTAGGAATACACTGCTGAGGTGGGTGCCGTGTTAGCTATGGGGGTTGGAGTGACGTTTATCCCATTTTACTTTTGTGGGGGCATAAACGACTTAGGAAAGTTGATTTTCCACGGTGTGGCAATTTCTTTAGTTAATTATTTCCCTTATGTCATTTTGTGTAACATCATTTCTGTCATTGAATTGTAACCCTCGAGTTCAATTAATTGTAATAAGAGTTATATTTTGATCGTTCATTCCACTATTTCTCCAACAATCTAGGTCGACTAATATAATGAGTAATCATAATATTATTCATGCGGGCTTTATTATGTTAGACATGTCTAAAATTGAGCCCTCTGATGGGAAAAACTACAAGATGTGGGATGATAAGATGGAATTTTTCCTAGGCCAAATTGAGGTTCATTGTATCATGTTCAATGATAGAGCCCCATCGAGGTCCAATAAGGATTTTTAGAAAGACAATAGTACTTGTAGGGGAATGCTTCTCCAATACATGAAGGTGTCTCTTTATCAAATGAAAACCGCTAAAGAGATATAGGAAGTGTTGCTAAACAAGTATGGCTCAGATGATAGTGTGGATGAAAAGTATGTCTTTAGTAGGTGGTTAGCTTTCACCATGGTTGATGAAAGACCTATTCTTGAACAAATCCACGAATACGAAAATTTGTGCACTAATATACTGAATGACGGCATGAAGTTTCGTGAATCATTTCAAGCTAATTGCCCAATTGAGAAACTACCTTCCTCTTGGGAGAATTATAAGGCATCACCAAAAAAAAAAAAAAAAAAAAAGAAGGACATGATTTTACATGAACTGATCTTAACTTGGAAGATTAGAACTGCAAACAAGCCCAAGGGAATTCCTTTGAGAACTCCTTGGCAGCTAAGCGTGTGGAATTGAGAAATTCAGGAAAGAAAGGGAAGTTCAAGAAACCTTGGAATAAGAGATACCCTGATGCTCGAGAGGAAGGCTCTAGTAGCAAGCAAGGCCAATCTTGATGAAAAAGGCCAACAGACAATGCTGGTGATGGCCATAAGAGGAACAAAGGAACATGCTGGACTTGTGGCAAGAGTGGCCACACCTCGAGGAACTGTAGGAAGGGATTCGGACATGGAAAGCACATAGAACATAGGCCCCAGGCTAATCTCACCGAGGAAGGAGGCATGTTTGTTGCCATGATCTCCGAGATGAATATGGTTTAGAACACTATTCAGTGGGTTGTAGATACCAGTGCCATGAGGCGCATTTGTATCAATAAGGATCTGTTCCATGAATATGAGAAAGTCATTGATGGGGAAAGGTATACATGGGCAATTCCAGTTTAGTCCCTGTCCACGGCATGGGAAAGGTGCTTCTAAAACTCAACTCTGGAGAAACTATGTGTTTGCTAAATATGTTGCATGTTCTTGATCTGCGAAGGAATTTAATTTTTGGTGCGTTATTGAACAAAAGCTAGCTCTAAGTTAACCTTTGAATCTGGCAAGTTAATCCTCACTAAAAATACCAACTTTGTTGGGAAAGGGTTCTGTAGTGGTGGTCTTTTTGTACTTGATGTTTTCAATGACATGAATAAAATTGGCTCTAGTTCTGCTTATATTGTTGAATCCTTAGATTTGTGGAATGCTAGGCTTGGACATATAAATTATAATTCAGTTAAGAAACTTAAGCAAATGAGTTTACTTCCTGATTGTGATCTAACCGAACATGGGGGCGGATGGCGGGTAGGCTTTGCAGGTGGTCAGGCTTGGCGAGCAGGAAGGCATGGTTGGAGGAGATTGATGTTTATTAGGATATTTTTAGTTATTAGATCAAGAGATAATTATGAGTTATTCTGTATCTATCTTTTATCTTTAAGTCTTTTACTCTTGCTGAATTAGCTCCTCTATTTAACCAAGAGGAAGTCGAGGGTTTAGCTCAATTCAATTCTTAATATTTTCATACTTTTATGTGTTTTATCCTAATTCTCGGATTTCCATTTGTCTTTACTTGTTTTAGCATTAAAAATTTAAAGGAAGCCCATTGAACCTTCATGTTTCCTCTAATTTTTGTATTCGTGCTGCATCAGTTGATACTAGAGCTTAGAACGATTTCTAAAATGGCCTATGGGCGATAGAGGTACGCTGCCGTCGGAGTCGTATACGCGTGTGATTTTCAATGTTAGTACGATTGGAGAGTTGAGGATTTGAATCCGGTGAATTGAGATATGCTAGATGCAACTGGGAGCAAATCCCAATCAAGCACTTGTGGCTCAGCCTTAAAACCCATTGGTAAGGGGTGGCGAGGAAGACACAAACGAAAGGTTCCACAACCCATTCTCGGAAGTTAAAATTCATGATTGGCACGTGAGGAGAAATCAGCCAAATACCGGAGGCACCGATTATGTTGATGATCGGAGGCAAGAATCCGGGCTTCGTATCGAAATTTCGGAGTTTAATGGTGGACGACGCCCAAAAGAGTTCTGGGACTGGCTTGCTGTAGTGGAGGATGTGCTCGAGTTCAAGGAGATTCCAGAGCACAAACAGGCGCCATTGGTTGCTACCTGGTTGAGGAGTAAGTGCCGCTGCATGATGATAGCAGCTGAAACATACCCGGCTTAGGTAGGGTAAGTGAAGATAGAGACGTGGGAGAAAATGAAGAGGCAGATGAGGAGCGCATTCCTTCCCCACAACCATGCTAAGGTGATGTATCAATATCTGTATTTTTGTGTTAAAGTTTTGGACCGTGGAGGAATACACTACAAAATTTTACTCTCTTGTCGCAAGAATGACTTGGCAGAATCAGAGGAGCAATTGGCAGATAGGTACGTTGACGGATTGATACAAAAAGTGTTGAACATGTAAAACATCTTTTTGGTCTCAAAGGCAAGTTAGAGGGCTATGAACGTTGAGAAACAACAAAGGCGACATTAGGCTGGTGGAACTTGGGGCACCCAGAATAGTAGGCGTGACAAGACACAAGTACCTTCTAACCTAGGCGTGCAAATGAAACTGTTAGTCTCCAACACAGGTAAACCGGTTAACAAAGACTTGGCGGGTAGCTCAAGAACTCGTTGTTTCAAGTGTGGAGAGACGGGACACCATACTGCTGAATGTCGGAAGAGTGACAAACCGGGCAAGGGTTTGTTTATCGAGGGGCTTCATGCTGAAGATGGTGTGGTGATTCAGGAGGAGGTGCAAGATGAGTTGGGGCCAGTACAGGAGGACGCCACTGTTGGTGACGAGGGCCACCTACTTGTGATTAGGCTAGTCTGCTTCGATCCTAAAGATGCAGAGGGAGACGGTTGATTATGTAATAATATCTTTTAGACAACCTGTACCATTGGCGGGAGAGTACGCCGCTCGGTGACTGATTTGGGGAGCTATGAGAATGTTATTTACGAGGAGGCCGTCTAGAAGATGGGACTAAATACAGAAGCGCACCCAAATCCCTACAAGCTATCTTGGCTCAAGAAAGGAAACCAGGTAATTTTCTCAAAATTATGTCTGGTCAATTTCTCGATTGAGTTGAAATATTGGGATGGGATATGGTGTGACGGAGTCACAACGGATACATGCCACCTATTGTTGGGGCATCCATGGCAATTTAATAGAAGAGCCTTACTTGATGGGAGGAAGAATACATATAGTTTTCTCTTTAAGGGAACAAAAATCATCTTGTTACTCTAAAAGAAGGAACACGAGCACTAGTAGCTGAGAACCCTAATTTACAAGGCAGGGCTATATTCACCAAGGAGGTTGGCGAGAATAGGGTTGTCTTTGTGATGATTGGGAAGGAGAGCAAGGCAGAGTATGGGGAGATATCGAGTGAAGTTGAAGACATGTTGAAGAAGTTCGCTGACGTATTTTCGAAAGAGTTACCGGATACATTGCTGCCTTTGAGGGACATCAAACACCGAATTGATCTAATGCCAAGAGCTGCCTTATTGAATAGACCGCATTACTCGATGAGTCCCATAGAGAATGAGAAGTTGAGGCGCCAAGTGGAGGAATTATTCGCCTGAGGTTTTATCCGAGAGAGTTTGAGTCTTTGCGCGGTTCCTGCTCTGTTGACCCTAAAGAAGGGCGGTAGTTGGCAGATGTAAATAGATAGCCGAGCCATCAAAAAGATCACGGTATTTACCGATTTCCTATTCTAAGGTTGGATGACTTACTTGATCAACTACGTAATTCGAAGGTATTTAGCCCTTATACATTAATAAATTTGAAATTACAAAATTTAAAACAAATTATTAAAAAGTTCGGAAAATTTTGAAAAAATATGATAATATTTTTTAACTTTGATAAAATTAAATTAATAAATTTAAAATTTAAAAAAACCTATTAAATTAAAAATTAGGGATTTTTTTATACAGAAGATAGGAATTTATGTTTTTATAAGAACTGTAGGAGTTCTTTATTTCTAAGAAAAAGATAAGAGGATTTTTTTGATATTTACACAAAATAATTATTTTAATTAATTATAGTAAAAATATTATAAACTTAGAAAATAATAAAATTTTAAAATTTTCTATAAAAATTAGTATAAGTTAAAATATAATAATTTAAAAAACAAATTCTAAAATTAGTTAAAAACTTAAAAGTACAAAAATATACCAAATTAAAAATTTGAAAATAAATACTGAAAAAATAATTTTTTAAAAATATTGAAAAATAAAATTTAAAAATATTATTATATTTTTTCAAGCTTTTTTCAAAAAATATTTTTCCATAATTTGTTTTAATTTTTTTTAATTTCATACCTTTTCTTAATTTTAATTTTATTAAAATGTCTAAGGGGTGTGTTATGTTTAGTAATATGAGTTGTGCGTAATAACAAAGTTCAGGGGGACTATTTTAGAAAATTAAAAGTGTAGGAGTGCGTTGTGTTTAATTACAAAGTTCAGGAGGCTATTACGAAATTAAAAGTGCAGGGGGTGTGTTGTGTTTAACTGCAAAATGAAAGGGGTTATTTTTAAAATTAAAAGTACATGGAGTATTGTAATTAATCATAAAGTTTAGGAGGTCTTATTATATTTTGTCCAATGAATTATAAAAAAAAGATACTACCTATATCTATTCTATTCTATATATTTAACGCTAAGTTTGCTCCTCTCTGAACAAAGAAGTACCCACATCTGGCAATATTAGCAATACGTGGAAAAACCTGTCGTTTTGATAATCCTCATCACAAGCGAATGCTCGACACGTGCGTGCCTCAACGCGTGCCTCGACATGATAATCCTCATCACATGTTAACGTTTGGACACTGGTTAAAAAATTCCTTTAAATATTTAAATTATTTATATATAAATAATTATTAAATTATGTTTGATGCATTTTTTTTTTGTTTTATGTGTCACATCAGTATAATTTAACAAAATACTCATGGAGGTATGAGGATAATATTTGAAATAGAAGTCGAGAAAGTTTAGGATAGCACAAAATTATTTTAGAATTGTTTATATTTTAATATTCTAATATTTTTAAAAATAATAAAAAGGACATGACCTTTTTGAATTTACAAAAAAAACCCTTAAGTTTTTGTAGTATTAATAAAAAGGCTCCTCTCTAGCTCGATGATGTCACTTTACATCGATAAAATTGACGTGCGAATTCCTTTATATTAATGCTATGGCAAAAGGGCAAAAGGACAAAAGTACTATGAAATAACTATATTCTTAAACAAATTAAGCGAAACAGATAGTTTCTACATGATACGATATCTTGAATTTCATGCATATAAAGTAAAAATAAGGATATTGAATGGTACATTTGTGATTTCACTGTATCATTAATAAAAAAATAGTTGTCACGCCAACTTGGCCAACGAAAAATGGCGTCATCATGTTGGAGAGGAGCTTTTTATTATTATGACAAAAATTTAGGGGTCCTTTTTATTAATTAAAAAAAGGGCATAGTCCTTTTTATTATTTTAAAAAATATTATGGTGCTAAAATATAAATAAACCCATATTTAAAATTTTAGGGCACCTATCTATCTATATACATATAGAGAAGTTGTCCCCCCTCTAAAAACCCTTCCCACCCTAAATACTAAACTTTGAGATTTTTCTTTTTCTTTAATTACCTTTATCACCTAATCCCTTTTTCTTTTTTCTTAATTTTTTTTCAATCCTAATTTTTACATATTTATTATTTTGTTTTTTTCCTTTTTTCTTATTTTGATTTGTTGGTATTTATTTGTAGATTAAACAACAATTAATCTAAAAATAGCACAACTATATCTCAACGTATCAAAAGAATGACAATGGGACGGGTATGATTATCTATACTCGAGTGCGGCGGGTATGGAGCGGGCCAGGTCGGGTCCCCACTTATACCCATACCATACCATGCGCCACACTGAACTACTAATTCAGTATCTTTCAAAATCAAATTTTTAGAGCTTCATTATTTTTGTATACAAAAGTTGTACAAAACGATTATCTATACCCGCTGATATTAGTTATTTAATATTATTTTTAAAAACAAATTACTTTTTTATAACATGTACAAAATGATAATCTATACTCACTCATATTAGTTATTTAATGCTGTTTTTAGAAAAGTTATAGTTGGGTTCTTTTGATAAAAATCTTAGGGCACTATGCCAAACATATATTCGTGCATAAAACGGTAATTTTTTTATTTAAGACTTTTCTTATATAATCCAAGAACAGGGCGGGGGTTAGACCTCCGACAACAAAAAAAAAAAAAAAATTTAAAGAGTTTTCGTATTTAGTCTACGAAGTGTGACATTTCGCATGCCTGCATGCCTACTGCAAGAAATAATTTATTTTAACCCGGTGAGGCATATGAATTTTGACCTGGGTTTATAAGATCGACGCATTATACAACAAAACTAAGGTACGAAAAAACTTAATTCATTAAAGTTCCAAAAATTAAAAAGGAAAACATATTTTCAATTTAAGATTTTTTGTATTTAACCTATAAAAAGGGTTCTAAAAAAAACAAAAGCCCCCCAAGAACCACATATAATAAAGAAAATATTAAGCCAATATATTATTATTTTTATACTTCTCTTATGTAATCCGGGAATAGGGTACCGGTTAAACTTCCAACAATTTCGAATTAGGACTTTTTGTATTTAGTCCAAAAAAAAAAAAAAAAAAAGTAAACCTCCCATAACCCCAAAAAAAAAAAATTTTCTTAATTTAAGGCTTTCTGTATTTAATCCGTAAAAAAAATTAATCCATAAAAGAAAAAAGAACAAATAAAGTCCCTGTTAAAAACTTCAAATGGAAAATATTGTTTGTCTTATTTTTTACTGAAAACTTTTACAGTTACTACTATGAGAATTATGTAAATTGAACAATATTATGGATGGCTGATCAAATAAGATGTTAATTCGATGCAAAAAATAACGGATATAAAATACAGTGATTAATAAATACCATCCGTGCATCGCACGGGAACGAACCTAGTCAGATATATTACTAGGGTGCTTGAACCAATTGTTCTAAATTCTTTATATAACTTTGTATGGCTTCATAAAATTTAAAGTTAGAGGATTAAATTAATTTTTGTCAATAATTGGGTGATGTTCTTGAGATAATTAAAAAAATTAAGAGAGTCACATTAATATGGGATCTTCTAACATGTGCCTATGTTAAGGTGTATTAATTGCACCATATTCTAACATTTGATTAGTCAAATAAAAATGTCTTAATGGCACCTTAGCATATGCCCATTTGGCACATGTTAGAAAAACCCTATTAATATTCATCAATAACAATACTTCTTGATGTGTTTCTAATAAAATTAGAAGTTAAAAATTATAGTAATTTTATCATGAATTATTTTTAGTTAAATTAAAAACGAGTGTTATTCCGTACGATGTGCGGATGCATTTGTATTTTAAATAATTAATTTTCTATAAAATATTAGTGTGTAAAATAACAATTCGTATGGATCTTGAATTTCATGATTTTCACACATTAAGGATTAAGAATATACCTTAATTAAGAGTAATCCTTGATTAACCGCTCAGTATGCACAACAAAGAAATCTAATTTTCGTCTTAAGTACTTCCTTTAATGTACGATATATAATAGAGTATTGTACATTTAATTATCTTTCATGTTTATGTGTTTATATATTGTGGTAGAAAGAGAACCAAACTCTTATTTATAGAGGGGAATGGGTGTCTTTCATCCTAACACCAAGGATCATGTTCTTACGTTAATAGTCATGTCGTTTCATTAAAAGACATGCCTCTTTACTAAAATATATATCAAAGAGACATACATATTTATTAAAAGCCATGTTCTTTCATAAAAGTATATGTCTTTTCTTTAATATACATAACCTTTCATTTAGGGCTTGAGGGCTTTTAAGAGATGGGAGACTTGATGGAGCTTCACAATTGGAGCATTTAGGATTTGAGAGATTTTAAGAAGAGAGAGATTTTACAATAATATATAAAAAGAGATTCATTTATTTATTTTTGTATCTCAAAGTAACGAAAGCAAAGTTTGAAACATATGCTTCATAATTTTTGAATGCAATTGTGTTTTAGATTAAAAAATAGATTTTAAATGAAAAAATACATACAGTAATAATATGTTGGGATAATAAATAAAAATATTACCTCAATGGCGTGGAAATGAACAAATACCGATGAAGTAGAGCCGAGCGAGGCACGGATCACACTTTCTTTAAGACGGTTTCCACGCTCCTACGGGTAAGACCGATACAGTAGGTGAACAGCGCGTCGTCTCCAGGATATAACGCTCGACAATCGCTAACACTCTTAGACCCTACACTGATCTAAGAGGCCAAAACTATACTACCAAACACTCTTAACCCAAATTTGTCAAAATGGAAATAGAATAGTAAGATGAAGAATAAGATTAGAAGACCTTTTTTTTATGTACATATAGTACAATACATCAACCCTCTATTTATAGGGTGAGTCAAGAGTACCAAAATAAAATCCATCAAAATTAAAGATATTATATAATCAAATTAATTCAATACCCGTTGAGCCAACGTTCAATTTCTTCAATGCATAGTGACGTTTGGCCAAGAGAATTAATATGTCATTAACACAATTTAATGCAGCAAATCTTTTACTTTTTGTTGTTTTTTTTAAATTATTTTTTATTATTTTAATAAAACCAATGAATTTTTATTAAAAACCAACAATTCCCCACCTTTTAATAAAAATTTGAGTTAAGCAGAACTTTCATACATCATAAGGGTGGCCTTGCCTTGAAACCCTTACTAGTGTTTTGACAATTCTCGTACTAGATTTAAAGTGGACTTAGCTTTGAAACTTTAGCTTCTTGAAGACACGTAGAACGTATCACACATACGAAAGCCCAAAGTGTACATCAGTTTTGGAAGTTCGCACATTACGGTCCTGTTCATTCCTGGATTTCATGAGCGCTCTAGAGAACTTGCCCGAGTTCTCATAAGAGGCGGCCTTGACCTCTACACTCATATAGGTGAGTCCGTCAAGGATGTGCTCATGGCCACACATCCCACCCGTATGGGCTACAGGCTACATTAAGAGCTGAATTAGCTCAACCTCAATTACGGCCATAAGTAAGCATGCTTGACACCATAGGGATGGGCTATCAATTACTGTCAAATACAAAGCATGCTACCCCAGTTACTCTATGATTCGTTTGTCCCTTTTCAGGGTATCCTCATGAGCAACTTATTCTTCTTTGGGCTTCAGTCCCATCCCCCTCGATGTCATTTAGATCTTATCTCTAGCTAGAGCTTTTGTTAACGGGTCAACAATATTATCGTGTGACCTCACATGAACAATATTCACGGCGCCATTAGTAAGATATTCTCTTACTATACTATGTTTTCTTCTCACAAACCTGGATTTTCCACTATAGTAGTTATTATGCACACGTCCAATCGCCGCAGTGCTATCACAATGCAACAATATAGGTGGCACTGGTTTCTCCCACATAGGGATATCATACAAAAAGTTTCTCAACCAGTTTGCCTCATCACATGCTATGGATAGAGCAATAAGCTCTGCCTCCATTGTGGATTTTGCTATAATTATTTGCTTCTTTGATTTCCAACATATTGCACCACCACCTAAGGTGAACACATACCCACTAGTAGACATAGCGTCTCCAGTGTGAGAATTGTAATCTGCATCACAAAAACCTTCAACAACAGCTGGAAATCTGTTATAACATAAAGCATAATTCACAGTCCTTCTTAGATATCTCATTAGACAATTAATAGCAGTCCAATGATGGAAAGATGGTTTATGTGTGAACCTGCTCAAAACACCAACTGCATAAGTAATATCAGGACGTGACGTATCAGCAGCATATCTGAGACTACCAATAATTTTAGCATATTTACTTTGATTAATGACATCCTTATTCTTTTCAGTGGGAACTAGGTTAACATTTGGATCTAACGGCGTGCTAGCAGGCATACAATCATAGCATTTGAATTTTCTCAGGATCTTTTCTACATAATGAGATTGATCAAGTAAAATGTCATTGCTAAATCTATTTTATTTCACACCAAGGATAACGTTAGCCACACCCATATCTTTCATGTCAAAATCCCTTTTGAGCACAGTCTTTGTAGAATTTATGACATCTAGATTAGTGCCGAAAATTAGTAAATCATCCACATATAAGCTAATCATTACACAGAAATGCCAACAGACTTATAATATATACATTTGTCACTCTCATTTATTTTAAACCCATTATCTACTAGACAAGCATCGAACTTTTCATGCCATTGTTTAGGGGCTTGTTTAAGCTCATATAGAGACTTTGTTAATTTACACACTTTATGTTCACTACCCGATTCTACAAATCCTTCAGGTTGGTCCATGTAAATTTCTTCAAGTAGGTCTCCATGTAAAAATGCCGTTTTTACATCCATTTGATGTATTTCTAAATTTGGTACAGCGGCTATGGCAACTAGCACCTGAATAGAAGAGACTTTAGCTACGGGTGAGTATGTATCAAAGAACTCAATATCCTCCTTTTGTGTAAAGCCTTTTGCTATCAACCTAGCTTTAAACTTATCTATAGAACCATCAGGCCTACGTTTTCTTCTAAGAACCCACTTACACCCTATAGTTCTACAACCTTCGGGTAGATCTACTAACTTCCATGTTTTATTAGCACGTAAAGAGTCTATTTAATCATTAATCGCTTCTCTCCAAAATTCACAATCAGGTGAGGTGAGAGCTTCCTGTATAGACTTAGGTTCATCCTCGACTAAACATATTACATCTTCAATAACAAAAGGATCTTCTTGTATATTATAAATTAAATAGTCGGGGCCAAAATCCTTTTGAATCCTTGATCTTTTACTTCTTCTAGGTTCTAAGGTTGAAGAATCAAGTGGAAACGTATTGTCAGGTTCAACCTCCGAGGAATTTTCAATATGCCCATCAACTCTTGTTTTAAAAGGAAACTTGTCTCCATGAAATATAGCATCCATTGTTTCTATAACTATATTATCCTCTAGGTTCAAGAATCTATATGCTTTACTATGAAAGGCATATCCTATAAAGACACACCTAATAGCTCTTTCTCCTAATTTGAAAATTTTAGGGTCTGTTTTTCTAGCAAAGGCTAAACAACCCCAAACCTTTAAGTAATTCAAGTTAGGTCGTCTCCCTCTCCATAACTCATAAGGTGTTTGGAGTAATTTTTTTCGAGGTACTCTGTTAAAAACATAATTGGCAGTGAGTATAGCCTCCCCTCATTAATTCTTAGGTGCACTAGCATTAACCATCACAGCATTAGTATAGCCAATTAGTGTCCTATTTTTACGTTCTGCCACCCCATTTGAGGGAGGGGAGTAACCGAGAGTAACTTCATGTACTATCCCTTCCGAACGAATAAAATCTATTAGCCCTCAAGTCTCATATTCCCTACCTCTATCAGTTCTAAAACTTTTAATCTTTTATTAAAGTGATTCTCTACTTCTCTCACAAAAATATTCAATTTTTCAAATGCTTCACTTTTATTTTTAAAAATAATATGTACATCTAAAAAACATTTTTATTAAAAATAATTTATATTATTCAAATTAAATGGTTCCTATTTTTTTTTTATGTTTTACATGTTTATGTTTTTATTCATTTAGGATCCATTGTATACAGCTCGAAGATATTTTTATTAAAAAAACAATTTAAAATTTTCAAATTAAATGGTTCAAAATTTCTTCATGTTTTATATGTGTATGTACAACAACAACATTCATAGTGCCTCAAGGGCTCCAGCTTGCACAAGGTATGGGAATTTTATATGTGTATGTATTTTTTTCATTTAGGATCTACTATGTACATCTAAAAGACATTTATATTCAAAAATGTTGTTTTATTTAATGTTGAACTTTACAATTTCTTGTAGCTTTTTATTTTTCTAATTGGTTGGGTCATACAAATGAATAGATTGTGTTTTTGAAGTAGTTAGTATTTTTGAACTACATATGTCAATAAAAGATTTGTTAGTAATGTAGATATATCAAATAATACGAATAATTTTGTATAATATCAAGTAATAAATTGTATACTATAGATAATTGCAGTAAAAAAAATAATAGACATGAATATATAGAAAACTTATCTTGAGCGAAGACTTGCCAAGCTTTGTCCTAAAGTTTGGTTCGCTTTTCTTCCATGATATTGCGATGTAAAAGTTTCGCTTTGTCCAATACTTCAATTTCACTCTCTTTCTATTTCTCTCTTTTTATCTCTTTTGTATTTGTTCATCCATTCTCAATGTCCTTAAAAACTTAAAACCCAAATGAGTTTGGAAAGTATAATTTTTCAGTATTTTTTACATGCTTCAAATATAAAGACAAATAATAATGGTGAAATTGATACATGTATTAGTAAGTAATGAAGGGGTAATAAGAGATTAGTTTAAATACTTGCATTAGATTAGTAATTGGGCATTGAATGAAAAACTAAACACTTCTCATTTTCTTCTAACTTCTCATCCCCTTCTTTCTATTTCTCTAATTTTAACTCCCAAACCCTAACCCTAATTCAAGTTACACCAAATCGGTGTAACAATTGGTATTAGATTCAGGTTACGGGCTGCGTAATTGCTTCAACTTGCATCAATGGCGGACGGTACACGAGGCGCCACTGATTTGCACCGCCTTGAGGCTCGGTTCGCAGAGTCCGAGGCACGAAATGAGGCTCAATTCCAAGCAATTCATGGTGAACTTGCTCGTATTATGGAAATTCTTTGTGATATACAGCACCAGCAACCCCATAGCAGCGGTCTTCTTGCTCGGCCGTCCGATCCTCCATTAAATCCAGTAACCACCTCGGTCTTGACAGTACTACCGGTAATCACCTCGGTTCCGGACTCTGATATTGCTTCCTCTGCTCCTTCTACTTATCAATTTAATACACATTTATCGAAGATCGATAGTCTTGAAGTCGATATAATGACTATTGATGAAATGCTGGAGGAAGGATTAAGGTTTGAACAACCCTCACCACGTTAAGATTGGAGTTGCGGTGAGGAAAAACTAGTTGTGACAACCATTGCTGAGGAATTCCGTGAATCTTGGACAAACGCAGCAAGGGGCACGCGGATGAAGGCTGAGCATCACAAGCGTGGCGGCCCATACAATAAACTAAACTCTCGGGCCAAGAAGGCAAAACAAACGGCGCAACATGGTAGTGCCCAAGGCCACCATGTTCGTGTCCCACGAAGGAAATCAGTGCAGAGGGGTAGGCAACAAGGTAACAATGTCTAGACAAAGGCACAACAACACTATGGTCCACCAAGAAAGAAGAGAGACCATGGCATCCACAAGAAGACCAAGAAGACACGGGTAAGGGAGAGCTTTCCCCGAACAGGGATTGGCACACAAAGCGCATCACACATAACCCTACTTGACCCTAAACTGTTCACAAAAAAAAAAAAAAGGGATCGGGTAGGCTAGGAAAGAATATGGTAATAATAGATATGATGTAAAAGTTGTTTAAAAAAAAAATCTTAATAGTTTGTTGCATAGGGTTGTTAGGTAGTTACAACTTCGGAATTGTTTAGTTGATGTATTAGGTTTCACTATGTAGTAGTAGAATACTTGATGTAATGTTTAGGGAATTCATGTAAGATTTAGGCAAAGCTCATTTAGAATCCCTCATCCGTGGCAATGCTTCAATGGAGACAGAGAACGACAACTGCGAGAGGCTTGTGACGACGATTCCAAATTTTTTCTTCCTTGAGGGCAAGGAAGTTCTTTTGGGGGGAGTAATGATACATGTATTAGTAAGTAATGAAGGGGTAATAAGAGATTAGTTTAAATACTTGTATTACATTATTAATTGGGCATTGAATGAAAAACTAAACACTTCTCATCTTCTTCTAACTTCTCATCCTTTCTTTCTATTTCTTTCTCTCATCTCATTCTAACTCCCAAACCCTAACCCTAATTTAAGTTACACCAAATCGGTGTAACAGAAACCCCCACTTCTTCCATGCCTCCAATAACTGCCAAGTAGTGGCAAAATTATTATTTTTTTTTTGTGTGTATTATTTTTTTATTTAGAGCACAAATATTACTAGACAAATTGTAACCATTGGGGGGGACGTTGTGGAATTGCTCCAAATATCAATTCTAGTGTTTCCAAGAGGCGACAACTGTACGATAAAGTATAACTAGCAAAACCCCGTGCGATGCACAGAGTGTTCATGTGTCTACTGAAAAAGTCTAGTACAAAATGTCGAAAATATGTAAGAAATGCATGATTAATGAAATTGTCATGATATGTCCAATGTTCTTCTGTTGCTTGTAAATTCCTTTGCAACTGTAACTGTTGTGTCATCACTGTCTGCAATGAAAAGAATTTGTTAGTGGTAATGAAGTTCTAATTTTCTTGCTGAATTTGATTAATGTTGTATTACCTTTGTAGTTGTGTATTTGTTCAGATGGTATTCCTCTTCCCACGCTACACTTGTTTTTAGGTCTGCAATTCGGTCTGGGTTTGGTGGGTGACATTGTGGTGCTTCAATATAGAAAATCCATGGCTTATCTATATAGTTCTCCAAGTATTTTTCCTAGAGAGGAAAACGTAATTTTAGCATTGGAGAAAGTTTTGAAATGTATGTATGCATGTTGTGGTGTGTTCTTGTACAATGCATGAATAATCATACCTTTCTTTCATAGTTCATTAGGTTTTCTACTTTTGTTCCAGTTAAAATCTCCCCTTGTGCACTGAAAACTTTGACAACCATTTGGGTACTACATATATCTTGCAGTTTGACCTTGAATCGGTACCTGTTATATTTGTGGTAAAAAATTTAAGCATTTGTTTAACATGGAACTTATATAGTGTTTTTTTTTAAATTTATTTTGTACCTATATATCATTATTGCATTATTGTTCTTGCACCCTCTGCAAGAAATTGCTATTCTCAATTTTCAATTAGTTTTTACATATTTTGCAGGCCATGTATTTGTAACCCTCAGTTAGGTCAAAATTCTTTATTGTTGCATACACTCTGAAATAGGTTACCTGCATAAAATATTTAATAAACTTTATGTTACTTGTTGTACTAAGTTCAATAATAAGATGTGTTGAAATGAAGCTGTGACTTGAATTTGGTGTCATTGTGAAATCGATGAATTGTATATTCTTTGCTTGAAAATATATCTTGGCATGTTTCACTGATCAAGTTTTTCGTTGGAGCAAATTGATTTTTATTTGTGCTTCCTTAGTTTCTGCGTACCTGCAATTGCACATAATTAAAAAATTATTAAGTTTTAACATAATAATTTTTAAATTTTAACAACTTTGCTCACCATGATTCAAGTTCTTCTGTCTCTGGATGTTCCGGATTTATCAAGAGCCATGTTTTGGCATTTGTTGACAATGTTGTTCTTGCGTTGTTTTAGAAAAAAGAAAATTATTAGTTTTTTTGTTATGTAGGTCAATTTAATGTGCTTTATTACATAGCCTATAAATCACACCTTGGTATTGTTTGATTTCGACTTGTGATGCGAGTAATACATTTTCTTTCTCCAAATTGGTAAGCAAATAAGTTCCCTCATTGGATGCAAATTCATTCCACAATGTCAATCTTAATTGTTTTCATTCTGTGTGCAATTTTTTTAAAAACCGTTAGATATTCATGAGGTTTCAAGTACATGCGGTGTTAATACTATTGCTATAAATGATAATGATAATTATTTACCTTTTCTCACACAAAAGTATCTCACGCCTGTCGGAATTTGTCCCCGGTGTGGAATACATAAAGGAAACGGAAATGACCATACCAATGACATCTGTAGTGTGTTTATGACATAGATCTGTTTTTATAATTTCACATTTAACACGAAATTTTTTTGAATTTATTGTCACGTACCTATGTATACTGGGGGTGGGGGTGGGCGTATTTGATGAGGCACATCTCCAAGTTTAGTAATGTCACCCTTGTGAAAAGGAATGGTAATGCTGTTTTCTTCCGTGAGTTCAAATATGTTTGTCTGTGGCGTGCATCTCAACTGAAAGTTATGCCCCAATGTATTGATTCCAAATGTTTGTGGATGTACGCGGGCTTTTTGGATGGAATACGCCTTTCCTACTGTGAACATTGTTTGCCATCTCTCAATCTCGACTTAGGCATATAGAATTTAATTCATCTACATTAATGTTCCTAGGAGCTAAAATAGCGCGGTCCTTTAGGTAGTTGGTGTTCATGTAGTTGCTAGGCAAGTCTGGGAATACAAAATCAATTAAGTTCATTAAAACATGGCATGTATTCTGTAACCTGAGTGGTTCTGGGATGTTAATCCAATCTGGTTCACATCCAGCTGAGAATGCTTTTCCCTCTAATCGCCCCTCTCCTAGTAGTATAATCCAATCTGCAAAATTTGTTAGGTTGTTTGTGTTATCATGGGTGTCATTATTTCTAAGCAAGCGCATGTTCAATTTGAGTTGTAAGATATGGGTGTGTTCCCAGAATGATGCTCGTTGCAATGTTGCTGCTACTATGTCTGCGCATGATCTTTTGTGCACCACAGGTAGGATTTGCCTAAAATCTCCTCCAAGAACTACCAATTTCCCTTCGAAAGCAACATTTTTATCACAAATGTCTCGAAATGTACAATCAACATCCTCTAATGCATTTTTGTGAGTCATTGGTGCCTCATCTCATATGATCAACGCTGCTTCTTTTATAAGTATTGCATGGTCAGACCTTTTCGAGATTGCACAAAATGATGTATGATCTGTTTGCAATGGAATTTTGAACAAAGAATGGGCAGCTTTCCCCTTTGGAAGCAACAATGAGGCTATACCAGATGAAGCAACTGCCAATACTATCAGTCTTTCGAACCTAAATTTAGATATTATTGTTTGCCACAAATATGTCTTTCTTGTTCTGGCACTCCCATTCACAAAGAAGATGCCTCCTTGTCCCCTATCATGTGCGGTCATGATGTTGTCAAAAGCATGTTTTTGATCCATATTCAAGGTTCTGATTAGTTGTTCAAATTGTTGACTTTCTAGTTTGGTATCAAAGTGCAAATTCTCAGCAAATAATCTACTTAAAAAATTCCTTATTGTCAAGGAAGTTGGTATTGGCATTGGTTGGTAATCTTTGAGTGAGCGGCCATTTTTGTTGAGTATATATTCAATCTCTTGCAACCCCCATTGCTTTCGGTCCTAGTCTATGATGTGGATATTAGGATTGTTTAATTGCCGTTGTACCCTTCTCTCGTAATCATCTGTCAAATTGGTCCAGTGATTGTCCCACAACACGTCGGGGTGTCCTACCTTTGAAAACATCAATATTGAGCAGAACATGTTTCGGAGGTGTGAGCTGGCTGCCCATGTGGATGCCTCAGTTAGTGTGTTGTTCCATTCATCGTCATCTTCTAGTAATCCGAGAGCTAGACATGCTGTTTTGAATGTTGGGTATGTTATCCCCTGTATTGTTCTTACATCCTCAAAACACTTTGCTCCATGCACAATGTTTAACAACATTCTTAGGTAAAACCTTTCACCTGAATTTGGATGAGCATGCATCAGCCTTCTAATGCATATGCGTTGTTTTTTGACTGTCCACCTTCTTGTTGTTTTATTCCAAACCCAGTACGTCGAGAATTCTACATATGTATGTTGTAATGCAGCATTATTTTCTCGATTTGCTCTAAACCATGCAGTTAGCATCGTATCTTTGTCTCTGTTGTCATTTGCGACACTGATTAGATTTTCATTCTCATCGAATGTTATGTTCTGCTCCCCAGGTAAGTGGAATTATAACCTCTCTACAGCCGGGTGTTGATGTTGCAATTCGAACTCAAATATTCTCCAACAAGACTCAATTGGTGATAAGTATCGAAAATCTAGGTAATGTTTAATCTCATCTGTTTGGTTTTGTTGTCGATATGTGCTTTTCTCTGTAGCCATGCCGTCTTCTTCAATGATAAATGTTGCATGATCTTGGCCTTTGTGTATGTATTTGTATAAGTATTTTATAAGTTTTGTGTGAGTGTATTGCTCGACGTTAATGTGACAATCATATTTCACATGAAGGTCTCGATTGTGTGGTACTGCCCAATTATTTTCGAAAGATTCCCCACTAATTTCAATTGTGCGACCATTGTTGCGTGTGCAATAATTAACAAATCCATTGGTATCCATTGTGGTCAATGTATTGAACTTTTTGGGGTAGTGTTTTGTGCATTTCCTATTTTGATCCATACATGGTGAATTGGTAATGCATACCCCACAAGGCCCATGTATCATGAATTTCTTTACTGTTTCGTATGCTAGTGGATCATGCGTTATATCTAGAATTTCCGCGCAAATATATTGATCAATGTCGTCAGTAGAGGAAGGCTTGTGTTCATTTGCCACTGTTAGCAAGATGTGTGCATGTGGTAATCCACGCTTCTGGAATTCAGTTACATGAAAATCTGCATGTATGAAATTGGTAGTAATTAGAAGTTACTTTGGTTGT
This sequence comes from Simmondsia chinensis, assembly GCA_018398585.1. Lineage (NCBI taxonomy): Eukaryota > Viridiplantae > Streptophyta > Magnoliopsida > Caryophyllales > Simmondsiaceae > Simmondsia > Simmondsia chinensis. The sequence continues at coordinate 8,439,726 of JAGTTD010000018.1, forward strand.
ATTTTGCGGGTAAATTTTGTAAGGAAAATAATGTGTTGTACTTGCTATTACGTTGCCGAAGAATTGTTTATCCTTAAGATCGCATAGCAGCTCCTTCAATTTGATCTTAAATACACGTGCTACAATGTCTGGGCGGTCTGCTGGTTGTTGTTAAGGTATCACAAATAGTTGTTGGGTAATCTCAGGCCACTTGGGATTGCACGTGAATGTTATGAAATAATCAGGGGATCCCATAACCCAATACAATGCCATTGCATCTTGGAATCGCTGTATCATATGTCGCGGTCCTCCATGAAAACTTGAAGGAAGTATGATTCTATGGCCAATAGTTTTTCCCTGTATTTCTCCTGCATTTATTGCCTCTTCAATGCCATTATATAGCTCTGCTCGCAGCCGACGTTGGTTTCGTCGCACATATTTCAAGCGATTATTTTCAATTGCAACATAACTGTCAACGATGAATTGTTGGAAGAGGTGACCTCCTTGTAGTAGGTTTATCCCTTTATGTTCTTGGTATTGTAGTCAGAAGGCATAAAATTGTCTTTCTGTGACCTCTTCGTTACTTCGGTTCATATTATTCAATGTTGGAATGCTTGTACCCATCCATCTGTACCAGAGGGTAGTAGTCAAGGATATTGTAACGGCATCAATGAAGGATGAGTCTCATCTATTCTTTGTAAACAACCTCCCATTTTATGGAGCACAATATCACAATTTCCCTATGAAGTTTCATTGTCTCCTACTCTCAGTGCTGCCACTTCATTAGCAGTAGGCCTTGCATATTGTTTACCATTTCTTGCCTCAAATATTCGAATTTTGAGGTCATGGACGTTGTGGTTGCGTAGAATATCTCTAGCATTTCTGAATACACTTACGTAAGGGTTGATATTGTCTAGCATTTCGTGCAACCCTTGTACCCATGTTGAATTCAATCTTGAGGTGTCATTGTGAGTCCTTATTCATTCTCCGTGTCATATATGTATAGTTGCGCATATTGTGGATGTGTACCCGGTTGCGGGAGTAATAATCCAATTTTGTGGTAATTAGCCCCACTAATTCGAAAGCAGTATGGTCCACGCCCATCTTGTACAGTTTTATCAATTTTTCCACCCATTGATGTGAAGGATAAAATGGAATTGTATGTTCGTATCATCTTCATGAATGATGCATCTTGCATGAGATATTGTAGGTATGTTGGTGTTGGTGGTAGTGTCGGTAGTTGTACTCGACCGCTACTAGAACAAAGGTTGAACTTGGGATTTCTTAGGGTACTATCACTTGTTCTTTCCTCCACCCACATAATTGCTTGGCAATGTCGACATTTGGATTGTCTTGGGCCGAAGGTCCAACGATCCGATATCCTTGTTCTATTTTTGCGTTGTCCTAAACATGTATTTATTTGAATAAATCAATAATGTTCACATCGCATTGCATGAAATTGTTTGTTTGTCATTCTACATACCATTAGTCGAACGTGCTTGGGTGTGACCGATTGAATGATTGTGGTTGTTGCTATTGTTTTGATTGTTTTCTGATATGATTGGTCGGTAGCCTATGGCATTGTAACTTTTTGCAAGCTGTTCCATTAGTTGTTGTACATGACCTGCATCGTGTATTTGTCCATCCCTGGCTTGGTCTGGGAGATATTTATGATTTTGAACATATATTCGTTAGAAAATTTTAGTAAACCTATCTTTGTTACATAACAACGCATAAAAAGTGTGTGTGTGTGTGTGTGTGTGTGTGTATATATATATATTTGGTGTTGTACGTACCATTAGTCCCGAGTGCTTGAAATTGTCCAGTTCGCTGATCTTGGCTGTTGCCTTCCTTGTTATTGTTCTCTAAGTTCATTGTAGGGTGGCTGATGGCATTGCAATCCTCTTGAATGGATTCAATTGCTTCTTGTACTGGAACAGCATCGAGTGTTTGTCCTGCAAAATTGAAAATGATGGATTGGTTGTTATTCAAGAGAATTAACTTTCATTGTTTGCTATGCTAAACTGTTTAAAGTATTTGGATTCACCTTCATGTACATTTGAAGAAATGGTTACGACGACGCTATCAACCCCCGGTAACGTCCCCTCTATGTCGTTATTGTGTGCAGTGGCCCCTCTATCAACTTCTTTTATTTGTTGTCTTGCTAGATGATCCAGGTTATTACCTTCAGTGTGGTAGTTCTTTGTGTTCCGTATGCTTGTAGTTACCGCCATTGGTGCTAGGTGGCTATCGGCATTATTGTGTAGCTGAAGTTGCTGTATGGTTTCTTGTACTTCAACTACATGTAGTATTTGTCCCACCATGGTACGATCTGAGTGACTTTGTTCATGTTATGTTAGAAGATATTTCATGGATTAGTAAATTTATATACTATATCAGGCTTGAGAAAAGCATACCATTTAGAATTTCAGTAGTCACACTATCCAATTGATGTGTTTGTTGCGCATTACTTGTTGAAGGTACCATATCTTCATCTTCATTTTGAAGGTTGTTAAGTTCTGTGGGTCGTGCTCGTACTTCTGTTGACTATGGGGTGTTGTCGGTGAATGTTGCAATTTGATGTTCATGCTGACGTGTGCGATCATGCATTGGCCTCCTATGTAATGGTTGTCTATTTCTCTTTCGGCATAATATTTCCATTCTAACAATGCGGATTTGCCTTTGGAGTGTTCGCCGTTACATGTGTCCTTGTACTGTAAGGGCACCATTTGCCTGTGAAATTAGGAGCCTCAAACGACGTTGTAGTCGAGCTGACTGAAACCGTAGTTTCTGTTCGTATTGGCTCGCGACATTCTCCATCTTGGGCTCTGTTGTTTATCTACATAATAAGATTGCAGTATATGATTTTTGTATTGTATATGTGTTTGAAAAGTTACTTTTTTTATTACAATATGCGGATCAATTTGTGTGTACTAAACAAAAGCATTTATTATGTATATGTTACTTCTTTTTATGAACATGTTACATGAAACAAAAGTTATTTTAGTTGTTGATTCAATTTTTTGTTTTACTCTAAAATTACATCTCGATGTTTTTTTTAATCGTAGTGCACTTTTTTTCTCTTTCAGGATCTATTATTTCTTTTCTTTGACACTTTTGCTAATATGTTTATTTTTGTCTTCCCTTTTTTCCACATTGTGTATATTTATATACGAATATATAATATTTTTATTTATCCTACACACATATTTAAATTTTTTTCTCGATGCTATACACTCACATACATTTCCTCAAAAATAAAAAATAGTGTGCATATTGGATTTTATTTATTTTTCATGTATATATTTAGAAATACATATATAAAATAAAAAGGATTTGAGTTTGATATTTTAGAGTATATAACTTGATCTTCTTTTTCCTCCTAGTTTTATTTATTTATTTTTTTTGGCTTCCTTTACATAGAATTACAATGTACATATTTATGAAACATGCTTTTATATATATGTATTATGTTCAATCTACTTTCTATTTCAATACATTTGTGTGTAATGTTTCTTCTTTTGTTTCTTGGATCATTTGAAATCTTAGCTTATTGAGGAACTTAAATGAAAAAATACGATGGAACTAAAAAATTGGGATAACATAAAGATGAATGTTACCTTAACACAATGTAAATTTAGATCAACATGGGGCTAGAAGCATAACCTTTAAGCATCGAATTGCATCCCGCGGTGCATTATATAAGCCATTCACCTTAAATGTAAACATCACTCTGGATAGTCCCTCCAAGTACCAGCATATCGTTACAGTCAGAGCCGACAATGGTAAATTTGAACAATTTCGATTTACAGCAACAGCCGCAATGACAATTTTGTTTTGTACTATATGTGTTAATGTATGTTGTAAAGAAACTTAAACAAATATGATATACTTTGATACCAATTTATTAGGGAAAACTGAATGCGGAAGCGTGGACCCTGATAACTTGATTCGATTCAAATAATATAACTCACACAAAACGAGAAGTAAACAAATATGGAGAAAGAAAGAACAAACACGAACACACAATATTTACGTGGAAACCCCTCTACAATCGAGAGGGGAGAAAACCACGGACGGAGATGGAGATTCTTTATTAACTGAACGGAAGAATTACAACGACACTTCCCAGAACGAGATATATGGAAGAATTACAATCACTCCATCTGAACTCTCGTAGCACTCAAAATCTTGGAGGAATTACGAAATCACCTCTTTTCTCTCAGTGGCGGCGCCTCACACTTTAATTGGATACAGATAACGAAACCCTACCACCTAATATATAGGTGCAGATCAGGGAGGGCCCGATTGATCGGGTAACTGCCTAAAAAATCCAGAATCTTTCCTTAAATCACCCGATCGATCGGTGACCCTACGGCAACCCCATAAATATAAAAAACAGGTAATTTGAGGCATAAACCTAACAAATCTCCACCTTGGCTCAAATTACATACATAAAAGAATTTCCTCCACGTTCTCCACTAAACACCCCACACACGAGGTTAACTCAAACAAACTGAAGTGAACATATCAGAGAGATTATCAGAAACGCCAATCTTCTTCTCTGAATTGGCTCCTGACAAATCTTCTAAAACAGCCACCTGCTGCTGAACTGTGTTACTCAACTGAAACTGAACTCCCTCTGGCTTACTCACCTGACCTGAATCATAAACAACTGATGACATCTTCTATGGAGATAGCAATGAAGACTCACCAAACGTGACACGTCTACTCGTCAGGAATTGCTTGAAGCAAAAACCTTTCTGCTTCCCATAAAGCCCATGTTCACATACCCCAGTCCTGTAGACTGGCCACACAAAGAGCCCCTCACACTGTGCTCAGACAGACCCCTATCACCTGAATGATCCAATCTCAAACGTCCTAAATTTGTGATCTCTGGTTCTGTCAACAACAAGGAGGATGAAGATATTGCAATAGATCTAACAACTGTGGAACCGACAAGTTCATACAGAGTACCTAACCTTCTGCCCTTCATAACAGTCAATGCACCCTTAACGACCCTCAACACTCCACCTTCAGCTGTGTACCTGTACCCTTTAGACTCAAGAGTACCTAAAGAGATGAGATTCTTCTTCATATCAGGAACATGACGAACATCGCTTAAAATCCTGATAGTGCCATCAAACATCCTAAAATGAATTGTTCCTATACCTAAAACTTTGCATGGATTATCATTATCTATCAAAGCAACTCCACCTTGAATACACTCGTACGTGGAAAACCAATACCGGTTGGGACAGACATGATAGGAGCAACCCGAATCCAAAATCCTACTATCTTTCAAATTGGACTGAGGTTCAGATACAGACAATAGAAGATCTTCATTCTCACCATCCACAACACTAGCTGCTATAGATCTCTGGTCAGACCTGTTATCTGCTTCTAATTTTCTCTTAAGCTTGTAACAGTCTTTTTTAATGTGCCTTTTCTTATGGCAGTAGTTACAGGTTAGGTCTTGATACCTAAACTTAGACTTGTTTCCACTATGATCATACTCAATTCTCCCCCTCACAAATAAACCATTACCTGAGTTATACACTGGATCAGATAATTTTTTATCTACTCGTTCTTTACTCAGTAGGTTTCTCTTAACTTCATCAACAGATATGGTTTGCCTACCCCCATAAATCATGCTTTCGACAAAACTCTTATATGAAGCAGAGAGAGAACATAACAACAACATTGCCTGATCTTCATCTTTAGGAACATCATCCAATTCTTTCAAATCTTGAATAATTGAATTAAATTCACTGACGTGATTCTTAAGTGACGTACCTTCTGACATACGAAACGTGAATAACCGGCACTTAACTGCGAGTTTGCTGGAGACAGACTTGAAACAGAACATATTCTGTAATTTCTCCCACAACTCCTTAGCGGTCTTCACTTCCGGAACTTCTGTCAAAACGTCATCGGGAAGACACATTTGAATTGCAGTGAGCGCCTTCTCATCTAACTCCTCCCATTGTACTTCTGTAAGATTCTCTGATTTCTTCTCTTTCCCATCTAAAGCTTTCTTCAAGCCATTCTGAGTCAAGAGGTCCTTAACGCGAACCTGCCATAAACTGAAGCTCCCTTGACCACCAAATTTCTCAACTTCGGATCTAATTGCGGACATCATATTATCAAATCGAAATAAACAGGGCTCTGATACCGATTTGTAAAGAAACTTAAACAAATCTGATGTACTATGAACCAATTTGTTAGGGAAAACTTAATGCGGAAGCGTGGACCCTGATAACTTGATTCGATTCAAATAATATGACTCACACAAAACGAGAAGTAAACAAATATGGAGAAAGAAAGAACAAACACGAACACACAATATTTACGTGGAAACCTCTCTACAATTGAGAGGGGAGAAAACCATGGGCGGAGATGGAGATTCTTTATTAATTGAACGGAAGAATTACAACGACACTTCCCAAAACGAGATATATGGAAGAATTACAATCACTCCCTCTGAACTCTCGTAGCACTCAAAATCTTGGAGGAATTACGAAATCACCTCTTTTCTCTCAATGGCGGCGCCTCACACTTTAATTGGATGCAGATGTTGAAACCCTACGACCTAATACATAGGCACAGGTCAGGGAGGGCCCGATCGATCGGGAAACACCCGATCGATCGGCCCTCTAACTGCCTAAAAAATCCGGAATCTTTCCTTAAATCACCCGATCGATCGGGCTTCACTTCCGATCGATCGGTGATCCTACGGCAACCCCATAAACATAAAAAATAGGTAGTTTGAGACATAAACCTAACATATGTGATTGCAATTTGGAAATTGCAAAGCTGCCGTAGGTGGTTTAAGGATTGTGTTTTAATTTTATTTTGTTTTGTACTATATGGGTTAAAGTGTCAGAATTTTATTTTGAACAAATTTAAAACCGCCATTGGTGGTTTCAGCAGTGCATTTTTTGGGATAGTGGAGTTGGGAGTTAATAGATGGTTTCAGCCGTGCACGTTTTGGGGTTAGTGGGTTGGGAGTTAGTTATATATATATATATATATATATATATATTTGGGTAGTTTAGTAGCACGTATCTTACTTGAAATGGCAGCGGGAAGCTTTTTAGAGGATTTGGGGGGAACTGGGGAATTTTTTTTTGGATAAAAGGAATAGGGGACTTAGGATTAATAAATAGTATAGATATAGAAGAGATTTAAAAATTATTTTAATTTTAACTAATAATTTAAAAAACTCTATAAATATTACCCTTTCATTTTATTCTTTCCTTTTTAATTTGTCTCTTTTATAGCCGACTTTATTAAAGTTTTTTTTTTTTTTTTTTTTTGGAAACCAATTACTAAAGTTTAGTTGCATAGAATTGTTTTTCCTAAATGCGATTGGACTCAACCAGCCCTTTTCAACATTATTCTTGGGTTTCACAATAGCAATCTTTCCTTTCTCTCTGGTCACGGCCATCGTCGATCACCGGCGTCCCTTCACTAAGACACGACGGATCCTCCGCCACCGCACTCCAACTCGTTTGCCCGTCTTCCGTAGGGCTAAGGGACCACGTCAGCCATAGGCTTTTGTGTCAGAGGAGTATCCCCGCCGCCACGACCGCCCATAACCCCAAAATTCGCCGAATGAGCCCTAATCGCAAAACCGCCGCCCCCATCAGCGTAAACCAGCACGCGGCCACCAAACGCTGGGGGTTAGTCTTTTCTTAAACTTCTTTTTTAAGATTGAAGGTCATATCGGCACCTCCAGTCGTTGCCCGAAACGTACCCCCTCCGCCGTCCTGAACCACGCCGTTGGCAGCGGTGTCTAGTTTTGGCAATTCATTAGGGTTCGTTCTAAGCAATACTGGTTGTTCCTTGTGCCTTGTTTGACAGCCGGATAAAAGGGTTAGGGAGCGTAACGAGGGGAGGATAAAATATTATCCTACCCTTTTTGGATATGTTAAATTAAAAGGAATAAGGATAAATGAGTTATCTTTATTTAATAACTGAGTAAAGAGACATGGTTAAAGAGAGTTATAGTTAAAAATAAGGCCAAAACTATCCATAATCTTTTAAAAGGTTACTGTATCCCTCTTTACCCAAAATTTGGATTTACAGAAAATGGGGGTAAAGGGGTTAAGTTACCCCTCTTAAAAATCTGCTAAACAGGGGGTTAAGGGTTTACCCCATTACCCAGTGGGTGGTTTCGCTCTTGACCCCGTTACTAAACATGGGGTTGAAAAAAATACCAAATGGGGTAAGAGTTTGCCCCTGCTACCCTCACCCTTTTATCCCCATTACTATGTTGCCAAATAGGGGGTTCAATGAGTGTCTCATATATTATGAATTTGCCGATTTGGAACTCTTTTTTGGAATTATAGTATAGTACAGACATAAGCAATGTTATTTCTGCTAGTTGTGTATATTTAGCATGTTAAAAAGGCTGTCATCAAACCTCCATAAGTTGTGTATATATAGCATGTTGAAAATGCTATCATCAAACCTCCATATTGTCCTTGTATGACTTGGGTTCTAATCGGTAACCGAAATTTTTTCCTTAGAAATCATATAGTCTTTGATTCACTGCTTAGCGCTAGAAAGCAGCAAAAGCTTTGGCTAGCATTAATATTATTCCTGAACCCTCACCTTTTGCCTTCTCAATACAACAAATGAGAGGAGAAAGTTGTCAGTAGTAGAATTACTATGTGTAAAAATCAATTCTTCTGCTGCCCCCTTTATCTTTCTTTGGGCGCTGGTAGTATGCATAACATATCACTTATCCAACATAGTAAAGCAATTGCTACTGCTTTGGTCATCTTTGATGCTTTTGCTGATTTCAGTGAGAACTCTCAATTTTCAACTTATTATTTGGGTAAAGACAACGAGGAGTTGTTTTTACCCAAAATTCATATTTTGTTATCACGGAACCCTCTATCAACGGTTTGCAACTGTCTCGTAAAATTATTTTATGCCCCATCTTTGTGGGATAATCTGTTGGCTGATGTACTTGATGACAAGAGTTCATGCTTGTTCTAGTTTTGTAGCTTCTCAGGCATTAAAGTCTCAAAAACTTTCATTGGTTTGGATGCTCTCTGGTACGCAATCATCACAAAGAGATCTTAATCAGCTCCACTATCAGAGATTATTGCCACACCTGCTACCATGGAAAAGAGCAACATATTGTAGAAGTTCCTTGCGAAGTCCAGCCAACTATAATAATAGTTCCTTGTCAATGATTAGGTATATGATTGTTTTTTGTTTTCTCTCTGTCAATGTCATTTGATTTCCCTACTGTGATTTTTTTGATACAATGCCCAAAACAAATCTGGAGTGTTATGTCTTTCAGACGGAGTTTGCTTTCCTCAAGAAAAAGGGATGTGGTCTACACCAGGTCAGGTCACGGATCGTCTCTTCGAAGATCCAAGATAGTAAGTCTTGCTGGTTCTAGTTAAAATGGTCAAAATCCATTGAAAAAAGATCCATGAAGGCTAATGAGGTTAGTTATGTCTTCAGTTCTCACTTTGATTATTTTACAGAATTTTTCTCCCCCTTCAGGTATGATTTGAATTAATTGCAGGCCTTTCTGTACTGTGATATGCTTTCTTGTATCATTTCATTGCACTAATCTTGACTATGTTGTGGATTGCTTCTTTTGTTGATCTACCTGGCATAAATCCAAATTGATTCTCTGAGACACTTATTTGTTGTCGTAACCTTCTTTCTATGACACGCTCCTACGACTTCATATTATAGCTCATGAGTTTGATACCCCTATAATTGGCGCCATGCTGAATGTTACCTTTGTTCTTATAGATTGGTATCAAAGTGCTCTTTCTCCACTAGTCAATCATCTTCTTACCTTGAAGAATTTGGTTCAATAGTTTAGTCAATCAACTTATGCTCCTTCCACCGATACATTTCCATGCCTCAATGGGTATTTTATCTAGACTAACTACTTTACCCCTACCCATCTTCTTCAAAGCTTCCCTGACTTCTGCAAGTCTAATGCACTTATATAGCAATAGTTTTGATACTCCTCAGATGTACGAAGTTTTGCTAGGATATATTTGTATGCCCTTTTTCATTAAGCAAATCATTGAAGTAAGCTTTTCACCTTACTTTAATCTTTTTCTCATCGATAGGCGCCTGCCCATCCTTCTGATTGATGCACTTTACCCGATCCAGGTCTCTAGTCCTTCTTTCTTGAGCTTTAATTATTTTGTATAGGTCCCTTGCTCCCTCCTTATTGTCCAATCTCTTGTAGAAATCTTCGTGAGCTGTGGATTGTGCCTCTCTAACGTATATCTTTGTCTTTTTCTTGGCCTATTTATATTTTCATTTCTTGTCCTTATCTCCACTTCGATCCCAACCCTTGAATTAGTCTCTCTTGGCCTTAATCTTCTCTTGGATTTCCCTGCGCCACCATCATGATTCTCTGTTGTTTGGTGCCCCACCCTTTGGTTTGCCTAGTATTTTACATGCCAAACATCTAATTTTCGGTGACATTCAGTTCCATGTGTGGGTTACATCCCCCTAAAAGTCCCAGTAAAGCTCAATCTCTACTTTTTCCTTAAACCTTTGGTACTTGTTTGCCTCTAAGTCTAGCCAATGAGTACGTGATTTTGGCAACAACTAATAAATTATAATGGATAGTTTAGAACAAAAATATAACTTGGAAGCAAAACATGCACTCGTCACCTGAGCCCGACGCGGCATCGAGGATGGGTGGCATTCATGCTTGTAGTCCACCCTAGCCCCATGGGGTGTCCAACAACTTATCGAGCATAGTGGATGTTAGAATATAAATGATGTAGTGTTCCCTCCAATCCTATGTAGGACATAATAAACGAGGAAAGTGTTAAGCTTCATTTTCATTGCGGGACAAAGAATTATACAACATTTATATGGGATGGGCTATTTATAGAAACTTTCATTTTCATCTTTCAATGTGGGACAAAGACTTAGAGGGACAACTTAGGAAAGTTCCAAGTCGATCCTCCAATGTGGGACAAGAAAAATTGGAAGAACAGTTTAGCCTATCCAACTCAAATTTTTAAAGCATATATATAAAAATAGGCAGGTAGGAATTACAATTCATAGGGCATTTTCTGTTGTAAAAACAGCAATCAAAATAGTAAGCTATCAAACATAGCAACAAAAACTGTAAAGTGAGGAAAGATCTTACAAAACAAAAAATCGTGCCATGGTATAAGCCATTGTCCTAAACGACGATTTCCCCTCTGGTAGGGTGCACATAGATGAACCAGCGGCCGTAGGATTAACGCGATCTAACCTTTAATGTGCACTCATTGGAAGCCGGGTGGGATGCCAAGAGAACTTTTGCCCAGACTTAGATTTTGGGAGGAAGATAGCAGAAGAGAAAGAGAAGAAAGATCTTTGATTTTTTGGTGATTCTGGAAACTGATTTGAGTTGTGCATTTATAGGCCAAATAATATGGCTGTTGAGACGGTGTGGAAGGACGCGTCAGTGAAGGAGAAAAGTGTCATTTGGGTAAGCTTACAATCAGCTTTGGGGAGCTGCGATAGTAATGAGAGGGAGAGACGTTGAACAACATCGGGAAGGAGGAACTCGTGGTTCTTTCAAACGGAAAAACTATCCGTTTAAGAAAGTTCCGATAAAATAAAAATACTCGTAATAAAAAAAACCCCATAGCCACGCCCAAGCACGGTATGGCGGGCAGCGCGCGTGTGGTTCCCACCATTCTCTCACCCATTACTTAGTTCAAGTATTCCTTATTACAATGACATATATAAACTACCCCTTCCTTCACTAAATTATCCATGTGGGATGTGGATTTTAACTTAGGATTTCAATTATTCAATTTGGCTAAACTTTGTTACATTTCCTACATTTTCTGAATGAAAACTGTAATGGAGTTTTATGATGACTTGTAGAAGATTATAACAACTGAACCCAGAAGCTCGACTTAGTTGATCCCAAGCTGTGAATGGTGCATGTAATAAAAATTTAGTCGAGATGCACCCAAGTCGATCCGAACTCTTAGGTTAAAATGATAAAGGATCTACAAGAAGTTGAAATAGATAACAAATTATGGGCAAAAAAGGGGCCAAAAAAATGTTCAGGCTCAAGTGGGCTCCACAATCCAGCATGCATTCCGTGATTGTTGCACAAAATCACATTAGCGCGTGCCCACCCTTCGTTATGTTTCTTATTTTTATTATTATTTAGATACTCCAATATTTAGACATTATAATAAAATTAATATACAAAATGAGATATGTTAATATATAAAAATTTTATTATTAATGTATTTTTGAAATTAAATTTTTTTTTTGAAAAACATTTATGTAAAACATGATAATAACAATAATTATTCATCAAAATCTAATAGTTTTTAACAAAAACAATATTAATTTAGCACATAATTTTAATAATATATAGGTATCTTTCATTGGTATTAAGTAGGTTTTTGACATACTTTGACATATATTTGTTGAAACTCTAACATGGCTCATATAGGTCATTTTTCGTTTCTTTTTTTTTTTTTTTTTTTGAACAAAGGCTCATGTAGATTACTATATTCATTTTACAATGAAAATTAGTTAGATATGTAAAAAATTTTATTACATTCTAGCATTGAGTACTCATGTAATAACACTCAATCACAAAATACTTATATATATATATATACACACACACTAGAATATTATGTTTTGTAAATGATAATCACCTAATATATTAAATAGATAAATACCCACTTGTAAAAAAAAAAAGTAAAAATTGTATTTGACATAGAAGTAAAAAGGAAACTCAAATCTCTAGTTACTATTTAAAAATCTTAATCATTTTCAATACTCGAGATTTTATTAAATAATGTTTTGCTTTCAAGATTTTCTGCATATTTGCGTTAAAATTTTTTTTTTTCTGTATAATTTTTTTACCTATCTATAATGATTAAATTGTGTTAAAAATCTATAATGATTACATATTTTATCTGATTTACTATTGATAAATTTTTAAGAATAATATTATGTAGACTATGACATAAATTCTATATTTCATCATTTATCATATAAATATTACAACTTTTTAATAAACATGTAAGATATTAAATATTTGAGTTATTTATACCAAAGATCCTTATACTTTACTTATTATGTTAACTTAGTTGTTGTACTTTTAATTGTGTTAATTTAGTCTATGTACAATTAATATTCTTTCAATTTGGTCCCTTGAGTAAAATTTATGTTAAATTATTGACAAAATTTTGAATGGTTCCACCAAGAGTGGGATTAAATTGAGTTAACAGGTGGATTTGTAGTATATTACTTGCATCTAACGTAATTGTACTATTAAAAATTACGTCAATAATTTAACTTGAATTGTACCAATGGACTAAACTGATACAATATGAATTATAGAGAGACTAAATTGACATAATTAAAGGTATAAGAACTAAACTAATACAATGAGAAAAGTACAAGGATCTTTAGTGTAAATAACTCTACAAATTTTATTATATAGGTTGTTGAATACTAGTTTGTTTTCTTGTATTTCTACATGTATTTTGTATTTTCTTATGTATTTTGTACTTATAATAGTCCTAGCATCTACGATATTCCCTATCATCTAGCATTTACTAGTGTAATTAGTAAGAAAATACCTCTTCTCTTCTCTTCCTATTGTAACCGGCCATTATGGCCTAGTCTCCACCATTATAGTGTCATTTACTTAGTCTTTTGCTTAAGAATCTAGTACTTAGTTGGCTTTTGATTTTCCCTTATATTTTTCTATTTAAGTTGTTGCTTTTTATACTTGTAAATTATCCAAGTGTTTCAGATCAAAAGAAATATTTGTCAAAGTCTCAATATGTCTATTAAGGTCTTGTCAATTTTGAATCCAAATCTTATTCTATTTTGTTGGTTCTTGTCTTTGTTTAATTCAAGATATTCGTGAATTATTTTATTTTATGTTTTGTCTAAAGTTTTATTCAAGATATCCTTGATTATTTTATTTTCGAATCTACATTTTTAACATAGTATTAGAGTGAGTTCCGATCAAATATGTTCTCGTCTTTGGTTTGTCCCGCTTTCGATTTTGGTATTGAACGATTGTTTTGGTTTTAGTCTCATCTTGTTTGGGCTCTTCACGACACAAAAGGAATCATTTTATGTTTGTTTTATTTTATTTGTTTGTTGTTGTTTATGGTTAGTGCTCACGCTAGCCCGCACCCTTGAAAATCAGTAGATTGACCTGTTTGATCTTGATTTGTTCTAAGTCACGCCACTCAATTTTGGAATAGCACTTTTATTTTTTAAGTTAGACATCACAACCGATTCTACTTTAGTTTTAGTATCAACAACAGAGGAAGTTGTTGGTACATGATCTTTGTGTTTCTCTCATCTCTTGAGTCTTCTTGGAATGAATTTTATAAATGTTTCCCATGCCAGTGCGGAGATTTTATATTCTAAACAATCCAGTTTTTCATTTTTCTATTCTTGATTTTTGTCTTAAATTTTGTTGAAATTGTTCTTGAATCATCTTAATTTTGAGTTGTTATCATTCTTTTTCCTTCTCTCTATTTGGTTTAAGGCTGTTCATTTTTAGTCCTTCGTATTTGGTTTCAAGCAAGAGTTTTGGAATCACCATTTAATGTCAAAAGCTTGATTTGATTCGGTCTTATTTTTGGGTTTGTTTGGGCCATTTGTACCTACGCCTTTGGTATTAAAATTTGTCTTGATTTTGGTTCTTCACATTCAACTTTGTTTGATTACCCAAGTTCTTTTGGTCTAGAATTTGGTGTTATTCTCATAGTTTGAGGCTACTATAAATCAAGTTTTTCTTCGATTCCTGTGACAATGGGGAGTAGTTGATAATCTTTCTACATTCTATCTTCATCGTAGGATAACCTAGAGGATGAATTCCGGTCCTAGTTTTGCTTTCTTACTTGTGTTCTTCAAGTTTTGTTGCTACCTAACTCAAGTCCAATTTTAATTATCTTATATGGCCTATAGTTAGTGGTTTGTTTTATTGAGACTTTGGATCAAAATTTAGTCTTCACTTGGTTGTTTTGTCCCACTTAAATTATTATTTGTTGTGTGAACCTGGTGTTTCAGGGGTTCAAATTTTCAGTCCTGATTTGGCTGTTTTTCTTGTGTGTGATAAACACAATTTGGTTTCTAGTGTTTACCAATCTCGTCTTAGTATTGTTGCTTGAGGTTGAAATTGATGATTCAAGGAATCAATCTTTGTATAAGGTTGATATAAAGCCTTAGTTTTTCTCTAAGGGGAAAGGGTATAAGAGTAGAGAAATTGTTGACTAAAGAGATATCAACCTCCTTTGTTCATTTGGAGGGGCAATTAGCGGATGTTTTTACTAAAGCTCTCGAGTTACTGTTGTATTCCTCTCTTCTTCACAAGTTGGGCATATGAATCTTCATGCTCCAAATTGAGGAGGAATATTGAATACTAGTATATTTTCTTATATTTTTACATTTATTTTATATTTTCTTATGTATTTTGTACTTACAATATTTTTAGCATCTAGAATATTCCCTATCATCTAACATTTACTAATATAATTAGTAAGAAATTACCTCTTATCTTCTCTTCCTATTGTAACCGGCTATTATGGCCTAGTCTCCAACATTATAGTGTTATTTACTTAGGCTCTGTTTGTTTTGGCTGAAAAGTAGAATCTATGAATTAATTTTTCTTTGGAAAAGATTTTCCTAGGAAATATAAAATCCGAATGGGGTTTGCCATTGTTTGTTTCAAAGGAAAATTTAATTCCACATAATAATGTATTCTTGTATGTTTAGAAAAAACATTTTCCGCCAATCTTTTTACATCTTGTTATAGGACAACATAAGTAATAATACAATATATACGGAAAGTATCAAAAAAATAAAATAAATTAACTATCAAATCTCTATAAATTAGAAAAATTGTCTCTTAGGTATTTCAAAATTTGAACATTTATCATCTAAAAATTATTTTAATATATAAAATAAGTTACCCTGATATTAGAAATTTTATCACTTGCATATAAACTGTGTTAAAGTCTAGTGAGTTTTTATTAAAATTTGGCTAATTTCTTGCCAAAAACTAATGCAATATAAACTATGACCATATTACCAAAAGATTGTCTACATTATGACAAAATTACTTATATATTACCAAAAAATGTGTCATGTTAGCATTTTCGAACAAAAAAAATTATCGCTTGATAGAGGATACATATAGATTGTTGTTTTATTTAAAATCTACTAATTTTTGGCAAATGATAAATGATTCATGATAAAAAATTTTAAACTTCATGGTACATTGTATATTAGTGAAACTGCATGATACCTATGTAATAAATACTAAAATATTAGGGCACAAAGATAATTTTCCTGTATAATATTATATAGCAACTTAACTAGATTAAAGTTGTTCTATTGCAACTGTAATAAAGTAACATCCAAGCTGCTTTTAATTATTCAGTCCAATTCTTGTCCGACGTTATGATGTTAAATGACTGCGATCCAGTCTCATCTATTGTGATTCGATCTAGATTCGGATGATAATTACCGCGAAGGTTTTTGCGCCGCTTAAAATCATGCTTCCTCCATTTTGAAAGGAAAATCATTTTTCTTCATTTGAAGGAAAAGGTTTTCTGTTGAAAACCTTTACCATAAGCAAAACGTGCGCCAAATAATGGAAAAGGGGAAAATCACTTCCTAGAATGTGGTTTTCCTCCAAAATAAACGTAGCCTTAGTCTTTTGCTTAGGATTCTAGTAATTAGTTAGCTTTTCATGTTCCCTTGTATTTTTCTATTTAAGTTGTTGCCTTTTGTACTTGTAAATTATTCAAGTGTTTTGCATCAAAACAAATATTTACCAAAATCTCAATATATCTATCCAAGTCTTATAAATTTTGGATCCAAATGTCATTTGATATTGTTGGTTCTTATCTTTGTTTAATTCAAGATGTTATTGAATTATTTTATTTTATATTTTATCGAAAGTTTTATTTAAGATATCCTTAAATTGTTTTATTTTTGAATTTATATTTTTAACATAGGTACCCTTACCAAAATATGGTTCATTTTTATCCTAGGAATCTTATTTCAGACAAAGAAGCTTGGGCACCTGCTTCACCTTCAGCATCCAGCTGGGATTATGGGCCAACCATATATAGAAATTTTTGGTATCAATAATTGGACTAATGTAAACAATTTCGACCGAAAATGTTGATAGGATATATAAATTATATTAATATTTTGAATAAAAAATCATTTGATCACAAAAATTTACGAATTCTAGTAGAAGATACATGCATTTAGCTTAAATATTGTTACATGTCAGCATTTTCGGAAAAATGAGCGTATTTTGAAAGAGAATATTTAAAACATGTACCATTCCATTATTGTTGAATGAAAATTGAACGAATTCCAACCAAAGATACCTAATTAATAAAACTTTTATTTTGGGATGCATAAAGAATAAAATTATAAAACTTTAATACATCTTAACATATATTTAAATGTCAAAATATCTTAATAACAAATACTTAATTTTAAAATACTTAAATAAGTTTCTTGACAATATTTTTTACAAAAAAAGTTATCTAATTTTAATAGAAAATGTCTAGAACGTATTCCATTCTATTATTTTTCAAACGCGATCTAACACAGTGGGGATCCCGCACCACAAGGAAACAGTTTTTTTAATATTTTAAATTATTTTTATATATTTATTATTTAATTAAAAATTATTATGCTATATATTAAAAAATAACATATAATTTATATTTATATATTACTTAAACTCAAATTTAATATTAAAAAGTGTTATATATTACTTAATACGGTTGGACCTGAAGAGGGTGGTGTCAGGTTGGAGGAGTACCACTAGCTCTGATGATAGCGACGACAGGGAGGGGAGGAAGAGAGAGAAGAGGAATTTTTCTTTCTTTTTATTTATTATAAAAATATTTTTAGTATGGTTATTTTGACCATTTTACAAATTTCTATTAAAAATTTAATGACAATTGGAATAAAATATAATTTCACCTAAATCTTTAAACAAAAAAATTATTTTGCAAAATTTGTAAACCAAAAAAATATTTCACGAAACCTCATGTACTAATATGTATATCCAAAATATAAAATCATCATATTCATATTTAAATATTAGATTTGTTAATTTTATTCTTTCAATTGACCCAGATCGACTACTTACTATTAAGGAAAAGGGTACAAAGAGACAGTAGGGATTGTGAGGTTATCCTAGGGGAAGACCCTTCTACACAACATAGGGTGTTGTGTGCTAATGTAAAGGTCAAGAAGAGGGGCAAAAAGCAAGGAAATATGTGCAGACACATACTCGGTGGAGGTATTTGAAGGGGACAAGTATAAACTTTATAAGGAAAGAGTGGAGTCTGAGCTCGGATGGGATTTCGAGGGAGATACAAACCACATGTGTAACCAACTGGCCCAAAAGATCAGAGGGCTAGCACGCAAAGTCTGACCGTGCCAAAGGGCGGGGTACCAAACTACAGAGAGTCCTGGTGGTGTTGTGATGAGGTCCAAGAGAATATTAAGGCCAAAAGAAACTATTTCAAGGAATGTGATCACAGTGGAGATAAGGACAAGCCACATTAGTACCAGCAAGCCAAGAAAGAAGCAGAGAGAGCAGTCCGAGAAGCACAATCAAAAGCCTATGTGGATTTCTACAAAAGGTTGGATACTCAAAAGGGAGCTAGGGATATATATAGAATCGCCAAAGCGAGAGAAAGGAAGATGAGGGACTTGGATCGAGTAAAGTACATAAAAGGGGAAGATGGACAAGTGCTCGTGGATGGGCAACTAATTACAATTAGGTGGAATGCCTACTTTCACGATTTGTCCAATGAACAAGGGAATATAAAGATATCCCTAAGTGATCTCCAAACATCTAAGGAGCACCAGAATTACTGTTACTGCATGCGAATTAGATCCGAGGAAGTTAAGGAAGCCCTAAAACATATGGGAAGGAGTAAAATAGTTGGCCCAGATAGAATACCCATAGAGGCATGGAAATGCCTTGAACAGAAAGGCATTAGTTGGCTGACTAAACTATTTAACCAAATCCTTTCAGGGAAGAAGATCCCTGACGAATGGACGAAGAGCACATTGATCCCGATCTAAAAGAACAAAGACGACATCCAAAGATGCGCCAACTATCGGGGTTTCAAACTAATGTGCCACACTCTGAATTTGGGGGAGTGGGTCATAAAAAGGACGTTACAGCAACAGACAGAGGTGTCTGAGAACCAATTCGGATTTATGCCCAAAAGATCAATAATAAAAGCCATCCATCTCCTAAGGCGGATGATCGAGCATTACAGAGAGAGACAAAAGGATCTTCACGTGGTTTTCATTGATTTAGAGAAGGCATATGATAGAGTGCCAAGAGAGGTCCTATGGAGGGTGATGCGTCTCGTATTTACGCATCTTTTAATTGTTATTTTAATTATTTTGCACCTATTTAATTATAGTTCTGCACTTATTTTGGCAATTTTTATGTTTAACAGGTTTGAAATTAAAGTTCTGAAAATTGTCAAATGTTGGTGCAAATGAGGCAAATTCGATGCGTAAACAATTAAATCAAGTTAATCAAGATTCGGGACAAGAATGTATAAGCTCAACCCGCATCGGCCCAAGCCAACATTGTTCATCATCTTCAACCCCAAGCCGTCCCATTACTGTTCAAACTCAGCCCAACTCCAGCCCAACCACACCCCCAGCCCGGCACCTGCATCCGGCCCACTAACAGCCCGCCACCAGCAGGCCCAACCGACCCACACCATCATCGCCATCTCACAACAGCCCCTGTTCACACCCAGGCCCAAACGCCCGCCCAATAGCCCATACCCACGTGTAACACCAGCCCAAACCAGTAGGGCTTAGAGAGGGGAAGAAGAGTTGGTTTGGGGGGGTATAAATTGGTTCGTTTTGGGGTTGTATGGGTCGTCTCTGTTTTGCCTCTTTCACTGCCTCTGCATATTTCTCCTCTCAGCTTTCTCTCACTTTTCATATTTTTTTATTTTTATTTTTCTTTCTTTTTTTGTTAAATTGGAACGAAAGTGAAATTGGCGTGAGACCGACATGAGTTCGTTGAACTTCTTCTTCACCGGATCATCCTTGATGGAGAGCTAACTTGCTCTCTAGGGTTAGATGAAGTCTTAGCCTTTACTTTTGTTTACTTTTAATTCGGGTTAATTTGATTGTTTACATGAATTGCTTGGTTGAGATAAATACTTTGAAGTATTATATTTTTATTGTTTATTCAATTGATATGATTATTGAGTTTGTAACCTTTAATTGTTGATATTGATATTTATAAATTAATTCTTTGTACTTGTAGCCCTAGGATTAATTAATCAAGCAATAGAAAATTGTTAATTAAAGCCTATCTTCCCTATGCTTTAGTTAGATAGGGTCAATACGTAATAATTAACAATACGTTAGGTATAGCCTATTTTCCTTATGCTTTAGCTAGATAGGGTCAATACGCAATACTAACAACATTATCTTAGTAGGTTGAAGCTTGTAGCCTAAACCACTACCCGTGTGACAATTAATAATCTCAAGTTAAAAGTTAACGCAAAAGTAATTGGCTAACGATGGATTCAAAACCCTAGGTTCCAATTTAATACAATTTTTCGATTAGAAGTAGATTCCTTTAGTTTAATTGTTGTTTCCTTAGGTTAATTAATACAAAAACCTCTCAATTTTATTCAAATCAATTTAAGTCATAGAGTAAATTCACGTACTCTTAGTCCATGTGGTTCGACACCTTCTCTCCCTACACTTCAATTTAGGTGTGTCTAATAGATAGGGTTTTATATTAAATTTTGATGGACATAGAAAAATACATCATGATTTTGGCGCCGTTGCCAGGGACTAGGCAACGTTCATGATTTTATTTTTGTGATTTTCTTTGATTTTTAACTTTCTATTTCTTCTTTAATTTTAAATTAATTTATTTTGATTTTCAACCTAGGATTTGAAATCTTAATTTGATTCTTAATTTAGGATTTTTAATTTTTAATTCCCTTTAATTGTTATTGTCTCTTTTCTAAAAAGAATTTTAAAAAAATTATTTTCTTTTTATTAGTATTATTTTTCTTTTGATTTTTGTGCATAAGTAGATTTTAGGGTATCTTGTTATTTGTCTTTTCCTTTTAGTATTTGTTTCGTCTGTTTTATCTGTTTTGCTTATGTAATTTTTAATTTACTTGTTTTGTGTGGTTAATTGTTGATGTACGGTCGTCGCTCTTTATCTCTTGACCTTACTAGAGTCGACCTTGAAATTGAAAGAACTTTAAGAGACCTTAGAGCCCAACACCGAGCACAAACCGTAATGGCTGACGAACAACAACCACGTATACTTATGGACTACTTTACTCCCGCCACATACGCTTCACCCTCCTGCATTAGGTTGCCACCCGTAGCCTATCAGTTCGAGCTTAAACCACATACTATACAGATGCTTCCTTCATTCCATTGCTTAGGCAATGAGAACCTATACACACACTTGGACAGTTTCATGGAGGTTTGCTCAACCTTTAGGATTCCTAACGTCAGTGATGACGCTATCTTGCTTCGCCTCTTTCCTTTCTTTTTAAAGGAAAAGGCTAAATATTGGTTAGGCACCTTACCTAGTAGGACGATTAGTACTTGAACTCAAATGCAACAAGAATTTCTTAAGAAATTCTATCCCATTAGCAAGACTAACACTGCTAGGAGAGCCATTAACACCTTCGCCCAACTTCCTACTGAAGAGTTTCACGAGAGTTAGGATAGGTTTAGGGAACTTTTACTAGCCTGTCCGCATCATGCTATCCCTAAATGGCAATTAGTCCAAAATTTCTATTACGGGTTAAACGAGACGGGTCAACAAACTGTAGATGTCTCATGCGGTGGTCAGTTCCTTAGAAAGAACGAGGACGAGGCGTGGGAAATGTTTTAACTTTTGAATGAGAATTCACTACAATCTGCCTCACATGCACGTCTTAATGCTACTAGGTTAAACAGAGCAGTAAATGAGATTGCTCACCTCTCCATCTTAGATAAGAAAGTAGACTCTCTTACCTCTTCCGTAGAGCAGTTAACTTCCCTATTTAAGATGACATTGGCCCCCTCTGCTGTACCTAATATGTCTCATGTTTCAAACGTGCATAATGCTTGCTCTTTATGCTCCAGTGTCTCTCATTCTACACGACTGCCCCTCTACTTCACCTTATGTGGCGTGGTCGGAGAAACAAGTCAATGCAGCCTAAGGATTCCCATGAAACGACCCATACTCTAACACATATAATCCAGGCTGGAGAAAGCATCCTAACTTCTCCTGGAGGCAAGGAGGAGAAGGATAGTTTATGCCACAACAACAGAACCCACGACCTCAACAATCTGGTATGCCCCGGACTGAAGGTTTTCAACGGCAAGGGTATGCTTCTAACTACTCTCAATCTCCTAATTCGAGCTCTAATTCAAATTTTGAAGAGAAAGTTTTGAGTGCGCTGAAAGGTTTAGAAGTTAATTCCCAACTTCTCCACTTCCGTACAAAATCGATTGCAAAGTTAGAAACCCAAATATGTCAACTACCGTACAAAATCGATTGCAAAGTTAGAAACCCAAATATGTCAACTAGCTAACACTCTGAGTAGGAGAGATGAGGAAAGACTCTTTAGCCAAGCTATAGAAAACCCTAGGAACTGTGCAAGACAAGAAAACTATCCTTCCCAGCAAGAACAAGCAAAATCCATTACAGTGTTGAGAAATGGGAAGGAGTTTGACCATGGGGTGAGTGCTGAAAGTGAAGTACGCATGAGTGGTGAGGAAGAAGAGAAGAGCAAGGAGAGAGAAAAGGAGACCGATGAGGTCACACACCCTTCTCCCACTCCTAAAGCCTCTAATCTTCCCTCGTCATATGAACCTAGAGTACCCTTCCCCCAAGCTTTAATTGCGCCACATCCAAATGGGAAGGACAAGAAATGGGAAGATATTTTGGAGACGTTTAGGCAAGTAAAGATAAACATTCCCCTTCTTGATGCGATTAAACAGATCCCTGCCTATGCAAAGTTTATTAAGGACCTTCTGAACCAAAAGAGGCGATCTAGAGCACATCTGCCTAAAAAAGTGTTCTTAGCTGAACAAGTGAGCTCTATTCTGAAGTGTGACACTCCAATTAAGTACAAAGACCCTGGTGTCCCCACCATCTCTTGTTCACTTGGAGACTACCCGATCGATACAGCCTTACTGGACTTAGGAGCGAGTGTCAACATTATTCCTTACTCGGTTTATGAGGAGTTAGGCCTGGGAGAGTTGCAACCCACCACGGTGACCTTGCAATTAGCAGATAGATCAACTAGGATTCCCTGTGATGAGCTGATTAACGTACTAGTGAGAATAGACAAAGCCTTGTTTCCTGCTGATTTCCTCGTGCTTAATATGGAACCTTCTAGTCATTCAAAAAACCATGTCGCTGTCATTCTAGGTTGGCCTTTCTTAGAGACGGCCAATGCTACCATTAAATGTAGATATGGGGTAATGGATGTGAGCTTTGCCAATATAACCATTAGGTTAAATATTTTTAAGGCTTCATTGTCACCCACTAGTGGGGATGAGTTGGAGTGTTTCTGGGTGGATATTATTGATGATTTGGTGGACCAAACACTCCCTTCTATCCTAGTCAGTGATTCCCTTGAGCGAGCACTAGTATACGATTGTTCTGTTGATTTTGAGATTGAAAATGACATTAGAGAGATGAATGATTTGATTGAGATATGTGCCCCTTTAGAGACTTGTCATTGGCTGTCAAAAGTAGAAGCTTGACCTACGCTTTCGGATTCCCCTGTCTTGCCTTCCATAGTATCACCACCCAAACTTGAACTTAAGTCGTTGCCATCTACTCTTAAGTATGTTTTCTTAGGATCCGATGAGACTTTACTTGTGATTATCTCTTTTCAGTTGTCTAGGGAACAGGAGGATGCATTGATGATAGTGCCTAGTGATCATAAGAGTGCCATTGGGTGGTCTGTGGCCGATTTGAAGGGTATAGACCCTTCCATTTGTATGCATAGGATTTTTCTTGATGAGAATGCTAGACCCGCTAGAGAGATGCAAAGGAGGTTGAACCCTAACATGAAGGAAGTGGTAAAGAAAGAGATTGTGAAGTTTCTTGATGCGGGTATCATTTACCCAATTTCTGATAGTAGGTGGGTTAGTCCTGTTCAGGTAGTCCCAAAGAAGTCGGGTGTTACTGTGGTTAGGAGTAGTGATGGAGAGTTAGTGCCCACTAGAGAGACCACGGCCTGGAGAGTATGTATTGATTATAGGAAGCTTAACTCTGCCACTAGGAAGGACCATTTTCCTCTACCATTCATTAACCAGATTTTAGAGAAGTTAGCTGGTCAGAGCTTCTACTGTTTTCTTGATGGATATTTAGGATATAACCAGGTAGCAGTCTACCTAGAGGATCAGGAAAAAATGACTTTTACGTGCCCCTTCGGCACATTTGCCTATCATAGGATGCCATTTGGTTTATGTAATGGACCCACTACATTTCAGAGATGCACGATGTCTGTCTTTTCTGACATGGTAGACAGATTTCTTGAGGTTTTTATGGATGATTTCTCTGTTTTTGGACCTTCGTTTGATGAATGTTTGTAGAATTTGAGACTGGTGCTAAAAAGATGTGAAGAGACCAATCTTGTTTTGAGTTGGGAAAAGAGTCACTTTATGGTTCAAGAGAGGATTGTATTGGGCCATAGAGTGACAGAGAAGGGTATTGAGGTTGATAAAGCTAAGGTAGATCTGATTACAAACTTACCCCCTCCCTCAAACGTGAAGCAAGTTAGATCCTTTCTAGGTCATGCAGGCTTCTATAGGAGATTCATTAAGGACTTTGAGAAGTTAGCCAGACCATTAACTAGCTTGCTAGCTAATCTTGCCTAGAAGCTTTTCAAAAACCACGGTCATTACTTGTTTCGGCCCCCATTATGCAGCCCCCAGATTACTCTCTTCCTTTTGAAATTATGTGTGACGCTTCTGATTTTGCTATAGGTGCTGTCCTAGGTCAATGAGTAAACAAAGTGCCTCATGTCATTTACTATGCTAGTAAAACTCTTAATGATTCACAACACCGTTACACCACTACTAAAAAGGAGTTGCTAGCTGTCGTGTTTGCTCTTGAAAAGTTCCGTTCCTATCTTTTGAGGTCAAAAGTCATTATCTATTCTGACCATGCTGCATTAAAATATTTGCTCTCAAAGAAAGAAACGAAACCTAGGCTCATTAGGTGGATTCTTCTACTTAAGTTTGACATTGATATTAGAGATAAGAAAGGTGCAGAGAATGTGGTAGCTGACCATCTCTCTAAGATTTTCTTTGAGCATCATGATCCATCTATTTCAATGCAATGCATGACTCTTTTCCCGATGAGCAACTTTTTGTTGTCTCCCATTCACGTGGCCCTTGGTTTGCAGATATTGGTAACTTCCTCGCTACATGTGCGATTCCATCTACTTGGTCCAAGCAAGAAAAGGATAGGTTTTACTCTAAAGTAAAGCACTTTTACTGGGACGACCCTGACTTTTTTAAACATTGTGCGGACCAAGTAATTCGTAGATGTGTTCCAGAGTGTGAGTATCATAGCATTTTATCTTTTTGTCACTGATATGCACGTGGAGGACACTTTGGAGGCCGTAGGACTGTTGCAAAAGTCCTATAGTGTGGTTTTTATTGGCCTACTCTGTTCAAGGATGCTCACAAGTTTTGTCTTGCATGTGAGCGTTGTCAATGCACAGGCGCAATGATGCGTCAAGACATGATGCCTTTGAACCCCATTCTAATTGTGGAAATATTTGATGTTTGGGGTATTGACTTTATGGGACCATTTCCCCCATCTTTTGGGTTTCTTTACGTACTTTTAGGGGTCAACTATGTCTCTAAATGGGTTGAGGCTATACCTATTAGGACCAATGACCACAAAGTGGTCATGCAATTTGTCAAGGACCACGTTTTTAACCGCTTTGGTACCCCTAAAGCACTCATTAGTGATGGTGGTAGTCATTTCATTCATAGGTCATTTGAGGCACTTCTTAGGAAGTACTCAGTGCATCATAAGATTGCCGCCCCCTATCATCCCCAAACTAGTAGTCAAGTAGAGATTTCAAACTGTGAGATCAAGTCTATACTTGAGAAAATGGTTCGTCCTGATAGGAAAGATTGGTCCCTTAGGCTGAATGATGCTCTTTGGGCTTACCGCACTGCCTATAAGACCCCACTTGGTATGTCACCCTATAGGTTGGTCTTTGGTAAAGCATGTCATTTACCAGTTGAGCTAGAACACCGTGCTTATTGGGCCACTAGAGCTTTGAATTTTGACTTAGACCAAGCTGGTGCTAACCAAAAGTTCAATTGGGTGAACTTGAGGAGTTGAGAAATGAAGCTTATGAGAATGCAAAGATTTATAAAGCTAAAACCAAGGCTTTTTATGATAAACATATTTTAAGGAAAATATTTTCTCCTGATCAAAAGGTTTGGCTTTTTAATTCTAAATTGCGTCTTTTTTCGGGTAGGTTGAGATCTAGGTGGGATAGTCCTTTAGTGGTTAGGCAAGTATACCCCTTGGGTGCAATTGAGATATACCACCCTAAAGATGGTCATGCGTTCACTGTAAATGGTCAAAGGCTTAAACCTGTAATTGAGTTGGATGGCATTGCTGATGGACAGCTTATTGAAGTTGTCTCTTTGATGGACACAATGACTGATACTTAATCTTCGCTAGACCTATTGCGCCCGGCTGAAGGCGTAAAACTTAGCGCTCCTAGGAGGCAACCTAGGTTTGTTATTTCTTGTTTTTAATTTCGTTTTTGACCTAATTAGTTGCTTCGAGGCTTGTTTTCTCTCTTTTCAGGTTCTTGTGCCAGGTTGAAGGAATCATATATACATGTCCACGCCGTCTTGTTAGGTTGTATTGCTCCATCTCACCTATCTCTTGTGCTTTAATGATTGATATTGTTGCATAGAGGACAATACATGATTTAGGTGTGGGGGTGAGGCTCATTTGCATATGCTCATTTTTGGTCAAATTTTTAAAATTTTGAACATCTTTTGTTGCATTTTGAGCGTGCATTATAACCATTTAGCCAAGTTTTCCTTGATCGACGTGTATGTTATGATGACAGTGGGATTAGTTGCTTATTTCGTTCTCTTAATTCCATGAAATTAAATGATTTTACTACATACTTGTTAATAAGTGTTATTGATCATTGTTGATATTAATGGGTTCCACTCATGCCGCTCACATATTCACTAAGCGCAGGACTTTCATGTTGCAGAAAATCTGAAGAATTTGAGTAAACAACCTTATATATCTTGAGTTTTGCAAGCCTGCACTATTGGCTTATCCTAATCCTTGCCTTTGATATTATGTAAAGTATTGGTTGGTCAATATCAATTGTAATGACGAAGTTCATGTTATAAAAGGAAAAAAAAAGTACAAAAATGGACATAAAAGAAAGAGGAAACAAAAAAAGAAAAAAAGGAAAAGGAAAAAGAAAAGAAAAAAGAAAAAAAAGGGGTTTCCTCCAAAAGAAAAAGGCAAAAGAAAAAGTGAAAGTTGATGTACGTTCGTATAAAGTTTTTTTTGTGCTTTATTAAGGTCAAAATGTTGTAAAGTGGTCACTCATATGCCACTTAAAATTTCTCTATGTATAGGCATGTGTTTAGGTGATTCAATTGTGCGGGTGCACAAAACCTTTATATATTTGGTTGGGAGCGAGAATTTGAGGAGATTCTGTGACATGAAAGCCTAATCACTTTCACTTGTGCGCTTAAATTACTTGAGTAGTCCCTATTAGTTGATACAAAGGTTTATGAAATTCTATGACGAGTTTTGAAGTTTAATCATCTGAATTCATGGAATTGGAGAATGCTCTAAATGATTTAATCTTGTCTTGAATTGTAATATAGGTGTTAATCTCGAAAAACTGGGTAAGGGTTGGGATGGTTGGGGTAGTTGGTCACTCAAGTCGTTATGTCTATTCCACGCTTTGCTCGAGGACTAGCAAATATTAGGTGCGGGGATGTTGATTCGTCTCGTATTTACGCATCTTTTAATTGTTATTTTAATTATTTTGCACCTATTTAATTATAGTTCTGCACTTATTTTGGCAATTTTTATGTTTAAGAGGGTTGAAATTAAAGTTCCGAAAATTGTCAAATGTTGGTGCAAATGAGGCAAATTCGATGCTTAAACAATTAAATCAAGTCAATCGAGATTCGGAACAAGAACGTATAAGCCCAACCCGCATCGACCCTAGCCAGCACTGTTCATCATCTTCAACCCCAAGCGGCCCCGTTACTGTTCAAACTCAGCCCAACAACACCCCCAGCCCGGCACCTGCATCCGGCCCACGAACAGCCTGCCACCAGCAGGCCCAACTGACCCACACCATCATCGTCATCTCACGACAGCCCAAACGTGCAGCAACAGCCCCTGTTCACACCCAGGCCCAAATGCTTGCCCAACGGCCCATACCCACGCGCAGCACCGGCCCAAACCGGTAGGGCTTAGAGAGGGGAAGAAGAGTCGGTTTGGGGGGTATAAATTGGTTTGTTTTGGGGTCGTATGGGGCGTCTCTGTTTTGGCTCTTTCACCGCCTCTGCATATTTCTCCTCTCAGCTTTCTCTCTCTTTTCAGATTTTTTTATCTTTATTTTTCTTTCCTTTTTCATTAAATTGGAACGAAAGTTAAATTAGCGTGAAGACCGACATGAGTTCGTTCAACTTCTTCTTCACTTGATCATCCTTGATGGAGAGCTAACTTGCTCTCTAGAGTTAGATGAAGTCTTAGCCTTTACTTTTGTTTACTTTTAATTCGGGTTAATTTGATTGTTTACATAAATTGCTTGGTTGAGATAAATACTTTGAACTATTATATTTTTATTGTTTATTCAATTGATATGATTATTGAGTTTGTAACCTTTAACTGTTGATATTGATATTTATAAATTAATTCTTTATGCTTGTAGCCTTAGAATTAATTAATCAAGCAATAGTATTAACCGAATTGTTAATTAAAGCCTATCTTTCCTATGCTTTAGTTAGATAGGGTCAATACGTAATAATTAACAATACGTTAGGTAGAGCCTATTTTCCTTATGCTTTAGTTAGATAGGGTCAATACGCAATACTAACAATATTTTCTTTGTAGGTTTAAGCTTGTACCCTAAACCACTACCCGTGTAACAATTAATAATCCCAAGTTAAAAGTTAACGCAAAAGTAATTGGCTAATGATGGATTCGAAACCCTAGGTTCCAATTTAATACACTTTTTCGATTAGAAGTAGATTACTTTAGTTTAATTGTTGTTTCCTTAGGTTAATTAATACAAAAACCTCTCAATTTTATTCAAATTAATTTAAGTCATAGAGTAAATTCACGCACTCTTAGTCCCTGTGGTTCGACCCCTTCTCTCCCTACACTTCAATTTAGGTGTGTTTAATAGATAGGGTTTTATATTAAATTTTGATAGACGTAGAAGAACACATTAGAGGGTTTTGGCGAAGAAAAGCATCCCCGTGCCCTATATTCGGGCCATTAGAGACGTGTATGAGGATGCACAAACTATTATGCGTACAGTGGAAGGGGAGATAGACGCTTTCCCAATAATAATCGGGGTACACCAACGATCTGCCTTTGAATCCCTTTCTATTCATTCTAGTTATAGATGAGCTCACTAGGCACATTCTAGTTATGGATGTGCTCCAAGGAGATGTGGCTTGATGCATACTTTTTGCAGATGACAGAGTTTTAGTGAGGAGTCTCGAGAGGAGGTAAATGAAAAGCTGGAATTGTGGAGAAGGGCATTGGAATCGAAAGCCTTACAACTCAGTAGATTTAAGACCGAGTACATGGAACTCAAGTTCGGTCCCTCCATCATGTCTTGCATAGAAGACGTCAAGATTGGATTTGAGACCATACCGAAAAAGGAGAGTTTCAGGTATTTGGGTTTCATGGTTCAGCAGAACGGCGAAGTTGACGAGAATGTCAACAACTGGATTAAAGCAGGCTGTCATAAATGGAGGATGGCCTCTGCAGTACTCTGTGATAGAAAGTTCCTATTAAAGCTAAAGGAAAAAATATTATAAGACAATAGTGAGACCGGCTATGTCATATGGGGCGGAGTGTCGGCCAATGAAACAGCATCATATACAAAAGATGAAGGTGGCGGAGATGAGGATACTACAGTGGATGTGCGGACACACAAAGAAGGATAGGATCAGGAATGACGTCATAAGAGGCAAATAGGGCGTGGCCTCGATCGATGATAAATTAAGGGAGCAACGTTTGAGGTGGTTTGGATATGTTAGGAGGAGATCGACCACTGACCTAGTCAGGAAATGCGAACAGCCCCATATTACACTAAGCAGAAGAGGGAGAGGCAAACCAAAGAAGAGATGGTCGGAGACAATCCAACATGACCTCACTCACCTAAACCTATGGGAGGAGATGTCTTTAGATAAAGTTCGGTGGACGGCTAACATAGAAATAGCAGATGTAGTGGCTTAGAGAAGTAGTGCTTATTATTGCTATCACTAGTGTTTCTAGGCGTATATGACTTCCTCTTTCGGTATACTTATTTGATTATCTGCGTACTTGCCTATTATTTTTCTTGCAGCTGCATTCCGTTGAGTTTTGCTTCGTAATGCTTGCCTTGTGCTTTGTCCTGCTTTTTATACTTTGTTGCTTTCATGCTTACAGGCTGCTATGCTGCGATGCTTTTTAGGTCAGAGGTCCTCGCAAATAGTTTCCCTTTAAATAGCACTCTAAAAGGAAAAGGTTACGTATTTTTACCCTCCCCCAGATACTACTTAGGCAGGAGCCCCTAGAATATTGGGCCTGCTATTGTTATTATTCTTTCAATTGACCATAAAATAATTTTTTAATACCACCTCATTATTACATTACCGCAACAGCCCCTCTCCCCACTTCATTCGCCCTCTCACTGTCTCCAGCTATACACCACCCCCCCCCCCCCACCCCCACTTTCCTCCAAGCTTTCATCCATGGCGCCCCCATTCCACTTCATTCTCCTCACACTTCTCACTTTATTCATCTCCTCCTTCACCGAATCCAAACTCACATACGATTACTACACCAAATCCTGCCCTCAATTCTCTCATATTGTGCAAGACACCGTCACCAACAAGCAAATCATCAGCCCCACCACCGCCGGCGGCATTCTTCGCCTCTTCTTTCACGACTGCTTCGTCAACGGCTGCGACGCTTCCCTCCTCATCTCCTCCACCCCTTTCTTCTCTGCCGAGCGTGACGCCGACATTAACCTCTCCCTCCCCGGCGACGCTTTTGATGCCGTCGTCCGCGCCAAGACCGCGCTTGAACTTGCCTGCCCCGGCGTCGTCTCCTGCGCTGACATCCTCGCTGTCGCCACCCGCGACCTTGTTGTCATGGTTGGCGGCCCCTTCTACCCCGTCCCTCTTGGGCGCAAAGACGCGCTCTCCTCCTCCGCCGCGTCTGTTCCCGGAAACCTTCCTCTCTCTGACATGTCCGCTGAAGAAATTATCTCTCTCTTCGCGCGCCGCGGGTTTTCTGTTGAGGAAACCGTGGCGCTCTCCGGCGCGCACACCATTGGGTTCTCTCATTGCAAGGAGTTCGCAAGTGGGATCTACAACTACAGCAAATCCCAGAAATCTGATCCCACTTTGAACCCTAGATTCGCGCAGGGACTACAAAACGCGTGCGCAAACTTCAAAAACGACCCTACATTGTCTGTGTTCAACGATATCATGACACCCAACAAATTCGACAACGTGTATTTTCAAAATTTGCCAAAGGGGTTGGGCATTTTGGGGTCAGATCGGTCTCTGTACAGCGATCCGAGAACGAGGCAATGGGTGGAGTTGTACGGTAGAGATCAGAATGGGTTTTTCAAGGCGTTTGCGATGGCGATGCAGAAGCTGAGCCTTGTGGGTGTGAAGGTCGGCCGCCATGGTGAGATCCGCCACCGTTGTGATGCCTTCAACAACATGAGAACATAAAAGTCTTAGGGTAAATACAACGGCGACTCTCCCATTAAACTATTGTTCGAAATCAAAGTGAGCTTCTTAACGTTCGATTTTATAGTGAAGTGCACTGAACTGTTAATTTTGAGGGTTATATACATTATAGATGCATGTACTTTGTTTACTTGGTTTGATTGTTGTTGTACTTTTAATTGTGTTAATTTAGTCCTATAATAAAATTGATGTTAAGTGAGCAATAAGATTTGTGATAATTACGTCATGAGTGAGTTTAAACTGGGTTGATTGGATGAATTTGTATTGACTAACATTTGACATGGCCGGGCAATAATAAATATTTTTTTAACTTATTTTTAATGTTATCGTAGGCTTAATTGACACAATACGTTCTGATAAAAAAATTGATACAATATAAATTATATAAGGGTTAAATTAATAAACTTAATGGTAAAAAGATTAAATTGATATATTGACCAAAGTATATATACATCCCTTAATTAGCCTACTTTTTTTACTAATGAAGTCTTTTCAATAATCAAAGTACATATACATCCTTCAATTAGCCTATATTAGACACTTTGTATCATATTATATGATGTGCATGTGATTTTGATTGTTGATTGAGTTGAAAAATTTCCGAAGAATTACGTTAGAATATCTAACTGATATAAATTAATAGTTCAGAAATCTGTTGAATGAAATCAAAAGTTAGGGAGGTGAGTTTGATTTTTTTTTTTTTTTTTAATGATCTTATTAAGGGCAAAGGGTTTTGTTGTTGTTGTATGGAATTTTATAGTTTTCGGTTTTTATTTGAATTAGTTTATCTTTTATGAGTGAGGCAAGCTGGAACTGGGTGTGGGAAGTGTTTACGATGATAATAAATTGGGGCTAGTTAATTCTTTTATTAAAATAAAATTGGGGTTAATTTTTTTTACTTTTTATTTTTATTGAGATATGATAATGGGATTAGATTGGATACTATGTAATTTGCTATGAATGGCACAAAATTAAAAATAAGGCTCATTCAGTTTGAGTTTTGTTTCCCCTTTGCCAAGAAATTGTGCTAGTTATACTTGGGATTGTTTAGCAAGTTTTTTTTTTTTTTTGTTTTTTTTTTTTTTGAAAGAAAGCATTATATCACCATACCAAAAGTTGTTTTAGAGCATTTCTTTCCAGCTCTTACATTTTGGAGTGGAAATACAATGAATAGAATTGGCTTGCCTGCCAACATTGGGGCTCGGCTCAGCTGATCATGGCTCCGCTTGATGGAGCTCAAAATGAGTTCGGTGTCTTACGTGGTTAGCTCACCACATTTGGTTTATTTGAACTCAATGTGGGCTTGATTGGGCCCAATTTTGATTCATTCATATTTAGACTCGAACTTAGCTCAAACGGGTGCGTCTAGTTCATAATTTATATTGAGGTTGACTTATTTACACTTACGTGCCTTTGAACTCGAGCTTTGGTAACCTCGGCTTCACTCTTATCTAAACGAGATAGCTTGGCCCAATTTGAGCTTGAAATGAGCCGAGCATTTCAAGCTTTTTATAGAGACCTCGGGAGTTGGCTCGGGTCTCCACACTCGAGGCTTTTGTTTATAAAATTAAATTTAATCTATTAGGATAAAATTAGTTTTCATTTAATACATCATAATACAAAAAGATTGCATGTTACACTTACAATTGCAATAAAATGGATTATTTCGGAGCTCCAGGTTTGACTTAGTGATAATTACTGACACTTCTCTCAATACTAGTAGTCAGAGCTTATTCATCCCTTTAAAATGTAATTATTGTCTTTATTTAACAAAAAATAGACTTTTTGAAAGCTCAAATCGACTAGGTTGTTGAGGATAAAAGTAGTGGCCTGGGTGACGAGTGCAAGTAAGGTGACCGGGGTGACGAGTACGAGTAACGGAGACAGGGTGATGAATACGAGTAAGGTACAAGTAGTAACATATACAAGTAACTCACCCCTTCATGGCCTACAAACCCCCTCCAATGAGCGAAAATTAGGACAAAATTCTTGGCGTTCATCTCCTAACCACGAAGGATCCCCAACCTCTATAAATAGGACTTGAAACCCTCATGAAATGGGGAGGGAAAAAATAAGGAGAGAAGAAAAATATAGGACTTGAGTTTGGTCATCCTTTCAAGAGCCCAACGAAAACACCCCCAAACATAGGTATACATGAGAATGCTTGGACATTGGAGTGTAATTTATGTTGGATGCCTTACTCCATCAATAATTAGACTGAGAATCTGATTGTCTCGGCCTGTTTTAAGGAAAGTGTTTTGTTTTGTTTCTTTTGTTTTGTTGAAAAAGGCATTTGTTTTAGGAAAATACATTTTTTCCAAAATTTAAGGATGTTGGTTTTTTCTAGACTTTTAAGATTTTTTCCAAGTATGTTTTTTAGAAGTTGTTTTTCTACTTCTAAGTAGAAGTTGAAAATTTATTAGCACAACTACAAATTTTTTTAGATAAGAACATCATGTTCAAGTGGATACCCATTCATACTCGTACATGCCACCCAAATCCATACTCATCCCAGTTCCATTACCCTTCACGGGTATGAAGTGGATACCTATACCTGTCCCGATGGTTATAAATCCATATCCATACCTACCGCATTACCTGCAGGCATCCAACGGATAACCGTTATCCACCCCATGCGCGCTCTAATGTGGGTACCAAATGATTATTCATATACACCTATATAAATTAATTAATATTATATTATAGAATTAATTATAATTTGAGTATTTACATTTTAGTACTTGAAGTTCTTTGAAACAATAAAAAAACAACCCCAGCGTTTTTGAATTAATAAAAAAGGCCCTTAAATTTTTGTCGTATTAATAAAAATACATCTCTTCGACATGATGTCATCATTTTTCGTCGACAGAGCTGCCATAGCAACTGTTTTTTTAATTAATGATAGTGTAAAACAACAAAAATACCCTTCAAAACCCTTATTCATATTTCATAAGCACAAAATTTGAGATGTTATATTATATAGAAACTATCTGTTTTTGCTTAATTTGTTTAAGAATATGATTATTAAAGGGTATTTCTGTCACTATATTGTAGCATTAATAAAAAAGGTTGCCATGTTAGCTCTTTCAACAGAAAATAACGTCATTTATTGATTAAAAAGATCGGGGTCTTTTTTATTATTTTTAGAAAAGCCGGGGTGGAAAGGAACATACCCAGTGCCACAAGGGCTCCCGCCTACGCAGGGTCTGGGGGGGTGGATGTATGTAGCCTTCCCCCTTCAGGGTGTTAACCTGAAGAGAGGCTATTTCCCAGTGCCCCCAACCTGAGGGTGAGGACTTCGCAGGAGGTCACCCATCCTTGTATTACTCTCGCCCAAGCACTCTTAACTTTAGGGTACTAAAATGTAAATAATGTTATAATTTTCTCTAATATTTGACACAAAATTAAGCAATTAAATCTGATATATACTTTTCTTATTTTTAAATAAATAACATACAAATTGGGTGGTATAGCGGGTAAGGGGTGGG
Source organism: Simmondsia chinensis (assembly GCA_018398585.1). Taxonomy (NCBI): domain Eukaryota; kingdom Viridiplantae; phylum Streptophyta; class Magnoliopsida; order Caryophyllales; family Simmondsiaceae; genus Simmondsia; species Simmondsia chinensis. The sequence continues at coordinate 8,475,269 of JAGTTD010000018.1, forward strand.
GTGGAAAGGGTACAACATCATATACCCATACCCACCCCATTATCCATAGCTGGTATTGCAATGTATTCCTGGTCCGTACTCACTACCCGCTTCACTGGTATCGAAACTCAAACAGAGTAGGTGCCTGCGGTTAACATATTTTTCCCTCGCCATTATCATCCCTAAATCTATCCAGAAGGCCACATAAAATAATTTAGGGTTTGTACGTTATCTTTTTTATATATCTAAATCTTAGTTTTGAGAAATTAAAACTATGTTTAAAAACAAAATTTTAATTTTTTTATTTTAATTTTCAACTTTTCTAAAAAATTAAAAATTAAAAAAATTGATGTTTAAACTTGCTTTAATTTTTTTTTTTTGAATTCAAAAATCACATACTAGTTAAGCGATTGTCAGAAAAGATTTGTCATGGGTAAGAGTGTTGTGGACAAGAGAGAATACGTAGCCCTACTAAAGGTGTTCATGGTTCGATTAATCATACCGAAAAGTATTTCGGTTCTGTTAACCATAATCAAAATACTCAAAAATCTCTAACTGTTACCATAACCAAAAAGACCAGTTAACCGACTTTCGTAAATCGGTAATTTGGTTCGGTTATGTCGGTTAACCGGTAACGGAAAAGTAATACAATGCCTCTTTTATGTTATATGATCTACCTCCTAATAGTTTGTAAATGTCCAAAAATATATTAAATGTGAGAATATTCAACAAATTATAAGCTTATAATACAATTCTAATAAATTAATATATAATAACTATGTTAGCAAGCGAGTAGCACTAAATTGTAGCAATCTAGTGCTTAATTAGTATTTGAGATATAATAATGAGTCACAAATACTTCATGATAGGAGATGACTAGGAAAAAGATAAAGTTAATCATGCATTATAGAAGAGTCATTTATTTGATAGAAAAACATATTTATTAAATAATATAATATTATAAACACATAAAAATATATACATGATATATAAAGGTGGCTAGTGGGCTGCGTCGGCCCTTAACCCAGCCCGGGCCCGTTTGACTCAGAGTCGTTACCCAACCCATTCATTTCATTTTCCTCACGAACAAATCTCTTATTATCTCTTCTCTCCCTATACATTCATCCACTTCTACTCCCAATATTATGCTCTAAATTTCTAAAGTTCATTGTTGACAAAGCGTGAGGCTTGTAGAATCTCGGTCAAGTTCGAATTTCATTGTTCGCTTGCTTTGGTAATTTTAGTATCGAAATTTTTTAGTTTCGCACTTTTATCTACTTAATTTCATAATTTTGTATTAATAGTTGCATTTTTAAAATACTAATCGGTAATACTACCATGGCACACAACACATTATCATTTGGAGCCAGTCGTTCTAGTTTTAGTTCTTCCCGACAACCGCCTGTAATACCTAAGAGGAGTAGAACTGTCGAACTTAATACTGATGAACGAGCTTTTCCAGAACCAGGCCCATCACCTCCATAAACTGACAGTATGAGACTTTGAACAACAGTCCTACAATGAGCAGGATAATCCTGACTCACAAAATGAAGAGGAACGCACACCCACCATAGAAGCCCAGCCCCAAAAACTAGTACTAATACTACTAGGCATAATACTAGTAGGGTATGGAAGCACTTTAAACCAGATAGGAAAATTAATAAAACATTTTGTAAATTATGTGCCCACCCAAGGCCTTTAGTCATTCACTCAGCAGTGGGACGGACACATTAAGTAGACATATAATTAGGTCCCACCCCGAACAAGACCCAGAAAGAGCCTAACAACGGTTAGGAAAGCAAGCGACCGGTGTGCTTGCTAACTTTAAATTCTCCCAAGAAACTAATAGACGAGAGCTAGCTAGAAACATAATTGAGGCTAAAAAGCCTTTTAGCATTGGCAAAGACCCTATATTCGTCAGGTATCTCCAAACAGCGGTGAACCCCGCCATCGTAAGGATTCCTTGGAACACCTTAAAGCGGGACGCTTTTAAAGATTACCAAAGGATGAAAACTGAAGTCTTTGAATTTTTTAGGGCGAACACGAGCATGTTCTCGTTGACATTAAACACTTGGAAGTCGAAACTCGATGTGCCTTACTTATGCGTAACGGCATACTGGATTGATTCCTCCTTCACCCTTCAAAAAAGAATAATCCATTTTGCAAATTTAGATTATCCCTACATTACCGGCATAATCATGGGTGCGATTATGGAGGCAGTCCACGGGTGGGGCATAGAGCAACGTATTTTTAGTATCACGTTCGACAATGCTACCAGTAACAATGCATCCATTAAACAACTAATTAGGCATATGAGACTTGTTTTAGGTGGGCGGTGTTTTCATCTACGTTGCATTTGTCACATGCTACATTTAATGATTATTGATGGTCTAGGTCTAATAAACGCTTCTTTTTCCACCTTAAGAGATGTAACAATAACTATAAATTATCCGGAACCAAAAAGAAAAGATTTAGAATTCTATATAGGATGCATGGCTTAGAGTACAAACAATTTAAATTAGGCTCACCAACTAGGTGGTCGTCAATGGTAGATATGTTAGATTTCATTTTACCATATAAGGATATCCTGGTGGAATTTGTACAGGATACTCGTTTAGATTTAAGTGATTATAATCTGAAGGATGTACACTGGGACGCAATTGATAAAATTTGTAAAGTTTTACTATGTTTAGAGATGCTACCAACTTTTTTTTGGGTTGCTATTATCTGACCATACCACAAGCAATATCAAAATTGATTGATATTGTAAATTGGATGTCGGATAATGAATCAAACCCCTTTTTGGCCGCATCAATTGCAGCAATGAAAACGAAGTTTTGTAAATATTTTTCTGAACTACCCCTTTTATATTGTTTTGCGACTATTTTCGGTCCTCGTTGTAAACGAAGAGGTTTGAACCTATTTGCCGAATATTTTTACAGAAAATTAGATCCGGCTTTTAATACCGTAGTTTTCATTGAGCAAGTCGATAGGGACCTACAAACTTTATTTTCTCATTATTCCCGGAGATTATCATCTGATAATCCACAAGTTACTTTTACTACAGTAGAATCTTACACATCTGGTGGAAGTAGTTCACACACGTCATATGCATGGAAGCTGTTGGACCAATTCAAGCCCGCAGAAGCTTCCATGTCATGTGACGAGTTAGATTACTATTTGCGGACGCCGATGATCCAGTTCTTCGCGACACCGGAGAATCCGCAATTTGGTATTTTAAAATGGTGGTGTACAAATCAAACCCAATTTCCTGTGCTTTCCACCATGGCATGTGATATACTAATATATCCGGTGTCTGCAGTAGCATCGGAGTGTGCTTTTAGTCTTGGTGACAGGTTGCTTGGAACGAAGAGGGCGAAGCTATCACCGTCCGGCTTGGAGATATCCGTGTGTTTAAAGGACTAGATGCACGCAGAGGCTAGGGAGCAAAACGATTTGAGGCTGAGTTCATCGAGGGAGGATGAAGACGACCGCACTATCGATACGTCAGACGGCGGCACAACAAGCCCCCCAGTAAACTGATTTAGTATTGTTGCACCTGTGTGTCTATATCTTGTTTTTATTTTGTAATAAAAATATTTGTACTTTTAAATAGTAGGATCCAACTGTTGTAGTTATATTTGTTACATTATTTACCGTTATTTACTATTATTTATTATATATTTTATTTTATATCATATATTTTATCATTATTAATGATTGTGATGGATTGTATTTGTATCTTATATTATTCATCAATGAATTATAATAATTTTTGTACAAAATGAGTTTGTATTTTCTTAATTTTATATTTTTTATTTTAAAAAATTAGGGGCGGGGGGACCGGGTTCGGTCCAAGCAGCCAAAATGGCTGGGACGGGCCTGGCTCGGCTCGTGGCCACCTCTAATGATATATATTATTTCGGTAAATAGATTAACCAAAATGGACAAAATCACTAACTGTTACTGTCTCAAAATACCTCAAATGTTTTCGGTTTGGTTAACTGAATCGAAAATTTAATACTGTCAACCGCATTTTCGGGTCGGTATTTCTAGTTTTTGGTTCAGTATTTCGGTTACGGATTCTTTTGAATACCCCTACTGGCTACATATATATACTTCTATACTATACATTAGTTAAAAGTTTTTCCTCTAAAAACTTCTATTCCCAATCTTCAAAATTCTAGGTCATCACTTCACCTCACCTCCTTTAAACTTCACTCCCTCATTTTCAAATATTTAAGTCACTACTTCACTGGAAAGTCCTCACCCTAAGGTTAGGGGTACTCGAAAACAGTATTCCTTCAGGGATAGTATCCTGAAAGGGTAAGGCTGTGTATATCCACCTCACCAGACCCTCCTTAGGCAGGAGCTCTTGGGGCATTGAGTATGTTGCTTTTTCTTTGTTGTTGCTTACTTCACTTTTTTTCTAAATATATATAATTCAAATTTAATTTAAAAGTTGTTGCTTACTTCACTTTTTTTCTAAATATATATAATTCAAATTTAATTTAAAAAACACATGGAAACTTCCTGTAGAAATTACTTTATATCCCCAATCATTTCGATCCTTTTAATACGGTGGAAGATTATAACGAAGATCAAGATGAATGAAAAATAAACAACAACCAAAATAAGAACACATGATATTATGTGGTTCGACAACTCAAAAAGAGGCCCTAGTCTTCGGCTCCCTATTTCTAAGGAAGTCCATCCATTAATATAATCAAGTTTAAGTATTACAGGACCAAAATCCAACGCAAGAATCAAATATACATTAAGATCCCAGATTTCTAAGGCAAAAACCTCAAACTACAAACAAGAAAGGAAGGGATAAACCATACAGAAGCACCATTGAAGAATAAGAAACCCCAATGGAAGTGGTGTCAAGCTTTCACACTCGTTAAACACTCAAGGAAATCACCAAGGAAGAGGAGGAGTCACATCAGAGAGAAAATCAGAGAAAGGAATGAAGAATACTAGATCTCAACGGTGAAACCTCCCTTACATACTCTCTACCCATAATCTGTGGCAAAGCATGCGTGGTGCCATCCCAGCCTTTTCATTTTCATTGCATCAACATTTAGTGTAGGTGTCAGTAATGGCTTTTGTTAAATAATTTTACAACTCAAAGGCAACAAAAACTGAATACAAACGCAAGAACTCAAAGGAGAACAACAAAGAATAGTACACCATGATTTTTACAAGGTTCAGACCCAAAAAAGATGGTCCTAGTCCTTAGCTTCCTATTTTCAGAGATATATCCACTATGTTATTGACTATTAAAAAATTACAAGCCAATTACAAACGCAAATAACAAATTACAGACTCAATCTCAGGCTTCTAAGGTAGAAACATATACACAAACCCTAAATTGCCCCATGAAACTACCAGATCTTACTTCCAACCACTATGAATTGCTCATGTTAAGGTTTGGATCACCATCTACATGTAGTAGAAACTAGAGAACATCTCAAGAGAGAGGGTGATTAGGGTTTTTCATAGAGAAATCAAAGAATTTTGGGGAAGAAAATGAAGTCTAACCATGAAACCCTAATTTCTGCCCCTTATATACGCGAATGCTTGAATCTAAGTACATGCCTGCGTGGGACAATCCCCACCCTCCAGTCATCCTTGCATCAACGGTCCAGATGCTTGAAAATAAACGCAGATCCTACGATGCACAATGTACATCGCCTTAAAGATGAGCTGATGGATGAAGGACACATGTCGGAAAATAACAGAAGCAAGTATGGTGTGGGCAAGCGGGTAGGGGCACGGTCAGGTATATAATACATCCGGGCAGGGGAAGAACGGACATTGACCAAAACATCCCAATTTCAATTTCAGAACAGAAATGCCCCTGAGCTTGCTTTTCTTTACAAAAGTGCCATTGCCTGTACTGATTTACAAAGTGATGCGTTTTGAGTGTATTATGTTAACCAAACGTTGCATTTTGTTTTAATTATAATAACCCTAACTTTATCTAAGCTCACTTGAAGCTCATATTTAGCCCAGAGTATATTTAAGGCATGGTCTATAATATATGGAAACCAATTAGGATATAACAATCTCCACCTTGGTTACCATATATACTAACCACTAGGCTATCTATAAAAATGAGGAGCATTTTCAAAAACACTTCATCCTGGATTCCAGATCGTTTGGACAAGTTTGGCACACTTGACAAACTTCTCCAAAGGCACTATTTTTGTATCCATGTTTGCCTGGTTATTCTCAGTACTTGCTTCCTGCAACTCCACCTGATTGGCTTCTAGTTAGTCCATGATAAAATTCCTCCAAACAGCCCAGTGTTTGGTTGGGTCATGGTAAACTGGGTTCCTGCATAATATAACAGCAGATTGACTATCTGAGTATATAATAGGTGGTCCTAAGTTCAAGTTAATCTCAGATAGTGACCCCTATGACAAATTCCCTCCTTAATAGCACAGTTAGAGAAAGAAATTCTGATTCAGTGGTTGACAAAGATGTCAACGACTGAAGCTTAGATTTCCAATTGATTACTCCATCAGATAAAGTAAAGTATAGGCTGAGGTAGACCTTAACCTATCGAGATCCATACCAAAGTCAGCATATGTGAAACTTACCAGTTTTAGGTCTTCTGATCTCTACCAAATGTTAGACCTAATTCTAAGGTTATGTTGGAATTGGTGTACTAAAAACCCAATTATCTTATTTTAAATGTTAATTAGATAAAATTATTTTATTGATTCAATGTTTGATTATGTTTGACTAGCCAAATATACAAGTGATTGTTTTCCACAACATTCCACGAGATGGACCATATCCATGATGACTTGTCAAAGTTTGGTTGAAGTGGTCAACGAGATTGAGCCGCATACAGACTTAAATCAAATTAGTGATATGTTATCAAAGTATATGTTCATAATCGGTGATAAGTTTAAGTTGTCTAATAAGAATATAATATGATACTTTATATGGCTTGTCTTCGTTATGTGGATAGGGATCCAAAATATTATATTGGTGTTGTCTATAAGATTGGAACATTGAGTTGGACCACCTGAATTATTTGTTTCCTAACTACTATCAGAAATAATTAATTATGTAAGACAACAAATAATCAAAGCAATGAATAATCCATGCACAAGTTTAGCACACGTAAGATTAAGCCTGAACTTGTGCATGGATTATTCGTTGCTTTGATATGCTAAAATCATTAGGTCACAATACATGATTATAATCTTACGTGTATTTGGCAATGGCATGAATATCAGGAACATGAATTTTACTAGGAATATATAGTCTCTTATGAGATAAACATGTCCCCTTAGTTGGTCTGCAAACATACGAATAGATTTGAGAATCTTTGGCGAAAAGTTTTCCATATATTTAACATTTGGATTTAGTACATAAATTATATTTTTATAAATGAATTATTTGAGAAGGGCTTGTCGGGAACTACGATGAAAGATGTGAGAAAAATAGCGTTAGTAGTTAAAGTTATTTTTCCTCAGGAATATCTAATAGAAGGGTTAAATTTTTTTTTTTAATTATAAAGAAAATCTAAGGAGCCTTTTGACAGATAGGCAACTTAGCACATCCTCATTGATAACCCTATTGCATTCTAAACCAAGGCCTTCAAGAAAATCAACATTTAAGTGCTCCTCAATTCCTCTAACAGCCAACCTGTCTGCTGCCCTATTACCTTCATGGTAAATATGGGAAACTTTCGAATCTTGACATTTCTCCAAGTGATGCCGAATATTTTCAACAATCAGTCTAATCTGCCAAGGACAATTGATATCACCATGAATAGCTTTGATCACCACAAGGTTATTCCCTTCCACATGAATAAGCCTCAATCCTTTCTAAATATAATGCCAAATACCATCCGGGGCTGCAATAGCTTCAGCCACTAGGATGGGGACATTATCCATATTCTACCAACTATAGTCAATTACATTTCCTTCGTCATCACGAATAGAAAACCCACAAATTCCCATTCCCTGTACCCTCAAAATTCATTTTAATCCATCCTCTCTTAGAGGCTAACCATTTTGTCTCTACCCTTCTCTTTCCTCTTTTCACATCCCTACTCAATTTTTGATTTCTAAGATCACTTTCTCAGGAGTAATTGACACACCACAAAATACTATGTCATTACGACATCTTTGCATGGACCATAACAAATAAATTCAATTATGAACCTCATCATCTCATACTCGTCTTTTATTCTTCCATAAGTTTTGAATTTCTTCATTCTAGCTGTACTTGACAAGTTGTTTCGGGGCCATCCCCTCGTATTTTACAATCTTCCAACATTGCTTGGAAAATTCACATTTAAGGAAAGGATGCTCCATTTTCTTCATCTTCAGCATTACACCAAGAGCATTGCTTGTCATAATAAAAGTTATTTGGAAATTATTGAATAATTATATTAAATTTTAGAGTCCAATAATATTTATTTAGTGGAATTAAATATTACTAAATGGTAATTAATGTTATCAAGTGTTGATAATTAGATTTGATACACTTGGAGCTAGAATTAAGGTGTCCCTGAGGCTATTCTGTAAGCCTCTAGAAGTACACCGGTTGAAAATATTTGAAATGAATATGAGATGAATTATTTGTTCATGAGATGTATAAATTTATTTTTGCAAATTATATTCATAAGATAAATTTATAAATGTTGGAATTTAGAAATTTATAAATGTTGGAATTTAAACCAAAACAAAAAGAAAAAGAAAAAAGCACGCATAATAGGTCAAAATCCATGTCTCACTAACATGACCAATAAGGGCTAGACACAGTCAACTTATATGGCTATCCACAGCATTTTCCATGGTCGAATAAGATCTTGACACGTGTGCATTAGGACATGCTTAGCTGGGCTCACGTTACGATCCGCGGGTGAAGGTTTTGGCCAATTATACGACGACATGTGGCAGATCTCAATGGAAATTAAAGGAAGCGTTTACCGCACAATATGTCGTTGTTTCAGCTTAGTTAAAAGTGCGTTTTTTTATGAGAATCCCTCGTCAACAATTTGAAAAAGTTTCCACTATAAATAGGGGTCTTAGTTATTGAGTTTAGTAATTCAATATTTATCCAGAAATTTTGATTTTTTTAGAAAATTAAAAAGGAGGAATTTTTATTTATTTGGAGCCCACACTCTTAATGTCAAGGGGTAATTGGGGAGAAGATCTCGTGGTTTTGATGATTCCTCTCGAGCGACAATTGCAGTCTACGAGCCAGGTATTTCTAACTCCTTTTCTTTTAAGCTTTCCTTTAATTTCATATCTATATTTGTGCTTTTAATTTAATATTTATTATGCTTAGATATTCTATGTTGTTATATATATATATATATATATATATATATATATATATATATATATATATATTAGAATAGAGGTCCTTAGATTTAAAATTAAACAATTTTAAAATTGTTTACTCTGCGCCTACTTTAGCCCCTTTAGGAAAATTTTAGTTTTAGAGATTAAATTTCCCAACAGGTTCCCCTTACATATCTAAGCAACCACTTAACCCCATTCCATTGTGTTTTCTTCCATCGTGATAACACACTCATTAGGTAAGTTAGGTATGGCCTAGTGCAGGTCATGGCATACACAAGTGAGCCTATTGCATTCGCTCATGGTATCCTTGCCATTTTCTATTTTTGTAAGTCAGTGTTAGGAAACTGACTTGCAAAAAATTTGTACTGAGTTGCCATAGGTAATCGTACTATTTTACTTTCAAACATATTGAACCATTTTAAAACCTTGATTAGATAGCGTTCTTGTGACAAATGGATTGTTTTTATCTCTTTGTTTTGTATAATATCCATTCGTAGTATTCTTTGAGCCTTACCCAAGTCCTTCATATCAAACGAGCCATTTAATCTCTGTTTTAGGTGAAAATTTTGTCCGTTTGACCTGCTGGCTAAAAACATATCATCCACATAAATCGGTGAGTATAAAGCATGATCATCATCAACATCTTTAAAGTAAAAGCATGTATCATGTACTAATTTAGTGAAACCACTATCAATCATAAACGAGTCAAAATGTCTATACCATTTTCTAGGTGATTGTTAAGTCTATAAAGGGACTTTTTCAGCAAGCACACGTGATCAACATAGTTGGCTTCCTCAAATCCTTTAGGTTGAGCCATGAGGATTTCCTCCTCAATCTCACCATGCAAGAAAGAAGTAGTGACATCCATTTGTTCCAGAAACATGACATAATTAGCAGTTGAACACATCAAAATCCTTATTGTAATATGTTTCCTAACTACTATCAGAAATAATTAATTATGTAAGACAACAAATAATCAAAGCATTGAATAATCCATGCACAAGTTTAGCACACGTAAGATTAAGTCCGAACTTGTGCATGGATTATTCGTTGCTTTGATGTGCTAAAATCATTAGGTCACAATACATGATTATAATCTTACGTGTGTTTGGCAATGGCATGAATATCGGGAAGAGGTATTTTACTAGGAATATATAGTCTCTTATGAGATAAACATGTCCCCTTAGTTGGTCTGCAAACATACGAATAGATTTGAGAATCTTTGGCCAAAAGTTTTCCATATATTTAACATTTGGATTTAGTACATGAATTGTATTTTTATTAATGAATTATTTGAGAAGGGCGAGCCGGGAACTACGATGAAAGATGTGATAAAAATAGCGTTAGTAGTTAAAGTTATTTTTCCTCATAGATATCTAATAGAAGGGTTAAATTTTTTTTTAATTGTAAAGAAATACTAAGGAGCCTTTTGACAGATAGGCAACTTAGCACATCCTCATTGATAACCCTATTGCATTCTAAACCAAGGCCTTCAAGAAAATAAACATTTAAGTGCTCCTCAATTCCTCTAACAGCCACCCTGTCTGTTGCCCTATTACCTTCATGGTAAATATGGGAAACTTTCGAATCTTGACATTTCTCCAAGTGATGCCGAATATTTTCAACAATCAGTCTAATCTGCCAAGGACAATTGATATCACCATGAATAGCTTTGATCACCACAAGGTTATTCCCTTCCACATGAATAAGCCTCAATCCTTTCTAAATATAATGCCAAATACCATCCGGGGCTGCAATAGCTTCATCCACTAGGATGGGGACATTATGCATATTCTACCAACTATAGTCAATTACATTTCCTTCGTCATCACGAATAAAAAACCCACAAATTCCCATTCCTTGTACCATCAAAATTCATTTTAATCCATCCTCTCTTAGGGGCTAACCATTTTGTCTCTACCCTTCTCTTTCCTCTTTTCACATCCCTACTCAATTTTTGATTTCTAAGTTCACTTTCTCAGGAGTAATTGACACACCACAAAATACTATGTCATTACGACATCTTTGCATGGACCATAACAAATAGATTCAATTATGAACCCCATCATCTCATACTCGTCTTTTATTCTTCCATAAGTTTTGAATTTCTTCATTCTAGCTGTACTTGACAAGTTGTTTCGGGGCCATCCCCTTGTATTTTACAATCTTCCAACATTGCTTGGAAAATTTACATTTAAGGAAAAGATGCTCCATTGTCTTCATCTTCAGCATTACACCAAGAGCATTGCTTGTCATAATAAAAGTTATTTGGAAATTATTGAATAATTATATTAAATTTTAGAGTCCAGTAATATTTATTTAGTGGAATTAAATATTACTAAATGGTAATTAATGTTATCAAGTGTTGATAATTAGATTTGATACACTTGGAGCTAGAATTAAGGTGTCCTTGAGGCCATTCTGTAAGCCTCTAGAAGTACACCGGTTGAAAATATTTGAAATGAATATGAGATGAATTATTTTTTCATGAGATGTATAAATTTATTTTTGCTCATTATATTCATAAGATAAATTTATAAATGTTGGAATTTAGAAATTTATAAAAGTTGGAATTTAAACCCAAAAAAAAAGAAAAAGAAAAAAGCACGCATAATAGGTCAAAATCCATGTCTCACTAACATGACCAATAAGGGCTAGACACAGTCAACTTATATGGCTATCCAAAACATTTTCCATGGTCGAATAAGATTTTGACACGTGTGCATTAGGACATGCTTAGCGGGGCTCATGTTACTATCCGCGGGTGAAGGTTTTGGCCAATTATACGACGACATGTGGCAGATCTCAATGGAAATTAAAGGAAGCGTTCACCGCACAATATGTCGTTGTTTCAGCTTAGTTAAAAGTGCGTTTTTTTATGAGAATCCCACGTCAACCATTTGAAAAAGTTTCCACTATAAATAGGGGTCTTAGTTATTGAGTTTAGTAATTCAATATTTATCTAGAAATTTTGATTTTTTTAGAAAATTAAAAAGGAGGAATTTTTATTTATTTGGAGCCCACACTCTTAATGTCAAGGGGTCATTGGGGAGAAGATCTCGTGGTTTTGATGATTCCTCTCGAGCGACAATTGCAGTCTACAAGCCAGGTATTTCTAACTCCTTTTCTTTTAAGCTTTCCTTTAATTTTCATATTTATATTTGTGCTTTTAATTTAATATTTATTATGCTTAGATATTCTATATTGTTATATATATATATATATATATATATATCAGAATAGAGGTCCTTAGATTTAAAATTAAACAATTTTAAAATTGTTTACTCTGCTCCTACTTTAGCCACCTTAGGAAAATTTTAGTTTTAGAGATTAAATTTCCCAACAGGTTCCCCTTACATATCTAAGCAACCACTTAACCCCATTCCATTGTGTTTTCTTCCATCGTGATAACACACTCATTAGGTAAGTTAGGTCTGGCCTAGTGCAGGTCATGGCATACACAAGTGAGCCTATTGCATTCGCTCATGGTATCCTTGACATATTCTATTTTTGTAAGTCAGTGTTAGGAAACTGACTTGCAAAAAATTTGTACTGAGTTGCCATAGGTAATCATACTATTTACTTTCAAACATATTGAACCGTTTTAAAACCTTGATTAGATAGCGTTCTTGTGGCAAATGGATTGTTTTTATCTCTTTGTTTTGTATAATATCCATTCCTAGTATTCTTTGAGCCTTACCCAAGTCCTTCATATGAAAAGAGTCATTTAATCTCTGTTTTAGGTGAAACTTTTCTCCGTTTGACCTGCTGGCTAAAAACATATCATCCACATAAATCAGTGAGTATAAAGCATGATCATCATCAACATCTTTAAAGTAAAAGCATGTATCATGTACTGATTTAGTGAAACCACTATCAATCATAAACGAGACAAAATGTCTATACCATTTTCTAGGTGATTGTTAAATCTATAAAGGGACTTTTTCAGCAAGCACGTGTGATCAACATAGTTGGCTTCCTCAAATCCTTTAGGTTGAGCCATGAGGATATAATCCTCAATCTCACCATGCAAGAAAGAGGTAGTGACATCCATTTGTTCCAGAAACATGTCATAATTAGCAGTTGAACACATCAAAATCCTTATTGTAATATGTTTCCTAACTACTATCAGAAATAATTAATTATGTAAGACAACAAATAATCAAAGCAATGAATAATCCATGCACAAGTTTAGCACACGTAAGATTAAGTCTGAACTTGTGCATGGATTATTCGTTGCTTTGATGTGCTAAAATCATTAGGTCACAATACATGATTATAATCTTACGTGTGTTTGGCAATGGCATGAATATCGGGAAGAGGTATTTTACTAGGAATATATAGTCTCTTATGAGATAAACATGTCCCCTTAGTTGGTCTGCAAACATACGAATAGATTTGAGAATCTTTGGCCAAAAGTTTTCCATATATTTAACATTTGGATTTAGTACATAAATTATATTTTTATTAATGAATTATTTGAGAAGGGCGAGTCGGGAACTACGATGAAAGATGTGAGAAAAATAGCGTTAGTAGTAAAAGTTATTTTTCCTCATTGATATCTAATAGAAGGGTTAAATTTTTTTTTAATTGTAAAGAAATACTAAGGAGCCTTTTGACAGATAGGCAACTTAGCACATCCTCATTGATAACCCTATTGCATTCTAAACCAAGGCCTTCAAGAAAATCAACATTTAAGTGCTCCTCAATTCCTCTAACAGCCAACCTGTCTGCTGCCCTATTACCTTCATGGTAAATATGGGAAACTTTCGAATCTTGACATTTCTCCAAGTGATGCCGAATATTTTCAACAATCAGTCTAATCTGCCGAGGACAATTGATATCACCATGAATAGCTTTGATTACCACAAAGTTATTCCCTTCCACATGAATAAGCCTCAATCCTTTCTAAATATAATGTCAAATACCATCCGGGGCTGCAATAGCTTCAGCCACTAGGATGGGGACATTATCCATATTCTACCAACTATAGTCAATTACATTTCTTTCGTCATCACGAATAAAAAACCCACAAATTCCCATTCCTTGTACCATCAAAATTCATTTTAATCCATCCTCTCTTAGGGGCTAACCATTTTGTCTCTACCCTTCTCTTTCTTCTTTTCGCATCCCTACTCAATTTTTGATTTCTAAGATCACTTTCTCTGGAGTAATTGACACACCATAAAATACTATGTCATTACGACATCTTTGCATAGACCATAACAAATAGATTCAATTATGAACCCCATCATCTCGTACTCGTCTTTTATTCTTCCATAAGTTTTGAATTTCTTCATTCTAGCTGTACTTGACAAGTTGTTTCGGGGCCATCCCCTTGTATTTTACAATCTTCCAACATTGCTTGGAAAATTCACATTTAAGGAAAAGATGCTCCATTGTCTTCATCTTCAGCATTATACCAAGAGCATTGCTTGTCATAATAAAAGTTATTTGGAAATTATTGAATAATTATATTAAATTTTAGAGTCCAGTAATATTTATTTAGTGGAATTAAATATTACTAAATGGTAATTAATGTTATCAAGTGTTGATAATTAGATTTGATACACTTGGAGCTAGAATTAAGGTGTCCCTGAGGCCATTCTGTAAGCCTCTAGAAGTACACCGGTTGAAAATATTTGAAATGAATATGAGATGAATTATTTTTTCATGAGATGTATAAATTTATTTTTGCTAATTATATTCATAAGATAAATTTATAAATGTTGGAATTTAGAAATTTATAAATGTTGGAATTTAAACCAAAAAAAAAAGAAAAAGAAAAAAGCACGCATAATAGGTCAAAATCCATGTCTCACTAACATGACCAATAAGGGCTAGACACAGTCAACTTATATGGCTATCCACAGCATTTTCCATGGTGGAATAAGATCTTGACACGTGTGCATTAGGACATGCTTAGCTGGGCTCACGTTACTATCCGCGGGTGAAGGTTTTGGCCAATTATACGACGACATGTGGCAGATCTCAATGGAAATTAAAGGAAGCGTTCACCGCACAATATGTCGTTGTTTCAGCTTAGTTAAAAGTGCGTTTTTTTATGAGAATCCCACGTCAAAAGTTTGAAAAAGTTTCCACTATAAATAGGGGTCTTAGTTATTGAGTTTTGTAATTCAATATTTTTCCAGAAATTTTGATTTTTTTAGAAAATTAAAAAGGAGGAATTTTTATTTAAAATTCTTCATAGTAAATATTTTTGAAGCCCACACTCTTAATGTCAAGGGATCATTGGGGAGAAGATCTTGTGGTTTTGATGATTCCTCTCGAGCGACAATTGCAGTCTACAAGCCAGGTATTTCTAACTCCTTTTCTTTTAAGCTTTCCTTTAATTTTCATATTTATATTTGTGCTTTTAATTTAATATTTATTATGCTTAGATATTCTATATTGTTATGTATATATTAGAATAGAGGTCCTTAGATTTAAAATTAAACAATTTTAAAATTGTTTACTCTGCGCCTACTTTAGCCAATTTAGGAAAATTTTAGTTTTAGAGATTAAATTTCCCAACAGGTTCCCCTTACATATCGAAGCAACCACTTAACCCCATTCCATTGTGTTTTTTTCCGTCGTGATAACACACTCATTCGGTAAGTTAGGTCTGGCCTAGTGCAGGTCATGGCACACACAAGTGAGCCTATTGCATTCACTTATGGTATCCTTGCCATTTTCTATTTTTCTAAGTCAGTGTTAGGGAACTGACTTGCAAAAAATTTGTACTGAGTTGCCATAGGTAATCGTACTATTTTACTTTCAAACATATTGAACCGTTTTAAAACCTTGATTAGATAGCGTTCTTGTGACAAATGGATTGTTTTTATCTCTTTGTTTTGTATAATATCCATTCCTAGTATTCTTTGAGCCTTACCCAAGTCCTTCATATCAAAAGTGTCATTTAATCTCTGTTTTAGGTGAAACTTTTCTCCGTTTGACCTGCTGGCTAAAAACATATCATCCACATAAATCAGTGAGTATAAAGCATGATCATCATCAACATCTTTAAAGTAAAAGCATGTATCATGTACTGATTTAGTGAAACCACTATCAATCATAAACGAGTCAAAATGTCTATACCATTTTCTAGGTGATTGTTAAGTCTATAAAGGGACTTTTTCAGCAAGCACGTGTGATCAACATAGTTGGCTTCCTCAAATCCTTTAGGTTGAGCCATGAGGATTTCCTCCTCAATCTCACCATGCAAGAAAGAAGTAGTGACATCCATTTGTTCTAGATACATGTCATATTTAGCAGTTAAACACATCAAAATCCTTATTGTAATATGTTTCATTACTGGTGGGAAGATTTTAGTATAGTGAACCCCTGCTTTTGGGTGAAACCTTTGGCCACTATACTTGCTTTGAATCAAAGTAATCCTTGAGGTGTTTTGGGTTCAACATTGAAAAACCCACATAGAACCTATCAGTTTTCTACCTTTAGGCCTAAAAATAAGGGTCCAAATCTGGTTTTTCCTAAGACGTTTTATTTCTGCAGCCATAGCATTTGGCCATTCTGCTGAATGCTTACTGCTAATGGCCTCTCTATATGTCAATGTTTAGGGCATAGGTAGTGTAGTTAGCGTATTTGTACCTATTTGGGGCTGGAATCTCCCTCCTGACCCCATCTCTAGCCAATTGATAGTTTTCTAGGTTATGTCTAGCCTTTACTTGGTTCTAGGCCAACCTATGAGGTCTACTTTTTTCTAGGTTAGTCAAAGTTTGGTCATTTTCTTCACTGTCTATCTTTGTATCAATCCTAGGGTAAGTATCAAATTCTTAGTTCACAAACTTAAGGCCATTATCAGTTCTCAAAACTTTAATTTTCTTTCATGTTTGATTCTCAGTTAGGGTTTTCCATTTAACAAAAGTTTCAAAAGCATCACTTTTGTTTTTTTAGCAAATAACACTATGACTTTTCTAGAATAATCATCAACAACAGAAAGAAAGTAATATGCTCCACCCATTGTGGGTACCCTAGAGGGTCCCTATAAGTCTGAATGCACATAATCAACAATGCCAGTACTATGTGAACCAGTACTAAATGCATGCATATGATGCTTACCATGTATGCAATAGACACAAAAATCTAGTTTAGATAGACAAGTAGACCCTAACAACCCTTGTTTTCTAAGTTCCATTACTCCTCTCCCCGATATATGTCCCAGTCTACTATGCCATAGGTTTGTAGTATTAGGGTTTTCTTTCTTGGCTATGTTAGTCTCCCTAGAAACTAACTCACTCTTAAGGAAATACAGATCATTTATTACCCCTTCCTTAAGGACTATTAGCTCTCCTCTCAAGATTTTCATCTCACCCTATCCTGCCTTTAAGGTCAAACCACTAAGGTCCAATTGTCCTAATCATATTAGGTTTCTTTTCAACTCATAGACATGCCTAACTCCATCTAAGATAAAGTCAGTACCACCTGGCATCCTAATCCTAACTGTTCTAACACTTACAACCCTACGACCATTGTTGTTCCCCAATAGGACCTTCCGCTCATTCACCATCTTATAATCAGTGAAGTATGATCTATCAAATGACATGTGAAATCTACAATTAGAGTCTAACACCTATTCATGCACAGTAATATTAGATGATGTAATAAGTACTTCACCATACTCATAACAATCAATGGACATAGTATTATCCACAGTGGTTGGTTCTTGTTCTTATCAAGGTAGTATCTTTTAATGCAACCCATCTTTCACATTCATAACACTTCACGTTAGATAGGTCATTTCTACCCCTAGATTATGATAAGTTCCTGCTCTTTCCTCTGCTCTATTGATTATGGTTATCTTTTGTTTTGTTTCTGCCTCTTATAGGCAGCCCTTCCTCATTGTTATTGCTATTTCCATGGTATTCTCTATCTCTTTTTAGTTCTACAATTTTAGAGCTAAGAGAATCCTTTACTTCATTTAATGAGATGGTTTTCCGTCTAAGGGTATCTTTAAATGATCTTAAATATTTAGGTAAAGAACCTAAAAGAATCATAGCCTGAACCTCATCAGGAACTACGACCTTCAAGTTTGTTAATCATTTAAGACCTATGGAAGTCATCACAATTATCCTCTAAAGGTCTGTTTTCTTCCATTCTTGATGTGTATAATCGTTCCATGTATAATACCGTATTAGCTAATGATTTAGTGGCATATAGTTCATTTAACTTAGTGCACACATCAGCACAAGTAGATTCACCACATAATTTAGATAGAATATTATTTTCTAAGCAAAGCAAAGACTACCATGAGCCAGTTGCTCTATGTTTACCTTCTCCTTGTTTGTGAGCTCCTCTGCTTCCCTTTCTTTGGTAGAAGTAATGAACTAGCCCCGATGGACATCAACAATACCTTGACTTTGACTTTCTATAACTCCAAATTATTTCCACCATTAAAATTTTTTGTATCGTGTTTAGCTGAAGCCATTTCTGGATCTTTAACATTAAAAGATGGATCTAATATCACTTGTTGGCCTTAGTACTTTGAAATGGCTTTTGTTAATAGATTTTACACCTCAAAGGGGGCAAAAAAAATACAGATGCAAGAACTCGAACAAGAACAATAAAGAATAGTACACCACAATATTTATGGGGTTCAAACCCAAAAAAGTTGGGCCTAGTCCTTGGCTTCGTATTTTTAGAGAGACTTATCCACCATGATACTGATTATTAGACCTACAAGCCAATTACAAACGCAAATCACATATTATACACTAATCTCAGGCTTCTAAGGTAGAAACCTATACACAAACCCTAAATTACTCATGAAAGTAACAGATCTTGTTTTAAACTTTGATGGATGTCTTAGATTAGGATTTGGATATCACCATCTACACAGAGTAGAAACTCGAGAAAATCTCAAGAGAAAGGGGGATTAGGGTTTTCATAGATAAATCATAGAATTTTGGGGAAGAAAATGAAGTATGATCTTGAAACTCTAATTTTAGACCATTATATGCCCAGATGCTTCAATCCGTGAGCTTGCCTGTGAGGGTAATCCCCACCGTCCAATCATCCTTGTATCAACAGTCCAAATGCTTCAAAAAACATAGATCATACAATGTAGAATGCACACTACTTTGAAGAGTGGCCAACAGATGAAGGGCATGTGCCGCACAAATAACGAAAGCAAGTATGGTGTGGGCAAGCAGGTAGGGGTACAAATAGGTAAATAATAAGTTCGCTCAATTTTAGCCCTTAGTATATTTAAGGCATGGTCTAGGATGTATAGGAACCAATCAAGATACAATAGTTAGGATTAAGAAAAGGAAACACAATCTCGGGTGCTGAGGAATCGACGTGCCTCCTGGTCAAGAAACACAGGATGCAGACACATGTACCTGGCTTCATAATGCTCATAGGGCACTCCAAAAGACTTGGGCAGCAAGGTAGTGGCCAAGCGGGTGGTGTGCCATTATTTTATATGTTTTGTAATGCGTTCCTATGATATTTTTGGGTATTACATGTGTGGTATGGAATAATTTATGTATTTAGGCTTGGAACGCATTGAATTAATGACATCTTGAAGAATAGGCTCAAATGGATAAATTTGAAGACCACATTGAGAAACCTGACCACATGCGGAAAAAAGAACTCATCGAGCCAAGATTCGGCCTTCAAATCAAGCAATTTTAAGTTTACAAGGTTAATCGATCGATCGGTATCACTTTATATGGGTTGCTGTAAGCAGCTGATTGATCGGTCATTCAGCACGTTGCACCTACAAAAAGGGAGGGGAACTTATTTTTGTAATATTTTCCCCATTTTCTGTTCTGCTCCTTCCGAAGGCCATCGAGAGTGACTGGGATTTTCTTGAACGCCGAAGCATAAGAGGTCAGAGTACCGGGGATTAAAGCAAGAGTCACTTTAGTATCGATCAAGGGAATCTTCAATCTATTAGGTTTTTTTTTTTTGTTTTTTTTTTTTTTTTTGGTCTTTTGATTTTGTGATGTATGAAACTCCAATGCAAGAGTAGACTCATAGTTTAGGGGGTGAAGGATGGTTTTAGGGTAAAGGATGGCCAACCATCCGGATCTCCCACTTATATTTGTGTTTGATAATGATTTGTGTTATGCTATTTTCGCACCCCTGTGGGGAATTCTTTATTGAGATTGGTTTTCTTTTTATGTGCTTGTAGCCATGGCTAGATTTCTAATTTATTGGTGATTTGTCTAGTGCTTATAGCATGGACCATAGTATAAAAGGTTTTCACAAATAGTTAGAGTTGAGATTATACCCAACCCTAAACACAATCGTTTATATAAATTAATACTTAATTAGGAGTGAGAAAGGAATTAAATAGTACTATTGAGATAACCCATGCAACACCTAGAGTGATTAGATGGGTTATGTCCTTAGAGTTGTTTATTACCCTAAGCCCTAATTAAGCGTTAACCTAGGCTTAAAGCTTGTATTCTAAGCCCTCAAAGTCATTGTCATGGAAAAATATAATGATGGGATTTGAGTTAGGCTAGCCTGAATTCACTCCCTAAACTATCCTTGATTGATTTGACAATTTAGTTTGTTGTTAATTGCTTTATTTTCATTAATTGTTTAACCCTTCTGACAAAAACTCAAATTCAAATCAATCATTACTTACTGAATTAATGATTCCCTATTGATAAGACACTCGTATACCCGCCACAACTACGACTTGTGCACATGCTTGCGCGTACACGACTTTGCACACTCTTTAAAACCACATCAAGTTTTTCGTAACATGGTGGGGAAATGATAGGCAAAGTTCGATTTAGTGATTAACGAGTTTTTGTTTTCTTTTTGTTTTTCATTTATTCTTGTTTCGTTTGCTTAGCTTTAAGCTTGTGACTTGGGTTAATTTAGCTCGCTCTATAGTACATGTACTGTAGACAGTCGCTTAATACCAAATTGATTCCTATTCATCTAGAGATTGAGTTGACTTTGTCTACCTTAAGGCAATAAAAGGCAAGTCTGAGTTTAACCCATGTCATGGCTGAACGAGCTAATCCATAGTTCGTGCCCATCGCCCCACTTGCACTGTGCCAACTAGAGTTGCATTACCCGCTGTGGGTAATTCAAACTTGAAAATCAAGCCCAGGATGATCAAAATGGTTCCCACATTCTATGGGAAGCGAACGAACGCCCATACAAACACCTTGACGCTTTCTTAGAAATTTGCAAAATATGTCATCATCAAGGTGTTTCGAACGACACGGTTAGGCTACACCCTTTTCCATTATCGTTAAAAGACATAGACAAACGATCTTTTCAACCCCTACCAAGGGGTGAAATCATGACTTGCAATGACCTACAACAACGGTTTTTGGTTAAGTTTTTCCCTAAAGCCAGGACTATGGCAATTAGGCATGTCATTAACAATTTTGCACAAAAAGACTAAGAACAGTTTCATGAGAGTTGGTACATATTCAAAGAGCTTCTTTGAAGTTATCCTCACCATGTGTCACCCAAGTGGACTTTGCTACAGAACTTTTATGATGGTCTCGCGGCTTCGAACAAGCAAATGGTGAATGCTTCGTGTGGGCAGGCAATCAACTAACAAGATGAGGATGAAGCATGGAAACTTTTTGACCGCCTCAGGGAACACTTCCTTTAACTAAGCCTCCTTTGATAGGGTGCTTAAGGGAGGTATTCTTGATGTCTATGAGGCGACACCAAGCGATGACATAGCGCTTAAACTTGAAACACTGAGTAGGAAAATAGGTCGTATTGTGGCATCTCAAGCCAATCCAACTAATGTGCATTCGGTTAATGCAGATGAGTCATTAAATGGTGCTAACCCATGTAGCATCCATTCTAGTGAGGATCATTCAGCATTTGATAGTTCGCATTTAAACACCGACAATTAGGGTGGCGCAATCACCCAAACTTCTCGTGAAGACAAAACGATTGTCAAAGCAAACCCATGAGACAACAAGATTGATAAGTAAAATTTAGTATATAATTATTCATATCATTTAGGTTCATTTTTAAACCATTTTACATCAAACTTTTATCGCTTTTGCTCCTTTTCGCTCCTATCATTATTTTCTTGCAAAAATGTTCATTTTATGCTAAAGTTTGCTAGGTTTTATCATCAAAATCAACAAGTGAATGCAAGACACATCAAACAAAAGCAAAAAAATGGGCTAAACACATTAATTTACATGGCTAAAGCAATGATGAATGACAAACATGTACAATTTGTTACAAAGTGCAAAAACGGACAGCAAAATGGACAAATCCAATGCAAGGATGCTTTGCACACTTCAAAAGCATGTTCATGGTGATGTAAGGACTGATTTTGGGTGGTGGATTTATGCAAAATTTGAACAAAATCAGCTAAAGGAAGCAACTTGTAAGGGATGGGCGGCAAGGGTGGCAAAATGAACAAATGACAATGAACTTGACGTTTTTTTTTTTTTTTTTTTGAATTTTCAACCTATAAGTACTATATATAGGGGTGTTTGGGAGGTCCTTAAGCACCATTCCATCCACAAAAATCAAATAGAAAATAGAGAGAAAGGGAGAAAAACCGAGAGGAAGTAGAAGGAAGGAAAAAGAAGTTTGATTTGTAATTTTGCTTTTTTAGGTTCTTTCTATCCTTTTCTAATTTAAGTACATGGATTGTGTTTTAGTTTTGCTTTATATTTTTCTACCATGAACTAATTTTGTCTTTCCAAGGCTACAAACGTACGCTCTTTTCTAATTCAACGTATTCAAAGTTTGTTTATTGCGCTATTTGAGTGTTTATAATTGTTCTTCATGAGTTTTGAATGCTTGATCACCATTCAAAGCCTATAATGATTCATGATGAGTCTGAGAGAAGATTTATGATGAACGCTAAAGTGATAAACACCACAAATTAAGCAAATGTTAGAGATAGATTAACGCGATATCGATGGTCTTAAGTGAAAACCATGGATCTTTAAAACTCTTCTCCTATTTAAATTCATGTAAGAGATTGATGAGTTAATAGTAAAAGGGTATGTTAAGTGTTGCTCGAGAGAGAATATTTAGTAAATTAGAGTTTTCAGCCATCAACACGTAATAACAACTTGAATACCGAGAATGGAAAGGCGTATTTATGCAACTAGGAGAAATCAGATGCCTTGGACTTATTTAAATCAGAAAACTTATAAAAAAATCAGCAACCTAGTTTAGTGCTTTTCATTTGTTACATATCAAAAACTTCAATTTTCGGTCTTTCAAGTAGTGCTAAAGCTACTAATATCGGTATTAACTCAATAATCAATGCTCGTGGGAGCGATACTCTACTCACTTGTATTACTTGATACGACTTAGTGCACTTGCTAAGCAAACACCAAGTAGGCATCAAAGATTGCAGCTTTGTAGGTAATGCACACTTTCCTAGTTTTCAAGAAGGGGAAAGATATGATGCTCTATCTCACTCTACTGTTAACCCTACTCCCTCATCTCCAGGATATACTTCATAGTTTGAGGAGCATATGCTTTGTTTTATGGAGAACATTACACAGCTGATTCAGCCTCACTTTCAGTCAATTGCCAAATTAGTGAACTAGATAGAATAGCTGGCATGAGATCTAAATAGGAGAGAAGAAGGAAAATTACCCACCCAACCACTCACAAACCTGGTAGAGTTGACTAGTTGTAACCCTGGTTTGCTTACTAACAAGGAAGTTAAGGCGGTGTTAGTGTCAGGAGAGGAGAACCTTAGGAAGGTTGAGGTTAAAGTCGAGCAGGACATGGCTCCCCCTCCCACTGCTGATGGAGAGGGATCTCAAGATAGGGTTTATGAACCCGCTATTCCTTTCCCTTCGGCCCTTGTTGGACCAAAGTGAAAGAGCGACCCAAAGAGGACTGAGCTCATAGGCTTGTTTAAGGACATGAAAATCAACTTGTCATGTATAGACACCATTAAATATATTCCTGTGTTTGTTAAGTTCCTTAAGGACCTGTGCATCAAGAAGAAGTGCGCACAGGTGCACATTCCAAAGATGGTTTGGTTCACTGAAAAAGTGAGCAGTGTTTTGGCTTTTGACACCCCATCCAAGTCTAAATATCTCGGGGCTTTCACGGTCCCATGTGTCATTAGGGAGAGTTACACCAGTTCAGCCCTCTTTGATCTAAGAGCAAGTATAAACCTCATCCCATACTTGATTTTTCAGGAATTGGGGATAGGAAACCTTAAGCAAACTAATGTCATACTTCAGTTGGCCAATAGATCAGAGGGCATACCTCGCGGGGTGTTGGAAGATGTACTTGTCAAAGTTGACAAGTTTGTCATCCCAGTTGATTTTGTTGTTTTAGATATGGAACCAAACCACCCCCCCCCCCCCCCCCCCCCCCCAACCCAATATGCAAAAGAACAACACTCTTATCATTCTAGGCTAATCATTCCTAGCAACGGCCAATGTTGTGATTCATTGCAGAATGAGACTGTTAAAGGTTTCTTTCAAAAATATCAAGGACAAATTGAATGTCTCGAATATTGTTCAACATCTTGAGACTGAGGACGAGGTAGAGTATTACAGGGTTAACGATATTGACCCTCTGAGGGAGTTGGGTGCACCCAATTCTAATAGAAATCATAACTGGAGTAATGTCCCTGTCTATGTTAATAATTGTGTGTTAATTAATAAGTCAGTACCTAAGCATGATAGGATAGAATTTCAAGACCCAAATGTTGGTCGAGTTCCCACCTTGAATGACCACTAGACTAAGAATGTTGTTGGGTCAGGGGACGCGAGCTTTACAACTTTCACTTCAAGGACGTCACCTCAGTTCTTGGATGACTGATAGCTCTATGCCACGTCCGATTGCATAAGTTAGACTTAGCGCTCCTTAGAGGAAGCCCAATCTTTGTATTTTTACTGTATAGTTTGATTTTTGGTTTAAATTCTCTTTATTTTTCAGGGCTCATTATTACCCCAACCATAGATTACTTTGTTTCTTCGGTGTACTAATTACTCGTGTTTTTGAATTTTTCCAGATGCTTTAATGAGTTCATTTGGTTAGTTTGTCTTAATTTGTCTTATTATACAGCCATGTCTCTTCGCGTGCCAATTTTGGGATGTCCTTTGCCACACCAAGCTTAGCCGAGTTTATTAGATCGGCATACCCACCTACTCAGGTTGTCTCTTTCCTTTCCTTGTCTTCATTTATTTCTATGTTTGTTGAATTAAGGACAATGCAAGGTTTGGCTTTGGAGAGAGTGTGAGTAGTATGAACTTTTGCTTGTCTTTTTAGCATGATTTAATTTAAATTAGTTGAATTTTTGCATGGTTAATTATGAATTTGTGTGGATTATATTGAGTTCAAATCTGAGAAGTATAAAAAATTTAAAACTTCATGTTATGTGGTTATTGCTGGATTCTGCTAGTATATTCACTGTTTTCGTCTTTAAATTGGTTTGAGAATTTACTTCGTCCGTTCTCAATCTTGTACAAACCCCACTATTAAGTTGTGTTAGTAATAGTTTTAAGAATTGGAACCATAGCACCTTACTATAAAAACAAGAAATGACTGATCTATTTCTTTCTGCTAAATTCATTCTTGAAAAAGAAAAAAAAAATAAAGAAATAAGGAGGTACTAATTCCGGTTGCAATCGGGTAATTACCCGTGACTAGTTGGTTCTTGTAGGCCCTCTGTCTCGAGCAAGTAAACCCGTAGGGATGTTTTTACATGTGGTATCCTGAGCCAACTAAATTGCTGGCTGCTAGTCAAAGGTCTCTACATGGCCACAGAGAAAGCTTAAGAAGAGTCAACTTCTATAAGTCACCTTGATAAGCACCAACACTTAATATGAGTGATATATTCTTCAAAGGTACGTGCTAGTAATGGCTGAGGTTGAGAATTTCTTTGACTTGAAATATTAGGTCCGAGGAGTGCTCTTCACTCGGTGCCTAAAACCAATTGGTTCGGCAGTCACCAACAAAAACTCGTTACATGGGTCTTAGGAAGACATGCCTAACCATAATTTAATTCAAAAAAAAAAAAGGAAAAAAAAGTGTGAGAGAGAGAGAGAGAGAGGAAAAGATTTGAGATTTCTATTCTGTTTAGGGGTAGAGATACTCATTCCTATAATTATTCCCACCATTCACCTCAGATATGCAAAGTTTGGAATAAGATAAGATAAGAAAGTTTTAAGCTCGCTTACTACTAGTAAGATTTAAATGGCAAAGTCTCTAGCTAGAACTAGTGTAATAATGTCATTACATAAGGATTCTTCTTTCTTAAGTTCCCACTCAAATGTGTTCGTAAAATATTTTTCACGACTAATTCATGCAACCACATGCCTGATTGAACCTGCTTTCAGCTAGTTTGAAACGAGCCTACTTGACAAGCAAGGTTTGGGTTTTGGGATGTGATGTGCCTCATATTTTAAATTTTTTATAATACATTCTTATGATATTTTTGGCTATTATATGGGTGGTACGGCATAATTTCTATGTATTCAAGCTTGGGACGTGTCGGATCCAGGACATCTTGAAAAATGGTGAGAAGGGGGCTCAAATGGACAAATTCAAATATTATGTTGAGAAACTTGACCACATGTGGACTCATCAGGACAAGATTCAATGATAAGTCCAATTAGTATATGATGTGTTTTTCTGCGTCTATCAAAATTTAATATAAAACCCTATCTATTAAACACACATAAATTGAAGTGTAGAGCGAGAGGGTGTCGAACCACAGGGACTAAGAGTGCGTGAATTTACTCTATGACTTAAATTGATTTGAATAAAATTGAGAGATTTTTGTATTAATTAACCTAAGGAAATAACAATCAAACTAAAATAATCTACTTCTAATCGAAAAAGTGTAATAAATAAGAACCTAGAGTTTCGAATCCATCGTTAGCCAATTACGTTTGCATTAACTTTTAACTTTGGATTATTAATTGTTACATAGGTAGAGGTTTAGGCTACAAGCTTCAACCTACTAAGGTAATGTTGTTAGTATTGCGTATTGACCCTATCTAACTGAAGCATAAGGAAAATAGGCTCTACCTAACGTATTGTTAATTATCACGTATTGACCCTATCTAACTAAAGCATAGGGAAGATAGGCTTTAATTAACAATTCGGTTAATACTATTACTTGATTAATTAATTCTAAGGCTACAAGCACAAAGAATTAATTTATAAATATCAATATCAACAATTAAAGGTTATAAACTCAATAATTATATCAATTAAATAAACAATAAAAATATAATATTTCAAAGTATTTATCTCAACCAAGCAATTCATGTAAACAATTAAATTAATCCGAATTAAAAGTAAACAAAAGTAAAAGCTAAGATTTCATCTAACCCCAGAGAGCAAGTTAGCACTCCATCAAGGATGATCCGGTGAAGAAGAAGTTGAACAAACTCATGTTGATCTCCACGCTAATTTCGCTCTCGTTCCAATTTAACGAAAAATTAAAATAAAGAAAAGAAAGAAAAAGGAAAAGAAAGAACAGAGAGAGAGAGTTGAGCCTGAGGCAGTGAAGATCCAGAACAGAGACCCCTCGTCCTCTACCCCCAAAACGAACCTTATATCCTCACAAACACCGACCCTGCTCTTCTCTGTGCCCTAGCAGATCTGGGCCGTGGTCAGGGCTGTTGGTGGCGGGCCGGAGAACAGGTTGCGTTTGGGCTGGGCATGCTGGTGATGAATCGGGCTGGTGGCGTGGGCTGGTTGATGGGCTGGGGGTTGGATTTGGGCTGGCGTTGGTGGTGACGGAGTGCTGGTGGCGTGTTGTTGGGCTGGCGGTGTGAACAGGGCTGTTTGGGCCTACGTTTTTGGCCTGATACGGGTCGAGCTCGAGTCCCGAGCTTGTACGTTCATGTCTCGAATCTCGATTGACTTGATTTAATTATTTATGCAACGAATTTGCCTTATTTGCACCAAAATTTGACAATTTTTGGAACTTTAATTTCAAACCCGTTAAACATAAAAATTGCCAATATGAGTGTAAAATTATAATTAAATAGGTGCAAAATAATTACAATATCAATTAAAAGATGCGTAAATATGAGACGCATCAACACCCCCACACCTAATTTTTGTTAGTCCTCGAGCAAAGTATATGATTTAACATATAGACTAAAGTGACCAACTACCTCAACCATCCCAATCTTTACCAAGTTTTTCGAGATTAATACCTATATTATAATTCAAGACAAGATTAAATCATTTAAAGCATTCTCCAATTCCATGAATTTAGATGATTAAACTTCAAAACTCGTCATAGAATTTCATTAACCTTGTGTCAACTAATCGGAATTACTCAAGCAACGCACAAGTGAAAGTGACTAGGATTTCATGTCACAGAATCTCCTCAAATTCTCGCTTTCAACCAAATATATAAAGGTTTTGTGCATCCGCACCATTGAATCACCTAAACACATGCCCATACATAGAGAAATTTTAAGTGGCATATGAGTGACCACTTTACAACATTTTGACCTTGATATAGCACAAAAGAAACTTTATCACAAACGTACATCAATTTTTATTTTTTTTTCTTTTGCTTTTTTTTTCTTTTGGAGGAAACCCTTTTTTTTCTTTTTGTATCCTCTTTCTTTTCTGTCCATTTTTGGACTCTTTTTTTTTTTTTTTAAATAACACGTACTTCATCATTACAATTGACATTGATCAACCAGTACTTTATATAACATCAAGGGAAAGGATTAGGATAAGCCAATAGGGCAGGCTTGCAAAACTCAAGATATATAAGGTTGTTTGCTCAAATTCTTCAGATTTTTCGCAACATGAAAGTCTTGTGCTCAGTGAATATGTGAGCGGCATAAGTAGAACCCATTAATATCAACAATAATCAACAACAATCATTAACAAGTATGAAGTAGAATCATTTAATTTCATGGAATTAAGGGAACGAAATAAACAACTAATCCCACTGTCATCATAACATAAGTGTCGATCAAGGAAAACTTGGCTAAACGGTTATAATGCACGCTCAAAATGCACAAAAAGATGTTCAAAATTTTAAAAAATTGACCAAAAATAGGCACATGCAAATGAGCCTCACCCCCACACCTAAATCATGCATTGTCCTTAATGCAACAACATTAATCATTTAAGCACAAGAGATAGGTGAGATGGAGCAATACAACCTGACAAGACAGCGTGAACATATATATATGACTCCTTCAACATGGGACAAGAACCTGAGAAGAGATAAAACAAGTCTCCAAGAAACTAATTAGTTCAAAAACTAAACTAAAACAAGAATTAACGAAACCGAGGTTGCCTCCTAGGAGCACTAAGTTTTACGCCTTCAGCCGGGCGCAATGGTTCCAACGAATATCAAGTAATAGCATCAACCAAAGAAGCAACTTCACTAAGCTCACCTAAAACAAGATCTTCAGCACAATCAGAAGTGTCACACGTGATTTCAAGAGGGAGAGAGTAGTCGGGTGGATGCTTAATGGGGGCAACAACAAGTGTAGATCGAAGCTTATGAACAGCTTCCAACCAAGACTCATTGAGCTCAACTAAAACGTCCTTAGATAGCACACTAGTCAATGGTCTAGTCGACTTCCCATGGTCCTTAAGGAATCCCTTATAGAAACTTGCATGACTTAGAAAGTCTCTAACTTGCCTAACATTTGAGGGAGGGGACGAGTTCACATTCAAATCTATCATAGCTCTATCAACCTCAATACCCTCCTTAGACAACCTATGGCCTAGAACAATTTCCTCCTGAACCATAGCATCGTGATTTTTCTCCCAACCTAGGACTTCTGTCATGTCCGGGTTCAACATTCGTTGCATCTCTTTAGAAGGTTTTGCATTTTTATCAAGAGGGTGATTAACTAGGGTAGAGGAGAGTATTTGGTCCACCAAATCATCAGTTATCTACACAAAAACACTCTGAATCATCCTCACTAGTGGGTGACGTTGAAGCCTTAAAAATATTTAACCTAATAGTCATATTTGCAAAGCTAATATCCATTACCCCAGATTTACAATTAATTGTAGCATTGGCCGTCGCTAAGAAAGGCCGACCTAGAATGACAGGGATATGGTTTTTCAGATGAGTAGAAGGTTCCATGTCAAGTACAAGAAAATCAGCTGGAAACATGGCTTTATCTACCTTCAGTAGTACATTAATCAGCTCACCACGGGGGATCCTAGTTGATCTATCTGCTAATTGCGAGGTCACCATGGTTGGTTGCAACTCTCCCAAGCCTAACTTCTCATAAACCGAGTAAGGAATAATGTTGACACTCGCTCCTAAGTCCAGTAGAGCTTTATCAATCGGGTAGTCTCCAAGTGAACAAGAGATGGTGGGGACATCAGGATCTTTGTACTTAACTGGAGTGTCACACTTCAGAATAGAGCTCACTTGCTCGGCTAAAAACACTTTTTTAGGCAGATGTGCTCTAGATCGCCTCTTTTGGTTCAGAAGGTCCTTAATAAACTTTGCATAGGCCGGGATCTATTTAATCACATCAAGAAGGGGAATGTTTATCTTGACTTGCCTAAACTTCTCCAAAATGTCTTCCCACTTCTTGTCCTTCCCATTTGGATGTGGTGCAACTAAAGCCTAGGAAAAGGGCACTCTCGGTACATATGCGGAAGGAAGATCAGAGGCTCTAAGAATGGGAGAAGGGTGTGTGACCTCATCGGATGTCTTCTCCCTTTTCCTTGCTCTTCTCTTCTCCCTTACCACTTATGGGTACTTCAATCTCAACACTCACCCTATTGTCAACTTCCATCCCACTTCTTAACACTGTAATAGACTTTGCTTATTCTTGATGGGGAGGGTAGTTGTTTTGCCTTACACAGTTCCTAGGGTTCTCTATAGCCTGGCTAGGTAGTCTTCCCTCATCTCTCCTACTCAGAGTGTTAGCTAATTGACCTATTTGGGTTTCTAGCTTTGCAATCGATTGTGTATGAGAGTGGAGGAATTGGTAATTAGCTTCCAAACCTTTCAATGCACTCAAAACCTTTTCTTCAAAATTCGAATTAGAGCTCAAACTAGGGGGTTGAGAGTAGTTAGAAGCATACCCTTGCGGTTGAAAACCGATAGGCCGGGGCATACTAGGTTGTTGAGGTCGTGGGTTCTGTTGTTGCGGCATAAACTGTCCTTCTCCTCCTTGCCTCCAGGAGAAGTTAGGATGGTTTCTCCAGCCCGGATTGTACATGTTAGAGTATGGGTCGTTTCGAGGGAATCCTTGGGTTGCATTGACTTGTTCCTCCTACCACTCCACATAAGGTGAAGCAGAGGGGCAGTCATGTGTAGAATGAGAGACACTAGAACATGAAGAGCAAGCACTATGCACATTTGAAACATGAGACATATTAGGTGCAGTAGAGGGGGCCAGTGTCATCTTAAATAGGGAAGATAACTGCTCTACGGAAGAGGTAAGAGAGTCTACTTTCTTATCTAAAATGGAGGTGTGAGCAATCTCATTTACTCCTCTATTTAACCTAGTAGCATTAAGATGTGCATGTGCGGCAGATTGTTGTGAATTCTCATTCAAAAGTTCAAACAGTTCCCACGCCTCGTCTTCATTCTTTCTAAGGAACTGACCACCACACGAGGCATCAACAGTTTGTTGCCCCTTCTCGTTTAACCCATAATAGAAATTTTGGACTAGTTGCCATTTAGGGATAACATGATGTGGACAAGCTCGTAAGAGTTCCCTAAACCTATCCCAACTCTCGTGAAACTCCTCAGTCGGGAGTTGGGCGAAGGTGTTAATGGCTCTCCTAGCGGTGTTAGTCTTACTAATGGGATAGAATTTCTTAAGAAATTCATGTTGCATTTGGGTCCAAGTACTAATCGTCCCGCTAGGTAAGGTGCTTAACCAATATTTATCCTTTTCCTTTAAAGAGAAAGGAAAGAGGCGAAGCAAGATGGCGTCATCACTAAAGTTAGAGATCCTAAAGGTTGAGCAAACCTCCATGAAACTGTCCAAGTGTGTGTACGGGTTCTCATTACCTAAGCCGTGGAATGAAGGAAGCATTTGTATAGTATGTGGATTAAGCTCGAACTGATGGGCTATGGGTGGCAATCTAATGCAAGACGGTGAAGGGTATGTAGTGGGAGTAAAGTACTCCATAAGTGGGCGTGGTTGTTGTTCGTCAGCCATTACGGGTTGTGCTCGGTGTTGTGCTCTAAGCTCTCTTAAAGTTCTTCCAATTTTGGGGTCGAATCTAGTAAGGTCTAGAGACAAAGGGCGACGACCATGCATAAACAATTAACCACACGAAGCAAGTAAATTAAAAATTAAATAAGCAAAACAAATAAAACGGACACTTAAAGAGAAAAACAAGAGAAAAACAAATAATAAACTATCTTAAAATCAACCTATGCACGAAAATTCCAAAATAAATAATGCTTTAAAGATAAATAAATAAATAAATAAACCATTTTTTGAAAAAAAAGAAAAGAAAAAAAAATATTTTTTAAATTTTTTGGGAAATCGTACGATTTAGACCCCCTAGCTCCCCCTTAATCTTTTTTAGACCCCTCTAACTTTAAATAGACTTTTTTGGACAAAATTGCCCCTCCTACTTCAAAACCCCACCTGTCCACTCTCTCTCTCTCCCTTTCTCTCTCCTCATTTAATGCAAGGCAATATTCCATTCTTTCATTTAATGCAAAAGCAAACTTTTTGACTTTTTTCATTATTTTCATTCTTTCCTGCCCATTTGTCTTCCTTCTCTCATATCTCATTCTCTTTTTTTATTTTGAATAGAGATATCTCATTCTCTCTTCTTTCTTCTTCTTCTATTATTTTTGAATTTTTCTGTCAAAAAAAAATATATATATTATTTTATTATTTTCGAGCTCTATTCTCAGCGTCCTGCGTGTTTCTTCGTCCTACTTGGGCCCTTGGGTAGTTGTTTGTGGTGGCTTTGGAAGAAGAAGAAGGCTTTGTAAGAAAGGGTTTGAAGCATTGTTGCATTGCGGCAGGTTCAAGGTTGAGTCATTACACATTTCACGGTTTTCAGATCAGACATTGATGGTAAAATGATCATTTCATGAATTGGTCGTTAATGGATCTCTATCATATGAGGTTGGTGTGTTACAAGTCATTTATGGTACATGATTGGTGTAAATGGTGTATTATAATTTTCTTTTGGTGTGTTTCAACTCATTAATGGTGTATGATTGGTTTAAATGGTGTATTAACATGTTGTGTTGGTGTTTTTCAAGTCATTAATGGTGTATGATTGGTTTTAATGGTGTGAAATCAACTTGTTTAGGTGTGTTTCAAGTAATTAGTGGGGTATGATCAATCATACACCGTGTATGATAGGTTTTAATGGTGTGAAATCAACTTGTTTAGGTGTTTTTCAAGTCATTAATGGTGTATGATTAATCATACACTGTATATGATAGGTTTTAATAGTGTGAAATCAACTTGTTCAGGTTTGATTCAAGTCATTAATGGTATATGATTAATCATACACGGTGAATGATTGGTTCAAATGGTGTATTATCATATTGTGTTGGTGTTTTTGAAGTCGTTAATGGTGTATGATCAATCAAACACCATGTACGATTGGTTTAAATCGTGTAAAATCAACTATTGCAGGTATTTTTCAAGTAATTACGGGTGTATGGTGTGAAATCAACTTGTTTTAGTATGGTTTAAGTAATTAGTGGTGTATGATCAATCATACACGATGTATGATAGGTTTTAATGGTGTAAAATTAACTTATATAGGTATGTTTCAAGTAATTAGTGAAGTATGACTTATCATACATGGTGTATGATGAGTGTTAATTGTGTAAAATCAACTTATATAGTTATGTTTCAAGTAATTAGTGGTGAGTGACTTATCATGAACGCTGTATGATAGGTTTTAATGGTATAAAATCAACTTGTGTAGGTTTTTTCAAGTAATTAGTGGTATAATGGTGTAAAATCAACTTTTATAAGTGTGTTTCAAGTAATTATTGGTGTGTGATGAATCATACACGGTGTATGATGCGTTATAATAGTGTAAAATGAACTTATATAGGTATGTTTCAAGTAATTAGTGGTGAATGATTTATCATACACGATGTATGATAGGTTTTAATGGTATAAAATCAACTTTTGCAGGTTTTTTCAAGTAATTAGTGGTATGATGGTGTGAAATCAACTTTTATAAGTGTGTTTCAAGTAATTATTGGTGTATGATGAATCATACACAGTGAATGATGGGTGATAATGGTGTAAAATGAGCTTATATAGGTATGTTTCAAGTAATTAGTAGTAAATGACTTATCATACATGGTGTATGATAGGTTTTAATGGTATAAAATCAACTTTTGCAGGTTTTTTCAAGTAGTTAGTGGTATAATGGTGTAAATTCAACTTATAAAGGTATGTTTCAAGTAATTAGTGGTGTATGATGAATTATACATGGTGTATGACGGATTATAATAGTGTAAAATTAATTTATATAAGCATGTTTCAAGTAATTAGTGGTGTATGACTTATTATACATGGTGTATGATAAGTTTTAATGGTATAAAATCAATTTTTGCAGGTTTTTCCATATAATTAGTGGTATAATGGTGTAAAATCAACTTGTATAGGTATGTTTCAAGTAATTAGTGGTGTATGATAGATTATAATAGTGTAAAATCAACTTATATAGGTACTTTTCAAGTAATTAGTGGTGTATGACTTATCATATACGGTGTATGATTAGTTTTAATGGTGTGATATCAAGTTCTGTTGGTGTGTTTTAAGTCATTAGTGGTGTATGATTGATCATACACCATATATGGTGTGCAACTTGTTTTAGTGTCTTTCAAGTCAAGAGTATTATAGTTAAATGCAGGTTTGATTGTGGCATGTTCGTCGTGAAGTTTGTGGAATTTTTGTTTACGAATGGCCTTGATGTCTTCCAATGCAAGCAAGAGTGGGTGGAGACTTTGCGGACCAATACATGTATATACTTGTACAGCCACGGTAGAAAGAAAAAAATGAAAATATATACGAGCAAATAGAAAGGTTGTGATGTGTATGTATTATTGTATATTTTCATATTGTTTTATATTCCCGTATTCTTTACATTGTATTCATTATACTCTAGGAAATAATCATTTTCGTTTGATATGTTAGTGAATTAGTTGAGGTTGTTATGGGTTTGTACTAAGTGTATGATTGATTGAGTGATGGACGTATGGATTTAGCCAAAAAAAGGGGGAAATATATAAAACTTGTTGTACTTTGCCAATAGTCATTCTTCCCCATCTTGTTTATAAGTGTAAATAGCTTGATTATTGGATGTATGTATTTTATCCAATATAATACAACACTCATTTTTTCACTTACTCTCATCCCTTTCCCTTTTCAGAAGCTTTGATCCGCCCATTCATGGCTCAAACCAGAAATCACTTATTCCTTCTATATAAGATTCAAGATCCAACATGGCAGCAAATATAAAGGCATGATTCAACATACACCAATAATTACTTGAAACACACTTATAAAAGTTGATTTTACACCATTATACCAGCAAAACTTGAAAAAAACATGCAAAAGTTGATTTCACACCGTTAAAACTCATCATACACCATGTATGATTGATAATACATCACTATTTACTTCAAATACACCAATATAATTTGATTTTACACTAATATAACCCATCATACACCGTGTATGATTCATCATACACTAATAATTACTTAAAACACACGTATAAAAGTTTATTTTACACCATTATACCAGCAAAACTTGAAAAAAAAAAATGTAAATATTGATTTTACACCATTAAAACTCATCATACACCGTGTATGATTGATAATACACCACTATTTACTTCAAATACACCAATATAAGTTGATTTTACACTAATATAACCCATCATACACCGTGTATGATTCATCATACAACAATAATTACTTGAAACACACGTATAAAAGTTTATTTGACACTATTATACTAGCAAAACTTGAAAAAAAATGCAAATATTGATTTTACACCATTAAAACTCATCATACATCGTGTATGATTGATAATACACCACTATTTACTTCAAATACACCAATATAAGTTGATTTTACACTAATATAGCCCATCATACACTGTGTATGATTCATCATACAACAATAATTACTTGAAACACACGTATAAAAGTTTATTTTACACCGTTATACCAGCAAAACTTGAAAAAAACATGCAAATGTTGATTTCGCACTATTAAAACTCATCATACACCGTGTATAATTGATCATACACCACTATTTACTTCAAATACACCAATATAAGTTGATTTTACACTAATATAGCCCATCATACACCGTGTATGATTCATCATACAACAATAATTACTTGAAACACACGTATAAAAGTTTATTTTACACCGTTATACGAGCAAAACTTGAAAAAAACATGCAAATGTTGATTTCGCACTATTAAAACTCATCATACACCGTGTATAATTGATCATACACCACTATTTACTTCAAATACACCAATATAAGTTGATTTTACACCAATATAACCCA
The DNA here is from genome assembly GCA_018398585.1 of Simmondsia chinensis. Lineage (NCBI taxonomy): Eukaryota > Viridiplantae > Streptophyta > Magnoliopsida > Caryophyllales > Simmondsiaceae > Simmondsia > Simmondsia chinensis. The sequence continues at coordinate 8,512,046 of JAGTTD010000018.1, forward strand.
TCATACACCAATAATTACATGAAACACACTTATAAAGGTTAATTTTACACCATTATACCAACAAAACTTGAAAAAAGAAATGCAATATTGATTTTAGACCTTTAAAACTCATCATACACCGTTTACGATTGATCATACACCACTATTTACTTCAAATACACCAATATAAGTTGATTTTACACCAATATAACCAATCATACTCCAATAATAACTTGAAACACCCGTATAAAATTTTATTTTACACCATTATATCAGCAAAACTTGGAAAAAAACATGCAAATATTGATTTTACACCATTAAAACCCATCATACACCGTGTATGATTGATCATACACCACTATTTACTTCAAATACACCAATATAAGTTGATTTTACACCAATATAACCCATCATACACCGTGTATGATTCATCATACAACAATAATTACTTGAAACACACGTATAAAAGTTTATTTTACACCATTATACCAGTAAAACTTGAAAAAAACATGCAAATGTTGATTTCGCACCATTAAAACTCATCATACACCGTGTATGATTGATAGTAAACAACTATTTACTTCAAATACAACAATATAAGTTGATTTTATACCGATATAACCCATTATACCCCGTGTATGATTCATCATACTGCAATAATTACTTGAAACACCCTTATAAAGGTTGATTTTACACCATTATACTAGCAAAACTTGAAAAAAAAATGCAAATGTTGATTTCACACCTTTTAAACTCATTATACACCGTGTATGATTGATCATACACCACTATTTACTTCAAATATACCAATATAAGTTGATTTTACACCAATATAACCCATCATACACCGTGTATGATTCATCATACACCAATAATTACTTGAAACACACTTATAAAGGTTGATTTTACACCATTATACCAGCAAAACTTGAAAAAAATATGCAAATATTGATTTTATACCATTAAAACTCATCATACACCGTGTATGATTGATCATACACCACTATTTACTTCAAATACACCAATATAAGTTAATTTTACACCATTAAAACTTATCATACATAGTGTATGATAAGTCATACACCAATAATTACTTAAAACATAACTACATAAGTTGATTTTACACAATTAAAACTTGTCATACACCGTGTATGATAAGTCATACACCACTAATTACTTGAAACATACCTAAATAAGTTCATTTTACACCATTATAATGCATCATACACCATGTATGATTTATCATACACCAATAGTTACTTGAAACATACTTATAAAAGTTGATTTCACACCTTTATACCACTAATTACTTGAAAAAACCTGCAAAAGTTTATTTTATACCACTAAAACCTATCATACACCGTGTATGATAAGTCATTCCCCACTAATTACTTGAAATATACCTATATAAGTTCATTTTACACCATTATAACACATCATACACCGTGTATGATTCATCACACACCAATAATTACTTGAAACACACTTATAAAAGTTGATTTTACACCATTACACCACTAATTACTTGAAAAAACCTACAAAAGTTGATTTTATACCATTAAAACCTATCATACACCGTGTATGATAAGTCATTCACCACTAATTACTTGAAACATACCTAGATAAACTCATTTTACACCATTATAACATATCATACACCGTATATGATTCATTATACACCAATAATTACTTTAAACACACTTATAAAAGATGATTTTACACCAATTACTTTAAAAAAACTGCAAAAGTTGATGTTATACCATTAAAACCTATCACACACCGTGTATGGCAAGTCATACACCACTAATTACTTGAAACATACCTCTATAAGTTGATATTACACTATTGTAGTCCATAATACATCGTGCATGATTCATTACACACCACTAATTACTTGAAACATACCTATCCAAGTTGATTTTACACCATTACACCACTAATTACTTAAAACATACCTATATAAGTTGATTTTTCACCATTAAAACCAATCATACACCGTGTATGATTGATTATACACCATTAATTACTTGAAACATATCTATATAAGTTAATTTTGCACCATTATAACTTATCATACACCATGTATAATTGATCATACACCACTAATTACTTGAAACATACCTATATAAGTTGATTTTACACCATTAAAACCTATCATACACTGTGTATGATTGATCATACACCACTAATTACTTAAACCACACTAAAAATAAGTTGATTTCACACCATACACGTAATTACTTAAAAAACATGCAAAAGTTAATTTTACACAATTAAGACTTATCATACACGGTGTATAATAAGTCATACACAATTAAATACTTGAAACACACTTGTACAAGTTGATTTTACACAATTAAAACTTATCATACACCGTGTATGATAAGTCATATACCACTAATTATTTGAAACATAACTATATAAGTTGATTTTACACAATTAACACTTATCATATACCGTGTATGATAAGTCATACACCACTAATTACTTGAAACATACCTATATAAGTTGATTTTACACCATTAAAACCTATCATACACCGTGTATGATTGATCATACACCACTAATTACTTAAACCACACTAAAACAAATTGATTTCACACCATACACCCGTAATTACTTGAAAAATACCTGGAATAGTTGATTTTACATGATTTAAACCAATCATACACGTTGTTTGATTGATCATACACCATTAACGACTTCAAAAACACCAACACAATATGATAATACACCATTTGAGCCAATCATTCACCGTGTATGATTAATCATATACTATTAATGACTTGAATCACACCTGAACAAGTTGATTTCACACTATTAAAACCTATCATAAACGGTGTATGATTAATCATACACCATTAATGACTTGAAACACACCGAAACAAGTTGATTTCACACCATTAAAACCTATCCTGCACGGTGTATGATTGATCATACATTACTAATTACTTGAAACACACCTAAATAAGTTGATTTTACACCATTAAAACCAACATGCACGGTGTATGATTAATCATACACCATTAGCGACTTGAAATACACCAACACAACTTGTTAATACACCATTTAAACCAATCATACACGGTGTATGATTAATCATACACCATTAATGAGTTGAAACACACAAAAAGAAAATTATAATACACCATTTACACCAATCATGCACCATAAATGACTTGTAACACACCAACCTCATATGATAGAGATCCATTAACGACCAATTCATGAAATGATCATTTTACCATCAATGTCTGATCTGAAAACCGTGAAATGTGTAATGACTCAACCTTGAACCTACCGCAATGCCACAATGCTTCAAACCCGTTCTTACAAAGCCTTCTTCTGCTTCCAAAGCCACCACAAACAACTATCCAAGGGCCCAAGTAGGACGAGGAAACACGCAGGACGCTGAGAATGGAGCTCGAAAATTCGAAAATAATATTTTTTTTTGACAGATGAATTTGAAAACAATAAAAGAAGAAGAAAGAAGAGAGAATGAGATATCTCTGTTCACAAAAAAATAGAGAGAATGAGATATGAGAGAAGGAAGACAAATGGGCGGGAAAGGAATGGAAAGAAAGAATGAAAAGAATGAAAAAAGTCAAAAAGTTTCCTTTTACATTAAATGAAAGAATGGAATTCTACATTGCTTTAAATGAGGAGAGAGTAGGGGAGAGAGAGAGTGGACAGGTGGGATTTTGAAGTAGGAGGGGCAATTTTATCCAAAAAAGTCTATTTAAGGTTTGAGGGGTCTAAAAAAGATTGAGGGGGGCTGGAGGGTCTAAACCGTACGATTTTCCAAATATTTTTAAAGAAAGGGACAATAACAATTAAAGACAATTTAAGACAATTAAAAATCAAAGAAAATTACAAAAATAAATCATGAATGTCGCCTAGTCCTCGGCAATGGCACCAAAATCTTGATGTGTTTTTCTGCGTCTATCAAAATTTAATATAAAATCCTATCTATTAAACACACCTAAATTGAAGTGCAGGGCGAGAGAGTGTCGAACCACAGGGACTAAGAGTGCGTGAATTTACTCTATGACTTAAATTGATTTGAATAAAATTGAGAGATTTTTGTATTAATTAACCTAAGGAAATAAGAATTAAACTAAAATAATCTACTTCTAATTGAAAAAGTGTATTAAATTGGAACCTAGGGTTTCGAATCCATTGTTAGCCAATTACTTTTGCGTTAACTTTTAACTTGGGATTATTAATTGTTACACGAGTAGAGGTTTAGGTTACAAGCTTCAACCTACTAAGGTAATGTTGTTAGTATTGCGTATTGACCCTATCTAACTAAAGCATAAAGAAAATAGGCTCTACCTAATGTATTGTTAATTATCAAGTATTGACCCTATCTAACTGAAACATAGGGAAGATAGGCTTTAATTAGCAATTCGGTTAATACTATTGCTTGATTAATTAATCCTAAGGCTACAAGCATAAAGAATTAATTTATAAATATCAATATCAACAATTAAAAGTTACAAATTCAATAATCATGTCAATTGAATAAACAATAAAAATATAATGCTTCAAAGTATTTATCTCGACTAAGCAATTCATATAAACAATCAAATTAACCTGAATTAAAAGTAAACAAAAGTAAAGGCTAAGATTTCATCTAACCCCAGAGAGCAAGTTAGCTCTCCATCAAGCATGCTCCGATGAAGAAGAAGTCGAAGAAACTCATGTTGATCTCCACACTAATTTCGCTCTTGTTCCCATTTAATGAAAAATTAAAATAAAGAAAAGAAAGGAAAAGGAAAAGAAAGAACAGAGAGAGAGAGAGTTGAGCCAAAGGCGGTGAAGATCCAGAACAGAGACCCCCGGTTCTCCACCCCAAAAACAAACCTTATATCCTCACAAACACCGACCCTGCTCTTATCTGTGCCCTAGCGGATCTGGGCCGTGGTTTGGGCTGTTGGTGGCGGGACGGTGAACAGGTTGCGTTTGGGATGGGTATGTTGGTGACGAATCGGGCTGGTGGCGTGGGTCGGTTGCAGGTGCCGGTGTCGGTCTGGGCTATTCATGGGCTTGGGGTTGATGGGCTGGGGGTTGGATTTGGGCCAGCGTTGGTGGTGACGGAGTGCTGGTGGCGTGCTGTTAGGCTGGCGGTGTGAACAGGGCTGTTTGGGCCTATGTTTTTGGCCTGATACTGGTCGGGCTCGAGTCCCGAGCTTATACGTTCATGTCCCAAATCTCGATTGACTTGATTTAATTGTTTATGCATCGAATTTGCCTTATTTGCACCAAAATTTGACAATTTTTGGAACTTTAATTTCAAACCTGTTAAACATAAAAATTGCCAATATGAGTGTAAAATTATAATTAAATAGGTGAAAAATAATTAAAATATCAATTAAAAGATGCGTAAATATGAGACGCATCAGTGTATAATTATTCATATCATTTAAGGTTCAATTATTAATAATTTTATATCTAATTTTTATCGCTTTTGCTCATTTTTTCTCATTTTTCGCTCTTATTGTTATGCTAATTCTTGCTACATTTTATCGTAAATCAACAAACGAAAGCAAGATATGATAAACAAAGCAAAAATCAAGCAACTTGTATCAATTTGAAAGCAAAACACATGGCTACGGCAAAGTTCATGTATAAGTTGTTGCAAATTGCAAACTTTGGTAGCAAAATCAACAAATCACAAGCAAGGGTAGAATTTACACTTAAAATATGCATACAACTTGCAATAAGGATTGATTTTGGGTGGTGGAAGAAGAAAAAAAATGAAGGAAAAAGCGAGTTGTATCAAGTTGCAAAAGAGGGCGGCAATATAAGCAAATAAGGATGAAATTGATGTAATTTTTTATTTTTTGAATTTGCAACTTGAAATGCTATAAATAGAGGATGAAATCTGGAGTTTTGGGCATCACTCATTCAGAAAAACAAAGATCCAAAGCTAAAGAGATTGAGAAAAAACCGTGAGGGAAGAAGAAAAGAAAAGAAGGAAGAAGTTTGGTTTGTAATTTTTCAGTTCAGGTTCTTTTCTATCCTTTTGTTCTTTAGTTCATGAATTTTGTATTAGTTTTTTCTTTATATTATGTCTACCATGAACTAATTTTGTCTTTGCAAGGCTACGATGTAGCCTAAATTGTAATATATGCTCTTTTCTAATTCGACATATTCAAGGTTTCTTTATGGCGTAGTTGAAGTGTATATCATCGTTCTTCATGAGTTTTGAATGCTTGACCACCATTCAAAGCCTGTAATGATTCATAATGAGTTTGAAAGGAGATTTATGATGATTGCTAAAGTGATAAACACCACAAATTGAGCGAACGCTAGAGGTAGATTAACGCAATTTGTGTGGTCTTAAGTGAACACTACGGATCTTTATAATTCTTTTCTTATTTAAAATCGTACAAGAGATTGATAAGAGTATGCTAAGTGTTGCTTGAGAAAGAGTATCTAATAAATTAGGGTTTTCAACTATCAACATGTAATGACAACTTGAATACTGAGAATAGAAAGACGTATTAATGCAACTAGGTGAAATCGGATGCCTTGGATCTTATTGAATCAGAAAAATTTTCAAAAAAATTCAATAACCACGTTTAGTTATTTTCATTTTGTTTGTTTCATTTAAAAAACTGCAAATTTTGGTCTTTCAAATTTTTTTGAAACTAGTAATTTCGGTACTTATTCAATAAACAATCCTCGTGGGATGATAATCTACTCATTTTGGTATTATTTGATATGACTTAGTGCACTTGCTAAAAAAACACATTAAGCATCAAGTTTTTGACGTCGTTACTGGGGATTGTTTTTATTTGAGTGATATTGATACCACCCAATTTTAGCACTAATTTGAAGTTATTTTATTAAAACTTGTAAAATTTAGTTTAAAGAAGAAATCTCTTTTATTTCATTTATTTCATTCTCTTGGTTGAATTTGTAAAATTATTTTTATTTGAAATTTGTATAGAAACCCCCCCACCCCCAAACCCTAAAATTTTGTTTTTGTTGAGTTTTGAGTTTTATTTATGTATTTTTGTGCTTTTTCATTATAGTTATCTTTATTTTGACTTTTAAGTTTGTGTTTTTTACTTTGTATGAAAAATCAAAACCAAAATGAAATAATCCATTTGGATCCTGAAGTAGAAAGAACACTCCGACAAATTAGGAAAATCAAACGAATTCAAGCAATTGCTGATTAAAATAATGATAAGAGCTTTAAAAGATTCTGCTGTCCCAACTGTTAATAGATGCACCTCCAGCATCCAACCTCTGCTGTGCAAGCTAACAATTTTGAAATTAAACCAGCGATTATATAAATGATTCGACAGGCTGTTCAGTTTAGTGGTCTGCCTAGTGAGGAGCCGAATTTACATATCACTAACTTTCTTGAGATATGTGATATATTTAAGCACAATGGCATCAGTGACTATGCCATTCGCTTAAGACTGTTCTCGTTCTCAATAAGAGACAAGGCCAAAGGATGGTTAATATCATTGCCGCCAGGTACTATCACCACATGGGCCGATTAGGCATAAAAATTTCTTGCTAAATATTTTCTACCAACCAAATCAGCCAAAATAAGGAATGACATTAACCTTTTTGCCCAATATGATATGGAATCATTGTATGAAGCATGGGAATGCTATAAAGATCTTTTAAGAAGGTGTCCACACCATGGTTTATGTCACAGCTATTTTATGAACTAACTGTGATGGCGATGAGATTCGCTCACCCAGCCTATAAGAACATAAAAATGAAATGAAATCAAGAGGCTTTAAAACGAAAATATGAGAGAAAAGAATCATACGAAATAAAGGCTATTTTTCATTAATTATTTCTGAGATTACAAGCCCCCCTAAATGAATGCAAATTACACATATTTATAGACCTTGACAACCCTAAGGTCATGGGTAACCGTCCCCGCCCTTTTTCCCCTCTTTCTCCAAGCCGTGCCCCACTCTCTCTTGCATGCCGTGGGCGGTTACTAGTCAAGCTGGTCAAAGCACATGTCTTATTTAATTAGGCGCCACATTTAAACTGGCGGTTACCTCGACTTCAGCCCACTCTTCCATTTTCCCGCTCTTTTCTTTGTTTGAACTGGTCAAGGCTCTTTCCCACTTCTTTTCCTTTGGTAACCGTCTCCAATATATGTCACATGTTCTTTTTTTTATCATTCTTCAAGGTCGGGCTTCATTGGGCCTCATTGGGCCTACTTGGGCCTAGGCCGGGCCAGTGCCCTGCACTGGGCCCGTGCCTATCGCTACTCGTCTGCGCCCTTGGGCCAGCCCAGTGCCGTGCCCTGGGCCTTGTCATGACACTACCTAGGTCGGGCCTTGCCTATGTCCTGACATTGTCTAGGACCGAGCCAAGTCCTTGTCAAGACATTTTCTGGGGCTGAGCCTGGGCCTTGTCATGACACTGTCCTGGGTCGTGCCAGACCCTTGTCACGACACTGTCCTAGGCCTTGCTTGGCCCTTGTCATGGCACTATCATGGGCCATGCCAGGTCCTTGTCACGACACTGTCCGGGGCCAAGCATGGCCCTTATCATGACACTGTCTGGGGCCGAGCCTGGCCCTTGTCATGACATGTCTTGGCTCTGCGTCCGTCTCGGTTCCCACTTTGTCTATCACCTAGGCCTAGGTCCGTTGAGGCCTAATGCACCCTTACCTGAGTGCGCACCTTGTCCACATGATGCCAATCTTTGGCGGCCCATCTGACACGGCACAGGCACAAGGCACACACCTGTGCCCCGATCCTTGGTGTCACGGGTCTTACAGTTTACCAGTTTGGATGCAAGTCCAAACTTTTTATAATGGTTCGGCACCTAACACCCAAACAATGGCAGACGCGGCCGCTGGAGGAGCCTTAAACAACATGACACCCGATAAAGCATACGAGTTGCTAGAAGTAATGGCTAGCAACAACTATGTAAGAGCAGCAGATTGAACAATGCAAAGAAAACCTATAGGTATTCACGAAGTAGACGCATTCACCACAATATCCACTCAAATTTTGATGATTCAGAAACAGTTAAGTAATCTCTTATACAAACATGCGAGTTTTGTGCTGGAAATCATGTGAGCATAGAATGTCAGACAGAGAACTCTTTTGCCACATCAAGTCATGAGCAAGCAAATTTTGTTTCAAATTTTCATAAATCACAACACATACCTACTCTAACACTTACAATGCTAGGTGAAGAAACCACCCAAATTTTTCATGGAGTAACTTAGGGTTCAAAAATAGCCCATTCACCCACCACCAAAAAAAAAAAAAAATTGATCTCGAAGAAATGTTCAATAAGTTTATGCAAGAAACCACAAGTTTCATGCAAGAAACATGAACAAATCTTTGAAATCACAAAGCTTCTATTATTAACCTCGAGACCCAAATCGGACAAATTTCAAACCAACTCTCTGAAAGGTCTCAAGGTTCCTTGCCTAGTAACATAGTTGCTAACCCACGAGAGCATGTTAAGGAAATTGAAATAAGAAGTGGAAAAACTCTGAATGAATCAACTCAGGCAACCAAGACCACAAAAAAGGAACAACCCATAATCGGCCTGTCCATAGACACGAGCCAAGAAATTGAAAATGAGGACGGGACAAAAATCCAAAATGAAGTTAAACTAACAAGGACTGAACCTCAACCCTACAAGCCACAGGTCCCGTTTCGTTATCGTTTGAAAAAGACAAAAGCAGATGAACAATTTGTTAAATTTTTGAAAGTTTGTGAAAAAATTACATATTAATGTCCATTTTGTTGATATGTTAGAGTAGATGCCCAAGTTCACAAAATTTATGAAGGAAATCTTATCTAATAAAAGGAGGTTGGGAGAATTCAAAATAGTGGCACTAATTGAAGAATGTAGTTCCATACTCCAAAAGACGTTACCTCCCTAGCTAAAAGATTTAGGAAGTTTCACTTTACCTTGCACCATTGGAACCATTAGCTTTGATAAAGTTTTATGTGATTTAGGTGCAAGCATTAATTTAATGCCATTCTATGCGTTCAGGAAGCTTGGCTTAGGAGAGGTGAAGCCAACTACACTATCTCTCAAAACTGTGGACAGATTGATCAAGTACCCAAGAGTTATGTGTTTATAATGCTAGCCTGGTATTTTATATGCTTAGTTCTTATAGCTTGATACTTACTCACCCAGACACTTACAAGCACACAGACAAGGCATACCCAAGTTTGACCACCAGCATTGACTGCCAATGTTGATTGCCAGGCATTGACCGCTGGGAGTTGACCGCCAGCGTTGACCCCGATTTGGCTCTATAAAAAGGGGGAAGGGGGGGGGGGGGGGTATTTCTCCAAGATTGAGGCAGGCTCTCTCTCTCTGGGACACTCAATCCCATTCTCTCTCTTTCTCCCTCTCAAGGCGACCCTTGCCTTAACCTCCCATCGTCCTTCACGGTCATCTCTCTGGAGCAATAACCGCTCCAACCTCCTACTCCTCTCAGGCTAAGTCCTTTTTATATATTTTTTATATTTATTACCTGATTTCATTATTATTTCATGAGATAAATATTGACTTGAATGTCGGAGGGGTCCTCTGTAGGTTATTCCGCGAGCCCCTTTAATCGTTTGTTTGAATCTTGCAAGAAATGCCAAGCCGGGCATGTAGCAAGAGCTTGAGTTCAGCTCGTCTTACGAACCCCACCTCATACCGGACTCGCATATGGTGAATAAACTCACTTGACAAATTTGTCGTAAACATAATTGGCGTTGTCTATAGGAAGGATCACAAGCTCATGCTTGGCTTGATGTTTCTTGTCAGGTTCAAGCAAGGTAATTTTCTATATTTTTCGGGTTCCTTGGCCCTCTTTATTAAGGCCCACCTAAACAAAAAATTATAAAGAAAGTTTGGTTGAACAAGTTCAAGTGTGGCTGCACTATTTACACCCCTTTTTTTATTTTTTCTTTGGGCAAGAAATATGAAAAATCATCATAAGCACCTAGAGCTCCTCAAGAGCTTTGTTTTGATATAAAATTCAATCTGTAACTCTTCACAGATTGAAAGTTTTGTCCATTTTAAGTTAAGGTAAGTTGTACGCCTTGTGTGCATCTAGCTCGCTCAAAGCCTTTTTTGGGTACTTTCTGTCATAAAACTTTCAAAAAATTTATTTGGACTTGTTTTGATATAAAATTCGATCCGTAATTCTTCACGGATTGAAAGTTACATCCGCTTTAAGTTGCAAGGTAAGTTGTAAGCCTTGTATGCGTCTAGCTTGCCCAAAGCCGTTTTTGGGTATTTCCTGCACCAAATGTTCAAAACATTATTTGAGTACCTAGAAATCTACAAGAGCTTCACTTTGATATAAAATTTGATCCATAATTCTTCATGGATTGAAAGTTACGCTCGTTTTAAATTGTAAGATAAGTTATAATACCATATCCACGTCTAGCTCGCCCAGCTCACTTTTCGTGTACTTTATTACATCAAAAGTTCAAAAACTATTTATGTGTGCCTAGAGCTCCTCAAGAGCTTCGATTTGATATAAAATTTGGTCTATAACTCTTCACGAATTGAAAGTTACGCCCGTTTTAACTTGTAAGGTAAGCTAAATGTCTTACTTGCATGTAGCTCGCCCAAGTAACTTTTCATGTACTTTCTTTCTTCAAAAGTTCAAAATTTTTCTATGAGTGCATAGAGCGCTTCAAGAGCTTTCTTTTGAGATAAAATTCAACCCATAACTCTTTATAGATCAAAAGTTATGCATGTCTTAAATTGTACAGTAATTTACCTAACCACAACGACCAATTTGTTGTCTCGATTCACCTTTTTTATGGTTTCTTTGATCCGAAAGCTTGAAAAATCATTGTAGTTATATATAAATCTTCAAGAGATTCGTCTTGATGGGTGATTTGACTACTAATTCTTGAGGGATTAAGAGCTATGTTTGTTCAAGTCTCATAGTCAATTTATATAAGCTACCAATCACTACCGTATCTGAGAAACTCTCACCAAGTCTTTATTATCTTTTCTTCCAACTATGAGAAATTATATTGGTTGTGTAAAGCTCTTCAAGGGCTTTGTTCTAATACTTGGTTCGCTCTCTAACTCTAAATGAGGCAAAAGTTATGTTTGTTTAAAGTTACATGAACATGATAAAGAAAAAGAGAGACAAATAAAATAAAATAATAGTTAAAATGGGATAAGCATTGACCAGCATTTTTATAGCATTGACCATCTCCTTCACCTAAAACATTAACCTCCATCTCTGCTTATCACACCGTCACCACCATCCACACCGTCACCGTCACCACTAGCGCCGTTACCATCTAGCTTGCCCAAAACTTGCTTGCACAAAACCTAGCTTGTCCAAAATACTGCTCACCCAAGTCTTGATAGCCTAAAATAGTGGCTCGCCCTTAAGTTCGGCTTGCCTGAAACCGTGTGAAAGTCCAAATAGCAACCTAAGAGTGGGATAAATTAGGTTCTTTAGTGATAAATAAAAATTTAAATTTATGAACCAAAAATTTAATTAGAAGCTAAATAATAAATGTCAAATGAAAAAGATAAAGACAAAAATAAAAGGGATGCACAAAGATTTTTATAATGGTTCGCTTCCAAACTAGAAGCTAATCCGCTTCTCAAGTGACTACTCTTAGTCACTTGAGCCTTTAACTAAGCTCGATGATCCTTTTTAAAAAAAGGCTCAGGATCCAACCTTTACAACCTGTCTTTTTGTACGTAGGCTCAAGACCAACCTTTTACAACATATACTTTTGTAACCGTAGACTCAGGATCCAACCTTTACAATGCAACAAATTTGAATAAAGCAATGAAAGAATTAAAGCACTCAAATTCTTCACTCTTTCGAGACTGAATTGACACTTGATCAAGCTTAGCTAAAGCTAAGAATATGCCAATAAGCTCAAAGATCAACAATAAGAGAACTAGTGATGCTCTAATAAAAGTTTTAAACAAAACTTAAAAACAAACCTTTAAAGCGCAAGTATGTAAGAGAACTTTTTATCAAAGAATGCTTAGAGAGTATTGCATGATTTCAACCAAAGCATTCAAGCCCTATTTATAGGCAAATGAGGGCCAATAAGACGTTCAAAAAGTTAGGAAAAGGTTTTGGAAAGAAATCAAATCAAAAGTAACCATTTTGAGCTTTTTCAGTCTGTGTGCCGACAAGCTCTTGGTGGCTACTATAAGCCTGTGTGTTGACACATACCATATGTGTGTCAACACTCAGCCTACCTAGGTGCATTTACACATTTTGATCAATTTGCTTGATTGGTGGGATACTTTTATCACATTCTCTAAATTAAAAAATTGATTGATTGAGTGTTATATTTATTTAATTTTTGAATTTATTTTCTACTTAACTTTGAAAATAAAATGATTGGTTCCATAAATCAAGCTAAATCATCACCCATTCAAATTTTATCTTTATTTGATTTGATCATACTTTTCAAAGTACCAATCTTAAAAAATATTTTAATTGATAAGCTAGATTAGTTTAATTTTGGCTTGAATATTTTTCAAATAAAATTTGATAAATCAACTTTCTAAAATATTTTTCAAAAACATTTTTTTAAGAGCATCACATATCAATATTGAGACTTGGACTGAATTGATATATCCCGATCCTAAGTCCTAGACAATAAAAATAAATGACTTTAGGATGCTCGGACTTGGATCACGTTCTCTTCAATCTGGACGAATCTTCTCTTCAGCTTTTTATCTCTTTTCCTCTTGATTTATCATATTTTGGAAAGTTTCGTATCCATGATTAATATTGATGTTCCTAGCTTTCTTATAAGTCACTTACAAACAAGATTAGAATAATTTAAATCCCATGACTCACTAAATGGTTGTTATCATCAAAATTACAGTAATATTTGCTTTAGGGCAAACAATCTCCCCCTTTTTGATGATGACAAACATTTGGTATTTTCTCTTGGAAATGTGAAAGTTGAAGCATAGATTTTACCATAAAAGTATTCAGTTATTAAAGCATACACATGACAATGAACTTATGGAGCAATGTATATCATGATTAAGGTTCAAACTCAATTGCTCCCCCTAAGTTGAAGCATTTTAGGTATCATTTGTAACATTTCTCAATCAAGCACATAACTATGTATGAATATTACACACCAATTTTTCCCCCCTTTTGTCATAAAAAAAAAAAGCACAAGATGATAGAAAATGTCAGCACGAGCATAAATAAACACAAGGATGAATCATAACATTGCACCACTTAAAGTATAGTGTTTGTACAATAATGACAATGTAGCTCCAAATGTTTATTTTTTAAAAGAGGAAAGAAAATAAATCGAAGGAGTAGGGGGTCTTTGTCTGCATGCAAGAAAGTCGAAAAGCTTTTAAAAGGTGGATCGTGTTTCTTGTTCTACACTCCTTCTTTTCGAAGATCCCGTTTGAGGTTCATTCTCGTTAACTTCATCTCCCCTATCAAAATTTTCCTCTTCCTCTTCCTCGTCTCGAATTTCATCTATTTCTTCTATCCTCCTAACTCCTTTTTGCTTCTTTACCCATTCATGATTTTTGAATTCGAAACCCATCTTTCTCAAAGATGTCTCAATAGAGTTATCTTGATAGTGAATGGGGTTTTTAAAATATGAGCGAGTTAAGGTCCGTTGGAAAATACGGGGTAAGAAGCATGCCATATGCCGGATTAGTCTTTCTAGAGTGAATGTGGAACATGAATTTTAAGACTAAGTCCCCTAGATTGATCTTGTTGCCGTTTTGTAGTCGAGACAGTAGGAATAGGTGTAGGTTTGAGGCCGAGTCATAGCCACTTGATCTTGGAGTGATGTTCATACAAATTAATTTATGGGCTAACTTAAGAACCATTCTTAGATCATTTGGTGTATTTTTTTTAAAAATATTTTTAAAAATTGATCCAAGTTCCTATATCTATGAATTAGATAAGAATACCTGGTCCATTGGAGCTCTTTTATGATGAGTATTAAACTCAATATTAAATGCAAATGACTCATGTATGCAATCAAGGTCAAGATGATAGATTACACATGCCAATTTTTCTTCTAATGTTGCAAAAGATTTCTTCACCTAGAGGTTTAGTAAAAATGTCCGCTAATTGGTCATTGGTGGGAACAAATTTTACAATGACATCTCCTTTGAGTACATGATCATGAATGTAATGATGTCGAACCTCAATATGCTTTGTTCTTGAATGTTGAGCCGGATTTTTAGTTAGGCATATAGCACTAGTGTTATCCCCCATTATGGGAGCATGGTCAATATGAATGCCATAGTCATTTAATTGGTGCATTAACCATAACATTTGAGCACAACAACTACCACATGTAACATATTCGGCCTTGGCAATGGATAAAGCAATGGAATTTTGCTTTTTACTAAACCACGATACCAAAGGGTGACCAAGGAATTGACAAGTACCACTAGTCAATTTTTGGTCCACTTTGTATCTGGTTTATCTGCATCGCTATATCCAACTAAATCAAATAAATCACATTTTGGGTAAAATATGCCTAAAGTAGGAGTACCAACTAGGTATCGAAATATTCTTTTCTCGGCACATAGATGAGATTCCATGGGTCATGCTTGAAATCTAGCACATAAACATACACTGAACAATATATCAGGTCTACTAGCGGTAAGGTAAAGAAGGGATCTGATCATACCTCGACATAGCTTTTGGTCCACCTTTTTACCTTTTTCATCCATATCTAACTTAAAGCTCATTGGTGTTGCTATTGCCTTGGAATTTTCCATGCCAAATTTCTTAAGCATTTCCTTTATGTACTTGTCTTGGTTGATGAAAATTCCTTCCTTGCCTTGCTTGATTTGTAATCCAAGGAAGTAGTTAAGTTTTCCCATCATACACATTTCGAATTCCCTACTCATAAGATTTGCAAATTCTTCACAAAGAGATGGATTAGTAGCACCAAACACTATATCATCAACATAAATTTGTACAATAAGAATGTCATGTTTAGAGTGTTTGATAAAAAGTGCGGTGTCAATTTTTCCTCTTGAAAATCCATTTTGCATTAAAAAAAAAAAACTCAATCTCTCATACCAAGCTCTAGGATCATGTTTCAATCTATAGAGTGCCTTTTTGAGTTTGAAAAAATGTTTGGAAAATTTGTCATCCTCAAACCCGGGTGGTTGTTTAACATAAACCTCTTCTTCAATAAGACCATTTAAAAATGCACTTTTAACATCCATATGAAAAAGTTTGAAATCTTTAAATAAAGCAAATGCACATAAGAGTCTAATAGCTTCTAGCCTAGCAACGGGAGCAAAGGTTTTCTCATAGTCTATACCTTTTTCTTGGTTATAACCTTTAGCTACCAACCTTGCTTATTTCTTACCACGTTACCTTCCTCATCCTTCTTGTTGTGGTAGACCCACTTGGTACCTATGACTTGATGATCTTGGGGTCTATCTACAAGTTCCCATACATCACTTCTCTTGAATTGGTTGAGCTCTTCCTCCATTGCCATTATCCAATTTGCGTCATTAAGAGCTTCTTTTATGTTCTTGGGTTCTTCAAGAGAGATGAATGCGACTAAATGACAATATTCCGTTAATACATGCCTAGTTTTTACACCTTGAAAGGGATCACCAATGATTTAACTTGTTGGGTGATCCTTCAAGTATTTCCAATCTCGTGGTAAGTTTTCCTCTTTGGATTCTACATTTCGGTTATCTCCTTTTGATTCATTTATTTGAGCGTTAGATATAACCTTTTCTTGCTTATTGGATGAGTGTGTAATGTTTATTGGTTTGATTACTATATCATCATCATCACAAGGAGTTCTAGAGGACAAGACATTAGTTTCATCAAAAACTACATGTATAGACTCTTCTACAACCTTTGTCTTTTTATTATAGACTCTATATACTTTGCTTGTTAAAGAGTATCCAATGAAAATACCTTCATCAACTCGTGAATCAAATTTTCCAAGATTTGTTTTACCATTGTTGTGAATGAAGCATTTACACCCAAAAGGTTTAAAATATGCAATGTTTGGCTTTCTACCTTTATAAAGTTCATATGGTATTTTCTTTAAAATTGGTCTTATTAAAGCTCAAGTTATTTTTACAAATCATTGTTCTCGCCATTTCTTCAAGAGTTCTATTTTTTCTTTCAACCACTCCATTTTGTTGAGGAGTTCGATATGCCGAAAAATTGTGATCAATTCCAAAGTAATCACAATAAATTTCAAAATCATTATTTTCAAATTCCCTTCCATGATTACTTCTAACCAAAACAATTTTCAAATTGTTTTCATTTTGTACCGTTTTAAAATTTTTTTACAATTTATTAAATGATTCACTCTTATGAGAAAAGAATAGGACCCAAGTAAAGCGGGAGTAATCATCAACAATTACAAGTTCATATCGCTTTCCACCAAGGCTCAAATGACGAGTAGGACCAAACAACTCTATATGTAAGAGTTCAAGATGCCTTGATGTTGAAACTACATTCTTGGATTTGAATGACGATCTAGTTTGTTTGCCATATTGACATGCATCACAAATATGATCTTTTTCAAATTTTAGCTTTAGTAAACCTCTTACAAGATCATTTTTTGAAAGTATTGAAATTAAATCCATACTAGCATGTCCAAATCTTCTATGCCAAATCCAAGGATCATTTTCATCAAAGACACTAAAACACTTTAACGAGTCTATACAATCAAGATCAATCATATAGACATTTTCACATCGTAGACCAACAAGCAAAATTTCATTTGTTTTAGCATGTTTAACTATGCATCTAGATGATTCAAAGTTCACACAATAGCCTTTATAACATAATTGACTAATGCTTAGCAAGTTGTGCTTAAGACCTTCCACAAGTAACACATCTTCAATGCAAGGAGAAGAGTTAGAAGCAACATTACCGATATCGATTATTTTTCCTTTCTTATTGTTGCAAAAGGTGACATTTCCTTTTCTTGGCATTGGTGAATTGAACTTGGATTTATCTCCGGTCATGTGTCTTGAGCAACCACTATCCAAGTACCACTTTTGTTTTTTGCTTTGGATTTTCATACACACCTATCACAATTCAGATACTTTTAGGTATTCAAATTTTCTTGGGTCCTTTGTTGTTAGCCTTTACATTTGGTGGTCGAGATCCTTTTGTGACCCAAACCATCTTTGTCTTTTTCAAATTTCTTTTGAAAGAACATTCGTAAATGATGTGCCCATGGTCACCACAATAGTTGCACCTTACAGAGTTTGTTGAAGATGACGAGGCTTTAACAAAATGAACATTCAAAATTTTATTTTGGACATTTCCATTATAACCTATTCTTTCTTTATTATAAATTGGATTTTGAGATGAAAGAATTTTGTCAAGTGTTTCTTGACCTTTAAAAAATTTGCTTGATATTTTCGAAAGTTCTTCCATTTTCTCTTTCAAAGACTTATTTTCTTTTAAAAGTGATTCGTCTTCCTTAGATTTTCCTTTCGCATTTCCCTTTAAAGTATGAAGTATTTCTTCCAAGGATTTCTTTTCATTTGTTAATTTAATGATCTCATTATTTAAAGACTCGTTCTTTTTCTTTAAGGATTCATTTTCAAGTTCAAGAACTAAATGTTGTTTTGAATCCCTTTCCAATCCCGTCTTTTCAAGACCTTTTACAAAAGTATTGTGTTGTTTTTTCAATTTTTTATATTTCTCATATAACTCTTGAAAACCAACCACAAGTTCATCATAAGGAAGATCGTTTACCTCATCCTCTTCAACACTATCGTCGTCAATAGCCATGAGACAAAATTTAGTTACTTCCTCTTCACTTTCTTCATTAGAGTCATTGTCGCAATCTCCCCAAGCCGCAAAAGCTTTCTTTCGTTCTTCCTTTTCATCTTTCTTTTTGAGTTTGTTGAAGAACTTCTTAATTTTTTGTTTGGGACAATCTCTTTTAAGATGTTTGACTTCTCCACACTCATAGTAAGTTGGTTCATCTTTGGAGGAAGATGAACCCTTTTTGAAGTTTTTCTTAAATCTTTTCTTTTGAAGACGTTTGTAAAATCTTTTTGCTAACATAACAATTTCATCATCACTTTCGTCACTTTCTTCACTTAGTGATGATCTTAATGCTATGTCTTTGTTTTTCCTCTTCTTTAAATTCTTCCATGTCAATCTCATGGGTCATGAGATTTCCAATTAGTTGATCAAGTTTATAAATAGAGAGGTTATGAGCTTCCCGAATAGCAGTATCCTTGCTTTGCCATGAAATAGGGAGACATCAAAGAATTTTACTAACTTGCTCCTCATTTGATTACATTTTTCCAAGAGCTTGGAGTTTGTTAGTAATATCCAAAAATCTAGTGTACATCTCTTTTATTGATTCCTTCGGTTTCATTTTGAAAAGTTCATAAGCTCTTACCAACATATTTATTTTAGAAAATTTAACTTGATCCGTACCTTCATAGGTGACCTCTAGCTTTTCCCAAATTTCTTTTGCCGATTGACAACTGAAAACATGATTAAAGACATTTGGGGCAATAGCACATAAGAGTTGATAATGAGCTTTTGCATTTTTTGCAAGTTTTTCTTTGTCATCTTGCATAAGCTCATTTTCTTCTTTTTCAACGGTTTTCTCACCTTATTTCTTTGAGGGTATGTAATCACCATTTTTTGTAACAAGGCATAAGTCGAAATCAATGGATGTAATATAAAGTCTCATTCTTAGCTTCTCATAGGGAAAATGTTCCCCATCAAAAAGAGGAGGCTTGTTGGTTGATTGACCATCGGCTAAGATTGGAGTGAAAGTTTCCATAGAATCACTCTAAGGTTGTTAGATCCAAAAAGAATAGAGCACATGCTCTGATACCAACTGAAAGTCCAAATAGCAACCTAAGAGGGGGTGAATTAGGTTCTTTAGTAAAAAATGAAAATTTAAATTTATGAACCAAAAATTTAATTAAAAACTAAATAATAAATGTCAACTGAAAAAGATAAAGATAAAAATAAAAGGGATGCACAAAATTTTTTAAAGTGGTTTACTTCCAAACCGGAAGCTAATCCACCTCTCAAGTGACTACTCTTAGTCATTTGAACCTTTAACTAAGCTCGATGATCCTTTTCAAAAGCAGGCTTATGATCCAACTTTTAAAACCAGTTTTTCTGTACGTAGGCTCAAGACCAGCCTTTTACAATCAATCCTTTTGCAGCCATAGGCTCAAGATCCAACCTTTATAATGCAACAAATTTGAATAAAGCAATGAAAGAATTAAAACACTCAAATTCTTCACTCTTTCAAGAGTGAATTGACACTTGATTAAGCTTAGCCAAAGCTAAGGATATGCCAATAAAGCTTAAAGATCAACAGTAAGTGAACTAGTAATGCTCTAATAAAAGTTTTAAACAAAACTTAAAACAAACCTTTAAAGCGCAAGTATGTAAGAGAACTTTTTATCAAAGAATTCTTAGAGAGTATTGGATGATTTCAACCAAAGCATTCAAGCCCTATTTATACGTAAATAAGGGCCGACGTTCAAAAAGTTAGGAAAAGGTTTTGGAAAGAAATGAAGTCAAAAGTAGCCGTTTTGAGCCTTTTCAATCTGTGTGTCGACACACGGACCTATGTGTCGACACATAGTAGCTCTTGGTGGCTACCGTAAGCCTGTGTGTCAACACATACCATATGTGTGTCAACACTCAGCCTACCCGAGTGCATTTACATGTTTTGATCGATTTGTTTGATTGGTGGGATACTTTTATCACATTTTCTAAGTTAAAAAATTAATTGATTGATTGCTATATTTATTCAATTTTTTGAATTTATTTCCCACTTAACTTTGATCATAAAATGATTGGTTCCATAAATCAAGCTAAATCATTACCCATTAAAATTTTATCTTTATTTGATTTGATCATACTTTTCAAAGTACCAATCTCAAAAAATATTTTAATTGATAAGCTAGATTGGTTTATTTTTGGCTTGAATATTTTTCAAATAAAATTTGGTAAATCAACTTTCTAAAATATTTTTCAAAAACATTTTTTTAAGAGCATCATATATTAATATTGAGACTTAGACTCAATTGATTTATTGTAACTGTCTGTAAGTCACTTAAAAACAAGATTAGAACAATTTAAATCCCATGACTCACTAAATGGTTATTATCATCAAAATTACAATAATATTGGCTTTAGGGCCGACACGGTGGCTCGCCTTGCTGTGGCTCTTAGCCCACCATGCCTCGTTGTTTAACCTTAAACCCCTGTGACCACCATTTGACATTTCTTTGACCGCCACATCATGCACGATCATAATCACAAGCCATGACTTTTGGTGTTTCATCGCTGCATCCACCACGACGTACGACCACTGCTCGACGTTCCTACTACCACCACTGACGCAGAGGTCACATCCCGTCGCCACCCCCTCCTATGGATAGGTCCTCTCTCCTCTTAAAAGCCTAAAGGAGTTAGTATTCATTACACTCTTAGTTTAATTTAACCCTAAAAGGTCAATCCTTTTTATAGTATAATTTAACCCTAAAAGGGGCAATTTATGCTACAATTTCAGTCTAATTCAACCCTCAAAAGGTCAATTTTGGTTGTAATCTTAGTGAATTCAACCCTAAAAAGGCTAATTTCTCATTACAATCTTAAGGTTTAAGCTAAACCAAAAGGGTTAATTTTTATTATAATCACTATTCCATCCAACCCTAAGTTGGGTCAATTGCTATACAATATTAATCTACTTCAACTTTAAAAAGGATTAATTTTTGTCATAATATCAACTTAGCTCAACTTGATTGAACAAATTTTCGTAGCAATCTTTAGTCAATTTAACTTTAATGAGGTCGATTTGCACTATAACCTCAATTTAATTCAATCATAAATAGGTTAATTTTCGTCAACCTTGGTCCAAGCAATATTTGTAACAATCTTAACTTTCATCAATTTTGGTTGAACGCATACTTGCTATAATTATACTATTCATCAGCCCAGATTGAATAAATTCCCATTACAACCCCAGTTTAAGCCAGCTCTAAATGGATTAATTTTCCTTGCAATCTCCGCTATGTTCAGCTGTAACGGATCTATTTCGTTGCATTTCTCACTTATTTTAGCTATACATGCTCTAATTTTCATCAACTTTGGTGAAACCAATTTTCGTTATCATCTTAGTTTATCTCCATCCTGATGAGATCAGCTCCCGTGATAATCTCAATTTGATTCATCCTTGTTTGAATTAATTTTTATGACAAGCTCAATCTAGTTCAGTCCTCACTGATTCAATTTTCATTACAATCTCCGTTCGGTTAAACCTTGATTGAATCATTTTCATTATGATCTTAAGTTTGATTTAACCCTAAACGGGTTAATTTTCAACTTTGTTTCTATTTAAATTAGAGATTTAATGTTTGTTATGATAATTGATTTAATTTGGTCTAGATTAGGCCACTTTTTGTTACAACCTCAGCTTAGTTCAGCCCTTATTGAACTAATTTTTGTTATTATTTTGCTTCAATTATTGTCCATTATAGTATTCATGTCTCTTCACCATATCCTCTTAATTCGACCCTACTAAATTAATTCTTGTCGTAAGCTCAATTTAGGTCAAGTCTATTTGAACCAACCCTTGTTACAAGCTCAGTTTAGGTTAGCTCTCACTGAACCAAATTTCGTTACATTTGCAATTCAACTAAACTTTAATTGGATCATGTTTCTTATAATTTTAGTTCAATATGAAGCTGATTGGACCCGTCTTTGCTACCATTTCTGTTCAACTGAATCCTCATTGAGTCAATTTTTGTTACAATCTTAGACTACTCCCACCCTAATAGTTGCGCAAATTATCTTCAATAGCCAGTCAATATGAAAGCTTGTCTATGCCTGCCGACCACTATATCAAGTGATTAATTTCACCATAATACATCTTTCACACCAGAAATCATACTTCATTATATGTTTACCTGCAAATTATCGAATTAAGCACAACAATTCTAAATTAGGAGTATTAAAAGAACAAAGTCATCAACCGTATCTTTTATAATTCCAGAATACCAAGCATACATAGTCCAACACCGAGACATAAGTGCGAATCAAAGTATACATACAAGCACCAAATTTAGAAGTTTCAAAAGCGCCAACAGTGAGATGACAAAGTTACATGATTCACACTAAAGATTTTGCTGAGACATGCAAGAAACCTCATAACCCTCTTAGGAAATGTAAAAAAGGCTTATTATCTCTTTCCATCACTAACTAATCCTATTACTCTATGAGTTTTTCATCCATATATTTTATTCACCCCCCAAAGCAACTCCAAAGCATACAATTCATCAAATAGGAATATAGGACATAGTTGTCACACGTAAAAACTAAGCTACCCACCATATGCGAACATGCTCGCCTACAAGGCATTAACAAGTGGCATTTAATCAAAGAAACAGAATCTCACCATACTGAAGCCTCTTGGTACGTTGCGTGATATTTCCATCTCTCAAAATCAAATGTTATCAGAAGCGAAGCACCTTTGAGAGATATTGAATCTACAATACATTCAAAACAAAAACAGTCTCACAAGTGGTAAGGGCTAAGAAAGTTCATCTTTGTCCTTGATCTCCTTTCTATGGGGGTAGTAAATCCTTTTAAGACTGGGGGACTTCGCCTCAATCATTCTTTGTTTTAGTGGCAAATCATTTTAGAACTCGAGGACTCCGACTCTGTTGTTTCTTTAACAGTGGCGTAAATCATTTTCAAGACTGGGAGACTTCGCCTCAATCATTTCCATAGAATTTTTTTAAGACTGGGCGACTTCGTTTTAGTTGTTTACTTATTCTGGTGGCAAATTATTTTAGGACAGGGGGACTTCGCCCCAGTCATTTCCTTATTCTGGTGGTAAATTATTTTAGGACTGGGGGACTTCACCTCAGTCATTTTTTTTTTCTTGTGGAAAATTATTTTAGGACTAGGGGACTTCGCCACAGCCGTTTCTTTATTCCGGTGACAAATTATTCTACTACTGGGGGACTTCACCTTAGTCATTTCCTTATTTTAGGGGCAAATCATTTTTAGGACTAGGGGATTTTGTTCTGATTGACAACTTTGGCTTCTTTATTTCGATGGTGTAAATCACTTTTCACGACTATGGGACTTTACTCCTAGAGCACATGCAAGATATTACTTCCATCACAAAGGCTAAAATCAAGAAGCTTCACAATCAGCAATGGTTCAAAGTACGCTCTTTTCATGCGACGCAAAGCAGGAAAAAATAATTACAAATCAAGAGCCACCCATCTATAACAGGAAATCCCTTTCAAAGCTAGGGAACTTTGTCCTCAATTGTGCTGGGTTATATAACATTATGGCATGCCTATAGGACTTCATTACCCGTTAGAAATCAAATTATAATCATCAAACTTGGTTTCTTATTGGAACTTAATAAAATATCTCTAATAAGAGAACTCACAATGAACTATGTTCGAGCAGCTCGCACTCTAACCAATCTTCTGCTAAGTTACTTAGTACCACAACTGGTTAATAACTTGGCAATGGCAATGTCAGGTATTATCTACTTAGCCACCTATATAATCCCATACATATAGTGGGGGCACGTAGTCAGTAATTGCAAACCATGGAAACAACTTCTTGACAAGCATGGCAATGCAATAGTGGAAACCCCTTCAAAGGGTAACAATCTAAATAGGTAACAATAAGAAAAATAGTCCGATACCCGCAATAATCTATTTCAAGGTTGTCTTGGACTTTCTTAGAAATGATCTAAAAACTTCTCTCATAGCCCATTCGATCTAGCAATGATCGCTGTCAACAAGGGAACACACACTATAAAGGATCACTGGATCCTTATAAATAGTTTGCAATCTTTAGGCCAGAATAATAGGATTAATGTGTACCAAGGAATGTGCATGCCATATCAGTGGCATCCTAAGAGGTCTTTTGTCATTAACATCCTATAAACTCACTTTATAGAGTTCTTTATATTCAATGCCAACATAGGCGACATACCACAGGCCATCAAAAACTCATCTTTGGCAAGTCACACATTACACATAAATGCTTGTCATCCCAGTATTAGTAAGGGTTCATATAGACTACTAATAACCACTTAGTATAAGCCATGCCAAACTCATTAGTTCATAAATAAACATCTAGGACCAACAAACTTTAGGCATGGACATTATTTAAGGATCATATACTGAAAATTTATTATGCAGCTGGTAATGGCCTTCGAAACATATTATTTCTAACAACATTGTCTTTATTTTTACATATCCACTATTAAAACAAGTGCGTTACATGCACCTGTTTGGTTTAATTTACTACCTTAAGTGTGCCTGATTTTATCCAGGTATTCTGAAAAAATAACACCTGAAGGTTATCCACGTACATCCTTATCACCATGGTCTGCCCTGGTGCGAAAACCCACAATGGGTGCAATACTTATCATCATGGCACGCCCATGTGCAATCACCCACAATGGGTGCGATACTTATCACCATGATCTGCCCTGGTACAACTACCTGCAACGGATGCAATACTTATTACCATGGTCAGCCCTGGTGCAAACACCTGCAATGAGTGCAATATTTGCCATCATGGTCCACCCTAGTGCAAACACCCGCAATGGGTGTAATACTTATCATCATGGTCTGCCCTGGTGCAATCAGCAGTAACGAGTACAATATAGAACGTCATGACTCGCTGGAGGGTTATTTAAAGATAATGCATTAACCGTCGTTATTTACTTTTCATTCGACAGATAGTGCGTAGTTTTTCACATTGAAATTACATGTTTAAAAGATACGTTAAACAAATGCAGAACACTGAACACACTAACCTCATTCAGGTGTGTCACATATATATCACATATATTTTAAATGGATATATTGAGTTAACAGCTGGGAGCTTCAACCAGATATGCCTTGTTCGAAATGCATCATGCTCATCATTTTACGGATACTACAAATTAAATACATATATGACTAGTGGCTAGTCATGATAGAGATATCCTCATATTCTTATCACATAAAATTCATAACACAACCAGCGCTTATGAGAATAAAGGAACAAAATATTGCAAATACTCTATGGTTCTAAAGTCTCCAGAAACTCAGATTCCCTTAAATGCTTTGAAGACTGCCCATTCGAACAAACAAAAAGATAAAATGTTCCTTTAAAGTCCCTAAAAGGATAAAAACCCTGATAGGGCAAACAGTATGTTAAACACGCTGTTAAGATCCACAATTAGGCTAAAATCCTTGCTAAGGCTCATGATTGGCCCTGTGCTCGTTACGAGTTGAAACGACTTAATCATTCGGTTAAATGCCAAAAGCCTTGATACACAGCTTACTTAGGTCCTGCGCCTTGTTAATACGCATGAATAACAATTACAAAAAACCAAAACATTATATTAAATGTCAAATTCATCGGCACGCATTTTTTAAGTTATGCACACTAGTGGCAATGACAAAGAGCCAGGGCATAACGTTAGAAATCCCCATCACGAGGGCAAACATTGTACGCTAGTAGGTCACGCTGAGAATTAATGTGTAATCCACTCCACGGCCGAACTTGGAATGACCGAAGTTCGCCCATGGAGTGAGGGGACTATATGTTTGTAATGCTAGCCCGATATTTTAAAATATTAGCCTGGTATTTTATATGCTTAGCTCTTATAGCTCAATACTTACTCACCTAGACACTTGCAAGCACACAGACTAGGCATACCCAAGTTTGACCACTAGCGTTGACCGTCGGAAGTTGACTGCCAACATTGACCAACCTCCGTTGACCGCTAGTGTTGACCTTGATTGGGCTTTCTCCTTGATTGGGGTAGGCTCTCTCTCTCTCTCTCTCTTTGGTACACTCATTCCCATTCTCTCTCTTTCTCCCTCTTAAGGCAACCCTTGCCTCAGTCTCCCATCGTCCTTTATGGTCATCTCTCTGGAGCAATAACCGCTCCAACCTCCTACTCCTCTCAGGCAAAGTCCTTTCTATATATATTTTAGGCTAACTGTTTGTTTGAATCTTGCAGGAAATACCAAGTCGAGCGTGCAGCAAGGGCTTTAGTTCAGCTCATCCTTACGAACCCCACCTTATACCGGACTCTCATATGGTGAATAAGCTAACTAGACAAATTCGTCATAAACAATATGGTTGAAGACGTCTTAGTGAAGGTTCAAAAATTCATCTTCCTGACCGATTTTATAGTACTTGATATGGAAGAGTATCTCGAGATACCTCTTATTCTTGGCCAACCTTTCCTTACGACTAGAAGGACCCTGATCGATGTGCACCAAGGAAAACTTGTTTTAAGAGTGCAACATGAACAGGTAACCTTCAATGTTTTTAATGCTGTGAAATTCCCCACTAACATGGATAGTTGTTTTGAGGTTGATAATATAGGCAGTTTGGTAGCCGAGATGTTCAAGGACACATTCCCTCAGTTACCATTTGAAGAGTGTCAAACAAAGACAGGGACCTCAAACACTGAGTAGGAGTCGATAAGGGAATATGCCCAATACTTGTAAGATTGCGAACCTTTCGATTCGCGCCAAGAAGCAAGAGTGAAGGATACATACGAGATTGGAATTCAGCAGAGAATAGGAGAAGATGAGCCTCCAAATCTTGAACTCAAGCCATTGCCGTCTCATCTCAATTATGCTTATCTTAGCAATTCTAACACTTATCCGTTTATTGTTAATGCTTCTTTGAGTAATGTCAAATAGGAAAGGTTGCTTAGAGTTCTAAGGGAGCATAAATCAGCCATCGAGTGGATCCTTTTAGATATCAAGGGAATTAGCCCTTCCTTATGCATGCATAAGATTCTCATGGAACCACAGCGTTGATTAAACCCTGCTATGAAGGAGGTGGTAAGGAAAGAAGTTGTCAAGTTATTAGATGCCGGGATCATTTATCCCATATTTGATAGTCCGTGGGTAAGTCCATTACAAGTAGTTCCAAAGAAAGGGACGATAATCATAGTGGAAAATGAGAACAATGAGCTCATTCTTACTAAGACTGTCACAGGGTGGAGGGTATATATAGATTATAGAAAACTTAATGATGCTACCCGAAAAGACCATTTTTTCTTACCATTCATTGATCAAATGTTATAAAAACTGACAGGCCATTCGTATTACTGCTTCCTTGATGGTTATTCATGGCACAACCAAATTTCCATAGCATCCGAAGATCAGGAAAAGACCACTTTTACTTGTCCATTGGGTGCCTTAACGTATAGGAGAATTCCTTTTGGATTATGCAATGCTCCTGCCACATTTTAGGGATGTATGATAGCTATCTTTAGTGACATGGTGAAAATTTTCATATAAGTATTTATGGATGATTTTTCAGTCTTTGGTGCCTTATTGGATGATTGTTTAGCTAATCTCTCTATAGTCTTGCAAAGATGCACTGTCACTAATCTTGTTTTGAATTGGGAGAAATTCCATTTCATGGTACATGAAGAGATTCTATTAGGACATACGATTTCAAAAAAGGGAATTGAGATTGATCGAGCAAAAACTTAAGTGATAGAGCGATTACCGCCCCCACTAGTCTTAAGGGCATTCGAAGTTTATTGGGTCACGTAGGTTTCTATAGAAGATTTATCAGGGACTTCTCTAAGATCACTAAGCTTCTCTGCAATTTATTGATGAAGGATGTCTCTTTTAACTTTGATAGTTATTGTATGCATGCCTTTAAAACATAGAAAGAAAAACTAGTGCCAGCATTAATAATCGTAGCACCTGATTAGACCTTGCACTTTGAACCTACGTGTGATGCTAGTGAATATGCAGTAGGGGCCATGCTAAGGCAAAGAAGGAAGAAACATTTTCATATAATTTACTATGCTAGTGTGACTTTAACGGACACACAAGTTAACTATGCTACCACTAAAAAGGAATTACTAGCTGTTGTTTTTGCATTTGATAAATTTCATTCCTACTTGCTAATTTTAGGGTAATTGTTTACATTGATCATTTTGCTCTTAAATACCTCTTGATAAAGCAGGACGTGAAACGAAGGCTGATAAGATGGATTTTATTGCTTTAGGAATTTGATTTAAAAATCCAGGACAAAAAGGGAACAGAGGATGTTGTCGTGGATCATTTATCACGCTTTGAATGAGAGGATAAAAGTCCCTATATCAGTGAAAAATTCTCAGATAAGAGTCCTATGATGGTAAGCAAAAATTCTAATTGTCCGTGGTACGCTGACATCGTTAACTATTTGGTTGCACAAGAACTACCCAAGGACATGACATATGAGCAAAAGAAGAAGTTTTCTGATGATTTAAAGTATTATTTTTGGGAAGAACCATTCTTATATAGGCATTACGTAGGCCAAATCATTAGAAGGTGTGCACTCTAAGAAGAAATGGAAGACATTCAATGTTATTGCCACTCCTTGGAAACTGGCGGTCATTATGGTGGAACAAGGAGTGCAAGTAAGGTTTTATAATTAGGATTTTATTAGCCTATACTTTTTAAAGATGCTTTCAAATTTCTTAGCAAATGTGATCAATGTCAAAGGACGGGAAATTTTCAGGAGACATGAAATGCCCCTAAACAACATTTTAGTTGTTGAATTATTTGACATTTGTGGGAGTGATTTCATGGGTCCTTTTCCTTCATCATTTTCTAATAGATCTATTTCGGTTGCTCTAGATTATGTATCAAAGTGGGTTGAAGCAGCTGCTTTGCCGACCAATGATGCAAGCGTTGTGGTCAACTTTGTAAGAAAGAACATCTTTTCTCGATTTGAAACTCCAAGAGCAATTATAAGCGATGGCGGAAAACATTTTCACGACTATCAACTTAAAGCTTTATTGAGTAAGTATGAGTCACATACCAAGTGGGTGCTCCATACCATCCTCAAACAAGCGGTTAAGTGGAAGTTTCAAATTGAGAATTGAAAACTATTCTTGAAACGACCGTTAGTGCTTCTAGAAAAGATTAGTCAAAAAAGTTAGATGACGCACTGCGGGCATATAGAACAACATTCAAAACATCAATTGGAATGTCTCCATAGTGACTGATTTATGACAAGGCATGTCATTTACTAGTAGAATTGGAACATAAAGCATACTAGGCCATAAAAACCTTGAATTCTAATTTAGAAGCTGCAGGAGAGAAGATGCTACTGCAAATCAATGAAATGGATGAATTCAGGAATAAAGCCTGTGAAAATGCTCGAATATATAAGGATCAAACCAAAAGATGGCATGACAAGCACATTCTGAACAGGGAATTCGTAGTCGGACAAATAGTTTTACCTTTTAACTCTCGATTGTGACTTTTCCCATGAAAATTGCACTCCAGATGGTCAGGACCCTTTGTTGTAACTCGTGTGTTTCCATATGGCACAGTCAAGATTCAAAATGAGAAGCAAGGCACATTCAAAGTTAATGTTCAAAGGCTGAAACCTTATATTGATGGAAAGCTCAAGCCACAGAAGTCTTCCATTCATTAAGGAAGTCGAATGATCCATGCAAAAAGACGAGCTAACAACTATAACTTAAGCGCTTCTTAGGAGGCAACCCAAGTTTCCTTTCCTCTCAATTTCCTTTAATTTTTATTATTTTCTAATATTTTTGTATATTTTGGTCAACACGTTTTTGAAACAAGTTTGGGGGTAACTTGATGACAACATTTACCATCAAATAAGCAATCCTCAAACCTGGAAAGTATCTCTCATCTCCTGCTTTGCTCCTTGTAATTTTTTTAATATTGAAGATAATGTTAACTTTTAAGTTTGGGGGCGAAAGAGACATTTTTTTCTCACATTTTTAAAATTTTGAACAAAGCTTTTCAATACGTTTTCTTGTCTAGTCCTTTTAGTGCCTCCCAAAGTTCAAAGCCTTTGTATGGAGATGTAGATAGTGTTGACCAACAAAAAGATTTTCCATTTTCTATAGTTTAGATCATTAGTCATTTTAAAATTTTATTACACATTTTAAAAAAATTTTAAATTTTTTGGAGATCTTATCATCATGCTTTTTAGGCAATTTTTCTACTCATTTTAGCTCGTTTACTTTAATTGAACTTGAATAACCTAATAATCAAATTGTTTCTGTGTCCTAATTGCAAAATATGATCTATTCTAAGGTACTATCTTGATAAAATCATGGTGTTTGATTTCACCAGTTAGCATGGCTATTTCAACTCTCTTTCTAATTAAAAAAATACTCAAATTTGAATGGATTGCATTAAGATTATCGATAAAATAATAGATTTTGAAGAGTTATGCCTAAGTATAAAGAAAAATGTGAAAAAAAAAGAGAAGAAATGAGGGAAGCATCTCTAAGCACCACTATCCCATATAAATATTTATCTCTTAAGATATGTGCTGTCCATCATGAGAGTGTCTCAATGGCAGCGTCTTTTACCCGTGCGGTCATCGCCCAGGGGTTAGGAGTTCGATTTTTGCTGAAGATATACTCATGGGCTGGGGTTGGCTAGGGCAAATTTGTCCCTTGTAAAGAAAAAAAGAAGAGAAAATTTAAGTGAGTAATCTGCAAGCTTAGGAATACGTGAGAAGTCTCGTTGTGAGTGGTATGATTTTTAGCATTTGTTCTATTTGAATGTCTTGAAATTAGAAAGAAAGGATAACCTTGATTTTCTTAGCCAAGTTTTGAATTCATTAACCTAGGTAATTGATAGGTTTTTCCTTAGAAAGATTGTTTTGCCTTTCGAACCTTAAGCTAATAATCCCCGGTCATTCTTTTCTAATAGAAGTATTTTTGCTTTGAATTGTGATAAAATTCTTAAAAAGCATGAGATCCTATGCTTTCATATTTAGCCTTGCTCAAGGAAGAGCAAGATTTAAGTTTGTGGGTATTTTGATAAGTCCAATCAGTATATAATTTTACATCTAATTTCTATTATTTTACTCTCTTTTTTCGCTCTTATTGTTATGTCGTTGCAAAAACACTCACTTATGCTAATTCTTGCTAGATTTTATCATCAATATCAACATATGAAAGCAAGATACAATAAATAAAGCAAAAATCAATCAACTTGTATCAATTTGAAAGCAAAACACACGGCTAAGGCAAGTTCATGTACAAGTAGTTGCAAATTGCAAACTTTGGTGGCAAAATCAACAGGTCACAAGCAAGGGTGGAATTTGCACTTAAAATATGCTCAAACTTGAAATGAGGACTAATAAATAAAGCAAAAATCAAGCAACTTGTATCAATTTGAAAGCAAAACACACGGCTAAGGCAAGTTCATGTACAAGTAGTTGCAAATTGCAAACTTTGGTGGCAAAATCAACAAGTCACAGGCAAGGGTGGAATTTGTACTTAAAATATGCTCACAACTTGAAATGAGTACTGATTTTGTGTAGTGGAAGAAGAAAAAAGGTGAAGAAAAAGCAAGTTGAATCAAGTAGCAAAAGAGGGCAGCAATATAAGCAAATAAGGATGAAGTTGATGTAATTATTTATTTTTTTATTTTTTTTAATTTGCAACTTGAAATGCTATAAATAGGGGATGAAGCAAGAGTTTTAGGCATCACTCATTCAAAAAAACAAACATCCAAAGCTAAAGAGATTGAGAGAAATCCGTGAGGGAAGAAGAAAGGAAAAGAAGGAAGAAGTTTGGTTTATCATTTTTCATTTCAAGTTCTTTTTCATCCTTTTCTTCTTTAAGTTCATGGATTGTGTCTTATTTTTGCTTTATACTATGTCTATCATGAACTAATTTTGTCTTTCCAACGTAGCCTAAGTTGTAATATAAGCTCTATTCTAATTCGACGTATTCTACGTTTGTTTATTGCATCGTTGAAGTGTTTATCATTGTTCTTCATGAGTTTTGAACGCTTGATCACCATTGAAAGACTGTAATGATTCATAATGAGTCCAATAAGAGATTTATGATTATTTTTAAAGTGATAAACACCACAAATTGAGTGAATACTAGAGATAGATTAACGCAATTTATGTGGTCTTAAGTGAAAACCATAGATCTTCAAAACTATTTTCTTGTTTAAATTCAGGCAAGAGATTAATGAGTTAATATGTATTAAGAGTATGCTAAGTGTTTTTTGAGAGAGAATATTTAGTAAATTAGGGTTTTCGACCAACAACATGTAATGACACTTGAATACCGAGAATAGAAAAACGTATTAATGCAACTAGGTAAAATCGAATGCCGTGGATCTTATTAAATCATAAAACTTTTCAAAAAATTCGATAACCATATTTGTTTATTTTCATTTTTTTTGTTTCATATCAAGAACTACAAATTTTGGTCTTTCAAATAGTGCCGAAACTACTAATTTCGGTAATCATTCAAAACAATCCTTGTGGGACGATACTCTACTCACTTCTCTATTACTTGATACGAACCGGGGCACTTACAAAGCAAACAAATTAAAAGAAATTTTAGGCCTACAAGCCTAACTGATCGATCAAACAACTAGTCCATCAATCGGCATCCGTTTATATCGGTTGCCCTAAGCAGCCAATCAATCGGCCATGGTCGCAGCGTGCCTTAGGGGATCTTAGTTTTTGTTTGTTTTGCCCTATTTTCTCTTCTCCTCCTTCCATGAGCCACCAAGGGAGACTAGGATTTTCTCAAAGGCCGAAGCACAACTCATAGAATTACCAGGGATTAAAGTGAGAGTCACAATAACATCGATCGTGGGAATCTTCAATCTATGAGTTTTTCTTTACTTTTATATTTCTACTTTGCACTATATAGAACTCCTATGGAGGAGTAGACTCATAGTTTAGGGGTAAAGGACGGGCAGCCATCTGGATCCCAGATTTGTATTTTATCTTCCATAATAACTTGTGTTATGTTGTTTTCACCCCCTGTGGGAAATTTTTTATTGAGATTGGTTTTCTGTATATGTGCTCATATACATGGCAAGATTCTAGTTTATTTGCAATTTGTCTTGTGCTTATAGCATGGACCATAGTATAACAGATTTACAATGGTCAGGGTTGATGTTGTACCCAACCCTGAGCACAATTTTTATGTTAGCTAATACTTAATTAGGAGTGAGAAGGGATTTAAATAGTGCTACTGAGATAACCTATCGTTAAAGTCATTGTCGTGGTTAAATATAATGATGGGATCTGAGTTAGGCTGGCCTGAATTCATACCTTAAACTATCCTTGTCTGATTTGACAATTCAATTTATTGTTAATTGTTTTAATTTTGTTAATTGCTCAACCCATCCAACAAAAACCCAAATTCAAACCACTTATTAGTTATTGAATTGAACCTTATACCGATTCCCTGTGAATATAACACCCGTATGCTCACCACAGTTACGACTTGCGAGTACACAGTTTTACACACTCTTTAAAACCACATCAGTCGGTAAATCAAGGCAACGGGCAGGGGCAATAACAACAATATGATATATGTAATTTCTCATCATAGGTAAATTCTTTTGGAACCCAATATATCAATAGAACTATATACTTTTCATATATATATATGTATATATATATTGTTGTAAAAATTGATTCCTTTAAACAAACTATCAGAAAAGCACTAAAAAGCCATGGTTTATTACATTATTAACAATTTGAATGCCATTAATAGAGATAGAAACAAAACAACCATTATCATGAGTGTTAGAGAAATCAGCGAGTATTCAAGTATAGCAACGAAGGAGAGAGTAATTAGAAAGATCTTACAAAATGATGATATCGCACCGTAATAAATGTCACTGTCCTAAAAGACGATTTCGCCGCTGCTCTGGTGCACACAGTTTAGCCGACGGCCGTCCTCAAGGATTAACACAATCCGACTCTTAACGTGTACTCGTTAATTGCTGGGTAGGAGTATCTTGAACTTTGCCCAAAATCGTTTTCTATTGAATCCGAGGGAAAACAAGAGAATCTAAGCCAACACCTTGATCATGTCGATGGGTTGGATAACACAGGTGGCAAGCATACCAGAAGCGCTTCCATTGACAAGGGTTTAACAGCAGGTGAAACCCCACCCCCGATTACCTTCTTTTATTCCACTGTTGTTGCTCTCTTTAGATTTAGATTCAAGATTTGAGATTCCTAAGCCCCTTGAAATCTCCACAATGGAAGTGAGAGAAGTGATGCTAAGAGAGAGAGAGAAGATATAGATGTGGAAGAAGGCTTTTGAAAAGTCACCAAATGACCTAGGAGAAAGATGAAATGAAAAATGCACTTGTGGGACTTTATATTGCGTGAAAGGAATAAATAAATAATGGTGCAAATTGCAATGCAAAGTGAATGGCTAAAACGAAAACGGGCGAATTGAATTCTCTGCAGTCACCATTTTAATGATAATAAATGGCTATAATAAGCTTGACAAAACAGCCATAATAATGTCCAACAGCCATAATTTTAATGACCCTAAGCAGCTAGTAACGGCAACCGGCTGGTAAATAAGTGCTGTTAAAATATTTTCTGAAAAATAAATATACCTATTAAAAAGAATAGATCACTCACACAATTTTTCTAACGTGGGATATAGCTCCCTGATAAAACTAAAGGTTAGCTTGTATCATTTTTCCAACAATCCCCAACAACAGATACAAGCAGAAGAGAATAAAGAAGAATAGATTGGGCATAGGGAGTTCAACTTTTCAGTGCCGATGTCTTGCGACTTGAATTGTCACCTAGTGTAACCCAAGTTTAGGATCAACATCTTGAGGTGACTTTCATCTTGAACCTCACAAGGGGTTGTCTAATCTGCCACTTGGACACATACTAAACTCCGGATCTTGGTAACTCCAGTAGTTTAGCGCATTTTATCGGCCATGCGCTCGTTCCGGATATTCATAGGTGCTGTAGAAGCAAGTCTTAAACCTTCATAGGAAGCGGCCACACTCCCACACCTATATAGGTAGATCCCATCAAGTGTGGGTTTACCGCACCCCACCAAACATATGACTATAGGTCCATTAAGAGCTAGAACTCAACCTTACTCCTTGGTAACATGACGACAACTCATGCAGTTCGGCGGGTTTTATCGGCCATGCGCTCTTCCTGTATATTCATAGGATCTAGAAGGCAAGTCTTAACCCTTCATAGGGAGCAACCACACTCCTACACCTACATAGGTGGATCCAATCAAGTGTGTGTTACTGCACACCACCAAACATATGGATATGGGTTCATTAAGAGCTAAAGCTCAACCTCACCCCTGGTAACATACAGACAGTGTCCATCAAGTGCAAGCCTCGCTTACACCACCAAACATATGGCTATGGAACCGTCTCAGCACTGTCACACCATAAGGAGGGACAACACAAA
This sequence comes from Simmondsia chinensis, assembly GCA_018398585.1. Taxonomy (NCBI): domain Eukaryota; kingdom Viridiplantae; phylum Streptophyta; class Magnoliopsida; order Caryophyllales; family Simmondsiaceae; genus Simmondsia; species Simmondsia chinensis. The sequence continues at coordinate 8,548,254 of JAGTTD010000018.1, forward strand.
ACATAGTGCATTCCTTGAATGAAACTATGACTTTTCACATTGAACTTGCTAAGAGTAGGTTGGATACATCACAGTTTATTTATGTATAGCTTTAGTCCCATCCCCCTCGATGTTTCCACAACCGTTTTACGACATACAGTCTTTATCAATGGATCCACAAGGTCCTTTTCAAATTTTACACAATTTAGTGATATCACTTTCTTTTGAGTAGATCATTACGATCTTATGCCTGAGATGAATAGATCTCCTCTTGCCACCCATCAAGTGTACAGTGTCCACACCACCCGTTATGGACTATAGGTTAGGTTAAAGCATCAAGCTCAACCATCATAAATGGCATCTCAACACTATATTGCAACAAAGTGGCACTTCAGAGTTGACCACTGCTAACATCAATTATGAGTTGCTCTTACCCCCACATTGAGGTATCTGCAACGAGCTATTAAATAACTAGCTCCATCGCCTGCCAACTTCAACAAGAGTCAGTATTACTCAATAATGGAGCAAATATCATATCAATAAAATTGTATCTCCATCCCGTACTCAAATAGTACACATCATACGTATATCATACATACAGTTGGCATGAAAACCATATACTGCAAATTGTCACTTTCACATCTCATCACAATTGTGAAACATTATCACCAGTTTAGGTCACGAAAGACCGTATACCCATTTCCATTGTACTTAGCGTACATGCGTAATTACTATTAAGGGTAGTTCATGTCTTACCAATATTGTATCAAATTTCAGTGATATCAAGAGAAAGGGGTACAGAAGACTATAATTCATAAGATGCCTTTTACAATTTAACTTAAGGCAACTCAAGCCTCTGCAAGGCTCTCGAGCCCAAGTGCTTAACGTCCTTAAGCTATTTACACCGACTTTGGACAATCGTTAGAATAATATTTCCACCATAATTAATTTCTATAAGCTAGCAACAACTAGCAAACATTGGTAAAAATACAATAATCAGAAAAGATTATGATTAGACAACATACATCATAGGCTCTCGAGTGCTCTTACAACCCCCCACAATGGAATGTCTCACAATATATTCCTAAGGCATTCTTTTTTTTTTTTTTTTTTTTTTTTGCCCTGCCAACACAGGTTCAAGGACAACTAAAATATGCAGGTTTTAGAAGGGTGCCACAAAACATAGCTCAGTAATAAGCCTAAATACATTGTAACTAGTAGAATATCTCTTATTGATATCAGACACCAAACACAATAAAGAGTCTATTACAATGTAGGCCTCATTCATAGTACTTTAGTAGTACCTCAACAATTTAATTTGAGCACTTTAATGTTCATTATTTGGATCCATGTATGTAAGACTAGATCTACCACTGACATATGATATAATAGGATGAGTATTGTCTTATTCATCAAAACATAATGCTATCAATCACCTTAGCGTATTTAGCTTGTGACACGATGCCACGCTTTTCTCCTCATCAAGTGAACACTGGGTCATATATTATGGCCAACACAAGCACACAACATATGACATTAATCCAAATAAGATAACTAGACACAAGCTAAATGTCAAGCCTATAATCAATCAAGGTTTTCATATGACTTGCACCTTACCTTCTTTACCAAAAACTAGAAAAGAAGGTATGAAACAAAAAGGCTAAGGACATACAAGTCTCCCAAGATAACACAAGTCCACATATAACTCAAACATATCAATATTTCCCAACTCTTGGCTAAAATTCAGCAAAGACATACTAGTATTGCACAATTCAAAACTTGACCAGCATGAAACCAATGTCAAATAGCACAGCCAACTAAGTTACGACATTTTCAACTACAAACAGTCCAAAAACAAATATGGGCAGCACCAAACTCAATAAGAGCATCAGCATTCAGTAAGTAAATGTCGTAATATGCAGTATGTGCACTACATACAGCAATTGTACATCATAAACAACAAGTATTGCTCCAATACTGCAAAATCCAGCATGTACAAGTCCATAACAACTTGTAGCCGCACATTTAGCTTGAAAGAGAAATGTTTCAACACTTAAACAACATATTTTTCATCATTTTAGGTAGCATGTAACAACATATGCAACTTGCTTCCGACATAGCTATGGGAAATACATAAAACACTTCAACAAGAAGACTAATACACAAATCATACATAGATTTTCACAAGAATTAACAAGTCCTATTAGCTCTTTATAATGATCAGCTATGTCAATAGGTCTCTCAAAACATGCAAGAAAATCCAATGCTCACATACAAGATCTAAACTCAGGGTTGAATCTCAAACGTGCAATGCTCTACCACCGCATGGGGTTCAAGATTGTGCAACTAGACAAGCTTAACCTAAGAGTTGCCAATTCTAGGTTCAAGACTCCATTCTAACAAGTTCACAATCAACCTCAAGAATTTTTAGATTTCCTTTGCAATCTCTTTGAAGGAAGGTGGTATAACATTTAACACCTCCATTTGACCTAATCCCTTTGATTTATGGTCTAGTTAATTTTCAACTTCCGTTTTATTCATTTTACCATAATATATTCCACACAAGCTAGTATCAACTAGCAAATATTGGTAGACTCATAAAAATTACATAAGAACATTGTTGTAACACAAGGAGTTGTGCTTCATATAAGAGCACTACCCCCACATTTCACTAACTTATATTAGGAATCATATGAATGTAGGTCTAACTTCCATTGAACCTTTTTCAAATAAACTTAGAAAATTAGGTCCTTCGAATGACAACATGAACAATAGTGTTAAATGTATGAAGTTCAAATCATCAAACATACACATACTTAGACTTCATGCATAATTTTTAATTTATTATTAAGTATGTCTCATTATTTTTTTTTTTCCCCTTTTCTCTACATTTAAAAACCCAAATGTATGCCCAATCGTATTTAATCCCTTAGATCCATATGGACTTTCATTTTCTTTTTCTCGTAGGCCTAATAACCTTATACCTCTTAAACGCTCTTATTCTCCCATTTTGTAATCTCAATTGTGCCTCCTACCTCCGCACCATAACAATCGATTGAACCTCTTGACATTCAGTCGCAATGCCACCATTTTACAGACTCACCGTTGCTAAACTAAAGACTTACCATGTACATATGATTGAATGTAATTGTATTTGATAAATCATAGTTAACCTCAATTGCATTAGTGCGCTGGAATAACACCTTAACCAGAAACCAACAATACGATCTAAAACAGATTACTAGAGGCGATAAGGGGCAAGTTAGATCTAGGTCAAATATGCCCACCACAAATTGGAGCATGGCCTAGACCAAAACAAGGCTTAACAATAAATGATCAATTCTTCCCAGTTGATGGCCCAGGGGAATGTTAGGATTTCAATCTGCGCCAAAATAACATATACAAGAATGCACAGCTATATAAATGGTGAAACCTCCATCCACAGAAAGTTCTTAGATAAGGATTCTAATTGGCTGCATGTTCAAACTTATGCTCTACTATAATGAGTACACTTCACATATTCACAAATAATACATGCATACATCGACAGGTATTTATCTAACATATTTTCAGTTTTAATAGTAGATTATGTATGTATAGAACATCACTTATCCTTTTCGGATCTAGCATTTAAGTTATTCCAAAAATCGTCTTTTAGACTGCTGTAAAAATTGACTCCTTTAAACAAACTATCAAAAAAGCACTAAAAAGCCATGGTTTATTACATTATTAACAATTTGAATGCCATTAACAGAGACAGAAACAAAACAACCATTGTCACGAGTGTTAGAAAAATCGGCGAGTATTCAGGCATAGCAACGAAGGAGAGAGTAATTAGAAAGATCTTACAAAACGATGATATCACGCCGTGGTAAATGCCACTATCCTAAAAGACGATTTCACCGCTGCTCCGGTGCACACAGTATAGCCGACGGCTGTCCACCAAGATTAACCCGATCCAACTCTTAACGTGCATTCGTTAATTGCTGGGTAGGAGTACCTTGAATTTTGCCCAAAATCTTTTTCTATTGAATCAGAGGGAAAACTGGAGAATCTAAGCCAACACCTTGATCATGTTGATGGGTTGGATAACACAGGTGGCCAGCATACCAGAAGCGCCGCCATTGACAAGGGCTTAACAGTAGGTGAAACCCCACCCCCGATTACCTTCTCCTATTTGTTGCTCTCTTTAGATTTAGATTCAAGATTTGAGATTCCTCGGCCCCTTGAAATCTCCAAAATGGATGTGAGAGAAGTGATGGTAAGAGAGAGAGAAAAGACATAGATGTGGCAGAAGGCTTTTGAAAAGTCACCAAATGACCCAGGAGGAAGATGAAATGAAAAATGCACTTGTGGGACTTTATATTGCGTGAAAGGAATAAATAAATAATGGTGCAATTGCAGTGCAAAGTGAACGGCTAAAACTAAAACGGGTGAATTGAATCCTCTGCAGTCACCATTTTAATGATAATAAATGGCTATAATAAGCTTGACAAAACAGCCATAATAATGTCTCAACGGCCATAATTTTAATGACCTTAAACAGTTAGTAATGAAAACCGATTGGTAAATAGTTGCGGTTAAAATATTTTCTAAAAAATAAATATACCAGTTAAAAAGAATAGATCACTCGCACAATTTTTTTTATCTGGGATACAGCTCCCCGATAAAACTAAAGGTTAGCTTGTATCATTTTTTCAACATATATATATATACACATATATACTCTACATGTGTGTGTGTGTATATATATAAGTCTCTACTTTTAGAAATCTCTTTGCTCATATCTTTGAAATCCTAAGTCTTTATTTCACCTTCCCCTCCCTTTAATTTGCATTCTCTCATCCTTGAATTTTTAGGACCACTTTACTTCTTTTGCAAAATGTAAAACAAATATATATATATATATAATTCAATTTAATTAATAAAACACATGTAAACTAATCTATCTTTATATATTAGTTTAGACCATATGTTAGCTTAAGGACTATGAATAATCCGTACATTGCATTGTGATTCATTAGTTTCATTTAAATTAGACCAATTGGACCATATCACAATGTGTCATGAAATTCACATATATCTCTCTGTATATTACAGAGAAATTCACCCCTTCCCAAGACACTTCAAATTCCATTTCCAATCATTTTAGGGTAAGTCTTTTAAAGTTCATAAAAAGGGGGGAAAACTCAAGAACAAGTCATAAAAGCTCTAAATCTCTTATAAAAGAAAACGAGTTGTCACAACGAAGTAACTTGGATAGATCGAACCTAGTCAAACCCATTCATACAACGCGTCGAACCAAGTCGAGTCTAACGGGTAAGATATGGGTCATAGGGAGTCGTGGGCTACAGGGTGGGCCTGGCCGAGCCAGGTTCAAACAAAAATTTTTTCGAGCCATGACCGTACCTACTATATTGCACGGGCCACCCCGATTTTACCCAAAAAGCCATGCGAGAAGAGTAGGGTTGGATCATTTGCTCAGTTGGGAATGTATAGTTGTGTTCCACGATAGTGGTGGCGTGACCTTTTGCAATGTTCGTAGGTTCTACTCTTCGATGTTTATAAAAAAAACTAAAATGGATATTCAAAATATTCATATAGTATTTACAACATATTTTCAACATATTAAAATGTTTTAATTAAATATTTATTTTAAATATATATAAACATTTGTCAAATATTTATTGTATATTTAATAGGTATTTTAAATATTTGAAATATTTAAACTGTTTTGAAAAATATTTTAAAATATTTTTCAAATAATTTAAAATGTTTAAGGTAACTTTAAATGTTTACATATTTAGCATATTTTTTTAAATATATAAAATATTTAATAGTATTTAAGATTTTTTTATAATATTTATAAAGTTTTTAGATATTTAAAATACCTTTTTGGAATATTTAAATATTCTCTAAAATTTGAATCATTTCTTAAAATGTTTAAAATATTCTTATATATGTATTGTTTAGGCAAGTCGCATAGATTTTTATTTTTCCCGTGTTATGCGTACAACTATGATACATGTAATTTCAGATCATAGGTAAATCATTTTGGAAAAAAATATATCAATATAACTATATGCTGAACTTGTATACTTTATATATATATACAATGTATTTTTCTACATCTATCAAAATTTAATATAAAACCATATCTACTAAACATATCTAAATTATAGTATAAAGCGAGAGGGTGTCAAATCACAGGGACTAAGAGTGCGTGAAATTATTCTATAACCTAAATTGATTTAAATAAAATTGAGAGATTAACACCTGTATTACAATTCAAGACAATATTAAATCATCTAGAGCATTTTTCAATTCCATGAATTTAGATGATTAAACTTCAAAACTCATTATAGAATTTCATTAACCTTGTATCAACTAATAGGAACTACTCAAGCAATTTAAGCGCACAAGTAAAAGTCATTAGGATTTCATGTTACAGAATCTCCTTAAATTCTCGCTTCTAACCAAATATATAAAGGTTTTGTGCACCCACACTGTTGAATCACCTAAACACATGCCTATACATAGAGAAATTTTAAGTGGCATATGAGTGACCACTTTACAACATTCTGACCTCAGTATAGCATAAAAGAAGAACATCTTTATCATGAGTGTACACCAGTTTTCACTTTTTCTCTATCTTTTGCCTTTTTCTTTTGGAGGAAACTTCTTTTTTTTCTTTTTTTTCTTTTAATTTTTTTTCTTTTTGTTTCCTCTTTCTTTTCTGTCCATTTTTGGACTTTTTTTTTTTATAACACGTACTTCAACATTACAATTGACATGAACCAACCAGTACTTTTCATTACATCGAGGGCAAGGATTAGAATACGCCAATAGGGCAGGCTTGCAAAACTCAAGATATATAGGTTATTTACTCAAATATTTCAGATTTTCCACAGCACGAAAGTTCTGTGCATAATGAATATGTGAGCCGCATGAGTAGAACCCATTAATATCAAAACTGATAGACAATACTCACTAACAAGTATGAAATAGAATCATTTAATTTCATGGAATTAAGAGAATGAAATAGACAGCTAATCCTACTATCATCCTAACATGCGCATCAATCGAGACAAACTTGGCTAAATGGTTATAATGCACACTTAAAATGCACAAAAGATGTTCAAAATTTTAAAATTTTGACTAAAAAAATGAGCACATGCAAATGAGCCTCACCCCACCACCTAAACCATGCATTGTTCTCAATGCGACAATATAAATCATTAAAGCACAAGAAATAGGTGAGATAGAGCTATACAACCTGACAAGGTGGTGCGAACATTTATATATGACTTCTTCAACCCAGGACATGAACCTGAAAAGAGAAAAAATAAGTCTCCAAGAAACTAATTAATTTAAAAACTAAACTAAAAACAAGAATTAACAAAACCTAGGCTGCCTCCTGTGAGTGCTAAGTTTTACGCCTTCAGCCGGGCGCAATGAATCTAGCAAAGATCAAGTATCAATTATGGTGTCCACCAAAGAGACAACTTTAATAAGCTATCGATCAACAATGCCATCCAACTCAACTATAGGTTTAAGTTTTTGACCATTTACAGTGAATGCACAGCCATCTTTTGGGTGGCATATCTCAATAGCACCCGAGGGGTACACCTGCTTAACCACAAAAGGACCATCCCACCTAGACCTCAACTTACCAGGGAAATGACACAATTTATAATTAAAAAGCCAAACCTTTTGGTCAGGAACAAATGTTTTCCTCAAAATATGTTTATCATGAAAAGCCTTAGTTTTAGCTTTATAAATCTTTGCATTTTCATAAGCTTCATTTCTCAACTCCTCAAGTTCACTCAATTGAAGTTTTCGGTTAGATCCAGCTTGGTCTAATTTAAAATTCAAAGCCCTAGTGGCCCAATAAGCATAGTGTTCTAACTCAACCGGTAAATGGCATGCCTTACCAAAGACTAACCTATAGGGTGACATACCAAGTGGAGTCTTATTGGCAGTGCGGTAAGCCCAAAGAGCATCATTCAACCTAAGGGACCAATCTTTCCTATCAGGACAAACTGTTTTCTCAAGTATAGACTTGATCTCACGATTAGAAAGCTCTACTAGACCACTAGTTTGAGGATGATAGGGGGCGGCAATCTTATAATGCACTGAGTACTTCCTAAGAAGTGCCTCAAATGACCTATGAATGAAATGCCTACCGCCATCACTAATGAGTGTTCTAGGGGTACCAAAACGGTTAAAGATGTGGTTTCTGACAAATTGCATGACCACCTTGTGGTCATCGGTCCTAGTAGGTATAGCTTCAATCCACTTAGACACACAATCAACCCCTACGAGTACTTAACAAACCCAAAGGATGGGGGAAACGGACCCATGAAGTCAATACCCCAAACATCAAATATTTCCGCAATCAAAATGGGGTTTAAAGGCATCATGTCTTGATGTGTCAATGCGCCTGTGCGCAGACAACGCTCACATGCAAGACAAAACTTTTGAGCATTCGTAAATAGAGTAGGCCAACAAAAACCACATTGTAGGACTTTTGTAGCGGTCCTACGACCTCCAAAGTGTCCTCCACGTGCATATGAGTGAAAAAAAGATAAAATGCTATGATATTCACACTCTGGAACACACCTACAAATTACTTGATCCGCACAATGTTTAAACAAGTCAGGGTCATCCCAATAAAAGTGCTTTACCTGAGAATAAAACCTATCTTTTTTATGCTTAGACCAAGTAGATGGAATCGTACCTGTGGTGAGAAAGTTAACAATATCTGCAATCCAAGGGCCACGTGAATGGGAGACAACAAAAAGTTGCTCATCGGGAAAAGAGTCATGCATTGAAATAGATGGATCATGATGCTTAAAGAAAATCCTAGAGAGATTGTCAGCTACCACATTCTCTGCACCTTTCTTATCTCTAATCTCAATGTCAAACTCTTGAAGTAGAAGAATCCATCTAATGAGCCTAGGTTTCGTTTCTTTCTTTGAGAGCAAATATTTCAATGCAATAAGGTCAGAATAGATAATGACTTTTGACCTCAAAAGATAGGAACGAAACTTATGCAGAGCAAACACAATAGCTAGCAACTCCTTTTTAGTGGTGGTGTAATGGCGGTGGGCATCATTAAGAGTTTTACTAGCATAGTAAATGATATGGGGCACTTTGTTCACTCTTTGACCTAGGACGGCACCTATAGCAAAAGCAGAAGTATCACACATAATTTCAAAAGGGAGAGAGTAATCAGGTGGCTGCATAATAGGGGCCGACATAAGTAACGATCTAGGCTTTTGGAAAGCTTCTAAGCAAGACTCATCAAACTCAAGTGATATTTCCTTAACTAGCAAGCTAGTCAATGGTCTGGCTAACTTCCCAAAGTCCTTAATGAATCTCCTATAGAAACCTGTATGACCTAGAAAGGATCTAACTTGCTTCACATTTGAGGGAGAGGGTAAGTTTGCAATCAGATCTACCTTAGCCTTATCAACCTCAATACCCCTTTTGGACACTCTATGACCCAATACAATCCCCTCTTGAACCATAAAGTGACTCTTCTCCCAACTCAAAACAAGATTGGCCTCTTCACATCTTTTTAGCATAAGCCATAAATTATGCAAACATTCATCAAATGAAGGACCAAAAACAGAGAAATCATCCATGAAAACCTCAAGAAATCTGTCTACCATGTCAGAGAAGATAGATGTCATGCATCTCTGGAATGTAGTGGGCTCATTATATAAACCAAATGGCATCCTACGGTAGGCAAATGTGCCAAAGGGGCACGTAAAATTCATTTTTTTCCTGCTACCTGATTATATTCTGAATATCCATAAAAAAAAAACAGTAAAAGCTCTGACCAGCTAGCCTCTCTAAAATCTGGTCAATAAATGGTAGAGGAAAATTGTCCTTCCTAGTGGCAGAGTTAAGCTTCCTATAGTCAATATACACTCTCCAGCCCTTGGTCTCTCTAGTAGGCACTAACTCTCCATCACTACTTCTAACCACAGTAACGCCCGACTTCTTTGAGACTACCTGAATAGGGCTAACCCACCTACTCTCAGAAATTGGGTAAATGATACCTGCGTTAAGCAATTTCACAATCTCTTTCTTTACCACTTCCTTCATGTTAGGGTTTAACCTACTTCGCGTCTCTCTAGTGGGTGTAGCACTCTCATCAAGAAAAATCCTATGCATGCAAAAGGAAGGGTCTATACCCTTCAAATCAACCACAGACCACCCAATGGCATTCTTATGATCACTAAGCAGTATCATCAATGCATCCTCTTATTCCCTAGACAACTGAGAAGAGATAATCACAAGTAAAGTCTCATAGGGTCCTAAGAAAGCATACTTAAGAGTAGATGGCAACGACTTAAGTTCAAGTTTGGGTGGTGAAACTATGGAAGGCAAAGCAGGGGAATCCGAAAGCGTAGGTAAAGCTTCTACTTTTGACAATCAATGACAAGTCTCTAAAGGGCGGCACACAACTAAAGCAAATCATTCATCTCTCTAATGTCATTTTCAATCTCGAAATCATCAGAACAATCGTATACTAGTGCTCGCTCAATAGAATCACTAATTATGATAGAAAGGAGTGTTTGGTCAACGAAATCATCAATAACATCCACCCAGAAACACTCTAACTCATCCTCACAGTGGGTGACAACGAAGCCTTAAAAATATTCAACCTAATAGTCATGTTTGTAAAACTAACATCCATTATCCCAGATCTACAATTAATGGTAGCATTGGCCGTCGCTAAGAAAGGCTGACCTAAAATGACAGGGACATGGCTTTTTGAATGACTAGAAAGTTCCATATCAAGCACAAGGAAATCTGCAAGAAACAAGGCTTTGTCTACTCTCACAAGCACGTTAGCCATCTCACCACGAGGGATCCTAGTTGATCTATCTGCTAATTGCAAGGTCACCGTGGTGGGTTGCAACACTCCCAGGTCTAACTTCTCATAAACTGAGTAAGGAATAATGTTAACACTCGCTCCTAAGTCCAGTAAAGCTTTATCAATCGGGTAGTCTCCAAATGAAGAAGAGATGGTGGGGACACCAGGGTCTTTGTACTTAATTGGAGTGTCACACTTCAAAATAGAGCTCACTTGCTCGGTTAAAAATACTTTTTTAGGCAGATGTGCTCTAGATCGCCTCTTTTGGTTCAAAAGGTCCTTAATAAACTTCACATAGGCCGGGATCTGTTTAATTACATCAAGAAGGGGAATGTTTATCTTTACTTGCCTAAAAGTCTCCAAAATGTCTTCCCACTTCTTGTTCTTCCCATTTGGATGTGGTGCATCTAAAGCTTGGGGGAATGGCACTCTAGGTACATATGAGGAAGGAAGATCAGAGGTCTTAGGTGTGGGAGAATGGTGCATGACCTCATCAGTCTCCTTCTCTCTTTCCTCGCTCTTTTCTTCTCCATAGCCACTTATGGGTACTTCACTATCACCACTCACCCCATCATCAACCTCCTTCCCACTTCTTAACATTGTGATAGACTTTGCTTGTTCTTGATGGGGAGGATAATTGCCTTGCCTCACACAGTTCCTAGGGTTCTCTACGATTTGGCTAGGAAGTCTTCCCTCATCTCTCCTACTCAAAGTGTTAGCTAGTTGACCTATTTGGGTTTCTAGCTTTGAGATTGATTTTGTATGGGAGTGGAGGAGTTGGGAATTAGCTTCCAAACCTTTCAGCGCACTCAAGACCTTCTCTTCGAAATTCGAATTGGAGCTCAAATTAGATGGTTGAGAGTAGTTAGAAGCGTACCCTTGCGGTTGAAAACTGAGAGGTCGTGGCATACCAGATTGTTGAGGTCGTGTGTTCGGTTGTTGTGGCATAAACTGTCCTTCTCCTCCTTGCCTCCAGGAGAAGTTTGGATGGTTTCTCCAGCCGGGATCATACGTGTTTGAGTATAGGCCATTCCTTGAGAATCCTTAGGCTGCATTAACATGTTCCTCCGACCACTCAACAATAGGTGAAATGGATGGGCGATCAAACGTAGAATGAGAGACACTAGAACATGAAGAACAAGCACTATTCATGTTTTAAACACTAGACATGTTAGGTACAGGAGGGAGAGTCAATGTCATTTTAAATAAGGATGTAAGCTGCTGCACAGAAGAGGCAAGAGAGTCTACTTTTTTATTTAAAATAGATTTATGAGCAACTTCATATACTCCTTTGACCTAAAAGCATTCAAACGTGCATGTGCGGCATTCTGTTGTGAATTCTCATTCAAATGTTCAAACAGTTCCCACACCTCATCCTCATTCTTCCTGAGGAATTGACCATCGCATGAGGCATCAACAGTTTGTTGACCCTTTTTGTTTAACCCGTAATAGAAATTTTGAACTAGTTGCCATTTAGAGATAGCATGATGTGGACAAGCTCGTAAGAGTTCCCTAAACCTATCCCAACTCTCGTGAAACTCCTCAGTAGGGAGTTGGGCGAAGGTGTTAATGGCCCTCCTAGTAGTGCCAGTCTTACTAATTGGATAGAATTTCTTAAGAAATTCTTGTTGTATTTGAGTCCAAATACTAATCATCCCACTAGGTAAGGTGCCTAACCAATACTTAGCATTTTCCTTTAAACAAAAAGGAAAGAGGCGAAGTAAGATGGCGTCATCACTACCGTTAGGAATCCTGAAGGTTGAGCAAACCTCCAAGAAATTGTCCAAATGTGTGTCCGGGTTCTCAGTACCTAAGCCATGGACCGAAGGAAGCATCTGTATGGCATCTGGCTTAAGCTCGAACTGATGGGCTGCCAGTGGCAATCTAATGCATGAAGGTGAGGTGTATGTGGTGGGAGTAAAATACTTCAAAAGTGGACGTGGTTTTTGTTCGTCAACTATTGCGGTTTGTGCTCAGTGTTGGGCCCTAAAGTCTCTTAAGGTCCTTTCAATTTCAGGGTCGAATCTAGTAAGGTCAAGAGACAAAGAGCGGCGACCATGCATGAATACACAACCACGAGAAGCAAGTCAAACTCAAAGCTAAAACAAGCAAAACAAACAAAACAAACACATAAATAATAACAATAACAATAATAATAATAATAATAATAAAACTATCCTAAAATCTACCTATGCACTAAAATCACAAGATAAATAATGCCTAAAACAATAAATAAATAAATAAATCTTTTTTTAAAAAAGAAATGTAAAGAATCACCAGATTCAATTTCACGGTCTAGCACTAAGGCTCCCGCTAAGAGCCTGTCGGGTGTCCTGACAATCCTCTTACAACACCTAAGCTCTCGTGTACTTGAAACATTTTTGTTCCTATCAGTAGGTGCATCTAATGCATCCACTATGTCTTGAGTTGTGTTTAGCTATTTAGAATTAGTGTCATTTTCCTTCAATATTATTTTGTTTTTGTTTTTGTTTTTGTTTTTGTAGCTTATTTGCAAAATGCTTCTTTAAGTATTTTGCATTGTATTTACAAAAGACCTTTTAAATAAATAAAAAACTGTAGAAAAAAAACAACGTCGTTGTTCCTTTTATCTGCAACATCATACTGCTGCGGTGTAACCAGAGCAGAAAGTTAAGATCATATCTCATTTGTAGTTAGCAAATTCAAAAATTCACCCGAAAAATATTCACCACCTCGATCTGATCGAAGTGAATTAACTTGTTTACCTAATAGCTTTTAAAATTCAACTTTATAATCTTTGAATTTCTCCAAAAATGTCGACTTATATCTCATCAGGTAAACATATTCATGCCTTGAGTAATCATCACTAAATGTGGTTAAGTACTGATACCCACCTCTTGCCTCCACATACATCTTTGTGAACCAGCTCAAACAAGCCACCAACCCTGTTGCCTTTACTCTTAAAGACAGACTTGGTCATCTTTCTTTTTATGCAGGATTTGCAGACTGGTAATGACCTTAAGTCCAAAGCCTCTATCAGTCCATCTTTTACCATTCTTTGGATCCTGGTTGAATTAATGTGACCTAAACGTTGGTGCCTTATGTAGGCATTATCACTTTCAGGGTGTTTTCTTTTAGGAGATTGAACAAGTGAACTTACGTTAGATTCATTTAAACAATTACCAAAGTTTTGATAAGGAAATAGCATGAATAAACAATTTATTCATGTACATTTACAAATAAATAATTTATTTCTCAGATTAAAATCTCCATTGTCAAGATCAATTGAATAACAATTATTCGTAAAACAAGACACAGAAATCAAATTTCTGTGCATAGTAGCTACAAATAAACAAACCTTTAAAACAAAACTCCATCACTAAAGTCTAAGCTAACATCTCCTACACTTAAGACCACTATTATTGTACTATCCCTGACCATCGGGTACAACACCCATCGTGTAGCCTTTAACCTAGCCTGAGTTCCTGTAACATATTACAGATATGGTCAGTTGAACCTGAGTCCACCCACCAGGAACCTGGTAGACTGTCAACTGTGCATGACTCAACTAATTGAGATATCAACATACCTTCACCAGATGGCTTAGCAGTCTTTGCAGGAAGAGTAGCTATGCACTTAGTGTAGTTTCTCCTTTATGGACTTTCTTTTGCTGACTTCCTTATGGACTTGGTTGCTACAATAGCAACCTTACCCTTTCCTTTCTTTCTAGTAGGTCCCTTGTGAGTAGTGAGTAAGTCTAACTTATTTTTCAAGGCAAAGTATTTGGTCCCGTGAGTACATTATTATTCCAAATCAAGTGAAGTTCGTTAGCCATATCCATATCAGAAACACTGTAAATGCAAACAATCGTGTAGCTACCTTATATGAGTCATGTGTAATGCAGTGATATATATTCCTTCAACTTAGTATACACAATAAGTCAGATATCTACCAAACTGTACTATCATGTATACAATGATGACCCAAACACACCACTCCTTACTCCCCGGCAATGAGGTCGCGCAAAGCTAATTCGGGTGAGAACTATCCTCAATTAACCTGTTTTCTTGTAACTCTTACTAAACATGATTAACTCACCACTTTACCTTAGTCTCTTACATAATACAACAAAGCTCCTCGGGGAGGCTAATGCATCATGCTAGTCAAGTGTAAACCACTACCTAAACCTCCATACAAATACACGGAATATTCCATGGCAGCGTAGTCTCATCGCTTCTTTGCACTTTGGTTTATCCTAAAAGAATTCTAACCCTATAATCTACAAGCCGACATCCTCTGCTGGGAGGTCTATCAATCTCCTATATTGCTAGACCGGTAATGAAGACCGTGAGGTTACAACAATTGAAACCCCGCTCCCACTTGATTTTTATAACCAGTGATTTTTAATTAACTTGTATTTACAACCTGGATTATCTCATAATCCTCTTTAGAATCTCATTCTAAAATTAACTAAAATTAATTTATTTATTTATTTAAAAATACTATTGTTTTACAATATAGATTATCTCATAATCTTGTATTAGAATTTCATTCAAAAATTCGATCAATAAAATTAATTAATTAATTTTAATTAAAACAATTCCAACATTTAATTTTGATTATTAGATAATATACTTTTCAAAATCTAATTTCAAAATTAAATTAAAAATAATTTTATTTAAAATCAATAGCGATTTTGTGCTTAGACTATCCCATATTCTATTTTTAAGATCTTATTCTAAAATAAATTAACTAAGACTATCCCATATTCTATTTTTAAGATCTTATTCTAAAATAAATTAACTAATAAAATAATTAATTTATAATTATGTAAATCAGTACTGACGTCTACACGTCCCAAAAAAATAAAATAAAATAAAAACCTTTTTTTTTATGGCTGACGTTGGCGCTGACATCAGACGTGTGACGCTGATTTAAATAATTTAAATCGATACTTTAAATAACCTAGTTAACTATTAACTCTTTTAACCGATTTAAACAATTTAAATCATTACATTAAAATATTTTAATTAACAATTAACTACTTTAATGATTTAAACAATTTAAATCACTAATTCAAACAATCATCTGAATTAACTGTTAATTCTTCATTAATTTAAACAATTTAAAATGAACCGTCAAATTAAAATGACTTTCCTTCTTAATAAAATCTCTATTTTATTAAATTGTCAATCTATTTATTTATTACGATCTTATTATACCTAGTCATGTATATAATGAATGTAGTCAGAATCCAGCTGTAATACCAATTGTTGGGAAAACATATTAATTTTTGTTGAAAAATAAACTCTAATACCGACTATTGGGTTCATAAATCTCAACTATGGTCACAACAATAGGCACCTATTAAAGCACTTAGAGTAGGAGAATCTTCCCTCTACCTGAGCCCCCGGCCGGAGAGTCATGCTTCTTGACACCTCGCGTGCGAGTGTTCCCGGGAATAAATTTATCTCTATAAATCCTTTGCCCTAATACTGGTTGTCAAGATTAATTTCAAAAATTCTTCCTAAAGTTTACGAAGTTAACGCAGCAGAACGGGTTTAGAATTCATAATTCTAAACCTAGGGTTGATTTAAAATATCATAATTTTAAATCTACTAACTCAAATTCATAATTTAAAGCAACAGATCTAAATTCTTAATTTAGATCTACAGGCTTTTTACTCTAATACATTCATAAAATTACATAAATTTGAACAGGCATTGTAACGAATGCTATAAATAAATAGAAAAGCGAAAAAGAATAAGGAAAGAAGAACATAGCTGGAATTGCTCCAATAATAAAGAAAACCAAGAAAATCGAGACCCCGCGATCTTTTACGCAATGACCTCGAATTGCCAGGATGGTGGCCTCCGAAAAATATTAAATTGAGGAAAGAAATTTTTCAAAGGAAATTTTTCTCTCCAATTGGGTCTTCGACTATGAGTCTTTCAAACAACAAGCCATACCATTTGTTCCAATTCTATCTGTGGCTTAGTCTCATAAACTACTTAGAACAAACATGTAAATTGTAGTCTGAGGACTACACCCATCTCATGGATGTCTCCCAAAAGAAAACCACATGCAGTATAAAAGCTCACATACACAAATTTAACTAGGAAACGATTGGGACTTTAATTTTATTTATTAATTAAAATAATATATCCAGAATAAATCTGAATTTCAGGATAGTGTTCCTAACAAAGACCACCATGCCTTGACCTCAAATTTTGTTGCAACTATAGTGTCACCTATTGTGACTGCTAATCTTAAAATGAATATTGCAGCAATACGAGCAGCGGTACAACAAAAACATGGGTACACTATTTCGTATCAAAAAGCAAGGAAAGCAAAGCAGGAAGTGATTGAGCAGCTATTTGGCTCCCATGAGGATGCATTTCCGATGCTACCTAAGCTGCTTACTGTGTTACAACTGCCAAATCCAGGCACTATTGTCAACTGGCAATATAAAAGCTAGGTGGGAGACGAGGCAATCTTTCGCGGACTTTTTTGGGCATTCGGTGCATCTATTGAGGGATTCAAGAGTTATCGTCTACTGATCAGTATTGATGGTACCAATTTATATGAAAAATATATCGGGAAGTTGCTAGTAGCTGTCGCATTTGACGCTAACAATGGTCTATACTTATTGTGTTTTGCTCTTGTGGACCAGGAGGACGCATGGAGTAGGGGTTGGTTCCTGTTTTGTCTGCATACATATGCGACAGATGATGGCCAACCGATATGTATTATATCTGATCGACATACTAGCATCAAGAATGGGATGTCAATCATTTGACTTGAGCCTGAAGGGCGGCATCGTTACTTCACTCGCCACCTGTTAGTAATTTCAATCACGGATTCAAAGATGCTACACTGAAGAAGAAGTTGAGTGAGATGGCGAGGGAACCTTCCAGGAGGAAGATCGATGCTTTGTATTACCATTTCATACACGCCAATGATGAGATCAGAGAGTGGATTGAACAGGAGCCTAAAGAACGTTGGGCACTTTTGTATGATGGTGGTTATCGCTATAGTAATATGACCACTAATATATCGGAAGTGTTCAACAACGTTTTAAAAGTGGGACGAGCCCTCCCAATAGCTGCCCATGTGGAGATGTCTTTTTATTGATGCAACAAATATTTCATCAATCCCAGGGATTTAGCCGGGGCATATTTTTCACAGGGTCTTTTATCGCCACTGAATGTCTCTGCTCAAATAGAATGTGCCGCCTTGAAATCAAGGAGACATACGGTGACATTGTTTGATCGAAACACTATAGAGTTCCAGGTAATAACTCCGAGTAGGCAGATTGAATTAGGATACATAAGGGAGACTAACCATACTGTAACACTGACGGAAGGGAGTTGCACTTGTGGTACATGGCAACTATTTCATTGTCCATGTTCACATGTAATGGCATGTTGTACCGCATCTCAGCTCGAGTACGGACAGTATGTTGATCCATTTTTAAGCCTAACCATGTACGCAAGTAGGTATGCTCCAATATTTCACCCACTTCCCGATCAGTCTCTATGGCCGGAGTGCATTGAACCTATAGTGGTTGCAGATCACACGAGGTGGAGGCATGGTAGAGTATGGCCACGCTCAACCCGGCTACATAACGAAATGGACGCAAGGGAGGGCTCGTCCAAAAATAAATGTAGCTTATGCAATGAAAGGGGGAACAATAAAAAAATATGTCCTAATAGACAACAATAATGTTGTACTTAGGTTTATATCTTCATTTCATTCATTTTTTGCTATAATTACATAATAATAATAAATGTATTTTCATTTTTGTGTTATGCTCGATACGGACGCTTTAATATGAGTAATTTTATTGTTATCCCATGGATATTGGTTACTATTTTCAATTTTTCTAGAGAGATGGTTGATGCTTACTTTGCGTATGCGTTAGCAAGTGCATTAGTCGTATCAAGTAATAAAGAAATGAGTAGAGTATCGTTCCCACGATGATTGTTATTTAATGAGTATTAAAATTAGTAGCTTTGATGCTATTTGAAAAAAACCGAAAATTGAGATGTTGATACGAAATAAAATAAACTAAAAAGAAACAAAATATGTTAACTAATTTTATGAAGTTTTTATGATTTAATAACATCCAAGGAATCCGATTTCACCTAGTTGAATCAATACACCTTTCCATTCTCGGTATTTAAGTTGTTATTACGTGTTGATAGTTGAAAACCCTAATTTACTAAATATTCTCTCTCGAGCAACATTTAGCATGCTCTTTTACATATTAACCCATCACTCTCGTGCATGAATTTAAATAAGAAAAGAGTTTTTAAAGTTCGATGCTTTTTACTTAAAAACCACACAAATCGCATTAATCTCTTTTGAGCATTCGCTCAATTTGTGGTGCTTATCACCTTAGCAATTATCATCAATCTCCTCTCGAGCTCATTATGAATCATTATAGGTCTGAAATGGTGATCAAGTATTTAAAACTCATGAAGAACAATGATAAACACTTCAACAATGCAATGACAAAACATTGAATATTTTGAATTAGAAATAAGCGTATATTACAACTTAGGCTACATCATAGCCTTGGAATAACAAAATTAGCTCATGATAAACTTAATATAAAACATAACTAACACAAAATTCATGAACTTAGGAAAGAAAAAGGATAGAAAGAACTAAAAATTCAAAATTACAAACCAAACTTTCTTCCCTCCTTTCCTTCTTTCTTACTCTCGGCTTTACTCTTTTTTCTCCCTACTTCTTGTGATTTTTTGTTCTCAAAACTGATGATCCAACACTCCACAAACATCCTCTACTTATAGTAGTTGAGATGGGATAAAAAAAAAATTGAAGAAAAAAATCAAAACTTGCTTCTCATTTGCCAGCGGCAGCTGCTCAAGTTGTTTAACCATCAATATTTTATGCAATTTTCCTGCTCAAGAACCACCCAAACCTACAAAAAATGAGTTAGGATATGTTAACGTACATAAATACAAAGAATTTAGGTAGTAAAATGTGTTTAAAATTGTCGCCCATTGCAACTTGTTTGCAAAAAGTGTTATTTTATGTAAGTTCATGTATGAACCATGTATTTTGGGTTAATTTTGCTATTTTATTGCTTTTATTTGATGTGTCTTGCATTTACTTGTTGATGTTAATGATAAAGCCTAGCAAGATTTAGCATAAAATAAGTGTTTTTGCAAGAAAGTACCAATATAGTTGAAAACGAGTAAAACCGAGCAAAAATGATAGAAGTTTGATGTGAAATGGTCAAAAATATATCAAAATAATATAAATAATTATATACTAATTTTGACTTATCAAAACACCCCCAAACTTAAATCTTGCTCATCCTCAAGCAAGGGTAAATATTAAAGCACAGCTTTTTAAGAATTTTTCCATAAGTCAAAGCAAGCGCACTCTAATTTAGAGAAGAATAACTGAGGCTCAAAGTTTAAGGTTCTAAAGGCAAAACCATCTTTTCATAGGAAAAATCTATCAATTACCTAGGTAATCAAATTCAAAAGTTAGCTAAATAAATTAAGTTTATCCGTTCTTTCTAATCTTAAGATATTCAAACCGGAATAGAGGACAAAAATCATACCATTCATAACAAGACTTATCAAGTGTGCCCAAAACTAATTATTTTTGTGCCATATTTTTTTTCTTTGGAGGAATTTATTTATTCAAGTCAATTTTGGCTCATGAGTATTTCTTCAGCGAGAATCAAGCTCCGACTCCTGGGCGATGACCCATAAGTAAGAGAAGCCACCACTGAGATGCCTTCATTATGACTTCCCAAGTATATCTTCAATGAGAATCACACTCCGACTCCTGGGCGATGACCCATAAGTAAGAGAAGCCACCACTGAGATGCCCTCTTAATGGGTAGCACATATCTTAAAATTATTTATGTGGAATAGTGGTGCTAGAGATGTTTTCCTCTTTTTATTTATTTATTTATTTTTTTTTTTTTTGGTGCTTGGTTTCTTGTTAGCTTTCTATGTACCCCTTATAGCGAGCTTCCAATGTGGCAACTCCCGTTCCAGTTGGCCCAGGAAACACCCCTACGGATCTACCTGCTCGAGGTAACAAGGCACGAAACCCTCACACCATAGCACATATCCAAATGATAGGCGTTTTCAACAGGATAGCGGTGCTTAGTGATTCTCTCCCTCTATTTTTATTATATTATTCTTGTATTTAAACTTAGGCATAACTCTTCAAAATCTATTATGTAAATGATAATCTTAATGCAATCCATTCAAATTTGAGCATCTTTTAATCATAAAGAAAAGTAAAATAGCCATGCTTATTAGTGAACTCAAATACCATGGTTTTATCAGTATAGTGCCTTAGATTAGATCGTGTTTTGCAATTGAAACACAAAAATAATTGATTATCAGGTTATTCAAATCTAATTAAAGTAAACGAGCTAAAAAGAGTAGAAAAGTTGCCTAAAAAGCATGCTGATAAGTTCTTCTTCCTTTTTTTTCTCTCTCTCTTTTTTTAAAGACTAATGATCTAATATGTAGAAAATAGACAATCTTTTTGTTGGCTGACACTATTTACATCCCCATACAAAGGCTCCGAACTCTGGAAGGCACTGAAGCCGGCTCTAAAATGATAAAATAGAGAACTTTTTCGAAAAAAATTTGTTACAATTTTTTTAAAAAAAATTACATTTCCCACCCCCAAATTTAGAGTTAACATTGTCCTTGATGTTAAAAGAAATAAAAGATTAAGTGGGTGAGAGATACTTCCCAGGCTTGAGGAATGCTTTTTAATGGTGCATGTTGACATTGTACTATCCCCAAACTTATTGCAAAATACTTGTTTGATAAAAAAAACATGAGAAAAATAAAACTAATGAAAGAAAAATAAAATTAGATAAATAAAGATAGAAACACTTGGGTTGCCTCCCAAGAAGCGCTTAGTTTATAGTCGTTAGCTCGACATTTTGGGTGGATCTATCCCACGTCTTGAAGGAGAATAGAGTTTCCACCATCTACCCTCAATGACCATTTCCTTCCATGCAGCTTCTTTGTTCCCTTCTTTACACGACCACCTCTGCCTTCTCTAATCTTAAGATCCTTGAGCCTGTTTTGCCACAACTTGGATTTTCTTTTCAGATCTTTTCTACAATTTCTCTCCAAGGCATCAGTTTCAAAAATCTCCGACCATGTCAAATAAGCTCGACATTCTATTTCAATGATTGGTGGAGGTTGGTAGGTAAAGATAGGTTTGGTCATTGGTGGCTCTAAGTTGACTAAGGGAATTATGTTACATTGAGGTGGTTTTCCTAGTGTGTCTTCATCCCTCAATGTTGTGGCGTTAGTTTGCTCCCCTAGGTCGGTGATGGTATTGCTGGGCAAGGAATCTTTAGACCTCTCCGAAAGTTCCTCTGTTGTAGTCCCTGCTTGAGGTTCTAAGTTGACTAAGGGGATTATGTTAAAGATAGGTTTGGTCATTAGTGGCTCTAGGTTGACTAAGGGGATTATGTTAGTCATTGGTGGCTCTAGGTTGACTAAGGGGATTATGTTACATTGATGTGGTTTTCCTAGTGCGTCTTCATCCCTCAATGCTGTGGTGTTAGTTTGCTCCCCTAGGTCGGTGATGGTATTGCTAGGCAAGGAATCGTTAGACCTCTCCGAAAGTTCCTCTGTTGTAGTCCTTACTTGAGGTTCTGGATTTTGGATGGAGGCTCTTTGGTTGTTTAAGTCACTCACGGTTTTCATGAATTCCCTAAATATCTCTTCTAAGTCATTGTTCTTTTCTTGAGACGGATAAGTGGGTGACCAAAATTCTTCGCGATGATTCCAAGAAGAATCCATCGATTCTTGACTATAAGTGCTAGAGTAGGGATTGTACCGGGATTGGTTGTTAAAATTTGACATTTAATTACCTTGTTCAAAACCCCATGAGGTAAAGCTATGACCTAATTGACATTCTATACTAGCATGGTTATCTGCCCAAGATTCACATCTAGAAGTACTAGCAGCAGTTATGTCATTTAATTGTTCTTGAATTTGTGAAAGTTGGGTAGATAATGCACTAATTTCATAAATGCTCAGTTTTTTTCTCAGTACAGCTTGATACTGAGGTCTCATAAAGTTAAATTGCTCAAAACCAGATGAAGACAAGCTATTACCCATTTGACATTCTATACTAGCATGATTACCTGCACAAAATTCACATTTAGGAGTACTAGCAGTAATCATGTCTTGAATTAGTGAAAGTTGAGTAGATAGTGCATTAAATACAGCTTGGTATTGAGGTCTTATAAAGTTTTAACAAGCCATCACTTTTAGCACCTTTTTTTTAATGAATAAATAATTAAAATAAATAAATAAATTTAAGTGTTAGAGGGGAAAAAAAAATTTGTGAGAAAGATTAAGACAACAACCACCTTTGAAAACTTAGTTTTAAGAAAGGTGTATTAGTAATACTAAAGGTTTTGAAAAAGTTTAGGATATCAAACCTAACTTTGAAAAATCTATCTAGATGACTAAAAAAGATTAAAATAAAGTTAAAATTAATTAGAAAACCTAAAAATACAACAATCTAAAATAAAAGTTAAGAAAGCACAAAAATAAAAAATAAAAAAAAGGTAGTAACCCTAATGTTTTTGAAAACTTAAAATTATCAAATTTAACTTTTAAAACTCTAACAAAGTGAACTTAATAGCAAAATAAAGATAAAAATAAAGACAAAATATAAAAAAAAAAAAAATAACAAAATAACACAAAACTAAGAAAATATTTTTTTTCTTTTAAAAACACAATTTTGGGGTTGGGGGGGGGGGGGGGGGGGGGGGGGGGGGGGGGGGAGGAGGAGATGTTTTAAACGAAAAAAAAAAATAAAATTTAAAGGATTTATCTTTACAAATGAATCAAATAAAATTTTCTTAAACTTAAATAAAATTTACAAATTATTCACAATTTCAAATTAGCACCAAAACTAGTTGGCATCGATATCACTCAAATAGAGACAATCCCCGGCAACGGCGCCAAAAACTTGATACTTACTTTGCATATGCGTTAGCAAGTGCACTAGTTATATCAAGTAATAAATAAATAAGTAGAGTATCATTCCCACAAGGATTGTTATTGAGTGAGTACCAAAATTAATAGCTTTGATGCTATTTGAAAAAAGCCAAAAATTGAGATGTTGATATAACTAAAAAGAAACAAAATATGTTAACTGATTTTAAGAAGTTTTTATGATTTAATAACATCCAAGGCATCCGATTTCACCTAGTTGAATCAATACGCCTTTCTATTCTCGGTATTTAAGTTGTTATTATGTGTTGATAGTTGAAAACCATAATTGACTGAACATTCTCTCTCGAGCAACATTTAGCATGCTCTTTTACATATTAATCCATCACTCTCATTCATGAATTAAAATAAGAAAAGAGTTTTTAAAGTTATATGATTTTCACTTAAAAACTGTATTAATCTCTCTCGAGCATTCGCTCAATTTGTGGTGCTTATCACCTTAGCAATCATCATAAATCTCCTCTCGGACTCATTATGAATCATTGTAGGCCTTAAATGGTAATCAAGAATTTAAAACTCATGAAGAACAAAGATAAACACTTCAACAACACAATGACAAAACATTGAATACTTTGAATTAGAAATAAGCGTATATTACAACTTAGGCTACATCGTAGGCTTGGAATATCAAAATTAGTTCATGATAAACTTAATATAAAACATAACTAACACAAAATTCATGAATTTAGGAAAGAAAAAGGATAGAAAGAACTAAAGATACAAAATTACAAACCAAACTTTCTTCCCTCCTTTCCTTCTTTCTTCCTCTCGGTTTTACTCTTTTTTCTCCCTACTTCTTGTGATTTTTTTCTCTCAAAACTGATGATCCAACACTCCACAACCATCCTCTATTTATAATAGTTGAGATGGGATAAAAAAAAATTGCAGAATAAAAATCAAAACTTGCTTCTTATTTTCTAGGTGTTGCGGTAGCTACTCTAGTTGTTTAACCATCAATATTTTATGCAATTTTCCTGCTCAAACACCACCCAAACTTGCAAAAAATGAGTTAGGATATGTTAAAGTATGTAAATACAATGAATTTAGGTAGTAAAATGCGTTTAAAATTGCCGTCCGTTGCAACTTGTTTGCAAAAAGTGTTATTTTATATAGGTTCATGTATGAACCATGAATTTTGGGTTGATTTTGCTATTTTATTGCTTTTATTTGATGTATTTTTCATTTACTTATTGATGTTAATGATAAAACCTATTAAGATTTAGCATAAAATAAGTGTTTTTGACAGAAAGTAGCAATATAGTTGAAAACGAGTAAAACCAAGCAAAAGCGATAGAAGTTTGATATAAAATGGTTAAAAATATATCAAAATAATATAAATAATTATACACTAATTTAGACTTATCAATGGTAAGAACACGCGGAGAATATACTTTGACTTCAACTACTCAGTATGGTGAGCAGAATCCGGGTACGGATGACAAATCTGTGTTGCGTCTTCAGGAGCATCAATACTTATCCTATAATTTTGAGTTCTAATTAATCATATAGTTGATTAATATATTTAATGTCTTTGTGTTACAGGGCAGCAGCGAGATCAGGGTGATGATTCACCAACTGTCAAACCATCACCCATTAGTACGACCTTATGTTGTACAAGCTAGACTCATTGAAGTGACTCAAGTAGGTCACATCCAGATTGATAACGCATTGATTGGTGCTTTGTTAAAGAGGTGGAGGCAAGAGACCCATACACTCCACCTACGTGGTGGTGAGATGACGCCAACACTACAGGATGTTGCCGTTTTACTAGGTCTACGAATAGACAGTCGGGTTGTCACTGGTAGCACTAACCACAATTGGCAGAACCTCTGTCATTCTTTATTGGGTGCAGTCCCCCCACACCGAGCAATAAATGGCCACATGTTAAGAAGTACATGGTTGGGGGAACTATGTGCACAGGACCCCCCAACGCACCCTGATGAGTAAGTGTTGCTATAGCATGCTAGACGCTACATCCTTAATATGTTCGGCTCCCTGTTGTTCACCAATAGCACTGGCAGTTGGACATCGATGATCTACCTTCCATTGCTTTAAACGATGGAGGGGTGTAGTGAGTATAGGTGGGGATCAGCAGTTCTTGTCAACTTGTACAGACAAATGTGCCAGTGTTGCATGACGGGCCATGCCCAAATTGGCGAGTGTGTTTTATTGCTCCAGGTATGGACGGGCAATGATATTCATATTTAATTCTTTAATGTGTTAAATCCTTATTTCCTACGTGCCATTACATGTATAGTTGTGGTCATAGGAGCATTTACACATCGGTCGACCGTTTATTTCTGCACCCCGTCCACTTGCACATGTAGTCAATGATCCATTGCCGCCTTTGGGATCTCAGTAAAAGAAAATACTTTCTACATCTTGACTTAATGTATATGTAATATTACATATGTATTCAAATAATTTACTTCGTACTTGATCAGCTGGGTTGCCGCCCTGACATTCCGCGAGAATCTCAGGCACTGCCAGTCCTTCTACAGGGACCAACTTGATGTCTAAGAACCACATCAGGCATATGCACAAAAATAGACATAATTCTTTATCGTTAAATATTTAATGTAATAACCAAGTTATTTTATCTATGCTTAGGTTGAATGGACGCCTTGCAGGCAATCTCGGTTAAACGCCTTGCCCGCAATTTGTGTCGAGGGTCGTCATATCTGGCGATATCAGGGACCAATAATATGCTTTTGCATTGTAGAGCTACATTGCCCTGACAGAATGTTGCGCCAGTTTAGATTTATGCAGCATATCCCAGATCATATCGACACTCTCGACTTCTTGCACAATACTCTCGTTCGGGCAGGTCTGACGAGAACTGGGAGGTCTAACATTTGAACTGGATCACAGTGTGGAACACACAGATGGATTACATCGCCAACGTATGTCATCCTCGTATATTGCCTATAGAGTACATGCAATGGTACTCCCCTATCACTAGGCATTTCATAGTACGGCGTGAAGTGCATGTTCCGCGCCGAACCCAACTTTATTATGAGCCAAGTGGCAACCAAATTCAACGAGTAGTAAGTACTTTGAAAACATTTGGCACGTTACTTATTCCACAATATGTTTCGTTAATATTTGAATGTACTATTTGCTAGGTCGATCTTCTTAAAAAGCATGCTAAAAGGGCAGTTCAAAGGCTACTGTAGAGTCTATCTCCACAGAATGGCTGACTATTTGCAGTAACGCAACTGATGCTTTTGGTGAGGGACATCAATTTGATCAGGCTATGTAAGAAGAAGAGTTTGACTATCGTTCATTTCGTATTGCAGAAGGAAGTAGACGTGAACGTCCACGATATAGTTTTTTGGTGCACACGGAGTTTTCACCCTTAGGGCATCGTGGTGAACCTAGTCGTAAATCCACGTCACATTTTATACCATAATTTACATTATTTATTTTTATGTAATTTATTATTACAATGTATTTTTTCCTTCTTCATTACTCTATACATTAAATAAAGTGACTTCGTTAAAATATTTTTTTGATACTTCACTTTGTTTGAGACGATAATAAGTTGAAAGATGTATTTAAGTGATGAGTGTTGTGAAAAATATAGAAAATATACGTTGTATTATAGAGTCAAAGAAGTGAGAAAGAGAATGGAGATGAAGATGAAGATGAAGGGGATGGAGATGAAGGGGTAGGGTTGTTAGGGTTCACGGGGAGGGAATCTGGCAGGGGGGGGTGCAGGGAATCTGAGAAGTGGGGGGCACGGACGTCTTACGGACGCCGTCCCTAACGATGTACGAAAGGCACCCAACTGTCATACGCCATTAGGGACGGCGTCCATACGCCACCCAACTGTCATACGCCGTTTCCGACGACGTTCGTTGATGTTGCTGCAGTAAAGTGTGCCAATTTGGTAATTATTTTTCAAACTATGCCATTTTCGTAAATTTTTTTCAAAACTATGCTAGTTTGGTAAAAGTTCCTCCATTTACACACCCACCCCCCCCCCCCCCCCCCCCCCCCCCCCCCCCCCCCCCCCCCCCCCAAAAAAAAATCCTCCAGTACCTTCTTATCAAACAGGGGATAAGAGATTAATTGATGTTTTGTTAAAAAATTGAGGGGCTTAACAATAATTTTTCCTTAATAATAAACTAGACTTTTCTCGTGCAATACACAGATTGCTTTTATCTAATGCATTATCTTGTACTTTTTTGCAATATTATATGTCGTACAAGTATGCTATTTGACTAAATTATAAATGTCTAGGGTAATCCAATCGTTTTTTCTCATTGGTTTCTTTCTTACATGTAACTAATCTGGTTTGTTTACATATAATTAATGTAATTTTTTACCCGCAATTGTTTTTAAAAATGTGTGATATTGTTCCTTGAGTTTGTGTGACACGTACATAAGTAAAATAGTGCAATCATACTCTCTCAGTTCGTGCTTCTTGTATCTGTCCACTTATTTTTGGCCTATTTATGCTGTGTACCTGTAATTAATATTTATGAAAATTTTCATAATCTGTTACAACAAAATTTGCATGAATTTACCGGGCAATGGATTGTTGTCCTTTTCCTTTTTAATATGTTATTTCTTAATATCCAT
Organism: Simmondsia chinensis; assembly: GCA_018398585.1. Classification (NCBI taxonomy): domain Eukaryota; kingdom Viridiplantae; phylum Streptophyta; class Magnoliopsida; order Caryophyllales; family Simmondsiaceae; genus Simmondsia; species Simmondsia chinensis. The sequence continues at coordinate 8,576,748 of JAGTTD010000018.1, forward strand.
TACATCTAATGCTTTTATAAACTATTGACATTATCATCATTTATATTTCTTTTTTTGACCTTTAAGATATGGAAATTATTGATAATTCCAAATATTTTTATTACAATATATATGTATGCCACAGTTGGATTCTCTCAATTTTGAGAATTATTTAGAGAAAGTTTTATTTAGGTACCTTGAGCTTTGCAATATATTTCTGAGATATCTGAGGTTTTGAAATGTTTTTATGTTAGCCTGAATTAAGGTACCATCGACTTAACTCTATTATGGGGTATCGTTATAGTTTCTTTTTGACGATATGTTGTTTAAGAAAAATAAAAGGGTTAATTAAATCAAACATCCCTATACTTTTATCATTAGATCAATTTAATCCTTGTACCTTATGTCAATTTAATCCCTCGACAATTTGTATTGTGTTAATAGGACTTTGATCAAATAAACTTAAGTTACTGACCTGATTTTTTATCAGCAAAATCATGTTACATGCAAGTAACCCTCTACAAATCCACCCAAATTTGGAGAAGGAGGAAGGGCGGTAGGTGTACCAAGTTGTGGTGGCAGAATCAAAGGTTGGTCATGTTGGTGTCTTAAGGGTGAAAAGGTATGTTATGATTCAAAATTAATCTTGAATCATAACCTATGAAAGAGGAAAAATTTGAGTTGAGAAGAAGAGATAAGATGAGAATTAGAGAGAGAGTTTGAAATGAGAGAAAGGAAACTTATCAATATCATTCAATGGATCTGGTTACAAGAACAATCTAAATTACTTATACTCCATTCCTATAGTTAAGTCGGTTGAACTAAAAATATCTAACAAAACAATGCACTTAGACCAAATTAACCGAATTAACCGCCAAAAGCTAAGCTTTTAAGCCTTACCACCAAAACTCTTATTCAAATATTTACAAGGAATGCCACTTCTTAAGACCCTAAATCTCCAAACCATGACAATATCCCTCCTTTAGGAAATTCTTGACTCAAGAATAAAAAAGGGAAATTGACTTTGGATGAACTTCAAATCCTCCCAAGTAGCATCTTTATGATCCAAATTAGCCCATTGCACCAGCACCTCCTGGATCTTTCTACCTTGCTGCCGAACCACACGAGAATCCAAGGCTGCTGCAGATTCCAACACAATCTCACCACTGACTGCTGCTTCTGGAGGGGCTATTAAACAAACTTTACCCTCTTCCACATGCTTCTTCAGAAGTGGTACATGGAATACCGGATGGACATAAGAATCAAGAGGTAACTCTAGCTTGTAAGCCACACTTCCCAGCTTTTCTAGCATCTTATAAGGCCCAAAGCAGCGAGCACTCAACATAACATTCTTGCGTACTGCCACTGTCGATTGCCTGTAAGGCTGCAACTTCAAATATACTAAATCTCCAACCTAGAAGGACTTATCTGCACGCTTCCTATCAGCAAAGAAATTCATTCTTGATTAAGCCAACTGCAAATTGTCCTTAAGTTGCGGCACTAATTGCTTCCTCTGAAGTAACAACTCCTTAAATTCATTCACAGAAGAAGTAGTCCCTTGTAGCAACATTAGAGATGGAGGATCATAGCCATAGAGTGCTTTGAAGGAATTTGTTCCCAAAGTGTTATACCAAAATTCTGCCAAAGCTAACCATTTATGCCACTACTTGGGATAGTTGAATTCATACTCCTCAGATACTGCTCCACACACTAATTCACTCTTTCTGTTTGTCCATCTATCTGAGGGTGATAAGAGGAGCTCAAAGCCAGAGATGACCCCAATAACAAGAACAACTCACGCTAGAAATGACTGGTGAACAACTGGTCACGATCTGAAATGATGGATTGAGGCAACCCATGGAGTTTGTAGATGTTATTTAAGAAGACCTTCGTAAGTTTCTTAGCTGAAATTGGATGATTCAAGACTATGCAATGTCCAAACTTGGTAAAACGATCCACTACCACCCAAATGATTTCCTTCTCCTCAGACTTGGGTAACCCTTCAATAAAATCCATACTTATGTGTTGCCATGCTCCATCAGAAATGGGTAAGGGCTAAAGCAAACCTTGGTAATGCATATGATTAGTTTTAGTATGCTGACAAACATTACAGCTTGAACAAATTCCACAAAATCCTTCCTCATGCTAGGCCAATGAAAGTATTGCCTCAATCTTTGGTAGGTAACTTCAATTCCGAAGTGTCCTCCCCGAGCAGAATCATAAGAAGCCAAGATAACTTACCTCCTTAAGTCTATCACTGAGCCAATGTATACCTTCCTTTTCGTTCTCACATTACCACTTGCAACATTCACCTCAGAATCTACACCAGATGAGCTGCTCTTGATGCTATTGGCTGTAATGCAATCGTGAGCAAGACTATCACATTCATAAGACTTGTGCACATCTTCCATCCAAAAGGGAAAAAAAATTGAAACAGCAAGGCAGGAAGTTAGTTCTTCCTCTTCTTGTCTTCGTGACAATGCATCTGCAACAAGATTCTCCCTTCCACTAAAATACTCAATCGAATAATCCAACCCGAGCATCTTCATGAGGCCTTTGCGTTGCACCCTTGTGGTAATCTTCTGTTCTAACAAGTACTTGAGACTCTGGAGATCAGTTCTAATGATGAAACGGTGACCCTCCAAGTAATGTCTCCACTTCTTTACTACCACGAGGATTACAAGGTACTCCTTCTCGTAAATGGACAAACTCAAATGCCTTGAACTGAAAGCTTGGCTCAGATAAGCCATAGGTCTTCCTTTTTGAGATAAAACCGCTTCCACACCTTCCCACAAGCATTGGTTTCCAATACAAAAGGCACACTGAAATCTGGCATAACAAGCACAGGAGCTGAGCACATGGTAGCCTTTAACCTCTCAAATGTTTCTTAAGCTACTTTAGAATGCTGGAAGGCATCTTTTTTAAGGAGATCAGTTAATGGCTTAGCAATCATACCATAACCAACCACAAACTTCCTGTAATACCCAGTCAATCCTAAGAATCCTCTCAACTGCTTGATGGAAAAAGGTATTGGCCACTGCTTCATGGCTTAGATCTTAGAAGGATCTGTGGCTACACCATCAAACAAAATGACAAGACCCAAATACTCCACTTGAGACTGAGCAAAAGTACACTCGAAAATCTTAGCATACAGCCTGTGTTTGCGCATGGTCTTGAACACTTGATAAAGATGGACAAGGTGTGAATCCAAAGTAAGACTATACACCAAAATGTCATCAAAGAAGACTAGAACAAACTTCCTCAAGAATGATTTGAAGATTGAATTCATCAAAGCTTGAAAGGTAGCTAGGGCATTTGACAATCCAAGTGGCATAACCACAAATTCATAATGCCCATTATGAGTTCTGGAAGAAGTCTTGTGAACACTCGAATCTGATAATACCCTTACCTCAGATCTAGCTGAGAAAAGTAATGAGACCCATGTAACTCATCCAGGAGATCATCTATGATAGGAATTGGGAACTTGTCCTTAATTATGAGGGAATTGAGCCGCCTGTAATCTATGCACATCCTTGAAGTTCCATCCTTCTTCTTGACAAGTATGACAGGTGAAGCAAACAGACTATTACTGTGTCTGATAAAATCAATTTTCCATAACTCATCCACATGTCTCTCAATCTCACTCTTCTGTGAATTTGGACACTTATAAGGCCTCAGATTAATAGGATTTGAATTAGACCTTAACTATATAGCATGATCCATGGATCTTTTGGGAGGAAGGTAGGTTGATTGCTCAAAAAATCATAGAACTCTTAAATCAACTTGCTAATTGATGGTAGAAATCACCAGAGCTTTTACTGGCTCGGTAGTATTGGAGAACAAGTGACCAAACCATTGATAATCTTTCTTCCGGATCACACCTTCCAATCTTTTAACACTCATCACCTATAGTTCTCCTTGCTCCATAATGCCTTGAAACTTGACAGCATTGCCATTCAAATCGAAGGAAACTAAAAGCTGGACAAAATCAAACACCAATGGACTGATAGTCTTCATCCAATCTACACCAAGAACCATATCACATCCTTCCAACTTCAAAACCCTGAAGTCATACACAAACTGATGCCTTACATTTGCCAACAGAATTGTTTGCACTTGCTTTGAGTAAGCATAGAGTTCCCATCAGTAACCATCATAGCTAAAGCACTTGTCTTAATCATTTCATGGCCTAGTCTTTTGACAATCTTTGGATCCACAAAGCTATGTGTACTTCCACTGTTGATCAAGATTAGGAGTGGCTTGTGGCTAACATCCCCTTTGATTATGATGGTATTATGAGAGCTACTACCAGTCAATGCTCTTACTGAATTTCCATCTCGTCTTCATTAGAATCCTCTTGTACTTCTTCCACTTGATCATTGGATCTAGTCTCCATTTCTTGTCCCTCCAATCCATCATCAACCTCAGCTCTAAAAATAGACAAAGAAATATCTCTGATTGCATTTGAAACACAATCTCTGAGCTTTCTTCTCTTACAAGCTCAGGGATTTCAATGTTGCATTAGTATTATGCTGCAAGGATTGTGCAGCTTGGCCACTCTTGCTTCTTTGTACCTCAGAACTTGCAAGAACCACAGATTCAAATAGTTTAGCTTTTAAATATGCCTTGAACACAGTCAGTGTATTCAATGCCTTGATCAAATTTTTGATATTTGGCTTGAGGCCACTAATGAAACTAGAAATATAATATGCTTCACTAGCTCCAGGATTTACAGTCATCATTCTAGCTATCAAATTCTCAAATTGTGTCATATACTCCGTCACTAAAGTTATTTGTGTCACTTTGTTGAATTCATCCACCACATCTGTCGGATCTTCATCACCATATCTCTCATTAAATTCCTCAACAAATTCAAGCCAAATGAGGGGGTTTGCTAAGAATCAAGCTATAGAACCACACTTCCTAATCTTCTTTCAAATTTACTGCTGCTAACTCCACTTTCTTATCATCAAACATATGATAAAAGAGAAAGTACCTCTCACACCTTCTAATCCATGATTGAGGATGCAATCCATCAGAGGTGTCAATCTCAACATTAGGCTGATGAAATTCAATGCTCCTAACCACAGCTGCACCTTCAGAACTCTCCTCAGATGCTCGAGGATACAAAGGATCAGGAGGTCTCATGTGCTAGCTTCCAGATGACAATAATCTAGCTCCGGGAGGCATAGCTTGACGAGTGATTTTGTATTGTAATTCTACCAGCTGCTGCTGCACTTGCTGCTGCTATTAAGACATGTCTCCTACCTTATGATTCACTTATCCAACTGCTAACACCAAATCGTGGATCTGCTTCTGCAGCTGAGCTATCCTGTCAACTTGATTCTCATTCGCAACTGCTGCTCCAGCCGTAGGCGTCTGCTTTCAACCTCTGGCCAGCTTGGTCGAATCAAATTGGAGTGTAATCAAGCAATTGTGCAAAATCTGATACCAATTGTTATGATTCAAGTTCAATCTTGAATTATAACCTAAGAAAGAGGAAGAATTTGAGTTGAGAGGAAGAGATAAGATGAGAATTAGAGAGAGAGTTTGAGATGAGAGGAAAAAAATTTGTAATAGTATCATTCAATGGATCTAATTACAAGAACAATCTGACTACTTATACTCCATTCTTAGTTAAGTTGGTTGAACTAAAATTATCTAACAAAACAATGCACTTAGACCAAATTAACAGAATTAAGTGCCAAAAGCTAAGCTCGTAAGCCTTTCCGCCAAAACTCTTATTCAAATATTTATAAGGAATTCCACTTCTTAAGACCCTAAATCTCCAAATCATGACAGTGTGTGTCTTTGTGAAAGGATGTGCCTCTTCATGAAGGGACACTTGAAAACTATAAATACCCCCTCCTTTAAGTGATTTAGAAGATGGAAAAAATAACACTTGAAAACTTTATTCTCTCTTCCATTAAAAGTCTTGGTTATCTTTCCTCTCTATGCTCTTGCTTCCACTTTATTTTAGGTTTCATTGTATCTCTGAGACTATTTCGGTATTAATGAAGTAAGTCTTAAGGAAAGTGATTCGCTACACGCCTTGAAGTAGGTGACTGATTTAGATACCCGTTTTCTTATTTTCCTAATGAAATTTGTGTGATTCTTCAAATTGTTCCAACATTCTTAAGACTTATTTTCATCCATAAAATGGCTTCTCTTTTTGGTGTAATGATGGCGAACTTTGGAGATCAATGAAAGCAATTAAGAAAGAGGAATGAGATTTCTTCTTAGATCTTTCTATCATATAAATTGCTATGGATCAAGGTATATTTTTTGGTTCAAATACATGTAAAAATCATGAAGCTGTAAAATGCCTAAGAAGCACTATTTAAATGCATTGTGGTTATGTATGAAAGTAAGTTTACGTATAGGGTTGAAACTAAAGTTAAGAAATCCTGATTTTGCATTTTGGCATTGCTTTGATGATTTAGTGTCATGAATTTTTTTATCAAATGATGGTGTATTATCATCATGTAATGTTAACATCAAGAAGGAATGACCCCGGACCGCTTAACCGCATGCAATTTAAGAATAATGCAATTTGAGGCATTGTTGATTAATTAAAGAAACTTACATGGTCATATGAATTTATGATTAAGTGCCCGTGAATCAATGATGGTTCTGAATCATGAATTTTGATCAAATGCTTTTCAATCATACATGAATTTGATCAAATGATTATGACAATCCAATAAAAGATTTAAAAGATGAGAAATAAAGGAAAAACAAAATGAAGGAAAACAAAAATGGTTATTGATATCTTCCCGTTTTGTTCTCAAGAAGAATAATCTAAATGGTGGCTTAATTAATGCCAAGGGATATATTGTTGACATGGGGCCTCGATCTCGCGTCCCCACTGCAACATGAAAGGATTGTTAACCACTCTTTTACATGTTCTTATGCATAATTCATCAAAGAAAATTTCTATATCACATTTCTATTTTCTGGTGGTTTAAAACTCGTAAAACCGCAGACATTTGGCGGTTAAAAATTGGTACACTATTAATTAAATCGATAATATAATTATGAATATGTAATATGAAAAGGCATGTTTTGGGTGGATGTTGAAATCGGAGGTTGAGGTAATACCAAAAGGAAGATCCTTATTGGGTAGTTGTTGAAACCAAGCATCGAGATGATGCCTAAACTAATAATAATAATAAATAAGTGAATTATATGATTGTATGCATGTAGATAATAAAGTAAAATTCATAATATTTCATGAGTTTTACGCATAGAAAGAAATAATAGGTTTTCATAGAATATGAAAATATGTTTATAGTTTAAATTCATAACATGAGTATGTAAATTAAAGGTAAAATAATGATAATCAAAAGTTTAATTTTTATTATTGAGAACCACATATTCACTTTGTAAGTAACTGTTCCTTTGATACTCATAAACATTTTGCATATGTGTGAAAATAATGCAATATTTGCAAGTTTACTTTGTAGTGTAGTGCCTCATTGAATATTGCATGCATAAATACTAACACTAAAATCAAACACATATTTGTAGTAGATGATACATGTTCGCAATGATTGATTGATAGTGACTTGTTTAACTTTCAAAAGGCGTTAAATCATGGATATATGATTGTTATAAATTGGTAAAACTGTATACCGGGTTTTTAATTCTCATATAATTATGATGGTGAAACATAATAATGTATATACATTATTGGTAAACATAATTACAATATAATTTATATATTATGTATGCATTGTAAATCTCAAGAATTTGTAGTATGAAGTGTTACTAAATTGAGGTTTAATGCGTGTATATTCATACTTATGAAAAGTATTTGGGTATAAGTATGTATATATGTTAATGAAGGTACAATGTTAATATGTGTACACTTAATGTAATTAATACATGCATGTTCTTATATATGAAGTACAATTTATGCGTAAGCAAGGATATTAATATGGTTATGTGAGTAATGAATGTATGCATGTTAATGCAATTATGAATTAATGCGATTTTAATTTATGAACATGAATATTTTTGTTTGCTCTATAAAAATAAAAGTGGTATAAATTTGAGTAGAATGAAATTAGTGGATCATATATTTTATGTTATTCTAATGACATTATATCTTGTGAATTAAATACTCAAATTGAGCACAATTTTACATATTTCATATCCATGTGCCATAATGTTGTTAGTCATCAAACTAGCAAATCTCAAGAGTATAGGAATATGAAATTATGATGTTGCATATGTGACCCATAAGATTTGATGCATATGAATGGTATGGTGATTCATATGATTTAATTATAGGTAAATTGAAGTTCTTGGATGCAAACAGGGATGATTGCATAGAAACAATTTTGAATCTTTCATTGATATTAATGAAATGATGTTACATTATGATAATGTGAAGTGAATGTATTAAGAAGAAAATAGTTCTTTTTTATCTCCTAGATAGAAAGATATCATCTTGGCAGAAAATGACATGCTTTTTCCATATGATGAAAATCATGTTGTGAGGGAAGAAATCCCCGAAAAGGCTCTAGAACATAGAAGAAAAAGAGTAAGGAAAGACTAATCTTTCGGTCCAAATTTTTATAAATTTCTAGTGGTATGAACCAGACAATATGGATGGTCAAGTTCCATATTGTTGTGTTATAGACTATAATCCTATGATGAGGGTATGAAGTCTCATGATGCTGCTTTTATAAAGAGGCAATAAATGAGTCGGATGAATGCATATATAGCAAGTTTAATAATGGCAAAGGAGTTATTATATGTTTGTATGTCAACTACATGTCGATATTTGGTATGGATATTTAGTACTAAATGACGGTACTCTAGTAGTACAATTGTAGCATCAGAAGGCGTGATATAACCTTTGTTATTAGAAAGTTAAGTATATATAACTAGTAATGTAAGTAAAGTTTACTGGCATGTGGTACATAAGATACTAGTATTACTTATAATGGGTACTTTTCTACTGTAGAAGGATGCTCGGATGCCAATTGTATCTCCAATAAGGAGGACTATGCTTTTACAAGTGAGTGGGTATTCCTAACTGATGGGAGTGTTCTCTTGGAATTTGAAGAAACAAATATGTGTTGTTAATTCTACCATGATTGTAGAGATTATTGCTCTAGTTTCTGCTAGTAAAGAAGCAGAATGATTAAAGGATCTTTTGTTTAAAATTCATTTGTAGCATTAGCCAATATTGCCTATTTTTATCCATTGTGATAATGAGGCTATGCTTTCAAATTCATAAGAGAGGAATATAATTGATAGTCCAAACACATTACTGTAAGACATAGTTATGTGAAACAACTCATAATAGATTGGGTGATCACTGTGAACTTTGGAAATGCAAGTCAGGATCTAGCAGATCTCTTAATGAAAAGCTTTGCTAGAGACTTGGTAATGAATAAGTAAAGGGATGGGTTAAACCCATCAATTTTAGTCACCCATAATGGACCCCTAACCCAACGCCTGGTAAAACGTCAGGTCTTGCATTCAATGAGAGAGTTCCATCATCCGTGTGATTGCAAGCGTTAAAAGTAAAATTCTATCCTGAGTGTAATGCTTGGTAACCTGTGACAAAGGGAAAAGGAGGTTGAGCATATACTCTTAATAGACTTGAGTAAATTATTAAATGTCATGTTATAGGGACATGATCAATGGGGTCTACCTATGTGAGTGTAAAGTTTGGCTGCTTCAAGGAGTGTTTTAATGACATGGATTTGACTGTGTTACACTCATAAAAGGTACGGAATACAAGGCCTAAAATGTGTCAATCGATGATGAAGTGTGTTATAGGGAATAAGTCTTATATGTGGAGACATGTATAGTTAGTCAAATGAACTCGTATGGTTTAAAGCATAGTCTATCATTTCGCTCCGACTAACTGTGGCATGTCTTCACTAAGTGACGGTTCAATTAGAAGACACTCTCATTTTTGCATAAAGACTTCCTTTTTATTCGGAGATATAATTTTTATGAGAATGTATGTATTTTATATTTTAAAAATCGTGGGGGATTGTTGGTATATTTTTAAAATAAACAAAAGATGATTTGGTATATTTTGGGTGAAGAGGTGTATCTCTTCGTGAAGGAGTGTGTCTCTTTATGAAAGAATGTGTCTCTTTACAAAGGAATATATCTCTTCATGAAGAGATAATTGAAAACTATAAATACCCCTCCTTTCAATGATTTAGAAGATGGAAAAAAACAACACTTGAAAACTTCATTCTCTCTGCCAATAAAAGTCTCGGTTATCTTTTCTCTAGGCTCTTACTTTCACTTTGTTTTGGGTTTCAATGTATCTCTGAGACTATTTCGATATTAATGAAGTATGTCTTAAGGAAAGTGGTTCGCTACACGCATTGAAGCCTGTGACTGATTTGGATACCTATTTTCTTATTTCTCCAACAAAATTTGTGTGATTACAGGTGAGGTTGGGAGTGAGCTAGAATCGTCGGCATCTGAGAGGATGGTGAAACAGCCAAAACGGCTGTGGAAGGAGTGGAGATCAAAGGCTCACGCGGGATCGGGATATCACTGCCATAGGTTCCCAGAGTAGTAAAAGGGAGGTCGAACCACCGGCAGTCGGAACGCCACTATGCTTGACTGGGAGGCGGAGCACCAAACAGGGGAGGAGGTTTAAGGGAGGGATACATCGCTCAGGGGAGTTTTAATCAACAATGGAAAGGAGGGGTATGCTACTAAGAGATATGACAGGTGCAGTGGCGAAGCAAGAGAGACACCGTGGGGGAGGGGACGGCGAAATCGTGGTGTTAGCGTCACTGGTGGTGCGGCGATGAGAGAGGGGAGAGGTGTTGGGGGGGCTCGGGAGGGGGCAGTTGCGCGAGGGGAAATTAAGGTTAAGATTTGAGAAAGAAATTAGGATTTGATGTACTTTGATACCATGTAAAATCATATTTCTGTGAGTATATCCAATGAGGTTGTCTATGTATCTTATGCATGGAGAAAGTTATACTCAACAAAATTACAGAAAAGTCTCTAGATACTATCCTATTAATATCACCTTGAATATTACACTAATAATATATATATATCTCCAAAAAAATAAAAAAACAAAAAAAAAATACCAAACTAAGCACATATGAATTTTTTAAGCATTGTACTTGCTAAGTTAAAAAGAAAGATATTGTACTAGTATTAACGAATTTTTGGGCCCCAAATTAGGAAAAAACTAATTTATTTAGCATTGTGTGGTGGATTGTGAACCCCACTTGCTATCTTGCTAGTGGGGCGGAGTCAAACAACTTTCATATATGAAAAAATAATTAATAGAACACCAAACTATCTCTCTATGAATTTTTTTAGAATTATACTTATTAAAATAGTTTCGGGATATAATGATAACAAAAACACAAAGATAAAATGGGTGTAGAAAGGATTGGTTTGCCAAAAAAAAAAAAAAAAAAGTAGAGGGTGATACAACTGTCACAAGTAATTTTTCAAGTGCCTTAGACACATTTGGTAGGGCTTTATATGGATTAGGAAGTATCATTTGGTAGGATACACAATCCTTTTAAAAAAGTCAAAAATCTTGCTCAATCGTCATAAAAAACTGCACACAATACCCTGTTTGTTGATACACAGACTTGTGTGCCGACACACAGGAGTTGTGTGTTGACACACCACCAAGTGTCTTGACACAACCCCAATTTTTTGGACTAGAGTTTCTATAATATTGTGTGCCGACGCATAGATTCCAGAGAGCATTTCTGTAATATGTGTGTCGATGCACACCATGTTTAAGCCAAAATATATCAAATACAAAACTGAGACACATTATTTTGAAAATATATCAACAAAAATATATTTATATATTATCAAAATCATGTTCACATTAGTATTTCTGAGCGAAAATACACTAAATTACAATAGATGATACAAGCACATGAGCAAGTGTTCGATACTATGCAATTCTTAAAAAATCAGTTTATGTCTAATTCAGTGCTAAAAATATTCATTTTGACTAGCATAATAATTTTTTTTTTAAAACTTTTGTAAGTATAATGACAAAAAAATTCACATAGGGAGAGTTTAATATTTTATTAATTATATTTTTCTATAATAAAATTAGCTTGATTCTTCCCCACTTGCAAGGCAACAAGTGGGGTTCACACTCCATTACACGCTGTAAAAAAATTAGTTTTTTCCAAGTTCGGTGCCAAAAAAACTATTAGTATTAGTACAATACCTTTCTTTTTAACTTTACAAGTACAATGCTAAAAAAATTCGAATGTGCCAAGTTTTTTTTTTTTTTTTTTTAATATCATTCCCATATATAAATATAATATAGAATTCTCCGAATTATGATAAATTATTCACCGAATGTTAATATAAACTATCTAACTATTGTCACAAACATGCCTCATTTTCACGTTTTCTGGTAAAAAATATCAAATTCTAATGAAAATACTAATATATTGTCGGGATCAAGTTTAGTTTTAGCATTTTCCAACAAAAACCTAATGAAATTCGATACAGCCATATTTGATTGATGAATTCTAAAACTTCATGTTATCTAGGTGATAAAATATTCAAACCCCATGGTACCCCATTGTATATATTTGAATGTCAAGGTACCGAAGTAATAAATACTCAAACCCTAGGGTACCTAATTGATAATTTTCCTTAATAAAACTCACTTGTAACACTATTAATTTTGTGAAACAGCCCCCTGAGTTTTGTAATTAGACATAGCTCACTAAACGTTGTTATTAAATACATCCATTGAACATTTAGTTTAAGTTTCCAAACAACAATATTAAACACAACTCACTCCATCATGTAATTTTAAAAACAGTGCTTCTAACTTGTGCCCTTAGGGCACAGGTTAGTGTTTAGTAAATGTATTAAATGCCATAATTTAGAAGCATGTGTTTAATTTATACATGAATATTAAGCATTTTAATTAATTGTACATGTGTTAATAGTATTTATTACTTTAAAATAAAAAATAAGAAAAAAGCAATGACTAAATTTATTATTTTCGGTTTGTACATGAATATTGATTTTTAATTTATATATGTAAGTTTAAGTAGAAGTACATTAAAAGAAAATATTATATATTTGTATAATAACTACAAAATGTTGGTTTGTCTTATTTTGCATGGCTAAAATAACTGCATATAGTGTAGATATCGAAATTTAATTATATAAACATGCCAAGTTTTTTTTTTTTTTTGTTGAAGAATAACATATCTATACTCTATTGAATTATGTTGCAACAATTAAAATATTGTACAAATATTCAAGCGAACTCTTACGATAAGGTAATCAATTAGATTCATTAAACGATAAAAATAAACAATTACAAATGATAACATTAAGTCTAAAATTTTAAAGAAAACACGGGATTCAAGTCTTCACAATACGCAACCTTCTTTCTCGTATTTGCGACATTTGTTGCAACCTCGGCATTCTCCTTCTCAGGACACTTTGTAATTGTGTGGCCAATTCACTTACAGTAGCCACAAGTCTTCACTCGTTTTCCTAGCTCTTTTCCACCTCTAATTCCCTTCACCTTAGGTTGACCCTTTGTAGTTGAAGTTGGTGGACAAAGAATAATGTCACGCATAGCTCATATACAATTCACATTAGAAGACCTCTCAACATTGGACATTTCAATTTCACGGGGAAAGACGGTAGCTTCTAGTCTCTGCAATTCATCTCGACACCAACGAAGTGGCAGGTATCTTGATGGAATTACAAAGCAACCTTTGTGAAGAAACACCATTAATATATGACGATAAAGTATTCCCATAAATTCAAAGTGTTTATTGCTACAAGTTGCCATCTTGCTATCCCAAAAGACGTCATGCATTTGACTACTAGACTCCTTATAGTGTTGCACTATAAGCACCATGCCATTTTCTTGCACAATCTTGTATTGGGTTGCCATTCCAATTTGTTGTTGAAATTTCTTGAAAGCAAATTTTGTGAAGACACTTTGAGCTTGCTCCTCCAAAGGTGACAAAGTTCTTAAAGAGGATCCGCTATATGTATCCAACATAGTATCATGTAATTGTGTTTGCTTGATGTCTTCAATAGCTAGATCAACCTAAAATTTAATATAAATTAGAAATTGACATCATGATAAAACCATTAACATAATTTCAATGGTTAGAGTTTGAGATATTTTCATATAATATATAAAAGAACACTTACTTGTCTAATCAACTGGCTTAAGCATGGATGAGAAGAGGTGAAACCCTTGATAAATGCATTTACACTCTCGGATCATCCAGTTGTTGTCATACCACCAAAGAAATGTTGGCGAAGATAAGCTGGCACCCAAAAATTCTTGATCTGGTACAAACCATTTACATGTTTATTGGCATGTAAATTATAGCTCATAACTACCAAAGGCCACTAAGATTCAAATTCTTCAACATTGTCAAGCCTATATAACTTATAAAAGTCACTGCACCAACTTGAATATTGATTTCGTAGAGTTGAGGTGAACCAGCTGCTAAATTTGGAAGTTATGTGGCACATACAAAAAGCATTCTTTGTTGAAGGCATTTCACTTGTTATGGCTTCTGTCATCCATGGGTCTTGATCAGTGAGAATAGTGTTGGTTGGCTTTTTCATCAATGTAACAAAGGTATGACAATGAAATAACATATATATTAGAAAAACAATATCATAAATCTATGCTATATAGTAAAAAAATACTAATAATAATAATAATAAAATAATAAAAATTGAAATTATATGTATTTTGCTATTTACCTTCATTAGCCATCTAAATGCTTTCACTGTTTCATCGCATAGAAGAGCACAATCAAAAAGTATTGTTCTTCCATTATTATCAACATCAATAAAAATACCACAAGGCATGTCATAAGTATTCATCTTGTATGTTGTGTCAAATACAATAGTATCTCCAAAGTTTTAGCACCAATCAAAACAATGAACTGATGACCAAAAAATATGCTCCAATCTTCCTTGATCATCTATTGTGAAAGAATATTGAAACCTAGGGTCCTCATATTTGGCTAGCTTACAATGTTCAAGAAAATCCATTACATCATTCTCCATGAAACTTGTACGAGTCTTATTGAAAAAATTATAGATGTCCTTTTGTAAAAATGGAAGATCCCCATGCTTCACATTTTTCTCAAGCTCCATGATTCACACTGTCTAACCAAAAGCCCGGCTTCTTCGTATAAAAGAATGCGTTGTTCATCTTCAGTAGAAATAGTGCAATAGCGTGGAAGAAAACACACTTGTTCTGGTGGCAACAATTCAAGATTGTGATCGGCTATGAACTTTTTAACGTGATATTCCTCAAGGTAAATGTCATAATTTTTTTCTCACTGTAATTCGCATACGCGCTTTACATCCACATCTAGATGATGCCCTATTTCTCTGCTCCTTAGATAGGTCCACAATTTTCAAGTCAGGCTTTCTTTCATGATGGCAAAAGAAATTTCTTCTATTCATTTTTCCATCTCTAGTTGTAAATCGACCTTTCCGAACTGAAATCCACTCAATCTAGCATATTTTTCATAAAAGCTGAGAGCTTCTTCTTCATTGAGAAAGCATTGTCAAACGAAAGGTTCGAAAATATTTTAAATTGCACTTTCATCACTATGCTCACAAGAACTAGCTATCTTTTTTCCACTTAAATCTATATATTGAGCTTATCAAGTCCGTTATTTCCTTTCTTGAATCATTGAGATTTATATCTTCAGGTAGCTCGTTCAAATCAAAAATAGGTGAAGCCATTTTGTTCACAATTAAGCATATAAAAGCCACGTCATAATAAAATAAAAAATAAAAAGTTATTTGGTAAATCAGAGTATATCATATATTACAAAATAAGGCAAAATAAAATAACATAATTATATATACTTAAAATTTTGCTAATTAAGTATAATGCTGACTTGATATCAACACTTCTATAAGTAACTAGAAAATATATGATATTTTATATAATAATTTGATGTTTATACAAAATGGCTTAAGTCTTCATATAAATAGCAAATTTTTTAAACCCTTCCTCTTCCACGGGTCATCAATTGCTGTAGCATAAAAGGCATGTCAGAAAAAGCATTAAATAAAGTTAAACATTAATTAGGGAGTTAGAAAATAGCAATAAAGAGGTTCCCGTGGATAGCCCACTGGTATTGTGGGCTGAGTGCTACTCTGAGGTCCGCGGTTCGAATTTCATCCCCCTATCCCTTACCCCCCCTCCCCCTTTGCAGCCTTAAAAAAAAAAGGGCGTGCACCATGTTCAAAAAAAAAAAAAAAAAAAAGGAAAATAGCAATAAAGATAAAGCGGTAATTAGAGACTAACCTGTGCCCAAAATGCCTTTTAAAAATAGTCCCTAAAGTACATT
The DNA here is from genome assembly GCA_018398585.1 of Simmondsia chinensis. Taxonomy (NCBI): domain Eukaryota; kingdom Viridiplantae; phylum Streptophyta; class Magnoliopsida; order Caryophyllales; family Simmondsiaceae; genus Simmondsia; species Simmondsia chinensis. Next base: position 8,593,091 of record JAGTTD010000018.1, read on the forward strand.
TTTATCCCAAATTAGCCATACAAATCAAATTTAATTTATATTAAATACATTTCATCTTTTTTATATATTTTTCTCCAAAAATAAATCTCTGAACTATTTTTTAAATTAAATAAAGAGTTAATTGTTTTAATTTAAGCATTAAATATGTGTATGATGATTTGAGTTTAACGATGTCGTTTACCAGGTTATTTTAATTGAACGTGTAAAAAATGAGTGGGATTTAACATCAATTTAGGAAGTTGCTATTCTTTTAAAAATATTAGATAATAAGTAGCAAATTATATTTCATTTAAGGTTTACATTTGATATGAGAGGGAGTAATTATTAGATGACCTCATATATCCTCATGATGAGGTCATTTCTTGAGTTTTTTCCTATCTTACCCCGAGGGTTTTCTATACTCAGGGACAGTTTTCGTCTTTATATTTTTTTCCCTTCTCTATATAAAGAAGTCTTTGTACTCTTATTATTATTCATTCAAATTATAATGATATAATTCTCCTTCTCCTTTCTACAATCACTATTGTTTAGGAACCCACTTGCTAATCACAAGCTTTTAAGAACCCTAAATGGCAAGAAGCCATGACTGATGAATTTAATGCGCTGCTTCAAAACCACACTTGGGACCTTGATCCCCCTTATCCCAACAAGAACACTATAAGCAACACTTGGAAGTATAAAGTAAAGTATAAAGCATATGGTTCAGTGGACCATTTTAAAGCTCGTCTCATTGCTCAAAAGTTTCACCAGCGTGAAGGTCTTGATTACAAAGAGACTTTTAGCCCTATTGTCAAACCCTCTATGATCCGCTTTATACTTTCACTCGCTATTACCAATGCCTAGCCCATCAGGCAACTTGACATTAAGAATGCATTTTTACATGGCTATTTGCAGGAAGAGGTTTACATGTGACAACCATAGGGTTTCATACATCCCAAGTTCCCCAATCATATATGCCGTTTTGTGGAAAACCCTGTATGGTCTTAAACAAGCTCCTTGAGTTTGGTTTCAATGCTTTAGCTCCTACCTATTTAGCATTGGTTTCATCTTTAGCAGGGCTGACCATTTCCTCTTTCTTTGTTGCACCCAAAATGAGACCACATGTCTTCCCCTATATGTGGACGACATTATCTTGACTGGAACACACGCCTGCACCCTGCATGATTTCGTTTACACCCTATCGTCTCAATTTGCAATGAAGGACTTAGGACCTTTACATTATTTCCTAGGTATAGAGGCCACTCGTGACCCCAAAGGCCTATTCCTCTCTTAACACAAACATACCATTGATCTCCTCACGCGCTTCAATATGCATGAAGCCAAGCCCATCAAAACTCCCTTACCCTCCTGAACGCATCTCACCCTCACTGAGGGAGAGCTTCCCTCTGACCCTCTGAAGTATGGGAGTGCAGTTAGCGGTCTCCAATATCTGACTACCTGATATTTCTTATGTGGTTAACCTTGTTTCTCAATTTATCTATGCTTCCAGGACTAACCATTGGCAGGTTGTGAAGCGCATCCTACAATATCTCAAAAGCACCCCCGATCATGGCCTTTCTATTCTTCCAGGGTCCTGTGATACTGTTTTGGTCGTTGCTGATGCTGATTAGGGAGGCTGTCTTGATACTCGTTGCTCCACCATAGGTTACACCCTCTTCCTAGGTTCCAATCTCATCTCCTGGCGAGCCAAGAAACAAGATATTGTCTCCAAGTCTATCATGGAATCCGAGTACCGCGCAGTTGCTCAAGCTGTGGCAGAAAGTGATTGGATCAGGTACCTTATGCGAGATCTTGGCATATGTCACTCTGGCCCTATCATTGCTTACTATGACAATGTCTCTACCTCATACCTAGCAGCCAACCCGGCATCCAATGACCGGACCAAACATGTTGACGTCGACTTCCATTATGTACAAGAGAAAGTATAGAAAGGAGACCTCCAGGTTCTATACACGCCTACTGCCAAACAAATAGCCAACAAATTCACAAAAGTCCTCTTCTCTAATTGGTTTCTCTATCACAAGGCTAATCCTCACGTAGTGCTGCTCCCCCCCCCCCCCCCCCCCCCCCCCCCCCCGCCGTATGTCCTCACTTAGATGACCTCGTATGTCCTCGCGATGAGGTCATCTCTTGAGGCTTTTCCTATATTACCCCTAGGGTTTCTTATACCCAAGGACAGTTTTCGCCTTTATGTTTTTTTCCCTTCTCTATATAGAGAAGGCTTTGTACTCTCATTATTATTCATTCAAAGTATAATAATACTCTCTGAATTCTTCATTTTTATGTTTATTCACAGTAATACAGGTTTTAAAGCAGAGCTAGTAGGTTATTTAATAAAATAATATTCAAAAAGGCCCTCAAATTATTGGTCAAAATCATAGTGACCCAATGTTCAAAAAAAAAATCATAGTGACCCCCACAAATTTCAGTTTCAGTAAAGATATCCTCCGAATTATTGGTCAGAATCAATATGCCCCCCCCCCCCCCCCCCCCCGGCCCAAACTTCTACTTTCATCAAAGACACCAACAAAACTATTGGCCAAAATCAATATGACATTCCTAACTTTTAGTTTTATGAAAGACATCCCCTAAACTATTGGCCAAAATCAATGTGACCCCCTTTCATCAAAAACACCACAAACTATTAACTAAAATTAATTTGATCTACAACTTCAAAAATTATGGGATAATAATAATATAGACCCACCAATTTGCGGATGATGTTACATGGGAATTCCTTCACAATCTGGGGCTCCGCTTCCCAACCTTTGACTCTTGTGGACAAGGGTCAAGTCCGACAGGGGGTATTGATACACATGCACATACCACATCATCAACTCCCCATGCCACATCATCATCGCCACCTCATTAGGGACACCTTATCACTACTTTTTTTCCCTACCCTCTAGAATATACATAGGGTTGGTATGACATTTTGGCATGTTTCCAGTGTGTGTGCTCATCTCCATCTCTACCCCAAATTCTCTCTTATTTCTCGCCATTTCTTTTAGATACCCCCCCCCCCCTTGCGCGTACTTGTAATTAGTTCATAAAATATATAATATACAGATTCAGGTAGCATCTTAGCTATATCGGTATCGAATATGTGGTTGGTTTGTGTTTGATTGTTGTTAGATTTGTGTGTGAGGATAGGATCCCATCTCGGATCCTATCAATTGGTATCAGAGCTTGACCTCCTTGGCCAGTGTGTGGAGAGCTTTGATTGGAATTAATGGCGGACGGTACTAGGCAGCAAATGTCGATGAGGGAGTTGGATGAGAAGCTCGATCGGAGGTGCGATGATTTGGTGAAACCATGGTGGAAATGCGCCAAATGATGAATGGGTTATCTCTATAGATGAGGACTATCACCGGGCTGGTTCAAGCTCGACTAGCACCACCCACATCGCCATCTTAACAAAGTGGAGATCAAGGATCGGAGCACCAATCATTGTAGTCAGCTCCAGAACAAGACCGTCGCCGAGGTAACTACCATTTCCCAACTTGTCTTATGAAAATAGAGATCCTAAGAATCAATAGGGGCAACATAATAAATTGGCTATATCAGTGTGAGAGGTATTTCATCCTTGATCAAACTTCAGAGGGTTTGAAAACATTGTCGACGAGTGTGGCCCTAGAGGGCGCCACCGTAGGGTGGCATAACTTCTATCAGTAGTCATGGCCAATCGGAGAACCCACCCCTTGGGATGTGTACTTAGCGGGTTAACTTAAGATGTTTAAGCCAAACACCTTAGAAGAAGCCATCACTCTCGCTTAATTGTAAGAGGTGAATTGTGAGTACGTTAAGCGGGCGACTGGAAAGAACCCAGCCAAGTCAACTCTAATTCTGCCCTTATAGAGTAATGCGATCAAGTTGGCTTAGAATCTGCCAAGGCCATCACCAGCCAGGCCATTGGCGTTACCAGCCCCGCTAAGCAAAAGTCCGACAATTGCTCGGAACCCACGGGGTCTATCTCCCACTGACCTTGATGATCTGTGAGCACGAAACCTTTGTGTTTATTGCCATGGGCCATTCACTCCAGGTCACATATGTCCCATGCGAGTTCGAGTACAGATGTTCTGGATTGAGGCTTCAAATGATGAGCTAGGCTATGATTCACTGGAACCCGAGCATAATCTGGCACCAGACCCTCACATATCCATGCATGCCCTTCATGGGATGGCTCAATATCAAACCATGCGAGTGCAAGGTAGCCATGGAAAGTGGGTTTTGAGCTTCCTCGTAGACAGTGGAAACATCCATAATTTTCTTGATGCACATTTAGCTCGCCAACTGGGCTGTTGTGTTGACACTCATCACCAGTTGTCTATTACCATCGTTGACGGTAAGCAAGTGTCATGTGCAGGGTTGTGTCAAGCATTTCAATGGAATCTTTAGGGTTCTCATTTACATCTGATGGCTTGTTGATCCCTTTGTCCGGGTGTGACATGGTATTGGGCATCCAATGGCTTCGTACTTTGGGAAAGGTATAATGGGATTTTGATGATTTAGTCATGGAATTCCGTATTGGCGAACAGTTATATACACTTCGCGGTATTCTCCAATTAGAGTATTCTTTCTTCTTTTTGGGGTTAACCGGCTACATTCTACGGCATTACGGTTGATCATCCGAATCAGCCTTCTCTCTCCAATTTGCATACCGCCAAGCCTAAGGCAGTAGAGGACCCTCATGCCCTGCAAGCTTTAATTAATGAATTCTCTTTTGTGTTTACCCCAAGTACGGAGGAGCCACCAAGTAGACCAGGGTTCGATCACGGCATCCCTCTCAAAGACAGAAGTGACCCGATTAATCTAAGGCCGTATAGATATCCGGTGTTCCAAACGAAAATCATCGATTCCTTAATTCAGGAGATGTTGGCAGCAGGCGTCATCTTGAACAGCACTTCGCCTTTTGCATCGCCAATCGTTCTGGTCAAGAAGAATGACGACACTTGGCAATTATGTGTTGATTATCGCGCTTTGAATAAGGTGACTATCTTCATTCCCATTGTGGAGAAACTCTTGCACGAATTAGGTGGTGCATCATACTTCTCCAAGCTTGATCTCAAATCCAGTTAATGGCAAATTTAAATGGCATCCGAGGATGTGTACTAGACGGCTTTCTGCACTCACCTAGGGCACCACGAGTTTACCGTGATGCCCTTTGGTTTATCTAATGCTCCGTCAATGTTCCAAAGTCCGATGGATGGCATATTCCAGCTTTTATTATGCCATTATGTGATGGTCTTCTTTGACCATATTCTCGTAAATAGCACCACATGGTGGCAGCATCTGGAACATTTACACTCAGTCCTGAGCATACTTTGCTATTGTGTCGTGGCTAACAAGGCAAACTTGATGACACCAAATCCAGTACCTTGGTCACTTCGTGTTTGGTGACGAGGCAGCTGCCGATCCCAGTAAGTTGGCAACTGTGGCTAATTGGCTCTAACCTGCAACCATAAAACAACTCCACAGGTTCCTTGGCCTCTCCGACTATTATAGACACTTCATTGCTCATTATGGGGTGATGCTCAACCATTAACTAAGCTACTGAAGAAACACAGTTTTAGATGGAATCAAGACACTGAGGTTGCCTTTGAATGCCTTAAGAGGGCCCTGATTTCCGTATCAGTTTTAGCTTTACCTGACTTCACAAAGATGTTTGTGATAGAAATGGATGCTTCCTTGATAGGCATTGGGTTGTTCTTATGCAATAGGTTCGTCCTCTCACCTTCATGAGCAAGACATTACTGCCAATGCATTAGTCCATATTAGTGTATGAGCGAGAATGCCTTGGCGTTGTCTTTGCCATAGAGAAATGGCAACAGTATTTAACTACACGTCATTTCATTATCTGCGCTGACCAGCAGAGTCTCAAGTTCCTTCTAGAACAACGCCTAGCAACCTCGCTCCAGTTTCTGTGGTTGGCAATTTTGATTGGCCTTGATTTTGATATCGTCTATAAAAAAGGCACTGAGAATTGTGCTGCTAATACACTATCCCGCCTTTCAGTTTGGAGGTCTTATATATGGCGCTATCAACCATCTCATTTGATTTTTATGGTGACTTACAGTCTTCTTGGTGTCAAGATCAGGCCCTCAGACAGATCATCAATGATAAGTTGATAGAGCCTCTTTTCCATCCGCAATTCACTAGGCACCATGACCAACTGCGACACCATGGACTCCTAGTGGTTGGTGCCGATACCGCCTTGCGTAAGTCAATCCTTCTATGGATGCATGACTCTTCTCAAGGAGCGCATTCTGGCATTGAGGCAACATATACGAAAGCTCAAACGCTCTTCTATTGGCTTGGTCTCAAGAGAGGTGTCCAAGAGTACATTCGCAATTGTACAGTGTGTCAAAAAAACAAGTATGAAATGGTTGCTTCCCTCGGGTTACCGCAACCGCTGCCCATTCCTTGCACGGTGTGGAGTAGTATATCGCTTGACTTCATTGAGGGCTTCCCGCCTTCTTCAGGGTTCACGGTAATTCTCACGGTGGTTGATCACCTCAGCAAGTTTGCCCACTTCCATGATCTGTGCCATCCTTACTCTTCCGCACACATTGCCACTTTTCTTGGATCAGGTATACCGACTGCATGGTTACTGGATTCCATCATTAGTGACTGAGTTTCGATTTTTATCGGCACCTTTTGGCAAGAACTCTTAAATCACCTTGGAACTCAGTTGAACTTCTCCTCTTCTTACCATCCTCAGTCTGATGGTCAAACAGAGGTTCTCAACTGATGCCTTGAGACCAATTCGAGATGTATGGCAAGCGAGTGTCCCCGTGATTGGTGCCATTGGCTCCCATTGGGTAAATGGGGGTATAATACCTCCTTCCACATAGCATCCCAAGCAACAACGTGCGAGGTTCTCTACAGCCAACCACCGCTAATCCACCTTCTATATCTTCTGGGCGAGACCTACATCAAAGCAGTGGATCGTAGTCTTACCACCAGAGAAGAGTCCATAAGGTGCCTTAAGCATCACTTGCACGGAGCACAAAACCGGATGAAGTGACAAGCAGATCATCATCGATTAGACCGTGAATTTCAGATTGGCGACTTTGTTTGGCTCAAGCATCAACCTTACCGCCAATATAGTGTTGCCTATTTTTAATTCCATAAGCTCGCTCCACGATTTTATGGGCCATTTAGGATTCTCGACTGTATTGGACCAGTAGCATATAAGCTCGATATGCCAGCTCATGCCGCCATACACCATACCATTCATGTTTCCTTCTCAAGCACTACCGCGTGGTTTCGGCCATACTATGTTGTTACCTGATACGTGGCCCGCCAACCCCTCTTCTGCCTCAGCCTGAGCATATTTTGGACTACAGGGTAGTTCGCCGTTGCCACATTACCGCCACCCAGGTTTTGGTTCAGTGGCTGGGTCAGTCTGCAAATGATGCTACATGGGAATTCCTTCATGTTCTGCGGATCTGCTTCCCAACCTTTGACCCTTGTAGACAAGGGTCAAGTACGACAGGGGGTATTGATACACATACTCGTACCACATCGTCAACTCCCCGTGCCATGTCATCACCGCCACCTCATTAGGGACACCTTATTACTACCCCTTTCCCCTACCCTCTAGTATATATACATAGGGTTGTTAGGATATTTTGGGCATGTTTGTATTGTTTGTGCTCATTTGTATCTCTCCCAAATTCTCTCTATCTCTCCCCCTTTCTTCTAGATATATCCCTCCGCTCTTTACTTGTAATTAGTTCATACAATAAATAATATACAAATCCAGGGTAGCATCTAAGCTATCCTGTAGCTATCGGTATCGAATATGTAGTTGGATTGTGTTTGATTGTTGTTAGATTTGTGTGTGAAGATAGGATATCATCTTGGATCCTATCACTTTGATGAAATTTTAGGGGGGGGTGGACACATTGATTTTGACCAATAGTTTAGGGTGTCTTTGATAAAATTGAAAGTTCGGGGGTCACTTTGATTTTGACCAATAGTTTAGGGAGTCTTTTTGAATATGATCTTTTTAATAATATTAATTGTACAAGAATGAATTGTGAATCATTGAAACTAGGGGTGGTAAATGTGTCGTGTTGTGTATGTGTTTGTTTTCGTGTTATGTGAAGGGTCTTAGAAATGGATTCAACCCAAACCCAACCAGTTTATTAAATGGGTGAGGTACTTTCAACCCTTGCCCAACCCAATTATTAAACGGGTAGCCCACGGGTTACCCATTTAATTATATTGGTGAAGTTTTTAATTAAATGCTAGTTTTTAAACTACAAACATGTAAATAATGCATTTTCATGGTTGATATTAGAAATAAATATTTGTCATATTTATAATTGTTAAAATAATCTATCAAATTAATATTACTTCTAAATATGTTCCGTTTGCCTTAACTCCCAAATATATATATATATATATATATATATAAAACCAAAGAGGGCACCAACACGCCGTCACCGGATCCCATTAGAACTCCGAAGTTAAGCGTGCTTGGGCAAGAATAGTACCAGGATGGGTGACCTCCTGGGAAGCCCTCACCCTCAGGTTGAGGGCACTGGGAAATAGCCTCTCTTCAGGTTAACACCCTGAAGGGGGAAGGCTGCGTACATCCGCCCACCCAGACCCTGCGTAGGCGGGAGCCCTTGAGGCACTGGGTATGTTCCTTTTATATATATATATATATATATATATATATATATATAGTAGGTAAATAGCCATAAGGTAAAGGCAAATAGCAGAGTTCATTTTTCAGGCACTAATACAATCGGATCCCATTAAAACATCGAGTTAAGCGTGCTTGGGCGAGAATAGTACCAGGATTTGTGACCTCCTAAGAAGTCCTCATGTTTCCAATCCTATAAGGTTGGGGTCCTCGAAAACAACCTCTTGGCAGGGTTACACCCTCAAGGGGTAAGGCTGTGTATATCCACCTCTCCAAGACCCTGCTTATGCGGGAGCCCTTGTGGCACTGGGTTAGTTGTTGTTGTCGTTGTTGTTGTTGTTGTGTGTGTGTGTGTATGTGTATGTGTGTGTGTATGTGTGTATATATATAGTAGTATACCACGTAAATGCCTAACATAACTAAATAAATGCATCAATCATGTCAAAAATGGATTACATAGGTCAAACCCAAAATCAACCCAATTATCTGTGGGAAAAATGATACAAGCTAAACTTAAGTGTTATGGGAAAATATTCTAACTGTGCCTATTTACCAGCCGTTTACCGTTATTAGTCGTTTAGGGTCATTAAAATTGTGACCGTTGGGAATTAAATGACAATATAGCCGTTGAACTTTATTACGTCCGTTTATAGTCGTTGGAATTCATTATAGCCGATGACTTAATGCTCGTTACCATTTATAGTCGTTGGAATTCATTGCACCCATTTTTTAATGCTTGTTACCGTATTCTATGCTATATATATGCCATTAGCTATAACAACCAAAAATGCACACTCTCGGTCTCCCTCTCTCTCTCACTCTCTCTCTCGGTTTTTCTCTCCCAAAATTTGGGCAAAGTTCAAGGCACTCCTACCCGGCAATTAACGAGTGCACGTTAAGAGTCGGATCACATTAAGCTTGGAGGACAGCCGCCAATTATACTGTGTGCACCAGAGCAGCGGCGAAATCGTCTTTTAGGACAATGGCCTTTACCACAGCTCGATAGCATTGTTTTTTGTAAGATCTTTCCAATTAATCTCTCCTTCGTTGAATGTTCTAATTGCGCTTCTGTTTCAGTATTATTTTGATTACTCTTTTTAGATAGTTTACGCTGAATTTTTTTGCTACAATTCGCTGCAATTTTACTATTTTTCAGTGTGATTTTACTACAATTTTACTAAAATATTTACTGAACTTTTACTGGTGTTTTTCGCTGCAAACTTTTCGGTAATTTTAGCTATAGTATTCCAGTATTTTTCACTACTGTATTTTACTATTTATCGTAGTTATTTTTACTGTATTTCACTGTGAATAGTCAATTTTTCTAACAATCTAAAAGACGATTTGGGTAATCTACTATAGCTACGAGCTTACTCTTATTGACATATCTAAAAATGCTTAGTGTGAGTGATTAGAACATAATTATGTGATTAGATTAAAGAAGACAATCAAGAAAAATATTATGCTATTTATTTTGCTTAAGGCTTAATTGTTGCCTCCTAAAGCCACGGGTAGTGCTGTTTAAGTGCGCGACAACGGTGCATAGTGAAGAGACACAAAAAAAAAGGTGCAATTGGTCCGAGGCTTTCTTAGCTGTTTAAGTGCACCTATGCCAAAACGGTGAAGATTCGATGAGGGCTGGTGGGTTGTCCTCGCCCTCAGTTTAATATTGGAGTATGCATAAATTGTTGAATCTTCAAACCTATCATTAAGTATCTAAAACTAATGAGTATAAAAATACTCTTCTTTCTTGAAGATGCTTAAATAAATATGTTAGAACCAAAATATAGTTTAAAACTATTTTTGTCCTATGGTGACCGATTTTTATGCATGAAAAACCAAAATTTTTTTATTTCTTTCCCACACTATTAGCTCTGGTACAAAAATTAAAATTTTGCTACACTTGACTGTAGCATTTATCAATAGTATTTATTTGCATCTTTAATTCACTAGTAACCCATCATTGTGATAATGAGCATTGACCAAATAAATGGTCACGTAATTAAAATCAATAATTATAGAAATTTAGTTTATTTTGGCCACCTAAAAGAGGTCCATTTTGTTTGTGCTATCAACAAATGAGACATATTTTGGGCCATAATGAAAATGATCTAATTGAGGCTCAAAATGGCTGCCCAAACGAAAATTATAAAAATATATTTTTGATAATATGAATTTTGATATTTATCCATGAGAGATACTTGTTATTTACATTATGATTAGGACAGTTTTGTCTAATTCATTTGGATAAGTTTTCGCACGTTCATATGGAGTTTCATCCCCGCATATGTAGAACAAAATTGTTTTATTTGATTGAGCTTTATGATCTTATGTGATGCACATATTAAACTTATGTTGTTTAGATAAACTCACACTCATATGCCTTATGCCTTAAGCTAGCGAAATGTAGTGGGTATAACCTAGTAAAATAATAATGATCATTTTGCAAGAACTTGTTTGGATTGCATTATATTTAGGACTTATGAAGGACAATATAAATTATATTGGTTTTTATTTAGTTCAGTTGAAGAAATGATACCCCACCCTGATAAAAATATATAAAAGATAATCTTAAAGGGTGTAAACCAATTAAACAAAATTGAAGGTTAACGGCTAAATAAAAGTCAAAACTAGTGATCGAAGGATAGACCAAAAAAATATAAAATTGATTTTTGGAATGACTAAGTACTGGATCCGAAAAAGGATATGAGCCTGATATAACGAGTAGGAGGCAGTGGCGGGTACCCATAGGGTACGCCTTGTTTCCATCCCCGAAAATATAGAAGCATTTGAAAGAACTTGCATAATCAAGTGCATATATGTACTTTTTACACGTGAAAAAAAAAGTTGAAATGTTTTTCCCAAAAAGAGATTTAGGAGATTTCAATTGGGGAAGGGTGTTAAGTGAAATTATAAATTAATTCAATCTGCATGAAGTAGCCTTGCAATTTGCAAACTACCAATTTTGAATCTCGGCCCTCCGAAGTAAGATGTCAAGAGAACTTGGATATTATCTACGAAAATGAGAAAAGAAAAAGTAAATCGATGCTAAATTCACGAATGGAGTCTTGAACCTAGAATTGGCAACTCTTAGGTTAAGCATGTCTAGCTACACATCTTGAATATCTTGTGTTGGTAGAGTATGGTATGTTTGAGTTTTAACCATTAGATTAACCTTGTATGTGAGAGTTGTTTTCTTGCATATATTTGAGTGACCTATTGAAATAGTTGATCATTGTAAAGGGCTAATAGGACTTGTGAGTTCTTGGAGATCTATGTGTGATTTTGTGTATTAATCTCCATGTTAATGTGTCTCGTGTATTTCCCATGGCAATATTTGAAGTATTGTGAACATGTTGTTACATGTTACTTGAAATGATGAAAATCATGTTGTTTTAAGTGTTGAAACATGTCCTTTTCAAGCAGAATGTGCTGCTACATATTGTTTTGGCTATATGTTGCTGTCCATATTGTCATATATAGATTGTGGGCTATAAAATGCTTATGTACATGCTGTTATGGACTTTTACATGCTGGATTTTGCAAGTACGGGAGTAATACTTGTTGTTTATGATGTGCAACTACTATATGCTGTGTACATACTGTAGATTATGACATTTAGTTTCTGAATGTTGCTGTTCATACTGGTATTTTGCTGGATTTTGGACTGTTTTGCTAAATTTCAACTTGTGATTGGGAAAAGATGATATGTATGAGTCATATGTGGACTTGTGTTGTCGTTAGAGACTTATTATGCCCTTAGGATCATTGTTTCATGTCTTCTTTTCTAGTTTTTGTGAAAAGGGTAAGGTGCAGGTCATATGAGAACCCTAATAAATCATAGGCTTGGTATTTAGCTTGTGCCTAGATACCCTATTTGGGTTATTGTCATATGTTGTATGCTCATGTTGGTCATTTGGATGACATACTATATGACCCTTATGTTCACTTGATGAGGAGAAAAACGTGGCATCGCATCATAAGCTAAATATGCTAAAGTGATTGATAGCACTATGGTTTGATGAAAAACACAACATTCGTCCTATTATTTCATATGTTAGTGGTAGACCTAGTCTACATACATTGATCGAAATGAGGAATATTGAAGTGCTCTAGTTAAATTGTTGAGGTACTAGTGAATTACTATGAATGGGGTTTACATTGTAATAGACTCCTAGTTGTGTTGGATGTCTGATATCAATGAGAGATATTCTACTAATGACAATGTATTTAGGCTCATTAGTGAGCTATACGTTGTGACACCTCTCTGAAGCCTGCATTGTTTAGTTGTCCTTAAATATTGAGTTAGCAAGTAGAAATATTGAACAGCTTAGAAATGTAGTGTGAGACATTCCATTGCGGGGGTTGGAAGAGCACTTGAGAGCCTATAAGATATGTTGTTTGATCATAATCTTTTTTATTATTGTGTTTTTGCCAATGTTTTCTAGTTATAGCTAGCTCATAGAAATTGATTATGATGAAAATATTATTTTGGTGACTGTCCAAAGTCAGTGTAAATAGCTTGACGATGCTAGCACTTGGGCTCGAGAGCCTTGAAGAGGCTTGGGTTACCTTAAGTTGAATTGTAAAAGGCACCTTGTGAATTATGGCCTCTTGTACCTCTTTTTCTTGAGATCACCAAATATTTGATATAATATTGATAGTGCATGGACTACCCTTAATGATAATAATGCATGTACTCGAAGTACGATAAAAATGGGTATATGGTCTTTTGTGACCTAACCTGGTGGTGATCCAATTGATTTGAGATGATAATGTTTCATAATTGTGATAATATGTGGATTGACAAGTTTGCGGTATATGTTTTTTGTGCCAACCGTGTATGCGATATACGTACGATGTGTACTATTTGAGTACTTGGGGTGGAGATATGATTTTATTGTTATGATATTTCCTCCACTACTGTGTTATACTGACTTTTTTTGAAGTTGAGAGGCGATGGAGCTAATTGTTTAATAGCTCGTTGCAGATACCTCAATGTGGGGGTAAGAACAACTCATGATTGACGTTGGGAATGGTCAACTCTCAAGTACCGCTTTGTTGCAATACAGTGTGAAATGCCATGTACGATGGTTGAGCATGATGCTTTAACCTAACCTATAGTCCATGACGGGTGGTGTGAACACTGCACACTTGATGGGTTTGGCAAGAGGAAACCTATTCGTATCAGGCATAAGATTGTAAACGACTTACTCAAAAGAAAGTAATATCTCTAGATTGTGTAAGATCTAAAAAGAATCCATTGATTGAAAAAAAAACATCAAGGGGGATAGGACTAAAGTCTGTACACGAATAAACTATGATGTATCCAACCTGGTTTTAACAGGTTCAATGTGAAAAGTCATAGTTTCATTCAAGAAAATGCACTGTGTTTTATGTTGTCCCTCCCTGTGGTGTGACAGTGCGGAGACGGGTCCATAATCATATGTTTGGTGGTGTAAGCGAGGCTTGCACTTGATGGACACTGTCTGTATGTTACTGGGGGTGAGGTTCAGCTTTAGCTCTTAATGGACCCATATCCATATGTTTGGTGGTGTGCGGTAACACACACTTGATGGGATCCACCTATGTAGGTGTGGGAGTCTGGCCGCTCCCTATGAAGATTCAAGACTTGCCTTCTAGAGCACCTATGAATATACAGGATGAGCGCATGGCCGATAAAACGCGCCGAACCGCATGAGTTGTCATTATGTTACCAAGGAATAAGGTTGAGCTCTAGCTCTTAATGAACCCATAGCCATATGTTTGGCGGTGTGCGGTAACACACACTTGATGGGATCTACCTATATTGGTGTGGGAGTGTAGCCGCTCCCTATGAAGGCTTAAGACTTGCCTTCTAGAGCGCCAATGAATATCCAGGATGAGCGCATGGCCGATAAAATGCACCAAACTGCAGGAGTTGCCAAGATCTGGAGTTTGTTATGTGTCCAAGTGGAAGGCTATACAACCCCTTGTGAGGTTCAAAATGAAAGTGACCTTACAAGTTGTCGGCTCTAAACTTGGTTTCCACTAGGTGATGATTCAAGTCGCGAGACATCAACACTGAAAAACTGAACTACCTATGCCCAATCTATTCTTCTTTTTTCTCTTCCACTTGTATCCTTTGTGGGGGATTGTTAGAAAAATGATACAAGCTAAACTTAAGTGTTATGGAAAAATATTCTAACTGTGCCTATTTACTGGCCGTTTACCGTTATTAGTCGTTTAGGGTCATTAAAATTGTGACCATTGGGAATTAAATGACAATATGGCCGTTGAACTTTATTACATCTGTTTATAGCTATTAGAATTTATTATAGCCGATGACTTAATGATTGTTACCGTTTATAGTCGTTGGAATTCATTGCATTCGTTTTTTTAATGCTTGTTACCGTTTTCTGTGCTATATATATGCCATTAGCTATAACAACCAAAAATACACACTCTCGGTCTCCCTCTCTCTCTCGGTTTTTCTCTCCTAAAATTTGGGCAAAGTTCAAGGCACTCCTACCCGGCAATTAACGAGTGCATGTTAAGACTCGGATCGCGTTAATCCTGCAGGACGGCCGCCGGTTATACTGTGTGCACCGGAGCAGCGGCGAAATCGTCTTTTAGGACAGTGGCCTTTACCACGGCGCGATAGCATCGTTTGTTGTAAGATCTTTCCAATTACTCTCTCCTTCGTTGAATGTTCTAATTGCTCTTCTGTTTCAGTATTATTTTGATTGTTGTTTTTAGATAGTTTTCGCTGAATTTTTTTGCTGCAATTCGTTGCAATTTTACAATTTTTCAGTGTGATTTTACTACAATTTTACTAAAATATTTACTGAATTTTTACTGGTGTTTTTTCGCTGCAAAATTTTTGGTAATTTTAGCTACAGTATTTCAGTATTTTTCATTGCTGTATTTTACTATTTATCGCAGTTATTTTCACTGTATTTCACTATGAATAGTCAATTTTTCTAACATTATCTAAACGGGTCAACGCAAATTCAACCCGGCTTCAAAACACTCAACCCAAGCCCACTATCTACGTGTCGTGTTATTATGTCGTGTCAAATTATGCCACCCCTAATTGAAAAGATAAGGGGGTGTACTATGTTAATTGTAAAATCTAGTGTTTACTTTACTAAAATAAAAGTATAAGAAATGAGTTATGTTTAATTACAAAGTTTAGAAAATATATTAGCTTAAATTTAGAGTACGAGGGATCTTTTGTATTTAATAAGTAAGTTCAGGGTTTCACATTAATTTTTTTTTTTTGACCACATACAAGTAGGGAAGGGGGGATAGATGAGAATCGAACTCGGCACACTGTATTTATTTTCACATTTATTTTCACTGTATTTCACTGTGGCACACCAAGACCACTACCAGTGGTCCCCCAAGTGATTCTCTGTTTCACTTTAATTTGCTTTTAAATAAATATCACACGATATTTGATATATTTGAGGACTTATAATTATCAGAACAAAAATTATTATTATTTGAGTAATTATATAACTTATACACAATAAAAAATTACAAAATTATTTTAAAAAATATAATCTCACTCTAATAATAACAAAGTTACTCTTTGAGCCTGTTTGGGATTGCTATAAAAAAAACTGTTTATTTCAAATGTACTTTCTGCTTTGTGTTTGACTCAACTAGTCATAAATGCTTATTTTATTAATGTTAGTGTTTGGCCAATATTTTAAAAAAAGTACTTTTTTTGTCAAATTACCGAAAAGGAGCAAATTGGTTGGATAGAAGGTTGGGGTTTTGAAAGATAATAGGGTATAATGTAATTTTAATGTTTGACTACGGGTATTTTTATCCTAAAAATTTTATTTTTTTTATTCTGCTTTTACTTATAATCAGAAGCACCAAATTTTCACTTCTATTTATAAGCATAAAAACAGCTTCTATTTTTAATAAAAAGTATTTTTTAATATTTGTCAGACATCCTCCAAATTATAAAAAAAATACTTTTTCCTAAAAAATACTTATTTTACCGGAATAAATAATCTCAAACATGTTCTTACAATAACATTACCTTGTATTTAAAGTAAAAGATATTAACATTGTCGATTCCCTTTCTGGTAAACATGGGGAATTGTGATTCAAGTTTGGAAGGCAAAATTTGCAGAATCCATTCGCAAAACTATTCAGTATCTTGTCTTGAGATTCTAAAAGCTTTATTGGGGTGTTCACCCTTAATGTTGCGTTTTAATCTATTTACCTAATCAATGCTGCCTCAAGATCTCCAACTGTCATTACTGCACCTCGCTATTAAAGCCGTTTATTTACTTATAATTTTTATTATTTACGACAGATTCTAAATCGGATTTTTTAATATATGCCTTTAAAACACATAATAAGGGATATTTATTGCACATATTATCATTATTATTAATGTTCCTTAATACATGTCCTAAGGGTAGCTGTTCGAAAAATCTTTTATCTAATTAGAGTCTTTTTATTATGTATCCAAACAGCACAGGGTAATGGTTATTAAATGAACTTTATTGCTGAAGAATTAATTGCTATCATTAATAGAATTTAAGGTACTAAGGAATTTTCACTATTATCAAGTCATTTAATACATAAAATCTTAAATGGTAAATTAAATATTTTTATTTATTATTTGGTCTCTATTAATTAACTTTGTTTATTATGCGATTATACAACACTATAAAAATAAATGCAAACTATGTTCATATTAAAATACATTATAAAAGAATTAAATGAAATTTTATATATATATCTAGTCAATTTTGTTTTATAGATAAAGAGGTGGAATATAAATGTAATTGATACATATATACAACAACAACAACATTAACAACAACAACAACCACCACCCAGTGCCTCAAGGGCTCCCGCATATGTATAATCCAAAAACGCATTCCGATCTTTTTAGTTCTACTCTTGTTTGATATTATTAGGTATAGTATTGGTAGCAAGAAAAATAACATTTAGTAAAGGACAAGATATTGTAATTAATAATTTGGGAGTTCAAGTAACACATATAGCAAACTATAACATGATAGAATATTTAATTTAAATATAAGTATGATTATAATTTTTAATTAATCATTTATTTTTTAAATGGAAAAAATACAAATACGTATTATAAGAAGTATCTTATTGATAACTTAAAACATGCTTGTTTAGAGTATTACTACCACATATGCATGCATAAATGCCCTTTTAAAAAAAAATGAGAACTAAGTATTTAATTTCACTTGTTATATGCGACTTTACTAATATACATCACGTCTTTAATTAGGAACTAAAGCATTTGCGAGAAAAAATCCATTCATATTTTCCGGTTACTTTGAAATTGGAATCATGATAAAATCAAATTGCAATTTAAACTAACAAAATTTTATATGTATATACACATAATATTTAATGTGGTTTTTTTTTCCCCACCTAGTAATAAATTGTAGCACACATGTCTTGAGTAGGTAACTGTAAATACAATTTATTTATGATCTTAATTATTTTAACCAACATTTATTGATGAGCACAAGTTAAAAAATTCCATTTATTTGTATAGTCAAAGCTGTAAATATATTTCGATGATTGCCAGGAAGGAAATATTGTTGGAATTTGGGATTGTTGAAAAAATAATACAAATTAAACTTAAGTGTTATGAAAAAATATTCTAACCGTGCCTATTTACCAGCTGTTCACCATTATTAGTCGTTTAGAGTCATTAAAATTATGACCGTTGGGAATGAAATGACAATATAGCCGTTGAAATTTATTACGTCCGTTTATAGCCGTTGGAATTCATTACGGCCGATGACTTAATGCTTGTTACCGTTTATAGCCGTTGGAATTTATTGCACCCGTTCTTTTTAATACTTGTTATAGTTGTCTACACTATATATATACCATTAGCTATAACAACCAAAAATGAATACTCTCGGTCTCTCTCTCTCTCTCTCGGTTTCCCTCTCTCCCCTAAAATTTGGACAAAGTTCAAGGCACTCTTACCCGGCAATTAACGAGTGCACGTTAAGAGTCGGATCGTGTTAAACCCGGAGGACGGCCGCCGGTTATACTGTGTGCACCGGTACAGCGGTGAAATTGTCTTTTAGGATAGTGGCATTTATCACGGCGCGATATCATTATTTTGTAAGATCTTTCAAATTACTCTCTCTTTTCATTGCTATGATTGAATATTTTATCAATTTTCTAATCATTATTTGATTGCTATATTTATCTAATTATTTCTGAATCATTTCTGCAATTTTCATTATTTTTATTGTATTTTCGCTGCCAATTCGGCGGTAACTTTCACTGAAATTTTTTGCTTATTTTACTGCAATATTTTACTGAAATTTATAATTCAATTATACTGTAATTTATAACAGTATTTTACTGCAGAAATGTTCTATTGTAATTTAGATGTAATTTTTACTGCAATTAGATAAATTTTTCTAACAATCTAAAAGACGATTTGTTTATTAAGGGTGATTAGAAGATACAGAGAGAGAGAAACAATGAGAATGGTTAAGATGAAGAGAATGAGAGAGATGAGGCCTGCTAGGTTGAAATTTTACTTAAAAAAAGAAAAAACCCTTTCACCATGTATTTCATCGGATCATAACGTCAATCATCTTTCATGGTGTTTCTCTTGACTTAGTTTCCAAACCCTTTGATGAAAGTACCCATTAGGGTTTCTCTTCGATGTCGTGTACCCATCTGGATGAGCTTCGGGCCTGACCCGACCCGTCCTACAAGGATGTACGTGTGCGTGGAGTGCGCCGCCGTGCACTGTCGCACGCACGCCCGCCCTCGCGCATGGAAATTGATCACGCAGAGCTCTTCTGCTGCCGCTGCGTTAATCAGGGGTAAGACCCAGTGTTCGACGTGGCGCTTGTTGGGGTTCTTGTTCCCCTTACAGCGCAACCGTTGCCGGAGAATTGGCGGAAGCGGTGGCGTGTGGAGTACAAGCCATGGGAGCCTGATATTAGAGAAAGAGTGCTAATTAGACAGAATTCGAGTCATTTGACAGATTAAATCTAACACAACTAGCATTCTAAATCAATAGGCCCCACACAAATATTTTTGCGTTACTCGTTTTCTTTTGATCTATTTTATGACATTCCCAATTTCAAATCTCCACTAACAAAAGTGAAGAAAATAAAACTACGGCCTAAAAATAAAAAAAATATTGGACATGATAATTTGGGCCATTATATAAAAAGATTTAGTTGGGCTTATTGTTTATCACAGATCTATTTGGGCTTGAGGACATGTTAGATGTGATATCTTTTAGCTCTACCCTCGAGGTTGTGGGGGTCTCTAACTGAAGTAGGCCTTCCTAATTATATTTCTGCCTTTTGCAAGAGCACCTATTTTTGGATAATCACGTCGCTAGTACAGGAAAAAAAAAAAAATCTAAAACCCTTGCTGATGTTATGAAACCATAAGTGCATCTATCTTGAGAGAGTTCATTGATAATGAGTTAGACTAGAGTTTGAGGGGGTGCTAGTGGGTCTCTTCAGGGGATGACAGAAAATCAAATTCTTGAATTATGATATTAAGAGCGAAAACTTATGGAACAACCTTAGGGATTCGAAATTCTTGAATGAAAAATAAAGTGTAGATGTTTAAACTCTTTGTGTTTTTACTAACCTTGGTCACACTTAAGCTTGTTTATGGTGGCGGTTTGTATGTATGAAAAGTCAAGTTGATAAGATGCCCCTCTTTGGAGAGTATGAATGCTATAAATACCATAAAGTTTTTCTCGAGTTAATGTTTGATATAATAAACCTATATGAGGCAGATACGACACTGATGTGAAAATGACTGAAAAGGATTTAACTCTTGATTATGTGGATAAAATTCTTAGAGACCTTGATCATTATAAAGGGATAATAGGACTTGTGATATTTTGTGAAAATCCATGAGTGATTTGGTGTATTAGTCTCCATGATGATGTGTCTCATGTATTTTCCATTGCTATGTTTGAAGTATTGTGAATATGTTGTCACATGAAATGATAAAAAGCATGTTGTATGTTGTTGAATGCACTACTACATATTGTTTTGGGTTGTAAGATGTTGATGTACATGCTGTTATGGACTTTTACATGTTGAATTCTGCAGTACTAGAGTAATACTTGCTGTTTCAGATGTGCAAGCACTGTATGTCATGTACATACTGCAGATTATGACTATTAACTGCTGAATTTGTGCAGTATTGAATTTGTTCTTGCTATAATATTGCAACTGCTGTTTTTTGGGGGCAATATACTATCATTTTAAGTTGTTCTCTTGAATTCCAACTTGTAGTTCGGAAATACATGATATGTTTGAATCATATGTAGGCTTGGTATTTAGCTTGTGTCTAGATACCTTATTTGGGTTATCATCATATGTTGAATGCTCATATTGCGTATTTTGATGACATACTATATGACCCTAGGTGCTCACTTGACGAAGAGAAAACCGTGGCATTGGGGCACAAGCTAAATACGCTAAGGTGATTGACAACATCATGTTTTGATGAATAAGACAACACTCATCCTAGTATATCATATATCAGTGGTAGATCTAGTCTTATATATATGGATCCAAATAATGAATATTAAAGTGCTCTAGCTAAATTGTGGAAGTACTAGCGAAGCATCATGAATGGGGTTTACGTTATAATAGATTCCTTGGTGCGTTGGGTGTTTGATATCGTTGAGAGACATTCTACTAATTACAATGAATTTAGGCTCATTAGTGAGCTGTGTTTCTGACACCCCGCTGAAACCTGCATGTTTTAGTTGTCCTTTTAACACTGAGTTGGCAAGTAGAAAAATCTAACGGCTTAAGAATGCAGTGTGAGACATTCCATTGTGGGGGGCTGTAGGAGTACCCGAGAGCCTATAAGGTATGTTGTCAGATGATAATCTTTCTGATTATTGTGTTTCTACCGTTGTTTACTAGTTATAGCCAGCCCATGAAAATTCGTTATGGTGGAAATATTATTTGTCGATTGTCCAGAGTCGATATAAATAGCTTAATGATGCTAAGCACTCGGGCTTGAGAGCCTTGCAGAGGCTTGGGTTGCCTTAGTTGAGTTGTAAAAGACATCTTGTGAATTATGGTCTTATGAACCTCTTTCTCTTGATATCACCAAAATTTGGTACAACATTGGTAAGACATGAACTACCCTTAATAGTAATGTCGCATGTACGCTAAGTACGATGAGAATGGATATATGGTCCTTTGTGATCTAAACTAGTGATAATGTTTCACAATTGTGATGAGATGTGAAAGTGACAATTTGCGGTATATGGTTTTTGTGCCAACTGCATATATGATATACATACTATGTGAGTACTTGGGGTAGAGATGTAATTTTACTAATATGATGTGTGCTCCACTAATGTGTTATATTGACTCTTATTGAAGTTGGTAGGCGGTGGAGCTAGTTATTTAACAGCTCATTGTAGGTACCTCAATGTGGGGGTAAGAGCAACTTGTGATTGATGCTGGCAGTAGTCAATTCTGAAGTACCGCTTTGCTGCAATGCAATGTTGAAGTGCCATTGTGGGGGCTTCCAATTCCATCAGTGTCACTTTACTGTAACAGTCAAGCTGCAATTGCTGTGGCAAAGAACAAGGTTTATAATAGCAACAGGAGACACATTCGTCTCAGGCATAAGATCATGAAAAGATCTACTAGAAAGTGGAGTGATATCACTAGACTATGTAAAGTCTGGAAAGAGTCTTGCGGATCCGTTGACAAAAGGCCTTTGTCGTAAAATGTTTGTAAAAACATTGAGGGAGACGGGACTAAAGTCTATACATGAATAAACTGTGATGTATCCAACCTGGTTTTAACAGGTTCAATGTGAGAAGTCATAGTTTCATTCAAGATATGCACTGTGTTTTATGTTATCCCTCCCCATGGTCTGACGGTGCAAAGACGGGTCCAATACCGTATGTTGGCGATGTAAGCACGACTTGCACGTGATGGACACTGTTTGTATGTTACCAGGGGTAAGGTTGAGCTTTAGCTCTTAATGGACCCATATCCATATGTTTGGTGGTGTGCGGTAACACACACTTGATGGGATCCACCTATATAGGTGTGGGAGTCTGGCCGCTCCCTATGAAGGATTTGAGACTTGCCTTCTAAAGCACCTATAAATATCTAGGGCGAGCGCATGGCCGATTAAACGCGCCAAATCGCTGGAGTTGCCAAGAGCTGGAGTTTGGTATGTGTCCAAGTGGAAGACTATACAACCCCTTGTGAGGCTCAAGACGAAAGTCACCTTGCAAGATGTTGGTCTTAAACTTGGGTTACACTAGGTGACGATTCAAGTCGCGAGACATCGGCACTAAAAAATTGAATTCCCTTTGCCCAATCTATCCTTCTTTGTTCTCTTCCGCTTGTATCCTTTTGCGGGGGATTGTTGAAAAAATAATACAAGTTAAACTTAAGTGTTATGGAAAAATATTCTAACCTTGCCTATTTACCGGTTGTTCACCATTATTAGTCGTTCAGGGTCATTAAAATTGTGACCGTTGGGAATTAAAGGACAATATAGCCGTTGAAATTTACTACGTCCGTTTATAGCCGTTGGAATTCATTACAGTCGATGACTTAATGCTTGTTACCGTTTATAGCCGTTGGAATTTATTGCACCCGTTCTTTTTAATACTTGTTATAGTTGTCTACACTATATATATACCATTAGCTATAACAACCAAAAATGAATACTCTCGGTCTCTCTCTCTCTCTCAGTTTCTCTATCTCCTAAAATTTGGGCAAAGTTCAAGGCACTCCTACCCGGCAATTGACGAGTGCACGTTAAGAGTCAGATCGTGTTAATCCTGGAGGACGGCCGCCGGTTATACTGTGTGCACCGGTGCAGAGGTGAAATCGTCTTTTAGAACAGTGGCATTTACCACGGCGCGATATCATTATTTTGTAAGATCTTTCAAATTACTCTCTCTTTTCATTGCTATGATTGAATATTTTATCAATTTTCTAATAATCATTTGATTGCTATATTTATATAATTATTTCTGAATCATTTCCGCAATTTTTAGTATTTTTATTGTGTTTTCGCTGCCAATTAAGCGGTAACTTTCATTGAAATTTTTTGCTTATTTTACTGCAATATTTTACTAAAATTTATAATGCAATATTTTACTAAAATTTATAATTCAATTATACTGTAATTTATAACAGTATTTTACTGCAGAAATGTTCTATTGTAATTTACATGTAATTTTTACTGCGATTAGACAATTTTTTCTAACAGGGATAGTATACTTCAATTTTACTCACCTAGTATGAGTTCTTCAATCCCATATATGAAGAATAAAGGTGGGAAGTTTATATACTCCTTGTCATTGCCCTTGGTAAAGTCTTTTAGGCCTAAAAAGGCTTGGTGGGGCACACTCACACGCGCCCCGACCCGTCGGGCTGGCTGGTAGAGTGTGGACTTTTTCTAACACGAACTTTTATTTTTTCGACTATTGCGTTTTTCATTGTCAAGATTGAACATGAGGTGAGTTCTTATATTTGAGTCGAGCTCAAGGCTGCAAGCTCGAGCCCAAGATTTTGTTACCTCGAGCTCACCTCGGGGGTACTACCTGGAGGTACCATCACTTACTCCAAGCTCAAGGCTCGAGGCTACAAGCTCGAGCTCGAGATGCACATTTTGATTGTTTCAACAACCACTCTTTCCATAGCCATTCCTTCCACAACTGAAGCTGGATTTTTAGCTCCCCTATATCCATCAATTTCCTTATTATGGTCGGATTCTTAGTTCCCCTATATTTGTCAGTTTCCTCATTAGGCTAGATTTTTAGGCCACAATATTTTTCTTCAACTTGCATGTTTTTCATCTATAAATCTCAACCTTTGGTTGACTATTCAACACACTAAAAATTCATCTTCTCCACTCCTTTACAACAACAATAACAGACCCTGTGCCATAAGGGCTCCCGCCTAAGCGAGGTCGGGGGGGGGGGGGGGGGGGGGGGGGGGGGGGGGGGGGGGGAGGGGAATGTACATAGTCTTACCCCTTCAGAGTGCAACCCTGCCCAGAGGTGGTTTCCAAGGACCCCCAACCTTATAAGGTAGGCAACACGAGGACTTCTTAGGAGGTCACCCATCCTTATACTACTCTCGCCCAAGCATGCTTAACTTCCGAGTTCTAATGGGATCCAATGCATTAGTGCCTGGTAAATGAACCCTATCTTCTCCACTTCTCCTCTCAAAAGCTTAATTCTTTCTCCTTCATTAATGAGAAAGTTGAGGCATGCTCCAATCCATCTCTCTTAAGTACACGACTGAGGTGGGGCACCATGTTAACCTTGGGAGCCGAAGTTTCATTCATCCCATTGTACCTGTGGGGGCATAAATGACTTAGGGCAGTGGAATTCTCCACGGAACAACAATTCTTCGGTTTAATCTCTCCCTTCCGTTATTTACATCTTTGTCACTCATTCTAAACAAAGAGAAAGGGTAATAACTTTCGTACCCTGGATCCTTTTCTCATTTGGAGGGGCTTTCTCTCCTCAAAGGCTCCTTGTAGAGTGGAAATTCCCCTTTTTTTGCTGATCATTTTGTAATCCTCAAGCTCCAATCTATTGACCTCAAGATTAGTTTCATTTGTGTGAAGGAAATTATACCCAAGAACTGGATTCAATTTAAATACTAAAACAAATATGAGAAGTAAACAAAAAGGTAAAAGAGAACAAACAATGAAGACAATGATTTACATGAAAAACCCTCAAAGGAGAGGGGAAAAAAAACCACGGTCGAAGGTAGAGAACTTTATTGATTGAAATAATGGAAGAATTACAATATGAATATTCACTCCCTCTCTCTATTTCTTTTTGGCGCTCTCATCATTGACTCACGAACCCTTTCTCTTTATTAATACTCAGCGTGACCTAGGTCACGCGTAATTTCAGGCCCGATCGATTGGTGTCCCGATTGATCGGCAAGCTCATTGTTCTGATAACTTTCTGCGAACTTCCCGATCGATCGACAATCATCCTAATAGATCGGCATGCTCTCGGCTGCGCCCATTCCCAAACTAAGTAATTTGAGACACATCCTAACAAATCTCCACTTTGTCTCAAATTTCTCACAAAAAAGAAACTCTCCACCTTCTCCACAAAACACCCCTTTAAGGGGTTACCTCAACAAAACAGTAAACCCAACCAAGTCCAAGTATTGCTCGAACTTGCTGCTAGGAAGAACCTTAGTGAACATGTCAGCGGGATTATCAGATGTGCCATTCTTCTTCAATTCAACGTTGTCCTCATCAATCAAATCTCGAATGAAGTGATGTTTAACATCTATATACTTTGTTCTGTCATGATGGGTCATCTGATCTTTGGCTAAATGAATGGCAGATTGACTATCACAATGAACAACAACTACACCCTGATCAACACTGATCTCACCCACTAGGCCCTTCAACCATACTGCTTCTTGAAATGCTTCTGTTACTGCCATATATTCTACCTCTGTAGTTGATTGTGGAGTAACTGACTGTAGACATGCTCTCCAACTGATAGCGTAGTTCCCAAGGAAAAACATAACCTGTGGTAGATTTCCTCCTATCAAGGTCTTTACCATAATCTGAATCAACATAGCCAACTTGCTCCTCCCAAACTCTAAGCATTTACCTGAAGTGCCATGTAAGTATCTCAGAATCCATCTAACAGCTTGCCAATGCTCTTTTCTTGGATTCGCCATGTATCTACTCACCCTGCTAACAACATATGCTATATCTGGACGTATGCAAACCATAGCATACATGATGCTACCTACTGCACTGGAGTATGGGACATGTGACATATACCTGATATCTTTCTCTGTCTGTGGCGAAGCTAAGGCTGAAAGCTTGAAGTGAGTTGTCAAAGGAGTGCTAACTGGTTTGACATCTTTCATACGAAAATGATCCAAGACCTTCTCAATATACTTTTCCTGAGTCAAGTATAACTTTCCAGCTTTTCTATCCCTTTGGATCTCCATACCAAGTATCTTCTTGGCTCCTATATCTTTCATTTTAAATTCACCTTTCAACATAGTCTTCAAATTGTTGATCTTAGATATATCTTTAGCTGCAATTAACATATCGTCAACATATAACAGAAGATAAATGCATGAACCTGCACTGGTTTGTCTGAAATAGACACAGCTATCATATCGGCTCCTGAAGAACCCATGACTGGTCATGAACTAATCAAATCTCTTGTACCACTGTCTTGGCGATTGCCTCAAACCATAAAGAGACCTCTTCAATAAGCAAACATGGTCCTCTTTTTCCTCAACAATAAAACCTTCAGGTTGAAGCACGTAGATACTCTCTTCTAGCTCACCATGCAAGAATGCAGTTTTCACATCAAGTTGCTCTAGCTCTAAGTCATGCAGGGCACTAGGGCAAGGAATGCTCGAATGGAACTATGTCTAACAACAGGTGAGAAAATATCATGAAAATCAACTCCATGTACCTGACTGTAACCTTTGGCCACCAAGCGAGCCTTATACCTTGCATCTTCAACTCCTGGAATGCCTTCTTTTCTTTTGAAGACCCATTTGTAGCAAATGATCCTCTTCCCAGTTTGAGGCTTGACAAGCTCTTAAGTCTGGTTCTTCTGCAATGATTCCATCTCTTCGTACATTGCCATCAACCACTTTTATGAATCAGCTCTAGACACGGCTTCTAAGTAGGTGGAAGGCTCACTATCTTCCATTGTCTCAGCCATCGTAAGAGCATAAGCTACCATCTCTTAATAACCATAATGTTGTGGTGGTTTAGCTTGTCTCTTCTGTCTTCCACTAGGTATAGTATACTGCTCCACCTACTGATTGGTTTCAACCACTTCATTTCTTTCTGAAATCTGTATTGGAAGTGCTTGTATAATTTCTATGAGTTCATTCTGCTGCTGAGTTGTGCTACCCAGCTGTAGCTGAACTATCTCTGGCATCTGCATGTCACTAGTATCACATGTAACAGAGGGCATATTCTGTGGATGAAGTAATGAAGACTCATCGAATATGACATCTCTACTTGTTAGAAATTTATGAGACTTGGAATCCCATAAACGAAATCCTTTCACACCTGAAGTATAACCAAGAAAGATGCACTTCTTTGCTCTAGGCTTGAGCTTTCCTTCATTCACATAAGCGTATGCAGGGCAACCGAAAATTCTTAAATGAGAATAGTCTGCAGGGGATCCTGACCATACTTACTCTGGAGACTTCAATTGAAAAGATGAATGAGGTGAACGGTTCACCAAGTGACATGCCATGTTCACAGCCTCTGCCCAAAATTCTCTGCCCAAACTAGCATTCGACAGCATACAACGAGCTTTCTCTAGCAACGTTCTATTCATTTTTTCTGCAACGCCATTCTGTTAAGGTGTACCTGTGCAAGTCCTATGTATGACAATACCTTGATATTCACAGAATTTGGTGAAGTCACCCTTAACATATTCAAGACCATTGTTTGTCCTCAACCTTTTAATGTGCTTCCCTGTTTGCTTCTTAAGTAAGGCCTTCCATTTCTTGAAAGTGTCATACGCTTCATTTTTCTACTTTAGGAAGTAGACCCAAATCTTTCTAGAGAAATCATTAGTAAACATTAGAAGATATCTGGAATCAACTTTGGAAACAACCCTGGAAGGTCCCCATAAATCTGAATGAATGTAATCTAACGTCTCCTTTGTCTTATGCACTGCCTGTTTGAAGCTAGCCCTTTTTCTGCTTCCCAAAAATGCAATGCTCATAGAATTCCATCAGTCTTATAGACTGACCACACAATAGACCCCTTTTACTCAGCTCTAACAGTCCCTTATCACCCATATGACCTAGCCTCATGTGTCATAACTTAGTGATATTTGAATCTATCATTGATGATGAAGATACAGCTACTGACCCCATTACTGTGGATCCAACAAGTTCATAAAAACTTCTTACCCATCTACCTTTCATTACAATTAGAGCACCCTTACTGACCTTCATAACTATACCTTCAGCTGTGTACTTGTACCCATGAGAATCAAGGGTACCTAGAGAGATGAGATTTTTCTTCAAATCAAGAATGTGATGTACATCACTCAAAGTCCTAACAGTTCCATCAAGCATCTTAACACGAATTGTTCCTATACCCAAAACTCTGCATGCTGCATCATTGCCCATCAGAACAACTCCAGCCTGAATTGACTTATATGTGATGAACCAGTCTTATTGGGACATGCGTGATAGGAGCAACCTGAATCCAGAATCCAATTGTCTTTAGATCTGGATTGAGATTCAGTCACTAAAAGGACATCAGCATCACCCTCATCTTCAACAACACTAGCTTCAGCAGATTTAACATTCCTTTTCTGGTCCTTTCTGTTATCATCTTTTAGTTTCCACCTAAGCTCGTAATAGAATTTCTTAATGTGCCCTTTCTTATGACAATAATTACAATATAGGTTTTTATGTCTAGACTTTGACCTAAACTTGTTTCCTCCACTATCAGATTTCCTTGTTTCAGTTCTTCCTCTTACAAATAAACCACTTCCTGAGTCATAAACAAAGTCGGACAACTCCTTATCAACCCTTTCTTTACTCAGCAAGTTTTCTTAACCTCATCAACAGTGATAGATTTTCTACCACCATAAATCATACTTTCAAGAAAGCCCTTATAAGAGGTTGAGAGAGAACACAACAATAACATAGCCTGATCTTCATCTTTTGGGGCATCATTGAGTTCTTTTAACTCTTGAATAATAGAGTTAAACTCATTAATGTGAACTTTACGAGACGTACCTTCTGACATACGAAAGGTGAATAACTGACGCTTGACTGCAAGTCTGTTGGAGACAAACTTAACGCAGAACATCTCCTGCAATTTCTCCCACAACTCCTTAGCGGTTTTCACTTCCAAAACTTCTGTGAAAAAGTCATCAATAAGACGCATCTGAATAGTGGTGAGAGCCTTTTCATCTAACTCCTCTCATTATCCTTCTGACATACTCTCTGGCTTCTTCTCTCTTCTGTCCAATGCTTTTTTCAAGCCGTTCTGAGTGAAGAGGCCCTTAATGCTAATTTTCCATAAACTGAAACTCTCTTGACCACCAAACTTCTCAACTTCTGATTTCACAACGGACGTCATACTATTAAATCGAACAACTACGGCTCTGATACCAATTTGTGAAGGAAATTATACCAAAGAACTAGATTCGATTTAAATACTAAAACAAATATGAGAAGTAAACGATAAGGTAAAAGAGAATAAACAACGAAGATAATGATTTATATGGAAAACCCTCAAATGAGAGGGGGAAAAATCACGGGCGAAGGTAGAGAACTTTATTGGTCGAAATAATGGAAGAATTACAATATGACTATTTACTCCCTCTCTCTATTTCTGTACGGTGCTCTCATCATTGACTCACAAACCCTTTTTTTTTTATACTCGGCGTGACCTAGGTCACACTTAATTCCAGGCCCAATCGATCGGAAACGTCCCGATCGATCAGCGAGCTTACGGTTCTGATAACTTTCTGCCAACTTCCCAATCGATCGACAATCTTCCCAATCAATCGGCGTGCTCTTGGCTACACCCGTTCCCAAACTAAGTAATTTGAGAAACATCCTAATAATTTGTATTACAGTTAATATTTTGGTTGCTCGTTTACTTTATTTTCGCAACAATCTAAGTCGTTTATTAACTTAAGTAATCACAACATGACTCGCGCAAGCTTTATTGTTGCTGATATGTCCAAAACTAAGACCTTGGAACAAGATGTGGGCTGAAAAGATGTGGGCTTCCTAAGCCCAATTGAGTTTCATTACACCTTGTTTAATGATAGAGCCGCATCAAGGTCCAATGAGGACTTCGATAAGGATAACAAAACATGTAAGGGAATGTTTCTCCACTACATGACAACGCCCTTATATCAAATTTATAGCAACATGAAAACTACAAAAGAAATATGGGAAGAGTTGTTGAGTAAATATGAGTTAGATGATAGTGCTGCTAAGAAATATGTCCGTAGTAAGTGGCTATCTTTCACCATGGTTGAAGAAAAACCAATATTGGACCAAATACATGAATACAAGACTTTGTGCAATATTATACTTCTGGCATGAAGTTTTCTGAAATCTTTCAAGCTAATTGTCTCATCGAGAACTTGTCACCCCTTATGGAAGATTTATAAGGCGTCTTTAGAAAACAAGAAGAAGGACATGATGCTGCAGAAACTAATCTCCCAAATTAATTTGGGAGATCAAAACCGCAAACAAACCAAGTGAAAGTCTTATGAACATTCCTCCTTTGTTTGCTAACCTTGTGGAGTCAAGAAATGCAGGAAAGAAAGGCAAATACAGGAAATCATGGAATAAGGGGAAACCCAATCATCAAGAGGACGGTTCAGCAGTAAATAAAATCCATCTCGAGGAATGAGGCTAATGAACAAGACTAATGAAGGACAGAAGATGATCAAGGGAACCTACTGGACTTGTGACAAGAGTGGTCACACCTTGCGGAATTACATCAAGGGATTCGGACCTAAAAAGCTCATAGAACACAAGCCCAAGGAAAATGTCACCGAGGAAGGAGACGTGTTTGTAGCCATGATATCTGAGGTAAACATTGTAGAGAACGCAGTCAAGTGGGTAGTAGATACTGGTGCCACAAGGGACATCTGCACTAATAAGGGAATGTTCTAAAAATATGAGAAAGCCATTGATAGGGAGAAGGTATTCATGGGCAATTTCAGTTCGGTTTCTTGCTCATGGCAATGGAAAGGTCCTTCTTAAACTCAACTTTGAAAAATATATGTATTTACAAAATGTGTTGCATGTTCTAATCCGCGTAGGAATTTAGTCTTGGGTGCTCTGATGAACAAAGTGAGTTTAATTTAACTTTTGAGTCTGACAAACTTATCATTACCAAAAATACCGAATTTGTTGAGAAAGGTTTCTATAATGTGGTATTTTTATACTTGATGCTCTGAGTGATATTAATAAAATCAGCTTTAGTTTTGCTTATATCTTTGAATCCTTAGATTTATGACATAAGCTAGGCTCGGGCATATAAATTATAATTCGGTTAAGAGGCTTAAACAAATGAGTTTAATTCATGATTGTAATCAAATTGAACATGACAAATGTGAAATATGTGTCGAGGCCAAACATCCTAAAAAGGCATTTAACAAATCATTTGAAAGACCATCTAGCCTATTTCAGCTGGTAAATAGTGATCTAAGTCATTTCAAGAACACCTTAAGTAGAGCTGGTAAAAGATATTACATCACATTCATAAATGATCACTCAATATTCACTAAGGTGTATCTCTTAAGCACAAAAGATGAGGCTGAGGAAATGTTTTTTAAATATAAAGCTGAGGTTGAAAATGAATTAGATTGTAAGATTAAGAGGATTAGGTCTAGCAAAGGAGGCGATATGATACTACCCTTCTCAAGAAATATAGTGAGGAACTTGGCATAATTCATGAAGGCTCAGTGTCACGGACCGCCTAACTTAGTAAGATTTTTACTTAAGTAGGCCGTGTACTTAGGAATATTCTAGAAAGGCCTAGGACGTGCTAGTGCCTTCAAGAATATTCATAGCTTATGTTTTGAGTTTGAGTTCATGTATGTATGAAGAGTCATGTCCCTTGGTGCAAAGGACGTGTCCCATGGGGCCTTGACAAGGTCCATGCACACGGGCCTTTGGGAATGGACATGGCCCTTCCTTTGATGGATGAGTGTATGTGGGGGAGACGTGTCCCTTGGCATGAAGAGACGCGTCCCTTGAGTCCTTGACATGGTCCAAGTGCACGGGTCTCATAAGGGGGTCACTTCCCATCCATGGGGCATGTCCTTGACAAGTAGAGAGGCATCCAATGAACCTTGACTTGGTACATTGTACACGGCTCTTTAGGAGAAGGACATGTCCCTTCCATATAAAAGTAGGATGCTTGTAAATGTATGCACATAGACACAGTTTGCATATAGAGACACGTCCCTAAGGGAAGAGGCGCGTCCCTAGCATGGCACACGGTTCATGTGGGTGCATGTACTTAAGATGGATTTATTCAATGTACCTAGAATAAGATACATGCACACGGTTTATACATGGGGAGTGTCCCAACCGTGTGCAAGCATGTACATAGATAGGATTATGTCTTTTGGTGAAGGGTTGTATTCCTTTAATTGTAAATATGCTTGAGTATAAATAAAGATGGCATGGCATTGCCAAAGGTTGACGATGATCAACCCAATTAATCCAATCTCTCTCTCTATTGTTCCAAATACTTAAACGTGTGAATCATACTTGTGTCACTAATATTTTCCCTTGCCTTCTAAATGCTTTACTTGTGTTAAATACTTCCGCATTATATTATTTCCGCATAAACATAACCTCCGGGTTATCGAGAAGCCTGACTTAGCGAGGTACTTTCGGAGTGAAGTTAAGTGGAGCACGGGCTTGACAAGGGTGTCAAAAACCATCCCGTGACAGTTGGTATCAGAGCGGTTACGAGAATGGCAGGAAGCGTTGCTGTAGAAGATGGGAACGTTAGTACGTCACAAGTTGTGGAGGAACAACCAAGAGAATGGCCTGAGACACGTGGAGGAGTGTCAAGCAAGGGTAAGGACCCGCAGGTGAGGCGGAGTACGCTTACGAGTCTTGACATACGTGGTGCCAGGATGGAGTTGGAATCGGGTGTAGTCCAAGAGGTCCATAAAACCGTGGATACTTTGTGTGAAAGTGCTACAGGATTTGGGGGCAAGCGAATTAGACGTTATAACTGTTTCTTGTGTGGAGAGAACCACTACGCATGTGACTGTCCAAAAAGGGTGGCATTGGAGGCGCGGGTGGCTGCACTTGAACAAGGGACAGAACCGGTAAACAAGGAAGCTTGCACAGGACCATTTGTGGGCAGCACGCAGGTTGGGGGAGACTTGCGGGGTGCTACGCAGAGCGATGCCCAGGACCGTGCCCAGACACAACGGATAGTGTCGGGTGCACCGGTCCCAGGGCCAGATGAGACACGGGCTGCGTTGTTTCAGACGCAGGCCCATGTCAGGACGCAGGACAGTGCCCAGGTGCAACAGACCGTACAAGGTGCACAGGTCCCAGGAGTTCCAGAACTGGACACGAACAGGGCACAGCTGGGTGTGCTTGTCCGGACACAGACGCAGGGTGCTGCACATGTCCAGGTGCAGGCCCCAGTTGCTGCGCGTGACAGGGTGCAGGCCTAGATCGCAGGGACACGAAGTCAGGGTGCTGGGCATGTCCAGACAGGGGCCCAGACCCTAGGGAGCAGTACGGACAGTGAACCTGTCCAGAGGGCCAAGGAACATGGAGGCGTGGAGGTCCGAGAGAGTACACATGAGTTTCCCTTGGGTGCACGGGTTGCGCAGGCCCTGGGGGCTCATGGGACTGAAACACTTGAGAGTGTGGAGGTCCAAACGTATACCTTTGATGAGGAGCGTGGGTCAGCCGCGGGTGTGCATGGGGCACAGGCCAAGGGGGTCCACCAGACTAAGGCACAAGGGTGTGCTGAGGTCCAACAGGGAGCGTGTTGGAGTGTGCTTGGGTCAGCCAAGGGTGCGCACATTGCGCAGGCCAAGGGGATCCAAATGACCAAAGCGAGCGGGTTCGTGGAGGTCAAGCAGGATGCACAACATGGTGCACGAAGGACAACCGTGGTACGGGAACGTACCCAAGATCAAGGGCATGCGTGCATTACACAGGCCCAAGGTGCTGACGAAACCAAAGCAATGGAGCATGCAGAGGTTCAGACTTGTGTTATTAGAACCGAAGCACACGTGGTGCACAGAGCTTCCGAGAGTGAGGCCTACGTTGGGCATGGTGGGCACAGGGCTGCGCATGTCAGGGCGCAGGTCCTAGGCCAGGCACAACCTAAGGCACTGGATTCGGAAGGCACTGGTGACAACAGAAGCAAGGCACGAGTTGTTGCACAGGTTCAGGCGCAGGCCCATGTCATGACACAGGCGCAGGGCGCTGCGCTAGTTTAGATGCAAGCCCGGGGTGCTGCGTTGGTTCAGACGCAGGCCCAGGTTACGCAGGAGCAGGCCCAGGGTGCTGTGTGTGCTGAGGCATAGGCCCAGGACTATGGAACTGAGGTGCAGACAAGCACTAAGGTTCAGGATGTGGTGACAGCGACTTTGGCGCAAGGGTGCGCTAGGGTCCGGGAAAGTGCATACTTAGGTGTGCATGATTCTTCAACTGTAGGACACTCAAGATGGTGACAAAGGGTTGTCAACACAAGGGTGTATGCTGCTGAGACCGAGGCACTTTGTGACATGAGTACCAAACACAACTTCGGTTCAGAACAAGAAGCGGAGGGGCTCGGGTTGGGCCTTGACAAGAGGGTGGGGTGGATGAAGACGGGGCCTCTTTCATCTAGGCTCATCTATGATAGGGGACGTGCAGTGCCATCTCATATGGGGGGTTGGCATAGCACATCGGGCCTAACAGTGGTCTTAGAAGATGGTTTCAAGACGGCGTTGGGGATGAACTTATTTGATGCTCTAAAACCACTTTCACTTCCAATGAATGATGTTATGGAGATGACTCAGACTAAGGAGGCGCAAAGTGAACTTGAAGCTCTCAAGGACAAAGAAACACCAGACAAACTGAGGCAATCACCTTTGAAGACAGAGGTGGAACCCAGGATCGTGGACCAAGCCAAGAGCACACATGTGCTGCATTGGGCCGTGCTGAGGTTGCCCAAGGTAGTGCATGGGGTGCGCATGTCCTAGGCATGAGAGGGCATGACTTAGGAGTGGGAGCGCAAAGCTTGGGGCTCGGATCGCTAGACTTGACATTGGGTGCACATGGAGTGCGCACCAATGCAATTGGGTTGCGCATTGAGGCGCAATGCTTAAAATGGGATGGGCATGAGATGCACATCTTGACCCGAGACACTTCTTCCATAAAATTGTTGAAGTCTGATGCGGTGGAGGGCAAAGCCAAAGAACGTGACATTGTCAGGACCTATACGCAAAAGGCATGGCAAAAGAAGAAGGGAGACGAGCTTAAACCTCCGCGGGAGGAAGTTGACAGCAACACCGAGTTGGGGCCTAGGACAGGGTCTCTAGCCACGGTGAAGTTCAGCCAGGACAAGGCCATGACAGCACAGGTTGGGCGGTGGGCCGCGCCTGGGCTGACAGGGGACGCGCACTGGGTGCGCAAGATAGGACGTGCGATGCGCTGGGCTGTGCATCACTTGCATTTTGATGCGCATGACTTGGGACTTGATGCGCATGACTTCTACTTCGGTGCGCACGACCTAGGCATGGGTGCGCAAGACTTGCATTGGAGTGCACATGGGTTGCACACTTGTTTGCATGGGATGCGCACGGCTGTGCATCACTTTGCAACATGGGAGCTGTTCAAGGTTGCACCGGATAAGGAGACGCTGAGGCTTAGGACAAGGACATTGCCAAAGAATGCTTGTCATGGGCCATGGACGCTAGAACCTCTACAAGACCGGGGCAAGCTGAGCTTGAGGCACTTGATGCGTGCCAACACTGATGACCTCGCTGAACAAGACTTGGGACGCAGGGGAAGGACTAAGTACATGGAGTACTTGGTTCGTTGGAAGGGCCTTCCAAACATTGAAGCTTCGGGAGGCATTTGAGGCATTCAAAGCCACTTGGCATTGACGAGGGCGTCAATGGCTTGGGAGTGCAGAGTGTCACGGACCGCCTAACTTAGTAGGATTTTTACTTAAGTAGGCCTTGTACTTAGGAATATTCTAGAAGGGCCTAGGACGTGCTAGTGCCTTCAAGAATATTCATAGCTTATGTTTTGAGTTTGAGTTCATGTATGTATGAAGAGTCATGTCCCTTGGTGCAAAGGACGTGTCCCATGGGGCCTTGACAAGGTCCATGCACGCGGGCCTTTGGGAATGGACATGGCCCTTCCTTTCATGGATGAGTGTATGTGGGGGAGACGTGTCCCTTGGCATGAAGAGACGCGTCCCTTGAGTCCTTGACATGGTCCAAGTGCGCGGGTCTCATGAGGGGGTCACGTCCCATCCATGGGGGCATGTCCTTGACAAGTAGAGAGGCGTCCAATGAACCTTGACTTGGTACATTGTACGCGGCTCTTTAGGAAAAGGACATGTCCCTTCCATATAAAAGTAGGATGCTTGTAAATGTATGCACATGGACACGGTTTGCATTTAGAGACACGTCCCTAAGGGAAGAGGCGTGTCCCTAGCATGGCACACGGTTCATGTGGGTGCATGTACTTAAGATGGATTTATTCAATGTACCTAGAATAAGATACATGCACACGGTTTATACATGGGGAGTGTCCCAACCGTGTGCAAGCATGTACATAGATAGGATTATGTCTTTTGGTGAAGGGTTGTATTCCTTTAATTGTAAATATGCTTGAGTATAAATAAAGATGGCATGGCATTGCCAAAGGTTGACGATGATCAACCCAATTAATCCAATCTCTCTCTCTATTGTTCCAAATACTTAAACGTGTGAATCATACTTGTGGCACTAATATTTTCCCTTGCCTTCTAAACGCTTTACTTGTGTTAAATACTTCCGCATTATATTATTTCCGCATAAACATAACCTCCGGGTTATCGAGAAGCCTGACTTAGCGAGGTACTTTCGGAGTGAAGTTAAGTGGCGCACGAGCTTGACAAGGGTATCAAAAACCGTCCCGTGACAGTTGGTATCAGAGCGGTTACGAGAATGGCAGGTATATCTATATATACAGCAATGAATTACTCGTTTTCTTTATATGTGATTAAACAGTATAAGTAGTTGGTATGCACTTTAGAACTATATATCAAAAGTTGGTACATGTACCTGAACTAGTATCTAAATTTATATGAATCAATATACCAATACTTTTCGAATAAATTGGCTTGATTGTACGAGTTAGGTTCAAGTAGAATTATTGAATTTCCAGATTTACGGGTATTACTTATGCCTGGAATTTTCATTTTTTAGAAAATTGAAAACTTAGAATCATTTGAACGTATTTTTCAATTTTCTTTATTGGAAAACTATTGAAGATTTTCCGCTTGTAAACATTCTTTTTTCCAAATGGAAAATAGAAAAAAAAAACTAAAATAAAAAATAAAGTTATTTTTCTATTTCTAAACAGAGCCTTAAATATTGGAAGGTGGTTTTTTAAACATTAAAAAATCATGGTTAGGTAAAAATTGACTACTTTTAAAAACTATTTTTACGTGAAAAATATTTTCTAACCAAACAAAGCCTTAGACATCAGTTGGAGCATATAACATACCCCTCATATATCCTACGTTTTTTATTTAAAATTGCTTTTACCTTTTGATTTGTTTTGGCAAGTATAATTGGGTTACATCACGTATTATCAGCCTTGAGGAAAAACAGGTAGTCCTTAAAAAAAAAATGTAATGCTGAGGTCAATTTTGATGGATCTGAAATTGACATAGCACAACAAGGGCAATTCGGTTACTAGGTGTCATTCAGATAGATGTATCGTCTCATCGAGAAACATGGGGTTGTCTTCATTTGTACCAGCTAATGTCATAACAACTAGAGAAGCTCTTACGAAATTTACCTTCTTGGGATATTCAAGGATCCTAGAGAGATAATGTTGTGGTTGTTAATGTGATCATAGACAATTTCATACGCCTCAGAAACTCCATGGCATTGTAAAGACATCAAAAGACTTATTCAAGATTGAGAACAATTTAACTTAATCACGGCTTTCAAGAGGTAAACAAGAGAACTGATTGAATTGTAAAATTTAATCACAAATATCCTTAGTGATTCAATGGCCTTTTCTGTTCTTTGATCATCTGACTTAATGATGCGTTCCATAAATCTTTCTTTAGGAAGGGCGTTTAAGGCTTTTTCTTATGACTTTCAAGAAAAACAATATAATATATTTCTAATATGAACTTAGATAAATCTAGCTCAATCAATGAAAATCACAAGCTAATATGGCTACAGGGCAGTAAACGATTGTCCTATTGTATGTATTTGTATATATATTTGTAAGTATAAGCTCCAACAATAGATGTTTTTTCAAAGAAAGGATAGAAGACATAGATGAAATTTGGGGGAAGAAGAAGAAGGCACACAATTGACACATGTCCCTAACCCTAACTCCTTCCTATTTATAAAGAAAGTATCTAAAATATCTAGTAAAATATCTAACAAATATCTAGGAGTGACGTGGCAAGGATAGTAGGCCGCCTGATGTCGGTAGGATAGTAGCAGATGGTATTGGCAGGAAGCCTGCAAGTGAGATCTTGGCGGTAGTGGTGGAGATGCCAAGTCAGTGCTTGTATGTGGAGAGCTTGGCGGTTGCGGCTGTGTCAAGTCCCTATCAATTTCTTCCTTAAAATCTATCTATATCTTTTATGTATCACCAATCTAATGCAAAAAAGCAAAGTATAAAACGGATTCTCCATCTCTATGAAATCAAGAGTCAATCCTTCCATGTCCACCATAATTCATCCAAAACCAATACAGAAGAAGTATGTAGCCCTACTAAATGTACATATTCATCTCTTTTCTATCACAAATCTAATATAAAACTTTGTCACTGAACTCATCTGAAAACCTCAACAATCTAATGATGGAGGGAAGCGTGTTTAGTGGTATTAAGAAACCAACTATTTCAAAATCTTAAGCTACAAAGTGAAGGCTCAAAAATAGTTTATACTCTAGCATGTGCCCTTCTGCAAATACTTATTGAGCTTAAAGTATGAATATTGAATAAGTTAACCTGATATCTTAAAACATCTAAGTTTTACCATGTCAAAAGTGAATTTTGATAGATCCATTAGGCATAGACCAACAATAAGATTCATTAAGGATCATCTAGATAGATCTATTATTGTTGGATCGAGAAACACAGGATCGTCTTAGTTGCTCTAGCAGATGTGATAACGACTAGAGAAGGTGTTAGAAAAGTTATCTCCTCGGAATATTCAAAGGTGTACCTAAAGAGATAATGTTGTGGTTGCTAATGCAATCATAGAGAATTTAATACGCCTTAAAAAGTCCGTATCTTTGTAAACGACGTCTGAGAACTTATAGAAGACCTCGAACAATTTAAGTTAATCACTACTCTACAGAGGTGAACAATGCAACCGATTAGAATTCAAAATTTAATCAAAGATATCCTCTCAATGGTTCAATGGTCTTCTCCATTCTCTAATCATCTGGCCTGCATTATTTCTGATAACACCATTAGATAAATCACAGGAAAAACACCTGGGGCTTTTCTTACCACCTAAAAAACAATGTATTTCATTTTTTTTTTTCCCCCCTTAAATTATCTTTATCTTTTATATTCCAGCAATCTAATGCCATTAAAAAGAGTATGGAACTGATTCTCTATCTCTACATGAAATCAAGAGTTAACCCGGAATGGTCATATACAAGCTCAAGTGATAATTCATCCAAAATGTACCGAATAAGTATGGTATACCACCACTAGGGCCTTATCTCAGTTTTTGAAGGCAAATAAGGGGATAAAGTATTGTTTAAGGCTAAAAGGTCTAAAGTTTGAATCCCCGCTTGAACCTCTCCCTGAGAAATCCTTGACTGAACTGGTTCATCTGGTGTGCGGGTAGCTGCACGGGTCGGGGTTTACCGGGTTCCTCGTTAACCAAAAAAAAGTATAGTATACCATTAAACCTATGTCTATAATGGACATGCCTAGTGGTGAGGAACGCCTAGGCCAAAGGTGCCGCCAGGATTCGATTCCCACTACTAGCATTTCCCACTTCCCACCTCATCAAATGTAACACTACAACAAGAACAACAACAGACATAGTGCCTCAAGGGCTCCCGCATAAACGGGTCCGGGAGGAGTGGATGTACACAACCTTTCCCCTTCAAAGTGTAACCCTGTCGCAAGGCTGTTTCCAATGACCCCCAACCTTATAGGGTTGGCAACACGAGAACTTCCCAAGAGGTCACCCATCCTGGTACTACTCTCGCCCAAGCACGCTTAACTTCGAAGTTCTAATGGGATCCAGTTGCATTAGTGCCTGGTAAATGAACTTATTAATCTCCTTTTTGTCACAAAGCTAATATAAAACTTCGTTACTGAACTCATACATGAAATCTTTGTCGATCTGACAATGAAGGGAAGCTTGTTTAATGGTGTCAAAAACCAACCATCCCAAAAGCTTAAGCTATCAAGCAAAGAGAAATAGTTTATACTCTTAACATGTTCCTCATGCTAATGCTCATCGGGCTTAAAGTATGAATATTGCACAGCCTCGCCTAACACCTCGTCTGAAATATATTAATACAAAGAGTAGGAGCTATTGGAAACTGAAGTCGCAATCTTTTAGTTAAAAGGATCTATATCAGGTCAAAGAACTAGCTATTCCAAAAACTTTAAAGGCCTATTTAGAATTATTTTATGTTTGCAATTCTTTTGTATTTTTTAGAAACTAAAGATCATGTTTTGGATACAATTTTTTTCCTTTTGTGTTGATTTCTGGTTTTCACTTTTTCCAATTTGACTGAAAACTAAAAAGAGAACTAAAAAAAAAAGGGAAAACCTATATTCAAAACCTCTTTTAGTTTTTCTTAGACCAAAAACCACAAACAAAAAATAACACTGCACCAGCTTTATTTATAAAATATTCATAAAATATACATTCTCATATAATCTCGGACGCATAGGTCTCCAAAACTACTATATAGTTCACAAGCATTCGTCCATTAAGGCTGGAGTACAAAGAAGATTCAAGTTAAAGGTGACAATGAGATTGTTAACAGGACTCTCAGAAGCGCTCTAGAAGATTCAAAATATTTTATCACAAGTTCAGGATGCAAGCATATTAGTTTTCATCATCTTACAACGAATCGATATGGTTGCATATTGGATAGCCAAATTTGGTCACTCCGTTTTATATTTCTTTTTGTTCCTCTCCATCCTCAATTGCATTCAATCATTAGGATGGATGCATTGCATCACTCGTTTCCTAGGGAGGGTATCTAATGCTTTTCCTTATTAAAAACACAAGCTCCTTGTATAAATGTTACTAAAGCGCTATCATGGTAAAGTATTTAAAAAATGCACAATGTGACTTGATTCTCACTCAACTAACATGACACACTACCTTAATCAAATTGGCTCAAATAAACATATTTATGATGTTATTGTCATAATTTATGACAAACACCGACTCTGATGCTATTAAATATTAACACAACATGACAAAACACAATTCCCACCTCTCTTTTAGGCGATTCTGCTTCTCATTATCTTTGAATACAGAAGCCAAACCTGTTCATGAGATACCCTAAAAAGCACTCTTCAATGCATATTTATCCTCAATAAACGAGCATCGACCCAATAAATGCCATCAAAAATTTTGATAGTAAACATCAAGATATGGACAAGAAAGAAAGGAGCACAAAAGTACAGTGAATACTGTGAGCATATGTACACACAGCTAAGGATCAGCCAGAAATGGTGCTTCCTGTTTCGACCAAATTTACAGATGTCTGGGAAGCCGCCGTTTAGTGAGGGTGGCAAGCGCCTGAAGGATCTTTTTCCTCGGTCCCTGCCAATAAACGCACTGTATCTAAGTATTGGAGAAAGATTTCGGGAGCTGAACGTAAATAATAGTTGTAATGGCCTTTTCTCAGGTAAATTGACAGTGCGATTCTCATTGCAAGAGGAATCAGTAAAGCATCGACGTTTTCCCAAATTTGGATTTGGTGAACATAAGTTTATTTTCAGCTTTGGTGAACATAAGTTTATTTTCAGCCTTTAGTTTGCAAAATAAGTTAAATAAATAATCATGCAATCATTGATGTTTATAACCTTCATGGGTTTTAGCAACAAATTCATTAATAAGTGTCTTAATAAATAAAATACAATATATATGTCATAAAAACAATCAGAAAAACATTGTTACATAACAGACAATTGCGGAGCAGCTAGCGGCCCAGCAACTAATGGCTGGTACACTAGATCACCAAATCTGCGGCGCACCACAGCTAGTGGTGGCCGATAAGACGACCTGGGTCAACTCGTGACCCAACCTGCTAGTCAGGGTTGTACGGACAAGTTGAACCGGTAAAGTTTGGGGATAATTTTTTTCTAACCTGGTTCAACCCATAACACATGCTAGGCAGGTGAGGTCGAACCAGGCCGCAGATCCTATCTGGGTAAACTAGAACAGCTATAACATACAAATTTGAATAAACAATGCCTTAATTTTTTTAATAACATACCAAATATATACAAGATATTATAGGAATAATGTGTTTTTAAGGGAGATTATTTTTTTTAAATTTGAAGCACGGCTATATTAGGCCTGCCAGGTTGTCAAGCCTTGATATGACACGGCATTGAAGGCCTCAGTCTGAGGTCTAGATGATTGGGTCAGCTATGGGTTGCAATGGCTCATGAGTCAAGTGGCGGGTCAGATCGTACTGGGTTGAAACAAAATCTTTTTCTGACCCTAGCCCACCCAGCTACAATGAACAGGTCGACCCAGATACCAGCCAGCCTGGTGGACCGGGTCAGGTTGTCATTTGACAGGTTGGGTCAAGTGCAGCCGCAGGTTGATTTGACTCGTTAGCCACCTTTAATCGCAGCCCGAGGGAGGACCCCTCCCCTATCATGGAATCAAGTTACATAACAGAAATGAGCCTAATCGTCACGATACAAAGATCATGTCCAAGACTCCAGTTTCCACAACAATCCGAACACGATTAAAAACCATGCCTCCAGCCGCACATGAAAGCAACATAGCAAAGCAAAGCAACATACCCAGTGCCCCAAGGGCTCCCGCCTAAGCAAAGGTTCTGGGGGAGGCGGATGTACACAGCCTTCCCCTTCAGAGTATTACCTCTGAAGAGAGGCTGTTTCCGAGTGCCCCTAACCTGAGGGTGAGGACTTCCCAGGAGGTCACCCATACTAGTACTGCTCCAGCCACACATGAAAAGCTAAAAAGGAGGGAAGGTAAATCCAGGCCGAAAATGACTGAGCCTAAAAGCCACCAAAACGGGCTTACTAGGAACATATAAATCACAATTTGTCAAGCCCTTATCCAGCCAAATGTTAACAATTTATCGAGACCAGACAAGTTTCTTAATATTCGTTCCACGTTCCACGTATGATGACTCCAACATGGTGTTTGTGCTGGAAGTTGGGAAGTAGGCTGGCAAAATATAACACGACAAGATACTACAACACAAACACAATAAGAAGATAGTGGGTTTGGGTGGGGGTTTTGAACGCAGGTTGAATTTGGGTTGACTCATTTAACCCGTTTAGATAATTGGGTTGAATTTAGGTTTGACCTGTTTAACCCATTTTCAACATGCTTAACCCATTTATATAGCTATATTACGTATTTGAGCAGTACACTAGTGTTATATATAAATATTTTTGGTAGGCTATTACACATAAGATAATTTAAACTATGCTTAGTAATATTAAATTGATAATTTATTTTAACAATCATAAATATGCCATCCAGAGTAGGAGCAAGAGCACCTTAATTCCGATCTACAAGATTAAAGGTAACATCTAGAGTTGTGCACACTATAGGGGAATTAAATTAATGAGCCACACTCTGAAGCTATGAGAGCGCGTCATAGAAAGAAGGCTACGACAACAAAAAAAGGTGTCAGAGAACCAATTCGGACTTATGCCTAGTAGATCGACGATAAAAGCCATCCATCTCTTGAGGCGGACGATAGAGTACTACAGACACAGACAAAAGGATTTGCATATGGTCTTCATTGATTTGGAGAAGGCATATAATAGCGTGCCAAGAAAGATCTTATGGAGGGTTCTGAAGAAGAAAGACATTCCTTGGTACCATATCCGAGCCATCAAAGAAATGTAAGAGGACACACCAACCAATGTGCGTACAGCGGGAGGGGAGACAAACACTTTCCCTATTACAGTTGGGTTCACAAGGATCGGCCTTGAGTCCCTTCTTGTTCATTCTAGTTATGGACGAGCTAACTAAGCACATCCAAGAGGGTGTGCCTTGGTGCATGCTTTTCGCGGATGATATATTTTTGGTGGGGGAGTCTAGAGAAGAGGTGAATGAGAAGCTTGAGCGTTG
Source organism: Simmondsia chinensis (assembly GCA_018398585.1). Lineage (NCBI taxonomy): Eukaryota > Viridiplantae > Streptophyta > Magnoliopsida > Caryophyllales > Simmondsiaceae > Simmondsia > Simmondsia chinensis. The sequence goes on from JAGTTD010000018.1 coordinate 8,637,834, forward strand.
GAGGATGGCCTTGGAATCGAAAGGCTTACGACTTAGTAGATCCAAGACCTAGTATGTGGAACTCAAGTTCTCCACCTCAACCAAGTCAAGTATAGAAGACATCAAGATTGGATCGGAGTGCATACCGAAAAGAGTCCGTTTCAAGTATCCAGGCTCCATGGTGCAGCAGGAAGATGAAGTGGACGAAGATGTCAACAACCGGATTAAAGTAGGCTGGCATAAATGGAGGTTGGCTTCTGCAGTACTATGCGATAAAAAGTTTCCGCTAAAGTTAAAGGGAAAATAGTGAGACCAGCTATGTCATACGGAGCGGAGTGTTGGCCTGTCAAACGGCAACATACGCAGAGGTTGAAGGTGGCGAAGATGTGGATGTTGCGGTGGATGTGTAGACACATAAAGAAGGATAAAATCAGAAATGACATTACAAGAAGCAAATTGGGCACGGCACAAATTGAGGATAAGTTGAGGGAGCAACATCTGCGGTGTTTTGGGCATGTTAGAAGGAGACCAACCCCTACTTAGTGCGGGAGCCACTGTGGCACTGGGACTGTTGTTGTTGTAGAAGGAGGCCAACCACTACACCTATCGGGAGATGTGAACAACTCCATACTACAGACGGGAGGAGGGGGAGAGGCAGGCCAAAGAAGAGTTGGATGGAAACGATTTGACATGACCTCACCCACCTCAACCTAAATGAGGAGATGACACTAGATAGAGTGAAGTGGAAGGCTAGCATAAGTGTAGCCAATATAGCAGCTTAGGAGTGAGGAGCACATCTAAGATAGTACTAGTGCCCATAGGCTTATAGGTATGCCTATGTGATTTTATTTGCTATGGTTGTGTGTAGTTGCACATTGTTCTGCAACTTTTTGGCTTTACTGATATCGTTGCTTCATCACTTCATGCTTCATGTCTTATGCCTTATGTTCTATGCTTTTGGCTTTATGCTTTATGCTTCTTATGTGCTGGCATTTTTTATATGTTATTTCTATGCCTTCCAAGTTGGGGGTCCTCGGAAACAGCCTCCTTTTGGGGTAGCATCCTCAAGGGGCAAGGCCGCATACATCCCCCCCCCCCCCCCCCCCCCCCCCCCCAAAAAAAAAAAGACCCTGCTTACAAGGGAGCCCTTGAGGCACCAGGTATGTTATTGTTGTTGTTGTTGAATCATAAATATGCCATGTATTTATCAACTGTGAGGTGTATGACTGACATGTTTGTAAGTTAACAAACTAGCATTTAAATAAAAAGTCACCAACATAATTAAATGGATAACCCGTGGGTTACCCGTTTAATAATTAGGTTTGGATTAGGGTCGAGTTGACTACATTTGTAAGACCCTACGTATAACACGAACACGAACACTACACAACACGACTCATTTGCGACCCCTAGGGAGTAGTATGCTTCAATTTTGTTCTAAGTTGCACAAATTCTTGAATCCCACATAGGAAGGCTAGAGGTGGGAAAGTCACTTTACATAACCCCCCCTCCCCCCTCTCTTTTGACTTAGTAAAGTCTTGCGGGCCTAGGGTGAGCAAAGTGGGCCACACGTGCGCCACGCCTTGACCCGCCACACCAGGTCAACCGCCACGTTCGTGGTGTGGACTTATTCTATCCAGGACTTTCATTTTTACAGCCATCATGTTTTTAATGTTGCCGAAAATGAACTTGAGACAAGTTCTTATCTTTGGGTTCAAGCTTGAGCTCAAGTTGCCTTCCTAGGGCAACATCGAGGGTGCTAGCTCCAGGCCATGTACGTTACTTTGGGTTCGAGCTTGAGTCTACAAGCTCAAACTCGAGATATGTGTTTTGATGCGTAACCACCCACTTTCTCCAAATCAGTCGTTTCCTTAACTGAGGCTAAGTTCTTTGCTCCTCCATATCCGCCCACTTTCCCAATTAAGGTCAGATTTCATGCCCACATCCCATAACTGGCCATTGCTTAAAAGGGAAGATTTTTGCCTAGAAATAAAAAGCTTTGAGCCATTTGTCTACACAAAATTCACTGAGATACGTTGGGATGTACTCTCTGAGCTCTGAGCCATTCTCTCTGAGCTCTTCTCTATACTCCGATTACTGAGCAAGTTGGGATGTACTCCAACTCATCACCCAAAAGTACATTCCTGTGTTAGGTGCCGTGTGAACCTTGGGAGTCAAAGTTTCTGACGATCCCATCTATACAATAGCTGGGGCATAAACGAATTAGGGTAGCGGTGAACTCCACGGCGCGGCAACTTCCTTTGTTTGATCTTTCCTCATTGAATTTCATTCTTTCAGTCGTTTAATTATTTTGTCTTGAGTCCCATTGTTGAAATTCGAGGTCTGTAATGTTCAGTTTTAAGTTTCCTATTGAAGTCCATTTCTGAGTCGGTTTAAGTTTTGTTTTGCACCCATCTCGAATTAACCTGTAGCATCTCAAGTTTGAACCCGTTCCTGCTATTTTTCCAACAGTTTCAGCTGAGAAAAGCTTTGAAATGAACTGAACATCTTAGATCGGTAGATACCAGATTCAGTTCAAATGCACCACAGCAATACTATAGTAAAGTTCCATTTCAATATGTAGAAATGATTTCTTGAACCAGTAATAGCCGCTGAAAAGTCACATGAGAAATCAGCTTATAGCATCCTTTTTGATGAGGCATTCGGAAGTTAGACTTATTGTCCTATGGTCTCAACTGCAGTAGTGTTCATACCACTAGTGCAAAGCCTCATTGACGATAAGAGCTTATGGCATATAATAAATCATGAATCCCTTTTGCGTTATTAAATTCATAGCTGTATGAAGCAGAACAGTAAATGTCAATACCATTGGTATCCCAAGATCTTTTAAGTCTTTCTCCCCCATTTGCTTTAATGCTGTCATGTCAACCTGTTATGAAACAAATGAAACTAATATCAATTGTATATCAAAAGAACCCAGAGTATTGGTCTTGCAATTCATCACAAGTTCCATCTTTCATTTCAACAGTTGCTAGGAACCACCCCCCCCCCCCCCCCCCCTCCCCTCTCTCCCTCTGTCTGTCTCTCTCTCTCTCTCTCTCTCTCTCTTCCCCCTCCCCAAAAAAAAAAAAGAAAAGGAAAAGGACAAAAACTTGTCATGGTTGGTATTCATCATATCAAATACTCAAGAATTAATCAATATGTTTTCCAGCTACTTAAAGGTTTGGACTATCACGTCATGAAAAAAAATACTGCTGTTATTTATCTTTTTCATGGTATAGTTTCTGTACTCGATATATTTCCTTTAAGGATAAGCCACTAGCTAGCTGCTTAAATTATTAACAGAAGAGGGTTGAGACAAAAACAAACGGCACAAAACTCCAGCCAAAGAGACAAGTTGCAGGAAATTACCTCCTCAGCCTGAAAATAAATTGCATATTTTCCCAAGCCAAGTGAATGCAACAATCCAGAAACAGTGATGGGGGCCTGACCCTGAAAAAACGTTTTCAAATAATTCAGCCAAATAGCAGACATGCTAGAAGCACAATAATATAACCAGAAACACCACAGAATGCAGCCATGTAACTATGATTTTTTCATTAAACATTGCTATCTAATTATTCAAATATAGCTTTGTTTTCTTCCTCGACAAACAAGTAAGAGAGGTGACTGAGCAGTGTCACCTGCACGTGACACAGCTGCACTTAAAATGCAAAAATATAACCCTAAAAGAGCAAATCAACAGGAATGGAATGGCAAAATCGCTACCAACAGGAGAAATTAGATCGTTCCCCAATGACGAGGTTCGACTTGACTCATCACATTTGCTGTAATTTAAAAATAAAAAAAATAAAAAATAAAAAAACCTTGCAATTCACTTTTTTTCTGTAGATAAGTAGAGTTGGGGATTCAAAAACTAGAACCTCTTAAGGATAACTTTGGTAGTGTTTTACCACTAGACCTAGACTTCAATGGCTGATTGAATATTAACAAAGTAATGAACAAATCATAAAGAGAAAACTATGAAATAATAGCAGATAACTGAAAACATATTTATCAAAACACAACAACGCAGTCTTGGTTTGGTGATAAAATATACCAAGGTAGGTTCAAATCCCCACTGTGATAACCGTACTTACCAGAACAAATATTTGTCAGTACATGTTCATTTGATAAACCCATATCTAATTGTGAAGGTAAGCTGAAGACACATGCAAACAGAACCAATATTACAACTTGGCAGTCGAAACTGTTAGTGTTTGTTTGATATTGTTTTCTGTTTGTAATTTTTTTTATTTTTTAGAATGAAAAAACATATTTTAGAAACGAATTTTTCTTGTTTTCACGTTTTTCAGTTTTTTCATAGTTGAAAATTCAAAATAGTAAATTAAAATCAAGATAGATTCATCTGCCAACAATATTAAAAAGTTAAATATAGTGCAAAAAAGCAAAATTCTTTGCTTCTCAGCTCCACATCAAAGGGAGGAGCTATCCCTAGAGGGATGCCTTCTTGAACAAGATATGAGGAATTTACCCAGAATTCAAAATAAAGACAGGATTACAAAAAAAAAAAAAAAAAAAAAAAAAAAAAAAAGGGAAAAAAGAACCAAGAAGATCCCGAATAAATTCATCCATCATATTATCACTCTGTACAACTGTTTCCTTCGACCCAATGCATTGAAAGCATCATGCTAGGCTTAGCGTTAAGCAAAAGGGGGAGATTTTACATGATGCTCAACTGCATTCTAAATGCAAGGAGTGTCTAGATAGACATTTCAATTTACGATTGGCATGTTTCTGATGAACCTTTACAATTGAAAATATCAGTTCCGTAGTTTGATATATACAGAGACTAGGATAGATTTCAGATCTGATAGCTTTACTTCCTATTTTCATGAAAAAGGCCTGATTTTGGGTCTAAGATTTTCAGTAACATTGATGAATCCTAGCAGATCGCAAAACAAATAATTAAATTGTCACAGTTACACACCAAAATAGTCATCCCCAATTTTGCCTAGTATTACGTGATTGAAAACTCAGCCTCCCAAAACATCTTATATTAAAATGGATCTAGTGGATGAGAATTGACATTTGCCCAAGATTTAGCAATTACCAAAAACGCTCAATTTCCACCCCAAAGGAAATCAGGCCTCTCATTTTCAACAAGGTAGTAGGCAGTAACCCATCAGCTGAGGCATAAATTAGCAACCCTCCTCCCTCTCTTTCTTCCTCCCTCACTGTATAAGAAGGCAGTTTAGTGGTCGCAGATTTAGGTTTTAATAGGTCTTCTGCTGCTCAAATATTCTATGTAGCTCATAAAGCATATCAAATTGAAAGGTGAATAGTACTACCATGGACAAATTTCTTTGTGCAAGGCCATTTGCCTGAGGAAGATGAGCAGCAGGTCTGACAGTTTCCACCCCAGGTGTCATCATAGGCACAGCTGCAGATGACCTAGAACGAAAGATAATATCATTGCTTAAAACATTGGGAATGCTTGATGGGTCAACTGGCCTCGTTAATGGCACTCTTTGCATCTCTGTTCTGTACGGTGGTGGGGAGAGACTTTGGGCAGCTCTCAAGGGTCTTGCTGGAGATCTCCGACTTAGATCGTCTCTTGTGAAAGCAGAGTAATGATTTCTCTCCGAGTCCATGTAAACTGAATTTCTTCCAATCTCACTAGAAGGAATTTGCATCACGTGTGTATTTCCTCTTGGTTCACAACTCTGCTGGAGCATATTAGAATTCATGGAAGACCGAGCTACTGCAGCTGAAGACTCTCCTCGAAACTCTTGCTTTCTATGATCATCCCTGTTATCTGCATGATTTTGGGTCTCCCTGGATAGGTGTTTACACATTAAATTGTATCGAAGATCATTGCGACCGATTTTTGCATCTTCAACACAAACACCAACAAGAAGAGCAGCTATGAATATATGGATGAATGAAAATTTGGTAGACCTTACTTTTAAATTAGTGCAGTAGTTACCAGGTAAACTCCTGCTTCCTGTATTCAATATAACACCACCACTTCGCTGCCTGCAACATGAATTTCACTACATCACAGAATTTACAAGGAAGTGCAGTGTTTATTATGAAATTCTATCAGAACTTTGATGGAACTGTATGTAATATTCAAGGAGATTCAATAATAAATAGAAACCGTATCAACAATCACCTTGCATCTTAATTACATAGATTCGGACATATGATCCTTTTTCAATCAGCTTAGTCAAGCAAGTATAGCAACTTCATATGAAAACATCAGCAATTTTCCAGAGCAACATTATCTACATAGGATTCCTTAGTGCATTCCGTAGTCCTCATGGTTATTATTGCTAGACTTCTAACAATAATGCATCAGTCTAGTCCACCCAGGCAATGACTATGAACCTGAACCTTAAGGCAGAGACTGACTAATACTATTTGAATAATACCATGCCCACCTCCATATCTGTTTACCCACCAGCAGAAGAACATTTAGTTGAGAATTTTCTCGCAATAGAACATGTTTCAGGGAGATGCCAACACATATGCACTTAATTTTACTAAAGACGACCTGGTGCTTTGATGTATTAGTTTATACAGTAGTTATTCACCCACAAAGTGCTTATAGGGATGAAAGGGAAGCACCACTTTTCCTTAGTGCTACATGACAACAACAACAACAACAACTCAGTGCCTCAAAAACTCCTGTCAAGGCAGGATCTAGGGAGGGTAGGATGTACGTAACTTTAACCCTACAAGTGCTACCCTATAGAGGCTCTTTTTATTGGAAAAAGACCCTATAGTGAGGTTCTTTCCGACTCTATCCTACATGACAAATAAGAAATCTTCAAAACAGCCCTTAATCAAAGCCTTTCGTCATCTATTTTTGCCCAAGACAAATGTGAATGGCTGCGACTAAGATGAAATTGAAACCCAATATGCACACATCTGACCACATCCTGAGGTGATTGATGAGTTTTGTGCAACTACACACTTTCTATTAATGTTCCTTTTTTTCCCTTTTGGAGGGGTCATTGCACACATGCTAACTAACAAAAAACCAACAGGAAACATTTCTTTGCTTAATCAAATACCCCTCAAAGACCATTGACAGGGTGATGATTAGCAACACCCTACCGAAGTAGACTTAATCAATGGAATGCTTAGGCTAGGTCCATAATGTAATAAGTACAATGCCAGTGATATTATTGTAAAAGCAAGTATTAACAGAGATGTAATCAGCACAGCATTAGCATTCGATCACAAAACAGCAAATTCAATAGATCCACATTCCTTTACTATTCTCCCAAAGAGATTTAAACCAACAAACCTCTTATAGTTGAACAACAATGAGCTACTATCACCGCCACCACTTCCTGGCCTCTCTCTCATGGGCAATAGGTGGGAATAAGCCCCACCTCCATCTGCTCGTTTCCTCTTTACAACCTACAAAGAGGAACCCCCTTTTGATATGTATCAATCAATAATAGAACAGTCGATCTTGTGCAACAGATTGCTTGTTTATGCAAGGCCATTGTTGTTCATCAATCTTATGGGGGCATGTCATTCAACGTTATTGGAAGACCTCTATGTGTCATGTTGCAAAGCTGATTGACACCATAACTACTACAACTTATATCCCAAGTCTCAGATGATGACCCCGCACTACAATGTTTGGCCCTCATTACAGAAAATCTAGAGCAAAGGTGTCCATTGCGTGATGGTAACACTAGAATTGCAAAGTTAGCTCCATGGTTGTTAAAATTGCGATTTGGATGGTAGAATCGTGCGATTCTACAATCCTACCTCAGTCTATCGATTCAAATCACCAAAAAAATCGCACTTAAATAGAATCAGAACGGAATCGTAATAGAATTGGTAGAATCGTAATAGAATTAGAACAAAAATGCGATTCTATGAACGATTCTACTGATTCAAGCAAAAACAAATACATGCCCAATCGACTATTTGCACATCACGTGTTGGTATGCTAGAAAAAGGAAAAATAAAATAAACTAAAAGGTCAAAATTTCTAAAAATGAGTTATTTATTAAAATCAACTAAATTTTAGATACGGTTTCAAAAAAATTACCCACATTTTCCAATTTTACAAAAAACCACCTAAACTTTCCAAAAATTTTCAATATCACGCCTTAATGTTAACGATGTTAAGATCCGTTAGTTTTTCTTACATGACTTTTAAAAAAAAACATTTTAAAAATATATATAAATTTTTAAAAATTATTTTCTATTTTTTTTATCAAAAGTCAATATAAATAATATATTTACTTATAAAGTAAAATCTTACGATTCTCGATCTGATTCTATGATTCCGATTCTGTTGACCCCTCACCAATCTTACGTAGAATCCCGATTGACAACCTCGGTTAGCTTAGAACTGGATATCTAGTGCAAAAACAAACCATGTAAAATGCAAGATGGTGACATCAGAATTACAGTGCTTGCCTAGGACTAGATATCTACTGTAAACAAGATATGGATAGTGGTAGTTTGATTACGATACGTGCCAAATACAATCCACGTCGACAAAACATGAGAAGAAATGTCAAGAATATATTAATCCCATGTTTGGCAAACGAGTAATGGGAAGGAGGGGTAACGGTTTACCCTTGTTCGGTAAAATCTCAACCCCTCTTTTATTTACTCCAATTTGAGGGACAGAAAAAAGGAGGATAAAGTTTTAATAAGTTTGGACAATTTTACTTTCATTTTAAAAATAATTCTCTTTGCCTTTACCCCTTTTTACTCTTACTCCTCTCTAACCTTACGCCTTCTTCACTCCAATCACAAATCAATCTTCAACGGAACTACGTAACAAAGAATTAGACAATGCAGCAATAAGGATATGATATCTGATGCAAATGAAACCGTAATTCTTGGATATACTCAAAATTAGACCAAAATTGACAACATATAATTGCAGTAGGGCCAAAGTTGTTAGGTATATGTCTCAAAATTACTTGGCGCATTAAGAAGAAGGGCCGTGAAGACCCCGATCGATCGGGCCGATCGATCGGTGACCCCACGGAAGCCCCATATAAAAATAAAACAAGTAATTTGAGACATAACCTAACAAAAGTAAAGTAATATTGAGCTAAAACTTCGATGTCAAGAGAGTACCTGACCAGTGCGGCCAAGGGTTATGGTGACCTCGGGCGTCGACATGTCTATGAGCAAAGTACACAATAGAGAGATTGATTGAGATGAATATCAGAGAAAACGCGAGGAATTAGGTATATGGAAGTGAGATTCCGCCATCTCTGTGGACTCTCCCATGCCCTAAACCAACCAGTACCGTATCGCTCTCTGCTTGCGCAGCCGGCGGGCTGTGGGGTAGAGAAATGCACAAGGGCAAAGTTGGGATTCATGACAATTTTCTCAATTCCTATTTTTATTTTCTAAATCTGTGTGGGGTCTATGTAGCACGTGAAATTGAAACTAAATTATGAAATTGTAATTTTAATTGCAATTCTGATAAAATTGGACACATAAAATTGAAATTAAATTGTGAAATTGTAATTCCAATTGCAGTTCTAATGGAATCGAAATTCCAATGTTTGGTAATCAAAAGAATTAGAGGTTGGAATTATAATTATATAATGATTCGAGTTATCATAGGTTTTTGGTCAATAGAGTTGAAGCATTTTGAGTTTGAATAGCTAGGGTCAGATTGTGGTTGAACCAAATCACTTTGAGTTTGAGTTATTCGAGTTCTAAGTCAAATTCGACTGAGTTTTAGTCTCATCAGTGTTCAAGTCATTTCGGCTTTTTAATTAATTGGGTTATGTCTTTTCAGGATTCAGAGTAGAATAAGTAGGTTTGAGTTGATTTAAGTCATTTCGAGCTCGAGTAATCTTAGTTTTTGGTCAAACGGCTTATATCATTTCAAATTTCGGATTAGCTCACGTAAAGTCAAATTTAGGCTGAAAGTAAGATGAGTCGAGTCATTTTGGGTTTAGGTCATATTAGATTTAGGGTAAACTTGGTTGAGTTATTTTGACTGTGATCTCAGCTCGGTTACGTCACCTTCAAGTCGAGTAGTTTCATTTTTTAGATGAATTATCTCAAATTTGGGTCAACCAATTAGGTCAGTTCTGAATTTGAGTTATTTTCATTTCATTTTAGGTTCAAATCAATCGAGTTTGGTGATTTTGAGGTTCGAGTCAAATATATATTGTCTCTAAGTCTTTTCGGTTTTAAGTCATCCTACATTTGAATTAATCAAGTGGGTTATTTTGGGTTTCAGATCAGTGGAGATATATCCCAGACCCTACGCAAGCAGGAGCCCTTGTGGCACTGGGACTGTTGTTTGTTATTGTTGTAGATCAGTGGAGATATATGAATATTGCAATTCCATACCACCAATCTAATGAAATGGAATGTATGATTTTTAGTTTAAATCCATTTCCACATAATCTAGAAGAGGATTTGTAATTTCAACTGCAGCAAGTGAACCAAACAATATAATTGGAATTCTAAGCCCCAATTTTCAGTCTCAACCCACATTCCGGGCTCCAATTCCATGCGTTAAATAGGACCCGAGTAGAATTATCACTAATGACATGGAATTTTTAATTATTAGGATTAACATTTTTATGACCACCAAGAAAGATTGGGATTAATATTGAAATTTTATTATTTGAATAGTCAAAGCTCTACTTATTTAGAATAGAATATATTTTAAAAAGTCCCCCCCCCCCCCCCCCCGGCCCGCCCAAAAAAAAAAAAACTCTCTCTCCTTGCTTTCTCTTTCCCATTTCATGGAGGCTACGAGGAAGAAAGCAAGGGACACATGGGGTAGGCTGTGGTGGGATAAGATGAAAGGCACCAACAACGATTGATGGAGGAGGAAGGGCTGCAGGAAGAGGGCAAATGGAGAATGGGAGGCCATAAGAGGGAGGAGTAGGAGATGATAATATTTAGTAATATCAATACTTAAGGGTATTTTGACTATGCTATTGAAATTAGATTAAAAAGTTGGGGCATACACGGGAAAGATGACTTGTTTACACTCTTAACTCAAGGGAGTTGGAACGACATCATCAAGGGTTAATAAGACACGCACTCAACATGTGGAGTCAATCTTGAGGCCTAAAAACTAAAAAGTGGAAACGACATCGTTTGGGTTTTGGCTACCTTAACAACTAAAGTCCCTAAGATATAGTCACTCGGGGTAGTTAAGCGGTCAAGCTCAAGCTCAATGGCATGCCAAGAGTGTTGCGGGAAACGTAACTACCCAGGCTCGAGGTAGTTATTTAAACCATTTATTAGAAACGTGAGCCTCAAGGATATTCAAGTGAACATGGGCGAATGTGGGGAAGACCGTTTGATCTCAAGCAAGTACATCAAAGCACTATCCAGCCCAGGAATATGGAAGTGTGGTGTCAAAACGTGGGGCATAAATGTCACCATTCAAGGATGCAACAATTGAAAATTTAATCTATAAATACGGGGCTCTTGTTACAGTGCAAAGGGTCCCAGCACCAATGCACAAACTTCTACAATTTCGCCATTTTACAACACACTTGTGCTTTATCTTTTCCCCTTTCACTGGGCGTAGATATGCTTGTAGCTACTGTCTTGCTTCTTTAGCAATATAATTGGGCGGGCAATTACGATGTACGAGAAGTTATCCTTCCGGTCATAATCTTTGTCCCCAACCCTTTCGACAAGTTAAGTTTAGCCCCCTTAATATAAGGCTTTAACAATCAAGCCTAGAGCTTGATTTGCGTTCATCTTAGGTTGGTGATATGGCTTAGTGCGTCAGAAGAATTTAGGATTGAATCAATATTTCAAGGCTTTAACGGCCAGGCTTTGCACTTAAATTCGTGACTCCTAATCCAGTGACCCGGATACAGTTCACTCCACCTAAATCTTATCAAGTTTGTGCTAGGAGCAGTGTCTTGAAATCCAAATTTATTCTGGATATATTATTTTAATTAATAAATGAAATTGAAGTCCCAGTCATTTCCTAGTTAAATTTGTGTAACGAGCATTTATACTGTATGTGATTTTTCTTTTGGGAGATATCCATGAGATGGGTGTAGTCCTCAGACTACAATTTACATGTTTGTTCTAAGTGGTTTATGAGACTAAGCCACAGATAGACTTGGAACAAATGGTATGGATTTTTGTTTGAAAGGCTCGTAGTCGAAGACAAGTTTGGACCACTTGTATGCTAAGACTATAACGTGATACTTTAGATGATTTGTCTTGGTCATATGGATGGAGATCCAAGAGTTGGGTTGGTATGTTTAATAAGATTGACATGCTAAGTTGGACCATGTGGGTTATTTATTTCTAGACTACTATCGGAGATGAGTGATTCACGTTGTACTGTTTAAACGATAACTGTAAATCCTGAGGATAGTCTGGACTTGTGCATGGAGCGTTAGTTACTTTGGTGTACTATAAGTAAGGTCTAAACGCACGACTGAATTCCCACGTACACTGGGCAGCGGCGTGAAGTGTGACAAGGATCAGATATTCAATAGGGAATCTACAGTCTCTTATGAGATACAGATGTCTCCTTAGTTGATTCGCAAGTATTTGAATAGTTCGGAAACTTTGGCCAAAGTATTCCAAGTATTTGACATTTGGAATTTATACTATGAATATGTTCAAGTATAAATGAATTATTCAGTGAAGGGCGAGTCGATAACTAATGGAGAAGTTGTGGGAAGGATAATGGTGGTAGTTATATTTATCCTTTGTCGTGGACATCTAGTGGAGGGGTTGTTGTTATCAACACAGTCTATTAGGGAGATATCGAATAAATGGTTTAAGTTTGGAGTGCAGTGAGATTTATTTAGTGGAATTAAGTCTCATTAAATGGTAATTAAATTATTTCATGAGATGATTAATTTAACCCATTTGGAGCTAGATTTAAATTGCCCATGAGGTCCCCGTGCAAGCCTCTGTATTTATTGCCATCGAAAAAATATTAAAGAATTCATGAGATGAATTATTTATCCATGAGATGGATAAATTTAATTTTTTCAAACATTATTAATGAGATGAATAAAATTAAAAATTATAAAATAAAATAATTTTAGAAAATTAAAATTCATAAGATGAATTTTTACATGTGGGATATAAAGCAAAACAAAAAAGGAAAAAAAATGCAAACAGCTCAGCGATCCGCGTGATTAGGATTGAACGAACAAGCGCGCAACATGTGTCGCAGGACACTTGGTGTCTATCCGCGTGCACGCGAGCGGGCCAATCATGACCCGCCACGTGTCATGCAGATTTAATTTAAAATAAATGCGTGTTTTCCCTAGGAATTAAAACACGTCATTTTATTTTGTTTTTGAATGATACACTACTTTTTGCTTGTTAACTGCGAATCCCACATCGAATTTTCAGCTTATTTTCGTTCTGGTAGCCTGCTATAAATAGCGGTACCTATTCCAAGGGTTTGGCATTCAATTGAAACAAATTATTTTGGGTTTCTGAAAATTGTCCCGGAGACCTAGTTGGAGAGAAAAATTTCCATTGAAATTTTTCTTTCCTCAGTTTAATATTTTTTGGAGCCTACCCTTCGGGAAATTCAAGGTCATTGTATAGAAGATCGCGGGGTCTCGATTTTGGTAATCTTTTGAAGAGTGTTATTTCTTTATGTTATTCTTATATTGGAGCAATACCGAGTACGTTTTCTTTCCCTCTTCTTTTAGTTTTTGCTTTTCTATTTACTTATAGTATTCACTATTATGCATGTTTAAGTTTATGTATTATTATGAATATATTAGAGTAAAACGCCTGCAGATCTAAATTAAGAACTTAGATCTATAGATTTAAATTATGAATTTAAATTTGTAGATTTAAAATTAGAATTATGAATTCTAAACCCCTTCCGCTGCCTAAATTTTATAAAATTAGGGAGAATTTTAAAATTTAACCCAACAACCGGTATTAGGGTAAAGGGTTTATAGAGATAAACCTATTCCCGGGAACTCTTGCACGTGAGGTGTCACGAAGCGTGACTCTCCGACCGGGGGCTTAGGTAGAGAGAAGAGTCTCTTACTCTAAGTGCTCTAATAGGTGCCTATTGTTGTGACTATAGTTGAGAACTGTGAACCCAATAGTCAGCATCAGAGTTTATTTTCCAACAAAAGTTATCTTTTTCCCAACAATTGGTATCAGAGCCAATCTCTGATTACATTTATAATATACATAAACTGATATAATAAGATTGAAATAAATAGATTTGCGATTTAATAAAATAGAAATTTTATTAAGAAAGAAAGTTAGTTTAATTTGACTGTTCGATTTAAATTGTTTAAATCAATAATGAATTAATAGTTAATTCAAATGGTCGCATAAAGTAATGATTTAAATTGTTTAAGTCGCTAATGAATTAATTGTTAATTAAGATTGTATAAGGTAATGATTTTAATTGTTTAAATTGTTAATTAATTAAAAGTTAATTTGATCATTTATAGGTAACGATTTAAATTGTTTAAATCGTTAATGAATTAATTGTTAATTAGGAGCAACCTATTAATTTTCGATTATGTTGTTCATATAATGAGATTGTACGTTCTCAGTCATGATTTACAAAATCAAATAAAGTTGATCTAATAAGATTAGATTCAAATATTTTTGTAACAAAATTGGATAAAGTTGATCTAATGAGATTAGATTCAATTATTTTTTTTATGAAATCGGATAAAATTGAACTAATAAGATTAGATTCAATTTATTTTAAAATTAAATATTTTAATTTAAAAAATTAAAAAAAAAATCTGACGCAGTTGTCAGCATCTGGCTGACGCTGACATCAGCGATTTTTTTAATTTAATTTAAAAAATGTTAATTAATTATTTTATTAATTAATTTCCTTTTAGATTAAGATTCTAAATTAAATTATATGATAAACTAAGTTGTGAATCAGTATTATTTTTAAATAAAAGTTATTTTAAATTAGTTTTAGAATATGATTCTAAAAATAGACTATGAGTTAGTCTAAGTCGTTAACTTTATTTTTTTAAATAAAAGTTAAATTTTATTAATTAAATTTTAGAATAAGATTCTAAACTAGACTATTGGATAGTCTAAGCTTATTTAATTTTAGAATGAGATTCGAAATAAGACTATGGGATAGTCTAAGTTCTAAGACGTTATTGATTTTAAATGAAATTAATTTTTATCAATTAATTAATTTTAGAATTAAATTCTAAAAATAGATTTGAGATAATCTAAATTTATGGTACTGTTTTAATAAAAAAATAATTTCTATTAATTGATTTAGTTTTAGAATGGGATTCTAAAAGTAGATTATTAGATAATCTAAATAATATTACGGTATTTTTTTTAAAGTAAAATTAATTAATTAATTTTTTTGAATAAATTTAGAATGAGATTCTAAAGCAATACTGTGAGATGATCGATATTGTAAAATGATAATGTTTTGAATAAATTAATTAATTAATTATGGTTAATTTTTAGAATGAGATTCTAAAAGGGGTTATGAGATAATCCATGTTGTAAATGCAAGTTTAATTAAAAACCACTAGTTTTAAAAATCAAGTGGGAGCGAGGTTTCAATTGTTGTAACCTCACAGTCTCTATTATCGGTCTAGCAATATAGTATCGGTTTGCAGATTATAGGGTTAGACTTCTATTGGATAAACCAAAGTGCAAAGAAGCGATGTGACCATTCTGTCATGGAGTATTTCGTGTATTTGAATGGAAGTTTAGGTAATGGTTTACACTTGACTAGCATGGTGCATTAGCCTCCC
The DNA here is from genome assembly GCA_018398585.1 of Simmondsia chinensis. Lineage (NCBI taxonomy): Eukaryota > Viridiplantae > Streptophyta > Magnoliopsida > Caryophyllales > Simmondsiaceae > Simmondsia > Simmondsia chinensis. Next base: position 8,653,526 of record JAGTTD010000018.1, read on the forward strand.
CGAGGAGCTCTGTTGTGTCATGTTAGAGACTAAGGTAAAGTGGTGAGTTAACCATATTTAGTAAGAGTTACAAGAAAATAGGTTAATTGAGAATAGTTCTCATCCGAACTAGCTTCGTGCGACCTCGCTGCCGGGGAGTAAGGAGTGGTGTGTTTGGGTCATCATTATATGCATGATAGTGCAGTTTGGTGGATATCTGATTTATTATATATGCTAAATTAAAAGAATATATATCACTGCATTATACATGACTCTTGTTAGACAGTTACACAAATATTTGCATTTATAGTATTTTGAAATAGACACGACTGGTGAATTTCACTTGATTTCAAATACATAATGTACTCATTGGACCTAATCACTATGCATTAAAAAATAAGTTAGGCTTAGTTATTACTCACAAGGAACCTACTAGAAAGAAAGGAAAGGGCAAGGTTGCTATTATAGCAACCAAGTCCATAAGGAAGTCAGCAAAAGAAAAGTGTTTCCTCTAGAGGAGGAACTACACTAAGTACATAGCTACTCTTCCTGCAAAGACTGCTAAGCTATCTGGTGAAGATATATTGATATCTCACTTTGTTAAGTCATGCGTAGTTGAGAGTCCACCAGGTTCTTAGTGGGTGGACTCAGGTTCAACTGACCATAGCTATAATATGTTACAGGAGCTCATGCTAGGCTAAAGGCTACACAATGAGTGTTGTACCTGATGGTCATGGACAATACAATAATAGCGGTCTTAAGTGTAGGAGATGTTAGTTTAGACTTTAGTGGTAGAGTTTTGTTTTAAAGGATTGATTATTTAAACCTTTGTTTAATGGATAATTTTTATTCTATTGATTTTGATAATAAAAATTTTAATATGAGAAATAAATTATTTATTTGCACATGTACATGAATAAATTATTTATTCATGTTATTTCCTTATCAGAACACTGGTAATTGTTTAAATGTATCCAACATAAGTTCATTTGTTTAATCTTCTAAAAGAAAACATCCTGAAAGTGATAATGCCTACACCTCACACCAACGTTTAGGTCACACCAATTTGAACAGGATCTAAAGACTGGTAAAATATGGACCGATAGAGGCTTTGGACTTGAGGTCATTATCAGTTTGCAAATCCTGCATTAAAAGAAAGATGATCAAGTCTGTCTTTAAGAGTAAAGGCAACAAGGTTGGTGACTTGTTTGAGCTGCTTTACATAGATGTATGTGGAACAATACATGTTCAGGCAAGATGTGGGTATGGGTACCTAACCACATTTAATGATGATTATTCAAGGCATCGATATGTTTACCTGATGAGACATAAGTCGGACGTTTTTGGAGAAATTCAAAGAGTAGAAAGTTGAATTTTAAAAGCAATTAGGTAAACAAATTAAATCACTTCGATCAGATCGAGGCGGTGAATATTTTTTGGGTGAGTTTCCTAACTGCAAATGAGATAAGATCTCAACTTTTTGCTCTGGGTACACCATAGCATAATGGTGTTGCAGATAGAAGGAACAAGGACCATTTTTCTACAGTTTTTTTATTTAAAAGGTCTTTTATAAATGAACATGCAAAATACTTAGAGAAGGATTTTGCAAGTAAACTATAAAAGGCAAAAACAAAATAGCATTAAAAAAAAGGAAAATGACACTAATTCTAAACAGCTAGACACAACTCAAGACATAATGGATACATTAGATGTACTTACTAATAGGAATGAGAATGTTCCAGGTACACGAGAGCTTAGGTGTGGTGGGAGGATTATCAGGACACCTGACAGGTTCATAGGGGGAGCCTTAGTGGTTGACCGTGGTATTGAATCTGATCCCTTTAGCCACAATGAAGCAATCAAGTGTTATAGTTTTGAGCAATTGGTTGATCGATCCATTTGTGTACATCAATATTAAGAGAAAGTAGTGGCATTCTTAGTATTATATGTCAACGATATACTACTTATTGAGAATGATGTAGGGGTACCATTAGCTGTAAAGGTTTGGCTGTCAAGATAGCTTGATATGAAGGACATAGGAGAAGCTAACTCTACTCTTAGGATTAAGCTTCTGCAAGGTCATGAAAGTAGGACGTTGGGTCTCTCTCCAGCCACTTATATTGACAAAATGTTGTCAAGGTATTGCATGGAGGACTCTAAGAAATGTTGTTTACCTTTCAGGCCGAGAGTCCCTTTTTCTTTTTAGAGCAGTGTTCTATGGCACCTCAAGAGGAGGAATAGTTGAGGAATATTCCATATGCTTTGGCAGTGGGAGCCTCAAGTATGGCATGCTGTGCATGAGACCAGATATTTGCTACGCTGTGGTATAGTAAGGAGGTGTTAGTCTAACTCAGGTCCGATGCACTAGGTGGCAATGAAGCGTCTTCTCTAGTACTTAAGAAGGACTAGAAGTTATATGCTGATCTTTCAAAGTGATGAGCTAGTTCCAGTTGGATATATTGTTTTAAGACTTCCAGTCAAATATATATGATAGACGTTCGGCGTCTAAGCATGTCTTGACCCTTGGAGTGGGAGCCACTAGTGAGAGAAATGTCAAGCAGTATTGTATTGCTGACTGCACAATAGAGTGATTGTGCTCACTAAGGGTTAGGCTGAGTAGACATTTGGTTCAAACTTAAAAGGGGTGAGTATGGACTTTGTCATAAATTGGATTTAGGACAACTGGAAGATTGTTAGGAATAGTGTCCTGAAATCTAGATTTATTCTGGATATATTATTTTAATTAATAAATGAAATTGACGTCTCAGTCGTTTCCTATTTAAATTTGTGCAAACGAGCATTTATACTGCATGTGATTTTCTTTTGGGAGACATCCATTAGAGGGGTGCAGTCCTCAAACTACAATTTACATGTTTGTTTTAAGTGGTTTATGAGACTAAGCCACAGATAGATTTGGAACAAATGGTATGGATTGTTGTTTGAAAGGCTCGTAGTCGAAGACAAGTTTGGACCACTTGTATGCTAAGACTATAACGTGACACTTTAGATGACTTGTCTTGGTCATATGGATGGAGATCCAAAAGTGTTGGGTTGGTGTGTTTAATAAGATTGACACATTGAATTGGACCATGTGGGTTACTAATTTTTAAACTACTATCGGAGATGAGTGATTCACGTTGTATTGTTTGAACGACGACTCTAAATTCTGAGGGTATTCTAGACTTGTGCATGGAGCGTTAGTTACTTTAGTGTACTATAAGTAAGGTCTAAACACATGACTGAATTCCCACGTACACTGGGTAGCGGCGTGAAGCGTGACAAGGATCAGGTATTCAATAGGGAATCTGCAATCTCTTATGAGATATAGATGTCCCCTTAGTTGATTTGCAAATATTTGAATAGTTCGGAAACTTTGGTTAAAGTATTTCAAGTGTTTGACATTTAAAATTTATACTGTGAATATGTTCAAGTATAAATGAATTATTCAGTGAAGGGCGAGTCGGTAACTAATGGAGAAACTGTGAGAAGAATAATGGTAGTAGTTATATTTATCCTTTGTCGTGGACATCTAGTGGAGGGGTTGTTGTTATCAATACAGTTTGTTAGAGATATATTGAGTAAATGGCTTAAGTCTGAAGTGCAGTGAGATTTATTTAGTGGAATTAAGTCTCATTAAATGGTAATTAAATTATTTCATACAATGATTAATTTAACACATTTAGAGCTAGATTTAAATTGTCCCTATGGTCCCTGTGCATGCCTCTGTATTTATTGCCATCAAAAAATATTAAAGAATTCATGAGATGGGTAAATTTAATTTTGCCAAACATTATTAATGAGATGAATAAAATTAAAAATTATAAAATAAAATAATTTTGGAATATTAAAATTCATAAGCTGAATTTTTACATGTGAAAAATAAAGCAAAAAAAAGGGGAAAAAAATGCAAAACAGCTCAGCGATCCGCGTGATTAGGATCGAACGAACCAGCATGCGACTACGCTTGGTAGCTATACGCGTGCACGTGATTGGCCCGCCACGTGTCACGCAGATTTAATTTAAAATAAACGCTTTTTTTCCCTAGGAATTAAAACACATCGTTTTATTTTGTTTTTGAATGATACGCTGCGTTTTGCTTGTTAACTGCGAATCCCACATCGAATTTCCAGCTTATTTTCATTTCGGTAGCCCACTATAAATAGAGGTACCTATACCTAAGGTTTGGTATTCAATTGAAACAAATTATTTTGTGTTTCTGAAAATTTTTCCGGAGACCTAGTCAGAGAGAAAAATTTCAACGGAAATTTTTCTTTCCTCGTTTTAATATTTTTCGGAGTCCACCCTCCAGGTAGTTCAAGATTATTGGGTAGAAGATCGCGGGGTCTTGATTTTGGTATTCTTTTGAAGAGTGTTATTTCTTTCTGGCATTCTTATATTGGAGCAATACCGGGTACGTTTTCTTTCCCTCTTCTTTTAGTTTTCGCTTTTTTATTTATTTATAGTATTTATTATTATGCCTGTTTAAATTTATATATTATTTTGAATGTATTAGAGTAAAACGCCTATAGATCTAAATTAAGAATTTAGATCTGTAGATTTAAATTATGAATTTAAATATGTAGATTTCAAATTAGGAATTTTAAATCAAACCCAGGTTTAGAATTATGAATCCTAAACCCCTTCCGCTGTGTAAATTTTATAAAATTAGGGAGAATTTTTGAAATTCATTCCATTAACAGGTATTATGACAAGGGTTTTATAGAGATAAACCTATTCCCGGGAACTCTCGCACGTGAGGTGTCACGAAGCATGACTCTCCGACTGGGGGCTTAGGTAGAGAGAAGAGTCTCCTACTCTAAGTGCTCTAATAGGTGCCTATTGTTGTGACCATAGTTGAAAACTATGAACCCAATATTCGGCATCAAAAGTTTATTTTCCAACAAAAGTTATCTTTTTCCCAATAGTTTGTACTCATTCAAGTTATTTCAAGGGTTGTTTAGCTTAGAAACCTAAATGACTCGGGCTCGGGATTGGCTGTTGAGCTCCTAAACTTGTCCCATCCCAATTCTTAGTACTTAGTGTACAAGGTAAGGTGCCCACGGGCTTTGCTTTGTCACCCTAACTGCAACTTGGACCGGGTCCATATCCATGTTTTTTTTTTCTTTTGATTAATAGTGATAGGGTCATTTTTGTTGCTATTCGGTATTAGCTATTCTTTTGTTACTATAGCTTCTAGCAACAGAATTTCGTCTGTTGCTATGTTGTTGCTGTTGCAGCTGTCACTAAAGGTTGTTTGTTGCTAGTTTTGTTTTTATTGCCCTTTGCAACAACATGATAATTTGTTGCTATTACCTATAGCAACAAAATATTTTCTATTGCTATTACCTATAGCAACAAAATATGCTCTGTTGCTATTGGTTTTAGCAACAATAATTAGCATCTGTTGCTATTATTTTTAGCAACATCGTCATGGTTTTGTGACTATTGTTATTAATAACAATATTATACTTCTGTTTCTTTTACATTAAGCAATGCTCCACTATGTTGCCATTGCTTTTATTATAAACATATACTTGCATGTCCTAACAAGCTAAATTTCATATTTTTCAATCAATTAGAACACATAATTGAACGTGACAATGATCATCAGTCAATAAAAGCTTTACACCTCTAAAATGAAAATAACAAAACCAAAAACCCAACATCATCATCATACCAAACAACAACTTTGTCATGCATTACATCCAACTACAAGCATTCATAAATTCAAAAAAAGAAAGAAAAAAATAATTCTTCCCATCATTTGCAAGTTTAGCCAAAAAACATAATGTTTGACAAATAGGAGAGATGGTAGAAAGCAATCAAACATAAGTTTCTTGGCAAATATACGACGAACAATCATTCATACAACTCATCTTCCACTACATCATCTTCATCTTCTAAGCCATCATTCTTATCTTGTTCCTCATAATAAACTTCATCATCACCAGATGACTAGCTTCTTGTAAAACAAAGATAAACATAAAATCCAAGCTACACTTGCAATTCAATTATCATTCATATTAACCAATTCAACTCATACATTGCATCAAAAGACTCCACCATGAACAACATCCATAACAAGCCATCATGAGCATAGAACTTATGACCACAACCCAAATAAGGTATCCAGACCTAAGCTAAATACCAACCCTATGGTCAATCAAGATTCTCATATTAGACCTATATCTTACCCTTTTCCAAAAGTAAAAAAGAAGGCATGAAATAGTGATCCTAAGGACATAATAGCCTCCAAAGACAATAAGAAGTCCACATATGACTCAAACATATCATTTTTTTCCCAACCACAAGCTGAAATTCAACAAAACACAGCAAATTGCAGAAATTTTAGCAGCATATAGTCCAAATCCTGCAGTAAAATCATTATTAACATCAACTTACAGCAGCTAACAACCATGATATGCATAAAAGCAATATGGACAACAACTCACAGCAGCAATCAATCCATAAGAAAATGTTTATCATCACTTCAAGCAACATGTAACAATATATTCATCTTGCTTCAAACACAGCTATGGGGAATACATGAGACACATCAATATGGAGGCTAATACACGAAATCACACATAGATTTTCACAAGAACTCACAAGTTCTCTAAGCCCTTTACTTCCTAATCACAAGAACTCTCATTGTTTGTAAGTCACATCATTGCTTTGATAATCACAATTTTGTATTATGTAAAATTCCAAAGCAAACTAGTCTTTCTTCCCCTTTGACCATAACTCTCTTAAATAATTGCATAGCTCAATTATTATTCGACTCACCTCCTTATTTTTTATTTTTCACACTGCTAATGGCAACAACTATTACATTAAAATATGATGATCATGGCTTTTCAATCTATATATCTTACGTTCCTTCATGTGCACACATCATGCAATGTTGGATGCATATCCATCAGGGACCTTAATTCTAGCTAACACATTTATAGGTTCCTTCTTCTCTTCATCACTTAATGTGAAGCATGATGGAGGTAAAACTATCCTTCCTCTTTCTGTTTTTGGGTGAAGATGCTTCCGAATATTCATATCATGTTATTATTTCCTTCAATATCAAAAAGAGTCCCGATCAAATTTTCAGAGATGTTTTTCTCAATATGCATAACATCCAAATTATGTCGTATTAGAAGATGTTCCCACTATGGGAGCTGGAAGAATATGCTCTTCTTCTTCTAGGGTCCAACTTCATCTACCCTTCTCTTATTCTTTTGTTGAGATACAAGACCCTTGCCTAGAGTCACATTTAACCCTATCATCTGTTCCAATAACTCGGACCCTAATCTTAATTTCGAAGCATGCCTCCTTTCACTGGTTCCATTGAATGATTTTATATTACGATGATACTTATGATCGTTGCTAAGAAAGTGTCAATGCTCCTGATAACATAATTTCCTACTCTTTTTCAAGTAATGAGAACATGTATATATGTTACAATAGAGACATGCAAATTTTCCTTTAATCCTAGACCCAAAAAAATTACCATAAGTCAAAAAGTCATTAATTGTCCATAATAATGTAGTTTGCAATGCGAAAGTCTCATTCTTCAAGCCATCATATGTCTCCATGCCAATCTCCCACAACTCACTTAATTCCTGGATTAAAGGTTGCAGGTAAACATCAATATCATTACCTGGTGCCTTGGGCCCAAGTATGAGCAAATAAATCATAAAGTACTCTTGCTTCATACACATCTATGGGGGCAAGTTATACATCATCATACTATATTGTGTACCCATTATCCCAAAGGGATTGAACCCATCACTTGATAGACCAAGCCTAACATTCCGTGGGTCTGAAGAGAAATTAGGGTAATGTTCATCCAATGTTTCCAAGCCGCAGTGTTCGTTGGATGCCTAAGCTTACCATCTTTTGTGCACTCATCTGCATGCCATCTCATGTATCCAATTGTTTTGTATTACATGAACATCCTCTTTAGTCTTGGTGTCAAGGGAAAATGGCGAAGCACTTTGCTAGGAACTTTAGCATCGTTAACTAATGATACAATAATCCCACCATTTTTAGTTTTCCATCTTAATGAACCGCAAATAGGACATGTGTCACAGTCTTTCAACTCCTTCTAAAATAGCACACAATCATTGTGGCAAGCATCAATCTTTTTGTAGCCAAGACCCAACTTTTGAATTATGCTTTTTGTTTTATAAAAAGAGTTCGACAATGTCTCACATTTTGGAAGAGCTCTTTTAAAAATCCTTAGAAAAGCATCAAATCCAGCATTAGTCACTCCATGCTAGCATTCAAGATGATATAATTCAACAATAAATAAGAGCTTTGTAAATTCATCACATCCAGGGTACAAGGGTGTATCTGCATCTTTTATAAGTTTATATAAATTTTCAGCCTCAAGATTGCATCCCTTTTTAGGTGATTCTGATGATTCACTCAATTTAAGACTATGCAATCCATAAGCGTCTTCTAACATTTTATGCATACCATCATCTGATGATTCATAAGAAATATCCAACCCCCCCCCCCCCCCCCCCCCAAAATCATTTAGCTCAGGATACTCCACCTCCCCATGGAGATACTACTTGTTACGTGCATAATTATCATCCAAGCCTTTAAGTGTAAGGTGAAGTTTCACTCTATCTATGTCCAACTCATATCGATTTGCATATTTCTTACATGGGCAAGGTATCGACTTATCCACACCCACAATAGGAAGTGCATCAGTAACAAATGCTTCCACACTCCCTCAAAATTTAGGTGAAACTCGTGAGTTTGTCACCTAAGCTTTGTTTTTAAACACATCCATATGGACAAATCGTACACTTAGGATGTATAAATATAGTTAAACTATGATAGAATATTAGTAAAATTACATTAATTACATAAATTAATCTCTTATTGACCATAGGAACAGTGTAAGATTTGTTACTAGACTGAAATTCCATGTAATTCGTATTTTGCAAACTATAATCTGAATCAACAACTCAAATTCACTACACAAATACCAAAACAAATCAAAAGCTAAAAAACGTGACAAAAACACAACTCATCATCATGAAGCATTAAACATTATAATCTAATACACTAGAACTCATTGCAATCTACATTTAAGAGAAGAAATATCTTAAAACACCATATGCTTAGTTTATATTTTCTCAAAATCAAGCAAATATTGAACAAATTAATCATTATAGCATACATCAAAACTAACAGTACACCAAACATTAACACATTAGGTAATCATAAATTAAACTATTCAATCCTCAACAAATTGATAGCAATCTTACATTAAACTACGCAGTCTTCAGCAAATTGACAGGAATCTTACATTAACCCTATTTTATTACAAGTTGACACAAAAGAATGATGAAATGAAAGAGTGAAGACCTAAAGATGAGATTTATAATACTTTCAAACAATGTAAACCCAGTATAATTGCCCAATTAACGGCAAATTAAACTACATTACAAAGGAAATTGAATCCCGAAGTTGATACCTTCGCAACAGAGTCAAGCTTGTAGTGTCAATCCCTTTCTCTCTGCCAAACCTGCAACGGGGACACAAAACTGAATTAAAGAAGTGAAGAGACAAGCAAAAGAGAGAGAGCGAAGAGACGAGCAAGAGAGAAAGTGAAGAAACGAGAGAGAGAGAGAGCGAAGAGACCGAACAAGAGACTAAGCGAGAGAGACAGTGAGGCGCGAGGGAGGAGAACCAGAGAGAGAGAGAGTGCTGGGGTTAGGGAAAACAATTTTAAGTATTATAATAAAATGTTAATGAAATTGTATATACCCAAAATTTAGAACTTTAGTGGGAAATTTTTTACCCAAAATTTTGTTAATTGACATAAAATTTTTAAGTTCTTGCCAATGTTAAGTTTATGTAATGTATTTAGATGGAAAAAAACAATAATATAATTGAATTATCTATGTGTCTTTGATAAATTATTTTTTATTTTTTTAAACTTAATGTTGGAGGGAAGTGAAAATTCGTTTCTTAGCTCATGAGATATGTAAATTTTTTATTAAAATACCATTACTACCAAACACAAGTGTACTGTTGGTAATGCTATATACAATACCATTAGACTTGTTTTTCTGTTACAAAAGGGGTCAGCTGTGTATGCGATCTTCCATTTGCATCAAAAGAAAATTTTTGTTGCCATTGGTAAATCAATTATAATAGAAATTTTGTAGTTTGTTACTATTGGTCACTTTTTTTATAGCCCGAGGGCTTAACCTTAATCGAGCCACAACTCGAGCATCCATTAGAATAAAGTCCCTTTTGCTAGAGGATGAGACTAGACACAACCGCCGTTTTATGAGCGGAGGGGATGAGAACATCCCTGTTTATGAACGCATTCATCTTGATGGCTATTCTCCAAAGATTTTTTTTGGCCATGCTCAAGAGAAGGATGCAAGTTGCCTAAAATACGAGTGAGATCTTTAAAAGACCTCTCTAAGAGGCACTGTGACGAAATCAATCATACTCTAGCTAGCCACATAAAAATACGTCCAGCATAAGAACATCGTTAACGGCGTTAGAACCTCAATAAATGAGACAGTGCACATAAAAGTTGACAGACTCATGGTTGAGATGAATGCTACCTTATCATCCATTGCTAGCCTCATAGCCAGAGAGATGTGGCAAGATGGACAATTGTCAAAGTTAAGCCCATCTTATTGTGGCAATTAAGACCGATAATGGCCTAGCTCAAGCAGTTAGGGAAGACCCTAGAAAAATGAAGTTGAATACTCTTGCTATAATACCCGTTGGTTACCCTCATGAATCCTCTCTCGAAACATGAGGGCCAATCAATGACGGGACTAAAGCACCTTGAAAAAATAAGGGACATCGTTTACTAGCTAGGTTAGGAGTCACAAGGTTTGATTCTAACCCAGGAACTAAGGCGGGGGTGCTTTGGACTGATGCAGACTTTGCGTATGCGTTACCAAGTGCACTAGTCATATCAAGTAATATAGAAATAAGTAGAGTATCGTTCCCACGAAGATTGTTATTGAGTGAGTACCAAAATTAGTAGCTTTGATGTTATTTGAAAAACCGAAAAAATTGAGATATTGGTATGAAATAAAATAAACTAAAAAGAAATAAAATATGTTAATTGATTTTATAAAGTTTTTATGATTTAATAATATCCTAGGCATCCGATTTCACCTAGTTGCATCAATACACCTTTATAATCTCGTTATCCAAGTTGTTATTACGTGTTGATGGTTGGAAACCCTAATTTACTAAATATTCTCTCTCGAGCAACATTTAGCATGCTTTTTTACATTTTAAGGCATCACTCTCGTGCATAAATTTAAATAAGAAAAGAGTTTTTAAAGCTATATGATTTTCTCTTAAAAACCACACAGATCGCGTTAATCTCTCTTGAGCATTCGCCCAATTTGTGGTGCTTATCACCTTAGCACTCATTATAAATCTCCTCTTGGACTCATTATGAATCATTATTGGCCTTAAATAGTGATCAAGCATTTAAAACTCATGAAAAACAATGATAAACACTTCAACAACGCAATGACAAAACAATGAATATGTTGAATTAGAAATACGCATATATTACAACTTAGGCTGCATCGTAGCCTTGGAATAACAAAATTAGTTCATGATAAACTTAATATAAAGCATAACTAACACAAAATTCCTGAACTTAGAAGAAGAAAAGGCTAAAAAGGACTTAGAAATACAAAATTACAAACCAAACTTTCTTCCTTCTTCTTCTTCTTCCTTCACCCGTCTTTCTATTTCTTTTTCCTATACTTTGTATGTGTTTTTGTTTGAATGAAGGATGATCTTCAACACTACACAACACCCCTTTATATAGTGTTTGAGCTAGGATAAAAAAAAATTGGAAAAAATCATCAAAATTGCTTCTTATTTGCTGGTTTTTGCGGCTGCTGCTACTTGCTTATTTCTTCATTATTTTATGTGAATGTTTTGCTCAATCACAGCCCAAAACCTGAAAAATTGAGCTAGGATAAGTTAAATTGTGTTTATACAATGAATTTAGGTAAAAAGCATTGTGTTTTTGCAGCCCAAATGCAAGTTGTAGCTGAAACGTTGATATTTTATGTAAAATTCTGCATTTAGGTGTGAGAATGAATTATTTTTGTTAATTTTTTGTATTTATTTGATGTATCTAGATTTTACTTGTTAATGCTAATGATAAAACCTAGCAAGATTTAACATAAAATGTGTGTTTTTACAAGAAAATAGCAAAATAGTTCAAAACGAGCAAAACCGGGCAAAAGTGATAGAAGTTTGATGCAAATATGGTTAAAAATATATTAAAATGATAAAAATAATCATATACTAAATTGGACTTATCAAAATACCCCCAAACTTAAATCTTGTTCGTCCTCGAGCAAGGTCAAACATTGAAGCGTAGGATCTCATGCTTTTTAAAAATTTTACCACATGTCAATTACTTAGGTAATCGAATTAGAGAAGAATAACTGAGGCTCAAAGTTCAGGGTTCTAAAGGCAAAACCATCTTTCCCAAGGAAAAATCTGTCAATTACTTAGGTAATCGAATTCAAAAGTTAGCTAAGCAAATTAAGTTTATCCGTTCTTTCTAATCTCAAGATATTCAAACCGAATAAAGGACAAAAATTATACCACTCATAACAAGACTTATCAAGTATGCCCAAAACTAATTATTTTTGCACCATTTTTTTTTTGGAGGAATTTATTTACTCAAGTATAAGCATATCTGCAGTGAGAATCAAGCTCCGACTCCTGGGCGATGACCCATAAGTAAGAGAAGCCACCACTGAGATGCCAGTATTATGACTTCTTGAGTATATCTTCAGTGAGAATCAAGCTCTGACTCCTGAGCGATGACCCATAAGTAAGAGAAGCCACCACTGAGATGCTCTTTTAACGGGTAACACATATCTTATTTATGTGGGATAGCGGTGCTAGAGATTTTTTTTTTTGTTGTTTTTTTTTTTTTTCGGTGCTTGGCTCCTTGTTAGCTTTCTAAGTACCCCTTGTAGTGAGCTTTCAATGCGGCAACTCCCGTTTCAGTTGGCCCAGGGTACCAGGTGTTGAAACACCCCTGTGAATCTACTTGCTCGAGGTACTAAGGCACGAAACCATCACACCATAGCACATATCCAAATGATAGACATTTTTAACAGGATAGCGGTGCTTAGTGATTCTCTTCCTCTATTATTTTTCTTTTATTTAGACTTAGGCATAACTTTTCAAAATCTATTATATAAATGATACTCTTTATGCAATCTATTCAAATTTGAGCATATTTTAATCAGAAAAAAAGTAAAACAGCCATGCTAATTAGTGAAGTCAAATACCATGGTTTTATTAAGATAGTGCCTTAGATTAGATCGTGTTTTGCAATTAGAATAGAAAAAAAATTGATTCTCAGGTTTATTCTAATTTAAAGTAAACGAGCTAAAAAGAGTAGAAAAATTGCCTAAAAGGCAAGATGATAAGTTTTCTCTTATTTATTTTATTTATTTATTTTTGAAAGACAGATGATTAAAACTGCAGAAAATCGACAATCTTTTTGTTGGCCGACACTATTTACATCCCCATACAAAGGCTCCGAACTCTGGGAGGCGCCGAAACTGACTCTAAAACATAAAACAAGAAAACTTTTCAAATAACTTTGTCAGAAAAATATTTTTTATTTACTTATTTATTATTATTATTATTATTATTATTATTATTATTATTTACATTACTTTTTCCACCCTCAAACTTGTTTCAAAAATACCTGTTCAAACAAAATATACAGAAATATGAGACAAATAAAATAATGAATGGAAAATTAAGATAAATAAGGATAGAGACACTTGGGTTGCCTCCCAAGAAGCGCTTTAGTTATAGTCGTTAGCTTGACTTTTTGAGTGGCTTATTCAACATTGTTGAGATGAATGGAAGTTTTCTGAGGCTCGAGCTCTCTATCAATGTAAGGTTTCAGTCTTTGCCCATTGACCTTAAAAGTACCCTTTTTCTCATCCTGAATCTCAACCGTGCCATATGGAAAAACACGGGTTACAATAAAGGGTCCTGACTATCGAGAGCGCAGCTTTCCTAGGAAAAGTCGTAAGCGGGAGTTAAACAGTAGAACTTTTTGTCCCACTATGAACTATTTGTTCAGAATGTGCTTGTCGTGTCATTTTTTGGTTCGGTCTTTGTAAATTCGAGCATTTTCATAAGCCTCATTTCTGAATTCATCCATCTCGGTGATTTGTAGCAACCTCTTTTCGCTTGCAGCTGCTAAATTGAAGTTAAAGGTTTTTATGACCCAGTATGCTTTGTGTTCCAATTCTACTGGTAAATGACACGCTTTGCCATAAAAGAGTCGATATGGAGACATTCCAATAGGTGTTTTGGATGTTGTTCTATATGCCCAAAGTGCGTCATCTAACTTTTTCGACCAATCCTTTCTAGAGGCACTAACTGTTTTTTCAAGAATAATTTTCAATTCTCGGTTTGAAATTTCCACTTGTCCACTTGTTTGAGGATGGTATGGAGCACCCACATAGTGTGTAACTCCATACTTACTCAATAAAGCTTTAAGTTGGCGGTTATGAAAATGTTTTCTGCCATCACTTATAATTGCTCTAGGAGTTCCAAATAGAGAAAATATGTTTTTTTTAACAAAGTTTACTACAACTCTAGCATCATTGGTTGGAAATGCAGATGCTTCGACCCATTTTGACACATAATCTACAGCAACCAAAATAAATCTAATAGAAAATGATGAGGGGAAATGACCCATGAAATCAATCCCCCAAACGTCAAATAATTCAACAACCAAAATGTTATTTAGGGGCATTTCATGTTTTTTGGAGATGTTACCTGTCCTTTGACATCTATCATATTTACTAACAAATTTAAAAGCATCTTTAAAGAGTGTAGGCCAATAAAACCCAGATTGTAAAACCTTCGTTGCAGTTTTTGTCCCACCATGATGGCCACCAGTTTCAAGAGAGTGACAGTGGCGCAGAATGTTCTCCATCTCTTCCTCAGGTACACATCTTCTGATAATCTGGTCTACACAATGCTTATACAAGAATGGTTCTTCCCAGAAATAATGCTTTAAGTCAGCGAAGAACTTCTTTTTTTGTTGATAAGTCATGTCCTTGGGTAGTTCATGTGCAACCAGATAGTTAACAATGTCAGCGTACCATTAAGATCTTCATCCGGGAATTTTTCATTGATAAAAGGACCTTCGTCCTCTCATTCGAGACGTGACAGATGATCTGCCACAACATTTTTCGTACCCTTTTTATCCCGGATTTCTAAATCAAATTCCTGAAGCAAGAGAATCCATCTAATCAGCCTCGGTTTCGCATCCTATTTTGCAAAAATGTATTTCAAAGCAAAATGGTTAGTGTAAATAATTACCTTTGAATTGAGCAAGTAGGAAAGAAATTTGTCAAATGCAGATACTACAGCTAGTAATTCTTTCTCGGTAGTAGCATAGTTAATCTGTGCATCTATCAAAGTTTTACTAGCATAGTAAATTAAATGAAAATTTTTGTTCCTTCTTTGTTCTAGCACAGCCCCTATAGCATAATCACTAGCGTCGCACATAAGTTCGAAGTGTACAGTCCAGTCAGGTGCTACAATTATTGGTGCTAACACTGGTTTCTTCTTTAAGGTTTCAAAGGCATGCATGCAGTCACTATCAAAGTTAAAAGGAACATTTTTCATCAATAAATTGCAAAGAGGCTTAGCGATCTTAGAGAAGTCCTTAATGAACCTTCTGTAGAAACCTGCATGTCCCAAGAAACTCCAAATACCCTTGACATCGGTAGGGGGTGGTAATCGTTCTATCACTTCAATTTTTGCTCTATCAACCTCAATTCCTCTTTTTGAAATCATATGCCCCAACACTATTCCTTCCTGTACCATAAAATGACATTTCTCCCAATTCAAGACAAGATTAGTGTCAGTGCATCTTTGCAAAACCATAGAGAGGTTAGCTAAACAATCATCAAACGATGTTCCAAAGACTGAAAAATCATCCATAAACACCTCTATGAAATTTTCCACCATATCACTAAAGATTGCCATCATACATATTTGAAAAGGCGCAGGGGCATTGCATAACCCAAAAGACATTCTCCTATTGGCAAAGGTACCATAAGGACAAGTGAAAGTGGTCTTTTCCTGATCTTCCGGGGCCATGGCAATTTGATTGTACCCTGAATATCCATCCAGAAAACAGTAATACGAATGACCGGCTAGTTTTTCTAACATTTGATCAATGAATGGAAAGGGGAAGTGATCCTTTCGGGTGGCATCATTAAGTTTCCGATAATCTATGCAAACCCTCCACTCAGTGACAATCCTAGTAGGGATGAGCTCATTGTTCTCATTTTCTACTACAGTTATCTCTCCCCCCCCCCCCCCCCCCCCCCCCCCGGCCTTCTTTCGAAACTACTTGCACTGGGCTAACCCATGGGCTATCAGATATGGGATAGATGATCCCAGTGTCTAATAATTTGACAACTTCTTTTCTTACTACCTTTTTCATGGCAGGGTTTAACTGCCGCTGAGGTTGTACAGAAGGTTTGAAGCTATCCTTCATGCGGATTTTGTGCATGCATATGGAAGGGCCAATTCCCTTGATATCCGAAAGGGTCCATCCGATTGCTGTTCTATACTTTTTAAGAACCCTAAGCAACCTTTCTTGTTCAATATTACTCAATGAGGTATTAATAATAATAGGATAAGTGTTAGAATTACCAAGATAGGGATATTTGAGATGCGGTGGCAATGGCTTGAGCTCTAAGTTCGGTGGCTCTTCTTCTTCCGTTCTATGTTGAATTTCAATTGCTCTAATGTCTTCCACTCTTGCTCCGTGGTGCAAATTGAAAGGTTTGCAATTTTCCAGGTATTGGGCACATTCCCATATTAACTCGTCTTCTGTGTCTATGGTCCCTAATTTTGTTAGACACGCTTCAAGGGGTAACTTGCGGAATGTCTCCCTGAATGTCTCAGTGACCAACTCATCTACAATATCAACCTTAAAACAAGAATTCATGTTAGATAGAAATTGAATGGCATTAAAGACGTTGAAGGTTACCTGTTCATCTTGTACCCTTAGGATCAGCTTTCCTTGTTGGACATCTATCAGGGTTCTTCCTGTAGCAAGGAAGGGTCGGCCCAGAATAAGAGGTATCTCACGATCCTCTTCCATATCAAGCACTATGAAGTCGGCCGGGAAGATGAATTTATCGACCTTTACAAGGATGTCTTCAATTATACCTATAGGATACTTGATTGATACGTCCGCAAGTTGGAGAGATATAGTGGTAGGCTTCACCTCTCCTAACCCAAGCTTCCTGAGAATAGAGAGAGGCATTAAATTTATGCTTGCACCTAAATCACACAAAACCTTATCAAAACTAATGGAGCCAATGGTGCAAGGTATTGTGAAACTCCTTGGATCTTTTAGCTTGGGAGGCAACTTTTTTTGCAGTATGGCACTGCATTCTTCAATAAGTGCTACTGTTTCGAACTCTCCCAACTTCCTTTTGTTAGACAGGATTTCTTTCCTAAATTTGGCATATTTGGGATCCGTTCTAACATGTCAGCAAAAGAGACATTAATGTGTAACTTTTTAAAAATTTTCAAAAATTTAGCAAATTGTTTGTCTGCTTTTGTCTTTTTCAGGCGTTGAGGGAAGGGGACTTTTGGTTTGTAGGGTTGAGGTTCAGCCCTTTTTGGTTAATTTTTTTCTTGAACTTTTATCCCTTCCTCATTTTCCAATTCCTGATTTGCATCAGTGGACAGGTCAATTATGGGTTATTCAATTGGCATGGTTTGGTCGACCTGAATTGGTTCTTTCAAAATTTTCCCACTTCATAGTTCTATTGCTTTTACTTGATCTCGTGGGTTAATGACAGTCTTACTAGGTAAAGAACCTTGAGATCTTTCAGAAAGATGATTTGAAATTTGCCCAATTTGGGTCTCAAGGTTTCTAATGGTCGCTTCCTGATTGCAAATCAAGGTTTCTTGATTTTGAAGAGCTGCTTCAGTGTTTTGCATGAAACTTCTAGTATCTTGCCTAAACTTACTAAACAATTCCTCGAGATCAGTCTTTCTTTCAGGGGCTGAAAAGATTGTTTTTGTATCCCTTGATTATTTCATGAAAAATTTGGATGGTTTCTCTACCCGGGATTATATGTGTTGGGATAGGGATTATTTTTTTGAAAATTTGAAACAAAATTGGCTTGTTCATGGGTTGATAGGGCGAAAGGATTTCCTGTTTGGCATTCTATACTAGGATGATTCCCTACACAAAATTCACACATTAGTACAGGAGAATTTATGGTATTCATGTTCATGTTCATCTATTTTTGGAGCATTGAAACCTTGGTAGTTAACTTTGTTACTGCATCCAGTGCGTATATTCCGGCAGGTTTCTTTTGTTTAGTTGCCCTTGCATAGTTATTGCTAGATATTACTTCTAGCAATTCATACGCTTCATCTGGGGTTTTGTGATTTAGGGATCCTCCCGTAGCCGCATTTACCATCGTTTGAGTATTAGGTGCCAACCCATTGTAAAAAGTTTGGACTTGCATCCAAATTGGCAAACCATGATATTGGCACCTTCTCAAAAGTTCTTTGTAATGTTCCTGGGCCTCATACAAAAATTCTGTGTCATATTGCACAAACGAGGTAATGTTATTCCTCATCTTAGCTGATTTGGTGGTGGAAAATATTTAGCAAGAAAATTTTGAGCCAAATCATCCCAAGTGGTGATAGTTCCTGGTGGTAGTGACACTAACAACGCTTTGGCTTTGTCTCTTAGTGAGAAAGGAAACAGCCTTAAGCGAATGGCATCATCACTGACGCTATTATGCTTAAATGTATTGCATATCTCCAAGAAATTAGTGATATGCAGGTTTGGGTCCTCACTAGGTAGACCGCCAAATTGGATAGTTTGTTGAATCATTTGTATAATAGTGGGTTTAATTTCGAAATTATTTGCTTGTATTGGTGGACGTCGAATGCTGGAAGTGCACCCCCCAACAGTAGGTACAATGTAATCTTTTAAGGTCCTTTCATCCTCATTTCCAGCATTATTAGCCATGGTTTCAGTCCTTTTTGTTTTCCTAATTAGTCAAAGAGTTTTTTCGATTTCAGGATCAAAATGAGTTATTTCTTTTTCAATTAAATTTTGCATACAAAGTAAAAATAAGCAACTAGAAAGTTAAAGGTAAGGATAAAAAAAAAAAAAGAAAGTTACAAAAGTATAACACAAAAATTTTAAGGGTTGAATCATTTGTGTAATAGCGGGTCCTCACTAGCGATATCGCATATCATCCCAAGTGGTGATAGTTCCTGGTGGTAGTGACATTAACCACACTTTGGCTTGGTCTCTTAGTGAGAAAGGAAACAGCCTTAAGCGAATGGCATCATCACTGACGCCATTATGCTTAAATGTATCGCATATCTCCAGGAAGTTAGCGATATGTAGGTTTGGGACCTCATTAGGTAGACCACCAAATTGGATAGTTTGTTGAATCATTTGTATAATAGCGGGTTTAATTTCAAAATTGGTTGCTTGTATTGGTGGACGTCGAATGCTGGAATTGCACCCCCCAACAGTAGGTACATCGTAATCTTTTAAGGTCCTTTCATCATCATTTCCAGCATTATTAGCCATGGTTTCAGTCCTTTTTGTTTTCCTAATTAGTCAAAGAGTTTTTTCGATTTTAGCGTCAAAAGGAGTTATTTCTTTTTCAATTAAATTTTGCATACAAAGTAAAAATAAGCAACTAGAAAGTTAAAGGTAAGGATTAAAAAAAAAAAAAAAAAAAAAAAAAAAGAAAGTTACAAAAGTATAACACAAAAATTTTAACAAAACACAATTTTTAAAGAAAAAGAGAAGGGTAGTAACCTAATGTTTTTGAAGACCTAAAATTATCAAATTTAACTTTTAAAAACCTAACAAAGTGAACTTAATAGCAAAATAAAGATAAAAATAAAGACAAAATATAAGAAAAATATCAAAAAAATACAAAACTAAATGGAATTTATCTTTACAAATGAATCAAATGAAAAATTTCTTAAACTTAAATAAAATATACAAATTATTAACAATTTCAAACTAGCACCAAAACTAGTGGTATTGATATCACTCAAATAGAAACAATACCGGCAACGGCGCCAAAAACTTGATGGAGACTTTGCGTATGTGTTAGCAAGTGCACTAGTCGTATCAAGTAACATAGAAATGAGTAGAGTATCGTTCCCACGAGGATTGTTATTGAGTGAGTACCAAAATTAGTAGCTTTGATGCTATTTGAAAAACCAAAAAATTGAGAGATTGATATGAAATAAATTAAACTAAAAAGAAATAAAATATGTTAACTAATTTTATAAAGTTTTTATGATTTAATAATATCCAATGCATCCGATTTCACCTAGTTGCATCAATACGCCTTTCTATTCTCGTTATTTAAGTTGTTATTACGTGTTGATGGTTAAAAACCCTAATTTACTAAATATTCTCTCTCGAGCAATGTTTAGCATGCTCTTTTACATATTAATCCATCACTCTCGTGCATGAATTTAAATAAGAAAAGTGTTTTTAAAGCTCTATGATTTTCTCTTAAAAATCACACAAATCGTGTTAATCTCTCTCCAGCATTCGCTCGATTTGTGGTGCTTATCACCTTAGCACTCGTCATAAATCTCTTCGCAGACTCATTATGAATCATTATAGGCCTTAAATGGTGATCAAGCATTTAAAACTCATGAAAAACAATGATAAACACTTCAACAACGCAATGACAAAACAATGAATATGTTGAATTAGAAATAAGCGTATATTACAACTTAGGCTACATCGTAGCCTTGGAGTAACAAAATTAGTTCATGATAAACTTAATATAAAGCATAACTAACACAAAATTCCTGAACTTAGAAGAAGAAAAGGCTAAAAAGGACTTAGAAATACAAAATTACAAACCAAACTTTCTTCCTTCTTCTTCTTCTTCCTTCACCCGTCTTTCTACTTCTTTTTCCTACAATTTGTATGTGTTTTTGTTTGAATTAAGGATGATCTTCAACACTACACAACACCCCTTTATATAGTAGTTGAGCTAGGATAAAAAAAAATTGGAAAAAATCATCAAAATTGCTTCTTATTTGCTGGTTTTTGCGGCTGCTGCTACTTGCTTATTTCTTCATTACTTTATGTGAATTTTTTGCTCAAGCACCGCCCAAAACCTGCAAAACTGAGCTAGGATAAGTTAAATTGTGTTTATACAATGAATTTAGGCAAAACGCATTGTGTTTTTGCAGCCCAAATGCAAGTTGTAGCTGAAAAGTTGATATTTTGTGTAAAATTCTGCATTTAGGCGTGAGAATGAATTATTTTTGTTAATTTTTTGTATTTATTTGATGTATCTTGCTTTTACTTGTTAATGTTAATGATAAAACCTAGCAAGATTTAATATAAGATGAGTGTTTTTACTAGAAAATAGCAAAATAGTTCAAAATGAGTAAAACTAGGCAAAAGTGATAGAAGTTTGATGCAAAAATGGTTAAAAATATATTACAATGATAAAAATAATCATATACTAAATTAGACTTATCATGGACTTAGACCCTTCCAACCATGGACAAGTCCTTGTTTCAAGGGATCTGAATCTCAACCCTCGAGTAGCACTAGGTTATGAGATTGGAGCAAGGCCAAATACCTTCTCCACAAGTAACTTTTAGCCCCTTGAGACCCGACCTAAGTTATAGAATCAACGAGCAAGGTCAGGTTTCCTTTGTGGGAAACTCACACCCTGTTCCTAGGGTTAAACCAGTCTATGAGACTGGGGAGGCAAGTGAATGTTACCTGTTCTCAAAACTTTACATAAGGGCAAACCACTTCAAGGCTCATCAATGGCTCTTGAGCTTGGGAATGCCTCAAGGCATGCCTTAAGTTCAAGCTCATTAGGATCTTACATAATGCCAAACAATAATATGGGAGCTCATATAGGAGCAAACCTATCAAGGAGACTATTTAGATCAAGGAGGGTATAATCTTGCTTCTATATAACAAGCACCATTTCCTAAACCATTGGTCATGGGAGCCTAAAGATATTCTGCATACCATGTAAGAAACACTTGACCCATTGGAGAGCATTGGTCAGTACCCAACCAGGCAATGAAAATTCCCCTCCATGATCAACTGGCTGCCCTCATTGAATAAATGTTTGGGCCGATCCTCCAAAGGTTTAATAGACCTATCTATAAAAAATGATATCTTGATTACGTAGACTAGGACTATCCTTTTACATGGGATATAAGATATCCGAGTTCAATCTTTTCTTTGAGGAAACGACCATGTCAGCTCTTGAGCACTAAAAAGATTCAATGGCCAATGCAAAGAGGTAGCTGATAACCCGTATTTAAAATTAAGGCCTTTTCCTAGTTCATTGGCCTAAATGTCCTTTTAGTGGTATATCAACCTCTCACCTAATTTTTTGTATACATGAGATGACATAGCCAAATAGTTTTAGGCTTAGTTCCCAATAATGGAGTGAAGTACTTTCATATATGACTTAGTTCGTCTAAAAAAAAAGCCAAGAAAGTCAATGGAAGACTATATAAACTGGTTCAAGAGAGCTAGCTTGAGATGGTCGAATATGCCAAACTGGCGTTGAATGGTTTGGACATCAAATTTAGGAAGAAGTTTGAGGATTCAAACTTCACTAGCCCTCTCTAGTTAGTAGAATGCACTACTAGGTATGAGGCAGTCTTAAAAGAGGAAAGCCTCAAGAAGAATAGTGTGTACGTGATCTATGTACATGAAGTGTAGAAGAGGACGAAGTACCTCTCTATGAGATAGACATTGTTGAGTAAGCTAAAGGCCCTCTTATTATCCGAGACGTGAGGGTGGCTTAGTTGAATAAGGCTTCGATCATGAAGCATATTTAGATTCTACTCTCAGATCTCTCCTCTTAATGGCCTCATTGGATTCATTAGAACTGACTTAGAGGCAGGAGTTTCTAGAGTATCCGGGTAATGAGCTCAGCCTCCTCATGCTGGATTCACCACCAAGTTTGCTTGGGAGATGATTCGAAATAAAAGTGAGTAGGTCTCCACCCATCATTAGCTCTTGCTTGCACTCTTTCCTTCTCTAACTTACCTCTTGTGAGTGGTTGTGGACCCCTGGCAAACTGCTGAGGCATCGGGCTCAAGGTCTTTAGAGCTTCTATGTTCTCTGTGGTTTTGTTGATGAGACCCACGGGAACCTCTTCTTTGCTTGCCCTTTTTCTTCTTCCATCTAGAGTCTAGTTATCATGCTCACTTATGTATACTGGCCTACGCTTCTTTTGTGTGAGTTTTTTCCTTGGGTTGCTTGACATCTTAGGGGTCATGAGATTTATAGTATTATCACATATCTCTACCTTTCAATGGTTATGTATATCCTTTGGGATAAGTGCAAACTCAGGTTTCAACAATCTTAGACCAACCCTGTTGAGGTTGTGCTTTCTTGATCATGAGTTTGATTAGAAGTCACTTACTCGCAACTCCTTCCTTGAGGGGGTGCTCAATGCCACCCTCAACTGCTCCAATAGTGGGGATTTGAGCCCTAATTTCTCTTTTCTCTTTGTTTTCTGTAGCCTTTTGGCTCTTGTATTTTGTTATTTTGAGGGGATTGTTTCTGACTTTTGTTCCTTGTTGTAGGCTTCGACAGCAGCTTGGGTATATGTCCCTCATAGACTTATACACATTTTTCCTTTTATTCCATATATCTCACTGACTTACGACAAAAAGTTATGCAAATAGTCATTTGATTTGTCAAGAGTCGACATAATATTCAACTAGCTTTTGGTGAATAATGAACTCAAAAGAAAAAACCTGACCCTGCCACCTTATCTTTACAATCGTGGTTCATGATGCCATCAAAGCCAGGAAACTGAAGGAAGCACCCAAAAAGCCTGAGAGATGGGCTAGTATCTCTTCCTTTGATGAGGAAGGTCTTGGTGGGATCAATTCACTAGGGATTCCTGGGCTAAGAAGGCCTTGAAGGGTGAAGAGGATTATAGCCTCCATGAGTGTCAATGAAGTCTCATTAGCGGAACCTCTAGACCGAGTCAATTGAACTTGGTCAAACATGGAGAATGACTTCCACGAGAAGGATTTCCCTTCACCTATGTAGGAGTCCAACACATGGGAACACATGCTTGGAGCTGAGTCCCAAGAAAAGATCTTGGAAGAAATGGATAATTCTTTGGGTGAATCCTAAGAAGATCTCTAAATCCAATTTGGGTTAATGCTAAAGTTAAGGTAAGAACTTCAATACTCTTACTAATAGAGTTCATGGCAAAGGAAGCACAGGCTGGCCTTGAAGGGGCCGTCCTAGGTCTCAATAGCATAGGTAGAGATGGTGGCTGAGGCAGTAGCAACTATCGAGGATAATACTGATCCTTTACCTATTGAATCAATGTCTACCAAAGGTAATACTAATCCTTGACCTATGTTTGATGTGCCTTCCATCCTGACAAACACATTGAACTATTTTACATTGGTAATGGCGTGGCTATCAACATCTTTCCTTCATACATGTTAGGGGTCGTTGGGAAGTCCCAATATGACTTAATAACTTCAGATGTGACAATTTCTAGCTTCTTTATAGCCACTATCAAGTCCGAAAGGGGTCAGCACGGTCAAATCGATTGTTAGTATTCTGAGTAGAGTAATGACATTTTTTGTGGTTGATGCAACCTCGAACTACAATGCCTTGCTAGGGAGTGATTGGCTTCATGCTAACTATTACATACCATCTTGCTTACAGCAACTATTGATTTTTTGAAACCATGACAAGTATAAAGTTGTTATGGCAAATGATAAGCCCTTCATAGCTTACTCCAACTTTGTTGAGGCAAAATTCTATGAAAATGGAGTGGGACTTCACATGGTGACTAGAGCCACTTCCTTTGAGAAATTAACTCAGGGGATCCAGCAAGATGGCAATATAAGACCATTTCTAGAGGTCCTTCTGCAAAGGCCGAGGTAGACCATGCCAAGGTTGAGTCAACTGGCTTAGATGTTTGGGACTATGAGAGTCCTCTGAGAACAGGGGGACATTCAAGGTGCGTATGACACCTTAAGGGAAACCAACTCTTCTAATTAGAGGCCTAGTGGGCCATTTCCTTCGCAATTGAGAAGCTTCGGGTAGGCATGCTGAGTACAAACTCTGGACCAAGTATCCATAGGCATGATTTTGAAGTCCAAATGTTACATGACAAAGAGTTGGTGTTGGCTGACTTAAAAGCATCACCAACTAAAATGGACGATTTGAGAGCCAAAGGACCATCGCTATAAGCCATATTCACTGCCAACATCTTGACAATACGAAGGACGATGTTGGAAGAATTGACAAAGAAAAGCTTGTTTAGCCAGAATAGGTAAAACGTTATTTACTCCTTTTTAGAGTCTGGTTGACTGCTGTAAAATTACTTAAAGAAGTTCACGAATGTCTTATATCTCATTGGCAAAGAAGAGGGAGACAATGAAAAGGCCTCAGTCTCCTTCGAGACAAAGCTTCTCCAAGGAAGCTTGTAGCCCGCTGGGTTAAGACTCGTCAAAGCCGCCATGCCTTCAAGAGTGATCCTAAGGAAACCCTCTGGGAAGACATAAGCATTGTAACAGGTGCTCCAGAAACATGT
Organism: Simmondsia chinensis; assembly: GCA_018398585.1. Lineage (NCBI taxonomy): Eukaryota > Viridiplantae > Streptophyta > Magnoliopsida > Caryophyllales > Simmondsiaceae > Simmondsia > Simmondsia chinensis. Next base: position 8,679,181 of record JAGTTD010000018.1, read on the forward strand.
TAGGGTGGTAACAGCAGGGAAATCATACCTGAGGGACATCTTCGAGAGCTTGATGGCTTTACAGATGCATTTCCACTTACCTCCGAGGAGGAGAATGAGGCAATCCACCTATTTGAACCAATGTCCTGAAAACCTAATTATTTGATTTTAAATATTAATAATTAAAATTATTTTATTTATTTTATGTCTGATTGTGTTTTACAAGTCTATCATAAATGCGATTGTTTTCTAAAATGTTCCATGAGATGGATGTAATCCAAAAAGACATGTCTAAGTTAGATTCAAGTGGTTAATGAGATTGAGCCACGAATAGACTTAAATCAGAATTGTGATATTTTGTCAAAGTATGTTCATAGTCGATGATAAGTTTTGGACAATATATCTAATAAGATTATAACATGATATTGTAAATGACTTGTCTTAGTAATGTGAATAGGAATTTACAAGTATTATTTTAGTGTTTGTCAAAGATTAGAACCTTAAGTTGGACCACCAGAATTGTTTATTTCTTAACTACTATGAGAAATAAATAATTCTTTTTTTTAGACGATGACTCTAAATTCTTAGATTATCTTAGACTCGTACACTTAGTGTGTCACTTTGATGTACTAAGAAGTGGGGTCTCATTAAGTGGCCCAAAATCCTTTGTACGTTGGGTGATAGCATGAAGTGTAGTAGAAACAAAACATTCAATAATAAATATAATCTCTTTTGCTAGATGTCTCCTTAAGTAGATTTATGAGTGTAGAAAAAATTAATAAGTATTCCATGTGATTGTTACTGGAAATGATACAAAAATTTATGTTTTGTCATAGAAATTTTCGAAAAGCTCAGGTCAGGAACTTATGGAAAAGAGCTAAGAAATATAATTGTAGTAGTTTAAATTTTTCTCATAGATATCTTATAGAGGGGTTGGTCACTCATTAATTATTGTCTGGGAATTTATGGAAGAAATTTAATTCTAAAGTGTAACAACATGTGTTTAATGGAATTAAATCTTGTTAAATGGCAATCAATGTATCAAGTGTTGATAATTAGATTTGAGCCATTTGGAGCTATAATTAAATTCTCTCTGAGATCCCTTTGTAAGCGTCAACTTAAAGCACTATTTGAAACCATTTAAACTAAATTCATGAGATGTTATGAGATAAATAAATTTTTATGCTAAATAAATATTCACGAGAGAATACACATATGAAAAATAAATATTAATAGGCATTAGGTTGCGGCGAGGGGCCCTCTACAGTTGTTGTAGCCAAGTAGCACACCCGTTAAAAGGGATTGCTTATTTAAAAAAAAAATTTTAAGTTTACCATAATTTTTCTGAAAATTGAAAGGAAAATTTTCATCTACAAATTTTTCTAAAATTAAATATATTTAGAGCCCACACTTTGAGTGGTGAAGAGGTTATTACGAGGAAGATCTTGAGGTGCCAAGAGTTCTTTCTTCAATTGTTCAACTTCAAATTCAGAATTGGGTTCATGCTCCAGGTATGTATTTAAAGTTTTGATTTAATATTTTTCTTTATTTCCTCTTTTCTACGTACCATGTTTACATCTGTCTTATTTGATATTTTGATGTCATTGTAAACCTATTGAATAGTTTAATTAAATTAGGCCTTAGATTTAGGTTTCTTTTTCATTTCGCTGCTTTGATTATTTTTCAAGAATTATTTTTGAAATATTTCCCAACACCACCAACTTCGCATGCTGCTTGGTAAGGAAGATCCAGCCCTTAAAACGAGCTGCTTCTCTGAACATGACTTCTTCCCCATTAGCAGTGCGCAAAGCAAACTTTAGCAAAGGAGATTCGGGATATCAGGAAAGATGCCTAGTAGAGTGGGCACCACAACTTCAGGGGAAAAGATAGGACCCAAGTTAGGATTTCATTTATGAGGAGACCTTTCTCTAAGAAGGAAGGATCCACCTTGAGGGGAACCGAACCAACTAGAGATTGAAGCTAGTCCGGAATTATTGATCTGTCAGCTTAAATCATGCAAGTTAGATACTCCACAGGACTATCACTTCAACAACAATGGAAAGATAGAAAGAACTATGATCCATTGTTAAGAAAGGCTATGGAGAGAACAACGAACTTGTAAAGGAGCAGCAAAAGCGATGGAGCTTGATTGAGAGTTTGAACACTGATGAGTTACAAAGAGGGTTTGACAGCAAGGTGCAAAATAAGGAAATTTTTTTCAATGATTTCAGTATTTATAAAGCCGTGAGATTGAAATGATTCCAAGTCATAATAGTGCTGCTTCAAGTTCCTTGCAGTTGTTGGCAATCAAATCAGCACTTTTTATCCGCCGTAATTTGAAAATTGTCAGTTGATAAAAGGCCTCCTCTCTCTCTTCTTTGTACTGACAAGCAAACAGCCTTTGAGCCACACGTCACGTCACGTCAAGTCGGACCTCTTGCCGATGACGACTGAACCGCACCACTGGCGAAGCCACAGAGACGACAACACCGCATTGCCAGCCACCGCGACGCAACCACTAGCAACCCCCAGTCTCTTTCATCTCCTCCCCACCATAGCCACATCTCCACCATCTTTGGACCACCCCCTACCACAACCACCTCCCCACCATCTCCGGACCACCGGCCTACCACGACCACCACCATGACCCAACCACCATCTCCCCACAGCCACAGTATCTCTGGACCACAGCCACCTCCCCACCATAGCCCAACCTTCATCTTCTCCCCACCACAGCCACCAGCCACCCCATGACCCAACCACCATCCCTGGACCACCGCCATACCACGGCCTACGACCCACGACCCATCACCACTCACAACTCACGAACCCCTGCTACCCCGACACCACCATGAGCACCCACATCTCCATCCCCACTTGCACCCCCACCAGCCTCCCCTCTCCCCCTGCCACCCCTCTCTTCCCTACACCATGACCCCACCCCACCCCACCCCACCCCACCACTAAGCACATACTCCACGACCCCCCGACCACCACCACCAACACCAACAACACCACCTCCACCGCCACCGCCACTGCCTGAAGAGCCCCGCCTCAGGGCAGTCCCCACCACCACCTCCTCTCACAGCCGACTGGCCCTAGGTTAGAATTCTCCTCCTGTCTCTTATATTCAGTGTTCTTTGTTGTTGTGATATTACTTGTGCTATTGTTACTATATCTTGTATTTGGTGATTTTGTGAGTGTCTAATCATGACTAGTGACAGATAGTTTATGAACTTTACTAGTAATAGAGCTCAAAACCCGAGGCCGTCTTCAAAGGGGTAGGGGAAGAGATGGAACAGCGGATGCGATAAGGGGAGCGTACTATTTGGGATATTAAATGTTGGCACACTAATGAGAAAGAGCTTTGATGTGGCTCAAATGATGATGAGGAGAAAGATCAACATCATGGTGCCTTCAAGAGACTAGGTGGGTGGGCACAAAAGCAAAGGACGTGCTAGGATATAAACTATGGAATTCGGGCCAAGCCATGGGGAGGAATGGCGTGGGTATTATTGTGGATAGCTTCTTTAGGGACGAAGTTGTAGGGGTCACTAGGACTAACGATAGGATTATTAGCATTAGGTTAATTTTAGATAGAGAGATATTGAACATTATAAGTGCCTATGCCCCACAGGTTGGCAGACAAAATTGGAGAAGGCTAGATTTTGGGAGGACTTAGACCTAGCAATGTAAGGCATACCACAGAGTGAACAAGTGGTGATTGGGAGTGACTTCAATGGACATGTGGGAGCGAACAAAGAAGGATATGCATCCCACCATGGAGGCTTTGGTTTTGGAACGAGGAACGATGAGGGTAAGTCACTGTTAGACTTTGCCTTCACCTATGACTTAACAGTGGCCAGCACCTTCTTCAGAAAGTGTGAAGACCACGTCATCACGTATCGGAGCGGTGGAGCAAAGACCCAGATTGACTACATCCTACTAGGGAAGAGAATTCAAAAAGATTGCAAGGTTATCCCTAGGGAAGACCTCTCAACACAATATAGGGTAGTGTGTGCTGAGGTTAAGGCCCAGACAAGGGGCAAGAAAACTACAAAACCATCATAGCTATGCACGCATTGGAGGGATTTGAAGGGGAAAGGCTTTAACCTTTAAGGAAAGAGTCGAGCCTGAGCTTGGAGGGGAGTGTGAGGGAGATGTAAACCATTTGTGGAACCAACTAGCTTAAAAGGTCAGAGATGGGGTGCGCGAAGTCCTAGGCTTATCAAAAGGTGGGGCGCCAAACAACAGAGAGACTTGGTGGTGGTTGGGGGGGGGGGGGGGGGTTTCCAACAAAGGATTAAGGGGAAATTAGATTGCTTCAACGAGTGGGATCGAAGTGGAGATGAGAAAAAGAGACAACAGTACAAACAAGCTAAGAAGGAAGCTATGATAGCAGTAAGAGACGCACAATCTAAAGCCTTCGAGGATTTCTGTAAAAGGTTGGATACAGTTGAGGGAGCTAGGGACCTCTATAGAATTGTAAAAGTAAGAAAGAGGAGGACTAGAGACCTGGATCAAGTAAGGTGCATAAAAGGGACAGATGGACGAGTGCTCGTGGATGAGCAACAAATTAAATTTAGGTGGAAATCCTATTTCCATGATTTGTTCAATGAAAAGGGAGATACTGAGGCATCCCTAGGAGAACTAGAAGCATCGACGGAACAAAGGACCGACTGCTACGGCACAAGAATTAGACCTGAGGAAGTTAGGGAAGCATTAAAGAAGATAGACAGAGGTAAAGTAGTCAGCCGTGACGAAATATCCATTGAGGCATGAAAATGCGCTGGAGAAATGGGTGTCAGATGGCTGACCAAATTATTCAACCAAATCCTACAAGGAAAAAGATGCTTGATGAATGGCGAAAGAGTACATTAGTTCCCGTATATAAGAATAAAGGTGACATTTAGAGTTGTGCCAACTACAAAGGAATCAAACAAATGAGCCACACCCTGAAGCTCTGGGAGCGGGTCATAGAAAGAAGCCTGCGACAAAGAGCAGGGGTCTTAAAGAATCAATTTGGATTTATGCCAAGTAGGTCGACAATAGAGGCCATCCATCTCTCTCTTAAGGAGGTCAATAGAGTATTGTAGAGGTAGACAAAAGGACCTCCATATGGTTTTTATTGATTTAGAAAAGGCATATGATAGGGTACCGAGACAGCTCCTATGGTGGGACTTGGAGGGGAAAGGCATCCCTCAGCCCTATATACGAGTCATCAAAGGCATGTACGAAAACACCCAAACCAATGTGCGCACAACGGAAGGGGACACAGAAGCTTTTCCCATTGCAATTGGGGTACACCAAGGATTAGCCTTGAGCCCATTCCTGTTCATTTTGGTTTTGGACGAGCTCACAAGGCACATCCAAGGGGACGTGCCTTGGTGCATGCTCTTCCCGAATGATATAGTCTTGGTGGAAGAATCTAGGGAGGAGGTGAATGAGAAACTTGAACTTTGGAGGATGGCCTTAGAATCGAAAGGTCTAAGACTTAGTAGATCCAAGACCAAGTATATGGAACTCAAGTTCTGCACCTCTACCATGTCAAGCACAGAAGTCGTCAAGATTGGATCAGAGTGCATACCACATAAAGCATGTTTTAAATACTTGGGTTCCATGGTTTAACAAGATGGCGAAGTGGACGCAGATGCCAACAATAGGATTAAAGTGGAGTGGCATAAATAGAGGATGGCCTCTTTGATATTGTGCGATAGGAAGTTTCTGTTAAAGTTAAAGGGTAAATATTATAAGACAGTAGTGAGATCGGCTATGTCCTACGGGACAGAGTGCTGGCCAATTAAGTGTCATCACACGCAAAAGCTGAAGGTGGCCGAGATGAGGATGTTTAGATGGATATGTGGAGACACAAGGAAGGACAAAATCAGAAATGACACTATAAGAAGTAAATTAGGCATCACATCAATAGATGATAGGTTGAGGGAGCAACGTTTGCGGCAGTTTGGGCATGTTAGGAGGAGACCCACTGCTGCCCCTGTCAGGAGATGTGAACAACTCCATATCACAGATGGAAAGAGAGGGAGAGGCCGGCCAAAGAAGGGTTGAGCGGAGACGATTCGACAAGACCTCGCCTATCTCAATCTAAGTGAAGAGATGGCCCTATATAGGGCTCAGTGGAGGGTTAGGATAGGTGTAACTGATATGGTGGTGTAGGAGCATAGACCAATCGTAACCCTGTTCTAATACCACAAGTATGCTTGTATGCATGGTTATACAGATGCAGTTTTGGTGCCCTTTGGTCGCGTCATGCTTCTAGGGTTGGATGGAGACAATTTGACAGAGGAGTAGAGAGGAAGAGGCTGGCCAAGAAGAAATCAATGGAGACCCACCACTCCCCTTGTAAGGAGAGGTGAACAAGTCCTACAGGCGGGAAGAGAGAAATAGGCCAGCCGAAAAAGAGTTGGACGAAGACAATTCGTCAAGATCATGCCTACCCCAACCTAAATGAAGAGGTGGACCTAGATACAGCTTAGTTGAGGATTAGTATAAGGGTAGTATAGAGATAATAGATTTAGCGTTATAGGAACATCGAGCACAAAACAACTTAGAGGGAAATTCGTTGCTGATACGTTCTGTACTCTCTCCCTCTCTCCACTTCCTCTCTCTCTCCCTCCCTTTCTCCCTCTCTCTACTTCCTCTCTCTCTCTCCCTCTCTCCCTATACGCTCTAGATTATCTATCATCTCTATATGTTTGCATCGTGTAGCATGTATGTTCTTTCCCCTACATGCTTCTTTACTTTTACCTTTTGCTCTGGCTGCTATGCTCCCATGCATACATGTTTATATATTATTTGCTTATGTGCTTACTTGATTACATGCCTACATGCATACATTGTTTGCAGGATCTCTATGCTTTACATTCTCTTTATACAAGCTCTTCATGACTATTATATTTATTATCTATCAGGTTGGCGGCCCTCAGAAATAGCCTCTCGTTAGGGTCTTACCCTGATGGGGTAAGGCTACATACATCCTACCCCTTCCAGACCCTACGCAAGCGGGAGCACTTGAGGCACTGGGACTGTATTGTTGTTGTTGTTGTCAACTGATAAAAGGGGAGCATATATTTACACCCCCAACAATGTCATTTAGGGGTTAATAAGACACGTGCTCAACACGTGGATTCGTTCTAGAGACTGAAAAACACTAAAAATTGGAAACAACTTCATCTGGGTTTTGGCCACCCTAATAACTGAAGTCCCTATGATATAGCTGCTCGAGGTGACTGAGTGGACTTTCAAGCCCAAGCTCAAGGCCATTACTAGGAACATTGTAAAGCAGGTAATTACCCAGGTTCGAGGCAGTTATTTGAAGCATGTAGCAGAAACATGAGCTTAAGTGATCATAGGCGAACGTGGGGAAGAACATTTGACCTCGAGCAAGTGCATCAGAGCACTTTCAATGCTAGCCCAGGAATATGGAAGCATGGAGGCCAAATGTGGGGTAGATATACTACCATTTAAGGAAGTAGCAATTGGAAATTTAGTCTATAAACGAAGGGCTCTTGTTACAGTGCAAAGGGTTCCAACACCCATATACAAACCTCTACAGTTTCGTTATTTTACAACATAGTTAATCTTTATCTTTTCCTTTTTACTAGGAATAGATGTACTTGTAGCTATTATCTTACTTCTTTAGTAGTACAACTTGGTGTGCTTTTACTATGTACGAGATGATACACCCTTCTACCATAGTCTTTGTCCCCAATCTTTTCGACAAGTTAAGTTAGTGCAATTAATCTAAGGCTTTGGCAACCAAGCCCAAAGCTTGATTTGCTTTGCTCTTAGGTTGATGATACGGCTCAGTGCATTAGGTGAATTTTCGTTTGAGTTATCGTTTTGTGGCTTTGACAGCCAAGGCATTGCACTTGAATGCATTGGTCCTAATCAGGTGACCGAATATAGTTCACTCCACCTAAATATTGTTAAGTTTACATTCATTCGAGTTCTTTCGAGTCAAGGTTGCCACACTTAAAAACCTGAATCATTTGGGCTCGAGATAGGCTATTGAGTTCTTAAACGTGTCCCATCCTAGTTTCTAGTTTTTAAGTGTACAAGGCATGGAGTCTATGGGCCTTGCTCCATTACCTCAACTACTGCTTGGGTTGGGTCCATATCAAGTTTACTTTTCTGTAACAAATTAACTTAAAAATAACAAAAATCTTAAAGTTAAAACTCTCTATAAGTGGAGCAAAAGCAGAATCCACATTTATATTGCAAACTAAAGTCAAATTCCCCAAAAGCGTCAATCTTTGTCTTGAGATGATTGAATGAGGCCAGGCATGTGTGGTTTGGAATTTAGAATTTCCTCCAAGTCACAGTAAGTCGCTTTGTACATGTTTGTTTGATTATTTCATTATGGCAACTACACACACCTGACCACTAAATAACAAGCCAAAAGAGCAAACAAGACTAAAAGAAAATTTCCACTTAACCATAGACCCAAGAATTAAAATATAACTTATAAAGTTAAAAATTATTTCACTCAACCTTGATCTATTAAAGTATAATTTACCCACAATTCATGCATAGCATTTCTTCAGTGCACATGAAATTTTAAAAGAATAGAACAAGGAAAAAGTTTTTTGTTATGTAGTAAGTTACTCTACCGAGCATGTGGAGAGTTATAATCTACTATTGCGTCTCCGTTGTCTTTCATCCCAAATTTCATAACATTAGACCTCAATTTTTATTTTCAATTTACAAAAATATTGTAAGACTTTAAATTAATACAAACTAGCCAAAGCTCGTGCGATGCACGGATGCTTTACTTATTGCTAAATACAATAAAATTTTTTTCCTGTGACGAACATAATTTTTAAAGCCTTTTTCTTTTTAAAATGTTCGTATTAAATTTTCGTGTATTTAAATCTATATTTGTCGTTAGTTTATATTTCAAATATAAAAATTAATTACTAATCATCTATATAGAACAATAACAACAAAAAATAATGTTAAAATTACTAAATCATCTAGTGTTGCCCCGTTGTTGTCTATGTTTTTAGAAATTTATTGTTTACATGACTTATATATGTATAAATAAAAAATCAAACTTGTGATCGTAGTAGTTAAATGTCAATAAAATATGTACGTTTATATTTTTTTTGAATGGTATATATGTAGTGTGCTATTAGTAATATTTAATTATATATTTAGCCTTTGGTTCAAGTATTTCTTAATTTATCGTTGTATTTAGTCGTAAATACAAATTTTATTATCTTTTACATTATTTATTAATCTGTTGTAAGACAAATTTATTTTTTTTATTGTTTGACTTATTCAGGTGAAATTTGAGTATAAGGTTTAAAAGGCTATTAAGATTTTTAATGAGTAGCTCTAAATCTCTAAATGAAAGGAAATTAATATTTTGTTTTCTCTGAAGGTGCTAAGTAGTTGTGAACGTGAGTAAATTTTAAAGTTGTTTTATAACTAAGCAGTAAAAGATGCGATATTGTTTCTTTTTCATAGTTTATTTTAAAAATATTTTGAATAAACTATATTATCATTAAATTTTTGCCATCATGACCCAGATAACTTGTATTACGAACCACACCAATTATCGTCCTTTTGACTTGTGTGGGTTTACACTCACCACTCCTCATTATCAAAACCAATCATTATCTGATTTATTTTTTTCTACTATGATTTTGTTGAATTTATATAATTAAGTCATTTTTTATGATTTTATTAGATAAGTTATTCTTTTAATTTTTAACCAAACACTTTTTTATTTAGAAAAGATGTTTTGCACTGCATAATCACACAACTCATTGTAAAAAAAAATACAAAATTTAAATGAATAAACCTTATTAGTATCAATAAGCTGAAAAAAGTTAAGAGAAATAATTTGAACCAAACACACCAATGAATTGTGCTGAATTGATTATTTTTAAAGTAAGTGTCTTAATTTAATTTTATTTTTTTCGTGAATGAGGTTTATTGCTTTTTAGTTTAAAAGTGGTGTAGATGGACTATATTTTATTTTGAGAGTACTCAATACTATATATATTTGATTTGAGTGATGCTAGGCGTAGCGAGGGGAGGGGGGCACGAAAACACAAGGGGCAGAGAGAGAGAAAAAAAAGGAAAATTCTCTCTCGAGTGTTTTCGTGCCGGTGCCCCCCGCCCCTCGCTACTCGTAGCTTTTTCCATTTGATTTATATATGAAATTGCTTACAAATTATATAAATTTATTAGATAACTTAAAAGATGATAATTTATAATTTTAATGATCGAAATATATTTTAAATAAATGTAAATTGGGCACATAAATAAGTATATGTAGTATTTTTCTTTTTCAAAAGCAGGTTCATTTTCTTATTTTGCTTTTGTTTTTGGTAGCAGGCTTCCTCCTACAAAATAAGCCCATATGGGCCTTTCAAAAACTTTTTTGTGGAAGTTTCGGGTATTTTAATCCCTTTTCCTCCATCTACCCCCAAAAAGAACTCTAGCCACCACCACTTAGGTTGCGGTTGCACATTTGTGTTGATTTTTGTTTGCCGATGGTGCTAGCCCCTTTTTTCGACCATGCCAACACTATATAATCCTACACATGTTGCGATTGAAGTGAGCCTCATACCTTTCCAAATGGCTTCCTATGACCGATAGTTTCTTTTGTTTTCCGGTCGTTGGTGGCTTGAGATGTAGATATGGTGGCTTCGGTGGCATTGGTCCATGTTGGCTTTTGGATTTCACATTTGCTTTTCTCCATTTTATGTAACTGTTTCAGAGCTATGCAATTAACGTTATAATTTTTGTAGGTTTCAGTTACTAAAATCGTAACTAATTTCGATTTTGCTCCTATGCATTGACTTTCATTTACTTTAATCATCATTTAGTTGATCCATTATTGGAATTCTAAGTATTGTTTCAGAATTGAACATTAACGGTTCCTTTATTTAATAGTATGATTTTTTTTGAGGAATGGAGGACTTATAATTTATATGTAAAGATAGATATAATAATAATAATAATAATAATAATAATAATAACAATAATAATAATAATAATAATAACAATAATAATAATAACAATAATAACAATAACAATAATAACAATAACAATAATAATAATAATAATAATAATAATAATAATAATAATAATAATAATAATAATAATAATAATCAAGACTATTATCATTCAATGAATGTTACAAGTGCTGGGATTCACCTTCTTATACTAACTACCACTTAATGGCGGCTAAGCTCTAGACATTTGTTACGATCGGGATTGATTCCCGAACATAAGCTAAGTAAAATAGGTTGAGAATATGAGATGAGAAAGAAGGGAAATTAGATGAGAAATAGAGAATTGGGGATGAGAAAATAAAGAGAAGAGAATCAAGACTATTATCATTCAATGAATGTTACAAGTGCTGGGATTCACCTTCTTATACTAACTACCACTTAATGGCGGCTAAGCTCTAGACATTTGTTACGATCGGGATTGATTCCCGAACATAAGCTAAGTAAAATAGGTTGAGAATATGAGATGAGAAAGAAGGGAAATTAGATGAGAAATAGAGAATTGGGGATGAGAAAATAAAGAGAGTTAGATGAGGGAGAGAATTGATCTCAAAATGAGATATTTGCTTATGAATTTCATTTCATGATCTGAACATTACAACCCTTAGCTACTTATAGACAATCTTAAGCAAGCAATACATTGTATCAAGACCTAATGGCTAACCGACTAAAGAACTATCTAGAATATTCTAGACAGTATTGGTAACTAACATTTAAATCCTACTTTTGGCGCCAGATTCAGCCTAACAGCACTAACGCCCCTACTGCAGCACAAACACGCAGATACAAGAGCAGCTTATTACAATTCAACGGCTATAGACAATACAATGCAACAACTACTAACTAAAGCTAAGGCCACTAACGCAGCTTATGTAATAATACCAAGCTAAATTCAATTACTAAACTGATCAAAGTAGCAGCATCTCAGCTGGTCAGTAGCAGGTCACCATATACGGAGCAGCAGCACCAACTAAAGACCCAAAGCTCAATCCTTGAATTCCCGAATCATAACATTCCCTTCCCCTTGAAAACATTCTTGTCCTCAAGAATAGAAGAGAGTAGTAACCATGAAGAACTGTAATTGCATAGAAAAATATAGCTGAAGTGATGTAGTTTTGCTGAAATCTGCAGCTGAAGATGATATCTTGTTTTCAACTTAAAAATTGCGTTTGAATGCACAATACCACTCAGGAGGTCTGCACTGATCAAACCAAACATCAACAATACACCCACAACACCTCATTTTGCAGTTCATACGACTCAAAGTTCTATCCAGCTGCAGAGAATCATAAAACACATCAAGAATTTTGAATCTCTGCTTGTGAAAAGCTGCACAACAGGTTTTGTATGTCATTAACCACACCAAGATGCATTTGAAATCCTTTAACACCTCGGGAGGCCTTCCAAACTCAAACCAAGAGAACCAAATATCGAATTCAGCTTGAAGACATTCCCAAACGCAGCTCCAACACCCATATCTCTTGATCATGGTCGCAAAACACAAGGTAATTCCATCAGAGTACAGTTGCAACTCTTTCATCTTGGATCTTATCCAAAATTTGTATTGTTTGGACATCCACATACAAAACCAACTCTGACCAAGCTCAACCAACACTTGATCACTTCCCAATTTCATACGTTGGGTTGCAGAGCCCAGAAATGCAGCAATGCAAACCAGATGCAACTCGCAGTGACAGATGGCAGCTCGGTGTACATCCATATGGAAGCTACTTGAAGAGAACAAGTTATGACATCTTCCAAAGGTCATGATAGCACCAATCACATTGCCGTTGAGCACCTCTTTTACTGCTGTTAGTGAAAGAATCGTAATGCTCCTAGAATTTTCAGCCACAATCTTACATTCTTGCTGTCTCCTTTTTGACAATTGAGCACTTGTGACTTTGGCTTCAGGTTCTAAACTTTTGCCACAACAACTTAAGCACTCATAGGTCACAATTGCATAAGTTTGTAATGAGATGCAGGGCTGCCAGAATATTGAACTTCCAGAGATCAATCTTGGCCCACATTGGACTCGGAGAATGACTTTAGCAGCTTGCTCGAACTTTTCCTCCAACTCGGCCCCGTGCTCTAGCCTGTTACAATCATTCCAGTAGCCCAACATATCCTCAAACCACCAACTAATAACAACTTCCATCCCTTCAAGGAAATGCTTGTGTTTGAGCCCAAACAACACCCATTTCGGAACAAGTGAGACTTCAATGTCACGATCTGAGTTTTGTAGCCTGTAACATGTGTAATCCTTTCCCTCAAGGCTTACTTTGATGTTAACCTCTTCATGACCCGTAGCTATTACCATACTTGTATCATAGCTTGCACTGGAACATAATTGTTCTTCATCAAACAACAGCACCAGACCAGCTTTTCCAATCACTTGTGATTTATCCCCTCTCGGTTCAAAGGGCTTGCCATCATCAATTACATCATTTAAAGCACCTAGTGTACTGATGTGGATCTGATCAGAGGTCTATCTTCCCACATTACAACCTTTGTGCACATTCATCAACTCCATTGCTAGCAAAGGAAACAAGCTTTGTTTGTTGTGAACCTTGAAACGCACTCTCGCAGCTCGAGTGCTTCTTTTCAGCAAGGATTCGACTCTTCTCAGCTTCATATAGCCTCGAGAACCTTCTCCCGGATCGGGCGGTAACTTATCATAGGAGCTTGCACTTGGACAAGTCATAACTCTACTCACATAAAGGAATAACTCATTCCGAACTTGCCAATCGGCATGCCGAAAATATAATTCAGCAGCTCTAAGTGCATAAACATCCTCCCAACACAAGAGACCTTGCAAGGCATCCAATACAATGGTGCTCTGGATCTAAGATAGCACAACAACACGCCCAAAGGTGAACTTGAGCATACCTGAATCTGTATTTGTAGGTACTGCAGCGACAACAACAGGTTCCCCAACAGAAAAACCATGCTCAGCAATGAAAATACTATGGTTCTGCATATAAACTTGCCATGGAGCCATACTTAACCGATTTGGTGATATACTAACTTATACATCGATAAAATCGTGGTCTTGAGTTAGTTCTTGTTGTCTAACTTCTTCTTGTGGGTTAACCCGATGTCCCATATCTGAATCGGATTCAGTTAAAGCAACCACAGGTTGTCCATTGTGCTGCTTTTGCGAACTCAAAAGCTGCTTAGGCTGACACATCGCCTCACGATTCACTTTTGGCTTTGTCAACTTCTTTTTACCCACAACATCTCCCAATGCTTCACTTAGACGATTTCTCTTCGACTTACTCTTTGTTGTCTTAATCATTCCTCGGACATGTGAATCATATTCCCCATCCGGATGCATGTCATGTTGTACCTCAGCGTCATCAAGATTCTCTAACTCCAACAAGGAGTCTTCATAAGAATCATCTTGTTCAGCCTCAGGTTCTTCACGCCTGTGTTCATCAACTTCGGCATTGTCATGGTCGAGTTCATCTTCAACCACAACAGATTGTACCTCCTCTTTTTGCTCCACAATGAACTCTTGTGGTAGAACCACTTCAGTAGGTGGAACAATCTCAATTTTTTGCAACAGATCTTGCCCCTTTGCATCCTTTGCATCTTTGTCCATTAACAATGACAGAATTTGATCCATCTTTTGATCAAAACCTTTCTGTAAATCTTGAACGTCCTCTTTAGTAGCATTCTGAGGTTCGAACGTAACATTTACACCAGCTTCAGATCGAGTTCTCCCTCCATCAGCCATATTTGCAATGAACGACATCTTCGATCTGAAATCAGCACATTCGCAGAGCACAATTTCGAAATCGTAGAAATGTAAAACTTGTTTCGCAACTCTTCAACAATCGGTTGTTTAATTAAGTTGTACTTCTTTGATAGCACAAACAATCCCTTGCTATCAGTTCTATGATCGCCAACGAATATAAACCCTAACTGATAAATTTCGAACAAATCGTCGAACAAACCCTAACCACGAACAAATTCTGACAGCCACGTTTTAGTCGCGTAAATCGACTCACACTTCTAAATTAGGCTCGACTCTAACTCAAAATCAAGTTCTTAACACAACACTCAAGCAATCTCAATGAACGAAATCGGATTTCAACACTTCCGCTTCTCCTGTCAGATTTCGCCTCTGCTGACAAGTTTTTCACCTAAGCAATTCTTGAATCAATAACATGTAATTCTCAAAGATCACCGTAGATTTTGATGAATCCTCACTACTTTTAAGCTTAGCAACACAAATTCATCATAATCCAACAACAAACTTCATTCCTCATTGCAATGCAACTTGAAGATCAGTAAAGCATTACCTCAATCTTCCACTTCTGAATTGCAGAACCTGATTAAGCCTCAATTCAGATGATTTTCTGCTATTTGGATGAAGATCACGTGCAATGTGGATCAATTAGCTAAGCCTCAACTTCAGCAACTGCCACTTGCTTTCTTCACTCAAAATTTCAATGTAATACGATCACTTAATTCCCAACCGAAGCAATTTCCCAGGCTGATGCAGAAACAATGCAGTGCGCGCCAACAATTCTTCAAAAATTCAGATTTGAATTTTTGATCACCAAATCTGAACACAATTGTTTTTGTTGATTAATTGCAATACAATTAATCAGATTGTATAGTTTTTTTTTTAAGATATGAGCTTGATTCGGAAGCCAAATCAAGGCTCTGATACCAATTGTTACGATCGGGATTGATTCCCGAACATAAGCTAAGTAAAATAGGGATAGGTTGAGAATATGAGATGAGAAAGAAGGGAAATTAGATGAGAAATAGAGAATTGGGGATGAGAAAATAGAGAGAGTTAGATGAGAGAGAGAATTGATCTCAAAATGAGATATTTGCTTATGAATTTCATTTCATGATCTGAACATTACAACCCTTAGCTACTCATAGACAATCTTAAGCAAGCAATACATTGTATCAAGACCTAATGGCTAACTGACTAAAGAACTATCTAGAATATTCTAGACATTATTGCTAACTAACATTTATATCCTACTTTTGGGGCCAGATTCAGCCTAACAGCACTAACGCCCCTACTGCAGCACAAACACGCAGATACAAGAGCAGCTTATTACAATTCAACGGCTATAGACAATACAATGCAACAACTACTAACTAAAGCTAAGGCCACTAACGCAGCTTATGTAATAATACCAAGCTAAATTCAATTACTAAACTGATCAAAGCAGCAGCATCTCAGTAGGTCAGTAGCAGGTCACCATATACGCAGCAGCAGCACCAACTAAAGACCCAAAGCTCGATCCTTGAATTCCCGAATCATAACAACATTGCATCAAGACACTTAGGCTAATCGACTTAGCTAATACAATGTACTAAGACAATACAAAAGGTATTCCCAACTACTAATAACCGTCTTTCCCTTCATCATATGAATGCTAATTGCTAAATGACTGCGTGAACTAATACTGTCTTATACTAAAGGCCTAACCTATTTATTACAACCAATGAATTATTATTATTTAACCCCATATCCAGGATCATGCCACATATGTCATGTAAATTTTTTGTATTTTTTGAATTTCATTTTTATGGCTAAAGTGAATATTCTAATATTATTATTTGAGATATGTAATTGAATTAGTAATTTGTTTAAAGCTTCACTAAATATTAGGATACTTTTAATTATGATGTATAAGTCATGTTAGCCATTTTAAAGAGTTTGCTAAAAAAATATACTAATTGGTGGATTTCATGCTCTTGAAGTAGTGTAAAATAAGAGAGCTCCTAATGTATACAAGTTAGAGAAATAAATGTTCAAGTCCAAAATGAGAATGAAAAAACCACTGGAAGTAAAATGGTAAAAGGCAATAGACCTATGGGAAATTGTTTATGATCAATTGTTGCTATGGAGTTTTAGTAATGCTTTCGTGAGTAAATCTGCATAATTCTCACTTGAACGAATTTGATGAATATCTATTTCACATTTCTTCTGAAGCTAGTGTGTAAAAAAGACTTTGGTAAGAAGTGTTTGGTTCTATCACCTTTAATGTACCCGCCTTTGATTTGAGAAATACATTGCTGTGAATTCGGGCCCTAAATCAAACCCGAACTTAACTCAAAAACTGGATCTTGTCCTAGCACTAAGCAACGAAAAATCCACAAAAGAAATAGTGCAGAAATTAAACTAGAAACAATGAAAACGACAAAGAACACACGATATACGTGGTTCGGCACCTCAGCGAGGTCCTAGTCCACGAGCATCCTTTTTCAGAGGAGTCAAATCCCCTATCAGTAATTAGGGTTACAAAAACAGACCGAGCATCAAGTCTAAAATGAAAACCATAACAGAGATTAAAGCAAGAAAATGAGAAAGAACAAGAGAAAAGCCATAACCGAGCAACACGAGCGAAGAACAGCCTAGAGCCCCAAACCCTAGCCGGAATCATGAAGAAGACCACATCTGGGATGACGCATCACCTTGAACCGAGCATCCCGAGCTCCAAGGTTCACCACTATCTTCTTCTCCTTCATCTTTAGCCCTCCAACCTCGATCTACAAGCTCTCTCTCACCTCTGAACTTTCTCTTACTAGAAAGCCCTCTTTCTCCTCCATGTTTTCTCCTCCCTCTCTCTACGAAATCGTTTCTGGAGAAACCCCCAAGAATGGGTTCCTGCACATTGCTCTTTATAATTTTTCATTTGTGTAAGTTTGTTGTGTAAAAGTGATTTTCTTCTTCACTCTCTGTCGAAAACCCTAAAGCAAAAGGGTTATAAAGCAATAGGCAATCCATCCAACGGAGGACAACGGGACACGTGGCAACAATCTGACGGGACAAGCTGGCTGGCTGGCACGAGTATCCGGGTCATAACGGGTAATACCCAACGGGTAATATAACAAACCTGATATTATTTATTACCCAAAAGAAAATACAATATATTTTTCAAATCTTTTACCCATTTATAAAACCCAATTTCAAATCAATAAAAATTGTCTATAATTTCTATTCCCAAATTAGGATATAATCGTCCAAGTTTGCCTCCAACGAGCCTAAATAAGGCGGGTGGCTAAAACCGGCAAACGACATCCTAATTTCCCGAATAGAAATTCTCCGACAATTTTAACCTTTCATTTAGTCAAGACGCTCCAGCCTATTATTACTTATGAACTTACATAACTCAGTTACATCTTATAGTGGATATCGAATTTCATGGGACCATAATCCAACAAACTCCACCATGGTCTCATGAAATTAACTCACAACGCTCCTTCGAAAATAGAGGCCATTTTGAAAACAAGTTTCACACCAAGAAACCAAACATGCTCACACAATAACATGGGCACAATCATGGTAATCAAGCAACATGAAATCCAAGCTAAACATGCAATTCACCTAGAATTCAAGTTAGCCAAATCAATTCATACATTGCATCACAAGACTCCACCATGAACAATATCCAAAAAATAACCCAACATGAGCAAACAACTTGTGAACCATTAACCCAAACCAAAGGTGTCTAAACATAACCTAAATACCAAAAC
The DNA here is from genome assembly GCA_018398585.1 of Simmondsia chinensis. Lineage (NCBI taxonomy): Eukaryota > Viridiplantae > Streptophyta > Magnoliopsida > Caryophyllales > Simmondsiaceae > Simmondsia > Simmondsia chinensis. The sequence continues at coordinate 8,697,714 of JAGTTD010000018.1, forward strand.
AAATGGTCAATCCAAGGTTCACCTTAGACCTATACTTTATCCTTTTCCCAAAACTAGTAAAGAAGGCATGAAACAATGATCCTAAGGGCATACAAGTCTCCAAAGACAACACCATGTCTACATATGACTTAAACATATCATGTTTTCCCCCCTACAAGCTGAAAAATTCAGCAAAGCATTGCAATTTAGCTTGAATAGCCCAAAAACCAGCACAAAATCAGCATCTTACAGCCATAATCTGCTTGGACAGCACCTTAGATACATGCACTACAAAAAAAGTAACCAACAGTAACAAACTAGAAAAATTTCTGTTACAATTGAGTTACCAATAGCAACAAAAATTTTCTTTCGTTGCAAATACAAAATCTCATACAAAACTGACCCCTTTTGTCCTCTAACAGTACACTAGTGTTTGTTAATAATGGTATTTTATTAGAAAATTTTTTATATTTCATGAGGTAAGAAACAAATTTTCACTTTCCTCCAATATTACGTTCTAAAAAAATTAAAAAAATTTGTCAAAGACACATAGATAATTTAATTATATTAACTTTTTTGTCCTCTAAACACATTACATAAACTTAATATTGGCAAAAATTTAAAATTTTTTGTCAATCCATAAAATTTTGGCTCCAAAATTCCCTCCAAATCTCAAAATTGGGTATTAAAAATTTAATTAATACTTTTATAACCCTAACTCAACCCCTCACTAACCCCCTCTCCCGTACGCACCTGCTCTGTCCCTTCCGTTTGGCCCCTGCCATTCGCCGCTCCCCTCCGGCCTCCCGTTCGCAGCTCTCTCTCTCCCGTTCGCATCTCCCTCTCTCCCGTTCGTAGCTCTCTCTCTCTCTCCCCATTCGCAGCTCTCTCGCTCCTGTACGCTCTCTGTCTCTTGCTCGTCTCTACTCTCTCTCTTTCGCTCGTCCCTTCACTTGGCTCTTCACTTCTTTAATTCAATTTCTATTGTGATATAGTTTAATTTGTAGTTCGCTGTCTGATTATTCTAGGTTTACATTGTTTGAAAGTATTATAAATCTCATGTTTAGGTCTTCACTCTTTTGTTTCATCATTCTTTTGTTACAGTAACAAAATAGGGTTAGCTTATAATAAAATAGGGTTAATGTAAGATTTTTGTTAATTTGTTGAAGATTGAGTAGTTTAATGTAAGATTACTGTCAATTTGTTGAGGATTGAATAGTTTAATATATGATTATCTAATGTGTTAGTGTTTGGTGTAGTGTTAGTTTTGATGTATGCTATAATGATTAGTTTGTTCAATTTTTGCTTGGTTTGAGAAAATATGAACTAAGCATATGGTGTTTTAAGATATTTCTTCTCTTAAAAATGTAGATTTCAATGAGTTCTATTGTATTAGATTATAATGTTTGATGCTTCATGATGATAAGTTCTGTTTTTGTCACATTTTTTAGCTTTTAATTTGTTTCGGTGCTTGTGTAGTGAATTTGAGTTGTTGATTCAGATTATAGTTAGTAAAATACAAATTACATGGAATTTGAGTCTAGTAACAAATCTTACATTATTCCTATGGTCAATAAGAGATTAATATATGTAATTAATGTACTTTTACTAATATTCTGTCCTATTCTAATGATATTTATACATTCTAAGTGTAGGATTTGTCCGTATGGATGTGTTTAAAAACAAAGCTTGGGTGACAAGCTCACGAGTTTCACTTGAATTTCGCGAGGGTGTGGAAGCATTTGTTACTGATGCACTTGCTATTGTGGGTGTGGATGAGTCGATACCTTGCCCATGTAAGACTTGTGCAAATCGATATGAGTTGGACATAGATAGAGTAAAACTTCACCTCACACTTAAAGGCATGGATGATAATTATGCACGTACCAAGTGGTATCTCCATGGGGAGCTGGAGTATCTCGAGCTAAATGATTTTGCTAGTGAAATGGATACTTCTGATGAATCGTCAGATGATGGCGTGCATGAAATGTTAGAAGATGCTTATGGATTGCATAGTCCTAATTTGAGTGAATCATTGTAACCACCTAAAAAGGGACGCAATGTTGAGGCTGAAACTCTATATAAACTCATAGATGATGCAGATACACCCTTGTACCCTGGATGTGATGAATTTACAAAGCTCTCCTTTATTGTTGAATTATATCATCTTAAATGCTTGCATGGAGTGACTAATGCTAGATTTGATGCTTTTCTAAAGATTTTTAAAAGAGCTCTTCCAAAAGGTGAGACATTGCCGAACTCTTTTTATAAAACAAAAAGCATAATTCGAAAGTTGGGTCTAGGCTACAAAAAGATTGATGCTTGCCCCAACGACTGTGTGCTATTTTGGAAGGAGTTGAAAGATTGCGACACATGTCCAGTTTGTGGTTCATTAAGATAGAAAAGTACAAATGGTGGGGTTGTGGTATCACTAGTTAACGGTGCTAAAGTTCCTAGCAAAGTGCTTCGCCATTTTCCCTTGATACCAAGATTGAAGAGGATGTTTATGTCATCCAAAACAGCTGGATACATGATATGGCATGCAGATGAGCGCACAAAAGATGGTAAGCTTAGGCATCCAACAGACACTGCGGCTTGGAAACATTTGGATGAACGTTACCCTAATTTCTCTTCAGACCCACGCAATGTTAGGCTTGGTCTATCAAGTGATGGGTTCAATCCCTTTGGGATAATGGGTACACAATATAGTATATGGCCGGTTGTTCTAATGATGTATAACTTACCCCCATGGATGTGTATGAAGCAAGAGTACTTTATGATTTCTTTGCTCATACCTGGGCCCAAGGCACCAGGCAATGATATTGATGTTTACTTACAACCTTTGATCCAGGAATTAAGTGAGTTGTGGGAGACTGGCGTGGAGACATATGATGCCTTGAAGAATGAGACTTTCTCATTACAAGCTGCATTATTGTGGACAATCAATGACTTTCCTGCTTATGGTAATTTGTCTGGATATAGGGTTAAAGGAAAATTTGCATGTCCCCATTGTAACATAGATACATGTTCTCATTACTTGAAAAGGAGTAGGAAATTATGTTATCGGGAACATCAACGCTTTCTTAGCGATGATCATAAATATCGGCGCAATAGGAAATCATTTAATGGAACCAGTGACAGGAGGCATGCTCTGAATTTAAGATCAGGGTCAGAGTTGTTGGAACAGATGGTAGGGTTAAATGTGACTCTAGGCAAGGGTCTTGTATCTCAACAAAAGAACAAGAGAAGGGCAAATGAAGTTGGATCCTGGAATAAGAAGAGCATATTCTTCCAGCACCCATATTCGGAACATCTTCTAATACGTCATAATTTGGATGTTATGCATATTGAGAAAAATATCACTAAAAGTTTGATCGGGACTCTTTTTGATATTGAAGGAAAAACAAAAGATACATTGCAATCACGCCTTGACCTTCAAGATATGAATATTCGGAAGCATCTTCACCCAAAAGCAGAAAAAGAAAGGATAGTTTTACCTCCATCATGCTTTACATTAAGCGGTGAAGAGAAGAAGGAACTTATGAATGTGTTGGCAAGGATTAAGGTCCCTGATGGATATGCATCCAACATTGCACGATGTGTTCACATGAAGGAACGTAAGATATATGGATTGAAAAGCCATGATCATCATATTTTGATGCAACAATTGTTGCCATTAGCAGTTCGAAAAATGAAAAATAAGGAGGTGAGTCGGATAATAATTGAGGTATGCAATTGTTTAAGAGAGTTATGCTCAAAAGTGGCGACGCAACATGAGTTTGAGTGCTTAGAAGAACGCATGAAGATAGTTCTTTGCGATCTTGAACAAATATTACCCCCTTCCTTCTTTGATATAATGGTGCACCTAGCCATTCATTTGGCATATGAGGCAAAGGTTGCTAGCATGGTACATTTTCGCTGGATGTATCCAATAGAGAGGTATTTTGTTGATTTTGTAGCGTTTAATATAATCAACGCTTACTTTTCTAATAATGTATTGTTAATTACTTAGTATATGTTGTTCTAGGTTCCTACATAGGCTTAAAGATTATGTGGGTAATAGAAGTCGGCCCGAAGGATCTATTGCCAAAGGATACCTTGCAGAAGAGTGTTTAAGTTTTTGCTCAAGGTACTTACAAAGTGTTGAGACAAGAGAGACTCATTCTAAGAGAAATAAAGACTTAGATGATGGTGAAGTGCGTAAAGGATTATCAATATTCTCCCTCAAAAGTCGTTACATATCAAAGAAGAATGTAGTTGCTTCCGACGAATTGAGAGAAGAAGCACATAGGTTTGTTTTGTTCAATTGTTATGAAATCCACATCTACATCGAGTAAGTCATTTCCATGACTCATAATATTTGAATCCTCTTATCATATTAATTCAATCATCCGTTTTGATTATGTTATGTTGGTTTTTTTACAGAGAGCATAAACAACTGCTTTCAATTGAAAATCCGCAGATGAGTCAATTAGATATCGAAGAAATTCACAAAAAAGACTTTTGTACTTGGTTTGAATCTAATGTAAGTTCTAAGACGGTATAATATTGGGCACCAAAATTATCAAGTGAATCCAACGTTTTAAATACATGTATTAGTCTAATTTATATTTAATTTTTTAGGTAAAGCTTCATCTGCCTGCGGAGACTGTTGTAGTAGAAGATCTACAGTGGTTGAGTAAATGGCCTAGCATGCAGATAAAGACAATGACATGAATCACTTGCAATGGTTTTAGATTTCGTGTCAAAAGTGTAGACACCAAAGCCGTAACTCAAAATTCTGGTGTTGTTGTCACTGCTAGTACACATACAAGTGGTTTGGTGACATGTTATGGTGTGCTAATAGAAATATTGGAATTAAACTATCATCAAGGAAGGAAGGTCATTCTTTTTAGATGTGATTGGGTTGATCCTAATAAGGGTGTCAAGAAAGATCGACTTGAATTTACTCTTGTCAACCTAAAAGCATTGTGGAAAACAGATGAACCTTTTGTGCTAGCTTCCCATTCATTGCAAGTGTTCTACACTCCTGATGATGAGAGAAAAGAATGGCAGGTTGTCACTAAGACAAAACCAAGAGACTTATTTGACATGGGAGAGGAAAACATACCTGAAATAGACTGTATTCCGTCTACAGCAATGATGGCTATTAATGTTGATGATATTGACATTGTTAGAGAAGATATTGAAGGGGCAATGGTTGACATACCTATAAATGACGCTAATTTACTTGACGAAAATAATGAGGAGTACTTGTACTATAGTGATAGTGAAGAAGATGATACCCTATATGGTTATGATTGACACTAAAGTTTGAGGAGATATGTTATCAATATCTTTATATGCTTATGAAAAACTTTTTGTATTTGAATGATTAAACGATTTCAACGTTTTCCGTTTTCTTCATTCTCTAATTTCCTTATTGTTTGTTTAAATGTTGTGATATTTGGTTTAGTTGTTTCATTGAGCTTTGGAATGGTGAATTCTATCGTTGTATGTATACTATTATGTTGCATCATTTTCTAACTCTAAATTGTGAAGGACGCCATGGCACCCACTGAGAGTAACAAGGGTAAGAGAAAGATGGTAACGGCATCTGATTTAAAGGTATGACTCATATCTTAAAATTATTTTTCTATTTTGTTGTTGTAACATTATTTTTTGAAACTGAGATGATATCTTTATGTAGCGTATTATGGAGTCTAAAAAGAACAAACTTCAACAATCTTCTCTACAAATGAGGCGTAGTCCTAGGTTGGTTTCTTCCACTTTACCTAGGAATCAAAGAGATGTTGAGCCTCCTATTAAGAATCTACCATAACATGGAAATGCTATAGAGACGACCCAGAATATACCAAAAAACCTGCTACCACAACATCCAAGCGGATCGGAACCTGTTACCCAAGCTCAACGTGCCCATTTTCAAACTTCTACTCTTAGAAGAAGCCCTAGGAAATTTCAACAAGTGCAAGAAGATATTAGGCGAGATTCAGAAGTCCAAGTGACTCCAAATGGTGAGCTTATCCATTCTATTTGTTGGCTGTATTCATCTTGGTCAATTTATAATTTAATCATGCTTTCTAACTATATTATAATATTTTTTATCTTTAAGCTTTTGAATGCGGTGATACCGTTTGTCCTCAAGGAGAGGGACATATTGGGAGTTCCAATGGAACAGGTTAAACAATCTTATTTGTGTAGTTTCTTGTTTAATATACATATTATTTTACAATTCATTTATGTTCTCTACTTATTAGCCTTTTTCTCATTTGAAAAGGATTTTGACTTTTATGATGATTTTATCATTTATATAGGTTCTGAAAGTCATGTTCGCACTTCATCCCGAGAGGAAACACAAGTGACTGATGATGGTCAAGATACAGGTTATGTTACACAATTGTATGGGAAATGAGTAATTAATATACACAACTATAGTATATGTATAAAGTCTCCGACATGTTAATGATTTTATCATTTATGCTTTTTAAGCTTGATGGGTTAATGATCTTCTACTTGGGTTTAAAATTATACTAAAAAATCTACATTGAATTTGTAGGATCACAAACAAGTGAAAAGAGGAGGGGAAGAAACAAAGTCCCCACCCCTAAGGAGCCCATTTTTGTTGATGTTAACGAATATGGCCAGCCCTGCTCAGATACACAAAGGAAAATGTCCTCTTTAATAGGATTTTACGCACATGATCCTAGAACATTGCCGATCGATGTTAAGGAATGGAAGAGTATGCCAGAATGGAGGATTACCCATGTATGGGATGTAGTGAAGGTAATGCATTTTCTATTTATCATGTAAATTTGAAGGACTTAGCAACATCGGTTTGAATATTATAATAACTGTGGAACAAAAAGATATGCCAATAAAGTGTACATGTTGATTGTTCCTTGTTTGTATATAGGAATCATACTACTTCCTAGAAGGGAAAGAGCCGTATGAATGGGTGAAATCAAAGCTAGATCGATCATGGAGAAGTAACAAATGTCGTTGGAGAGACAACCTCGTTGAAGGAAAGACGAAGGACCAAGCTATAAAGAATAGGCCTACTCTTACACCTGTTCAACAATGGAAGAATTTTGTTGAATTTTGCTTTTCTGAAGAAGGACAGGTATATTAATATGTTTCCATAAGTATAGTATCGTAGTACATTCTGTTATATATTATTCACTTGTCATGTTTTTGGGTTTAGAAACGCCGCGAGAGAGGCATCGAAGACCAAAAAAGATCAAAACTGAGGCATTATTGTGGCACAAAGACTCTTGCTAGACGACGCAATGAGAAAGTTGATTTAGTCTTTTAGTTTGCTTTGAATCATGGGGTTTGATTTTGAGGAATTTTTATTGAAAAGTGTATGTTCCATATGTGTATAGATGATAACTAATGGGAAAGAACCAGATGAGCTCACAATGTTTCAACAAACCCATATGTCGAAGTCTTCATCCAAACATGATGCAGGAACTGTCGCTGCTATGGTATGGTTTATCTATAGTTATTTTGTATTTCAATTTTTTTCCATGACACTTCTAAAAATTATGGTTATCATTTCTTAATATGATATCAGGCGGAGATTGATAGAAGATTGGAAGAGCTGCCACAGGATCTTGATGAGACAGCAAGAATAGAGGAACGGAAAAAAATATGTAGCAGTTGCAAGAGAGGACAAGAATGGATACGCGAAAACCTACGGGTTAGGCATAAAAGTCCCTCGATCTAGCGTGAAACGCTCTCTCCTAGCTCAAGAGCAAGAGAAAAACAGGAAGTTGGAGGCCGAGGTTAAAGACGTAAAAGAAAGCTTGAAATCTGTATCTGAGAGGATAGATTTTTTAATGGCAAATATGACGAAAAGGGGAAGAAAGGTTAGTTTGCTTTTGTATTGCTTTAAAATTCCACATAATACAAAATTGTGATTATCAGGGCAATGATATGACTTACAAACAATGAGAGTTCTTGTGATTAGGAAGTAAAGGTCTTAGAAAACTTATGAGCTTTTATGAAAATCACTGTGTGATGATTTTATATAGTTGTCTCTATATTGATGTGTCATATATTTCCCATAGCTATGTTTGAAGCAAGATGAATATATTGCTATATGTTGCTTGAAGTGATGATAAACATGTTTTTATGGAATGATTGCTGCTGTGAGTTGCTATCCATATTGGTTTTATGCATATTATGGCTATTAGCTATTGTAAGTTGCTATCAATAATAATTTTACTTCAGGTTTTGGACTGTATGTTGCTGAAATTATTGCAATTTGCTGTGTTTTGTTGAATTCCAACATGTGGTTAGGAAAAAAAAATGATATGTTTAATTCATATGTGGACTTGTTATTGTCTTTGGAGGGTATTATGTCCTTAGGATCACTGTTTCATGCCTTCTTTTTTATTTTTTGGAAAAGGGTAAGGTATAGGTCTAATATGAGAAACTTTATTGACCATAGGATTGGTATTTAGCTTGTGTCTAGATACCTTATTTGGGTTGTGGTCATAAGTTGTATGCTCATGATGGGTTGTTATGGATGTTGCTTATGGTAGAGTCTTTTGATGCAATGTATGAGTTGATTTGGCCACTATGAATGCTAAATGAATTGCATGTTTAGCTTGAATTTTATGTTTATATTTGTTTTACAGGAAGCTAGTTCGTCTTGTGACAATGAAGTTTATTATGAGGAACAAGACAGGGATGATGGCTTTGAAGATGAGGATATATGATGCAGTGGAAGATGAGCCATATGAATGATTGTTCGTCTTACATTTGCGAAGAAACTTATTTTGAACTGCTTTCTACCGACTCTCCCATTTGTTGGACATTATGTATTTTGGCTAAACTTGCAAATGATGGGAAGAATTATTTTTGACTATTTTGGGTGTGTATTTTTTTTTTAATTTATGGATGACTGTCCCTGGATGTAATGCATGACAAAGTTGTTGGTATGATGATGATGTGTAAAGTTCTTATCGACTTATAATCATTGTCACGTTCAATTATGTGTTTTATTTGGTTGAAAATATGAAATTTAGCTAGTTAGGACATGCAAGTATATGTTTGTAATAAAAGCAATGGCAACATAATGGAATGTTGCTATAAGTAAAAGGAACAAAAGTATGATGTTATTATTAATAGCAATAGTGATAGAACCATGAGGGCGTTGCTAAAAATAATAACAAAAAACCCAATTGCAACAGAAAGCGCTTTGTTGTTATAGGTAATAGCGACAGAAAGCGCTTTGTTGCTATAGGTAATAGCAACAAATTCTTATGTTGTTACAAAAGGCAATAGAAACAAAACTAGCAACAAACAGGTGTTTGTTGCTATTGGGGCACAGTTGCAACAACACTCATTTGTTGTTACTATAACCTTTAGTGACAGCTGCGACAGAAACAGCATAGCAACAGACAAAATTCTGTTGCTAAAAGTTATAGTAACAAAAGAACAGCCAATAGCAACAGAATTGATCCTGTTACTATTGGTCACTTTTTTTGTAGTGATACCAACATGAATGCAGTCCAAAACAGCATCAAATTCAACTTGAAATAGTCCATAAACAACATGTTTATCATCACTTCAAGCAACAAGTACCAATATATTCAACTTGATTCCAACACAACCTTGGGAAATACATGAGACGTCAACATGGAGACCAAGACAATAATTCACACATAGATTTTCCATAAGAACTCACAAGTTCTCTAAGCCCTTTACAAGGATCAACTATTTCACTTAGTTCACTCAAACATTTGCAAGAAACACCAATTCTCGCATACAAAGTCTAATCCATGATTAAACTCAAAAACATGCAATACTCTATCCACACACCGGATTCAAGATTGTGCAACTAAACATGCCTAACCTAAGAGTTGCCAATTCTAGGTTCAAGGCTTCCATTCCAACAAGTTCACAATCAACCTCAAGCATTAAACACATGTTAACCACAACAAATCACACAGAGCATTGAAAAAGCACATAATTCAATTTCTGAATAGCACAGTCAGTGACACAACAATAGCACCGACACCATGCCAGGGTGTTCAAACTAACACCAAAACAGAATCCAAACCAAGGACTCCCATCCGACCACCAACTGGGTCAGGCTCGAGTAATTTACCTCCGAAATCGCTCCACCAAAACAAGAATCTACACAAGATTCACAACTAACCATTCACAAGGTCGAACAAGCGATTAACACTGAACCGCTCCACCAATCAGATGCACCTAGAGCTTTCTCACTTCAAGACAAACTGTTAGTCTCAAGCATAAACATCATTTTCCACATCAGGAAACTAGAGGATGTTCAAACAACAAGAAATCCATGCTACCTAGGCCACCTAATCGAGTGCCCAAAACCAAGACACTTAAAGACTCGTCTCAACTACCATGTAGGAGACAAACTAAGGCTTTAGACGCAGTCTGATGCTCAAACCGAATGACCCATCTCCGAAACTAGTCTAACCCGACTAGAGACAACCAAGGACTTTAAGAAAGTCCTAACCACTTAGATACTTCTAAGGTTCCAAAAGAAAACCAAGTTTTCTCAACCATTCAGGGATATCCAATGTTCTATACCCAAGATAGTTGTCCTCCAACCATCTCTCAAGAAACCTCTACCACGCACACCCCACCGCCTATTTAAATCCAAAACAGGTAGTAAAAGTCCTCAATCCAGGTCAAAACAAAGCATCCCACGCCCAAACCCGCACCCAGTTTTAATTGTAAAGCCAAACCTAAATTTCTGATAGCGATTAAACATTTTCCTTTTTCTTTCATATCGCACATATGTTCTTCCTTTTTTTTCGGACTTTTATCATACTACCACATACACAGCAGTAGCCGAAAAATAACACTCAAATTTTTTCAAAAAAACAAAAGCCCGCTGATTGTCTCAAAACAAGTGTTCTTGTTAAAACCCATTTGGAAATCTTAACTCAAAAAATTTCACAAAAAATAAGAAACGGTTCAGACCCTGTTTCTATAAACATTTTCTTGGTTCTTTCATTTCTCTCCAAGAAACAAAGAACATCCCCATTTTTTAAGAAAATCCAAGATCTGAAAAACAAGACAATCCAACACAAAACCACTTTCTGGTTCTATTGCGTTCGTGTTTTCTTGCTCACCATTCAACTGGACACTGAACCAACGCTCTGATACCACTTGTTGTGAATTTGGGCCCTAAATTAGACCCGAATTCACAACATACATGCAGCATATTCTTCAAATAGTATTGTCCTACTCCCCCTAATTGTGGGAAGATTGCATTCTTCTTGAATATGCAAACCAGTGATCTTAAAATATTCCCTACTTGCCTAATGAACTGTAAGTATCTCAGAATGATTTGAAGAAGTTATTGCTTTTGTTTGTTTTATAGATGGTCAGATATAGTGGTTCTACCATAGGTAAATAAATATCATGTTAGTGAACAACCTTAATGTGGATCAAACAAATACCCAGCATTTGCATATCCAATCAATTGCAGGTTTGATTGTTTTTAATAGAATAACCTCATATCAGATGTTCCACGAAGATACTGAAATATATGTTTAATTGCATTCATATGTCTTCATGTAAATTTCGAACTATATCTTGGTAATAAATTAACCGAAAAGGTTATATCTGGTCTCGCGTAGCTAGCAAGATACATTATTGCACTTATGGTACTTCAAGACCCAAAATTTATTCATCCTCTCGAGGATGAAAGAGGTCCTCATTTATATCAAGGGATTGAGCAAACATTGGAGTACTCAAAGGACGTGTCTTATCTATATTAACATGTTTGAGCACTTTCTCTGCATAAGCAGATTGATGGACTAAAATTCCAATCCGATAAGTGTTCGATCTGTAGGCCGAGATAAAACTTTGTCTTTCCAAGATCTTTTATCTTAGACTATTTTATATATGGAACAACCTATTCAAGCTCTTTAGGAATTCCTATGATGTTTAAATCATCAAAGTAAAATGCAATAATAGCAAATCCGAAAATTTATATGTTAATGAAAAACACAAGGGCTAATGGAATTGTTAACATATCTCTCTCTTGGAAGGTATTTACTAAGACGATTGTACCACGTTCGCCAAGTTGTTTTATTCTATGTAAAAATCTTTGTAATTTGATTGAACACAATTCCCAAGGTTTTTATCTATACACATTCGTCATTTTTAGTACTTCAAGGTCTTTCATATAAATATCAATCTCAAGTGACCATAGATAGGGATGGCAATGGGGAGGGCGGGTACCCAAGGGGGAGGAGGGGTGGCCTCCTCCATAGCTGTACCCCCTACCCAAAATCTATATCCATACATGTCCCATTACACGCTACGAGTAGAAGTGGATACGCAGGCACAAACCTATACCCATACCCGCCCCATTACCTGCGGGTATCCAACAGGATATCCATTACTCGCCTTGTACTCACCCTAATGTGAATACAAAATGATTATCCATACCCATTTATATTAATTATTTAATACTATTTTTTAAATTTTAATTATATTATTTTATAAACATTGATAAATAATTTAGTTAATTGAATTTAAGCACGTATTTTTTAATTTTAAAGTTAACTAGATACAAAATGGAACACATATGGTGGGTATAAGGCAAGACGAGGTGGGAATGGAGTTGGGAAGGGCAAGTACAACACTATATCCGTACCCGCCCCACACTCGTGGCGGGCATGAGGCGGGTACACCCAACTTGTACATGCTACCCGCCTTACTTGTACCCATCCTAGCACCAAACAAACGGGTACCCATGGGCAACGGGTTTTACCCACCCCATTGCCATCTGTATCCATAGATGAGCTATTACTACATCCATAAAACGCATGTGAGGTCTTTCAGAGATCGCCAAACTTATCAAGAATCTAAATGTAATTTCACCTATTATTTGTGAGTATGTCACTTCATAGTTATTTCTTGATCTTTGTGAGAAACCTTAAGTTACAAAGTGCTTTATATCTGGCCATATCATTCTTTTTATTTCTTTTCTATACAAATACCAACTTCTAGCCTGAGTTTTGTATTTTCAAGTGGTTGAATTATAAGCCCAAAAACTTTACATTTTGCAAGTGAATGTACCTAAATTGCATCTTTCCATTTTGGCCATTCATTTCTTTGTTGACATTCTTGAACATATTTAGGTTCAAGATCTTCGCTTCCTATGATCACATTAGTAGTCACTGTATACGCAAGTACTTGATCAATGATCGTCTTATTTTGGCTCCATCGCATCCCTATCCTAGCATATTTTATTGAGATTTCTTCGTTCTGAATATTTTCATTACTTTCACTAGTTTTAGGTACTTGATATTGTTGAGGAGCCATTTCATCCTCCATATCTTTTTCTTGTATTTGCATTATTGCCTTTTTAGGGGCTTCTTCTTCAAGAATCTTGTTATTGATAAAGGACTCATTTGCGTATTTTGCTCTCTTTTCTTTCATGAATTCTTATCTTTGGAACCACACTTCTGGAGTGCAATACATATTTTTGCCAATGTCTAGGAAGATTTGTCATTTGGAATATAATTCGAGCAGGAGCATTCATAACTGGGACATGTAATTTGGTCACTCTCTTTATACCAACGAATGCATCTAGCAATTGGTTTGCAATCTTTTGTCAGTGGATAATTTTATTAACTTCCATTTTACATTGATTTGTACGTGGATTAAAATGTGATATTGATGATGCATTCTACAAAAGTTCTTGCTTTTCCATTTTTTGCTTTTATCCCCTTAGTTCTGAAAACATTGTTTAATCAAACCAACAATCAGCAAACCGTGCTATAAAAATGTCTCCAGTCAATGGTTCAAGACATTGTAATATTAAAGGGACTCGAAGCCAACATAAATTTCATGCCTTCTTCATGGACTCATTTTTCTACGCTAAAGTTGAGCAATTGACACATACACAAGGCAACCAAAAATTTGTAGCTAGTGTATGCATGATTCTTGTCCAAAGACAAGTTGTGGTAGAGTATACATAATAAGCAGTTGGCATATTATAATTTAGTGCTGCAACATGTAATATCACATGCCCCCACGCAGAGCTACGCAACTTTACTTTCATGAGTAATGGCCCAACAATTAGCTGCAGGTATTTGGTTAGAGATTTTGCAAGCCCATTTTGTATATGTTGGTAGGGCACAAGGAGCTCAACCGAAATCCCAATAGACATACTATAATCATTAAATGCTTGGAATGTAAATTCTCTTGCATTATTAAGATGGATCTTCTTGATCATATAAACTAGGAATTGAGCTCCGAATAGGATTAATTGTATAAAGAATGTCGAAAATACCGCATTATGAGTGGATAATAGACAAACATGTGATGGAATAATAGACCCATATATATTCCTTTGTATTTCTTTTCTCTAAAAGTATAGGATAATCAATCCCAATTTCAGTTGGGGGTGGTCTAGTATTCATTTTTCCTTGGATACAAGCAGCACATAATATTTCATTTAGTAAAAGAATCTTCTGCTATTTTAATTACTTTCCATTCGAATTTTTAATAATTCTTCCCATCATCATTACACTTGAATGACCCAAAAGGTCATGCCATAAAAATAAAAGTTTTCTGGTCTGTTAACTTCTAGTTACCCATTGCATTAGATTCAATTTCATTTATTTAAGTATAATGTAACTCAGAAGAAAGTGCTAACAATTTTTTCACTACATGCTTCTATCCTAATATAAGTGATGTAATGTAAGGATATTTCTTATCACTCTCATTTATTGTCTCAATGTGGTAACCATTGCAACAAAAGTCTCGAAAATTGATTCGATTTTTCTATGATCTACAAGAAAACAAAGCATTACTTATGTTTAGTTTTATTCCTTCAGGGAACATAAAATGTGCTTTTCTTAAGCTCTAAATTAAATTCAAAGTACCTGATATTTGTATTAACATTTGCTTAAGCTTATTATAGCTGAGAAAAGTATATCCTTCTTTTGAGGATAGTGTGCATTATTTCACTGTCTGCCAAACATTAATCGAACCATTGACCTTAACCAAATCCGTATTTCTTCAAACATAAAATACATGTGTATTAGTTGAACTGTAAACATAGTATCTATTAGTATAAGTATAATAAACAAAATATTTCTATTAAGTTATAGGGTTATTTATACCAAAGGTCCCTGTACTTTTATTATTTAGTCAATTTAGTCTCTTTACAATTTAAATTGTATCAGTTTAATCCTTTAGTCAAATTCAAGTTAAGCGACTGACATAACTTTTAATAGCACAATCATGTTAAATGTAAGTGACCCACTACAAATCCACCCGTTGACTCAATTAACCGAGTCTATGGCTGAACATATAAAAGTTTCATTAACAACTTACCATAAATTTTAATGTAAGGACCGAATTGACATAATATGAAAAAATAGGATTAAATTGACATAATTAAAGGTGCAACGACTTAATTGATATAATGGGCAAAGTGCAAGGGCCTTTAGTATAAATAGCCATAAATTATAACATAATAGTACTTTTGTGTTATGCTTTACTAATATGGTTGAACTTGCCTGATTTACAAAAATAATTTATGACTATATTTAAATATATTAAGATGAATTATCAAAGACATGATATTATACTAACTTATATATAACAAGATGATATTATTCCATCAAAATTAAAATAGTGTAGCACAAAAGGTGAAAATCAAAAAATAAAAGCTTCAATCTAGTTCAACATTTCTATCACACATCAAAATGATCACTTTCACTGCTAGCATCTTCAAAAAAAAAAAAAAAAATCAAAAACATCAATATGTGTCACATTAAGTAGCGAATGATCTTAGAAAATTTATTTTTGCACATTTTCCTTCCCGCTTAAACATTCTTAGTAGAGATTCACCAGATGTTCAGTTGTGCGACTTGTATGTACCCAATAACCATTCGTACCACATTGGTAGCAATCTGTTTCCATATCTTTTGACGAATTTTGTTGATGGGTTTTTCCCTTTCTATATTTGTGCTCATTGTTGGTAGACTTCTTAAACTTTGACCTAATATTGGCATCACGATTAAACCTAGCAATCAAGTCGGGTCGGGTCAGGTTTATGTCATGTTAGGTCCATCTCAAATTGGGTCAAAATCAGGCTGGGTCAAGCTTGGGTCTGCTCATCCTTGGGTTCAGGTCGACCTCGAGTTGGGTCAGACACCGATTGTGTCAAGATCGGGTCAAGAAAACCCGGGGTCCAGTCATCCTTAGGTTAGGTTAGATTTCAGGTTCACCCATCAAGTTATGTTGATAATATATTTATTCAACTTTGAATATCATAACTAAACTATAAAATGACTATAATTAGCATATTATTTAGATCCTATGATAAATTGGATTTCTATTTAGGTCATCTAGGTTATAAGGCAAGTTTGATTCTGGTCTCAGGTCATCAAAAATCGAGTCAAACTTAGGTCCGGTCTAATTCAAGTCATCTCATTTCGGGTTTCGAGTCAGCCCGGGTCAATTCAAGTTCGGCTCAGGTAAAATTTGGGTATGTACATTTTTGGGTTCGGTCCCAATAAATTTTGAACTTTTTGGATTAGGGTCGAGTTGGGTAGAGGGTAAAATGGGTCGAGTCAGCGGGTCGGATCACATTTTTCCAACTCTAATCACTGCTCTGATCACTATGACCACGACTATCATCTTGTCCATAGCCATGTCCACGTCCGTAACCTCGACCACTATTTTGTGCACGATTGTCGAGTGACGTAGCATTCACTTCACGAAATGGTTCTAATCCACAGGTCTTGACCGATGGTTTTTCATTAGCAGTTCATATTTTTGTTGTGCAACAAGGCAACTCCAAATATCTTTTAGAACTCTGTTTTACATTGTTGCTGCAAGAGCATACTTGAGGCATGAAAGATAGAATATGGTTTCTCTATCATATTCTCCTCAGTAATATTCTCCCCGCATAATCAAGTTGGGAGGTAGTACAAAACACATTATAGTTCTAAAATCATGCAGCCGCTGGTGAATAACGAAGCTTTATGGAGGATCGTAGAATTTTGATGATCAAACTTCTCCTTTAAATTCACCCAAAAGACATACAAGTCCTTTACATGAAAATATTCAGCTTTCAATCCTTTATGGAACAGAAGAAATATTATTACTTTGGTGCAATTGATGTATTTAAAACCGCATACACACAAGCATACGAGTTCGTCATAGCTAAGTTGGGTATATAAGTGCCGTATCCATAGGGCATCTGTACAAAGTTTGATCCGCTGATTATGGAGCAACTGGAAATTCAGTTATGTTGAAAGAATGTGTTTGTAAATGAATTAAGGAAATTAAATGATAAATAAAGTTGTCAATCGGTCAAAGTTAGTTTAGGATATGAATTTAGGTTAGCTTAACTTGGATCTCTTCATTATATTTTATTACAACAATGACTTTAAAGGTTTGGGCTACAAGTTCTAAACCTAGATCAACATTAAACTAAGGCTAAGTGTAATGAATTAGTCTAAGGGCATAACCCATCTTATCACTCTAGGTGTAGCATAGATTATCTAAATAGCACTATTAAATTTCTCTATCACACTTAATTTCACGTTCAACCTGAATTAATACTTAAATTAGGGCTTAGGGTAATGAACTAATCTAAGAACATAACCTATCTTATCACTCTAGGTGTAGTATGGATAATCTTACTAGCACTAACAAATTCCTTTTGTGATTTCGAATTAAGTATTAATTTGTATAAAAGATTGCATTCAGGATTAGATACAGCCTCAACCTTAACCACTCGTGAAGAATATATTATACTATAGTCTAGACTACAAACATAAGATAACACGTAAATAAAATTGAAAATCAAAGTATGGCTACAAGCAAATAATAAAAAAACCAATCTCAAAATATAAAACTCCCCACAGGGGCGCAGAAGTTGTATAACAAAAATTATAAAAAATAAAATATAAATCTAGGATCCGGACGGCTATCCATCCTTCCCCCTAAACTATGAGCTTACTCCTCCATGGGAGTTTTACAAATCATTAATTCAAAAGGGAAAAGAAAAATAAAACTCATGGATTGATAAACTCCCTGGATTGGTGTTGACATGACTCTTGCTTCAATTCCCCAATACTCCGCCCACTTGCGCTTCTACCTTTGTGAGAATCAGGTCTCTCTTGGAGGCTCGAGGAGGGAGGAGAAGTGAATGGAGATCAAAAAGTCTGGAAAAATAAGGTCATCCTCCCCAATTTATAAAGGTGTGGGTGTGCCCTAGGGGCCCATTTCACGACACGCTGTCAAGGGACCTAAAAATACTAGATTTTAAAGCCGAATCCTGACCCAATGGGTACTTTTTTCACACTTGGTCGCGTTTCTCAAAATAGTCTTTAAATTTGTTCATTTTAGCTTGTTCTTCATCACTTTTCAAGTTGCCTTTGCTCCAGTGCGCTCAAAGCCTAAATATATATAAATTGCAATAAAATAAACATGTAATAGTCAAATATGCCATGGAAGTGGGGCATGAAATATATAAGTTTGAGACACATCAGCGATCCTACAGAGATGCGCTATTTCCCCTTTTAATATTGTCTCCAAGATTCGTAGTATCAAGAGGTCATGGCAAAAAAATTTGCCAAATATATCAAAATCAATAAATTCAAGCTTAGTAAGATTTGACATTACGAAGGACAAGGATCAGGGAATGATAACTTACCTTAAGTATTTAATATTCCTTAACTGGTTAGAGATTCATGATGATAATATGTTATAAAATTAGGGATCTCCCAATATTAACTTCAAAGCCACACTAGATTTTTTCCACCCGCATTCAAACTCATACAATTATGTATTATATAGTCTCACAGTAAAGGCATGACTAAGCTAAGTTTTCCGTCCAAAATGACACACATAGCACATATGTGTAGGGTATGCATTAATATATATATATATGTGTGTGTGTGTGTGTGTGTGTATTTGTATATGTATGTGTATAGATATGTATAAAAATCTTTTACATAATATTTTTACAAAGAAAAATTGATAAACTAAGATCTCAACTGAGTAGATATATTGAGAATATCTAATACAACTCATAAAAAATTGGCCTAAAAAATATCTAATATTTACTACAACAAAAATGACCACATGTAACACACAAAAACTATTACGTTAAGTCATAAAAGTGTTACCCAAGGCCTTTTGTAACACTTTTTTGACTGTTACGTTAGAGGTGTGTTACATTAGCCTAATGTAACAGATTTTTAAGCCTATTGTAACATTTTGGTAGTGTTGCTATAGATTTGAATCTAATGTCACAGTTTTAGAGAAAATTTAGTTAACAATTTGATTGGATCTATTGTAACAGTTTTTTTGACCTAATGTGATAGTTTGATTAATGTCCATATGTGATTATTGGTCTACCTAATGTAACACTTTTACAAAGACTTATGTAACACTTAAAAAAGCATTAGGAATGTGCACTTTCCCAAGTTGCTAGTCGCTTGAAAATAGATGAATTCTCATACAACATTTTATACAAACACACACCATATGTACAAACAACACCAAAATTATAAACAAAATATGAATTGTTACTCCAATATAACTTGATATAAATGTGACATTACATTAACAAATGCAATATCTTATATTTACAATGGATCCCACATACGTAAAGTATCTAATATTTCCCAAACATATGTAGCAATACTATAAAATAATATGGAAAAATATCTTGAAGCTTCATCCTTAAATGTTCATCCAAGAAATGTTACCTACAAACAAAGAAAAATATAGGTTAAGTAGAGAGAAATCCATAAACCTTGTCATCAAGGATAAATCTTAATTCTATAATTCCTTAAACATTGAAAGTGTGGCATACGAATATAAAATTTTGGATAGAATAAACACACTCATAAAATTAGCAGAAGAGCCAATATCTTCCTTTCTTTTCAAGATATGAAAGTACCCAATACACAACTACCATTATATCCTTGTGAGTCATAAAAAATACTAGTTGCAGCACAAACATATCAGCATTCATTTGAAGAAGCAAAAATCAAAATGCTAGAGGAAAATGGCTTTCTGGTGCAATAATACACAGATGTTGGGCAATCATACGACTCGTATAAAACACACTACTACTACCCGTAAAAACAGTTTCTTGAAGATGGGCCCATAATGTCAACTTCATCATCTCTTTACATTAATTACAAGCTTAATTCTGAGTACAACCCCCTTTCTTGTCACGTTAAAAAATAACTTGTATCCGAAGAACAATATTATTTGTCTACATTCCTAGAACACGTAGACAAACAGATTGAACCACATAATCTAGTAACAAGAACAAAGTAGAAGGATCAAAACAGTGTACCTATCTTGCTTTTTATCTCCACGAGGCCATACAAAGTAGACCTGTTTTTGTGTCTATTCTTTTAAGTGTTTCACAACTTCGTCCATCATGGGTCTAACGATTGTGCAAGGTCATTCATTTCCCTATCAAGCTTTAGTACCTCTGTACCTATGATTCAATAGCTTACAGACATATTAACATTAATAGCCGAAGCTGAATATAAATACTTGCCCAAAGTTTCACATCACCAATGACAATTTCAAACTAATGGACTTCATGTTCAAAAAAAACTACAATTACTACAAGTATGGCTCAGTGCCATGGCACACCTTATCAGGAACGGTTATTGAAGCACGAGCTACCAAAAAAGCCATCTACTTGATTTTTTTCTTCGGCCTCATGCATCACAATACAATAATTAAAAGAACGGTAGACATATATCTTGAAACAAGATGCACCATAATACAATAATATAGCCAATATCTTCCTTTCTTTTCAAGACATATATCTTCTTCTTCCTCTCCACCTATATATGGAATTACAACAAGATGCTTAATGATCAATCACGCAGGAATTTCATGTCATTAGCTAAATTTTCCTAAGAAAGAAATATTCTTGACAAGTTCCCCCCCCCCCCCCCCCCCCCCCCCCCCCCCCCCCCCCCCGATAATTAAGGAGCGAAAAGCACCCAATACAAAAGAGGGCATACCTACCAAGAGCAGGGACCAAAGGAAAGAGACAACGAAAACAAGCCACAAAAGCAAAAACAAGACAAAAGAAGACAAAATAACAAGAAAAGATACAAAACAGGGAACCAAACAAGAGATGTAAAAGCACGAGCATCCTGTGCATGAGCCTAGAAAATTGTAGCACTAGAGCCATAGTGAAGTCTTTCATAGTTTTCAAACTTTCAAAACTTCACTTCTTCATTGGAATCTAGCAGTACCAATACCAGGTCATGACCCTAATTAGCAAGACTTTACTCCTCAAATCTCTACAAACAGAACGCAACTACTAGTCCCAGTCCAGCATGCTTTCCATAAACCCACACCAGCACACCTCATCAAAATGTGGCAGAGCCTCTCCAAGTTTTAACACAGTCTATATTTCTAACCACTTCATCCGATTGAGTATGGAAAAGCCTCACACCAACCCTTAATCCAAAAGCCCAACCTCATTCTAACCCGGTCAAGTCTACTCATTTATTCTCCCCAATACCACATAAAGCTTCAACCATTAAGAGGAATGTTAATTAATTCTACTAAGATTATGAAGTCCCTGAATTCCTACATACCCCTAGTAATCCCTCGGCTTCCATTTCTTTCTTGAATTTCAATGACCTCGTTGATGTTCCCAAGCATTAACATTAGAACAGGCACATAGGTTTTCATGTTCCATAGTTCAACCCAAACATTGAATCTAGCATTCCTTAGGCACAAGCCACACACAAGATAAATGGCACATTAAACTCAATGTCAGTAAGGCTTCCAGTCAAGCATATCCACCTATCCTTTTTTCTTATATTCGTTACATTAAACTCACACTCATTCCATACTTGACAAGCCGAATTCAAAATGAGCCAAAAGTAGCTTATTTACACCCTAATGTGCATGAAAGAGTCAAGTTAAGCTTCATTTAGCTGAGTTTTAAGACTATATCAGCCCAAACGAGCTAAGTTTAGGTCATATCTCATTAAACCAAGCAAAAGCACATAACAAGCCAAGCTTAAGCCCAACGTAGCCCAAACTTTAAGGCCTGGTTGTGCCCGTGGCGCAATCTCATTATGACACTAGGGGCATCCCCAGGCATTTGACTTACACCAACACAAATATGCATACTCGCCTCAAATTTCACATCACCATCCATCACAACCACCAATCCCATATCCTCCATATTCTCCCCTATCCGCCTCATGCATCGCAATACAATAAGTAAAAGAATGGTAGACATATATTAACACATTCGCAAATAACATTTGTGTGTGTATAAATCTGGAACAAACTGATATACTCTGATACCAAATTGTTAGGGAAATTTTGATGTGAAAGCGTAAACCCTAATCACTTGATTCGATTCAAATAATATGACTCACACAAATGAGAAGTAAACAAATATATGAGAAAGAAAGAACAAACACGAACACACAAGAATTTATGTGGAAACCCCTCTACAATCGAGAGGGGAGAAAACTACGGGCGGAAATGGAGATTCTTTATTGATACTTGAACGGAAGAATTACAACGACACTTCCTCTGAATGAGATCTATTAAAGAATTACAATCACTTTCTCTTAACTCTCGTAGCACTCGAATATCTTAATTGGGGGAATTACGAAATCACCTCTCTCTTAGCCTTGACGGGCCCTCACTCTAAATTGGATGATAAAAACCGAAACCATGGCTCCATATATATAGGTGTGGGTCTAGGAGGACCCGATCGATCAGTGTGCCAATCGATCAGCCCTCTTACGGCCCAAAATTGGGAAAAATCACTTAAATCACCTGATCGATCGGTGACCCCTCGGCAACCCCTAAACTTAAAACAAGTAATTTGAGACATAATCCTAACAAATCTCCACCTTGGCATAAACCACTACCTGAGTTATTAACATAATCAGATAATTCTCTATCTACTCATTCTTTACTCAGTAGGTTTCTCTTAACGTCATCAACAGATATGGTTTGTCCATCTTCATAAATCATGCTTTCAACAAAACCCTTATATGAAGCAGAGAGAGAACATAATAACAACATTGCTTGATCTTCATCCTTAGAAAAATCATCCAATTCTTTCAAATCTTGAATAATTGAATTAAATTCATTGACGTGATTCTTAAATGACGTACCTTCTGACACACGAAACGTGAACAACCGACGCTTAACTGCGAGTTTGTTGGAGACTGTTGAGTTTTAGATATAAACCTTTTAGACCTTAAAGAAAACTTCGACAATATGTTGTAAGATTTTAGATCTAACTTAGAACATGTTAACCGCAGTATAGAAAATATCAAATAACGAAAATCTGCTCAAATACACAACGACAACACCAAGATTTTACGTGGTTCAGCCTTATAATAAGGACCTACTCCACGGCTCCCTATTTCTAAGGAAGTCCATCCACTATCAGTCAAGTTCAAGATATTACAGACCAAAGAACAGCAAATACAACTTAATACAGACAGATCTTTCAAGCTTCTAAGGTAGAAACCCTAACCGAAACAACAACAACAAAGAGTAAGGAGAGAAATACTCACAACCGAAGCCAACAAGGGCTTCTAAATGCTCCGAACTACCAAGAATCAGTCTAGGAAGCCTTCACACCCACGGATTTGCAAGATCGCCTTAAGATCGCCTCAGAATCGCCTCAGAAAACGAGAGAGAGAGGCGGTGGCTGATGAAAAAGGGAGAGAATGAAGATGACGTACAGGAACCCTAAAATGGGTGCCTTTATATAAGCGTACACAGGGTATCCGTGGCAAGGCTCCCACACCGATCTTAGCCGTTCATGCATCCCAAATCAACGGACCAGATCTTCCCTCAAGAAACACAAACAGGGGCACCTGATGGCTGACGCGTGTCAGCCATCATTTAACTGATTTTTGGTTAGCTTCCTCAGGAAGCTTCGGGCAGCACGGTCATGGCATGGGCAGGCAAATAGAGCACACGGGTAGGGGCAAAATTGTCAACACAATTTATGACCTGATTTTTAACTAATTAATATCTACCCCTTTACATATTCATATTTACAACACATGCCACTCAATATTACAACCTTTGATCTATAATATTTGAAACACCACTTGACTAATTTAATAAAAGACATAGTTAAGTCATATAGGGACCAATTATACAACAGAGACAAACTTGAAACAGAACATATCTTGCAATTTCTCCCATAACTCCTTAGCGGTCTTCACATTCAGAACTTCTGTCAAAACGTCAACGGTAAGACACATTTGAATTGTAGTGAGAGCCTTTTCGTCTAACTCCTTCCATTGTGCTTTTGTCAAATTCTCTAGTTTCTTCTCTTTCCCATCTAAAGCTTTCTTCAAGCCACTCTGAGTCAAAAGGCTCTTAACGCGAACCTGCCATAAACTGAAGCTCCCTTGATCACAAACTTCTCAACTTTAGATCTAATTGCGGATGTCATAGTATCAAATCGAAATAAATAGGACTCTGATACCAATTTGTGCGGATAAATCTGGAACAAACTGATATACTCTGATACCAATTTCTTGGGGAAATCTTGATGTGGAAGCGTAAACCCTAGTCACTTGATTTGATTCAAATAATATGACTCACACAAATGAGAAGTAAACAAATATATGAGAAAGAAAGAATAAACACGAACACACAACGATTTAAGTGGAAACCCCTGTACAATCGAGAGGGGAGAAAACCATGGGCGGAGATAGAGATTCTTTATTGATACTTGAACGGAAGAATTAAAATGACACTTCCTCTGAACGAGATCTATGAAAGAATTACAATCACTTTCTCTTAACTCTCGTAGCACTCGAATATTTGAATTGGAGGAATTATGAAATCACCTCTCTCTTAGCCGTGACGGCGCCTCACTCTGAATTGGATGATAAAAACCGAAACCCTAGCTCCATATATATAGGCGCGGGTCTGGGAGGACTCGATCGATCGGCCCTCTTACGGCCCAAAATCCGAAAAAAAATCACTTAAATCACCCGATCGATCGGTGACCCCTCGGCAACCCATAAACTTAAAACAAGTAATTTGAGACATAATCCTAACAGTTTGGGGGAAAAGATTAAAAGAGTTCTAAACCAACCACACATCACTCACAAGTGTCTTAACATTCAACCACATCACATAACCGAACTTACAATCAATAAAGTTCAAACCACCCTTACTAAATCCATTTACACTTTAGAGATGAGAACTCATCTTAAATGATCCTACAAATCTCTTTTCTAAGTAGCTTGAGGGCTAATCCTTCATGCCAATATTTGCAATTTTCAAAAGCACCAATACATAATTATTACAAAAACTTAAAAAGCTTATGAGGTTCATAACTCTATTCAGGTTTGTTAAACGTGATCTCATCCCTCTTTTTACTACTTAACAAGTTCATATCATAGTTCTTAAGGCCTCAAATCTTTCCTAACCCTTTGATAACACTCTAATTTAGCTTTAGAGCATTGAATTTCTCAAAAATTTTAAGCTAATAGTTGATATTCTTATCCTAAATTGTTCTAGAATGTAGTAGTCAAAAGAGAAATTAACCTGTCCATATCAATTCAAAATTCATATAAGTTTGAACACAACTTAAAAATTAGGAAATTCACAGCTAACCAAGCTAGGTCAAACTCAAATAACTAGATTCTAGGACTATCATGAACTTAACATGCTCCCATATAGGTTGAGTACGTTCAAGCAACTCAAATCAGTAACTAAAATTCACAACTAAGAGATAATAGCTTACCACAATATGAACAAAGAGCAACCTTGGGAGGTCAACATCAATGTTGATTCCGATACTTCTGATTGTTGTTTCACCTTAAACTTGCAAAAGTAAGAACAATAATCTAACAAACCTAGTGTTTATTTTGACAAAAAAGTAATTAAGCAATTTTGACAAAAGGGAGAAATCAATTGATTTTAAAAGCTAAAAACAATGTCAAGGGTTCGAATTTTTTGAGTTGAAAAAGGAATCTAGGTTAGAATTCCATAAAAAAACAATGTCTAGGGTTCAATTTTAAGAGATAACTAGCAAGGATATGCAAACTCAACAAAAATCAAAGAAAAAACTACAAAAATGTGAGAGAGATGCATGAAATAGAGAGCTGAAAATAGTGTCTAGGGTCCGAATTTCTTTAGCACAAACCATTATCTAGAGTTCAATTTTGAGAGCTAACCAGTAAGGACATGAAAAATCAACAAAAATCAGATAGCAAACCAAGATGAATGCGAAATGAAAGAGAAAGGTGCAAACCAGAGAGAGAAAAGGGCATGAACCAATTATGTGCAAAGTCGAAGGATAGAACGCTAAGAGAGGTAGAAGGTCGACAACGATGGCCGGTAGACGCAGGACAGTGGACCAGCGGCAACAATCAGGGAGAGGCAGTTGAGAGAGAAGGTGCAAGACCGAGCAGCAAAAGTGAAAGATTAGAAGCCCTAGAACATGAGAACAACCAGGTCCAGGGATGGGAAATTGACGCGGGAAGGAAGCGTGTTTTTTGGGGAAAACTCAATTTGAATAAATTACATATTATTACCATAAGGTTTGATGTATTAAGTTTTTACTCAAATAATTTTCTAAAATTAAATATTAGTCAAAAGAATTCTATATATTTTATAAATTCATCTAAATGAGTAAAATATGTCTCCAATCCAACTCTATTTCGTTAGCAATTCCGCAACATTGCAATTGGTACTTGTGATGAGAAGAATAGTAAGGAGACGGCGAGTTTGCTAACAAATAATGACTAGTTTTGTACCATTTTACATTGTAAATTTGACTATTTTATTAAATATATATAATTTTTTTTTTACTAAAACAATGTTTTATGAAGTTGGTGGACTAAAAAAATTAATTAACTAAATCTCACGGTACTAATATGTAATTTATCTTAAAAGTTTTGAACATAAAACTATTTTGATTCTATATATATCCAAAACAAAATTATTTAAAAAATGTCTTGGCTTTAGGTAACGGATTTAAAGTGTTACATAATACAAACAAATGTAACACTTTGCAAAAACCGTTACCTATAATATGTCTTATGCAACAATTTTTGAGAAGTTTTACATTAGGTACTAAGCAAATGCAATAGTTTTTGAGAAGTGTTACATTAAGTACCAATCAAATGCAACAAAAAAAGAAGTGTTACCTAAATACTACCTGTGGTAACATTTTCAACAAATGTTACAATTTAAGTGTTACCTAAGGTCAATTTTGTTGTAGATGCATAACATTTCATTTGGAGAATGACGTATACCTCTTCGTATTCGCAACATTTTTGAATTAATTATATTTTAATAACCAAGTTTTTTTTTAAATTGATCTTTTGATCTATCACATTTATATTTGATTTTTTTCACTATAGGATGAACTAAGTTTGCCAACCAGAATCGCAGAGTAAGGCATCGCCTTCCTAGCATATATTGTCTTCCAGTATATACATTGTTGGGGCCTTTGATACTACTTGTTAAGATGACCAATAGAACACTAAAACCCTAAATCGAAATAATAGTCACACAGAAAAAAGGTTTGGTGAGAACACCGAAATTTAAATGGTTCAGTCAAAGCCTATATCCATGAACGGGGGCACAATAATTTTTCTATTTCATTAAAAGTTACATGAGATGTCTCAACTCTAGTTTTTTTTTTCTCCCTAACTTATAAACTAGTGGTAACATACACAAGCTCTGTGTATATATAGAGTCACCATACTAAAAATCCTAGTATCTCATGGGCCTAAATAGAATTGGCCCAATCATATACCTTATAAAACAAAGCCCAATATAACCAAGGTCCACATATAACCCAACAACTCTCCTACATGGAGTCTAGTTGGATTATGCACCATTTACAGACTAGACCTCCTGAGAAATTTTTTTTTTTTCATTTTTCATTTAGGTCTAATAGAAATTTGAGGACTCGACCGAAATAGGTTATTCAAACCATCAACCAACCTATTGACACAAAATGAAAAACCCTAAATTTTCATGGAACCAAAACCAGCACCACCGGCGCAAAATGCTAACCCTAGCATACTGCAGATTGTGCTCCACCGCAACCACTCTCAACCACCAATGGCTTCGAAATTCGATCGACTCACACTTGCCACCGTCGACTATCTGTAACAAGTTCAGGGACAACCACGACCGCTCACCACTGGCTTTTGCTCGGACGAAAAACCATCAGGAACCTTGGAACTCCACCAGCAAATTCGAGCTCCACTTTAAGCTAGAACCACTGCGACCCTATTGACGGCAATTGTTTGCCACTTGGCTTGCACAGGCGTAGCCCACGGGCTTCGATAGTCCGAAGTTGGCAAGTCACACCACAACTCAACTGCCACCATGAAACATGTCCACATTGTCCAGACCCATAGCAGAGCCGTTCGCTTCGCTCAAAGCTTCACTAACGACCACGGCATCGTGGCTTTTCAACCCTAGACGGTACGTTCTCTACCAGGTTTTCGAACCGCCCTAGGCCTCGCTCGAGCACGCTGAAGCATCTCATATTAGTGCATCTTTTCATTATTATTTTAGCTTTTTGCACATGTTCAATTATAATTATATCCTCACTTAGGCCATTTTTATGATTTTTAGGTTTGAAGATTAAAGTTTCCTAAATGGTCAAACTTTGGTGGAAACAAGACAAAATTCCATGCATGGGAACTTGAATCAAGTCAATCGGGATTCCAAGAGAAGATCTTATGAGCCGCTAGCAGAGCCAATGCCCAAAATGACACGAAAATAAAAAATATTTTCTAAACTAGCTTTTTAAGAAAAATATTTTCCAAAATGGCATCCATGTCGTCATTTAACTTTTTTATTTTTTATTTTTACTTTTTTTACTTTCTTATTTTATTTTTAATATATTTATAATTTTTTAAATTTATAATACTTTCTTAATCACAAAAAATAAATTAAAATAAATTATTTATTAAATATTTAGAATAAATTTGTCTACAAATAATTTTATATAAAATTTAATAAATAATATAGTTCAATTTATTTATTATAATATATAAAATATTATAAATTTATAAATGTGTAAAAAAATAAAAAAAATAAAAAAATAATGATATGAATGTCATTTGGGGAAATATTTTTTTTTAAAAGCTAATTTAGAAAATATTTTTTATTTTTGTATTATTTTGGGCAATGGCTCCCGCTAGCACCATCGGCCGTGTCAGGCGCAGTTCATCACCTCCAATCTAATGCCAACTCACGCAAGCCCAACATGACAGCCCAGCATCACTCATTCCAGATCACCATACGCTCAGCCCATCACACCCGCAGCCCACCAGCGATGCCATACACCTTAGCCCAGGCCAATACACCTCCAGCTCACATCTACCCCAGCCAACAGCCCACCTGCTATCCTGTCCAACCCAACATCAACCCTATGCAGAAGCCCAAGTCTCAGCCCGGCCCAGCACCACACGCAAGCCCAGCACCATCCTCTGCCCAGCCAGTGATCTGCTTAAGCCTGCATTTTCTAGTCCAGCCCACCGTCACAGCCATAGGGTTTCGCACGGGAGCAGCGAGGATCAACTAAAAAGGGGGATTCTAGTTTTGAATGGTTTTTTTTTTTTTTTTTTTTTTTGTGAGAGGGGGGGGGGGGGGGGGGGGGGGAGGATTGTTTGTGTTTTAGAAAAAATAGAAAGGAGTAATTTTAGCATGAAGATTGACATGGCTCGTTCATCTCCTCCTTCACCAGTTCATCCTTGATGAAGAGCTAACTTACTCTCCAGGGTTAGATGAAGTCTTAGTATTTTGTTCTTATATTATTTTTAATTTCAAGATAATTTTATTATTTATATAAATTGCTTGATTATGAAAAATACTTTGAAGTATTATAATTTAATTGATTATTCAATTACGATGATGATTGAGTTTGTAACATTTGATCGTTGATGTTGATATTTATAAATTAAATATTTGTGCTTGTAGCCTTATGATTAATTAATCAAGTAATAGTTTTCACCGAGTTGTTAATTAGAACATATCTTTTCTATGCTTCAGTTAGATAGTGTCAGTATGTGATAATTAAAAATAAGTTAGGTGGAGCCTATTTTTTCTATACTTTAATTAGATATGATCAATACGTGATACTAACGATATTACCATAGTAGGTTGAAGCTTGTAGCCTGAATCAGTACCCGTGAGATAATCAATAATCTCAATTTAAGAGTTAACGCAAGAATAATTGGCTAATGATGGATTCAAAACCCTGGTTCTAATCACATATTCTTTTCCCTTTTAGAAGTAAAATTTCTTAGTTTAAGTATCGTTTCCTTTTATTAATTAACACAAAATCCCTTAATTTTCCTCAAGTCAATTTAGGTCATAGAATAGATTCACGACTCTTAGAATTCAATTTATATGTGTTTAGTGGATAGGGTTTTATATTAAATTTTGATTCACGTACAAAAACACATCAAGATTTTGGCACCGTTGCTAGGGACTAGGCCATGTTCGTGGTTTATTTTGTGATTTTCTTTTATTTTTAATCAATTAATTTTTATTTTTAACGGAGGATTTTAAGTTAGATTTTTCTTTTAATTCAATTTATTTATTTTCCATCGTGAGTTTCGTTGATTCTTAGCATAGGACCTAGGATTTACTTTAGGATTGTTATTTTCATGATTTTTTTTAGGGCTTGATTCTTACTTGTGTCTTTGTTTAGTTTTTATTATTTTAGTTTTTCATGCTTTTCTAGTTTTAGAATTTTTCGTGATTTTTCTCTCTTTGCTTCATG
This sequence comes from Simmondsia chinensis, assembly GCA_018398585.1. NCBI lineage: Eukaryota > Viridiplantae > Streptophyta > Magnoliopsida > Caryophyllales > Simmondsiaceae > Simmondsia > Simmondsia chinensis. The sequence goes on from JAGTTD010000018.1 coordinate 8,728,486, forward strand.
TCAAGGCTAACCTTGACTTTGCAATGGACGAACAACCATGTGCACTTATGGAGTACTTTACTCCCACCACATACGCCTCAAATTCATGCATTAGACCCCCACCTATAGCCCAGCAGTTTGAGCTTAAGTAACATACCTTATAGATGCTTCCTTCATTCCAAGGCTTGGGCAATGAAAACTTATATAATCATTTGGACAGTTTCATGGACGTTTGCTCTACCTTCAAGATTCCTAATGTTAGTGATGACACCATCTTATTTCGCCTTTTTCCTTTCTCTTTGAAAGGTAAGACCAGGTATTGGTTAGGCATCTTACCTAGTGGGACATTTAGTACACTGGCTCAAATGCAACAAGAATTTCTTAAGAAATACTATCCTACTAGTAAGACCAACACTACTAGGCGAGCGATTAATACCTTTGTGCAACTTCACAGTGAAGAGTTTCATGAGAGTTGGGATAGGTTTTGGGAACTTTTTGAGTAGTGGAATGAGAATTCATAACAAAATGTCCCACATGCATGTTTGAATGCTGGTAGGCTAAATAGAGGAGAAGAATATGAAACTGCACATTCTTCCATCTTAGATAAGAAAGTAGATTCTCTTGCATCTTCTATGGAGCAACTAATTTCTTTATTTTAGAGGACATTAACTCCCTCTACTTTGCCTAATGTGTCTAATGTTCCAAATATGCATGATGTGTGTTCTATGTGCTCTAGTGTTTCTCATTCCACACTTGATTGCCCCTCTACTTCATCTTTTGTTGAGTGATCGCAAGAGCAGTTTAATGTAGTCCAAGGATTTTCAAGGAATGATCCATACTTAAATACATACAACCCAAGCTGGAGAATCCATCCGAACTTTCTCGTGCAGGCAAGGAGGTGAATTGTAACTTGGGAAATTTATGCCACAACAACTGCAAGGGCAATTCGTTCATCATCAACAAACAAATCCACGACCTTATCAATCTTGTATGTCAGGACCTCTCGGTTTTCAACCGCAAGGGTATGTTTCTAACCATTCCCAGCCTTCTAATTTGAACTCTAATTTGAATTTTGAAAAGAAGGTCTTGAGTGCACTTAAGTGTTCAGAAGCTAATTCCCAACTCCTCCACTCCCATACACAATCAGTTTCTAAGCTAGAAACCCAAGAAGGCCAACTACCTAATGCTTTGAGTAGGAGAGATGAAAGAAGACTCCCTAGCCAAGCCGCAGAGAACCTTAAAAACCATGTGAAGCAAGACAACTATCCTCCCCATCAAGAGCAAGCAAAGTCCATTATAGTGTTGAGAAGTGGGAAGGAAGTTGATAATGGGTTGAGTGTTGAGATTGAAGTACCCATGAGTGGCGATGGAGAAGAAAAGAGCATGGAAGAGAGAAGGAGACCGATGAGGTTAACGCACCCTTCATCCTCTCCTAAAGCCTCTGATCTTCCTTCCTCATATAAACCTAGCATGTCCTTCCCCTAAGCTTTAGTTGCACCACATCCATATGAGAAATATAAGAAGTGGAAAGACATTTTGGAGACTTTTAGGCAAGTAAAGATTAATATTCTCCTTCTTGATGCGATCAAACAAAACCCAACCTATGCAAAGTTTATTAAGGACTTGCTCAGCCAAAAGAGGAGATCTAGAGCACATCTCCCGAAGAAAGTGCTTTTAGCCTAGCAAGTGAGTTCCATCTTGAAGTGTGACACTTCTATTAAGTACAAAGACCCTAGTGTCCCCACCATCTGTTGTTCACTTGGAGACTACCCAATTGATAAGGCTTTATTGGACTTAGCAGTGAGTGTTAACATTATTCCTTACTCGGGGTATGAGAAATTAGGCTTGGGAGAGTTACAACCTACTATGGTGACCTTGCAATTAGCGAATAGGTCAATTAGAGTCCCCCATAGTGAGCTTACTAACGTGCTAATGAAGGTAGATAAAGTCTTGTTTCCTGCTGATTTTCTTATGCTTGATATGAAACCTTCTAGTCATTTAAAAAACCAAGTCCCTGCCATTCTAGGTCAGCCTTTCTTTGCGAAGACCAATGCTAACATTAATAGTAGATCCAGGGTAATGTATGTTAGTTTTGCAAACATGACTATTAGGTTGAACATTTTTAATGCTCGTTACCCACTAGTGAGGATGAGTTAGAGTGTGTCTGTGTGGATGTTATTGATGATTTGGTTGACCAAACACTCCCCTCTATCTTAGTTACTGATCCCCTTGAGAGAGCGCTAGCAGATGACTGTATTGATGATTTTGAGGTTGAGAGTTACTTTAGGGAGATGAATGATTTGCTTGGGTTATGTGCTCAATTAGAGACTTGCCACTGGTTGTCAATAGTTGGTACTTATGCTTCCTGATTCTCCATCTTTGTCCTCTATAGTCACACCCCCCAAACTTGAGATTAAGCCCTTGCCATCTACTCTTAAGTATGCTTTCCTAGGACCTGATGTGACTTAATCTGTGATTATCTCGTTTCAATTGTCTAGGGAGCAAAAGGATGCGTTGATGGTAGTGCTTAATGATCATAGGAGTGCCATTAGGTGGTATGTGGCCAATTTGAAGGGTATATACCCTTCCATTTGCATGCATATGAGCTTTCTTGCTGAGAATGCTAAACCGTCTGAAGAGATGCAACGAAGGTTGAACCCTAACATTAAAGAAGTTTAAGGTTGGGAGAAGAGCCACTCTATGGTTCAAGAGGGAATTGTATTAAGTCATAGGATGTCTAAGAAGGGTATTGATATTGATAAGGATAAGGTAGATTTAATTGCTAACTTTCCCCCTCCCTTAAATGTGAAGCAAGTTAGAGCATTCCTAAGTCATGCGAGTTTCTATAGAAGATTCATTAAGGATTGTGGGAAGTTAGCTAGACCATTGACTAGTTTGCTAGCTAAGGACATATCAGTTGAGATGGATGAGTCTGTCTTAGAAGCTTTTTTCAAAAGTTTCGCTACATGCTTGTTGCCGCCCCCATTATAAAGCCACTCAACTACTCTCTCCCTTTTGAAATCATGTCTAATGCTTCAGATTTTGCTATAGGTGCTGTCTTTGGTGAGCTTATTGAAGTGGTTTCTTTGGTTGACATTATTACTTGATCTTTGTTGGACCCATTGCGCTCAGCTGAAGGCATAAAAATGTAGCGCTACTAGGAGGTAGCCTAAGTTTGTTATTTCTTGTTTTAGCTTTGTTCTTCAACTAATTAGTTGTTTGGAGGCTTGTTTCACTCTTTTCAGGTTCTTGTTCTATGCCCAAAGAGCCATGCATACTCGTTCATGCCCTTTCACAATCATTGCTCTGTCAGGTTGTATCGCTCCATCTCATCTCCTTTTCATACTTTAATGCCTTATTGTCGCATTGAGGACAATGCATCATTTAGGTGTGGGGGTGAGGCTCAATTGCATGTGCTCATTTTTACAAAATTTTGAACTTTTTTGTGCATTTTGAATGTGCATTATAAAGCCAAGTTTTTCCTTCATCAATGCATAGTTTAGGATGATGGTTAGATTGATTGTCTATTTCCTTCTCGCAATTCTATATTCTTCTCCATACTTGTTAGTGAGTATCAATGATCATTACTCATGCGGTGCACATATTTACTATGCACTGGACCTTCTTGTTGTGGAAAATCTGAAATTTTGGAGTAAATAATCCTTTATGTCATCAGTTTTGTATGTTTTCCCTATTGGCTTATCTAAATCCTTCTCTCTTGATGCTATGTAAAATACACGTTGATCAATTGGCAATTGTAATGTTGAAGTACTTATTATGTGAAAGTCCAAAAGTTGGATTAAAAAAAGAGAGAGAAACAAAGCAAAAAAGAAAAGGGAGGAGTTTCCTCCAAAGAAAAAGAAGAAAAAAAGAAAGTGTCATGACCGGACTTGGGATTAAGTACTAAGAAGTCATTGGTTGTAATGAATTTGTATAAGTCACTAGTATTAGTCATATTAGTACTTGTAATAATCTTGTATTTTGGAGGGAATGTTAGTTAAGAGGTGAGTTAGGTGGTTTGTCTAGGTGAAGTGAATTGTTAGATATTTTTCCCTTGTAATCACCTAGGCTAGAATTAGTCTAAGTAATGGTCTTGCATTATAAGAAAGGATTATTGTTGAATGATATTGATAACTTCTCTCTCTCTCTCATCTAAATTTCTCTCTACTTCTCATCTCATACTCTATTATCTCCTATGTTATGATCAAGATTTATCTTGATTCATAACAATTGGTATCACAGCTTTAAATTTTGCTTCCGATTAAGTTGATTTAGTTCAATTTGATTGTATAAGCATTAGATCAAGCTTAAATTGATATCAAGTTCTTGTTCAGGTTGCATTGATCAAGAAATTGTGCTTACACTGCTAAAATTTCAGTTCGTGCAAGACTTAATCAAGATTTAACCTAGGTTCTGCTATTCCGCTGGTGCGCGATCCAAAATACCATGCTTAATTGTTCATAATTCTCAGTCAAGTGCTGCATTGACATCAGGTTTTGTATTTAGGTTATGTTTTATCAGAATTTCAGTTTAAAATTATTGTGTGCTTTAGCTACTTCGTGTTGATCTAATGAACTGAAACTGTTGATAGAACTGGAATCATACTCAATTCAACTAATTACATATTGAATCTACAGAATTGATATGAATTAAGGTAGCTGGAAATTGTATTTAACCTCACTGGAATCTGTCAAGTTAAGTTCTACACTTGAATTCCAAGCTGTAATTGTATTATGTTGCTGAATTAGTTAGAACTGAAACTACATAAAAATCGAGCCTCTGTACTGTTCTTGGCCTGAAGTTGCTGAGTTAAGTGACTGCCTTTACATTCAAAATGTTACAATATGCAAGGCCGCGTTGGCTGGATCCAGCTTCGGTTCAAGATGTTAGACTTTTTATCAAAGTCATGAGGCCTTATTACCATATCGATGAAGACATTCTTTATCAAGTATTTTGGTGTTATGGTTGTCTTGAAAGTATCGAGTTAGTCTCATCTTCCATCGTTGAGGTTACGGCTCACATTAGCTATTATACGAGAAGGAGTGCCGACTCAGCTTTGAACTCATTACATGGGACAAACATCTACGAGGGATGTTGTGTTTTGGACATTAACCGCTTCAAGGTGTGTAATGATATGGAAGGTGAGCTTGAGGGGGTTGATTTTACTAATTGCCAAGCCAAGGAGGAACTAAATGTTACTTTAGGAGTGAATCAACACTTGCAGCAAGGAATGGAGCAAGAAATTGAGCTAAATGTTACTGATTGTGTTGGAATCAGCCTGAATGTAGAAGATGCAATAGCACATCATATGAATGAGGCAACATTGCATTCATTAGATCAAGTTGAATTGGTACAGCAGTAAGATGAGTTTGAGGAAGCAGTGGAGGCTGATGTTGCAGCAGAACAACTTGTGTTTGACCCTTCATTGCTGCAAGTAAATGATGTAACAGAGGCTAATGTAAATGATGTAACAGAGGTTGATCTGCAGCAGCTCAATATACTCGAGGAGGATTGGAATTCTGTTTAGCAGCTGAAATTGCAAACAAGTGTGTTTGATTTGGAATACCTAGTGTTGAGCACAAATGTGGTTAACAAAGTAACAAATCATGCACAACTAAGGCCTCTTGATCCAGGAAAGCAGGAGCTTAGTGTTGCTTGGGGAGTTAATCTTATAAGATCAATGTAATAGGCAAGGTATATCAGGTCATGACTCAAGCTCAACTTCAACAGAAGCTGAAGAAAATTTAGGTCTGGGAATGGCCATTTCAGCAAGTTCAACTTCAATTCAAGCTGAAATAAGTGCATTACAATCTGAAATGGGAAAATTATAGCCTGATGTGCAAAGTATGGAACCACCGGATGTTGTTAACCATCAAATCAAAGGTGCCAATCGAGATCTTGAGCATTAGAAGGATGAGGTTTAAGCTCACAATGCAGCAGAAAATTAAGATCGAAGCGGTAGTTCACCTTAACCATAAAAAGTGTTATTCAAGCAAGAAATTAAGAGCCTTGCTCAAGCCAATCTTGGTTTACAATGGAAGACCCCCCAGATTTTCTACTTCTCAAGGAAAATAACTTGTTTCTTGACAAGTATAACATGCTCAAGGATTTGGAATTCGGCCATCGTAGGATGGTGTTGTGGTCAATTGATAGACTTAGAGCATCTTCAAAAGGATGTTGAAGAAGGCAAAGATGATGAAGAATTTTATCAAGAATGGCACAGGTTCAGCATAAAATCAGGGTGAAGTTGCTGTAGTGCAACCAAATTCAATGAAATATCAGTGTTATAGTTGCAGAACAATTTGTTCAGCTGAAAAATTGCAAGATCAGGTCCAATGGCAGACTCTTTTGAGGCCTTTTGATCCAGGGGGATTTACTCAGCACAGATGCAAATTTAACAACAAATCTGAGTGCAATGGCAGTAATTGACTTGGGGGAATTGAGCACTTGTAAGAGGAAGACATCGATATAGCTTGATAGAAGGTTAATTTAGTTTCATATATATGCACCTTGGTGTATGAGTGAAGTTATCTCCCTTGACAGTTCCATTGAAGCAATAGAAGCGGCACTTGAGGACGCAAAAGGGACAACAAAATGTGCAAGTTTGATTCAAGGGAGCCTTGGAAACCTTAGATTAGCTAAAAATCTATCCCAACGCAAGGGAAGAGTTGAGTTTGGCAAGATTAACAGCAACATAAAACTCTGGTTCAATGAAGGAAGGTTGGAGCTATATAAATTCAAATTGAGAACTAAGGTTCAATGGTTGTAGTTGCAGTACACTTGGTCTTCTATGAGCTTCTGCTACAAGTTGGTGATGTTGGGCTACACTGGTTACCACAACAAGTTAATCTGAGGGGTTAACGATTGCACTAGAGCTTGGTGAACTTGGTATGACAGTGGTAGACCTCCTGACACTTGGTCTACAAGTCAGATACAAGCATGTGGCAGAAGCTTAAGAACTTGATTACGGCACTATACAACAATAACTAGTACCTTGGCTACACTCTTGGGTTATAGCAGGGAATCAACATCAAGTAGCAAGTCTTCAAGCTATTCAGATTTAGATTCAAATGTTTATATTTCAGATGCAAATAATCTCTTCAGCTGCAACTTCTACATTAATGAGGGTTCTTCAAAGTCTTAACTCTCCACTAAGATTCTTGAAGACAAGAATCTCTTAAGGGGGGAGTACTGTCATGACCGGACTTGGGATTAAGCACTAGGAAGTCATTGGTTGTAATAAATTTGTATAAGTCACTAGTATTAGTCATATTAGTATTTGTAATAATCTTGTATTTTGGAGGGAATGTCAGTTAAGAGGTGAGTTAGGTGGTTTGTCTAGGTTAAGTGAATTGTTAGATATTTTTCCCTTGTGATCACCTAGCCTAGAATTAGTATAAGTAATGGTCTTACATTGTAAGAAATGATTATTGTTGAATGATATTGATAACTTCTCTCTCTCTCATCTAAATTTCTCTCTACTTTTCATCTCCTTTCACTTCTTTCTCATCTCATACTCTATTTACCCTTATGTTATGATCAAGATTTATCTTGATTCATAACAAAAAGCAAAATAAAAAGGAAAAAAATTGGAAATTGATGTGCATTCATGATTAAGTTGTTCTTCTTTTGTGCCATATTGAGATAAAAATGTTGTAAAGTGGTCACTTATAAGCCACTTAGAATTCTCTATGCATGAGCAAGTGTTTTTGTGTGGGTGTACAAAACCTTGGTATATTGGGTTGGGTGCAATAATTTGAGGACATTCCACGGCATGAGATTAGATTCACTTTCACTTGTCTGCTTAAAATGCTTGAGTAATGTCTATTTGTTGATATATGGTTAATGAAATTCTATGATGAGTTTTGAAGCTATATCATTTGAATTCATAGAATTGGAGATTGCTCTAGATTATTGAATCATGTCTTGATGTATAACGCATGTGTTAATCTTGAAAGACTTGGTGAAGGTTGGGGTAGTTGGTCGCTTAACTCTTTGTGTCTATCCTATGCTTTGCTCAAGGACTAGCAAAGGTTAGGTGTTAGGGTGTTCATGCATCTCATAGTTACGTAACTTTTCATTACTATTTTAGCTCTTCTGTACATGTTCGATTATAATTATATCCTCCCATAGGCCATTTTTATGATTTATAGGTTAGAAGATTTTTCTACTGGTCAAACTTTGGTGTAAACGAGACAAAATTCGATGCGTGCGCACTTGAATCAAGTCAATTGGGATTCTGAGAAGATCGTATAAGCCGCTAGCACCGTCAGCCTGTGTCACGGCCAGTCCATCACCAACATGACAGCCCAGCATCACTCAACCCAGACCACGACATGCTCAGCCCATCACATCCGCAGCCCATCAGCAATGCCAGACACCTCAGCCCAGCCCAATACACCTCCAATGCACCTCTATCCTAGCCAACAGCCCACCTGCTGTCCTGTTCAACCCAACTTCAGCTACGCAGCAGCGTACATCTTAGCCTGACCCACCACCACACGCAAGCCCAACACTGTCTTCTGCCCAGCCCGTGATCTACTCAAGCCCACATTCTCCAGTCCAACCCACCGTCACAGCCGTAGGGTTTCACACAGGAGCAGTGGGGATCGATTAAAAAGAGAGGTTCTGATTTTGAACTTTTTTGGGGGTTCTCGGAGTTTGGCAGCATCGCTTCTAATATTCTGTCTGTCGATCGCTTTTTCTTTTTCGAAAAATTGGAACAGAGTAAATTTAGGGTGAAGATCGACATAGGCTCATTCATCTCCTGCTTCACTGGTTTATTCTTGATGTAGAGGGAACTTGCACTCTAGACTTAAATAAAATCTTAGTCTTTTTATTTTTGTATTACTTTTAATTTTGGGGATAATTTAATTGTTTATATTAATTGCTTGATTGTGAGGAATACTTTAAAATATTATAATTTAATTGATTATTTAATTGAGATAATGATTGAGTTTATAACATTTTATTGTTGATATTAATATTTATAAATTTATTCTTTGCGCTTGTAGCCCTAAAATGAATTAATCCAGCAATAGTTTTCACTGCTTTGTTAATTAAAGCTTATCTTCCATATGCTACGTGATTATTAATAATACATTGGGTAGAGTCTATTTTTCCTATGCTTTAGTTAAATAGGGTCAACTTGTGATACTAACAACATTACCTTAATCGGTTGAAGCTTGTAGCCTAAATCACTACCCGTGTGACAATCAGTAATCCAAATTTAAGAGTTAATGCAAGAATAATTAGCTAATAATGGATTCAAAACCCGAGGTTCCAATCCCATATTCATTTCTCCTTTAGAATTAGAATTCCTCAGGCTCTGTTGTGGCGCATGGAATTGGAATTGGACTGTGAAATTACAATTCCAATTTCAATTCTGATGGAATTGAAATTTCAGTGTTTGGTTTACCAAAGGAATTGGAGGTCGGACTTATAATTATATAATGATTCGAATTATCAATGGTTTTCGGTCAATTGAGTTTGAGTATTTTGAGTTTTAATCAACTACAGTTAGATTTTGGTCAAAGGGATTCACATTACATTCAAGTTATTATAGTCGGGGCGATTCACTTTGAATTCGAGTTATTCGAGTTTTGAGTCATATCAGGTCGTGTATTGGGTTGGATTATTTGATGTTCAAGTTATCTCGGATTTTCACTTAATCGGGTTAGGTCATTTCAGGATTCAAACGAGTTATAATCAGGTTTGAGTTCATTTAGGTCATTTCAAGCTCGATTCATCTTAGTTTTGGAACAAATGAGTTGAATCATTTTAAATTTTCAGTCATCTAACCCTGAGTTTGAGATGGGTCGGGTCATATTAAGTTTTGGGTCAATTTAGTCAGGTCATTTCCACTTCGACTCAGCTTGTTTACATCACATTCAAGTCAAGTAGTTTCATTTCTAGATTTGAGTCATCTCAAGTTTTGAGTCAATCGGGGTTGGGTCACTCTGGACTTTGAGCTAAGGTGATCTCAGTTATTTCTAGTTCAAGTCACTCGAGTTGGGTGATTTCAAGATTCAGGTCAAATTTTAGGTTGCATCTAAGTCTTTAGATTTTGAGTCATCTTAGATTTGGATTAATCAAGTGGAGTCATTTTGGATTTTAGGTCAATGGAGTTAATATGGAATTACAATTCCTTACCCCCACTTTAAGAATTGGAAAGTATGACTTTCAATTAAAATCCAATTCCATGGAATTGGGCAGTGGAATTGTAATTCCAATTCCAGCAGGTGATCCAAACAATAGAATTGGAATTCTGAGCCCTAATTCCAACCTCAGCCCTAATTCCGAGCTCCAATTCCATGCTCCAAATATAGCCTTAGTTTAATTGTCGTTTCCTCTTATTAATTTACACAAAATCTCTTATTTTTCTCGAGTTAATTTAGGCCATAGAACAGATTCACGTACTCTTAGTCTCTATGGTTTGACATCCTCTCATCCTAGACCTTAATTTAGATGTGTTTAGTGGATAGGGTTTTATATTGAATTTTGATTGACATACAAAAACACATCACACGCTCAAAAATCTATGCTCCACTACCAAGTCCCCCACCAGCTTTCGAATTCACTTTATCTGACGCCAATTTGCACTGGGTCCACCAGATTTCCCACTTAGGTACATCAATCTTGTCTCTCGTTCCTCCACTAAGACCAAATCACCTTGTTATGCTTCGGGTCCAAAAATCCAACCTAAATCCTTTGAGAAATAGAATTTGGCAACAATGGAAACAAACCAACAGTGATGAAAAAACTAAAATATTAAAAATAAACGAAAACATTACGAAAATGATAAATCAAGTAATAAAATGCAATATACATGGTTAAGTTCTTAATGAAACTACTCCATGAGTATTGGTTTTTGGAGGAGTCTCTTCACCATCAATAATTCAGGGTTTTACAATCATAAATGAGCAACAAGACCGAAATTATAGCCCTTACAGAGATTTCATGAGAGAACCATAGAAGGAACAAGAAACCCTCAACAAACCAAGGAGATGACGATGAACCAAAGGAAGAACTAGAAATCCCCAAACCAGAACTCAAAACAGCTGAGCTCCCACCGGCCTTCAACCGAGTTTCTCACCAGTTTTGTCTCTCCATGGCTGGTTCTTTGTGTTGTCTCTTTCACTGCAAGCTTCGCTCTCTCGCTCAGGATTTTTACTTTTCTCTGACTTTGTAATCCTCTGTTGCTCGGTGACAGCTCGGCCGCTTTTAGTTCTGGTTTGTGGATTTTTGGTTCTATCTTTGGTTTATCTTCTACTTCTTGGTTTGGTTAGTTTTTCTTGTTACTTCTGTGGTTCTCTCAAGAAATCTTTATAAGGGCCTTAATTTCAGTTTAGTTGCTCGTCTATGATTGTAAAACCCTAAATTACTGATAGTGAAGAGACTCCGATAAAAATCGAGGCTATTTATAATTGCGTTTTGTTATTCAATTTTTCATTTTCATTAAGTTTTCAGTTATTTTCAATATTTTAGTTTTTTGTCGCTATTGCTTTGTTTCCGCTGTTCTCATACCTAATTTTTTTAAGGATTTGGGTTGGATTTTGGGACTCAAAGCATAACATACACTACTTTTTGAAAGTGTGACATCACATTTCCATCATAAGGTGTCACCATTATGTAAAATCTTATTTAAAAACCATCGACAATTGAGCAAAAATTTTATTTATCATAACTAGAGGTGTCAAATCCAACCCCAATCAAAAAATCAACCTAAAAAACCCATTAATCAATCCCATCCAAATAGAAAATTGATCTTAAAAAATTGAATCCGAAGTTGAAATGACCTGACCTAAAACTAAACCGACGTGCTCTTGGCCTGATCCGAAAATGATCCGACCTAACAAACCATTAACTAGAATCAATATGTCCCCAAATGACCTCTACTTGATCCACATATATCCTGAAACCAGAGTTAACGTCAAGTTTTTAAATGCAATGATAATTACTATGTGTCAAGAGTATAATTTTATATGAGAACATTAAAGACTTTTATTGTAATATAATGAATAAATTGATAAAAATATAAATTATTTGAATGTAATTTAAGCTTATATAAATAGTTCATGCCACCAAGTAGATGTGGCCAATGGGCCAGGTCAGCCCACGACCCCGCTTGGCACTGTAGCGGGCCGGCCCGGCTCGGCCTGAGTCCTGATGAGGGCGGGGCTACAGGCCCCTTTGTCGAAGAGGGCCCGGCCCGGCCCGACGCATTAGCAATATATCCATTGGGTCAAGTCAATTGGGGGTAGCCCTTGGCCAAACCCACCCACCCCCCCCCACCAAACAATGGTTATCTTTTTATTTAGAAAAAAAACTCTATAAATACTAACAAAATTTACTCATTTCACCATACAACAATAATCGTTTCTCTCTTCTCTCCAATTTTTGGTACTCTCTATAATTCCAATTCTTTGCTCTCAACTTCTTAAGTCTCAAGTTTGAAGTTTTGATTATGTTGTAGAAGCTTGTTGAAGTTCAAATTTCAATTTACGCTTCAGTAAAATTAGTATCGAAATTTTATTTATTTATTTACTTACATTATTACTTGTCATTTTTATTTGACATACTTTTATAATAATAATATAGTGGCACATAGATCATCTTTATCTGGAGCAGATCAATCTAGTTCTAGCTCTTTTCGACCGCCTAAAGGCCTAAGAATGGGTCGTAGTGGCAAATTTGCTTTAACAAATATTGGAAGAGTTGAACTTAATACCCAAGAGCATAATTTTTTGGAACCCTTCATGTCACCTTCATACGTAGACAATTTAAATTGGGAACATGAACACGGAATCAAGCAGGGTTATCCTGAATCAGGTGGTGCAAGATGTTCTAAACCCGCACCCGACATCGATGAAACCGAAACTCATGATTCTGACAACACAACAGCGGCCACTAGTAGACATCCTAATAGTGAAGTATGGCAGTATTTTACACTAGATCGTGAACAAAATAAGGAATTTTGTAAACTTTGTAATAATAGCAAAGGCTACAGTCATCAACGTGGTGGTGGGGCAGCACTTTAAAACGACACCTAATAAGAACCCCACCCCAACTTAAATGCGGATACATCACAACAAACCCTCCTACAGCAAGCGACTAGTACACTTCAAAACACACTAAACCTTGCCGCTCAAAGGATCCCTCGCAACACTCTAAAGCACAACACCCTTAAAGAATTTACAAAAATGAAAAATGAGCTAAAAGAAATTTTTAAGACGAACATGAGCATGATCTCGTTGACGTCTGACACATTGAAGACAAAATCCAACATACTCTACTTGTGTATAACATCACATTGGATTGATTCTTCATACATAATGTAAAAAAGAATTATTTATTTTTGCCTATTCGAATATCCCTACAGTGCTCGTGTAATTATAAGTAGCATTGTGGCAACATGCAGTGAGTGGGGGATTGAAAACAAAATTATGTGCATTACTTTTGATAATGTAACTAACAACACTGCACCTAATAACCCATTAATTAGGTCTTTGAAGCCCATATTAGATGAGAAATGTTTTCATTTGCGTTGCATTTGTCATATTTTTCATTTAATGATAATGGATGGGATAAAACTCATAGAAAATTATCTTACAATTTTAAGAAAAATTAAAGCAATTATAACATCTACACGTAGGAAACAATATTTTAAACAAGTGCATCAATCACAAGGCATTTTATGGAAACATTTTAAATTAGATACATATAATAGGCGGGGGGTTAACGATTGAAATGTTAGAAAGATACATACCATATAAAGAAATCTTGATAGAATTTATACATATGAATCATGCGGATCTAGGTTGTTTTAGTGTGGATATGGAAATTGGGAAATAATAAATAAAATTTGTAAGTTCTTAGTTCTTTTTAAAGATGCTACGAAATTGTTTTCTAGCTGCTACTACCTAACTGTTACAGACATAATATCTAAGCTGATAGATATTGCTACATGGATGATGAAAAACTCTTCCAACCCTGCATTGCAGGGAGCCATTGCCACCATGCAGCAAAATTTTTTTTAAAATTATACTGAATTACCCACAGTATATTGTACTGCCAATATTTTTTATCCACGTTTCAAACTTATGGGTTTTCAATTTTTTGTCCAAATATTTTACAAAAGAACGTTACCAAATTTTAATTACGAATCTTTTATTAATAAAGTTGAACAACCTTTATATGATTTATTTTTCGTTTATTCTCAAAAATTAACGAAAAATACAAATGTTTCTTCTACATTATCTTCATCCTCTTCACGATTACAATGATATGCGTGGGATATGTTTAACCCATTAATGCCCAAACAAGGTCCCACGTCATGTGATGAGCTTTCTTTATACTTGCGTTCACCTCTGTTCGAATTCCAACCAACGGAGTCTAATAAACCTTTTGATATTTTGCTATGGTGGAAATCATATAAAACCCAATATCACGTGCTTTCCACCATGGCACGCGATATACTAATATGTGCCGTGTCTACTGTAGCATCAGAGTCTACTTTTAGTGTAGGTGGCAGGTTGCTAGGAACAAAGAGAGCAAAGTTAGCACCAATGACCTTAGAAATGTCAGTGTACTTGAAAGACTAGACGGTTGCAGTGGATAGAGACCAGGAACATCTGAACTTGGCTTCATCAAGAGATGAAGACAAAGACACTAACTCCACTACAAGTACCACACAAACCAAAGTAATTGAAGATTGATTTATTTGTACTGCTATTGTGTAAAAATTAAATACGTATTATATTATGTTTATAATTTCCTTAATAGTGTAACAATTAATAAACTATATTTGTATTATTTTAATAAGTTATAATACATTTTATTTTATAAAATATATTTATAATTTTATAATGCACTATTATGATTATATATTATTTTATTTATTAATAAAAGTATGATTGTTTTTATCTAAATATATTCTATTTTTTATTTTATATTTTTTATAAAATTATTTAAAAAGGGGGGTGGGCCGGGCCAGCACCCAGGCCTCGGGCCGTGCCGGTCCCAAGGGGGCTGCCCGCACCAAGTCATAATGGTGACCTAAAAACCATACAACCTGACCAAAGATTAACCAAAATCTAAGGCAACTTGAAATTAAAGTCACCAATTCTGAAATGACTTGACTCCAACCCAACCCGAGTATAGGTAAAATCCGACAATGACTCAAGCCTGAATGGGTCAACCCAAGGCCAACCTACCTCGAGCTTATTGTAAATCCAAAATAACTCAAACCATGAAACTGATCCAAATGACTCAACCAATTACCACCTTTTTCTTTCTTTTTTTACGAATCGAAATGACTTAGGGCAGAATCTCAGCGAATCGTGACAGCAAGGCCACTC
This sequence comes from Simmondsia chinensis, assembly GCA_018398585.1. Taxonomy (NCBI): domain Eukaryota; kingdom Viridiplantae; phylum Streptophyta; class Magnoliopsida; order Caryophyllales; family Simmondsiaceae; genus Simmondsia; species Simmondsia chinensis. The sequence goes on from JAGTTD010000018.1 coordinate 8,743,824, forward strand.
TGCCAATTACCACCTCTAGTCATAACTAAGGAACTCAAAACTTTAAACACAAAATTTATGCAATAAAAATATGTGTAGTAAATGTGATCATGTTAAAATATAATTTACCTTATTTTTAGGGTGAACTGCAATAAATCTATTAGAGAATAATCCAACCTAGGGTTTATTCTTAGGGTCAACCCAATCCCCAAGGGCCTTAGCTTCTTAGGTTTGTCTATATATGGGCTTTATTGTACTCATCTTTCACCATCTTGAATAACATTTGCTCTAAATTCACATGCAATCAAAACGTTTTTAGTCATTTCTTGCTTCTCTCTTCTTCTATTTTGTTTTCCCTTTGCCTACAAGTTCTCTGGTTTTTTGCTTTTAAATTCTTTTTATTTGAGTAATGGCAGCAAATGTTAACCCTCGATCTTGTGCTAGCGTTACATCATAACCCCCCCCCCCCCTTCCCCCCCTCAAATTGGCACCGAGGTGGGCGGCACTACTCATGGCAGTACTCCACTCGATCGTTGGCTAGCAGCCAAAATCCAAGTGGTGACTGACCCGTCCATTTTTGATACCACAAGTTTTGGTCCTCCATAGGATGGTGGACATCGATGTTTCCATCTCCAGTACACCATCCCCCAAGAGTGGCCTACGCTGACTCCGACACTTGTCTTGGGCATCTCATTCCCCTTCCGCTCCCTTAATTTTCTACCCTCCCCTCCTCCCCAACCCATCCATAGGCATGGGCATCAGCAGTACAACACTAGCCCCATGCGGTCCTTATGCCACTCGCCCTTAGCGCTGTACCACCACCGCCTACCCTAAGGTTGGCCACCCTATCGTCCTCCACCCTAAATCTAAGTTCTATTAACCTTAATTTTATGTCAATAAATCAACTTAACCCACATATTCATACTCTTCCCCATTTCCACATCCTCTCTCTAGTATCAATAATATTGCCAACATAAAACTAGAAACAACAATCGATTGCCCTGCCTAGCATTAACCATTTAATATGCTCTTATTAGCCCATCAACTAGTAGGCTACATTAATGGTAGTTATCCTTGGCCCCACCCAAATAACATATGCCGACGGATCAACCCATTTCAACCCTGAGAACATAACATGGGTGCGCACATATCAAAGTCCATGATCTTGTATAGCCGCTACCATCTCCTGCTCCCTCATAAAGAATGTTGTTTGGTACCCTACTTCAAAAGTCATGTGAGATGCCTTGGACAAGCATTTTCGGGGATCACTTAATGTCCAAAGAGTTTGACCTCTAAACACAGCCAATTCCCCACTAAAAAGATGGCAAAACAAAGGATGTTTATCTTTCAAAACTTAAGTTGATTGCAGACAAACTTGTTCTTATTGACTCCCCAATCTCTAACAGAAAACTCAACCATTTTGGTTTTTTTGACCTTCTTACAAACTATATTGCTTTTGCTACATTTATACGTCAATCTTCTGGTCAATATACTTTGGAAGAATTAAAAATCGATCTCCTAAATGAAAAGGCTGCTTTAAATTGGTACTTGTTACGGTGATCTTAAATCCCAAAATCAATCAACCAAGAAAGAGAGTATAAGGGAGAAGAAGAAATAGAGAGAGTTAGGGAGAGGAAGAAGATAGAGAGAAATAATATTTCATTGAGTAAATTGGATAAACCCTAGCTAATACACTCACTTAAATATATATAGCAATTAAAGAGTCAATAAGCTAAATTAAGTGAAACTGTAACGCCCCAAACGTTATACCGAATAGGCTTAAGTTAAAAGGGCGCTACACGGCCGTACTATGATGTAGTCCCACACCATGGTACGAAGCCCAAAACTTACAAACTAAAACATTCTCAAAAATTCATAATAAATAGCAGCTCGTCTACAATACATCAAAACTAATCAAATATAGAAGAGTCCAATAGCGCGGAAGCTCAAATTACAATATCTCATATATTCTATAGTATTCTACTACAAATTTTATTTACTACTTAAACTACGCAAGATAGCTAATTCTCGAGGTTGGGAGCTGCTCCGTCTTTTCTTCCTTCAGGAATGTGCCATGAATTACTAATCTGGAAAATAAATTAATTGGGGTGAGCAAACAACGAGCTCAGCAAGTATACCGTACACCCTATCCAGATCAGGCATATTATTTAAAACAAATAGAATTCCAATCGAAGCCAGTTAAAATCAATTTATCAGAAAATTCACATTATGGTAGCTCATATCTCTTGTTTACAAGAGCTCTTTTGTTAAAACTTACAGATGAAACAAAAACGACGGCCGGTATTATTCCCGCGACAGGGTCGAAATCGACGTTCACATTTCACATATTCGAACCGGTTCTAAGTCGACAGATTCGCTAGGATCGAACATAGATCTATGTGCTGGTATTATTCCCGCGGCAGGGTCACAGATCGACTTTCACATTTCACATTTCGTATTTTATCGTCGATAGACCCCGGAGGGTCAACGTAGTTATCTGTAAGCTCTTCCCATAAAATCTTTTAATTCAAATAGCAAGTTTACAATAGTTCCTTTCGCATACTCACAAGTACAATTTTCTTCAAGATTCACATGTTTAAACATCAATTCAACGTATAAATCAGTACAATTTAAATCACATATTAACAAATCAAACAATAGTAGAAATCACATATTTAAAACACAAATCAACGTATAAATCAGTATATATTAAATCAAAAGAGTATAAATCACACAATTAGCCAAATATATATATGTCTGAACCTATCTTAACAAAATAATAAACTATTCAAATATAAGTTTCACATAAAAACCCTTCAAAATTAGATTTTTCGTATATAAACAAGTAGGGGGAGTGGTATACTTACCTTTACTAGCGTTAATCCAAAAGTTGAACTCCTATTATGGGTTAGCGTCGGATCATATCAAGCGAGAACCAGAATTTAGGATTTGACGAAAAAAGAGAGAGAGAGAGACGAAGGCGAGAGAGAGAGAGGCGCAGGGGAGAGAGAGAGTTTTGAGAGGGTGAGGGTTTGGGTTTGGAAGGGGGGTTCCCACGGGACCCCATTTTTCTTTTTTTTTATTTTTTTTATTTTTCTTTATATATATATATATACCTTTACCTATTTTAATCACTTTAATATTACTAATGGACTCCTTTTTGATAATTTATTCATTAATTTATTTATAATCCAACCGAAATAAAAGCAAATTTTAATTATATTATAATACCTAGCCTAATTTAATTAGACTGGGTATTACAGAAACCTTTACAAAAATGCAGAAAAAACACTAAATAACTGAAAATAACAATTTTTGGGGCAAAAGCACGTGCCTAGTACGTGCTCCCAGCTACTTCCTAGTGTCCACGTGCAATACGCATGCCAAACCTCTTCCCACCACATTCAAAACTGCTTTTAATTACTTTTTAAACTCTTCTTTGAACCCGATACAGCCAAAACCTCCAATTCTGAACCCAATGCTGAAAATCTTGCTTTAGGTCATCGATTGCACTATAACAACATGTTCCCCCTTAAAATCACCCTTATCCTCAAGGGTGGAAGTCAGGGGATTTCAATTAAAGATCATAAAGGAACTCCTAAGTGGCATCTTCACTAGGAAATTCCTTCTACTTCACCAAGACCTTAGTTGCAACTCTATTACCCCTATTCACCATCTTCCTGTCAATGATTCTTTCTAGTATCTTCGCTGGTCCCATCTCAACATCTGCATGTATGGCTGTTATTGATGTTGGAGGTGGTCTAATATGAAGTTTGAGTTGAGATATATGAAAAACAATATGAATCCTAGTAGAATCAGGCAATTCTAATCTGTAGGCCACCTTCCCCACTGCAACCAACACCATTGAGGGTCCAAAATACTATGGAGAAAGCTTTTGGTTGTTCCTGTGAGCCAAAGAGATCTGTTTATATGGTAGGAGCTTCAAGTAAACCCAATCTCCAGGGTGGAAGCTCCTGTCAGTACGCCCTTTATCAATTATCTGCTTCATTCTGTTCTGAGCTCTAGCTAGGTGGTACTTGATGATGGTGATCATTTCCTCCCTATGCTGCAAACTTTTGTCCACTGTTTCCACTTGTGTTTCACCTAGGATGTATGGGATGTGTAATGGTGGTAGCTGACCATACACTACCTCACATGGTGTCTTCTAAGTAGCTGAATGCCATGTGGTATTATACCGGCATTCAGCTAAGGGAAGACACTTGGACCACTGGTGAGGTTGGGAGCTGCACATACACCCCAAATATGTCTCTACCCCCTTGTTGACAATCTCTATTTGGCCATCAGTCTATGGATGGTAAGCCGTGGACAAATGGAGTTCTACCCCTTGAATGGAGAACAAGGCTTGCCAAAATTCACTTTGAAACACCGTGCCTCTGTCACTAACTATGGTTCTTGGCAAACCATGAAGCTTGTAGATGTTGTCCATGTACAGTGGTGCTACTGATAAGGCTGAATATGGATGAGTCAAGGAAAGGAAGTGAGCTGGTTTACTCAGTCGATCTACTACCACCAAAATAACATCCTTGCCATAGGGCCGAGGAAGACCATCATTGAAATCCATAGAGATGTATGTCCACACCATCTCTGGAAGTGGCAAGGACTGGAGAAGACCAGGAGGAGCTACATTCTTTAATTTGCAAGCTTCACAGACTGAGCACCCTTTGATGCATTCCACTACAGACTTGTACATGCCCTTCCACTAGAACATTGATCTGATCCTTTGCAGGGTTGCATCTCTTCTTGAATGCCGTCCACTGGGTGAAGAATGCAACCATTGTAGTATCTTCAATTGCAGGGATTCATCTTTTCGTACTACTAGTTTTCCCTTCTTCCTTCATTGATTATCTCGCCAACTGAACAAAGGGTGTTTCTGAGGATTGGAAACAAGCTCATTGATAAGGTGCTATAAATCATCATCTTCTTGCCAAGAGAAATGAATCTCAGCATAGAGGGTACTATCTATTGAAGATAGCAGCATACAAGTGATTTGATGGCCTGGGATTCTTGAGAGGGCATCTGCTACCACATTCTCTTTGCCCTTCTTGTAATCAATTACATAACCGAATCCCATCAACTTAGCTAGCCACATTTGTTGGAAATGAGTGTGCATCTTCTGATCAAGGGGATACTTCAGGGACTTTTGGTCTATCTTGATAACAAATGTGTTGTTCAACAGGTATTATTGCCACTTCTGAACTGCAATAACTAAGGCCAACATTACCTTCTCGTACACTGATAAGGCTTGCTGCTTGATGCTTGGAGCCTTACTCATGTATGCTAAAGGGTGTCCTCTTTGAGTCAAAACAACTCCCAGTCCAGTGCAGCAGGCGTCAGACTTAATAACAAATGGTCCTGTGAAATCAGGAAAGGCTAACACTAGAGCTGATAGTAAAGCATTCTTTAGATCCTGGAAGGCTTGTTGAGCTTTCGCATTCCACTCCCACTTGACCTTGCCAGTCAGCATAGTTAGAGGCTTAGCAATAACCCATATCCCTGTATAAATCTCCTATAGTATCCAGTTAACCCCAAGTACCCTCTAAGTTGTTTGAGGTTAATGGGAGTAGGCTAGTCTCTAATGGCTTCAAGCTTTCGGGGATCAGTTGCAACACCTCCATTCGATGTAATATGCCCCAGGTATTCTATCTGGTGAGCTGCAAAAGAACATTTGCTAGCCTTAGCATACAATTGGTGTTTCTGCGGTAATTGGAATACTTCTTTAAATGCTTAATATGGTCATCTAGTTGTGGGCTATACACCAGTATATCATCAAAAAACACCAAGACAAATCTTTTAAGATGAGGAGCAAAGATGGAATTCATAAGAGCTTGAAAAGTAGAGGGGCCATTGTTAAGCCCAAAGGGGCATTACCAGAAATTCGAAATGCCAAAATGAGTCTTGAACGCTGTTTTCTGCATATCATCATTATACATTCTGATCTGGTAATAACCAGACCTTGGATCAATCTTAGTGAATAGCTAGGAACCTCCCAGCTCAGTTAATATACTAAAGGGATGGGAAATTTGTCCTTGATAGTAGCTTGATTGAGGTCCCTGTAGTCCACGCACATCCTCCAACCTCCATCTTTCTTCTTAACCAGAACCACTGCTGTAGCAAAGGGACTGGTACTATGCTGGATGTACCCCTTCCTCAACAATTTTGAGTCATTTCCTCCATCACATCCTTCTATAGAATAGGGTACCTATACGGTCTTTTGCAGATGGGCTGAGTACCTTCCTTCAGATGTATCATGTGATCAAAAGGAGGTCTGCTAGGAGGTAATAGCAGTGGCTCTTCCAATATAGGGGCATACGGAATAAGCAGCTCTGTTATATCATCAGGAACAACATTCTGTTGATGGTCTCCCTTGTTCAAACCCATCATCATCAATTCAGTTCCCTCCTTGTCACATTCTGTAGGACTGAATTGAAGTAAGGCAACAATAGGGGAGCTCCCCATTGCTCTAGTGATTGCTTTAACTCCCACTGTTATGCAATTATTAGTTCCTTCCCCATGCCATACCCTCAGCTTCCCTTCCATTGTATATGACATAGTAAGCTCTCTGAGATTACACTTGATATCTCCTATAGTAGAGAGCCATTCAATTCCCAACACTATATCATATCCCCCCAAAGGGATTAGGAGGAAATTGGAACAATACTAAGTTCCTTGCATCTTCCAGGTGAGATCCTTGCATTGTGATGTGCAACTTAATTTGTTCCCATCAGCTACATCCACCGGTATAGCAAGCACTGGTTGTGTATGACACCTGAATCTGTGTGCCAACTCTCGATCCATGAAGTTGTGGGTAGAGCCGGAGTCTATGAGGATATGAACTGGTTTGCTTCTAATGGATCCTGTGACCCTCAAAGTTTGGTAGTTGGGAGCTCCGGCCAAAGCGTGAAGGGAAATTGGAGCAGTGGACTTAGATAGATGTTCCTCAACAGTGATCTAATCTTCCTCTAAGGCCTACTCTTCCACTTCACCTCCATCCACCTCAATCACAAAGAGCTGAGGCCCCTTGCTCTTACATCTATGACCAGCCTCAAACTTTTCATCACAGAAGTAGCAGCGCCCCTTAGCTCTCTTCTCTTACAATTTAGCGCTTGACATTGTCCTATGTGTTTTGTTGGGAGGTCGAGTGTTATGAGCTGGAAGTGTTGCCCTCTGTGGTGCTAGTCTATAGGCATTAGGAGGTTACTTAGCTGTGTTTGGTATATGCAACAATGGAGCCTTCAATTGCAACTGCATTGCCAAGACCTCCACCTTAGCCTCAGCAAACTTAGCCAGCCAAACTGCATCTTGTAAAGTCATGGGTTGCCTTGATCTAACTTCCAAGGCTAAATCCTCGCTCAACCCCGTAAGAAAGCAGCTGATTAATTGTGCTTCATTCAAATCAGCTCGGACAGAGATGGAATCAAACCTTCCTAGATAGTCTTTCACTGACCCATCTTGTTTCAAACTCATCAGCTTAGACATAGGGTCCTCATATGTGCTACCAAACCTTCCCTTTAATGCCACAGAATACTCATCCCAAGTAATTCTTAACGGATTTCCCCGGGTCCTAACAAACTTCTAATGCCATTGAAGGGCTATACCCCTGAAATGAATCGAAGCTACCCTGATATTCTCAACCTCGGGAGTATTATCAACGAAAAATAATTGTTCACACATGAATAACCAGCCATTAACATCATCTCCATCAAATAATGGAAAATCCATCCTACTTAATCTAGCGGAGTAAGAATGATTACCATTACCAATGTTTACGGCAGCTTCTCTGTTGATCCCACGAGCAGCAGATGAGTTCGATCCTCCTTCTTGAGTGATCCCTCTCTCTGCAGGTCTTCTCTGCTGCAACAACCACCCTGCAAACACTTGCCTGGACTCAAGAAACTCTTTACTCAACTAGTTCATTGAGTTTTGCATCCCAGTGATTGTATTTTGCAGATCATTCCTCACTTCACCAATAGATTCCTCATTGGATCAAATCCTGGTGACCAGCATCTCTTCCACCCTTTGAAATTCTACATTAGCATGAGTTCCTTAGCCATCTGATCCAAATTTCATCCACAGATCCAAGAATCAAGCTCTAATACCAAAGTTACGGTGATCTTAAATCCCAAAATCAATCAAGTAACCAAGAAAGAGAGTATGAGGGAGAAGAAGAAATAGAGAGAGTTAGGGAGAGGAAGAAGATAGAGAGAAATAAGATTTTATTGAGTAAATTGGATAAACCCTAGCTGATACACTCACTTAACTATATATAGCAATTAAAGAGTAAATAAGCTCAATTAAGTGAAACCTTTGCAAAAATGCAAAAAAACAATAAATAACTGAAAATAACAATTTCTGGCGCAAAAGCACGTGCTTCCAGCTACTTCCCAACGCTCACGTGTGATTCCCACCACATTTAAAACTACTTTTAACTACTTTTTGAACTCTTCTTTGAACCTGATACAACCTAAACCTCTAATTCTGAACCGGTACTGAAAATCTTGCTTTAGGTCATCGACTGCACTGTAACAGTACTATGTGCACACAAATCTTGATCAAAGTCATTCTTTGGTTGCAATAGATGTAGGGAACTCGAGAACCCACAATGGTTATGGTGGCTGCGGACAGGACGAGGGTGCAAAAACAACTGACAAGAAGGCCAAGGTGGCCGAGCTGTGCAAGCAAGACACCCATAGTAGCCAAGTGCCGACAGCCTGGGCTCCTTTCATACTAGCGGTGCCCCTCCTCGCTTCACAAATCCACTAAGACTTGCAGTTAGCCCTCCCTTCAATCTTAACACTCATGTGCTCGAACCAGGACCTTAACTCTATGAAATCTGCTCCTAAACTGGACATGTCACTCTGACCTGCCCCCGCCATTTTGGTTGCAACTCTTTCCACAATCCCTCTCAATCATTTGCTGCCATGATCATAGGGGAACAACATTACTACAATTGGTATAGGGTGTTTCTAACCACATGACGCCAAAAATATGGGATTTCATTACCGGTTAACTATTCTATTTAACTTATCAATTCGGTAGCCGTTTACAAAATTAGTGAAAATTAAATAAACTAAAATTGGTTAATCGGAATTTTGATATTCAGTTAGTTCGGTTCGGTTAACTGGGTAACCACTTTTAAAAAATGGAATTCAAGTATGCTTGCATCCATTTATGTGCTCCAAACAACAAAAAATTGATAAAATATCTAATATCCAAACTAACAATTGTTGCTTGAGAAGTCATGGAAGCCTTATCTATGAATTTAACGAAAGAGATAAAGAAAAATAAACTAGCATTTGGAATGTACAAAATAAAAGTAGATGGAATCGAACTAATGACCATATAATACTAGGTATGGATGCTTATCAACTGGGCTCTAACTTGTGATGCACAATTATGATGCTTTATATATATAATATTCGGTTTATGTGGTCAACTGATTTAGTAAAACTTATGAACTGTGAGTGCCCAAATTAACCGTAATTTTAACTGGTTTAGTAAGCAAACCAGTTTTTTGAACTCAATAACCGAAATTTTTTGGTTTGCTTTCCTCAGTTTTGATTTCATTTTTTCGGTTTTGCGTTTTTGTGAACACCTCTAGTCATAAAGGTGCTCTTGTCAGAAATGATGCTTGACTACTTGTTAAACCTGTGGGTTCCACCACTATGTCAACTTGCACATGACCCTGCACACTGCCAAATTTCATGTTGGTTCCTAATTTCACTCACAACTATTGTTAGTTAAGAAATTGTGTCAAGATAGTAACAGTAGTGTTAAGTTTAACTTTAACCTTTTATGTGTCAAGGACATAGCTACAGGGATGCCGCTTCCACGATTGCCTATAATGGTCCTCTTTATAACTTCTAGCCTCATGCCATTGGTCCTATCGTGCGCGTCAAATCTGCAGAGTTGTGAAATCAAAAGACTAGGTCACCTAAGTAGTATTGTTTTAGACATGTTACATAAGAAACATTTTTTCCAGCTAAATTTTTGAATAATTATCAATCATATTGTTTGGGAAAATCTCGTTAACTCATTTTTTAGCGTAATTCTACATTACAACTAATACATTCTAATGTATGGTAGTCACCTATCTTTCTAACTCAACATACAAATACTATCTGACAACTTTCAAAGGTTCACGTGGCTCTATCTGATGCAGCAAAAATCAGAAGTTTATGAAATCTTCACTATCATCAAAAACCTTAGTCAAAAATCAACTTAACAAAAAATACAGATTTTCCAAAGTAATGGCATCAGTAAATATGAAAGCCTTATGCTAGGTTCATGGAATTCACTTTCATTTATTGAGTACTAATACCTAACAACAAAATAGCGTGGAGGAACTCAGGTATCGACATTTATCTAAATGGCATGGCCACTCTTAGTTCACTCTAAACCTCCATATGGATTTTTGAATGATGCATTTTGTACAACATGCTTTACTATTAATCAACTCTCCACCCCCATTTCATCAAACATCTCCCCTTTTGAAAAATTATTTCAAAAACCCGTGGACTATACCATTTTCTCGTCTTTGGGTGTGCATGTTACTCAAAACTCACACCCCATGCCCATAATAAACTTGCCCTCAGATCCACCTCCTGTATTTTTTTGGGCTATTCATGCATTATAAGGGCTATCGATGCTTTGAGCCCATAACAAAATGAATTTGCACAAGACGACATGTCAATGAGTCAAGATTTCCATATAACAAACTTGCAGCCCCAAATTCACCAACATCGATGCCCAAGTCTTGCTTCCCCTAGTAGTTTAAGGTCCGACCCTCGTATTTGGACCAATGACGAGAATCGGCCCCCATGTGCCACTGATGGTGCCACCGTGCGCCCCGTCCACTAACTACAGCCTCCACCTACTGAAGGCTGCCTCCAACAACCATACCCTCCGCCATTCCTTGCCAATCAAACACCTCAACGTCTTGTGCCTGATTCTCAAGGCAAGACCGACCCTCCACCGCTACTCCTAAATCAAAAAACGCACAAGCCACCCTTCATTGATTCCCCCTCACTAGCACCCAATGCATTTATGTCGTTGGTGGCCCACCCAACCACTAGCCCACCTCACTGTACCCAGGTTGTGACCCAACCCCACCAGTGGCTGCCGGCACCAATGACTGAATAATAGACCCCCCCCCCCCCCCCCAAGGCACACAACTATTTAGGCTCTGACCAATGCACACCCTATCCAAATACGCCTTAAGGATGGTATACACGAGCCCAAATACCCATTATCACTATCCACCATCACAATCATATAGGAACCCATATGATATTTAGAGGCAGTAAAAAAACCCCCAATGGTAAGAAGCCAAGACAGATGGATTCACTCACACCCGAGACTTAATTTAGTATAACCCTTAAGAAGTACATGGAAATACCAAGTGAAGTACAAAGCGGATGGCTCCGTTGAGTGGTTCAAAGCTTGATTAGTAGCCAAGGATTTTCACCAACGAGAAGGAATTCAATACAAGGAAACTTTCAACCTTATAATCAAACCCTACACCATTCGATTTATCCTCTCACTTGCTATCACATACAGCTAGCCTATTTTCTAGCTTGATGTCAAAAATGCCTTCCTACATGGTTACATGTGACAACTTCAGAGCTATGTACACCCTAAGTTCTCTAACCATGTGTGTCGATTACGAAAAGCATTCTATAGTATTAAACAAACACCTCAGGCCTAACTCTAATGATTTAGTGCTTTTATCCTTAGTCTAGGTTTTTTTTTTTTTTTTTGTCGTGTTGACCCATCCCTTTTCGTTCAAAAGACCAAGAACCACATCACATGTCTCACGCTTTATGTAGATGACATCATCCTCACAAGGACAAACACATCTCATTTGAACGACCACATACGCTCCCTCCCAACTCAGTTCCCATGAATGGCCTAGGCCCCCTATTTGCTCTTTTTGTTTGCTAAGTGTGTGAATGTGGTCGCTGTAAATACAAATCAAACAAACATGTAAAAAGGGACTCTTAGCAATGTGGGAGCGAGCTTGAATTCTAGACCGCATGTGTTTGATCTCAACCACTGATCTTTTCAAGGAAAAGGGATGGTGCTTTTGGTGAATTCGACCTCGGTTCGCAATTAACTTGTGGATTCTGCTTATGCTCCAATTATGGAGACTTTTATATTTTTGTGGATTTTTTATATAAGTTTGGCAGAAATATTGAAGGATTATGGACCTAACTCCAATGGCAGTTACAGTGCGGAGCAAAGCTTACAGATACCTTTCCTCGTACACTTAAAAGTTAAGACTTGGCACGGAGACAAACTTAAGAGCTCAGCCAATCAAGGTGTTAGGCCTGGCACCCTTGACTTACAATAACTCAAATGAGTTAGAGTTTAACAAGATTTAGATAGAGCAAGCCGTATCTAGGTTACTAGATGAGGATCAACGCAATCAAGGTCAAGCCTTGGCCGTCAAAACCCTTAAACATAATACAAACCTAAGTTCACCTGATTTATTAAGCAGTGACACCAGCATTAAGACCAATGCAATCAAGGTCAAACCTTGGCCATCAAAGCCTTAAACCAACTCTTCAATTCTCAACTCGTTGACTCGAGGATAGCCTCATGTGATAAGCGCGTGACATTTTATTTCAAAATAGTATCATCCTAACTCCCTCAAGTTTGGTTCACTTCTTCCTTGGCATTGTAGCAAAATATGATCAAACTGCCCTCTTTCTCTCACAACATAAGTATAGAGTTGATCTTCTCACCGAAGACAGCCTACATGATGTTAAACAAGTCAAAACACCTCTCTGCTCAAGAACAAATGTCATTAGGTTAAGGTGAACTCCTAGCAGACCCTACTAAATATAGAAGTATAGTAAGGGCCCTCCAGTATTTGACTGTGACCTGCCCTGACATTTGCTAAGCGGTTTAACCTAGTTTCAATTTATGTAATCTCCACGGACTAATCACTAGCATGTTTTCAAGTGCATCTTTCGATACCTTAAAAGCACACTCAACCACGGTCTCTCCCTCATCCTAGGTTACCTTGCTACTATTTTTTTCTTCGCAGATGCAAACTAGGGTGTTTGCTCCTACGCACGAAGATCCTACCAGTTATGCCAATCCACTACCTATTATGCCATCTTATTTGGATGGAATCTCATCTCATGGCGAGCCAAGAAACAATCCGTTGTCGCCAAACCCACCACAGAATCTAAATATCAAGCCATTGCTCAAGCTTTTGAATAGAGTGACTGGATACAATATCTGATGCGTGATCTAGAGCTTTGACATCCTAGACCAGTCGTAGTCTGCTACGATAGTGTCTCCGCCTCCCACCTAGTAGCCAACCCTATCTCAAATGATCGAAACGAACACGTCAATGTCAACTATCACTATGTAAGAGAAAAATTTTTGGAAGAAAATCTTAGGGTTCGATACGCACCCACCACCAAGCATGTTGCTGACAACTTCACAAAAAGGCAATCTGATGACATATTTGTACTCCGCAAGCCTAATCTTCATGGGACTCTGCCCTACTCGGCTTAAGGGCACGTATTAGAGGATATTCTAGCCTAGACACTACTAGAAAACATTGATTGAGGAACAACACATGGTGACGGGTCAAACCGTCAAACATTTTGTGACGGGAACGGGGACCATTTTCTAACGAAACTACGACGGCACAAAATGGTCAGAAATTCCGTTGAAATATTTCTATACAGCAACAAAATTTCTAACGGGAAAAACAGTCACAAAAAAACTAGTCTATTATTATTAAATAATGTATTTGATTTTAAATACTATGTGAGGTAAATTGCATATTAGTGTATTAATGTTTTACTTCAAAAAATTTGTGAAATAATTCTTAAGTCATAAAGGTTACATATATTTAATAAAATCATTCAGACAAAGGATTAAAAAAGTAAAAACAGGGTCTATTTTACACCATTATAATATGCTATTCGGACAACTTTATTAAAAATATTTAATTTTTTATTAAAATAATATTTTATAAAATTTATGGACTAAAAAATTAATACACTAAATATCAAGGTACTAATATATATGTTTTTTTTAGGGGTGCGCTAATATATATGTTATTTACCTTACTATTTATTTTAAAAATTACTATTTATTTAGTACTTTTAAATGAATTAATTCTAAAATATTTAAAACATGTAATATAATAATAAAAATTAATGATAACTACAAAATTATAAAATTAATTTGTCCTAACAATAAAACTAACAACTCATAAATAATGAAAATAGATATTGTCAAGGCAAAAATTATTATTGCTAGGGTAACTAATTGACTTATAAACAATTAAAACTACAAAATTGGCTTGTAAACAAAAATCTTTCTCCGTTAATAATAATCTTGTCATAACAATAATATTGAATTTTTTACTAATTCACCTAAATTTAAAGAGCAGTATCAAAAAATAACTAAATATTTTTATTGTTATACCTAAACTTTTAAATATTTTTATTCAATATTTTAATATAACATTGTTAATATCCTCCAGTTTTCACTTACGTGGCATTCAGAAATTAATTTGGTAAATATATAAATATCTTGAAAATATTTATAATTTTTTTAATTGTAATTCAAATTTTTAAAAATTATTTTCTTCTTTTTCAAAAGTTAATTGAGTAAAAACTAACCAATACTAGCAGCATTAACTTTAAGACGTGACATCAAAAAATTAGAAAATATAAATAATTTTTTAAAATCGCACCTAAAATAATAGGGAAAAGTATTTTAAATTATGCATGGGTAGTAATATAGAATAACATAATAAAAAATAATCCTAACATACAATAAATATAAAAAATAATATTAATTTATTTTGTATAATTCACTTTTAAATGTTATATATGTTCTATAATCAATAGGAGCTATGTATTATGTCTTTTTTTTTTTACACCGAGCTATATATTGTGTAGCACCTCTCAAATAGTGTTTTGTCTAACATATATTGTGGCTTTCAAAAGTTTTATCACTTTATTTTAACATTGAAAATTGCAGTGAGGAAATAAGGATTTGTTCAAGTTGCTTAATTTGCGTCTTCAATTAAAGGTACTTAATTGCTATAAATAGTCAACAAGATCTTAGTAAAGGTTCGTTAATTGTCGTACGTCAGCCAAAATCAATCATTGTTGGATGTAAATATTTCTAGAACCAAACTCGTCGTGCTGGAACCTGGCACTGATCAGTGTCGGAGAAAGCAATGCAAGACATAGTATAACAAAATCAACTTTTTAGCAGTAATCATCAGATCAGACAAGGTCGTCTTTAGTTTATTAATCATATATATAATTGAAGTGAGAATAATGACAAAAAGAAACTCGGTGCCTCAAAGGGCTCCCGCTAAGAAAAAGGTTCTGAGAAAGGTGAGTTATGTACAGTCTTACCTCTGCATATACAAGGTGCTACCCTAAGGGAATAAACAATGAACATATTGGTTTTGTAACACTCAAGTAAAAAAAATTAAGATGATAGAAAGTTCTATTAGGCTGTGCATTTGGCTCGTGGAATTAAAACTGGACTATTAAGGCTATATTCCACGTCAAATACTTCAAGTTATTTGGATACAAAGAATTAGATGTGAGGAATATACTCCAGGCTATATTCATATTTTGATGTAACGCCATTACCATCCTTCAGTTTTTGCTTACATGACATTTAAAAAATGATTTTGTTTATAAATTTTTAATTGAGTATTTATAATTCTTTTAATTGTAATTTAAATTTTTTATAAAAATTGTCATATTGATTACATTTCTTATACATATCCTTATAAATTTGGGTAACAACAACAACAACAGTCCCAATACCTCGCGGCTCCTGCAATAAGCAGGGTCTGGGAGGGGTGGATGTACGCAGCCTTACCCCTTCCGAGTGGAAAGGAGGCTGTTTCCGAGGACCCCCAACCTAAAGTGCGTGTACGTCTGCAAGTACAAAAACCAATTTATCACCAATGGATTTAGCAACAATAAGTTTTCAAATGAATTACAGAAATAGGCATGCAAGCATTTAAATATGTATGTATGCCAAAACAGGCGAGTAATTAGAACTAACTAAACAGTATATAAATGCACTACTTGGGGATATGACTGCCTAGGAATCTTAAACTACGAGTCACTCGCCGCACTATCCTACGCTGCCACATCCGCTATCCTTATGCTAGCCCTCCATCGTGCCCTATCTGAGGCCATCTCCTCTCTTAGGTTTAGGTGGGTTAGGTCATGTCGAATCGTCTCCAGCCAACTCTTCTTTGGCCTGCCTCTCCCTCTTCTTACTAGCGTCATTTATAGCTGTTCACACCTCCTAACTGGGGCTGTGGTCGGTCTCCTGCTACCATGTCCAAACCATCTTAGGCGGTGCTCCCTCAATTTATCCTCCATTGGTACTACACCCAGTTTACCTCTTATTACATCGTTCCCGATCCTATCCTTCCTTGTGTGGCTACACATCCAACGCAGCATCTTCATCTCCGCCACTTGCATCCTCCGAGTTTGATTTTGTTTCATTGGGCGACACTCTTCCCCATATAATATAACCGGTCTAACTACCGTCCTATAGAATTTTTTCTTTAGCTTTAGCGGGAACTTTCTATCACAAAGCACCCCGGATGCCATCCTCCATTTCTGCCAGCCTACTTTAATCCTGTTGTTGACATCCTCATCCACCTCACCATTCTGGTGTATCATGAATCCCAGGTATTTGAAACTCTCCTTACTCGGTACGATCTCCGATTATATTTTGACCTCCTCTGTACAAGTCGTGGTGGGGCGATCGAATTTGAATTCTAAGTACTCGATCTTAGATCTGCTAATCCTTAAGCCCTTCAATTCTAAAGCACCTCTCCACAATTCCAACTTCTCATTTATGTTCTCTCGGGAGTCCCCTACCAAAACTATGTCATCTGCAAAAAGCATACACCAAGGCACTTCTCCTTGGATGTGTCTAGTGAGCTCATCCATCACTAGAATGAACAGAAAGAGACTCAAGGTAGAACCTTGGTGCACCCCGACTGTAATAGGGAAAGTATCTGTTTCCCCTTCCCCTAAGCACACATTAGTATGTGCCTCTTCATACATGTCCCTAATGGCCCAAATATAAGGCATTGGAATGCCTCTCCTACCCAACACCCGCCATAGTACCTCTCTTGGTACTCTATCATATGCCTTTTCCAAATCAATGAAGACCATGTGGAGATCCTTTTGTCTCTCCTTATACTGCTCTATCGTTCGCCTTAAAAGGTGGATGGGTTTTGTTGTTGATCTCCTAGGTATGAACCCGAACTGGTTTTCGGTCACCTCCGTATGTTGCCGTAGCCTCCTTTCTATGACTCGCTCCCATAGCTTGAGAGCGTGACACATTAGTTTGATCCCCCAATAGTTGGAGCAGCTTTGGATGTCGCCCTTATTCTTGTAAATTGGGACTAGTGTGCTCTTCCGCCATTCGTCCGGCATCTTCTTCCCCATAAGGATTTGGTTAAAGAATTTTTTCAACCAGCTGATGCCCTTCTGTCCAAGGCATTTCCATACCTCAATCGGTGTTCCATCTGGTCCAACTGCTCTTTCCCTACCCATATGTTTTAGGGCTTCCTTGATCTCCTTTGGGGTAATTCGCTCACAATAGCAGTCGTTCTGATCCTCCCCCGTTGTCTGGAGATCACCTGGAACTATCTCTGAGTTTCCCTAGTTGTTGAACAGATCGTGGAAGTAAGCTTTCCACCTAGTCCTAATTAGATGCCCTTCCACTAGCACCTGTCCATCTTCTCCTTTTATGCATTTCACTTGCTCCAAGTCCCTCGTCCTCCTTTCTCTTGCTCTGGCGATCTTGTATATATCCCTGGCTCCCTCCTTCGTATCCAGCCTCTTGTAAAACTCCTTATATACTCTTGATTGTGCCTCACTCACTGCCTTCTTTGCTTCCTTCTTGGCTTGCTGGTACTGACGTCTCTTTTCCTCTTCTCTGTTATGCTCCCACTCCTTAAACAAGTCTCATTTCGCCTTAATCCTTTGTTGGACCTCCTCACCCCACCACCAGGACTCTCTGTTGGTAATTGCCCCGCCTTTTGACTCTCCCAGAACTTCTCGTGCCAGTCCCCTAATCTTTTGGGCCATTTCATTCCACATCCTGTTTGTATCTCCCTCCCCTTCCCAATCGAGCTCTGATTCCGCTCTTTCCTCATAGGCTCTATACTTTTCTCCCTTCAAATCCCTCCATCAGGTCTGTCTCTGCACGAATTTCCTGCTTCTTCTGACCTTTTCTTGACCTTTACATCCGTACACACCACCTTATGTTGTTTAGAAAGGTCCTCCCCTCGGATGACCTTGCAATCCCTGCATTCTCTTTGTACCATTTTCCTTAGTAGTATGTAATCAATCTAAGTCGTTGTCCCTCCGCTTTGATATGTGATGAGATGCTCGTCACTTTTTTTGAAGAAGGTGTTGGCAATTGTTAGCTCATATGTGACCGCAAAGTCTAGGACGGATTTCCCCTCTGCATTCCTAGTTCCAAATCCAAATCCCCCATGGTATGATGCGTATCCATCCTCTGTCGCGCCCACGTGCCCATTGAAATCCCCGCCAATCACCACTTGTTCAGCTTGTGGTATGACTTGCATCATTTTGTCTAAGTTTTCCCAAAATGTAGCCTTCTTATTCTCTGGTAGTCCAGTCTGAGGTGCATAGGCACTGATGACATTTAGTACCTCCCCATCTAGGATCATCTTCATGCCTATAATCCTATCCCCATTCCTGGACACTTCGACTACTTTATCCTTAAGACTATTATTGACGATAATGCCAACGCCATTCCTCTCTCTAACTTTGCTCGAATACCACAATTTACGTCCTAGCACATCCCTTGCCTTCGTTCCCACCCATTTAGTCTCCTGCAGACAAAGGATGTTGATCCTTCTTTTCATCATCATTTGGGCCACCCCAAAGTACTTCTGTGTCAATGACCCGATATTTAGTGTCCCTATTCTGAGGTTTCCCTCCCTCTTTGGCTTCTCTCTCCCCCTCCCCACCCCCTGCAAAGATGGCCTCACATTTTGAGTTCCATGACTAGTATTGTTCATACACCCCTGTCGCTATGAATATGTAAACTATCAAAAAATCGCACTCAAATATACCAGTTTCCACGCACGCTAAGTAGTGATTAGTCCAAATAAGAATCAAATAGCCAAACCCTACTGAACTTAAATCCTATCCAGCCAAATGGAAGCAAATACAAGAGGAAAAGGGAAGGATACAGACCTGGGGCCGACCAATTTTCGCTTACCTGGATCGGTCGGCTGCGTGCTTGTCGTGAGGTGGTGGTTGGCGGTTGCTCCGGGTTGGGTGGTCATTGGGTGGCGGGTTGTTGGGGAATGGGAGAGGGTTGAGGGCGCGGTGGGATGGGAGGTTGCTGGTGATGGTCCAGGTGGTTGGGTGGCGGTCCGAGTAATAGAGTCATACGATTTTCGATTCAATCTTAAAATTCCGATTTTATAAACCTCTAACCGTCCTTCATAGAATCTTGATTCTAACGATCTTAATGGGAGCTATATATCATGTCTTTCTTTTTTTTTAACACCGAGCTATATATCATGTTGCGGCTCTCAAGTACTTTAACCGTTAGCCACAAGTCTTTTGTCCAACATATATTGTGACTTTCAAATCTTTTATCACTTAATTTAACAGCACCTAATTTAATTATGAGATCTCTCGTGTCCTCAATCTTCTTCAAAAACTAAGGTGGATAATAAGGATTTCTTCAAGTGGCTTAAGTAGCTTCTTTAATTGAAGGTATATAATTGTTATGAACAGTAGTAAAGATCTTAGTAAATTTTCTTTAATTCTTTGTACGTCTTAGGATATCAATAGTTATTGGATGTAAATATTTCTAGAGCTGAACTCCTATTGGTAGAGCCAGCTTTGATCAATGTTGGAGACAGCACTGCAGGGCATAGTGTAATGGAACCATCTTTTAGCAGCAATGATTAGATGAGGCAAAGTCATCTCTAGTTTGGGTATTTCCAAGTAAGAACGGTAAATTTATACTTAGTGCTTGAAAATAATAGATCATAAATATTATATATGTATTTTAAAAATACTCAATTTATTCTCTTAATTGTACAATTCCAAATAATTCCTTTGTAGCGAAACCCTGTGCGATGTACTGTTGTTTTGTTATTTATGAAATATAATATTTGTAATTTTGACTAAATATTTAAACAAATAAAATTTCTATCAAACTTTAAATTTAAAACTAAAAATTAAAAAATAATTATTTTTAATCTTTATTGTTATTAAATTTCTATCAAACTTTAGTTTTTGTTATTTTTCAGTTTTCATCTTTTATTGCTTACTTTTTAAATTTATTTTTTATTTAGTATATTTCTCTGAAATATAAGAGTAGATTATTCAAGTATTATTACAATTATGTTATAATTATGATGGAGACTCCAATATTGTTATAGTTATATTTCATGTTAGCAATTTCTAATAAACATCTATCAAATTTTGGAATAAAATACCTAATTCATAAATTTTAAAACTTAGTGGTACATCAATGATAAAATCTTTAGACCTCGGGGTGCCTTAATGTATATATTGAAACGCTAGAGTAATTAAATAAGAATTTCTCAAACCTCGATGAACCTAAATGATATACTAAAATATAATTGTAGTTAAAAAAGTCATAATACATAATAACTTTGAGTACTATTATTTGTTGTCCTTCGCTCACTCCACCAACAATGCCTGCTTACCGTTACCTCGTCCACCTACATCCAAGACTGCTGCCAAACGCGCAATAGTTCCACTTTTGTGGGCAATGCGCAATACTAATAATGCTTTTTTCATGTTCTGTATGTTTTTGTTTGAAAATGTTCAATATAATGAAACGTTTTTGGTAATGAATTTTTACATTTTATTTCCTATACTACTTATATCTTTAAATAAAAAACAATATTTTTACAACGAAAATATTTATGCAACACATGGAGTTATTTTTCCTTTCTTAAAATCTTTCCAAAGAAACTATAATTTTACCAAAAAAAAAATATTTAATGCTATAGTAAGAACCAAATAATAGTAAGGGTTGAGTTCTTTTTATTTGTTTTATTAAATCACAACGTACTCTTTTTGCTTTTTTTTTTTTGTACAATAATGACAATCTATATTTATATTGTGATGTATTTAAAATTTGAACTTTATAATTTCTTTGAGGCTTTAACTTTCTATTTGGCCTTCATATAGTTTAATAGATTGTGTAAAGTATTTAATTAATTTTAAACTTTATATGCTAATAACAAAATTGTAAAATAAAGAAAATGATAGATTAGGTTTAGAGTAAACTTATAGATGTGTGATGTTTGCCAAGCCTCGTTGTAAAAGGTTTGTTTGCTTCTCTCAAATTATGACATAGAGTCGACAATCGGTGAATCAATGTTGTTAGCCTAACACTCCAACTTTATTATCTCTTTCTCTTTCTCCCATTTCTCCTTTTACATTTTAAAGTAGAACTTGACGAATTTTTTATTTTCTCTCTATCTATCTCTCTTTCAAGATCGTATCTTGTAGAACTATTTATAAAGATAATAGATATGAAAGATATTATAGGGAGACCAAAATATGGGTAGTTAGAGGGGAAAAAAAGTTAGTAGGCAATGAATATATTTTTTTTATTTGATTTTGTATGTCTTCTATTGATTTTTTTGATATTATGAAAGATATTACGGGGTGATTAAAGTAGTGGTAGTTAGAAAAAAAGTAGTGGGTGGTTAATTTATATTTTGTATTTGATTTTGTGCAGATTTGGGGGTAGTTTTTTCTTTTTTCTTTTTTTGAGAAAAGTCCATAAAAGAACTTAAGATTAAGATATAGTATAAATGGGTGTTCAAATGCAAATTAATTGTTATATATTTGTTTATCGCTTTTTATTTTACCAATAAACAGTTACATACAAATGAATTTTATTCTTTGAAGTATATTTGAATACCTTTTTTTTTCCCTTTAAAAAAACATCAAATTACTTAAATTTCTCTATTAAAAAAGTACATTCATTTCAAAAGTTGAATTCTATACTAAAAATAAATAAATAAACAAAATTAGTGATGGCTCATCCCCATATGGGTGTGGATCTTTCGACAGCACTCTTGGCAGTGCCCAGCCGGCTTACAGAGAAAGAGAGAGAACACAGAGAGGGAGGAGTGGATTTTTTTAATTTTTAATTTAAAATTTTAATTATTTTAAAAATTATTAAATTTAAATTATTTATATAAAATAATTTTAATATATAAATTTATATTTTAACTAATTATTAATTAAATATTTGTTAAATTTTTATTGTTATTTGATGTTTTCAGTAATAATTTAACAGATATTTAATTAATAAATAATTAAAATATAAATTTATATATTTAAATTATTTTAAATAAATGATTTAAATTTAAAATTATTTTAATAATTTAAAAATCACCTCTCTTCCTCTCTCACCGCACTAGCTGGGCACTACCAACCGTGATTTGAAAATTCCACAACACTGGATCCACTTGATATATTCACTTGGATTACACCATGAATTTGGGGAGAATAAAGGTAGATTGAGGAGAGAGAGTGAGAGTTAGGGTTTTGAGAACAGAAGGGGAAGGGGGAGTCAAGATAGAAGAGAGGAAAGGAGGAGAGAGAAAGAGTATTTTTTTATTTGATGAATCTCAAAATGACTTATACTCAATTATTTATACTAAAATGCTCAATTGCTTCAAGTACTTGTATCATTACCCCCCCCCCCCCCCTGCTCGAGACATTCCTTGCCCACACGGAATAAAAGGCAGAAAACAAAAAACATAGCTCAGTATAGCCCACACAAGGTACGGTGCTCCGAGTTCCAAGTGAATTGCATTTGTAAACGATTAAAGTCCCAAACGATCGGACCGAGAGTGGTCAACCACTGAACGCCGAGGACCATATCATAGCCTCGTAAAGTGATCAAGAGGACGTCACTAATATATGCATGACCCTGGGTGGTCCAACGAAAATCAGAACACATCTCCGATCAAACAATATGATTCCCATCGGCTACCACAACCGACAAGATCGGAACGGGGGTGAACACACATCCCAACCAATGAGCCTTCGCAAAATCCAGGAAATTATGCGTACTCCCACTATCGATAAGGATGAGAAGTGGCTGGCGACGAAAATATCCGGTAATCCGCATAGTACCACCGGACGAAGCGCCGGCCAAAGCATGACACGAAATGTGTGGAATCTCCTCAACCGAAGGCGCACCCGGATCTTACAGTAAATCCCCAAGATCCACTTCCTCAATGCCGACTGAGCCGGAAATCATCTTTAATTGAGGATTCTTGACCTTACAGAATTTCATATGACTAGGGGTGAATGATTCGTTACAAAAGAAACATAAGCCTTTTACTCTACAATCTTCAATCTCAGCCGCCGAGATAGTACGGCCCTCACGAGTAAGAGTACGGGAACCCATGCCCGAATCCGAAGAAGAGCGGACAACCGAACCTTGTGTGGAGGACGAAATGGTAGGACCACGTAAAGGACGAACGGAAGTGGAACCAGCATAGTCACTCTCCAATACCAGCGGAGTAGAGAGCAAATAAGCCTCTTGCAAACGAGCCAACTGCATCGCATGGGCTCAGGTGCTCGGCTGAAGCATAAGGACCGGATATTGAATATGTTCTTTCAACCCGGTAACGAAACATGACACCAAATACGACTCTGATAAGCTCAAGCGGGGCACCAAACGCTCAAATTGAGACTGATGCTCCAGGACACTATTAACCTGACCCAATTTAATCAAATCAGGCATCGAATTTTCATACACAGTACCAAAACGCTGAATTAACAATGCCGAATAATCGGACCAAAGAACCTCGTCAATCGGCCCGGGGTTCGTTTTTTGAAACGCGCGATGCCACTCCAACGCATCCGCTTCAAGATGCAGCGAGGCTAGTTTAACTTTGACATTATTCGGAGTATTATCTATAGAGACGAATTGTTCTACTTTCCATATCCAATTTTTAACCGAGTCCACACCATTAAAACGTGGAAAATCAATTTTCGCTAACCTAGTATGAAATTGATACGGAGAAGTAGTAGATGATGATATACCAGAGCTGGTAACCGAGTTGGTTACCGAAATAGGAGGCGGTGCAGGTGGTCGGCCAAGAACTCCATCACCGGAGCGCAGATTTTGTTGAATAACGTGCAAAATCTCCATAATTTTGCTCTGATCTTGCTTGAGCGAAGAGATCTCGGATTGAAAACGATCCTCAAAGGCCTGAAAATGATCGTCCATCGATTTCTGTAGCCGGACCTCGGTATCGTCCAGGCGAGCTTTAAGCCGCCTCAAATTAGATATACTACACGTGCCGTCAGCCGTGGAAGTGAAATAACGCAGCACGAACCTGAAATCTAATACCAATTGATGTATTCACTTGGATTACACCATGAATTTGGGGAGAATAGAGGTAGATTGAGGAGAGAGAGAGAGAGAGTTAGGGTTTTGATAATAGAAGGGGAAGGGGGAGTCAAGATAGAAGATAGGAAAGGAGGAGAGAGAAAGAATGTTTTTTTTATTTGATGAACCTCAAAATGACTTACACTCAATTATTTATACTAAAATGCTCAATTGCTTCAAGTACTTGTATCACCACTCCCTCCAAATACCCTCACCTCAAACCCTGTATACCTCAAACCCCAAACTCTCCCCGCCGCTAGGTTCTTATCATCCTCCGTCCGTCCGTCCTCATTTCCCGTCGCTGCTATTCATCCACCACCATGACCCTTCGCCGTTGCCAAAACCGAAATCAAAAACCAAAACCCAATGTCGTTGTCCTTCAGCTTCGTCAGCTGTTGTCCCGTGTTGTCGCCGCCTCCTTCGTGTCCTCCATCATCCCCGTCGCAGCATCCTACACCTTCACTGTTGTGGTCACTTTCTTGGATATTTGTAAGTATTGCTTTTTAGATTTTTTTTTCTTAACTATGTTTATATCTTAGTTTTTAACCTTATCACTTTGTAAATGCAATTTTTGGTTTATATTTAGTTTTCCACAGTATATTTACTTATTTTCAGCTTTAATATTTTGAAAATTCTAAAATCATGTTTAAGTGCTGTAACGCACCCAAACGTTATACCAAATAGGCATAAGTTAGAGGGGCGCTACATGGCCATACTATGATGAGAGGATTCGTTATAGTACAAAGCACGAAAACTTTCGATTCAAAATTCCTTAAATTTCCTTAAAAGTTCCCAACATATTCAACATCAAATCCAAATACTTCATCACCAATGACTTAAAACTAGTAGTACGGAAGCTCAAAATTACAATACTTCAACCATTATACTCTATTACAAATTTATTTAATATCTAAATCTCGAAACCAACACAATGTTCGGAACATGTTGCTCTGCCTTCCTCGTTCCTTTAGAATTGCCACAGGCTACTAATCTGAAAAGTAAATGAATTGGGTGAGCAAACAACACGCTCAGTAAGTACACCACACACCCTACCCGGATTAGGCATATTATTAAGACGGATAAATATCCAACAAAAATAAGTAAAATCAATTTATCTTTAATAATCATGTTAAAGACGAACAAATCATTGCTTTATACTTTAATTTATTTCACAAAGCTATTGGTAAAACTCACAGATGAATCGGAGACTAAGGCCGGAATTATTCCCGCGATAGGGTCAATGATCGACATTTTTGAACCGGTTCTAAGTGGATAGATCGGCTTGCATCAATGTAAACTGCTTGCCGGTATTATTCCCACGACAGGGTCAATGATCGACTTCCGGTTCTAAGTCGATAGATCCGCTAGGATCAACGTAGGCTACGGGCCGCTATTATTCCCGTGGCAGGGTCAATGATCGACTTTCACATTTTCTTCGCATTCGATAGACCCCTAAGAGTCACGTAGTAATCTATGAGCTCCTCCCATAAAACACTTTAATTCAAGTCACAAATTCACAATAATTTCTTTGTATGTAACGGTCGGGATTTGGACGTCTCCCACGCGTCATCATACATACCAGGATTTGGCCATCGCCCCCGCGTCCGCTTACACAACTGGTATAAATCAATATAATTCATATCGCATATTTAAACATCAAATCAAAGTATAAATCAGTATAATTCAATTTATGGGAGTATAAACCACACAATCAAATAACACATATGCCCAATCCTATTTAACAAACTAATAAACCATTCAAAATATAATCTCATTTATCAAATCATGTAAGGCAATCTTTATAGTTCACGAACAAGTAGGGGAAGTGGTATACTTACCTTCAATACCTTCTAAATCAATATCCAAACTTCTATTATGTATCTAGCTTCGAAAACTTAGGAAGTGGAATCGAAATTGACCATTGGTGCTTGAGGGAGAGAGATTAGAGAGAGAGAGAGAGAGAGAGAGAGATTGAAAGAGGGGAGGAGAAATTAGGCTTTAAACCCTTCTCATCATCATCATCATATATATATATATATACACTACAACTTCACTCCAGTCACTCGCGCTGCCCTCGGCATCCCCCTCCTTTCGGTTAAGGTCAAGACTTCGGGCATGGCCAGCTCCCATAGTGTGGCGAGCGGTGTGTACAAGGCCCTTCCCTTGTGAACAACTTGATGTACTATCTCCCTTCAACCCTTTAAGCGAAATGCGGCAAAAGGAATGAAAATCCATGGACCGAACCCATCGTCTCCACCCAGTAGGAACTACGAGATCACCCCAAGGAAGCCTTCGGTATCCAGGGGTCACAGTCCGACCATAGAACCCTGTTCAATAAGTGGAACGAATTAGCTGTGCGCTCTCAGGTTGGGCAGTAAGGGTCAGAGAAGGACAATCACTCATTCTTAAAATTAAAACCAGCATTCTTAAGACCAAAGAATCGAGCTACAGAAGCCAAGGTTCTCTATTGATTCAAACGCTCTACCTATGTGATAGGGATAGCGGAAGAGGAAAAAATGAAGATTTCACATAGTACTTTTGATCAAAAAAGAAAAACCAATCTAATTTATTTCGTACCCTTCACTCAATGAGAAAATGGGTCAGATTCTACAGGATTGAACTTATGGGACTTAAGGAATTATGGAAGGGAATAAAAAAAGAAAAGAAAGGGGAAAAAATAGAAAGAAAATAAGTAATAAGTAAAAAGTAGAAGAACCCAAATTCCAAATGAAATCAAATTCAAACTTGAAAAGGATCTTTCTGATTCTCGAAGAATGAGGGGCAAAGGCTTTGCGGATACATACCATAGAGAATTGTTAACCAACATGCATAGATTAGAAAATTTTATAAAGAAAACAGCGTAAATTAGAAAATTTTATGAAGAAAACAGAATGGATGAAGTAATTTACATCAGGTGAGTGAACCGGATTTGCAATAATGCAAAATGAATCAATGAAATGGTGCTTAGTCTTTAATGGGAACTTGAGTAAGGAGTAGATCTTTTGTTTTGGGGATTTTTTAGAATTTGAAAGCGAGAATTCGTTTCTTTATTTGTTTGCTGTAACTACTTGAGCCGGATGAGAGGAAACTTTCACTTCTAGTTTTGTAAGGGGGAGATCTTGTAGTATAGGACCCTATCCCAATTTTTCATTTGCTAGGCCCATAGCCAAAAAACCTACTTTTTAACGATTACAAGGTTTATTCGAATATGAAATTCAATTCTGAAATATATATATATATATATAAGTTTATGACCCTAATATTACTAATGGGCCCTTTCAAAATTAGCCCATTATTTTATTTATTTGTAGCCCAGTTGAAATAATAGTAAATTCTAATATGTTTGTATTTCTTTATATTTGATAATACTTAATTTTTTTAAGATTTTTGAAATTTTGTTAGTATACAATGTTTACGTTAGGAAGACATATATTACTATTATGCATTTGAATGTATTTGTAAATGATCGATATTTTTTAAGTAATTTTTGATAAGTTGTGATTTTCATGAGCAAATGCGTGACTTTGACTAAATATATGATTCGTTTGACTTATTGACAAGTAATTTTGAGTGATAAAGTGATATTGAGGTGGGAGTTGGTGAATATTTTGTTAAACTAAATTATTTTGGGTCAATGGTTGAAATTTTATTGAGATAGTTTTGTGTAAATAAATAGGTAATTTTGAGTAAGTGGATGATATTGGTTAATGGATGGTTTTGAGTAAGTAAATATTAATTTTTAGTAATTGGTAAGTAATTTTGAGTGATTGAGTTTGATGCGGTACGTAAAGTGAAAATTTTGGGTACGCAAGGTTTCAATGGCCTTTTTTAATTTTATTACGAAAATGATAAAACAAGAGGAAAAGTTGCTCAATTTCTCACAACTCGAAAAAGAGAGAAAACCCCAAACAACTCTTGAAATTAAATTTGAAAATTGAATGAATAAACCCTAGATTTCCTCTTGTTTAAATAAAAGAGCTAGTTGACTAAGAATAAAAGATTAAAAAGATAATTGCAAATAAAATCTGAAAACTAAAACTAATCCTATTAAAAATCAAACTCTTCATATTGCCGCGCCATGTCCAAACCATGCCGCCAACCAACACCTGCCAACTCTTACTCACCAACCATAACGATAGCACTATTTGCATCATCCTCCCCCAAGTCGGAGAGAACTCGCTCTCGAATTTGCCATGTCAATCACAGGATCATTGTCGTCAAAGTATGGAGTTAGGTGCTTAAAGTTAAAGACGTCAGAAGTTCTCATACCCAATGGCAACTGAACATGCTAGGCGTTGTCGTTGATTTTGCTGATGATCTTCAAAGGTCCAATTTTGCATGCCGTCAACTTGTTGTATTCCTAAGCTGGAAATTATCTAGTGAGGATGGCCCAGACTTGGTCGCCTACTTGGTATTGGACCTAGCGTCAGTGTTTATCACTGGCTAATTTATACTTGGCCCTAGCTTCCAGGAGGCGTGCACGTGTCTGCTCATGTATATCCTGGAGTTTGGAAATGAAGTCTTTAGCCTTACCATTAGGACAAGTGAGATCCGAGATTGGCGCCAAATCAATCGGAGCCCTCGGCACAAAACTATAGACGATCTTGAATGGTGGAAACCTCATACTTCTGTTAGCCGAGCTGTTATGCGCAAACTCAGCTTGGTAAAGCTTTTGCTCCCAACCCTTGACATTGTCAACAGCAAGACAACGAAGCAAGTTCCCCAACGAGCGGTTTGTGGCCTCGGTTTGGCCATCAGTCTGAGGATGTTGAATGGTGCTGAAGGCGAGGGAGGTGTACGCCATCTTCCACAACGCCTTCCAGAAGTAGTTCACAAATCGCACGTCCATGTCGGAGACAATGCTTGTCGGCAAGCCGTGAAGCTTGTAGACTTCCCTGAAATACAACCGTGCAACGTGGATGGCGTTGGCAGCTTTCTTACACCCAATGCGGTGGGCCATCCTAGAGAAGCGATCCACAACAACGAAGATTGAATCAATTCCACCTGTAGTTCTCGGTAATCCCAGCACGAAGTCCATGCTCACATCCGTCCATGGTTGACTTAGAACCGGTAAAGGCATGTAAAAGCCTGCGTTGGTCACTTTTCCCTTCGATACTTGACATATACGACAACGCTTGACAAACCTCTCAACTTCCTTGGGCAAAGTCGGCTAGAATTAGTTGGCGGTAATGAGCTGTAGCGTCTTATCTCGCCCCACATGCTCGGCGTTGTGCGTCTCCTTAATGATCTTAAGCTGTAGACTCAAATCTGGAACACAAAGTTGATTTCCCTTGAAAAGGAACCCGTCATGATAGGAGCAACCAGGAGCATAAGCAGATTAAGCTTCTCGCTAAATCCCGCCAAAAGTGGGATCGTTGCGGTACTGTTCCGCCAATTGTTAGAACCCGGCCACTGTAACCTGGTGTTAAGGAAGAAGGAGCATCCGCCTACTCAGAGCATCCGCCATTTTGTTCAACACACCTAACTTGTGCTTAATGACGAAGTGGAAGAGCTGAATGTAGCTTGCCCACTTGGCATGCCTATCCGACAGCTTATCTTGGCTATTATGTACTGAAGGGCCACATTGTCGAAGTACAAGACAAAATCTTGATTGGCTAAGTATGACTTCCAATGCCTCAGTGCCTGAACCAACGTGTGCCTAAACCGACGCGCAGAACTCAAGGTTGTAAGTCGAGTAGTTCAATCTACTCCCATCGAGTTTCTCACTAAAGTATGCGATAGGCCTCCCTTCTTGACTAAGTACAGTGCCAATGCCGGTCTTGCAGGCATATGCGTGTAGCTCAAACGTCTTCTGGAAATCCGGTAAGGCTGACACCGGTGCTATGGTCAACCTCTTCTTTACCTCTTCAAAGGCGGCATCTGCTAGAGGAGTCCAAGCAAAGGAACTCTTCTTCACGTAATTGATAACGGGCGCCATGATGGAGCTGAAGTTCGGGACAAAGAGTCTATAAAATGACGCCAAGCCGTGAAAACTTCTGACTTCGCCAACAATTCTCAGCTAGGGCCAATCTCAAATGGTGACAACTTGCCTTCATCAGCTGCTATACCATCCCTGGATACAACGAAGCCAAGGAAGGTTACTCGGTCTTTCACGAACTCACACTTCTTCAAGGCGGTGAACAAATGTTGTTCCCGTAAGATACGCAACATTTCCTTAAGATGCTTCATATGCTCAGCTCAATCTTTGCTATAAATCAAAATATCATCGAAGTATATGATAACAAACTTCCTAATGAAAGGACATGGAACTTGGTTCATACTCATCATCATGAAGGTACCTAGCGTATTGGACAATCCGAATGGCATATGAAGGAGGTTTTCCACTCATAAAGCCCCTCGTCAAGCCCCTCTCGTGTTTTGAAGGCGGTTTTCCACTCATCTTCGGGTGAGATGCGAATCTGCTGGTACCCACTCTTCAGGTTTAACTTCGTGAATACCTTCGAATTCTGTAATTGATCAAGCAGGTCATCCAACCTCAGAATGGGGAATCGATATCGCACCGTGATCTTGTTGATGGCTTTAATGTCCATACACATCCGCCAACTACCGTCCTTCTTTGGCGTCAACAGAGCTGGTACTGCATAAGGACTCAGACTCTCTCTGGTAAACCCCTTGGCGAGCAGTTCCTCCACTTGGCGTCTCAACTCCTCATTCTCAAATGGACTCATACGGTAGTGAGGCCTATTCGGCAAAGCAACCCCCGGCATCAGATCAATGCGATGATGTATGTCCCTCAATGGTGGTAGCCTATCCAGCAACTCCGGAAAGACATCAGCGAACTCACTCAGCAAGGTGGCAACCCCACTCTGTATCTCCTCTGGATTCACCTTACTTTCCTTCCCAATCAACGCGAAGATGATCTTGGTTTCGCCAACCTCCATCGCGAAAGTAGCTCTACCCCAGACACTTGGATGTAGAGCTATTAAAGCTCATGGCACCTCATCCTTCTTGGGTAACAAGATAACCTTTGTTCCCTCGAAGACAAAGCTATAAGTGTTCTTCCTTCCATCATGTAGTGCACTCCTATTGTATTGCCATGAGTGCCCCAACAACAGATGGCAAGCATCCATGGTGACCACGTCACACCAAACTCCATCCTTGTACTTCGACCGAATTAAAAATTGACCAAGCATTATTGAGACATGATTACCAGTTTTTTTTCTTGAGCCACGATAACTTGTATGGACTTGGATGAGCTTCTGTCTTCAAACCCATCTTAGCGACTGCCTCTTCGGAAATTGCATTTCACAACTCCCCGATTCTATCACCATGCGGCATACTTTACCGCCAATGGTGCAGGTAGTCTGGAAAATGTTATTCCTCAGCTATCCATCCCCCTATTCTTCTCTCAGGGTAAAGCAAACGCGCCAAACCATAAGTAGGCGTCCTTCATCACCTACCACAGCTTCTTCTTCCAGTGACGCCAACTTTGTTCGGGTTTCTTCCTCAATAACCCCGCCATTTTCTCTGTGGAATTCCTCAATGAAAAGACCCTTGCCAGGTCTATCACCCTTACGACACTTAATAGCACGATGCCCCATTTCTCCATACTTGAAGCAACGGGTCCTTGAAGTACCTGCCAAGTCCTGAGTAACCGACTTACCAGTGTTAGCAATTACTGGCCTATTCTGTGCGCCCTGATTTGGCAATGCCTTGACTTGATATCGTCCGCCAACCTATGCCCCAGGCTCCGCCAACTTCGCGGCGCCTTTGCTACCGCTCAACATTCACGGCTCTCTGGCCCGCCTTCAATACGGAACAGATGTCGAACATGTTCAACTCCTCCTGTATAGATTCCTTCAACCTGCCAATGTAACGATCTGACAATTTGTCTTCAGCCTCCGCCAAGTCATTCCTGGCAACCAATGAGTAGAGTTCTGCCACGTACTCCTCCATGGATCTAGAGCTCTGACGCAACCCTTGTAGACGTTGGTATATCACCTTGGCATGATTGTGAGGCAGGAAGGCGCCTCTCATATGTTTCTTCATCTTCTCCTATGACTCTATCTTCGCCTTCCCCTAACAAAACCGCAAATGCTTCAACTGTTGCCACCAGGCAACGGCTCTACCCCGTAACCAGGTAGCAACCAATGGTGCTTGCTTCCTCTCCGGCACATCCTTGAACTCGAGAACCTCCTCCACCGTGACAAGCCAATCTCAGAAATCCTCTGGGCATCCTCCTTCGTTAAACTCTGGAATCTCAATCCGAAGACTGGATTCCCACCTCCGATCATCAGAATCAACGGTGTTGCCGATATGCGGGTTTTTCCTTCTCAGCCTCCAATCCGGTAACTTAGCTTCCGGAAATAGGTCTTGAAAGCTCTCATCCGTCTCGTCCTCATCACCCCCTGTCGGCCAGTGTTGGGGGCTCGATTTCCGACGCCTACTCGAGATGCGCCCCCAATTGAATCAAGCAATGCTTGGTTTGCCGAAATTTCTCCCCCATCTCCTCAAACCTCCTCTCATTGTGTCGTTGTACGTCTCGCTCGTAAACGCCTCTGATGGTGGCGTACCTCTGTCGTCCACGGGCCATCTCAGAAGTCGTTATGAGCTGTGTTACTAACTGATGCAACGTATAAATTGAAAATTTTGGGAATGAGAAGGTTCAACGGCCTTCACTTTTATATTTATTACGAAAATAATAAAACAAGGGGGGAAAGTTGCTCAATTTTTCACAACCCGGAAAAAGAGAGGAAACCCTAAAGAAATTTTGAAATTAAATTTCGAAAATTGAATGAATAAACCCTAGATTTCCTTCTCTTTTTTTTTAAATAGAAGAGCTAGTTGACTAAGAATAAAAAACTAAAAAGATAATTATAAATAAAATTTGAAAACTTAAACTAATTATATTAGAAATCAAACTCTTCATGTTGTTGCACCGCGTCCAGGCCATGCCGCCAACCATGACGGTAACGCTGGCTGCATTAGAGTTATATTAAGCATGTGATTGTTGATTTTTAGTAATTGGGTTGATATTTAGATTAATTGGTTGTTTTGGGTAAAAGGTTGGGATTTTCTTTTGGTAAAAGCGAAGCAAAAAGGGGTGATTTTGATTAATTAATTCGGTTGTTTTTTAGATAAAAGGGGTGATTTTAAATAAATTCATGTCATTTTGAGCAATTTTTATGGTTTTCATTAAGTGAGTTGTGATTCTTAGTTAGCATTAGTTTTTTTTTTTTTTTTTTAATTGTACAATGAATATATATATATATCTATACTTCATATGAACTAGCTTCTCAGGTTGGAAGTCCTCGGAAACAACCTTTCTTCAGGGTAGCCCCCTGAAGGGGGAAAGCTGCGTACATCTACCCCCCCATGATCCTGCTTTTGCGGGAGCCCTTGCAGGCATTGGATTTGTTGTTATTCTTGTTGTTGTATCTATACTTCATATGATAATGTTATAGTTTTAGTTTTAGCTTTTAATATGTTTGATGTTTGGTTTTGCCTAGTTTGTTTAATATTTTTTTACTATTATTAATTTCATTAAAAATTTATAAATATACATTTTATGTTATTTTCATATATATATATATATATATATATATGTATATATGGTGAATATCAAATGAGAGCATTTGACTATGGTAAGATATGAGTATTTAAGTCTCAGCCATTGAATTCAAAATGAATGGCTAATATTGCACATATAAAGAGGAGGGGAGAGAGAGGGAGAGAGAGTTTTTAAGACATGTTTATATGTGCAATCTCAGCCCTTCATTTTGAATTTAATGGCTGGGACTTAAGCTCACATATCTCACAATAGTCAAATACTCTCATTTGATATATATATATATATATATATATATATATATACACACTTTTTTTTAGAGAGCAAATGCGAGAGATTGTATTAAAAAAAGGATCGGGCCTCTCAATGGGGACATCCAAAGTCCTATGCTCGGTTTAGCTCGTCAAATTCTGAGTCCGAAGTTGCTGAGAAGGAGTCCTATTGGTGATTTGCGAGAGACTAAAGTGCTTTTGGGAATATCAGCTAGACAAGGACATCTACCTCAAGGCGTTCCCACCAGTCAATTATCGACCCCTCTTAATTTTGATGATCGCGATCGTGATTATTAGTTTATTTTAGTATTTCAAGTTTTATATGTTTGTACGAATACTATTATATATATATATACTCGCATATGTATTTCGTATGTATTGATATTTTTTATTTCGTATTTTTAATTTTATTTTTATTATATTTTTCGTGTAAACGGATAATATTAGGATCAAAATGTATTATATTACATAATAATTGAAGTATAAGAAATTAATATTATATTATAATAAAATGTGATACGAAATAAGTGACAAAACAATAATATGGAATACTTTTCATCAACGATATAAAATTATGGTTTAAAAAAATTAAATTATACTTGTGATTGCTTTAGCAGTCAAAAAGTAGTTAGAAATCTGTGACCGCTATAGCGGTCAGAAAAGCAGTTAGAAATCTATGATCGCTTTTTTGACGGCTATAGACGTCACTAATTTGTGACCAGAATTCTGACCACGTGGCCGTCACAAAAGCTATTTCAATGTCGTTTCTGATCCGTCATAGACTTTTAGCAACCACGCTTCCTACAACCACTATTTTTCTATTCTAGATCGATTGCTAAAGCCTTTTCTAACGACTCTCTGATCGCTTTATGACGGTTTTTATCATCACAGATCTATTGTTTTCTAGTAGAGGGTTTATGTATGTTTGTCCCACTTTATCCTTAGAGTCAACCCAACCCTAAGGGCATGTATGTAATCTTAGCTCCTTAGCTTTGCCTATATATAGGCCTAATTGTAACCTTCTTTTACCATCTTGTGTAACATTTGTTCTACATTTACAAAATCTCCCCATCATTGCCTCGGGGACAGAGTAAACCATTCCCTTAAAACCAATCACTTTACCTTCTCACTTTTCAAAAATCCAACACTTTATCCCAATTCATTAAGTTAACTTTTTATGATAATTTTTGTCCCTAAAAGTGAGGGATAAACTGCTTGTTTTTATTTTTGGGTAAATTATAGAAAACTCTTCTAACTTTTGCTTCAATAATAAAAAAAACTCCCCTCACAAAATAGACCACTCACTAAATTCCCTAACTTTTAATAAAATTTCACTTTGCCTCTAAATAAATTTTTTTTGACCATTTTGCCCCTCAACCAAAAAAAAGTTATATTTTATCTCATAATATTTTTTTTAAATATTTTTTATCTTCTGAACTTATATAATATTACTATAATTAATTAAAATAATTATATTTTTATAAATATAGAAAATTTTCTTAATTTTTTTTGCAAAAAAAATAAAATATTTAATTTTTATCTAATAATATAAAACCTTTTTCTAAAAATAAAATTAAACATTAGAGGCAAAATGGTCAAAAATAAGTTACATGGGGTTAAGTGATAAATTTTTAAAAGTGAGGGTGAGTGCTTTTATTTGTGAGAGGGGTTTTCTGTTTTTGAAGTAAAAGACAGGAAAATTTTCTGTAATTTACCCTTTATTTTTAGAAGGGATTTTGTTTTAAGCAAAGATGGGGGAGGCTTTGTTTGTAGACAAAAGATAGGAGATATTTTGTAATTTATTTAAAATAATTCTTTCAATTAATATAATAATAATATTACAAATTTAGAAGATGAAAAAATAGTTTTAAAATTTCTATCAAAAAATAAAAAATATTATAACATAAAGCATATTATTTTTGGTAAAAATAAATTTCAATTTAGGACAAAAACAAAAATACATAAATTTCAAAATATTGGACAAAATATTATGCAAAAAAGAATTTCTTTTAAGAAATTTGAAAAATAAAGTCGAAAAATATTTTTTCTAAATTAAAAAATTTATATGCATAAAGAGAAACTTGTATCTAATATACTTATTTTATATTAAAAAAATAAAACTTAAATAGAAAGATTAAGTTATTACTCTTTAAAATACAACTTGCATATTTTTCTTTTACATAACTCAAATTATCTACAAATTTAAATAATAAACGAATCTGGAAACTTAAAAATCCATTTTTAGAAAGAATATAAAAAACAAATTTTTGGAATATAATAACAAGAAACTTCAATAATAAAATAAAAAATTATATAATTTTTTTCCAAATGAATAAAATATAGATTTCTTTGGTTTCGTTTTTTAGGTTATTTAAATTTATGAATACAATTTTTAAAAAATTATTTTATTAAAAATTATTACATTTATCTTACAGTATTTTATAATTTTTTTATTAAAATTTTATAAATATTTTTCATCTTCTATATGATGCAATCGCCTAAAAGTTGCATTGCATCCTTGGACCTTGAAGATGCGTGGTGGGAAGGCTAGGTTGCTCTAACCCGTTGATCGTATCCAACAACCCCGAATTAAGAGTAATTGGCTAAAACTCGTTAATTTAGCGAATATCTGGCAGTAATTTAAAAGAGGAGCTATGCAATTTTATTACACTCTTTCAAAATAAAATTGCAAAGATTAACTCTTGTAGAGGATAAAAATAAGTATGTCAATATTAAAATAGAATAACAAGACAATAACGAAAATAAAATACAATTTATTTATTTATTTCCTCTCTTCTCTCTCTCGCTCCGACGTGCTCTCTCTCTCCTCATTAAGTATTTTCTCTTTCCTCTCTCCTCTCTCCTCAAACCCCCCACCATCATCTCCCTCCTCTCTCACCATCTACCGCCCACTTTTCTCCACCATGACTGGCCACCACGACCCGGTACTGCCCGACCGCTCGACACCGGCTACCGGCACCGGCCGACCTCGCCGGCACTACGACGGTACTACCGCCCCTTTTCCTCCTCGGTCATCTCTCTCTCCTCACATCTCCCACCATCTCCCTCTTCCCCACACCAACGACCACCATCGCCACCGGTACCGTCCATGCCTCTAACGCCGGGCACCGGTACCGCCCGGTACCACCTCACTCCCTCTCCCTTACCGCCCAACAACCCTTACCGCCTCCACCTCAGTACCGCCGACCACCTCGGCACCACTACTGCCTCCCTCTCTCACCCGGTACCTCCGACCACCTCGACAACTACCGCCTCCCTCTCTCACCCGGCTACCGCCACCACGACCCGGTACCGCCGACCACCTCGACAACTACCGCCTCCCTCTCTCACCCGGCTACCGCCACCACGACCCGGTACCGCCGAGCACCTCGACAACTACCGCCTCCCTCTCTCACCCGGCTACCACCACCACGACCCGGTACCGCCGACCACCTCGAAAACTACCGCCTCCCTCTCTCACCCTGCTACCGCCACCACGACCCGGTACCGCCGACCACCTCGACAACTACCGCCTCCCTCTCTCACCCGGCTACCGCCACCACGACCCGGTACCGCGGACCACCTCGACAACTACCGCCTCCCTCTCTCACCCGGCTACCGCCACCACGACCCGGTACCGCTGACCACCTCGACAACTACCGCCTCCCTCTCTCGCCCGGCTACCGCCACCACGACCCGGTACCACCTCACTCTCTCTCCTACCGCCTCACCGCCTCACCACCTCACCATCTCTCTCTATAAATACCCCATTCTCCCTCTCCTCACACCTAAGGCACAAGTGGCCTCCTTTCTCTCTCCTAACAACCCAACAACACAACAAACCACCTTTCTCTTTCCTCTTACTCAGGCTAACCCCCAGCCGCCTTGCTGGCACACCTCCGGCCATGCGCCGGCCACCTCGCCGGTACGGATTCCGGCCACCAGCTGCCAAGGACCCCCTCCGTATACAATAAGTGTTTATTATTGTTTACTTTACGTTATTTACTTATCATATATTATTATTATTATGCCTTTACTAACTTAGGCATCGGAGGGGTCTCCCACGGGCAAACCCGTGGGTCTCTCTAACGGCCTTCTTTATTTTGCCGGGGAGCCCAGGTTAAACGCGCCAGCAGCAGCTTTCTCAAGCGAGGGTTGAGTCCCGCTCTAATCTAGAACCTATCCAAAAAATCCCGAAACAATAGGCGTCGTCTGTGGGAAGATAGCTTGCTAGCGTTTAACCTGGTTTCCCGTGCAAATCACCTAAGACCCTCACAAGATTCGGGGCTACAGTACCCGTTTAACCTCAGATAAGTCTTTAATTTCAATTTTTCTCTGTTTATTTGCCTTCTAATACCTCTAAATTAGGATTTTAGATGTAAGTTGTCAGCAAATTTGAGGCAAGTTTTACTTCTAAATTTTTTTTTAAAAAATTCGTAGCTAAAAAAAAAAAAAAAAAAAAAAGAGAGAGAGAGAAGAAAGACCCTGAATGTTTGGAGAAAGTTTGGGTGGTTTGTCCAATTTTATTTAATGCAAGCATTTATAATATCGACACTGGTGCGAGTACTCGTACTGTAATTTCCACATTAGCTGTACAAGAAAACTATAAATAAGTTAAGTTTCAAGGATTATTATTAAAGTTTATTGTTCGTATCATAAGAATACTATACTTTAACTTTAAAATTTACTGTTCATGTATTGATCCTCAAATATATGTTCGAGGATTGTTAGTTTTGCAAGTCAAAACATGTCGTTCAAATTCCACACCTAACTCCATCCAAATCGGAAGAATCAATCTTGAATAAATGAGTAAACCATACTAACGATAAATATATAAAACTAAATCCAACTCTTTTGATGAAAAACGCCACACAAAAGAAAAATGAGACCAATTTTCTCCTAAACTTGACATAAATGCGTTTTAAAGTTAATTGTTTCTTTCTTATTCTATACCCCACATATTCATGGATGTCACATAGCTAGAAATTTAGTACCGAAGTCGAGCTGCGTGCTCGACCATATTACAAAGTAACTTTGCGTTTCACACGAGTTCTAGTACATATAAAAGAATGAACTATGAGCATGGTGAGTTCCTCTGTACGTTAACTATTCTCTAATTTCGGTTTGAACACCAGATAAGTTCTAGATTTGACTTTATGTTTATGTCTTTTTCTAATACATTTAGAGTAAGACTTCAAGTCTGAATTCTCCAGTAAATTTATAGCAAATTTCAATTTAACTTCACAGCATGTCATGAGCTTCGGACTATATTATGGGCATTTTTCATAATATTTTTAGTCTGAAAA
Source organism: Simmondsia chinensis (assembly GCA_018398585.1). Taxonomy (NCBI): domain Eukaryota; kingdom Viridiplantae; phylum Streptophyta; class Magnoliopsida; order Caryophyllales; family Simmondsiaceae; genus Simmondsia; species Simmondsia chinensis. The sequence continues at coordinate 8,783,411 of JAGTTD010000018.1, forward strand.
TTCAAGAGAGTTCCAGTTTTAAATTTTATAATAAAATTAACATCACATCTTGAGCTTTAAAGTATGTTATAGATGCTTTTCATAATATTCCCGCTTCAATTACACATAAATTATTTTATCAGACTTCTCGCCTCGGATTCGCGGCAATACACGAATTGTATCACTCCCGTTTTCAGAAAATTGCTCACTAAATATTTTATCTAACTAAAGTTGCGTTAAGTTAATTCCAACCCAGCTCATATATCTTGAGTAGATACGTGATTAAATTGGAAAAGCTGGGTTGAACTTTTATTAAGGTTATTGTTCGTAAGGGTCACTATATTAAGGATTTTTATCAAGTAATCCCTGTTCTTAATTGGGAGTCAAAGAAACGTTATTACCTAGAAAACTTCACTACATGGTGTTTAAGTGTGAGTATGCTCGCTTCTTAATTTTTGCTATTCATATAGCTTAAATTTGTGCCAAATGTGATATTTCAAAATATGCTAACCCATATATTAGCAACAGTTAAACTGGACTAGAATGTAGTTATGTGTAAAGGCGGCAGGGTCCTTTACCAAAAAAGACCCAAATAAAGTAAAATCTGAGCCAGGTAGACGACTACCGCCAACCGCCTAGTATAAAGGTGACACTCTTCAAGGGCTCCCTTAGATACTAAAGTTGCCGTCCTTGAATTAGATGAACGCCAAAATGGCGCTAATATTAATCTGTGATGCAAAAGTCTGTAAACGAAGTTGCGGTGACCAACCAATGTCGCTTGGCGTTATTAGTAAAGACTCGTTAATAAGAATTTTACCACTGATAATGGGAGGCTTAAGCTACCACGAAGTAAGCTTAACAATGTCAAGTGGGCGCCTCGCCAAGAAACTTGGCTGCGCCCATATGCTTGTTTGGCCACAACAGCCGTTGAGCTCGGCCAGATGGCCTCGCCGACCTCTTGAATGAGTAGCTCATTAGTAAAGGGCTCACTAAGGCCTCGCCTAATAACTCGACAAGGCACAACCGCCTATTGCGCTGGCTGTGTAATGATAGCAATGCCGCCCAAAGCTGGGGGCTTCGCCAATAACAGCGCGTTGCACTATTTACCTTGATTAGGTGCAACTGCCCATTGGGTTGGTTGTGTAAAGACGACAGCCTATCCTCATTTTAGCGATGCCACCCAAAGCTGGGGGCTTAGCCAATGATAACACCTGAGGCCAAACCCATTAAAGTTTTCCTCTTGGGTGTCCGACCTAATCGAAACACTACCAACAAGCATGATAGAGGGTCCGTTAGTGGGAACGTTGCCTCAACGCCCCAAGATTTGAGCCACCGCCAACTTTTTTGGCGAACGCTCTTTGAGAGCTTCACTACTCACCTTTCAACTTAGGTAAAGAAAAAATTTACCACTAGTTGGGCCAGCACCAACCAATGGTACCATAGGCTATCGTAAGTAACCAACGGACAGCGTCAAAATGAATAAACTGTGAAGCTGCCGCCAGCAAGCTTGGCTAGATCCTAACCCCAACAAACTTGGCCGGATGCATCATCAACCCCTTTAGTGGGTAACGCACGGCCCCGTAACTTAAAAAGGGGTCGCCAAATGGTACCCTCTATCCGTTTGGCCAAAACCCAACCGTTACTAAGTTCGGTGAAATACGCACAGCCAACCAAAGATGGCTACTCAATGTCACCAACCGAGTCCGGCTGTTAATGGCCTCAACACTCTCGGCTAAACAATCCCGCCAAAGAACTTGGCCTGGTATCACGCCCAATACCCTCACCCGGGCGCTATCAGCACAAGGATAGCCATAAATTCATCGGGACACCCGCCTTGGCTCATCTGCTTACCAATAGGGAGTTTGATACCCTTGGGATTAAGGACGAAGCCTTAAAAGATCCCTTACTCTTAGGATTCAAGGGACGTGTTACTTCTTAGACTTACAACGGTGTAAAAATAAGTCTAGCATTTTTCACAAGACGCGTGTAGGCCGCAAGCCATGCTCGTGAACAAATATGTATAATTGCATCTTTATTAATATTTTTACACACCTAAATGGGATGCCTACTCAAATTGCCTCTTGGCAATTATGAAACTTACCGTTCCGTAATCATGAAGAACAACAGTATTTACTTGACAGCGGGGGACGCGGCATTCTCCATATAATTTTACGTAATCTATCTTTTTGTGTAGAAAATTACGTGATTAACGTTCCATATGGGATTTGCATTCAACCCGGTCCTTGATTATAAGCCGGGGGTTTAGCATTTTTTATGATTTGCATTTTTTATGTGAATTACGTTCTCAGTGCAATTTACGTGATATATGTCACTTATGTGATTTATGTTGAGCCTAACTCCTTACTTGGGGCTAGGGATTTGATGTTTCCTATGTAATGAGCTAAGGCTTTGACGTTTCTCATGAAGTTTATGTTAACTTAGGTTCAGGACAAGGACTGGGAATTAGAATCATCATCCGCAATTAACCTTCACCTAACGTGAAGTCTCGCGGGCAGTTAGCTTTTGCCTAATGCGAACCCCGCTCGGTGGGCCGACATACCCACCATCACTTATGTCGGACCCCACTAACACCCCTTTGAGTCTTAACCTTGCGTCTAGACTACCCGTGCCATTCTCAATGCCGCAAGTCCTTCACCGTGTCGGCTAGCTCCTAGGAGCAGACTGTTATAGTCCTGCTCCAAAGCAACACATGGGGGCCACAAAGTCCCTTAGGCGCACCTTGTGTTCGAGGTCGCGGTCCTTATGGGGAACTCACGCGATCCCGCACAAGTAGCATACCACTTACTCAAGAGGGCATCCATCTCGTAGCATACGTCGAACTTGGGTGCCCGTTGACATCTGACCAGCGGCCCCTTCCTTTACCCTCGGACACGATGTTGCCACATCCGTGCCATCAAGCCACGAGAGCAGTAAATGGGGTTGGTGCCCACTACCACTCACAAAGAGGCTCGAGCATCACAAGTGCTCTCGCCAATGGAAGGGTGAATCCTACAAGCTGGAGCGCTTCGACATTGTGTTGCGCAACACAAACGAGGGATCAAGCCCTTTTTGGACGGATTATGCGTACTGTCGGCCCTCGGCCCACCACTTTGTCTAAAAAGCGTCTTATTCATGTGGAGACCTCATGACACCCTCATAGCTGCACTGAGGACCACCCCCGTTACCGGGGTAAATCATTTGGCACCACTATTCGGGGTTAGGACACTTGATACCCCAAAACCTGACTTCAACAACCTGTGTCTTTTTTAACCAAGGAACTTTCACAACTGGGACATGAACTTTCTCTAGCCAACCTAGCGAAGGTTCTATGCGAAGTGTTACCGCCAGGTTTTGGGTACTAGGCAGAAAAACTAGTAGTACGTGCACCACTTTAAATCAACAATGCTTTAAAATTACCGTGAAAAGCATTTAATGCCAATAAATGCAAACGGCCGCCAACAACCCACCAACAATATTGATGGAGGGTCTTCCAAAAAACGTGCGGTCGCTAATAGGGTCAGCTGGGTGCCACTGCCAATAAGTTAGATGTACGATGCCACCCACAAGCTTGACCAACTATAGCTACTAACGAGCCTACCCAAACCACCTCGTCAACCTCATAAATGAGTAATGCGGTACTAATATCATAAAAGGTCATTACCAACAAGCTTCGTGATAATCCTTCAAACTCAATAGCGAGATCAGCCTTGCGGTACCGTCCGTCCATTTGACTAAGCCTTGCCCTTAATAAGTTTGGTAAGCTACGTACCACCTAGAAGGATGGCTACGCCGTACCACCAACAAAGTTTGGCTAGTAGCAGCCTCAAACACGCTAAGCCAAACAATGCTACCAAAAAAATTTGGCTTAATATTACAACTAATGCCCTCACCCAGGTGTTATCACCACAAAGGTGATGGTGAACTCTCCAAGACACCCGTTTTGGTTCATCCATTCTATAATTAAGAGGCTAATGCTCTTGCAGCTAAGGATGAAGTCTCAAAACACCCCTTATCTTCACAACTCAAGGGACACATTATTCTTTAGACTTACAGGGCGCCTCTTGGCGCCCTATGAAGTCTGCCGCTATTTTATGAGGCAGGCACAAAATACAAGGTATGCTCATTAACAAACACTTAATTGCATTCTTATTCACAGTTTTGTACGCCCGAACCGAACACCCACTCAAGTTGCCTCTCGGCAACTACGGAATTTACCGTTCACCAAGGATGACTGGCACCGGTATACATATAGCAACTAATGACATAATTATGTTGTGACCTAGTCCCTAAACTGGGCGCTGGGGGCTGGGGGCTTAACGCTTTTTATAAGACCTACGTGAATTGCGTTCCTAATGTGATTTACGTATTTAATGCTCCTTATACGGTTTATGCTCAACCCAGTCCTTGGGGGCTGGGGGCTTTATGTTCTCAATCTGTGAGTTACGTTCTTGGCGTAATTTGTGCGATTGACGTCCCTTATGTTCCACCTTGTTTGGGGCCAGGGCTTTGATGTTTCTTATATGGCAAGCTAGGGCTTCGACGTCCCTTACATGGTTTGTGTTAACTCAGCCTAGAATAGAGATTGGGAGCTCGAATTGTCATACGCGGTTAACCTTCACCCAACGTGAAGGACCGCGGGTAGTTTGCTTTACCTCAAAACGGTAGCCTGCAGCACAAAGAGTCCCGCTAACAATGGGGGCTCGGTACTGGTTGCTCCGGTTGAAAAAGGGAAGTAAGAAGTTGTGCGAGGCAATTGGCCTTCACCTAACGTGAAGGACCGCTGGTAATTAGCTTTCCCCTAACACGGTACGTTACAATAGTATGAGTCCCTTTAACAATGGGGACTCGGTGCTGTTTGCTCCGGTTAAAAAAGGGAAGCAAGGCATTGTGTGGGGCGGTTAACCTTCACCTAAAATGAAGAATCGCTGATGGTCGGCTTTCACCTAATGTGAAGACCTTGGTATGTTAAGTCCCTTGAATAATGGGGGCTCGGTCTTCTTGCTCAAATAGAAGTAAGAGAGCAAGAAGAGGTGGAGTGGTTACCCTTCACCTAAAGTGAAGGAACCTCCTGGTGTTCACCTAATGTGAAGGCCTTGGTATGCTAAGTCCCTTGAACAATGGGGGCTCGGTCTTCTTGCTCAAATGGAAGTAAAAGAGCAAGAAGAGGTGGGGCGGTTACCCTTCACCTAAAGTGAAGGAACCGCCTGGCGTTCACCTAATGTGAAGGCCTTGGTATGCTAAGTCCCTTGAACAATGGGGGCTCGATCTTCTTGCTCAAATGAAAGTAAGAGAGCAAGAAGAGGTGGGGCGGTTACCCTTCACCTAAAGTGAAGGAACCGCCTGGCGTTCACCTAATGTGAAGGCCTTGGTATGCTAAGTCCCTTGAACAATGGGGGCTCGGTCTTCTTGCTCAAATGGAAGTAAGAGAGCAAGAAGAGGTGGGGCGGTTACCCTTCACCTAAAATGAAGGAACCGCCTAGCTTTCACCTAATGTAAAGGCATTGGTATGCTAAGTCCCTTGAACAATGGGGGCTCGGTCTTCTTGTTCAAATGGAAGTAAGAGAGCAAGAAGAGGTGGGACGGTTACCCTTCACCTAAAGTGAAGGAAGCGCCTGGCTTTCACCTAATGTGAAGGCTTTGGTATTCTAAGTCCTTTGAACAATGGGGGCTCGGTCTTCTTGCTCAAATGGGAGTAAGAGAGCAAGAAGAGGTGGGGCGGTCATCCTTCACCTAAAGTGAAGGAACCGCCTGGCGTTCACCTAATGTGAAGGCATTGGTATGCTAAGTCCCTTGAACAATGGGGGCTCAGTCTTCTTAGTCAAATGAAAGTAAGAGAGCAAGAAGAGGTGGGGCAGTCATCCTTCACCTAAAGTGAAGGAACCGCCTGGCGTTCACCTAATGTGAAGGCTTTGGTATGCTAAGTCCCTTGAACAATGGGGGCTCGGTCTTCTTGCTCAAATGGAAGTAAGAGAGCAAGAAGAGGTGGGGCGGTCATCCTTCACCTAAAGTGAAGGAACCGCCTGGCTTTCACCTAATGTGAAGGCTTTGGTATGCTAAGTCCCTTGAACAATGGGGCTCGGTCTTCTTGCTCAAATGGGAATAAGAGAGCAAGAAGAGGTGGGGCGGTCATCCTTCACCTAAAGTGAAGGAATCGCCTGGCTTTCACCTAATGTGAAGGCTTTGGTATGCTAAATCCCTTAAACAATGGAGGCTTGGTTTTCTTACTCAAATGGGAGTAAGAGAGTAAGAAGAGGTCGGGCGGTCATCCTTCACCTAAAGTGAAGGAACTTCCTGGCTTTCACCTAATGTAAAGAACATGCAGGCAGTAAACTCTCACCAGCTTAAGAGCCCGCGGTTTTTTGGGCCCCATCTAACACGGGGGAGGTTGTGTGTCCCATCTAACATCAGGGACAGGCGGTAAACTCTAACCAGCTTGAGAGCCCGCGGTTTTTGGGCCCCATCTAACACGGGGGCGGTTGTGTGTCCCATCTAACATCAGGGACAGGCGATAAACTCTCACCAGCTTGAGAGCCCGCGGTTTTTTGGGCCCCATCTAACACGGGGGCGGTTGTGTGTCCCATCTAACATCAAGGACAGGCGGTAAACTCTCACCAACTTGAGAGCCCGCGATTTTTGGGCCCCATCTAACACGGGGGCGATTGTGTGTCCCATCTAACATCAGAGACAGGCGGTAAACTCTCACCAGCTTGAGAGCCCGCGGTTTTTGGGCCCCATCTAACACGGGGGTGGTTGTGTGTCCCATCTAACATCAGGGACAGGCGGTAAACTCTCACCGGTTTGAGAGCCCGCGGTTTTTTTGCCCCATATAACACGGGGGCGGTTGTGTGTCCCACCTAACATCAGGGACGGGCGGTAAACTCTCACCGGCTTGAGAGCCCGCAGTTGTGTGCTCCACCTAACATCAGGCTTGATGATAGTCAGTCAAGCCATAAGCCCTCCTCAGACCGGTAAGACACCTACACTGTAAGCCCTTTTCAGGCAAGCAGTACTCAGACATAGTTGTAAGCCCTTCTCAGGCAGGTAGGCCACGTTTACACTATAAGCCCTCCCCAGGCAAGCAGTACTCAAAAATAGTCGTAAGCCCTTCTTAGGCAGGTAAGTCACATTTACGCTATAAACCCTTCTCAGGCAAGCAGTACTCAAACATAACCACAAGTCCTTCTCAGAGAGGTAATGACATACTTGAACCATAAGCCCTTCTCAGGCAGATAAAATATATTTGAGCCATAAACGCCTCTTTGGCACGCGACTTGCGCCCGAACCAGTATCGGCGCGCGAATTACGCATCAGCCAATATTAAAGCAAGTAATACACTCTAACCCAGCTTGCGGTTGGGGGCTGTGAAGTAGAAACATTGATAATACACTCCGCCCTAGGAGTTAAAAATATTCGCAATATGCTCCAATCCAGCCCACGGCTGGGGGCTAAGGATTAAAATACTCATAGCATGCCTCGTCTTGGTTCACAAGTAAGAATTTGGAAACTAAATATGCGGTCATCCATGACTAAGCCCAACGGCTAACATTTGGAATACAATTCTTAGAGGCCACGCTAAAAGTTAACCGCATTAGATTGAATAACGTCTCCAAAGACTGTTGTTCGACCAGGAACGCCTCCTATCAGGAATACCATTCCTAAGGGTCCTGCCAAGAATTAACAAATGAAATGAAACAACGCCCACATTAACTACCTACACAAGCAATTATAGGAATTTTCCAGTAGCCTGCTATGGAAAGAACAAACAAACATGATCCTTAAAAGGCTCGAGTTCTCTGAGTCCTAAAACAAATCCCAAAAGCTAAAAACGTTCATAAACAAAGAAGCATAGAACCGAGTGCTTGCATAAAACCACAACAAAGAAGCCGTGGATGAATAAACTAAAACAAGGTCCACTTAAAAGGACCTCACAGTTAATGCCTATAAAATTCCTCATAACTCGTAACGTTCATAAACAAAATCCTGACAGTCCACATATTGACAGAGCCTTTGGAGGTTGTACACTCCATGACCGAATGTGAACAGGTCCCATTCGCCCATAGCGTGGGAGGCTAATTGTAGAGGATAAAAATAAATCGGTCAATATTAAAATAAAATAACAAGATAATAACAAAAATAAAATATAATTTATTTATTTATTTCCTCTCTTCTCTCTCTCTCTCTCCCACGTGCTCTCTCTCTCCTCATTAAGTACTTTCTCTTTCCTCTCTCCTCAAACCCCCCACCATCATCTCCCTCCTCTCTCACTACCTACCGCCCAACTTTCTCCACCATGACCGGCCACCATGACCCGCTACTGCCCGACCGCTCGACCCCGGCTACCGGCACCGGCCGACCTCGCCGGCACTACAACGGTACTACCGCCCCTTTTCCTCCTCGGTCATCTCTCTTTCCTCACATCTCCCACCATCTCCCTCTTCCCCGCACCAACGACCACCATCACCACCAGTACCGTCCATGCCTCTACCGCCTGACCCAGCTACCGCCGGGCACCGGTACCGCCCGGTACCACCTCACTCTCTCTGCCTTATGGCCCAACAACCCTTACCACCTCCACCTTGGTACCGCCGACCACATCGGCACCACTACCGCCTCCCTCTCTCACCCGGCTACCGCCACCACGACCCGGTACCTCCGACCACCTCGACAACTACCGCCTCCCTCTCTCACCCGGCTACCGCCACCACGACCCGGTACTGCCGACCACCTCCACAACTACCGCCTCCCTCTCTCACCCGGCTACCGCCACCACGACCCGATACCGCTGACCACCTCGACAACTACCGCCTCCCTCTCTCGCCCGGCTACCGCCACCATGACTCGGTACCACCTCACTCTCTCGCATACCGCCTCACCACCTCACCATCTCTCTCTATAAGCACCCCATTCTCCCTTTCCTCACACCTAAGGCACAAGTAGCCTCCTTTCTCTCTCCTAACAACCCAACAACACAACAACCCACCTTTCTCTCTCCTCTTACTCAGGCTAACCCCCAGCCGCCTTGCTGGCACAGCTTCGGCCATGCGCCGGCCACCTTGCCGGTACGGATTCCGGCCACCTCGCCGGTACGGATTCCTGCCACCAGCTGCCAAGGACCCCCTCCGTATACAATAAGTGTTTATTATTATTTACTTTACGTTATTTACTTATCATATATTATTATTATTATGCCTTTACTAACTTAGGCATCGGAGGGGTCTCCCACGGGCAAACCCGTGGGTCCCTCTAACGGCCTTCTTTATTTTGCAGGGGAGCCCAGGTTAAACGCGCCAGCAGCAGCTTTCTCAAGCGAGGGTTGAGTCCGCTCTCATCTAGAACCTATCCCAAAAATCCCAAAACAACTCTAAAACATAAACTCATCAAAATAATTCAATAATCAAAAGCTTTCTGAAAATAAACTAATGGCATATTTGTAGGCACTTTCCTACTATTTCAAATTAAAATCTCAAAATTATTATATTTTAATTCTAACTCTAACGATTCATAATTCAAATTAAATTCTAAAACAATCCTATCATAACCTTAGTCTAACCATAATTAAGCAAAATATTTAAAAATTCTACTTTAAAATAAACACTAATTAATTTACTCTTTGTTTTTTGTCTCCATTGGGCTATTCTCATCCTCTACTGCATCACTATGTTTGTAACAGCAATATTATAATCAATAAAAGAGTAATTTCAGATAAACTATTGAAAATCCCTTGTTATTTGCCTAAAAAAAAGGACCTGTCTTTTTTTTTTTTTAATTAACAAAGACCTGTCTTTTTGGTTAAAAACAAAGAACTCCAATTTAAAATAAGGATAAATAATAAAAAATCTCATATCTTTTACTTTAATAATAGAAAATTTTTCTCATAAATAAAATCATTCACTAAACTTCTTCACTTTTAAAAATCAAACACTTTGGAGTGTTCAAAAAAATCCATAACCGAAATATCGAACAGAATTTCCGAAATACCAACCCAAAAATGTGGTTAACCATATGAATTTTTGGTCCAGTTAACTGAATCAAATAAATTTAAGGGATTTCGGGACTGCAATGATTAGTAATTTTTTTCATTTCAGTTAACCGATTTACCAAAATAATAAGTATATATTTTTACATGTTCATAATATTATATTATTCAGTAAAATATATTTTTTTTAACATATAAGTGACTATTTCGTAATACATGATTAATTTTTTTCCTAATTTATCTCCTATTGTAGAGTATTCATGCCCCACTATTATATCCAAAATACTAAGCACTACTTTGTTTCAATCTAGTGCTACTCGTTTGTCTACAAGTTGATTAAAACAAGATATTATACGTTTAATTTCTTAGAATATGTTTATGAGTACGTAATTTTTTGAATATTGTCATGTTTAATACATTTTTTGTACATTTATAAACCATTAAAGAGATAAATTATATAACATGAAAAATGCATTCTAATATTTTTTCGATTACTGGTTAACGGGCATAACTGAACCGAATTACCTATTTACCAAAAGTCGGTTAACTAGTCTTTCAACTTACTGTAATAGTTAGAGAATTTTTAACATTTTAGTTATGGTTAACCGAACCGAAATATTTTTCAGAATGGTTAATCAAACAATGAATGACCCTTCCCCATTCAACTTTTTATTGGCCATTTTACCCATCAAAATAAAAAAAAGTTAAGTGTTTGTTTTCGTTTTTAGGTGAGACTTTTATGTTTTTAGGAAAAAAAAAATATGAGTTTTAATATTTTTAGAAAAAAAAGAAAGTTTTCTATATTTATAAAATTACTATTTTAAATAATTATAGTTATAGTATTATAAGTTTATAAAATAAAAAAATATTCTTGAAGATATAGTGATAGTATTAATAGGTTTATAAATTTATAAAAATATTGTAAAACAAAATATAATATTTGTTCATTTAAAATAATTTCAAAATTAGATTAATAGGTTTGAAACTTAAAAAATTTAAAAAAATATAGGAAAATTTTTTTGAAAAAAGATATAAGTATTTTCTATTATTTATATAATATAATTATTTAAATTAATCATAATAATAATGTTATAAATTTAGAAGATAATTAAAGAATTTTAAATTTTACAAAAATACTATAAGATAATATATAATAATTATTTATTACAAATAAAATTTTAAACTAGACTAATAAATTTAAAAATTTTAAAAATGAGACTAAAAATTTAAAAATTAATTATGAAAATTAATTTTTTTGGATAAAATTTGAAAAACTAAAGTGAAAAAATATTATGATATTCTTTCAAATATTTTTCCAAAAATTATATTTTCATTATTTTTTTCAAATTTTTAATTTCTTAAATTCTTAAATTTCAAATTTTTAATTCTAATTTGAAATTATTTTAAACAAAAGATGTTTTATTTTATCTTATATTGTTTTTATAAAAATTATAAAAATATTATTTATCTTCTATACTTATAATATTTTTAATTAAAATAATTATATTTTATAGAAAATCTTGTTACTGTTTTTTTCTAAAAATATAAAAAATTTTAACTTTTTACTAAAAAGATAAAACCCTTTTCTAAAATAAAATTAAATATTTAACCTCCTTTTTTTTAAAAATAAAATAGTAAAAAAAATTAAATAAGAATTTAGTGTTTAATTTTTAAAAGTAAAAAAAATTTAGTTAGTAGTTTTATCTATGAGATTTCTATCACTATGAAAGGCACACTCAGTCCTGAAAAATGGGGCAAAAAATGCCACGTTTTGAAAATGGAGATTTACTCCTGCATGCTCCGTGTTAGGATCCAATGTGAAGTTTGTTGGGCCTACTACTTTATACACTGCTTTTAATTGGAACATTTGAAATGTCCGATGAATAACTCTTGTTTTAATTAAAGTTTATTTATTTTTTGTTTTAAAGTGCCCAATATATCATCCAACAAAGTTCAAGCAAGGATACCTAACTCATAAATATTTATAAAAAATTTCATAAGTGCGCAATATCAAACTAAATAGTTTGACCTAGGAGCAATCTTAACTCAATAGCAAGTTTCTGCAAATTATGAGCTTGACTTAGCCCATAAAAGCTCAAGTTAGCTTTGATTATATTGTCAATACCTAGCCGAGCCAATTATCAATTGTACTAGCATCTTATCAAATCAAATTTGAATAAAGGTAAAAACGTTCAATAAGACTTATCAATCTAAATCGAACATTGGATGCTTGACTTATATATTAATGTTGTCAAATAATTTAACATGGACTCACTAAGAGCTTGTTAAGGACTCAATATTAACACAAAAACAATTCGATGATGACTCAATAATTAAATAATTGCACTAAATATTGAGCATAACACGATAACAAATTCAACTCCATGGCTCAACTCAATTGGCTAATAAACGTAGTCGAGCCTAACTTATCAAATCAAGTTTGAATAGTGGTTCAAAAGTTTGATAAGATTTATTTAACCCAATTTAAATTTGAATAACCGGTGTTTGGCTCAACTCTTCTGAGCCAATAGCCCATAATATTGGAAAGACTAATCTTCATAAACATACTTAACATAGTACAATTCTCGCAAAGAGAGCAACCCGAATAGCAAACAAAAAGACCTAATACATGACACTAATACAACTGGCACTTCCCATTTTGGGTAATTAATCCAAAACAATTAATATTCGACTATTCAAAATCCAAAAGCAATTCGTTTTAATGAAATTAAGGGCATTTAATCCTGCCGTTGTGGGTGGTCATATCAGTGTAACACTTGCCACAAACTTCACGGTTACCAGCAGTACCAGGAGGAACGCACTTGCAACGCGCGCAGCAGGTGGAGCAGGCCCTCATACAAAGTCGCTTCCTGGAGTGCAAAGCGCACCTCTTCTCACACAAAAGCACGCACTCTTCCTTCTTAACCGGTGGCATCTGCGGCGGCGCTGGTCGATAATATGGTGAAGTGGGTGGAGACATTGCCGGCGCTGGGTTGTTGGGGGTAGGTGGATTGTAGGGTTCCGGGGGCGCTGGGGCCTTGGGCGCTGGCGGAGTGTAGAGTTTCGGTGGCGCTGGGGCCTTGGGCGCTGGCGGAGTATAGGGTTTTTGTGGCGGCGCTGGGGCTTTGGGTGGCGGCAAATAGGCCTTTTCTGGTGATGGGGGTGACGGAGGTGGTGCTTTTTGGTAATCACCCTGTAACGTAATGACACAACTTATTAAATATGTTTGGACAAGTGCAGTATTAGGATGAGTGACGTCCTAGAAAGTTCTTACTCTCAGATTGTGGGTACTTAAAAACAACCTCTTTTTAGGAATAATACCCTGAAAAAGAAAGGTTGCGTACATCCGTCCCCCACCCTGCTTAGGCGGAACCCTTTAAACACTGAGTATATTGTTGCTTTTAATCCGTTTTATATATGTGAAAATATTGATCAAAAGTTCATTAACTTATACATAAATATAAACACAATAAATAATAAATTAAAATCAACAATACGAAAATTAAAATGATACATCCAATATGAATATTTAATATAATTATAGATATTAATTATTTTTTATTATTATTTCTTTTTAAATGTAAAAAAAATAAGTTATACTATTGGTCCTTTAACTTTTAAAATTTATTAAAATGAATCCCACGTCTTTATATAATTTTATGCAAATTGATCCCTAACTTTTTAAATTTATTTAAATTAATCATTTATCTTTTTTTTTTCAAAATAGTCCCCCGTATATTATTTTACGATAAAATTAGTCTCTCATAATTTGACTAAAATTAAGTAAAAATTAAAAAAATAAAAGACTAATTTTATTATAAAATAAAATATAAGGGATCATTTAAATAAAAAAAAGGAACAAAAACTAATTTTAATAAATTTAAAAAGATAAAAAATTAATTTAAACAAAATAAAAAATAAAAGATTAATTTAAATAAAATTACAAACATAAGGGACCAACTGTGTAAATAACTCTGTAATAAATATAAATATATGTTATAATCCATATAATATGAAGACAACATAAAAATATGCATATTTTATTGTATAATTAGGAATTACACATAAACAAACCGTTAGAAAAGTACAAAATACATGTCAAAATGTTAATTAATAGAGAATAATCACAGAGATTAGGAGAATACATTTATTGTGAAGTAAAAAATATTATTATCAAGATAATAACATAACTTGACGTAATTAATAGTTATAAATTTTTATAAAGTTAGTATAGCATTTGCATTTTATACCAACAATTATCTTACTCTTATAAATTAAAACAAACTTATAATATTAATAGCTAAAAAAGCAAATAATTCATTATTTATTGACTAAAAATTATATGAAAATAAGTAGTTATACAAACTATTTTTTAGATATTGTTACAAAAATCACAATAAAAAATCAACCGTTACAACTTTTTAAATTTCTAAAAGATTTACCGATAAAATCTAAATTTTTTCAATCAAGTGTGGACATCAATTATCCCTTAATAATTAAGGGTGATTGTCAAGCCCTAGACATGCAGAAAATGAAAAACAATTAGGAATTTTTTAGCAAATTATCACAATTTTAAAAAAAATTTAGCAAAATATCATATCTTTAAAAATATTTAGCAAAACATCACATTTTACTGTAGCACACTGGATGCACGACGTACGGGAAGGCATGCATCCACTGTTGCTCGAATGTTGCACGCCGTCCCGTACGTCGTGCAACAGTGCCCAGAAATTTTTTTTTTTTTAGTTTTAGTTTTACATTTTTAAACTTTAAAAAAAAATTTACAGTGCCGATGTTGCACGACGCACGAAACGACGTGCAACAGTGGATGCACGCCTTCCCGTACGTCGTGTATCCAGTATACTAGAGTAAAATGTGATAATTTGTTAAATATTTTTAAAAATATAATATTTTGCTAAAATTTTTTTTAAATTGTAATAATTTGCTAAAAAAGTCAACAATTAGAGAGGGAGAGAGAGAGTCTACCATGGTAGAGACAAGAAGCAGAGAAGCAGAGAGGAAGAAGAAATGCATCGAAGAAGCCATTCTTGCTAAAACATCGGCCTAGACTGAGGCACTGTACTCTCTATCAGACTCCCTCACGCTTATTTATAGAAGGTGTCTCAGCGCTTACTATCTAGTGCCCTCAAAAAATTTTAAGGTGATGAGAAGTAAAATTTTATAGATAAAAAATTATATTCAAAATTATAAAAGTTATACTTAAAATTATAAATAATGTACTCAAAAATTATTGACCTGTGTATTAACACATAGCTTTTGTGTGTCTATATACAGCCAAAAATTTTATACAATAGAAACGTCCAGTGCATTATTCTTCAAACTATACTATTCCTCAAACTATCTAATTTATCCTTTTAAAATAAACGAGATTTACATCAAATTTAAAATTTTATTATAATATTTTATTTTATATAATATCATATCTTAAAGTTGAAAAACTTTTATTATGTTGATATTCTCTGATTTGATTTTTTAGAATTGAATAAATTTTAGATAGAAATTGTTATTGTAGCAACTAATTTACTATAGTAATATATATGTATTATTTTGTTCAAAAAAAATATATATATGTATTATTTAAATATTTTATAGTAAAGATATTAAAATACTTTTAAAATCATTTCCAACATCTGCAATTTCAAGAGAAAATATATCAGAATATACTCATATATTATTATTTAAGTTATTTGCTAGGTCATCGTTTTCTAGCAAAAAGTTCATGATATTTTGATGAAGGTATTTAAATAACAAAATCTTTTAAAACTCAAGTCACTTAGTAATAAATTCTCTAAAGTACTTGGTACCTGTTGCATGTGTGGGTGTGTATAACCTAAGGTAAAATATGGTAAGACCTCCTATATTTTAACTAATTTAGCATATTATAACAATTTAAAAAAAGTTTTAGCAAAATATTATATCTTTAAAAATATTTAGCAAACTATTACATTTTACTGTAGCACACTGAGTGCACGACATATGGGAGGGCGTGCACCCACTGTTGCACGACGTCTCGTGCGTCATGCAACGTCGGCACTGTTGCACGCCATCCCGTACAGTGTGCAACAGTGAACAATTTTTTTTTTTTTAGTTTTACATCTTTAAAAAAAAAATTTTATTTAAATTATTTTTATTTTTAATTTTATAATTTGAATTACCAAATACATATATTTTTATTTTTAATTACGGGTCTGAAAATTTCTCACCCTCAGGTTGGGAACATTGGGAAACAGCCTCTTTTCAGGTTAATACCCTGAAAGGGGGAGGCTGCGTACATCCGTCCCCCCAGACCCTGCGTAAACAGTCATTTCATATAGTTCAAACTATATATGAATTTTTAAAATATATTTTATAAACTATATGAAATAATTTTTTAGTTTTTGAGTTACATATATCTAATAAAATAGTTCAAATAATAATATACAAATACGTAAACTTGTGATTTTTTATTAAAAATATCAACATCTCTTCATTTAAATGTGTCTCTCATATAGTTTATAAAATATAATTAAATACAATACATCTTATTAACTTTTAATTTCAAAAAAATAGCCTCTTAAACTTTGTAATTAAACACAACATACCCCCTACACTTTAAATTTTATTAAGTAGCTCGTTGAACTTTGTAATTAATCACAACGTATCCCCTGCACTTTTATTTTCAAAAAGTAGCTCCTTAAACTTTGTTATTACACATAATTCACCCCCGGAACTTTGTTATTAAACGTAACACACCCTTAGACATTAATAAATTTCAAACTAAAAAACATATGAAATTAAAATTTTTGGAAGAAATTATGGAAAAATAGTTTTTTGGAAAAAGCTTAAAAAAATATAATAATATTTTTCAATTTTTTAAAAAATTAATTTTTTAGTATTTATTTTTTCATTTTTAATTTCATATAATTTTTAATTTTTAATTTATTAATCTAATTTTGGAATTTATTTTTAAAAAATTAGTATATTTTATCTTATAATATTTTTATAAAAATTAAAAAAATATTTTATTATTTTCTAAATTTATAATGTTATTACTATAATTATTTAAAAACATAATAAAACTAGAAAGTCCCTAATTTTTAAATTGATAGCTCGTTTTACTTTTAAATTTATTAATCTAATCAAATTTTTTTCATAATTTATTTTAAAATAGTAATTTTTGTATATTTTTTAATTTTAAATTTATTAATGTCTAAAGGTTAAGTTGTATTTATTAATAAAATTCAGGGGTCAGCTGTATGTAATAAAAAAGTTCAGGGGGCTATTTTATAAAATTAAAAGTGTAAGGGGCATGTTGTGTTTGATTATAAAGTTCAAGAGGCTATTTTATAAAACTAAACGTGTATGAAGTGTATTGTGTTTATTTGTAAAATTTAGGAATTTTTCCATAATTTTTCCTACAACTTAATTATAGCATAGTACCTAATCGATATTTTTCAAAATAAAATAAAATTTCAATCCAAATCACGACATTCAATATAATATTTTCCAAGTAATTTAATATATTATATTAGTAAAGTAGTCTAGATTGTTATATACATTTATATTTATCTAGCCCTAAGGGCGTTTATGTACTTTTTCTTATCTTTATTCCCCTATGTATACAAGGCATTAGGTTGGGAGCATTGGAAAACAGCCTCTTTTCAGGTTAATACCCTGAAAGGGGGAGGCTGCGTACATCCGTCCCCCCAGACCCTGCGTAAACAGTCATTTCATATAGTTCAAACTGTATATAAATTTTTAAAATATATTTTATAAACTATATGAAATAATTTTTTAGTTTTTGACTTGCATATATCTAATAAAATAGTTCAAATAATAATATATAAATACGTAAACTTGTGATTTTTTTATTGAAAATATCAACATCTCTTCATTTAAATGTGTCTCTCATATAGTTTATAAAATATAATTAAATACAATACATCTTATTAACTTTTAATTTTAAAAAATAGCATCTTAAACTTTGTAATTAAACACAACATACCCCCTACACTTTCAATTTTATTAAGTAGCTCGTTAAACTTTGTAATTAATCACAACGTATCCCCTGCACTTTTATTTTCAAAAAGTAGCTCCTTAAACTTTGTTATTACTCATAATTCACCCCCGAAACTTTGTTATTAAACGTAACACACCCCTTAGACATTAATAAATTTCAAACTAAAAAACATATGAAATTAAAATTTTTGGAAGAAATTATGGAAAAATAGTTTTTTGGAAAAAGCTTAAAAAAATATAATAATATTTTTCAATTTTTTAAAAAATTAATTTTGTAGTATTTATTTTTTCATTTTTAATTTCATATAATTTTTAATTTTTAATTTATTAATCTAATTTTGGAATTTATTTTTAAAAAATTAGTATATTTTATCTTATAATATTTTTATAAAAATTAAAGAAATATTTTATTATTTTCTAAATTTATAATGTTATTACTATAATTATTTAAAAACATAATAAAACTAGAAAGTCCCTAATTTTTAATTTGATAGCTCGTTTTACTTTTAAATTTATTAATCTAATCAAATTTTTTTCATAATTTATTTTAAAATAGTAATTTTTGTATATTTTTTAATTTTAAATTTATTAATGTCTAAAGGGTAAGTTTTATTTATTAATAAAATTCAGGGGTCAGCTGTATGTAATAAAAAAGTTCAGGGGGCTATTTTATAAAATTAAAAGTGTAAGGGGCATGTTGTGTTTGATTATAAAGTTCAAGAGGCTATTTTATAAAACTAAACGTGTATGAAGTGTATTGTGTTTATTTGTAAAATTTAGGAATTTTTCCATAATTTTTCCTACAACTTAATTATAGCATAGTACCTAATCGATATTTTTCAAAATAAAATAAAATTTCAATCCAAATCACGACATTCAATATAATATTTTCCAAGTAATTTAATATATTATATTAGTAAAGTAGTCTAGATTGTTATATACATTTATATTTATCTAGCCCTAAGGGCGTTCATGTACTTTTTCTTATCTTTATTCCCCTATGTATACAAGGCATTAGGTTGGGAGCATTGGAAAACAGCCTCTTTTCAGGTTAATACCCTGAAAGGGGGAGGCTGCGTACATCCGTCCCCCCAGACCCTGCGTAAACAGTCATTTCATATAGTTCAAACTGTATATGAATTTTTAAAATATATTTTATAAACTATATGAAATAATTTTTTAGTTTTTGAGTTACATATATCTAATAAAATAGTTCAAATAATAATATACAAATACGTAAACTTGTGATTTTTTATTGAAAATATCAACATCTCTTCATTTAAATGTGTCTCTCATATAGTTTATAAAATATAATTAAATACAATACATCTTATTAACTTTTAATTTTAAAAAATAGCCTCTTAAACTTTGTAATTAAACACAACATACCCCCTACACTTTCAATTTTATTAAGTAGCTCGTTGAACTTTGTAATTAATCACAACGTATCCCCTGCACTTTTATTTTCAAAAAGTAGCTCCTTAAACTTTGTTATTACTCATAATTCACCCCCGAAACTTTGTTATTAAACGTAACACACCCCTTAGACATTAATAAATTTCAAACTAAAAAACATATGAAATTAAAATTTTTGGAAGAAATTATGGAAAAATAGTTTTTTGGAAAAAGCTTAAAAAAATATAATAATATTTTTCAATTTTTTAAAAAATTAATTTTGTAGTATTTATTTTTTCATTTTTAATTTCATATAATTTTTAATTTTTAATTTATTAATCTAATTTTGGAATTTATTTTTAAAAAATTAGTATATTTTATCTTATAATATTTTTATAAAAATTAAAGAAATATTTTATTAGTTTCTAAATTTATAATGTTATTACTATAATTATTTAAAAACATAATAAAACTAGAAAGTCCCTAATTTTTAATTTGATAGCTCGTTTTACTTTTAAATTTATTAATCTAATCAAATTTTTTTCATAATTTATTTTAAAATAGTAATTTTTGTATATTTTTTAATTTTAAATTTATTAATGTCTAAAGGGTAAGTTTTATTTATTAATAAAATTCAGGGGTCAGCTGTATGTAATAAAAAAGTTCAGGGGGCTATTTTATAAAATTAAAAGTGTAAGGGGCATGTTGTGTTTGATTATAAAGTTCAAGAGGCTATTTTATAAAACTAAACGTGTATGAAGTGTATTGTGTTTATTTGTAAAATTTAGGAATTTTTCCATAATTTTTCCTACAACTTAATTATAGCATAGTGCCTAATCGATATTTTTCAAAATAAAATAAAATTTCAATCCAAATCACGACATTCAATACAATATTTTCCAAGTAATTTAATATATTATATTAGTAAAGTAGTCTAGATTGTTATATAAATTTATATTTATCTAGCCCTAAGGGTGTTTATGTACTTTTTCTTATCTTTATTCCCCTATATATACAAGGCACCGTAACTCTATTGGGTACAACAACAACAACAACAATCTCAGTGCCTCAAGGACTCCCGCAAAAGCAGGGTCGCGGGGGGGGGGGGGGGGGGGGGGGGGGGGGGGGGGGGGGGGGGGGCGGTTGATGTACGCAGCCTTCCCCCTTCAGGATGTCAACCTGAAAAGAGGCAGTTTTCGAGGATCGTAACCCTATTGGGTACACTCTGTCAATTATTCCCTCACATGGTATCAGAGCATACCAAACTCTAAATTTATTTTTCCCCTCCTCCAAGCGCCGTCTCCCTCCTCCACCTCTAACTCTAGCACCCACCGGCCACAAAAGAAAAAAAAAACCCTAGCCGACTCTCCCCTGTCGTCTTCTTTTCTTCCTCACGGTGATGACACCTGCCTGGGCCAGTGCATTAACTCTTGGTTTTTGATTAGGCAAATCCATGGCTATAACAAACCCCTCGTCTCCTCCCTCTTTTCTGTTGGGTACTTCACTGGCACCCTCATCATCGGTGCCTACCTGTCAACCACCAGTAAGCCGATTGCCACCATCTCCCCATCTCGGGTCCCTCTCTCACCTGATCTCGGCACCCACCATCTCTGGCCCTTCATATGGTAGATTGTTTCCCAACCTAAACTTTACTAGTTGATATCCTGGTTCCTCATCCACGATTCCTAATATTGCAAATGTCCCTTCCCTTTCTATTTTCCAAAACAATTTCCCAAATCCACTTCCCACATCATTAACCAGGTCTCCCTACCTCTCGGCCACCCCCTTCCCTTCGGCTCCACTCCTCCCTTCCTTAATCACAAGCCTGGTTACTGTTAAACTTGAATCTCCGACTGATTATAACACCTGACGAGAACAAGTATCCATGCTCCTCCATGTCCATCGTCTTATGGGATTCGTGGATGGCTCTCTTCCTTACCCTCCTACCCAAATCCAAACACCAACAGGTACATTTATTTCTAAACCCAACTATATCACATGGTCCTGCCTTGATCAAAGTATTAGGGCCTGTCCGTCGGCTTCTCTTGCTTGCCCTATCCTTAATGATGTTATTCATCACCCCAACTCTAAGGATACGTGGGATGCCCTAGCTAAACAATTTCAGGATCACTCACTCGCAAGAGAATTTGACCTTTGTTCTCAACTCCTTACATTACGCAAAGACAATAAAACCATGACTGCCTATCTAACCGAACTCAAAACCATATCCGACAACCTTGCAGCCATAAATTCCTTGGTCTCAAATAGAGAATTAGTGCACTATGCTCCCTTTAGTTTACCACCAAAGTATGCTCCCTTCAACACGTTCACCAAAAACTCCTCTCGTGACCTCACTTTCGAGCAACTTAAGACTACATTATTAGATGAAGAGGCCGCACTGTCTCGGATTTAGATGCGTTCCACAATTAATCATGGCCATGCTCTTGCTGCGTTGGGCACCTTCTCAGATTCCATGAGTCATGGGCGTGGTCATGGTGGGCGTGGTCGAAAGGGTCGTGGACGTAACTCCAACCATCATGGGAACTATGGAGGTCGTGGTGGAGTCACTGTCAATAGCCGCAGTTCAGGGTTCTAGTTCGGTTCCTACTTGTGGTCTCCCTCCTTACGAACATACTTGGTCCAGAAACGTTGGTACAGCTCCTCGTCAGTCTCACGATGGCATCCTCGACACCGGGCCCCTTGTTTGTCAGATTTGTCATCAAACAGGTCATGTTGTCCCTCTTTGTCCTCATCGATATGTTAACACTAATCTCTCCCATTCTCTCTCGACCATGTCTGTTACTGACTCCGCTGACCCTACGTGGTACCCTGACTCCGAAGCGTCTAACAACATGACTTCAACTCAGGTACTTTAACAAATATTACTCCTTACAAAGGTTTAAAATCTATTCAGGTTTGCAATGGTAATATACTACCCGTAACACATGTGGGATCCACTAAAATCAGTACTACCACATGTGAGTTATTTCTTCCTAATGTTTTGTTGGTTCCTGGTCTCACCTACAGCCTGTTGCCTGTTAAATAGTTGTGTCGTGACAATAACTGTGTTGTTGACTTTGATTCGTCTTCCTTTTGTGTCAAAGACAAGGCTACGGGGACGTCCCTCCTCAGGATATACAATAATGGACCTTTCTATGATTTTTCTCTGCACCTCGTTGGACTTATAGCACGGACAGTTCCAGCTGATCTATGCCACAGGCGTTTAGGTCATTTAGGCAATTTAGTTTTTGATATTCTGAGAAACTAGTTGTTTATTTATTTCTACCACTAGTTCTAATTCAATAAAACATTGTCATGCATGTTGTTTAGGAAAAGCGCGTCGTTTACCTTTTTCTCGTGTTTTACATACTACTACGACACCTCTACAGTTAATAAATTTGGATTTTTAGTAATCCCATGTGCAATCTGATTTTGTTTTTTGTTATTATGTGCTATTTATTGATGATTACTTGCGATTTACTTGGCTATATCCAATGCAAAAGAAAGACAAAGTTTACTCTATCTTCTCTGATATTAAAGTTTTTGTGGAAAACCAATTTAATGTCAAAATCAAATGTTTTCAAAGTGATGGAGACCGTGAGTTCAATAATCGGCGCATGTCTGCCCTTTGTTGCACTCGTGGCATCCACTTTCGTCTTTCATGTCTTGATACTCCACAACAAAATGCAGTGGCAGAGCGCAAGCATCAACATATAAGTGAAATGGTACGGACCCTACTTTTTCAGGCGCGTCTTCCATATAAATTTTGGGCTAATACCGCATACACCACATGTTTTATTATAAACCGGTTACCCACCCCAGATTTGCAAAATTTGTCTCCCTTTGAAAAACTTTTCAAAATGGTGCCTGACTACACCATCTTTCAGGTCTTTAGGTGTGCATGTTGCCCTAATGTCACACCCCGTACCGCTCATAAATTAGCCCCACGCTCCATACCTTGTGTCTTCCTCGGTTATGCTGGGCAATATAAGGGTTATCACGGTTTAGACCCTACCAGGGGTCGAGTCCATATCAGTCGTCATGTCCATTTTGTTGAGTATTTATTTCCATATCATGATTTAGTCTCTAGTTGCACAGCGCCAACACTTAGTAACCTAGTGGAGGTCCCTCTTCCTCTCCCGGCCTTGCCTAGTGTGCCTATGCTAGCGTCCCACACCCCATCCCCTACCCTGTTGACTTAGTTTGCCTCATGGTCTTCTTCCCGAGACACGGGTGTTGACCAAACCCACACTGACTTTCTTCCGGTGTTACCAGTTGTCACTGACAATGTGTGCCAACCGGTTGATGACCACCCACGCGCTAACTTAGGGGGCGTCTCCTTGTGCCCTCCTCATGACCCACATCGGACCTCCTTGGATGGTCCTCCCATCGCCCCACCTAGTTCTCATGGGACGGTCCCTATCTCGATATGCACCCTATGTGTACCCGTCTTAAGGATGGTATGCGTAAGTCCTAGCATATTCTCTCTCTTAGTTTTGTTGTGGTAGTCCAGGAACCCACTTGTTTTTTGCAAGCTGTCAAAAACCCTCAGTGACAGGAGGCTATGGCTGAGGAGTTTAATGTGCTTCTTCAAAACCAGACGTGGGATCTTGTCCCTCCGTCGCCTTCTCAAAATGTGGTCGGTAGTACTTGAAAATATAAGATCAAATATAAGTCTGATGGTTCGGTTGATCGTTTTAAGGCCAGACTTGTTGCATACGGTTTTCATCAATGCGAAGGCCTTGATTACTTTGAAACTTTTAGTCCGGCTGCCAAACCCACACCATGGCCTCACCATCACTTCTGACTCTTACACCACAGTCACTGCGTATGCTAATGCTGACTGGGGTGGTTGTCCTGACACGCTCCATTCTACGACTAGGTTTGCCTTATTCCTAGGTCCGAACCTTATTTTCTAGTGTGTGAAGAAGCAGCCTACAGTTGCTAAGTCCATTACTGAGTCTGAGTATCGAGCAGTTGCTAAGGTTGTTGCAGAATGTGATTGAATCTGGTATCTCATGCGTGATATATTGTGACAATGTCTCGGCCACTTTTTTGGTGGCAAATCCAATTTCCAATGATCGCACTAAACACGTTGATGTTGACTTTCACTATGTTCAGGAAAATGTGATTAAGGGTGATATCTAGGTTCGATTCACTCCTACCACCAAGCAGATTGCCGACATTTTCACTAAAGGCTTCGCTACAGAACACTTTCACTTCCACAAGGCCAATCTGTATGTGGGTCCCCCTCATATAGATTGAGGGGTGTATTAGTAGAATAGTCTAGATTGTTATATATATTTATATTTATCTAACCCTAAGGGTGTTTATGTATTTTTTTCTTATCTTTGTTTCTCTATATATACAAGGCACCGTAACCGTATTGGGTACGCTCTCTCAATTATTCTCTTACATATTAAACTACATTATATTTACTTCCCTTTATGGGGATCTAAGGGATATAGAGGTTGCAATCAGGTTTTTTGGGCCGGGTTCACATAAATCCATTCTGATTTGGGTCATTTTGGGTTTATAATAAACTCGAGTCGGGTCGGGCTCGAGTTGACCCATTCAAACTTGGGTCACTTTCAGGTTTTACTTGTACTTGGGTCAGGTTAGGTCTAGGTCAAGTTATTTCGGATTTAGGTCACTTTAACTTTAAGTGGTCTTGGATTCGGGTGAATCTCGGGTTAGGTTATATAGGTTCCAGATCTTTATAATCCTACTATTTAGTGCCTTAGTAGTATGATCCAATTACAAAAGTTTAAATTATACCAAATAATTTATATTTTTACCAATATATTTATTATATTATTTATATAGGTGCTCAATATTTATGTTATGAAGTTCAATTGTACTTTTGACAACTAATAATTCTCATTGAAATTAAAGACCTTGGGTAAATTTTAGCTTTCAGGTTGGGTTGGGTTGGGTTTGGGTTCAGGTCAGTTTGGGTCGGGTTGGTTCAGGTCAATGGTGGGTTGGGTCAGGTCAATTGGGTATCAGGTTATTTTTAGGTTAGGCAAAGAACAGGTTGGGTTAGTTGCAGGTGGGGTCATTTCAATTTTAGGTTCAATTGTTGACGACATATTTTTGGTTCGGCTCGGGTTGGTTTACGGGTTTTTCAGGTTGGTTTTTCGGGTCGGGTTGAATATTCTACCTCTAGGTATATTTATGCATGAAAATCGGGTTGGGTCAGGTTAATGTCACATCGGGTCTATCTCGGGTTGGGTCAAAATTGGGTCCAATTACACTTGGGTTGGGTCATACTCGGTTCGGGTCAATATCGGGTCAGGTTAATCTCGTGTTGGGTCGGCATCGGGTCTTGAGTCGGTTAACCTCAGGTCGAGTATCTTCGGGTCACATCGGATTTCAGGTTGACCCATCAAGTCATTTTGGTAATATATTTATTCGACCATGAAAATTATAGCTACAACTACAAAATGAAATAACTATAATTAGCATTTTATTCACATTCTATGATAATTGGATTTCTATTTGTGTCATTTCGAGATTTAGGGCTGGTCTTGTTCACTTGTTGGGTCATCATAGGTTGGGTTATTTCAGTTTTCGGGCTAGCTCTGGTTAGGTTAAGTTATGGTCGGGTCAAAATCGGGTCATTCCATTTTAGGGTTTGGGACCTAATAAATTTTAAATTTTTCGGGTTTGGGTCGAATCGGGTAACGGGTCAAATGGGTCGGGTCACATTTTGTCAGGCCCCCGACCTTCCCGATTTAAAAAAAAAACATTATATTTACTTTAAGTTTATGAGTTTTGTATTATCATATTAACAATGTTACCCTTGGATCCAAAAAAAAAAAAAAATACCCCTAAATTGTAGACTTAAGAGTATGTGGAAATCATTTTGTCCTGCAAAATATTTTTTTGTGCAAAATCATTTTTCAAATAAAATCAAATTTCACTTTAACGCCTTTTATTTTGCGGAAATTATGTTCCTTACTTCATAATATTTTTCTGCTTATATTAAAAGAAAACACCTAGCATTAATTATGTCATACTTTTTTATAGTTAATATAAACTGAATTTGATCTAAATTCGGACCAATAATTTTTTTGATACTTTTGAATGATGACTTCCTTTCATTTTATAAAGGAAGTCATTTTCCATCATTAGGGGAGAAGATTTTTTTTGTAAGAAAATTTTATCTTAAAAGAATGCGCCCAAGTAATGAAAAATGAAAAAATGAATTTCGATAATCTAATTTTCCCTCATAACAGACGAAACTTAAATTTCTAAGAACGGTAATTAATTTGTTACACGTGGAATATGTGAATGAAACAATTCAAAAGTTCATTATCTCTCTAAAATATTAGAAATTTCAACATCTATATAATATTGTAACAAACTTTAAATACTTACACTAATTTTTTTACTATTTAATATATGTAATAACAAAAATTGTAGATAAATATGCGAATGGCGGACGTGCACACTGGTCCCAATCTACAAGAACAAGGGCGATGTCCAAAGCTGCGCCAATTACTGGGGGATCAAATTGATGAGTTACACCCTCAAGTTGTGGGTGAGAGTCATAGAAAAGAGACTACGACAACAGACGAAAGTGACCGAAAACCAATTTGGGTTCATACCTGGGAGATCAACAATGGAAGCCATTCATCTCTTACGGCGGACGATAGAGCAATACAGGGAGAGACAAAAGGATCTCCACATGGCCTTCATCGATTTGGAAAAGGCATATGATAGAGTGCCAAGAGAGGTACTGTGGAGAGTGTTGGGAAGGAGAGGCATCCCGATGCCTTATATTCGGGCCACTAGGGACATGTATGAAGAGGCACGTACTAATGTGCGCACAGGGGAAGGGGAGACAAACACTTTCCTTATTATAGTAGGGGTACATCAGGGCTCTGCCTTGAGTCCCTTCCTGTTCATTCTAGTGATGGATGAGCTCACTAGACATATCCAAGGGGAGGTACCTTGGTGTATGCTTTTCGCAGACGACATAGTTCTGGTAGGGGAATCCCGAGCGGACATAAACGAGAAGCTGGAGTTATGAGAGGTGCATTAGAATCGAGGGGTCTAAGGATTAGCAGATCTAAGACCGAGTATGTGGAATTCAAATTCGACCATTCCACCGTGACTAGCACCGAGGAGGTTAAGATCGAATCAGAAACCGTACCGAGTAAGGAGAGCTTCAAATACCTGGGATCCATTTTACACCAGAATGGTGAAGTGGATGAGGATGTCAGCAACAGGATTAAAGTAGGCTGGCAGAAGTGGAGGATGGCTTCCGGAGTGCTGTGTGATAGAAAGTTCCTGCTAAAGTTAAAGGAAAAATACTATAGGACGGTAGTAAGACCGGCTATGCTATATGGGGCAGAGTGCCGACCAATGAAACAAAATCAAACACAGAGGATGAAGGTGGCAGAGATGAGGATGCTGCGCTGGATGTGTGGCCACATAAGGAAGGATAGAATTAGGAATGATGTGATACGAGGTAAGCTGGGGGTAGCCTCGATCGAGGATAAATTGAGGGAGCACCGCCTAAGATGGTTTGGACATGTTAGCAGAAGACCGACTACAGCCCCAGTCAGGAGGTGTGAACAGCTTTACATGGCGATAAGCAGAAGAGGGAGGGGCAGACCAAAGAAGAGTTGGCTGGAGACGATTTGTCAAGACCTAACTGACCTAAACATAAAAGAGGAGATGACCTTAGATAGGGCATGTTGGAGGGCTAGCATAAGGGTAGAGGAGGTGGCAGAGTAAAGTAGTGCGGGAAGTGGCTGGTAGTTTAAGATCCTTGGGCAGGCATAACCTCAACGGTAGCACTAATAGGCTAGCTTAGTCTCTAACCATGCTTCTTATTCTTATCCTTCTTCTTCTTCTTCTCCTTCTTCTTCCTTTCTTCTCCTTCTTCCTTTCTTCTCCTTTTTCCTCAAAATGCTTTGGTAATTGATTGGCGGTTTATCTACAGGCACCAAACTACTTCTGGTTGGGGGTTCCCGGAAACAGTCTCCTTTCCTGCCGGAAGGGGTAAGGCTGCGTACATCACCCCCCCCCCCCCCCCCGATCCTGCTTCTCGTGGGAGCCGCGAGGCACTGGGACTGTTGTTGTTGTTGTTGTATTACATTTTTTATATAATATATGTAATAAAAAATATTTTTTATAAACATTAATTAATTTAGTGTATTGTTAAATCTAAAGCAATTTTATTATCCCAATGCATTTCACTGTTTAACTTTTAATTAAAAGTGCTCTAACAATAATAAGATTATCCTAGATTTATCAACTTTAAGTATATATGATTTTTCCACAATTTGGCCACATGGACTTGTGGTCCCAGGGACGGCTATCAGGGATGTGGTATGTGGCATAGTGCGGTGTGGCCTAGATAGAAGATAGAATATAAAATGAAGAAACTGTGTTTGAAGTGGCACAGGCACCCTATGAGGAGACCAGCCACTGCTCCAGTCAAGTAATGCGATCAGCTTCGTACCACGCTAGGAAGAAGAGGATGAAGCAGGCCAAAGGAGGGACGACTGCAGTAGTTACGGCAGGACCTCACCCACCTAAACCCACGGAAGAAGATGGCCTTAAATAGAGCTAGAGCTCAAGGGAGGACTAGCATATGGATAACAGATGTAGCGGCCTCACATTGCTGCTTATTCTGCTATATATGGGTTCATAGGTGTATAGGCCTATTAGGCTGTACTTATCTATCTATACGCCTATCTATCTATATATGGGTAGCAGATGGAGCAACCTTTGTCGATCACTAGGTCGCATGCCATTTGCTGTGGACCAATTTATCAGGTTGGGGATTCTCGGAAACAGCCTCTCTTCAAGGTAGCCTCCTAAAGGGGGAAGGCTGCATATATCTATCCCCCCAGACCCTGCTTAGGCGGGAGCCCTTGGAGGCACTAAGTTTGTTATTGTTGTTGTTGTTGTAGTTGCCTTGAAGGGAAGGTTTTGCCTCGCAGTCTCCTCTAAGGCGTTATGCTTTGTATTGCTTATTTTATGCTATGGCTTACTCTTTTGCTTTTATGCCCTATTGCTCACATGTTACCATTATGCGATGAAAACATATCTCTCAGGTTCGGGGTTCTCGGAAACAACCTCTCTTCGGGTTGACATCCTGAAGGGGGAAGACTGCGTACATCAATCCCCCCCAGACCCCACTTTTGCGGTAACCCTTGAAGCACTGGGATTGTTGTTGTTGTTGCTGTAACTATATATGATTTTTATAATATAGTACATTTTTATATTTAATATATATAATAAAAAAGTTTGCTTATAAATATTAATTAATTTAATATGATCTTTAAAGTATAATATTAGAACTCTTAAACGTTAATAATTTTAACACTGCAACAATAAAATTAATGTTGTTTACCTGAATTAAGCATGGACTAACACAATAAGTGCATAAAAATATTTTTATATATCTACTATATAGAAACTTATTAAGTGTGCTTGGGCGAGAGTAGTATCGGGATAGGTGACCTCCTGGGAAGTCCTCACCCTTAGGTTGGGGGCACTGGAAAACAGCCTCTCTTCAGGTTAACACCCTGAAGGGGGAAGGCTGCGTACATCCGCCCCCCCAGACCATTGGTAGGCGGGAACCCATGAGGTACTGGATATTTAAAAAAATAAAAAAAAGAAACTTATTAACTCAAAAAATAACTGGTTCTGTAATCTAATAGTTTTATATCAATTATTAATTATTAAATGCAAAAAATAATATTTAAATCAAATAATTTTCAACCAAAAAAATATTTAAATCAAATAATTTTAATATGTTTCTCAATGATATAGCATTTTGGGTAAATTACATATTTGTACTATAAAATTTAGTGTATTAATTTTATAGTCTATAAAATATATAAAATAATTTTTTAGTCTAAAAAATTATATATATATATATATAACAAATTAGTCTAAACAACTATATGCATGTATAAAAGTAGGGCCTATTTTGTACTCTTAATTGTGATTATTTGAATTATTTTATTAAATATATATAATTTTTTGAAATAAAAAATATTTTATAAGATTTATAAATTAAGAAATTAATATATTAAATTTTAAAATATTAATATGTAATTTATCCTAGCATTTTTCTAAGTGTACGTGTAGATCAGACAGTGAATTTCCAGCTGGTTTGTTCAATTGTTTTTAAAAAGGAAAAGAAGTTTAAAATTTCAAGGACTGTACTGCCAATGGGTCAGTTTCTGCACAAGTTCTACAATTATGAGACATTTCACTCATATCATATCACTGCCCCGCCTAGCTCCACCTACTATATATTTATTTCTCTTAATTACACAACATTTATTATTTTTTTTAGCACAAACATTTATTACTTAAATATTTTAAATTTTTTATATATATTATGATATTTTAGCAAATTGGTACGTCACCAAAATTGTACTTCTTGTAAAATCCCAAAAATTTGATCAAAAATATTGGTATAACATATAATTTTGTAATATATTGGTTGGCCTTTATAATGTGATTATTTATTAAAAATTATTTAGGTATAATTTTTAAAAATTAATTTATTTTTTTAATTTTCATCCGTACACCTAATTTTTGAAAATTTTTTAATATCATATGACGACGTTTACATCTTTAGTTTTTGTTTATGTGTTATTTAAAACATATAACTTTTAAAACACATAAATTATTTTTTAAATATTTAAAAAATTAAATATTTTAAAATATTTATTGAATATTTAAAATTTTTAAAATTATTTTAAATATTAATTTTAAATTTGTAAAAATTATTTTTTTTCCACAATGTCAGCAAAATCTAACTGATATTAGTGGCAGCACATTAAAGTATAATATTAAATATTTTTGAAAAATTTAAGTGTAAAATTAAAAAAATTATAAAATTTAGTAGTTTTTAGTAAAAATCCCCCTTTATTAAATGTTGGTCAATAGTACCTATAAGTATATTTTTAACAAAACATCAGTAAATTTTAGGAAAGATAAGATATATAGAGTTGTTCTATATCGTAAAACTTTATTGAACTCGAATATATATCGAGTATAAAATTTAAACTCGAGTATACTTAATCATATATATTAAAATATTAAGACATTTTTTAATATAAAAAATAAAATGTTTTTGTATCTAATTCTACCTCTATGTTAAATTGCTTATTTCTGTTGTGGATGAGCTTCACCAGTTGCCTCCATAAATGTGAACTAATTTTCTATAAATTTATGAACAGCATTCATCTTCTTGGAAACTCATGTGGCCACCTATTTTAAATCTACTTGTGTTAATTTTCTTAACATATAATTCACTATAATATAATTTATATTAGAAAAAAAAGAATAATTATTATTAGAACAAAAATGTGACTTATAAATAGTAAAAAGCACAAAATTATCTTCAAAATTACGGTCTTACTCTAATAAAAACATTAAAAAAAATTTACAATTAAAATCTTGTGCCATAGAATCTAAATAAGAAAATTGTTGAAAGTTATAATAAACAATGTCACGATACCACAAAAAGTTATAAACCTATGTAAAAGGTTTATCCCATCTATACTATATACTTATTGTGAAGTTGTCCCCTCCTTAAAAAGCATCCAAATGGTCAATTCTTTTTTTTAGATTTTTTCCTTTTTTTTAAATACTCCCTTAACCCTAATCCTTTTTTCTTATTTTATTTTTTTTCCTTTTTTCTTATTTTGCTTTTTTTGTATTGATTTGTAGATTAAACTAAAAGTAGTACAATTATATCTCAACGTATCAAAGGAATAACAATGGGACATGTATGATTATCTATACTTATTTTCTTTTATAATATTGCCCACAATGCCTCCGGTATCTTATATATTAAGAGTAGAATTTTGAACTGTGAAGTTGTCCCTCCCTTAAAAAGCATCCAAATGCCCAATTCTTTTTTTTTAGATTTTTTTTTTTTTTTAAATGCTCCCTTAACTCTAATCCCTTTTTCTTATTTTGTGTTTTTCCTTTTTTCTTATTTTGCTTTTTTGATATTGATTTGTAGATTAATTTAAAAGTAGTACAACTATATCTCAACGTATCAAAGGAATAACAATGGGACATGTATGATTATCTATACTTATTTTCTTTTATAATATTGCCCACAATGCCTCCGGTATCTCATATATTAAGAGTAGAATTTTGAACATTTTCTTGGTTATAAATAGCACGAAAATAATGTATATCTTTATATGGTGAACTTAGGGATGACAATAGGACCGGTATGATTATCTATACTTATTTTCTTTTATAATATTGCCCACAATGCCTTCTGTATCTCATATATTAAGAGTAGAATTTTAAACATTTTCTCGGTTATAAATAGCACGAAAATAATGTATATCTTTATATGGTGAACTTAAAGGGTATTGAGTCAATTTCAGTGAGAAAACTATTAGTATATACCGTAAAAGTCTTAAATAAAAATATGACTAATGTATTTCCTATTTTAAGTCTTCAATAGAAAATTTATTTTCCCTTTTTTCTTTTGCCGATTATTTTTCTTTATGAATTAAACACAGAAAGTCTTAAATTAAAATTTTATTTATTTTATTTATTTTTAGTTCGTGTTATTAATAAAAAATTGTACAATATAATAGGGTGACAAAATTATTTTATTAATTTTTCTTCAAAAACCAAAAATAAGAAAAAAAAAGGAGATAAAAAGGGTATTTAAGAGTAGAATTGAAAAAAGAAAAATAAATAAAAGGAAAAAAATATAAGAAAGTATTAAAAAAAAAATATCCAATATGATTTTTGATTGAAAAATATAAAGTAAACCATATTTTAGACTTTTCTAGAGGCCTTTTCTTAACCTAAGATTCAAAAACTTCCTAAATTGCCCACGATGCCTCCGATATCTCATATATCTTCAATGTTCGCCCACCACAGTTACACATAAATCTCTCCATATTTTAACATTTCACTCGATATTTTGAGTACACCAAGCAAAGTTATAATATATTAATTTTGTTATAGTACAAATACCATAAAGACCTTTCAAATTATACCATTAATCAAAATCAAAGTGACCCTAAAATCATTTATATGAAATATCATAAAGATATTGTGGTTGGCAAACATTGAAGATATATGAGATAACAAAATACCATAAAGACCTTTCAAATTATACCATTAATCAAAATCAAAGACCCTAAACTCATTTATATGAAATACCATAAAGATATTGTGTACCTTTTAAATTATTTGTGTGTACCCCTACTTGCCTCATTACCTGTGGGTATCTATTACCTACCCCGTACCTCTTTAATGTACGTATAAAACAGTTATCTATACCTGCTCCTATTAGGTGGAGCCCATTGCCATCCCAATATTTCTCACTCACAAAATTACCCACCACCAACTTTTCTATCAAAATAAACCAGAGTGTTATACTATGCCAAATGTATATTTGTGCATAAAGCAGTAAATTTTTTTTTAAAGACTTTTCTTATGTAATCCAGGAATAGGGCGCGGGTTAGACCTCCGACAACTAGTGGTGGCCAATGGGCCGGGTCGGCCCGGAAACCGGCTCGGCCCGGCCCGGCCCGCATGGCACTGTAGCGGGCCGGGCAGGGCACAAGCCCGAGGTCCCCCGAGCTGGGCCTCGGGCCTATTTTTTTTAGGGCCTGGGCCCGGCCCGGCCCGGCCCGGCCCAAAAGAGCGGCTCTTTTTTTACAAAAAAAAAAAAAAATTATATATTTTTTTCTATAAATACTTAAACCTCCTCAACTCATTTTCTCACAAAATCTTCAATTCTCTCTTCTCTCTCTATACATTCATCATCTCCCATCTTCTCTAATTTGCTAATTGCAAAATTGTGCTCTAAAGTTCGAAGTTCGTAAAGTATTTGGCTAAAGTGTGAATTTCATTGTTCTCTCGTTTCGGTAATTTTAGTATCGTAATTTTTTTTGATTCGCATTTTTAATTATTTAATTTGTATTTTATAAATAATAATCATTTATACTAATATGGCACACAACTCTTCATCATCTGGAGCCGGTCATGCTAGTTCTAGCTCTTCTCGGCCACCCTAAATCCCAAAAAGGACTAGAATTGTCTTACTTGATACTGAAGAACGAGCTTTCATACAACCAGAATCAACACCCCAATACCCTGATGATAGCATAGATTATAAGTTTTCACAACCACAAGATTATCATGAGTCAGGTAGTGGTGGGGTTGGAGACTCACAAACTGATGAGGAACCCACCCCCACCACAGATGCCTAGCCTGAAACTAGTACCTTGACTAGTAGGCGTACAACTAGTGGGGTATGGAAGCACTTTACCCTTAATAAGACAACTAATAAAGCAACTTGTAAATTATGTGACCCACCTAAGAATTTTAGCCATCAACCCTGCAGTGGGACGGGCACACTAAATAGACATATACTTAGGTGCCACCCCGAGCAAATCCCGGAAAAGAGCCAACAACGTTTAGTACAGCAAGTGACCGGTGCACTTGCTAATTTTAGGTTCTCTCAGGAGAGCAACCGTAGGGGGCTAGCTAAATATATAATTTTGAATGAAAGGCCTTTTAGTACCGGCGGAAACCCACATTTCGTCGACTACCTCCAACGAAATGTGAACCCCGCAATTGTGAGGATTCCTCGGAACACCGTAAAGCGGGACGCTTTTACGTTGTACCACAATCTTAAAATTGGGATACATACACTTTTTGCGACGAACACGAGCATGTTCTCGTTGACGTCGGACGTATAGACGTCCAAACCCGGCCAACCTTATATGTGCATAACGGCATACTGGACCGATGAATCCTTCATCATCCAGAAGAGAATAATTCATTTTGGGCTTTTAGATTGCCCCCATACTGCCGAGGTAATTACGGGTGCGATTATGTCGGCAGTTCGTGATTGGGGCATAGAACAACGTATCTTCAGTATTACGTTTGACAATGCTTCCAATAACACTGCATCTGTAGCACATTTAATTAGAAAAATGAGACCCATGTTAGGTGGGAAGTGTTTTCATATTCGTTGCATCTGTCACATTTTGCATTTAATGGTAATGGATGGTTTAGATCTTATAGACGCATCCCTTGCCACCTTAAGATCTGTAATAATATCAATTAAAGCATCCGTCGCTAGGAAAAAAAGATTTAAAAATGTATGTAGGTTGCATAACATAGAATATAAACAATTTATATTAGACTCCAAGACTAGGTGGTCGTCTACGGTAGTAATGTTAGAGCGCATTCTACCATACAAAGACGCTCTGATGGAATTCGCCCAGGAAAATCGTGTAGAATGACGCGATTACAACCTGGACGGTATACATTGGGAGACAATAGATGAAATTTGTAAATTTTTTAGCATGTTTAAAGACGCGACAACATTTTTTTCGGGTTGCTACTATCCGACCATGCCTCAAGCAATATCAACATTGCTTGATATTGTAAATTGAATGGTGGGTAATCAATCCAACCCCATTTTGTTCGGATCGATTGCGGCAATGAAAGAAAAGCTTGCCAAATATTTTTCTGAACTACCTCTTACTTACTGCTTTGCAACTATTTTAGACCCTCGTTGTAAACGCTTAGGTTTCAACTTGTTTTGCCAATATTTTTTCACGTATTTGAATCATTCTCTTAATATCGACACTTTCATTGCCGATGTCGATAACGACTTACATAGTTTATTTTCTCAATATTCCCGTCAATTAGCGTCCAATAATCCTAGTACTGCTGCAGTAGGATCTTCCACATCTAGTGGAAGTAGTTCACACACGTCATATTCGTGAAAATTGTTGGAGCAATTTACGCCCACAGCAGCCCCCACATCATGTGACGAGTTAGATTATTATTTGCGGACACCGATGGTCCATATTTTCGGGCCGCCGGCCAACGCGAATTTTGATTTGTTACAATGGTGGAACACAAACCAAACCCAGTATCCCGTGCTTTCCACCATGGCACGTGATATACTAAGTTGTCCGGTGTCTTCAGTAGCATCGGAGTGTGCTTCAGTCTTGGTGGCAGGTTGCTTGGAACGAAGAGGGCGAAGCTATCACCGTCGAGCTTGGAGATGTCAGTGTGCTTGAAGGATTGGCTGCTAGCTGAGGCAAGAGATCAACAGAGAATGAAGATGGATTCATCGAGCGATGAAGAAGACGACCGCACAACTGATACGTCAAATGATGGCGTAGAAACCCCCCGATATGACTGATATCAAGATTCAAGACTTTTGTATGTTAATTATTTACTTTCAAATATTTACGTCAAAAGATGACCGCACACTCCATATGTCAAACTTTATATTTTTTGATAAATAAATTTGTATTTTTAAATATTAGGCCCCAACTTTGTATTTGTATTTGATACGTTATTTATTTATTGATATTTTTTTGATAATTACTTGTTATATATTGTATTTTATTTATTATATATATTTAGTATTATTTTTTTTGAACATGTATACTTGGAAAGAAATATATTTGTATCTCATATTATTTATCAATGAATTACAATAATTTTAGTATAAAACGACTATGTATTTTTTAATTTTTTTTTAATTTAGTTAAAAAGGTCGGGCTGCGTTGCCCGCCCGCACTGTAGGGGTCCCGGGCCTGGTCCCGGGCTGGTCACGGCCCTGGAGGCCCTCGGGCCAGGCCCGGCCCGACCTGGCCCACGGCCACCACTACCGACAACCCAAAAAAAAAAAAAAAGATTTTTCCTATTTAGTCCACGAAGTGCGACATTTCGCTTCGCATTACACAACAAAACTAAGGTACGAAAAGGCCTAATTCATTAAAGTTCCAAAAATTAAAAAGGAAAATATATTTTTAATTTAAGACTTTCCATATTTAACCTATAAAAAAATAGAAAGGGTTCTAAAAAAAAAGGCCTCCGATAACCGAATATAGTAAAGAAAATATTAAGCCAATAAATTATTATTTTAATTCTTCTCTTATGTAATCCGAGAATAGAGTACTAATTACACCTCCAACAATTTCAAATTAAGACTTTTCGTATTTTGTCCATAAGAAAAAATCAAGTATACCTCCCATCTATACTCCTATACTATATATATATACACAAGTTCTCCCCCCCCCCCCCCCCCCCCCTCCCAAAAACCCTTCCCACCCCAAATTCTAAATTTTTAAATTTTTTTTATTTTCTTTTTTTTAATCCTCACTTACTTATCCTTATCCTTTTAATTTTTTTTTTTATTTTTCAATTCTAACAAACTTATCCTTATCTTTTTAAATTTTTTTTTCTTATTTTACATTTGCCAA
Source organism: Simmondsia chinensis (assembly GCA_018398585.1). Lineage (NCBI taxonomy): Eukaryota > Viridiplantae > Streptophyta > Magnoliopsida > Caryophyllales > Simmondsiaceae > Simmondsia > Simmondsia chinensis. The sequence continues at coordinate 8,821,043 of JAGTTD010000018.1, forward strand.
GAAAAATAAACAAATTAAAGAGAATTTTTAATGCTTGAACTCTATTTTTAATGATTAGAATATAAAACGTTGAATTTTAAATGGTTGATTTTAAAAAGATACTGAATTGATACTGAATTGATACTGAATTGGCAGGTAAGTGTTTATAAGTGGAGCGGGTAGTGCGTATGGGTTAGGTGTACCGGCTCTGTATCCAACACTGGTACAAGGCGGGTACAGATATATAAAAATATTTATTTAAAATTTTAAATATTTGCTTCAAACTAAAAGTCACAGGTTCTAAAAATGAAAAAGCCTAAAACTAAAAAATACAGTCCACAAATTCTATATTTCTAATTTTTAATGTCATTCAATACTTGGTTGTATCACAATGAATATTATATTAAGATATCGTAATTAGTAAATTATATAAATTACATGATAAGACTCATACTCTAATTATTAAAATAAATAAATCTAATTCAATTAAACCATAATTTCAATGGACTAATTTTTATCTTTATAATAGTAATATTCAAATTGGACACTTAAAACTTGAAGCATGCTTATCCATCCTTATCTAAATCTTTACAATGTACAACCCTCTAAAATTAATTGAATACAAATGCTAAAATTATATTATGAGTATATTTTATTTACCTTTTATTTTCTTTATTTGAACTAAAAAATGTCATTTAAAGTAAATGATGACTTCTCACTTAAAATAGATGAGAAGAAAATACATAAAAATTATTTAATATAAACCCCAAATTCTAAATTTTTAGATTTTTTTTTTATTTTCTTTTTTTCCATCCTCACATACATATCTTTATCATTTAAAATTTTTTTTTTCAATCCTCACAAACTTATCCTTATCTTTTTTTTTTTTTCTTATTTTACTTTTGCCAAGAAAAATAAAAAAATTAAAGAGAATTTTTAACGCTTGAACTATATTTTTAATGATTAGAATATGAAACGTTGAATTTTGAAGGGTTGATTTTAAAAGATACTGAATTGATAATGAATTGGCAGGTGAGTGTCTATAAGTGGAGCGGGTACTGCGTATGGGTTAGGTATACCAGCTCTGTACCCAACACTGGTATAAGGCAGGTGCAGATATATAAAAATATTTATTTAAAATTTCAAATGTTTGCTTCAAACTAAAGTCACAGGTTCTAAAAATGAAAAACCTCAAACTATATTTATTTGCAGATTACACAATTGAAAGCATAATGATTTCTAAAACCTTTTTTGTCGGAATTAATAATTAAAATATCGAGAATTGAACTAAAAAAATACAGTCCACAAATTCTACATTTCTAAATTTTAATATAATTCAATGCTTGGTTGTATCACAATTAATGCATAACACCATTGTAATCATTACAATGTACAACCCCCAAGATTAATTGAACACAAATAAAAGTAATGTAATTCAATATTTTTTTCGCACTTAAACAATAGTTGTACTTCAGTCAAACCCAAATTTACCAAATTCTAAATTCTTAGATTTTTCCTTTTTTTAATCCTCACATTCTTACATGTTTATCATAATTAGTAAATTATATAAATTACATGAGAAAATATCATTTAAAGAAAGACAATTTTATCATTTTCAATTTCAATGTTTTAATAATAGTAAAATTAGTTTTGACATTAACATCTTCAAAAAATATATTATCCAAATCCCTACTTACATTATAATAAAGTCTATCAATCCCCAAAATCTCCAAACTCAAAAAAAGCATTAATCTACTTTTTAAATTTCTCATGCTTATCAAAATTTCTCTAAAACTCCCACCCACCCTCTAATAAAAAAGTCCAAAAAATTTCATTCCCCTTCTATAGTGGAGAAGCCGTTCAGCATTGAACGTATTATCTAAACGGTAACAACTTCCACCTTATGTTTACTTTGTGGCCAGCAAAAAACTTCGGTTTACTTTATGTTATGTTATATGTTAAACTTGAGTAAAAAAATGTTTGGATATAAGCAAACTACATACATATTTACACTTAAATATTTTGTGTGTATTACCAATTCTATCGTTTATATGTAGAATCCAATAGTGAATTCCATATATGACATATTTATGGCATTCATTAGTAATATGTACACAAAACATCACTCATCAACAAATGCACAACAAGTTCTATTTTAGGCAACAATATTACATAGGAGATTTGACCTGTTAATTGCTTGAGCTCCTGCTTCTCTAACTACACAAGTAAGACTTGAGAAACAAAGAATATAAAAGCATCTGTCAGATACGAAAACTTAGTTAACAATTTAACTCAGCAAGTTACATAACTGATTTGGCCTACTTTGAAAATTTTGTATTTTTCACTATACTATGGCAAGTTCAGGGGAAAAAAATGGCCAGGGTTTTTTCAACTCAAAAAACCACACATATAAAAATATATTGAGTAGTGAATACCTGTCGTGCATCGCACGGGAGCAAAACTAGTCTATACTATATTATTATAGTGAAGTTCCAGCCCTCCTAAAAACACTTCCCACCCCAAATTCTAAATTTGTAGATTTTTCTTTTTTTTATTTTTTTTTCAATCCCCATTTACTTATCCTTATGCTTTTAATTTATTTATTTATTTTTCTTATTTTACTTTGGCCAAGGGAAATGAACAAAATGAAGAGAATTTTTAATACTTGAACTATATTTTTAATGATTAGAAAGAATATAAAACGTCAAATTTTGAAGGGTTGATTTTAAAATATACTGAATTGATGCTGAATTGGCAGGTGAGTGTCCATAAGTGGAGCAGGTAGTGCGTATGGGTTAGGTGTACCGGCTCTGTACCCAACACTGTTATAAGGCGGGTACGAATATATAAAAATATTTATTTAAGCACAGTCCATAAATTTTACATTTCTAATTTTTAATGTAATTCAATGCTTGGTTGTATCACAATGAATATTATAGAAGGGTTTTGGGGTCAGAAGGTTGCTGCTAATGCTATGGATACTGTTGAAGTGAGAGAGAGAGAGGGGTAAGATAAGCAGTCTGGAGAGTGGGCCGTGACAATATAAAACGTGGAATTTTGAAGGGTTGATTAGAATATAAAACATGAAATTTTGAAGGATTGATTTTAAAAGATACTGAATTGTTGCTGAATTGGCAGGTGAGTGTCCATAAGTGGAGCAGGTAGTGCGTATGGGTTAGGTGTACCGGCTCTGTACCCAACACTGGTATAAGGCGGGTACGAATATACAAAAATATTTATTTAAGCACAGTCTACAAATTCTACATTTCTAATTTTTAATATAATTCAATACTTTGTTGTATCACAATGAATATTATATTAAAATATCGTAATGAATAAACTATATTATTATAGTGAAGTTCCACCCCTCCTAAAAACACTTCCCACCCCAAATTCTAAATTTGTAGATTTTTCTTTTTTTATTTTTTTTTTTCAATCCCCTCTTACTTATCCTTATGCTTTTAATTTATTTTATTTTTTTTCTTATTTTACTTTGGCCAAGGGAAATGAACAAAATGAAGAGAATTTTTAATGTTTGAACTATATGTTTAATGATTAGAAAGAATATAAAACGTCAAATTTTGAAGGGTTGATTTTAAAATATACTGAATTGATGCTGAATTGGCAGGTGAGTGTCCATAAGTGGAGCATGTAGTGCGTATGAGTTAGGTGTACCGGCTCTGTACCCAACACTGTTATAAGGCGAGTACGAATATATAAAAATATTTATTTAAGCACAGTCCACAAATTCTACATTTCTAATTTTTAATGTAATTCAATGCTTAGTTGTATCACAATGAATATTATAGAAGGGTTTTGGGGTCAGAAGGTTGCTGCTAATGCTACGGATACTGTTGAAGTGAGAGAGAGAGAGGGGTAAGATAAGCAGTCTGGGGAGTGGGCCGCGACAATATAAAACGTGGAATTTTGAAGGGTTGATTAGAATATAAAACATGAAATTTTGAAAGGTTGATTTTAAAAGATACTGAATTGTTGCTGAATTGGCAGGTGAGTGTCCATAAGTGGAGCAGGTAGTGCGTATGGGTTAGGTGTACCGGCTCTGTACCCAACACTGCTATACGGCGGGTACGAATATATAAAAATATTTATTTAAGCACAGTCCACAAATTCTACATTTCTAATTTTTAATATAATTCAATGCTTTGTTGTATCACAATAAATATTATATTAAAATATCGTAATTAATAAATTATATAAATTACATAAGAAAACCCATATACTTTACTAAACCTTATCCTTTTAATTCATTTTATTTTTTTCTTATATTACTTTTGCCAAGCGAAATGAACAAAATAAAGAGAATTTTTAATGCTTGAACTATATTTTTAATGATTATAATACTAATTTTTAATGTAATTCAATGCTTGATTATATTACAATAAATATTATATTAAGATATTATAATTACTAAATTATATAAATTACATAAGAAAATCCATACTTTAATTATTAATATAAATCAATCCAATTCAATTAAACCATAATTTCCTTATCCTTTAAATTTTTTTTTTTCTTCTAATTCTCACAAACTTATCCTTATCTTTTTTTTTTCTTATTTTACTTTTGGCAAGGGAATTGAACAAATTAAAGAGAATTTTTAATGCTTCTAAATTTGTAGATTTTCCTATTTTTTTTTTTTTCAATCCTTACTTACTTATCCTTATCCTTTTAATTTATTTTATTTTTTTCTTATTTTACTTTTGCGAAGAGAAATGAATAAAATAAAGAGAATTTTTAAAGCTTCAACTATATTTTTATTGATTAGAATATAAAACGTGGAATTTTGAACCGTCGATTTTAAAAAATACCGAATTGATGCTGAATTGGCTGGTCAGCGTCCATAAGTAAAGCAAGTAGTGCGTATGGGTTAGGTGTACCGGCTTTGTACCCAACACTGGTATAAGGCGGGTACGAATATATAAAAATATTTATTTAAGCACAGTCCACAAATTCTACATTTCTAATTTTTAATGTAATTCAATGCTTGGTTGTATCACAATGAATATTATATTAAGATATCGTAATTAGTAAATTATATAAGAAAACCTATACTTTAGTTATTAATATAAATAAATCCAATTCAATTAAACCATCATTTCCTTATCCTTTTAATTAATTTATTTTTTTTTTTCAATTCTCACAAACTTATCCTTATCTTTTTTTTTAATTTTATTTTTGGCAAGGGAAATGAACAAATTAAAGAGAATTTTTAATGCTTGAACTTTATTTTTAATGATTACAATATAAAATGTGAAATTTTGAAGGGTTGATTTTAAAAGATACTGAATTAATGCTGAATTGGCAGGTGAGTGTCCATAAGTGGAGCAGATAGTGCGTATGGGTTAGGTATCTATAAGTGGAGCAGGTAGTGCGTATAGGTTAAGTGTAGCGCCTCTGTACCCAACACTGGTATAAGCCAGGTACGAATATATAAAAATATTTATTTAAGCACAGTCCACAAATTCTACATTTCTAATTTTTAATATAATTCAATGCTTTGTTGTATCACAATAAATATTATATTAAAATATTATAATTAATAAATAATATAAATTACATAAGAAAACCCATATACTTTACTAAACCTTATCCTTTTAATTCATTTTATTTTTTTCTTATATTACTTTTGCCAAGCGAAATGAACAAAATAAAGAGAATTTTTAATGCTTGAACTATATTTTTAATGATTATAATACTAATTTTTAATGTAATTCAATGCTTGGTTATATTACAATAAATATTATATTAAGATATTATAATTACTAAATTATATAAATTACATAAGAAAATCCATACTTTAATTATTAATATAAATCAATACAATTCAATTAAACCATAATTTTCTTATCCTTTAAAAAAATTTTTTCTTCTAATTCTCACAAACTTATCCTTATCTTTTTTTTTCTTATTTTACTTTTGGCAAGGGAATTGAACAAATTAAAGAGAATTTTTAATGCTTATAAATTTGTAGATTCCCCTATTTTTTTTTTTTCAATCCTTACTTACTTATCCTTATCCTTTTAATTTATTTTATTTTTTTCTTATTTTACTTTTGCGAAGAGAAATGAATAAAATAAGGAGAATTTTTAAAGCTTCAACTATATTTTTATTGATTAGAATATAAAACGTGGAATTTTGAACCGTTGATTTTAAAAAATACCGAATTGATGCTGAATTGGCTGGTCAGCGTCCATAAGTAGAGCAAGTAGTGCGTATGGGTTAAGTGTACCGGCTTTGTACCCAACACTGGTATAAGGCGGGTACGAATATATAAAAATATTTATTTAAGCATAGTCCACAAATTCTACATTTCTAATTTTTAATGTAATTCAATGCTTGGTTGTATCACAATGAATATTATATTAAGATATCGTAATTAGTAAATTATATAAGAAAACCCATACTTTAGTTATTAATATAAATAAATCCAATTCAATTAAACCATCATTTCCTTATCCTTTTAATTTATTTATTTTTTTTTCAATTCTCACAAACTTATCCTTATTTTTTTTTTTAATTTTATTTTTGGCAAGGGAAATGAACAAATTAAAGAGAATTTTTAATGCTTGAACTTTATTTTTAATGATTACAATATAAAATGTGAAATTTTGAAGGGTTGATTTTAAAAGATACTGAATTAATGCTGAATTGGCAGGTGAGTGTCCATGAGTGGAGCAGATAGTGCGTATGGGTTAGGTGTCCATAAGTGGAGCAGGTAGTGCGTATAGGTTAAGTGTAGCGCCTCTGTACCCAACACTGGTATCAGCCGGGTACGAATATATAAAAATATTTATTTAAGCACAGTCCACAAATTCTACATTTCTAATTTTTAATGTAATTTAATGCTTGGTTGTATCACAATAAATAGTATATTAAGATATCGTAATTAATAAATTATATAAATTACATAATAAAACCCATACTCTAATTATTAATATGAATAAATCCAATTTAATTAAACCATAATTTGCTTATCCTTTTAATTAATTTTATTTTTTTCCAATTCTCACAAACTTATCACAAACTTATCCTTATCCTTTTTTTTTCGTACTTTACTTTTGCCAAGGAAAATGATCAAATTAAATAGAATTTTTAATGCTTGAGCTCTATTTTTAATGATTAGAATATAAAATATTAAATTTTGAAGGGTTGATTTTAAAAGATACTGAATTGATGCTGAATTGGCAGGTGAGTGTTCATAAGTATTTAACATGCGTACGGATATATAAAAATACTTATATTATGAGTATATTTCATTTACCTTTCATTTTCTTTATTTGAACTGAAAAATATCGTTTAAAGTAAATAATGACTTCTCACTTTAAATGGGCGAGAAGAAAATATATTAAAATTATATACCCTTCCCACCCCAAATTGTAAATTATTAGATTTTTTTTTATATTTATTTTTTCAATCCTCACTTATTTTTCTTTATCCTTTTAATTTTTTTTAAAATCCTCACAGACTTCTCTTTATCTTTTTATTTCTTATTTTACTTTTGGCAAGGAAATTAAACAAATTAAAGATAATTTTTTTTTCTTTATAACAGTAGTATTAAAATTGGACACTTAAAACTTGAAACATACTTAGCCATTCTTATCTAAATTCTTATAATGTACAACCCTCTAAAATTAATTGAATGCAAATGCTAAAATTATATTATGAGTATATTTTATTTACCTTTTATTTTTTTTATTTGAACTGAAAAATGTTATTTAAAGTAAATGATGACTTATCACTTAAAATGGATGAGAAGGAAATATATAAAAATTATATAATATATATAAACCCGAAATCCTACAGTTTTAGATTTAAGTTTTTTTTTTCTATTTTTTTCCTATCCTCACATACTTATCCTTATCATTTTAAATTGTTATTTCCTTTTTCAATCCCTAAAAACCTATCCTTATTCTTTTAATCTTCTTTTTATTTAATTTTACTTTTGGCAAGAAAAAAAATTACATATAATTTTTAATGCTTTGAAAGGATACTGAATTGATACTGAATTGGAAGGTGAGTGTCTATAAGTGGACCGGGTAGTGCATATGGGTTAGGTATACCGGCTCTGTATCCAATACTGGTATAAGGCGGGTGCGAATATATAAAAATATTTATTTAAAATTTCAAATGTTTGCTTCAAACTAAAAGTCACAGGTTTTGAAAATGAAAAACCTCAAAGAAAATACATAAAAGTTATATAATATAAACCCCAAATGCTAAAGTTTTAAATTTAGGTTTTTTTTTTTTTTCTTTTTCTATCCTCACATACTTATCCTTATCATTTTAAATTGTTATTTCTTTTTTCAATCCTTAAAAATCTATCCTTATCCTTTTAATCTCCTTTTTATTTAATTTTACTTTTGGCAAGAAAAAAATTTATAGATAATTTTTAATGCTTTGCAAGGATACTGAATTGGCAGGTGAGTGTCTATAAGTGGAGCGGGTACTGTGTATAGGTTAGGTATACCGGCTTAACGGGGTTGCTACCTTCTTTTCTACCTTGTTTCTTGTTGTTTATACCATTTATATGCTTGCATGTTGTCGTTAGGTAGGCTCTCTTCCGTAGATGTTTGCCTGCTTTTACGTTTTGCTCTTGCTTAGATGCTCCCAAGCTTGTCATGCTCCCCGTGCTCTTTGTGCTTTTCTTGCCCTTCTCGCTTCTCAGGATGGGGGTAATCGGAAACATCCTCTTATTAGGGTATCCCCCTGATGGGGTAAGGCTACGTACATCCTATCCCTCCCAGGCCCTGCTCACGCGGGAGCCCTTGTGACACTGGGCCTATTGTTGTTGTATCTATTTCATGTATAAAAACATTGTTTCACAATAAATAAACAATTTGATATCATCTTATAATTTAATAATTTTCTTTGATAATATAAGATATATAAATTAAACATTTAAATTTGTATTTAAATCAATATCTCCACTAACTACCAATTTTACTCTTCCTCGTCCTTGTCAAAGATGGCATGCAGTAGCAACTAGACTCGCAGCATGAATACTTTTTCTATAATATGAGAAATGCAAACTCGTCAAACATATTAAGTATTTCTCAAATTTTCATCCTAATAGACTGATAGTTCTATTCATCCATGGGCATCTGAACTTTTAGTGAAACACCTTAAATACGACGAAAATTATCCCTAATGTGAATTTTATGAGCACTCATATTGATGTACTTTTAAATACCATCTCTAGCCACTAAGCCTCCGCCACTATGACTGAAGTAGTACTAGCACCAACAACAAACATAAATAATTACGAATGTTTAACCAATCAGGCCTCTGTGATCCATCAAAGGTTATCTTTACCTAACCTATGCCCAGCAATCTCCAGTGCACATAACAATGTTGTTCACTAAATTTCTTATGTCAGACAACAAATACTTGATTATGCAACTTTCAATCTAGAAATTCGCTTTTGCATCCAATATAACTTTTACAAGACTATTCGCTTCTCTTTGAAAAATATTTTCATCAGAAATCTTCAACATTCTCCAAGTAGGGTGATGAATTTGCTTAATTGATCAGTAATGTGAATTCCATGAGTTATACGAACATCGTGAAGCCATTGAATTAGTTGGCTATTACTCGATCCTTCTTGATTCAATCATTGGATCAAATAGGAACCAACATTGTTGTGAAGCACTTCTTGATAAGTACTTAAAAAAATATACTTACTTTGTGTGTGTGTGTGTGTGCGTGTGTATTAAAAAACATCGAGTTCATAAGATTATGATAGGAGCCAAGATGGGACCCTATCTAATCAACCAATCCAATCACAACCCAATCTATCAATCAATCAATACCCAACTCCAATCCACATAACCACACAATCCAACCACACAACCCAATAATTGTAACTACGGGATAGCTAGATTGCTATCCTGGATTTATATTGATGGCAAGTACGTAAATACAAGTATGAGAAAAGGGGAAGAAAGCTAGAAGAAAGGGGAGAGGATAAGAGAAAATTTGGGGGAGAGAGAGAATATCTTCACATCATCAAGCATAGAAAATATCCTAACTAACTACCCTATTTATAGTGATGAGCTCATGGGATGGGGAGCTCTAGGGCTGAGATGGCACAATGACCTGGCATCGGGATTGATGTGGTAGCTGATGTGGCATGAGAATTTATATCAATACCCCTCGTAGGACTAGACCCTTGTCCACTAGGGTTAAAGTTTGGAAACCGGAGCCGGAGGTAGTGAAGGAACTCCCAAGTGGCGCCTACTGTTGATTGGCCTCACCATTGCACCAAAACCTGAGTGGGTGAAATGCGGTGACGGAGAACTACCTTGCGGTCCAGAACGCAGTTAGGTTGAGGTGGGAGTGTGGCTGGTGGCCACGTCAAAAACAGAGGTGTGGTGTTGGTGGGAACCTTGATGCAGTGCTTCAGAAGGGAAACATGAACGGTGTGGTGCAGAGGTGGCTAGTGGGTCGGGTCCCAAGCCGACCTGGCTCATTTGGGCCTTGCCCGACCCGGCTCGCTACTGTAGTAAGCCGGGCCGGGCCTAAACCAGTCATAAACCGGGCCAGGCCATGGGCCTCAAAATTTTTGGGGCCTGGCCCGGCCTGGGCCCGCGAATGCCCAACGACTCTTTTAAAGAGTCGTTGGGAAGGGGGAGCCATTGCTCCCCCTTTGCATTTTAATATATAAAAAAAATAATATCTATAAATACCCATCCACATCCCCCCCCCCCCCAAATTCTATTTCCTCACAACAAATCTTCATCTAATTCTCTCTTTTCTCTCTACATTCATCTACTTCCTTCTACTTGCAAGAATTGTGCATATCTAGCTCGTAGAATCTCGGTCAAGTTCGAATTTTATTGTTCACTTTGGTAATTTTAGTATCAAAATTTTATTTGTTTCGCATTTTTATCTACCTTATTTATATTAGTAGTTGCATTTTTTTAATACTAATCATTTATACTACCATGGCACACAACGCATCTTCGTCTGGAGCCGATCGTTCTAGTTCTAGCTCTTCTCGATCGCCTAAAGTACCTAAGAGGGGTAGAGTTGTTGAACATGATACTAATGAATGAGCATTTTTAGAACCAGGCCCATCTCCTCCATACACTGACACCATAGATTGGGACCTCCAACAACAATAGTACTACAATGACTGGGATTTTTCTGAGTCGGGTGGTGGTGGTGGAGACTCATAGACTGAAGAGGAACCCACACCCACCACTGAACCCTAGCCCGCAAGAACTAGTGCTAGTAGGCGTAGTACTAGTGGGGTATGGAAGCGCTTCAACTTAGATAGGAATAATAATAAAGCGATTTGTACATTATGTGACCCACCCAAGCCCTTTAGTCATCCACTGGGCAGTGGGACAGGCACATTAACTAGACATATAATTAGGTGCCACCCCCAACAAGACCCAGATAGAGCCCAACAACATTTAGTACAGCAAGTGACCGGTGCGCTTGCTAGCTTTAGGTTCTCCCAAGAAACTAATAGACAGGCACTAGCTAAATATGTAATTAAGGCTGAAAAGACTTTTAGCACCGGTTCAGACCCTAGTTTCATGGAGTATCTCCAAACAGGGGTGAACCCGACCATTGTAAGGATTCCTCGGAACATTTTAAAACAAGCCGCGTTTAAAGCTTACAATAAGATGAAAATTGAGGTTTTTGAAATTTTTAGGGCGAACACGATCATGCTTTTGTTGACGTCCGACACTTGGAAGTCGAAACCCGGTGTGCCTTACTTATGCGTAACGGCACACTAGATTGATTCGTCCTTTACCATTCAAAAACGAATAATCCATTTTGCATATTTAGATTATCCCCACACTGCCGATATAATCACGGGTGCGATTATGGAGGCAGTCCGCTGGTGGGGGATAGAGCGTCTTATTTTTAGTATCACGTTCAGCAACGCTAGTAGTAATAACGCATCCATTAAACAACTAAGTAGGCATATGAAACCCGTGTTAGGTGGGCGGTGTTTTCATGTACGTTGCATCTGTCATATACTACATTTTATGGTGATGGATGGTTTAGGTCTAATAAACGCTTATCTTTCCACCTTAAGAGATGTAACAGTAGCAATAAAATCATCCGGAGCCAGAAAGAGAAGATTTAAACTTCTCTATAAGATGCATGGGTTAGAGTATAAACAATTTAAATTAGACTCGCCAATTAGGTGATCATCAACCGTAGAAATGCTAGAGTGCATACTACCATATAAGGATGTCCTAGTGAAATTTGTACAGGATACTCGTTCAAATTTAAGTGATTATAATCTAAATGATGTACACTGGGACACAATTAACAAAATTTGTAAACTTTTTACCATTTTTAGAGACGCTACCAACTTTTTTTTTGGTTGCTATTATCCGACCATACCACAATCAATATCTAGATTGATTAATATTGTATCTTGGATGTCGGAAAATGAATCCAACCCCATGTTGAATGAATCAATTAGGACAATGAAAACCAAGTTTTATAAATATTATTTTGAACTACCCCTTACATACTGTTTTGCCACTATTTTGGATCCCCGTTGTAAACTCACGGGTTTGAACTTGTTTGCCAAATATTTTTACGAACAATTAAAATATGGTTTCAATACCGAAAAATTTATTGCGCAAGTCGATTCAGACCTACACACTTTATTTTTGCATTATTATCAGATATTATCATCTGATAATCCATATGTTACTTCTACTATAGTTGGATCTTCCACATCTAGTGGAAGTAGTGCACACATGTCAATTGCATGGAAGTTGTTGGGCCAATTCATGCCCGCACAAGCTTCCACGTCGTGTGACGAGTTAGATTACTATATGCGGACGCCGCTAATCCAGTTCTTCCCGACACCGGCGAATTCGCAATTTGATATTTTAAAATGGTTGTGTACAAATCAAACCCAGTATCCCGAGCTTTCCACCATGGCACATGATATACTAATGTGTTCGGTGCCTTCAGTAGCATCGGAGTGTGCTTTTAGTCTTGGTGGCAGGTTACTTGGATCAAAGAGGGCGAAGCTATCACCGTCCAACTTGGAGATGTCCGTGCGCTTAAAGGACTGGATGCACGTAGAGGCTAGGGACCAAAATGTACTGAGGCTGGGTTCATCGAGCAAGGATGAAGACGACCGCACTACCAATACATCAGATGGCGGCACATCAACCCTCCCAGCCAGCATAGGCTAATTTCTTATTATTGTACGTCTATATCTTGTTTGTATTTTTTAATAAATATATTTGTACTTTTAAATAGATCCTACCAACTATTGTAGTTGTATTTGTTACATGATTTACCATTACCATTATTTATTATATATTTTATTATATATTTGTTACATTATTTACCCTCTAGTGTGGTGTATGGTGGCATAAGCAGGCAGATCTAGCTTGTAGGTGACTGGCCTAATGCAGTCAAGAATCCGAAATGACCTATAGAACCATAGAGGGAGTTTATTAAATTGGTGGTAGTTGACGCTTTGTTGGTGATAACTCTAAAGCTTGAGCCAAATAAAGTCGCCAATTTGAAACTCCCAGTCTGAACAATGGCGATTTGCTTGTTGCTTCATGCTGTTTTGAGCATGGTACAAGTGGTGCTTGAGACGCCTGATGGATTCTTCTTTGGAGGTACAGCTTTGATCGACTGCCTTAATAGCGGATTCGCCTGGAAGATATGGGAGGTGAATTGGCAGTGGTTGCCCATAGAGAATTTCGTATTCGTAAGGCGTGGCTTCAGATGCTATGTGGAAGGTAGTATTATACCACCATTCAGCCAGAGGAAGCCAACGGCCACAATTAGGGGGCACTCATCCACCATACATCGAAGATAAGTCTCAAGGCATCGGTTTGACCGTCTAACTAGGGATGGTAAGAAGAAGAAAAATTCAGCTGAGTTCCAAGGCAACTAAAAAGCTCTTGCCAAAACGTGCTGATAAGGATTGGATCTCGGTCACTAATGATGGAATCAGGTAGCCCAAGTAGCTGGTAGATCTGGTCTAAGAATTATTGAGCAACATCGGCGGCAGAGTAGGAATGGCGAAGGGCGTGGAAGAGAGCATACTTATTGAGGTGATCCACCACGACGAGAATTACCATGAACATTGAAGAAGGCGGGAGGCCCTCAATGAAGTCCAGCGAAATACTACTCCAAACCGTGCACGGAATGGGTAGTGGCTGAAGTAATCCCGGAGAGGCAACTGTCTCTTATTTGTTCTGCAGACACACTGTGCAATTGGGAACATACTCTTGGACGTCCTACTTAACACTAGGCCAGTAGAAGAGTGTTTGAGCTCATCTATATGTTGCCACAATGCCAGAATGTCCCCCCCGAGGAGAATCATACATGCCCCAAGGTGTCCACGATATCTTAGCAGATCATGATGCCAAGTGAATCGCGGATGAGAGAGAGGTTCTGCCAACTTGTCATTAATAATCTGGCTGAGGGCATCTTGACGCCAAGATGATTGTAAGACTATAAAAATCAGACGAGATGGCAGATAGCGCCATACATAATACCTTGGAGCTTGAAAGGCGGGATAGTGAATTAGCAGCACGATTCTCGGTGCCCTTCTTATAAATGATCTCATAATCAAGACCAATCACACTCGCCAACCACAAGAACTGAAGGGAGGTAGAAAGGCGTTGTTCGAGGATAAACTTGAGACTCTGCTGGTCGGTGGGGATAACAAAGCTACAATTGATTAAGTATTGTTGCCATTTATCTATGGCAAAGACAATAGCAAGGAGTTCTCGCTCATACACTGACATGGACTGGTGCTTTAGCACCACGGTTTTGCTGAAAAAGGCGAGTGGCCTTCCTTCCTGCATAAGAACTGCTCCAATGCCGATACCAGAAACCTATGTCTAGATGACAAACGTCTTTGAGAACTCAGGTAAAGCTAGAACCGAGGTAGATTTCAATGCTCTTTTAGGGCGTTGAAAGGTGGCTTTAATGTCAGGGTTCCACCCAAAATTGTCTTTCTTTAGCAACTCAGTTAAAGGTCGAGCAATCACCTAGTATTGAACAATGACGCCCCTATAATAGCCAGAGAGACCTAGGAACCCGTAAAGCTGCTTAATGGTTGTAGGCCGGGGCTAATCAGCCACAGCTGCCAACTTGCTCGGATCGGCGGCTGCCCTGCCTCCAGATATAAAGTGACCGAGGTACTCGATTTGGTGGGCTCCAAAGGTACACTTGGCCTTGTTGGCCACGAGGTGATGTTGGCAGCGTATGCTTAGAACTAAGCATAGATGTTCCAAATGCTACGTCCACGTGACGTTATAAACGAGGATATTGTCAAAGAAGACCAGAACATAATGGCATAATAAAGGTTGAAATAAGTCATTCATCGAACTTTGAAACGTCGACGGAGAATTGGATAAACCGAAAGGCATTACGGTGAACTCATAGTGGCCTGAGTGAGTGTGGAAAGTCGTCTTATACACATCCTCAGGTGCCATTCGAATCTGCCAATACCTGGACTTGTGGACAGGCTTGGAGAAGTAAGATGCACCACCTAATTCATCCAAAAGTTCCTCCATAATGGGAATGGGGAATATATCCTTAATTGTCAATTTATTCAAAGCCTGATAGTCAATGTACAGTCGCCAGGTGCTGTCTTTCTTTTTGACCAGAACAACCAGTGATGTGAAAGGCGAAGTGTTGTTCCTAATGATGCCTGCCATTAGCATTTCTTGAATTAACGAGTCTATGATATCCTTCTGGAATGCTGGGTATCGATACGGTCTAAGATTAACCGGGTCACTTCCCTATTTGAGAGGAATACGATTATCAAACTCTGGTCTACTTGGCAGATCCCTTGTACTCGGAGTAAATACCTCTGAAAACTCATCAAGTAGAGCTTGTAGGGCATGAGGGTCCTTACCAACTCAGGCTTGGTGGCATGGAAACTGAGGAGAGAATGCTGTCGTGGCTGATCAACAGTGATGGTGTAGAAGGTAGCCCGTTGGATGAAAAGTGATGAGAGCATGCTCTCCGAGATGGCCTTGAGACCCGTGTTGCATAGCATGTATACCCATTCGCCAACGCTGAATTCCATAATCAAGTTATCAAAGTTCCACCGAACATCCCCTAAGGGACGTAGCCATTGAATGCCTAACACCATGTCGCACCCGGAGAGAGAGATCAATAGGACGTCAGATGTAACAGAGCTCCTTCAAGAGTCCACTGAAAATACCAGCATATTCCCGCACATGCTACATGCTTACCATCAGCGATAGTGACAGGTTGCAGATGATGAGTGTCAACGGAACAACCCAATTGGAGAGCTAAGTGTTCATCAAGAAAATTGTGGGTACTCCCATTGTCCATAAGGATGCTTAAAGCCCGATTGCCATGGATGCCTTGCACCTGCATGGTTTGGCATTGAGCCATTCCATGAAGGGCATGTATGGATATTTGAGGATCAAGGGCTGTGTCTTGTTCAGGCTCCTGTAGATCACCGCCTAACTCATCATCGGAAGCCTCAATCCAAAACATCAGTACTTGCAGACGCATGGGGCACGCATGACCTGGCATGAACGGCCCAGGTCAATAAAACAGTGGTTCCTCGTCCGCAGATCATCGAGGTTTGTGAGAGATAGTCCCCTAGGGGCCCTCGCCGTTAACGAGTTTCTGTTTGGCGGGATCGCACTTGGCGGCACGGATAATGCTAAAGGCCTTACAGGTAGTGATCTCGTTGGCAGGTTTTGAGCCATTCTGGTCACGTTACTCAATAGAGGTAGAATTGGAGATGTTTTGGCGGGGTTCTTTCCAATCACTCGCTCAATATACTCATAGTTTGCCTCTTGCAACTGGGCAAGAGTGATGGCCTCTTATAAAGTGTTCAGTTTAAACATTTTGAGCCAACATGCCAAGTCCTCACATGATCCCCCCATGAAGACGCCAACCCGTTGTTCCTCGTTTAAGCCACTAAGGCTAACCAAGGATTCGAAAGCCGTTAAGTATTCTTCTAAGCTGCTAGTTTCTTTTAGCTTAGTTAACCTGGTAACCAGATTTAGGGCGGTTTTGGAGAAATGGCCCCGAATCTTAGCTTAGTACACATCCCAAAGAATGGGTACCCCGATGGATTTTGGGCAGTTTTGGAGAAATGGCCCCGAATCTCAGCTTAGTACACATCCCAAGGAATGGGTACCCCTATTGGCCAAGACTGCTAATAGGCATTATGCCATCCCAAGGCGGCACCCTCTTACGCCACACTTGCCAACATTGATTTCAGATCCTCTAGGATTTGATCAAGGATGAAGTACCTCTTGCACTGGTATAACTAGTTCACTACAACACCCCAATTGAACCTTGGAAACTCTGTTTCCATAAGGCGAGTCGAAAAGTGATAGTTACCTAAGCGATGGTCCCGTTTTGGAGTTGGTGACAATGATGGGCGCTCTGGTCCTTGAACTTCACTCCGTTGAGATGGCGGTGGCGGAGGCGCTGGTGGTATTGGATGGGCTTGGACCAATCCAGCGATAGTTCTCATCTGTAGTGATAGGCTGTTCATCATTTAACGCATTTCCATCATGGTACTCGCCAGCTCATTGCATCTCCGATCAAGCTTTTCATCCAGCTCCCTCATCGTCATCGATTGCCTTGTACCATCTGCCATTATTTCCGATAAAAGCTCACCGGCTGAGGAGCTCAAGCTCTGATACCAATTGATAGGATCTGAGATGGCATCCTATCTAATCAACCAATCCAATCGCAACCCAATCTATCAATTAATCAATGCCCAATTCCAATCCACACAACCACACAATCCAATTACACAATCCAACCACACAACCCAATAATGCTAACTTCGGGATAGCTAGATTGTTATCCCGGATTTGTATTGATAGTAAGTATGTAAATACAAGTATGAGAAACGGGGAAGAAAGCTAGAAGAACGGGGAGAGGGTGAATTTTGGGGGGGGGGGGGGGGGGGGGGGCGGGGGAGATGGATATCTTCACATATTAAGCATAGAAAATATCCTAACTACCTACCCCTATTTATGGAGATGAGCTTATGGGATGGGGAGCTCTAGAGCTGAGGTGGCGTAGTGACATGGCATCGGGGTTGATGTGGCAACTGACGTGGCACAAGCATTTGTATCAGATTATTTGTTATGATTCTAGGATATGTGTTTAGTTCTAATAAAGCTATAATTGTAATAGATCAATTTAGTATTGTAGTAAGTCAAGTGTAATTCGTATTGAATGTGTTGTTATGCGTTTGAATGTATTTTGGAGGGAAGGGTGGTTAGTGTCCTAGCTAGTATAAATAAGAGTAGTTTCTCTTGTAAGCTTAGAAGAGGAATGATAATGAAAGTCTATCTCCCCTCTTTGATCTAGATTCTCTCTAGATATTCTTCTACTTCTCCTCTCTTTCACTTCTCTTCTCATCTTAACTCTTTTTTATCAATCTATCCCTAGCTTATGAACCTAGATCAATCTATATTCATAACAATTGGTATCAGAGCCTTGATTTGATCCCAAATCAAGCTCTCAATCAAGAAAATTCAAAATCTGATTGTTGTTGCTGGGCAAGGGACTTTTGATGCTTTGCATTTGATTTAGTTGAATCTATTTCAACTAAATTGAGTTTGTATTGTGTCAAGCTTTGGTGCTGGCTGCAATTGATCAACAAAAACAAGTGTAGGTGCTGCAGTTGATACAAATTCAGCTGATCGAAGTTCATTTTCTGCTACTGATCAACCGGATCGATTTCAGCTCAAATTCTTGAAGTTCAGGTACTGTTTTGATTGCCTTACTGCTCAAATTAGCAAGAACTTGAGGAGATTTTGGCGTTGCTGCATCTTATGTGGTAGAGTGACTGAAATTGATCAAGAAAATCTAGTTTAGAGTTATGATTTAGTCGATCTGAAGTTGAACCTGTAGGTGCTCGATTATTTGCTGAGGTTAACTTAGTCTGAAACAATTAAGCTTAGTGATCTCTTGAACTACTCGAGAATAGCTTACTGATCTAATTGTTCTACTCTGATTGCTATCAATTTACATTAACTCTAGAGTTGTTGTAAGTTTGATCATACCAATTCAGATCATAAGGCTGCTGAGCTCCCACATAGAACAGAATTCATAAGTGATCAAATGGTTGTGTGGCAGCAGCAAATGCAAGAGATGTTATTAGCTTTTGAGCAAAGATTTATCATGAGGCAAGAACAATTTGAACAAAGATCCATCATGAAGCTAGAGCAATTCCTCAAAAAGTTGAGCAAAGATTGAATGGGATGCAAGAACATCTTAATAGGTCTCTAGCTCACATAGCACGTGGACAATTGGATACAAAAGAAGAGCTGGTTAACGATAAGTCACGACAAAACAGGGAAGCTTCTATTCCAGATTTTTATGACATCAAGGATCCGATATTACAGCAGCAAGTGTTTCAAGAATCTGATCAATGTGTTGTTGCTATACATTCTAATATAGCAAGGAGTGTGGAAGCACATCCAAAAGAGTAAGTTTTTGATGTGTTGCAAGCTGCAGCAGAAGAATTGGTAGGACAAAGCTACAATGGTCTTCAACGCAGTGAGAAATATCAAGATGATCATCTAGTTACAGTTGATAAATTGAAGATTACAGCATTTGAAATTGAAGATCATGATATTAAGGTCCCTCACTGCAGTGAACACTATCAGTTAGGGAGTTTAAAGGTTCATGAACAAGGCAAATAACTACCAGAAATTGCAGCAGGTATAGGCTTCAAAGTGACATTATACAAATGGGAAGGGATATGTAAGTTCTTTCCCGTAGTTGCAACCAAGTTTTCAGACCTGCATAGCCACAATCTCACTAGCCATTACATTCCTCAACTTCTTAAATGGGAGGACATATGCAAAATCTGAAGGTTGGTGCTACTGCAGTGCTGAAAAGTTGAGCTGAACAAGTGTTGTTCTGTTGAGGAGTTGCTGTTTTAGAATTGGAATTCGCTGATGAAGTGCAAGAATAATGAGTTGAAGTTGTCACTAGAGTCAATAAGGTCATAAAGCTATACTTTTCTCTTAGATGCTTGAGGATAAGAATCTCTAAAGGGGGGAGTATTGTTATGATTCTAGGATGTGTGTTTAGTTCTAATAAAGCTATAATTGTAATAGATCAATTTAGTATCGTAGTAAGTCAAGTGTAATGCGTATTGAATGTGTTGTTATGTGTTTGAATGTGTTTTGGAGGGAAGGGTGGTTAATGTCCTAGCTAGTATAAATAAGAGTTGTTTCTCTTTTAAGCTTAGAAGAGGAATGATAATGAAAGTCTATTTCCCCTCTTTGATCTAGATTCTCTCTAGATATTTTTCTACTTCTCATCTCTTTCACTTCTCTTTTCATCTTAACTATCTTTTATCAATCTATCCCTAGTTTATGAACCTAGATCAATCTAGATTTATAACATTATTACTTCTACAATTCAAAGGGCTCTTGTTATTGACATTAGATACACAAATTAAATATCTAAATTAGGTACATTTAATTTTTTTAAATAATTAGAGTGCGACTAAAGAAAAGGGATCATTATGATTTCAGCTAATAGATGGTGTTTTTGGTATTTATATAATATTCCTAATTAGGTACCTGTTTGACCTTTCTGTAAACTTATCATGTTTGTTAGGACCAACCAAAAAATACCAAAACCTAAAACCAAAATAGCAATCATAAACGAGAGGAGATTGGGGAGTAAAATCAAGAACATTGGAATTTATATGGTTTAGCCAGAACCTACATCCACGGAGTGGAGATAACTCTACTACATCTTTCGAAGATTTTATAACAAATCTCAACTGCAACCTTGATGTTAACATACACAATTTAAGTGTATATATAAAGTCACTCACACTAAAACCCTAGTTTGGAATAGATCTAAATTGGATTGGTCCTATCCTTTACTTTATAAACAAAGTCCAATATAACCAGACTCCATACATAAATCAAATAATTCTCCCACCTAAAGTCTGAAGGGATTATGTTTGTCCTTAACCATCATTGAACCAAACCATCAAAAGGAATTTTTATTTTTAATTTAGATTTGACAGAAATTGGAATTCCTAATAAAAAACGTAATTGAAATAGGTCAACTCAACCCTATTGACCTACACTGGAGACTAAGGCTCCGTTTGTTTTGATGGAAAAGTAAAATCTAGGAATTGATTTTTCTGCGGAAAAGGTTTTCCGAGGAAATATAAATTCCGAGTGGAGTTTTCCGTTGTTTGTTTCAAAGGAAAACTTAATTCCCTATTGTGATGTCTTCGTATATGTTTTTAAACAAATATTTTTGAACAATCATTTTATAGGACAACATAAGTAATAATACAACATATATAAAGTAACAAAACAAAAAGTTAACTATCAAAGCTGTAGAAATTAGGAAAATTATTTCTTAGGTATTCTAAAATTTGAACATTTATCATCTAAATACTCTGTCATTTTATTATATACAATGAGGTGTTAAGAGATAAGAAATTTTATCACTTATGTATATACTGTGTTAAAATATGGTGAATTTTTATTAAAATTCGGCTAATTTTTTCTATAAAACTGATGTGGTATAAATATCATATTATCAAAAGGTTGTCCACTTTCTAACAAAAATTACTTATAGATTGCTATATTTAAAATATACTAAATTTTTGCAAAAGATACCTAATTAATTAGAAAATTTTTAAACTTCAGGGTACATCATTATATATTACTGAAATATCATAATACCTATGTAATAAATGCTAAAATATTACCCAGATAATTTTCTTCTATAATATTATATAACAATTCAACTTGATTAAAGTTGTGCTGTTGCAACAATAATAAAATAATATCCAAGCTACTTTTAATTATTTAGTCTAATTTTTTTCTGATGTTGACGTTAAATGTCCACAGTGCAGTCTGGTTTATTTTGATTCAATCTCGATTTGCATGATGATAACCGCGAAGATTTTTGAGCCACTTAAAATCGCGACTTTCCCCATTTTGAAAGGGAAGTCATTTTTCCTCATTTGAGGGAAAAATGTTTTCCATAGAAAAACTTTTTTCTTGAGCTAATGATGCTCCAAACAAAAAAAAAGAAAAAAATTACTTTCTAAAATGTGGTTTTTTCTTGAAACAAATAGAGTCTAAAAGAAAACCATAAATTTTCCCCAAAAGCCAAATCACCGCCGCACAAGATCTGATTTTGTAAACCCTAGAACAGAGCACGAAGTCACCCTTCTACATCTCTCATGTCTGGCTCTCTCAGCCTTACTAGCCGCTAAGGCTAGCGCCGGTCATAGCACCAGCCTTCTTATCGTCATCGCTATCTTTGCCTAGGTCGCGTCTCTCTCCCTGTTGCAGTTAAGACCATCATCGCTGCTACTATTGACTCCTCCGTCTCTCTCCGTTCATCAAGCCCGGCATTAGACAAGCGTTGGGCCACCGCCACTGTAGGCTTGAACCACCTTCGACCCTTTAGACACGAATCATCGACCTCTGAGATTCCACCGACATGTCACAACACTGCGTCATTGCGCACCGCCACTGGTCATTCAGGCATGCTTGCGTGCTCAAACAAACTAGCGACCATTGTATATTCCACCAGCTTTCTTTCAGGTTTTCCAATAGTTCCATGGCCCATCGACACCACAATGCTTAAGGCCACCTTCGAATGAAGCCTCACTCGGAGGTTTAGCAGCCAATGGCAAAGACGAAACTAGTAGATAGATTTCCTACCTTGATGGCACGTGCAAGGCACATGGTGGTGACTGGTCGTGCATAGTGGTGAACAAAAGATGAGAGAGACTAGATTAATGTACCTGGGTGGTAGATATGACGGATCTTGTGGGATGTTACTTGGCGAGATCTATGGTGGTCGAGCGTACTAGGGATGAAAATCGAGGTGACTGGTCATGCATCAGCGATAGTGGTTCAATGCTTGGTGGAGCGCTTCTTACACAAGTCAAAGACGGTTAAGTCGAGGTGGATTGTGATGGTGATGGAGGAAGCCAAACCACCATACCCATCGGCGTGATCCACCACGGCTTAACCGTCTTTGACTTGTTCAAGAAGCGCTCCACCACGCATAGAGCCACTGTCGATCGTCGATGCATGATCGTAGTTGCCTCGATTTTTTTGCCACCCAGACACATTGATCCAGTCTCTCTCTTCCCTTGTTCGCCACCACGCGTGGCTAGCCACCACCATACTCCTTGTACGCGCCACCGAACTTGGAAATACAACCACTAGTTTGTTCTTTCCCATTGTTTGCTATACCTTCGATTTGGGTTCATCCTAGAGTTTGATAGCACTTGTTAGAACCACCCAAAAAAATACTAAAACCCTAAATCAAAATAGCAATAATAAGTGAGAGGGGGTTGGGAAGTAAAATAAAGAACGTCGAAATTTATGTGGTTCAGTTGAAGCCTTCATCCATGGAGGGAGCACAATAATTTCGCTATATCTTTGGAAGATTACAAGAGACATCTCAACTCTCAACCGTAAAGATAACATACACAATCCTAGTATATATATTGAGTCATCGACACTAAGACCCAAGTGTATTATGGGCCTCAACTAGATTGGTCCAATCCTTGACTTCATAGACAAGGTCCAATACAACCGTGCTCCACACATAAACCTAATATGTTTTTGGTAAATACTCTGAGTTTGAAAAATTATATCTAGGCACCCTTATATTTTATATATACAATAAGGTATCCTAAGATTTGAACATTTTATTACCTAGTACCCTATGTTGGAATCCGATGAACTTTTCTGAGAAAGTAACAAATTTTAATGTGAAAAATCTAACGATTGAAGTACATGATTATGATAACATATTTGAGTTATGCCAGTACCCTTAGTAAGAAATCACCAGTTTATGATAAAACAATAACTAGATTCCTATAGAAGATAACTATATATAGTCTAAATCTCGTGTTATAATTTTTTGACAGAAAAATCTTCACATTTTGATAGAGGATTTATAGATGCATGTTCCAAGGTAACATTTTCCAATAAATCCACCAAAATTCGATAGAGGATCCCTTAGTGAGAAAATTTTAGACTTCGAGGTACCTAACTAATAAAATTTTTAAACCTTAGATTATGTATAATAGGTGCTAAAGAAGTTTGAAGCTACTGGAGTAACAATTACCCCCACCCCTCCCCTTTTAACTATATTTGGTTTTCCCTTTTGGTCCACTAAAAAGTTCTAAATGGGAGTAATATTGCACTATCCCTAGGCAGTGCAATGTCCTAAACTAAAATATGCATAAAATTTTACAACGTGAGAGAAAGGGCACATAAAAGAGGGGTAAAGATCCAAACCAGGCAACTAGTGGTCCACCATGGACGCCAATGAGCAGGGCGGTGGGTATAGTGGGCAACAGGCTGGAAGGAGAAGGGGTCGAAACATGGAGAGAGTAGAGAGAACTCGTATACATGTAAATGGAAGAAAAGAATGAGGGAGGGAATGGAGCTCTGGGCTTGGCTAGGTGAGAGGAAAGAGAGAGGCTTTTGAGCTTTAGGGTAGGCGGGGTGTTGCGCTGTTGATGAGTCTACTCTAGTCGAAGCTACCATATTAGGTTTAGGGTGAGAGTATGGGGAGATAAAGGTCTGCCATTTACTGCCATCTACAATTGTCTATTGCCATTAAATTCACCGCGTGTCTAGTCATTGCTGTCCTAATCACTGCTGTCACCCTTGCCCTTGGTTTGTTGGTGCCGTTGGGAGTGCAAACTAGGGTTGACTCATTTGAACATGTAAAAGACACAAAAAGTGAAATAACTAATTACTTAATCTCACGCGAAATAAAGAAAATGACTACCTTTGTAAAGATAGAGTAACCAAACAAACTAAAAGGGAAAAAATTATGCGGTAATTGTTATCTTATGAATAACCACATGCAATGATTAAAACCAAACATGTTTTAGGGTACCTGATGTGCCTTATATTTACATAATTTATTCTTCATTCTTGCGATATATTCGGCTTTTACGTGTGTGTTTTTGTTGTAATTTAGGTACATTTAATCTTGGAGTGCAACGGAGCAAACAAAGCTTGAAAAGCGGCAGAATCAAGCATAATCGAGGCATATTCGAAGACTACTTTGAGAAACCCAACCACGTGTGCAAAAGAATGACCAATTGGGTTGTAATTTAGTAGCTCAAATAGATCTAGTAAAGCTTCCGATACTAAATAACTAATTGGCGCGAAGTACCGATCGGTCAATATCCCATGCCTTACAGTGAGACTATGGATTGATCGGGAAACAGAGCCTATCAATCGGCTGGCTACAAAAGTTAAACAGTGGGTCGATCGATCGGCCCCACCCCAGCGTGACCTAGGTCACGTTGCTGGCATATTTGAAAAGGGGAAGACTTCTATTTTTTCCCATTTTTTGGCCTCGTCTCCTCTCCTCCTCTCCTCTCTAAAGCCACTACGAGATCTAAGGAGTTCTCAAATGTCGAAGCGCAGGTGGTTGGAGCGCTAGAAGGATCAAAACAAGGATCAACGTCATCGTTAATTGAGGAAGTCTTCAAGTCCTTAGTTTTAGTCATTATTGTTTTCTCTTTTAGATTTCGTGATGTTTAAAACTCCCATGGAGGAGTAGACTTTAAGTTTAGGGATGAAGGGTGGGTAGCCGCCCGTATCCCAGATTTATATTGTGCTTTTGATGATGAATTAGTTATGTTATATTCGCAACCCTGTAGGAAATTATTCATGATTGTCTGGTGTTTCTGTATGTGTGCTTGTAGCCATGTTTAGATCTCTAGTTTTTTAGTGATCAGTCATGTGCTTGTAGTCTAGACCATAACATAACAGGTTTTGAAGGGTGGTCAGGGTTGAGGTTGTACCTAACCCTGAACACAATCTTTTATACAATTAATATTAAACTAAGAGTAACAAAGAAATTAAGTAGTACAAATGAGATAACCTATGCGACACTTAGGGTGATAAGATACGTTATGCCTTTAGACTAGTTCCTTATCCTAAACCCTAATTTATATATTAATCCACGCTCAGAGCTTGTAGCCTAAGTCTTTTTTTTGATAAGTCAGTGTGTATATATCAAAAAAATTGTACATGAGTACGAGGGGTATACCCCAAGACACGACCGAGGCCTACAAAGCATTTCAAAAAGAAAGCTAAATAAAGCGAGGAAAGCAAACATAGCAAAAGCTAAAACAAAAGGAAATACAAAGATTACATCAAAGCATGAAAGTAAATCGCTCAAAACACAGGAGGGGAGAACAACACTCAATGACGGTAGCACCCCTTTGGAGGAGGCGGAGGATCCGGATTCTGCTTCTTTGAAGCAGCTTTACTCCTTCGCTGCTGAACGATGGGAATTGGCTCATAACCTCCATGGGCTGCTAAATAAGCAAACGCATTAGCTAAGTCTGTAGGAGTCTCAAGATATCGGCCTTCATAGGGGTTCGGCAAGAAACTCTTTTGACCGCTAGAACATGCAGATGGGTTGCCTGGCACATTGGGTTCTTGATTCACATGGCAAGGCTCAGCTTCAAGAGATCCAACCAAAGCATACCGATCTACATCAATCTCTAAGGAAAACCAATACAACTTAAATCCTCCTAAAAATAGGTAGACGAATTTGCCGCAACTTAAAATTTCGAGAGGCCCAATACATCCCAAGCTTGAGCGCCCAATTCAGGTGGTCCGGGAGAGGTCCAAACAGAAGGGCCTGTTTCGGGCCGCCCATTGCCAGAAGAGCTACCCTAAGTCCTTCAAATTGTCGTCCTGAATAAAATATAATGACGGGATATGAATAGAGCTACCCTGAATTCACTTCCTAAACTAACCTCAATTGAATAGACAACTTGAGTTTATGTTTAGTTTTATTAATTCAGTCAACAAACTATTCAAACAAAGAAAAACCTGATTTCAACCGCTCGTTAACAACTAAATCTGACTTTACTCTGATTCCTTGTGGATATGACACTCATATACCCGACTAAGCGACGACGATCTCGTACGCTGGCGCGTAGATGGTTCTAAAATTCAACCTTTAAAAGGCATCAAGTTTTTGGCGCCATTGCCGGGGAATCGGTAGGCTAAGTTGATTTAGAAATTAACGAGCTATTTTTTTTATTTCTGTTTATTTATTTATTTTGTTAAAAAAAAAATTTACTTTATTTTTCTATTTTATTCTTTTTTGGTTTATTTATTTACTTATTTATTTTTATTATTATTATTTTTTTCCCATCATGGCCGACAACCTCGCTCCTTAGCGGGCGCCCCCCCTCTACGTGTGATTGGGGATCATTTTGTTCCCCAAACTTATATTATGTCAACAGAAGTTGTGTTACCCACCATGGGTAATACAAATTTTGAACTTAAGCCCGAGATCATCAACATGCCTCCCACTTTCTATGGGAAGCGATTAAGAGCCCGTACAAGCACCTTGATGCCTTTCTTGAAATTTGTGAAACATTTCATTATCGAGATGTCTCGTACAACGCGGTTAGGTTACGTCTTTTCCCTTTTTCGATGAAAGATGTTGCCAAATGGTGGCTTCATTCCCTACCAGGGGGTGAAATCACAACTTATGAGGACCTTTAGAAAAGAATTCTTGGTCAAATTTTATCCTACGGCTAAAACTATAGCTGTTAGGTGCTCTATCGACAATTTTGAACAAAAAGACCAAAAGCAATTTCATGAGAGTTGGAACAAGTTCAAGGACCTTCTCAGGAGTTGTCCCCGCTATGGGTCTCCCAAGTAGGCTCTAGTACCAACTTTTTATGATGGTCTTACTGCGTCATACAAATAGATAGTTAATGCTTCATGCGGGTGAGCATTTAACCAACATGATGAGAATGACGCGTGGACCCTTTTTGAGAGTCTTAGTGAGCGCTCCCTTGACCAAGCCTCATATGCTAGGATGGTTAGGGGAGGTGCACATGGTGTCTATGGGGTGGCACCAAATGATGACATTGCATTTATGTGAGAAGCACTTAGTAGGACAGTTTATCAGATCATGGCATCTCGGGCCAATACTACTAATATGTGCGCAATTAACATTGTTGAGTCATCACATGGTGCTAACACTTGCGGCATTTGTTCTAGCGCTGACCATTCTATACTTGACTGCCTTTTTGTCTCACAATTTCTCGAATTTGTGCAGGAACATGTTTATGTGGCTTAGGGCTCTTTGAAGAGCGGTGATTGGTTCTCAGACACCTATAATCCTGGATGGCGCAACCACCTGAACTTCTCGTGGAAACAGAATGACTATCAGAATCCACCCACGAGACAACATAATACTAGTCTTGTTGTTAACACACATCCTCATGCCTTTTCGGGAGGACAAAGGTATGTTTCTAAACCTACCCACTTTGTTTTGCATGTTGAGCCTCCTCCCCCGTCTCTGGGATATTCTTCATAGTTCGAGGAGCGTATGCACCAATTCATGGAAGACACTACACAAATGGTTCGGTCCCATCTCAGTCCATAGCTAAATTAGAAGACCAGATATGACAATTGGCCCAAGCACTTCATAGGTGAGAGGAAGAGAGGTTGCCCTCTCAACCTCTCACAATTCCAATTGGGTCGACTAGCCTCACTAGCAAGTTAAGGTTGTGTCAATGTCTAGGGAGGGGAACCTTAGGAATGTGGAAGTCAAGGTTGAGAGGGAGAGCATGGATCCCTCCCCCACTGCTGATAGGGAGGGTCCACAAGATTGGTCATTTGAACCCATTGTCCCTTTTCCTTTGGCCCTTATAGGACTGAAGAATAAGGAAAACCTAAAGAGGGCTGAGCTCATAGTTGTGTTTAAGGATGTGAAGATCAACTTACCGCTGATAGAAGCCATTAAACACATTCTTACGTATTCCAAGTTCCTCAAGGACTTTTGCACCAAAAAAAGTGCACGCAAGCGCATATCCTGAAGAAGGTTCAACTCACCGAGAAGGTGAGCAGCATTTTAGCGTTGGGCACCGTGCCCAAGTTTCGGGATCTTGGGGCTTTTACAACTCCATGTTTCTTAGGAGAGCGTTACACCATCAGAGCCCTGCTAGATCAAGGAGCGAGTGTAAACCACATCCCTTACTCAGTTTTTGGGGAATTGGGAATAGGGGACCTTAAGCCAACTAATGTCACACTTTAGTCAGTTGATAGAAGAGAGCGTGTACCTCATGGAGTGATGAAGGATGTACTCATCAAGGTTGGCAAGTTTATCTTCCCGGTCGATTTTATTGTCGTAGATATAGACCCTACTCCTAGGTACGCTCCTATTATTTTAGGTCGACCGTTCCTAGCAACGGCTGACGCCGTGATTCACTGTAGGACAGGAGTGTTGGAGGTTTCTTTTGGAAAACTCAGGGGCAAATTGAAGGTCTCGAACGTTGTTCGGCACCCCGAGACTAAGTACAAGTTGGTATGGTAAGGGGTTGATGATGTTAACCATATGGTAGAGTCGAGTAAGCCCGATTCTACTAAAAGTGCTGATTGTAATTATGTCCCTGGCTGTGTCGATAGTTGTGCTTCATCACCTACACTTGGTAGAATAGAGATTCACAACCTCGTTGCTGGTAATGTTTCCCTCCTTGATAGTCATGGGTCTAGGAACACTATTGGGTTTGGAGATCGTCCGTACTTGCTCAATCTGAGTTCTGTGGTAGGCATTGTCTCGGGTTTGGTTGACTTTATGCCCTAAATTGCGTCTAGCTGAAGATGTTAAACTTAGCGCTCTTGGCAAGCAATCCAACCTACTTTTAATTTTGTATGTGTTTTAATTTATTTTTCAGCATGAACTCTCTTTCAATTGTAGATCCTTTTGTTATCCCTACCATGCTAACTTAATTTCTCTTTTATGAAACACTTTTACGATCCTTATTTCTAACACTACTAACAAGCCTGATTAGTATTCTATCTTCTATGTCTCCGATTGCAGCTTGCTCCTTCTGTCATCCTTTTTTAGATTTGCTCACCATGTATAGATGAAAATGCCATACCTCAGGTCATCTCTTTCCTTTCCTTGTTTGTATTTACATTCATCGATTTGCATTGAGGACAATGCAAAGTTTGGGTTTGGGGATGGCATGGCGTGAACTCTTGATTGTCCTTTTAGCATCTTTTTGCTCAAATTAGCTGAGTTTTGCATGGATTAGCATAAAATTATGGTGAATTGTATTGAAGTTCAAATTTGAGATGTATTATGATTATTAGAATATTTATATAGAGATTATTCATGGATTATTCATGGATCTAACAGTTGAATCAATATTTTTTTCTTTTAACTAGTTAGAGAGATTACTATTTTTCACCCTTAATCTTGTGATATATCATACTTTTTAGGTTGTAATACCAAAAATAATTTTTGGAATTTGAATCCACCATTTTACTCCTCACAATCTTGAAATCAATTTTTCATCTCTTTATCTTGAGGATCCAAAAAAAAAAAAAAAGGGTACCAATGCCTTTGAATTAGGTAAGTACCTGTGAGTTGTTGGTTCTTGTAGCCCTTATGTCTCAAGCAAGTAAGCCCATAGGGGTGTCTTAACACCTGGAACCTTGAGGAAACTAGGTCGGGAGCTGCCGGTCCAAAGCTCATTACATGGGAAGAAGAATCAACCATTTTAGGTCACTATAATAAGCACGAATACCAAATTAAACAATAATAATAATAAAAAGGAGGTATGTGCTAGTAACGGCTCAGGCCGTGTATTCCTTTGGCTCGAGCCTTTAGGTTCGAGGAGTGCTCTTCACTCGGTGCCTTGAGCCAACTGGATCGGGAGTCACCTGCCGAAAGCTCACTACATTGGTCCGTGGGAGACACGCCTGACCGTGAGTTACTCAAAAAAAGGGGGAAAACAAGAGAGAAAAGAGAAACGTTTTGATTTCACTATTAATTAGCAATAATTGTTACGATATCTGATTCCTTTGATTATTTTCTTTATTTGTCATAAATATGGAGGATTGGGAGTAAGAAAAAGGAGAGAGAAGTTCCAAATTCACTCACTAGCAAAAAGACTTGAATCATGAGAATTTGAGTTAGAACCAGCGTACTAATAACATTACATAAACATTCTCTACTCTCTGGTAGACCTTCAAGTATGTTGGGAAATATTTTTCACAATTAATTCTTGCCATTACATGCTTGATGAAAAATTTTCATCTTCAGCAAGTTTAAGCTGAATCTTGCTTGAGGACAAGCAAGGAGTGGGTTTGGGGATGTTGATGTGCCTTATATTTCCATATTTTATTCTTCATTCCTACGACATATGCGGCTTTTACATGTGTGTTTTATTGTAATTTAGGTACATTTAGGCTTGGAGTGTAACAAAGCAAACAAAGGTTGAAAAGCGGTAGAATCAAGCATAGTCGAGGCATATTTGAACACTACTTTGGGAAACCTGACCACGTGTGTAAAGAATGACCAATCGGTTTGTAATTCGGTAACTTAAATAGGTCTCGTAAAGCTTCGGGTTCTAAACAACTAATCGGCACGAAGTACCAATCAATCAGCAGCCCACACCTTACAGTGGGATTGCCAATCGATTGGGAAATAGGGCCGATCAATCGGCTGGGTATAGAAGTCTATCGGTGGGCCAATCGATCGACCCCACCCCAGCATGACCTAGGTCACGCTGTCGGTATATTTAAAGATGGGAGAATTCTATTTTTGCCCATCTTTTGGCCGCATCTCCTCTCTCCTTGTCTTCCAAAAGCCGCTCCGAGATCTAAGGCGTTCTCATATGTCGAAGCGCATGTGGTCAGAGTGTTGGAAGGATTAAAGCAAGGATCAACATCAACTTCAATTGAGGGAGTCTTCAAGTCCTTAGTTTTAGTCATTATTGTTTCCTCTTTTAGATTTCATGATGTTTAAAACTCCTATGGAGGAGTAGAAGGATGAAGTGCGGGTAGCTGCCTGTATCCTCGATTTATATTGTGCTTTTGACGATGATTTAGTTATGTCATAGTCGCACCCTTGTGGGAAATTATTCATGATTGTTTGGTGTTTCTATATGTGTGCTTGTAGCCATGTTTAGATCTCCAGCTTTTTAGCAGTTAGTCTTGTGCTTATAGCCTAGACCATAACATAACAAGTTTTCATATGTAGTCAGGTTTTTTCTACAGTTAATATTGAATTAGAAGTAACGAAGGAATTAAATGGTGCTAATAAGATAACCTGTGCTACACTTAGGGTGATAAGATAGGTTATGTCTTTAGGCTAGTTTATTATTCTAAGCCCTAATTTATATTTAATATAGGCTTACAGCTTGTAACCTAAGTCCTTCAAATTATCCTCCTAAGCAAAATATAATGATGGGATACGAGTAGAGATACCTTGAATTCACTCCCTAAACTAACCTCAATTGAATTAATAACTTTAGTTTATATTTAGTTTTATTAATTCAGTCAACAAACTATGCAAAAAAAAAAAAAATAGATTTCAACCGGTCATTAACAATTAAATCCGACTTAACTCTGATTCTCTGTGGATACGACACCCGTATACTCGACTAAGCTTAGATGATTTCGTACGCTTGCGAGTAGACGATTTTAACACACAACCTTTAAAACTCATCAGTACCTCACTTTATATATTGATATGATAGAGTATCTAAATAATAAATACTTAAATATCAGGATAATTGAATAATATTTTCCAAATTTTTATGTTATTTTTGCAAATTAACTATTTTAGATTTTTTTTTATATAAAAATCAGTATTGTATTTGGCCAAGCCTTTACTGAAGCGCTTTAATAATGTTGTGAGATAAAAATGTTTGGCCATTATTTTAGGGTAATGTTATTATCATGACAAAACTGTATTATTAGTACAAGATAAGTTTTTATAAAGGCAATTTTATGGCTCTCATTGTTTGTAAATCACATCATTACTTTGGCAAGACAATTTTTTCCCTTGTAATAACAACTCTCTTATTCTTATAGTGATTTTTCTTATTTATATTGGTAAGGAAGATACAACTAGTTCTATGAATAGCTACACCAATTCTTGTAGATTGAGGGATGAATTTCGAATCCAACACCTCATAATTTGAGGTTCTAAGATTAACAACTATACCAACCCAACTCCAGCAACTCAATGGAATTGTTAGTTGTGATATTTTTAACTTGAGGTCGTACTTGACACATAAAATTGTAGCCTAAAATTGGGGTTGAGACTAAAATTGTGGTCTAGAATTCCAATTTCATTATTTTTTTTACATACTGAAATTTTAATTACAATTCTACTGCTCAATTATATGGAATTAGGTTTTAACAAAAAATTATATGTATACCTTTTCTTTGAGTGGGGGTAAAGAATTTTAATTTCACATAAACTCTCTTGAAATTGAAAATGATCCAAATTAATAAACTTGAAACCCAAGATGATTTGAGACCGAAGATTTGAGACCGAAGACCCGACCAAACATAAATTTGACCTAAATAAAACTCAAAATGGCCTTACTTAAATGACTCAAATCCGAATTGGTTTGACCCAAATTGAACCTGAGCTAACATAACTCAAAATTGGAAATATCCAAATTGATAGACTAGAAACAAATCTAGATATGAGTTAATTTACAGTGAACAAAGAAGTAAATATATATATAGCGAAAACCCCTCTCTCATTCATCCGAAAGGTTAGAAACTGCGGCCAACTATCCGGAGTCCACTGTCCGTGCACCGCCGCTGTTCTTCCCACCTTTGTCCATCCACCCTCACCCACTATCTCTCCCTCTCTTTTTGTCTCTCCCACATCTTTCCTCAAAGTCCACCGCCGATGGCCCAAAATTTGTTGTGTTTATGTTTGCCCATTTTGTTTGTTTTTAGTGTGCGTGCGGTCACTGTATATACAAAATCAAAGAAATATGCCCAAAGGAACTCGCCTCGAGTTAGGAGTGAGTCTAATTACTGAACCACATGTGTTTGACCTCAATCAATCATCTCTAAAGAGGTTGCTGGTGAATCTGACTTTGGTTTGTAATTAATTTGTGGATTTTGCACTTGCACCAATTAAGGAGACTTCAATTATATTTTGTGGTTTTTTAGGTTAAATAATTTTGCCATAAATTAAGTGGGATATGCACCCAGCTTAAGTGGAATTTGGGGTGATGGAGCGGATCCCACAAACAGCTTACTTCGTACACTTAAAAGCTAGAAACTGGGTGTAGACAAGCTTAAGAGCTCAGTAGTTCACTTACAAGCCTAAGTCTATAGATTTTTAGGCTTGGTACCCTTGATTTTTGAGAACTTGAATGAGTTAAAGCTTGATAAGATTGAATTGGAGCGAACTATATTTGGAGTCACTAGATTAGGACCAACGCAATTAAAGTCAAGCCTTAGCTGTCAAATCCCGAAAACGATGACTCAAACTTGAATTCATTTGACTCACTTAGTAGCGGTACCAGTGTTAAGACCAATGTAATGAAGCTCGAGGCTTGGCCATCAAAGCCTTAAGCCAATACTCAAATCTTAACTCGTCAATTGTGGAAACAGATTTAAAACAAGAATTTCATACCTGAAACTTGAAAGTTGTACTGCCTTGATAAAAAGCAAAAACAAGCTATAAGTTATGCTACTCATAAGGAAAGGAAAATACATTAAGCACAAGTGTGCTGTAAATAACTTTGGGACGTTTTGTGAATGGTGCTGGATACTTTCCAATATGAATGGTGTCCTTTATTTATAGGCCTAAATTCTAATTGCTGCACCTTAGAAATTGGGCATATCTTGTCCCATGTTCAGCCTTAATGAGCTTTATTGCACTGAATTGGCATTGAATGTGCCTTGACACTCATGTTTGAGGCCCTTTCTAGTGTTCCCATGTTCATCTGCTTCTTTCTGGATATGCTTGAGACCTAGGTTCCTTGATATGCACTCTAAGTAACTGTCTAGGGCTTAGAGATCACCTTTCTTGTAGCATTCCTTGATATCTCCTTGAGCTCGAGCCTCCTTTTACCCTTTTCATCCATCTCAAGAGGCAGTTTATTTAAGCGTGAGATCACCTAGGTTATAAAAAGGCACTCTAAGCAACTGAAGAGGAAGAAACCCTCCAGTCATTGATATGCACTCTAAGCGATTGGAGAGGAAGAAACCATTAAGCTCACCATTAATGGCGATGGAAACGTAGGCTGTAGAAAGCCGCTCTCGGACCCAACCAATCATGATCTCAGGAATCCCCATACTCCTCACACTGGCCAAAATGAAGTCCTAGTGGAATGTGTCAAAAGCTTTGCGGATATAAACCTTCAGTGCATAATGAAGCGAAACCTGAAGGTGATAAGCATTCATAAGCTTCTGTGCCAACAAGATGTTATCTGATATTCGATGGCCCGGGACAACAGCGGCCTGAGCATCATCAATCAGGCCGGGAAGGACACCCTTCTGCCTATTTGCAAGGATCTTAGTAATACACTTATAGATCATATTGTAACAGGAGGTAGGGCGAAAGTCACCAAAAGTGGAGGGAGTCTCCACTTTAAGCACAGGACAGATCATGGTGGTGTTTAGGGCGCCAGCATGTGCCAAGAAGTGAAAAACGACTACACGGCCCTGATAACTCTACCACCCACCACCTCCGAAGCCCACTTAAAAAAGAGGGAAGTGTAACCATCTGGCCCTCGGGCCCCTTGTTGGGACGAATTTTAAAAATTTTCCCTAATTTAATAAAGTTAACGCAATTAATTTTGAACTTAAGGTTGCTTTAAAATTCCCAATTTAAAATCTACAGATTTAAATTCTTAATTTAAATCTATAGACCTCTACTCTAATACATTCATAATAATTACATAAACTTAAAGCAGGCATAATAAGAATACTGTAAATAAACAAAAAAGAGAAAAATTAAAAGAGAAGGAAATAAGAATGCCTAGAATTGCTCCAATAATAAAGAATACCAGAAAGATAAATAACTCCAAAAAACCTAAGAAAACCGAGACCCAGCTGTCTTCTACGTAATGGCCTCAAAACGCTCGAAGAATGTGCTTCGAAAAATATTAAACTGAGGAAAGAAAAATTTTCTCTCCAATTAGGTCTCTGAAAGTCAACACTTTTAGAAACCTTTAATTTTATTAATTCAAATTGAATGCCAAACCTTAAAATTAGTACTCTTATTTATAGTAGGACACCAGAACGAAAACATCTCAAATTTTCGATGTGGGACATGAAAATACAAAAACAAAATGCAGCGTTTTAACATAAAAAACAGATAAAACATAGTGTTTCAATGCAGGCAAAAAAAAAAGCGTTATTTTTAATTCATGCTGCTTGACACGTGTCACACAACGATTGGTCCGCGCCCGAAGGCATGGATCGCATATGCAAGCTGCCTAGAAGCATGCCACGTGTGCGCCCCAAGGCGCGGATCCATCCAGTGGTGGCCTCCATCATGGGATGGCCAGCGTGTGTAAGTGCGGATCGTGCCTGTGTTTTGCGATTTTTATATTTTTTATTTTTTTGCTTTGTTTTTCATATGTAAAAATTCATCTTATGAATTTTAATTTTTAAAAAATATTTAATTTTATTATTTTTAATTTTTATTCATCTTATGAATTCTTTAATATTTTTCTAACGGCAATAAAAACAGAGGCTTATATAGAGACCTTGGGGACAATTTAAATCTAGCTCCAAATAGGTTAAATTAATTATCATCTCACGATAAAATTTAATTACCATTTAATGGAACGTAATTTCACTAAATAAATCCCACTGCACTCTAGACTTAAACCATTTATTCAATGTTTCCCAAATCGATTGTATTGATAACAACAATTCCTCCACTAGATGTCCATGACAAAGAATAAATATAACTACTACCATTATCCTTCTCACAGCTTCTCTATTAGTTATTGACTCGCCTTTCTCTGAGTAATTCATTTGTACTTGAACATATTCATAGTATAAATTCCAAATGTCAAATACCTGGAACACTTTGGCCCAAGATTCTGAACTATTCAAACACTAGCGAATCAACTAAGGGGACATCTATATCTCATAAAAGATTGTAGATTCCGTATTGAATACCTAATCTTTGTCACACTTCATGTCGCTGCCCAGTGTATGTGGGAATTCAGTCATTTGTTCAGACCTTACTTATAGTGCACCAATGCAACTAATGTTCCATGCACAAGTCCAGAGTACTCTCAAAATTTAGAGTTGTCTTTCAAACAATACAACATGAATTACTTATCTCCCATAGCAGTCTAGAAACGTGCAACTCACATGGTCCAACTCAGTGTGTCAACCTTATTAAACACACCAACCTAACACTTTTAGATCACCATCCACATGACCAAGACAAGTCATCCAAAGTGTTGAGTCATAGTCTTAATAGACAAGTAGCCCGAACTTGTCACTAACTGTGAATTATTCAAATAAAATTCCATATCATTTGTTCTAAGTCTATATGTGGATTAATCTCATTATCCACCTAGAACAAACATGTAACATATAATATGAGGCCTCTGTCCATCACATGGACGATATTTAAAGGAAAATCACATGTAGTATATATGCTCGCTTACACAAATTTAACAAGGAAACGACTAGAACTTCAAATTTATTCATTAATAAAATAACAATTGCAGAATAAATCTGGATTTCAGGACACTGTTTCTAACATTCTATCGTCACCATTAGAAAAAAGGGCATCATGAACCTCAATAGTAGAGATCGGAGAAGTGAATAGGTGAGCTTGATCCTCAAAATGTGCGCCTCAAAGAGGTCTAAAGCAGCCTCAGTCAGTGGACCATTAGGCTCAATCAACAGCTCCTGGTAAAAAGGAACCCTAGTGCAAGAGATAAACTGTGCATCATAAGCCCTCACACCATCTGGACCAACTACCAACAAAATTCGGTTCTTGGCCTGCCTATGGGGAACAAACTGATGGAAGAATCAAGTGCTCTGATCTCCAAGTGAAAGCCACTGAATACATGACTTCTGACGATAGAATGCCTCCTCATCCTAACATAAGTGCGAATACTCACGGAATAGGCGGCAATCCTCTAATTGAAGGGCAGGACACTTGGGGTCCTCATCTAAAGCTCTCTGACCCAAGGCCCAAGCATCACAAGCCACCCCAACTTTGGCTAAAATATGGCTAAAATGACGCATATTGAGCGCCTTCAACTCAATCTTCAGCAACTTCAACTTCTGAGTGAGCTGATACATTAGAGTGCCCTGAATACTAGAGTCCCAGACCTTCCGGAAAGTAGGTAGGATGTCCTCATGGTCGGCCCAGAAGTTAAAGAACTTGAAAGGAAATCTCCGGGCACGACGAAGCCCTCTAACAATAATTGCACTGTGATCTCAAATAATATGACGAGCAAGAACCTTAACAGAGGCAATAGGGAAGTCACGAAGCCAACTGTTATGAATTGAGATAGATCTTGATTCAAAACCTAAAGATAGTAGAGTATGGGATGAGAAGAGAAGTGAAGGGGATAAGAATTAGAGAGAAAGATTGAGATGAGAAAGAGAAAACACTTTGATTTCATTCATAAATCCAAAATACAATATAGCATCCTACCTATACTAATGTCTTATGAATTTAGGATACATTGAATGAAGACAACTAGATCAAACTAACTAATATAGCAGCCGCCACAATTGACCAATCTTAACTTAAGCAACCAAACCAGCTTTCTCACCAAAGCATCCTTTGAATGGATAACAGCTTAACCGCCTTTCCTGCCAATCTGTTGCTACTGAACAATGCTACCAGACATTGCTACTTGTTACACAAGAGCTCTAATGCAGAAATAATTAATCAACAATAAATTTCTTTTATTAATTGACTAAGAATGCCCTTAATCATGACAATACTCCCCTCTCTAGAGCATTCTTTCCTTAAGAATGTAAGAGGGGAGAATTGAGTTTGAATAAACTTCAATTCCTCCCAAGTGGAGTCTTGTTGGTTTAAATTAGCCCATTGCACGAGCACCTCTTTAAGTCTATACCCTGGCTTTTGCGCAGTTCGAGAACCCAATAATGCCATCGGAGCTAATAAAATTTTACCACAATGACTAACTTCAGGAGGAGTTGAGGAACTCAATTTGCCCTTCGCCACATGTTTATTTAAGAGAGAAACATGAAACATTGGATGAACAAACGAATTTGTTGGTAGCTCCAACTTATAAGCAACTTTGCCCAACTTCTCCAGAATCTTGTAGGGCCCAAAATAACGAGCACTCAACTTAACACTTTTACGCACTGTGACAGAAGACTACCTCTAAGGTTACAACTTCAAATAAACGAGATCCCCAACTTCAAAGGACTTGTCCGAACGCCTCTTATCAGCAAAGAACTTCATTTGTGCCCGAGCCAGCTGAAGATTATCCTTTAATTGCTGTGTCAAGTGCTTCCTTTATGATAACAAGTCGTTAACTTCTGTCACCAAAGAGATGGCTCCTTGAAGAACCATGGGAAAAGGGGGTTCGTAACCATAGAGAGCTTTGAAAGGAGATGTTCTGAAGGCTGAATGAGTATTCGTATTATACCAGAACTCAGCTAGAGATAACCATCTGTTCCATGTCTTCGAATTATTAAAACACATGCCTCTCAAGTACTGTTCAACGCACCAATTAACTCTTTCTGACTGTCCATCCTTCTGTGGATGATAAGATGAATTCATTGCTAGAGAGGATCCCAACAGCAAAAACAACTCACACCAAAAGTGACTAGTAAATGGTCTATCCCGATCGGAAATGATGGAGTGGGGCAAGCCATGAAGCCTATAAATGTTGTCTAAGAACACTCGGGCTAGCTTCTCTTTGGAAATTGGATGATTCAAGGCAACAAAATGCGCGAATTTGGTGAATCGATCCACAACTACCCATATTATCTCCTTCCCCTTAGATTTAGGTAGGCCCTCGATGAAGCCCATGCTTATGTGTTGCCACGCACGATCTGGTATGGGTAATGGCTGAAGCAGTCCTTGATAGTGATTGTGATCAGTCTTAGTTCTCTGGCAAGCATCACATGCTTGGACAAATTCCTCCACACTCTTCTACATACCTTGCCAATGGAAGTAACTCTTAATCCTTTGATAGGTGCCTTCTATTCCGAAATGACCTCCCCATGTTGAATCATGAGAAGCCACAATGATAAGTCTTCTTGATTCTTTTGTTGCACCAATATAAACCTTTCCTTTAATCCTTATAATACCACCAACAATTTGAACATCAGAGTCTGTAAAAGGAAGACTACCATAAATAATGTAAGCTGTAAGACATTTTTGAGCAAACGTATCTCCATCATATGACTTGTGTACTTCTTCCATCCCAGAAGGATGAACAGATGATATAGCATAGGAAGAACTGGTTTCTGTGTCTATAGCACAGTAGGAACCTGCTTTTGCATCTTCATATTTTCGGGACAAGGCATCAGCTCCAAAATTTTCCTTGCCACTGATATATTGAATCGAATAATCCAACCCCAACATTTTCATTAATGCTTTCCATTGCACTCTAGTAGAAATGCTTTGTTACTACAAGTACTTAAGACTTTGATGATTTGTTTTGATAATGAAGCGATGACCTGTTATGATCCGGGAATCCAAGACACGGGCTGGAGGTGGCTGTGTTGGGGTTCGTTCTGATTGGTGCTGGTGCTGTTATAATGGTGCTGCATATCTCTATGTTAGTGCTACTTATTGTTTAGTTAGTTGTGGCATGTGTTGTAATAAAGTGCTTGAGTTCCTTTAGTAAGCTTGCGGCTGTGGTATTAAGTGTTAGGCAATTGTAGTAGTTATGTTAGTTAGATATTTTGTGTTGATTTAGATATTTTCATTGCTTGAGATCATGTCATGTAAGTAGTATAAATAGGAAGGCTCTAGCTTGTAATCAATAATTTTGATGAATGAACTTGATATCTCTCTCTACTTCTCATCTCCTTTCCCTTCTTATCTCATCTAACTCTAAATTTCTCTTCTCATCTCATACTCTCACTATCCCAACCAAGGTTAAGGTCTAAGAGTAATCTTTGAGTCTTAACAATCCTTCCAAATAATGCCTCCATTTCTTAACAGCCATGAGAAGAGCATGATACTTCTTCTTGTAAATGGAAAGCTCTAGATGTTTAGGACTAAGAGCTTGATTAAGATAAGCCACTGACTTCTTTTCTGAGGTAAAATAGCTCCAATACCTTTCCCACTTGCATCTGTCTTAAGCATAATGTCCACACTGAAATCAGGCACGGCTTGAACAGGAGCAGAGCACATAGCTTCCTTCAAAGGCTCATAAGCCTTTTGAGCTGCATCCATCCATAGGAAAGCATCTTTCTTGAGTAATTCATTTAAGGGTTTGCAATTGTGCCAAATCCAGCAACAAATTTTATGTAATAGTCCATCAGTCCAAGAAATCCTCACAACTTCTTTAGTGTTTTAGGAGTAGGCCACTCCTTCATAGCTTGAATCTTGGAAGGAACACTGGATACACCTTGATAAGAAATGATATGGCCCAGGTATTCAACTTGTTTGCAAGCAACTTGTGGTGACGCATAATACCGTACACTTGCTACAAGTGATTTAAATGATCCTCCAATGTGGAGCTGTAAATCATGATGTCGTCAAAGAAAACTAGCACAAACTTCCTCAAGTAGGCCTTGAATACTTCATTCATTAAGGCCTG
Organism: Simmondsia chinensis; assembly: GCA_018398585.1. Taxonomy (NCBI): domain Eukaryota; kingdom Viridiplantae; phylum Streptophyta; class Magnoliopsida; order Caryophyllales; family Simmondsiaceae; genus Simmondsia; species Simmondsia chinensis. The sequence goes on from JAGTTD010000018.1 coordinate 8,862,600, forward strand.
GACTGTAGCCGAGGCATTTGTCAATCTGGAAGGCATCAACACGAACTCATAGTGTCCATGATGTGGGCAGAATGCAGCCTTCTATATGTCTTGCTCAAGCACTCTAATTTGATAGTAGTCCTGTCTCAAATCAAGCTTAGAGAAGAAACATGAACCATGAAGTTCATCTAAAAGATCATCAATGATAGGAATTGGGAATTCGTCTTTGATAGTAAGTGAACTGAGCTGCCTATAATCGATGCACATTCTCGATGTCCCATCCTTTTTCCTGACTAGTACCACAGGAGAAGCAAATGGGCTGTGGTTGTGCTGAATAAATTTAATCTTCAAGAGTTCCTCCACCTACTTTTCAATCTCATTTTTCTAGGAGTGCGGATACTAATAAGGTCTCAGATTCACCAGGTCTGAATTAGACTTCAAAGGAATAGCATGATCCAAGGATCTCATTGGAGGTAGCTTAATGTGCTGCTCAAATAAGTCTTTGTAATCTTCAATTGATCGATTAATGGAAGGATCTAAGTCCTTCTAATGCAGCTAAAGAAGAAAAAATAGAGAATAATTGTCCAACCCACTTATAAGATCCTTTCATAAGTACCTTTTCTAATTGCTTGCCTGCCATAACTTGCAGATGAGCTTGATCATGAATCCCCTGCAACTTAACCGACCTCCCATTCATCTCAAAAGAGACAGATAGTTGTGAAAAATCGAACAATAGTGAGTTCACTGTCTTCATCCAATCCACTCCTAGCACCATGTTGCAACCACCAAGCTGTAATATCCTGAAGTCATAAACAAATGGTTGATCCTGCATCACCCACTTAAAGCCTTTGCATTTGGTTTGAGGGAGAATGGAATTCCCATCAGCAATGGTTACTGCCAATGGACTGGTCTTTATCACTTCATGTCCTACCCTCCTAACCATGTTTGGATCAATGAAGCTATGCGTACTTCCACTGTCAATCAAAATCAAAAGAGATTTGCCTCCAGCCTCCCCTTTATTTTTTATGGTATTTTGAGATCCATAGCCGGTTAGTGCCTTGACAGAAATCTCTACTTCATCCTCAAATGCATCATCCAGGTCCACACCTTCTTGATCACTAACACCAGATTCCTCTTCCATTTCCTCATCATCTTCTTCAGCTTGAACTCCGAAAACTGACATAAGGAGCTTAGGATTGCACTTATGCTCGAAGAAATACCTCTAATTGCATTTAAAACACAACCTTTGAGCCTTCTTTTCTTCCAAACTGAAGGACTTTGGAGCCATTTTACCACCAACTGAGGCTGCAGTACTAACTTGATGATTCTTGCCTCGGAATGTCTTAGAGCTTGCTAGCTTTGTGGATTCATACAATTTTGCCTTTGAGAAAGCGTGGGACAATGTCAAGGGACTGACTGCCTTAACTAAGTTCTTGATCTTCGGCTTTAACCCATTGAACATAATATGCTTCATTGGTGCCCGGATTGACTGCCATCATCCTTGCCCTTATGTTCTCAAATTGAGTCATATACTCTCTCACAGTAGTGGTCTGAGTGACTTTGTTGAAGTGATCCGCCACGTCGCTTGGATCTTCATCTCCATATCTCTTGCAAAACTCATCAACAAATTCATACCAAGTGAGGTCTGGATAACTAAGAATTAAACTGTTGAACCATACCTCGTGGTCTCCATATAAATGGACTGTTGCCAATTCAACCTTCTCATCATCCTTTACTTGATAGAAACGAAAGTAGCTTTCACACCTTCTAATCCACGACTGTGGCCGAGTTCCATCAAATGTATCAATCTAAACCTTTGGCTGTCTAAAACCATTACTTTTGCCTCCTGTCACACCTTCAATAACCTCCTCATGAGCTCGGGAATTACAAGGATTAGAAGTTCTGTCCAGTTGTCTTGCATAAGTAAGAAGGTGCTTTTGCCCCATAACTTATCCCTAACTTAAATGCTCATATCTACATTGAAGATTTGGAAGTCCAATCATGTCATAATAATGAGAGGGAAGACAGTGAAGGTACTTTTCTGAAAGACTACCAAATCCATTCTTGGAGCGAACAAACAAAAAGGGGAGAAAATAGCTTGTTCTATAACTTATCCCTTAGAGAAGGAAGCATAATGTTGAGTCTTATCATGGTTTTAGTCATATTGTTCGAGGGTCTTTAGATTGTTCAGTTGTCATGTCAGGTAACTGCCATCATTTTTTGACTTTGTCCTTTTTGTTGTGCGTTTGAGGTTTTTGTCCAAATATTGTGATTCTTATAAATAGCTTGTGTTGTATTATGGATTGTCTTAGGTGTTTGGGTATCTCATGGCCTTGTTTAGGTATTTTTTGTATTAGAGTTTGGATTGCAAGAAGTTTATTGCTTTGGGTGTTTTGGTTGTTTGTCTTCGAGCCCTGCCCTGCACTACTGCGCTTTCTTAGGCTCATACTCAAATTATCGAAAAAAATCCAAATCAATAGATCCAAAATCCGAGATAAATCAAACTTGAAATGACCCCACCTAACTTAGGTCTTACTTAAACGAGACCCGACCAAACTGATCCAAAATCCAAGACAAACCAAACTAATAGATCCAAAACCTCGAGATGACTAAAACTAAATATGATGTGACACAACTCGTTGAACCTAAATTTGATCCATCCCTCATAACCAGATATAGAAACGGTGCAACCTGATTGACTAGAACCAAGATGACTTGAGCCTTTAAATCACCTAGCAAACTCAAACCCAACCCGTGCAACCTTGAATCCTAGAATAAAACCATAAAAGTAATCCAAGATTTGATATGACTCATTATTCAACCCAAGAGTCAATCCCAAACTCATAATGATTTAAATCCAAGATGATTCGGCCCGATTGAAATCTGACCCCAATTGACCCGAAACCCAAATGATCGAACTCGATTGACTGAAACTTGAAATGAATAGTTATGGAATTATAATTCCAACTTCCAATTAATTGGTTACCCAAACAATAGAGTTTCAATTCCAATAAAATTGAAATTGAAACTGCAATTCCACAATGTAATTTCAAACTCATTTCCATGAGACAAACATAACATAGAAGTTATCAATTTTTGCTTCTAATATTGTTCTAATATGTTATGCAAATACATAGAGGAAATTGTTATTACTAGGACAAAAAATATATTGCCAGAGTAATTTTGTCATGTCAATAACATTACCCTATATACTATGTCTAGACTAAAGTATTGTTTTGATTATAGACCACTTTAAGTTCTTCCTCCCACTCGACCAAAATAGATATTGGTTGGTGAAAAAAATATAATACTACTTGGGGCATTTTTTTTGATACCAGTTGTGTTGCTTAAATTAGGGAAAGAAGCCCAAAATATACAAATAAAAATAAAAATAAAATATTTCTAAAATTTAATTTTTGTTATAAAATTATATATTATACTTTATAGGATGGTAATAAAAAGACAAACCCAAATATAATTAACGAAAAATAACAAGTATTTTATATTAGAATGAGATTATTTTATTTATAATTTTATTTTTTTTTTCTCTCGTTTTTTCCTCTTTTCTCTCCTTTTCTTTTCTTTTCTTTTCTTTCTCTCCTTTTTCTTTTTCCCCCCTTGCTGTTTTTGTGTGTTACTGTGTATATATATATAAAAAGGTGGAAGGGACGAGTCATCCTTTTTGGATGGCTTATATTGTGACAATTGTCACAATTTAATTTGTGCTTAAATATCCATTTATGTATATGTATATGTATATATACGTAAATAGGTATTTTACATAATTTTTAATTTTCTATAATATTTAATAATATCCAAATTCGACTCTAAAATTTGTAGCCAAAAAATATCTGATATTTACAACACTCCCCAATTGGATATTTTCCGTTATAACGGGACATAGCGTCCAAGCTAAATATGCCTGCTTCATTAAAAACCTTGCTAGGAAAACCCAGTTGAAAAAACCATAGCGAAGGAAAAAAGAGTGCAGCTCATATTTAACTCCCCCTCCTATGAACAAATTAGTAAGGGGTGTTTCTAAGTCGATGCATAACAATCTTGAGAACTAACTTCAAAAGTTGTTGTTGGCAATGCCTTCGTGAATAAATCCGTTAGGTTCTCACTTGATCAAACTTGTTGAACATCCATTTCACCCATCTTCTGAAGCTCGTGTGTAAAGAAGAACTTCGGTGAGATATGTTTAGTTCCTCCGCCTTTCTTAAAATATGTGCGGGACATAAAACTCTTGAAAGTGTATATTGTCCGAGTTATATACACTTCTTGAACTGCCTTGTTAAAAAACCTTTGTTAGGAAAAAAACCCAGTGGAAAAAACTATAGCGAAGGAAAAGGAGTACAGTGTGTATTTAACTCCTCTTTAGGGGTTCACATTAATCAATGATGTCATAGAGTTGGTGAATGCCAATCTTGTGCCGGTTTGTCGAAAATTTGTTATAGACAATGTTTTTTCAGGAATCTTGAGAGTAAAAAGAATTTCATTGAAGTGCACTAGCTCTATGAACTCTCTTTTGCCTGAACAATGCACACTTATCTTCATATGGTACTATTGGACTCCCCCTGATCGTCGGAAGCTTAAAATATGTTGGATTAAGGGCCTTGATGTTACTAATTCTCTACTTGCTCATAAAGCGCAAGTGTCTCGATAGTAGCTGCAATTGTTAGTGATTCCTAAAGCATAGCAATATAGCTATATAAAGAAATACCACACTTTGTCACTTACCTTGTGTGGTTCAAATAAATAACCAACACTTGCATACAAAATCAACTGTGAGTTTGACGCAACATAATGATGTATACTGGTTAATCAATCAAGATAAACATTTAACCCCATATCACATACTCGTGACAAGTTGACCAAAGAGTCCATACTTGGTTGTGTGACAGTTGTATCAATGGTCTTTATTTTTATCAAGGAATCAAACAAAATTGAGGCACTAAACAACATGATGAAATACTTAAGTAGCATACTGGTATGAGTTGACCAATAGAGTAATACTCTATCATATTAGTGCTCGATCTTCAGGTCGAGATAAAATCTATCCTTTTCCGAGATCCTCAATCTCGAGTTCTCAGTTTAGGTGCGTAACAGCCTTTTTAAGCTCTTCAGGAGTTATGATAATATTAATATAATTCTCTTTCAGTATATATGTGCTGCAGTTTTGAACTATAAGCTTCTGGCATGTTTGGTCCTTCAGGGACTTTCATATAAATATTATCGTACAAATAAGCTACTACAAATATATATATGAAGCATATAGAGACCGTTAGATTAAGTGCATCCATTCCTCATATGTATGTCCCATCAATTTCTTGTCTCTAAAATAAACCTTAGGCTACAAATTGTGCTTTTCACCACCTCATTATTTTCTACACAAACATTCATATGTAGCATATAGGTTTTATTCTTTAGGTATTTGGACTTCAGGCCCAAAAATTACACATGGCTAGTTGCGTCTTTCTTTTTGAGCCAATCATTTCTTTGTTGGTAATCTTGAGTAAACACTAGTCCAAGATTTTTAATTTCTTTGATCAGGGAGTAGCTACTGTATATACAAACATCTGATCAATTTTGGTTACATAATATCCCATATTTCATAGAGATCTCTTTATCTTCATAATTTTAATAGTTTGATTATTTCAATAGTCTCAGTTTCAGGTAGCTTCGGGTACCTGATAATCTTGAGGGATTTTCATTTACACATATTATTATCTCTGCAGAGTTTATCTCCTCAAGAGCTTTATAATAGAGGGACCAATCTTTTCTATTGCTCCTTTTTTTTTTTTTTTTTAGATTGAAATCTTTGGAACTGATACATCTACCACGCTTCTGGCGTGTAATGGATGCATTTATAAATATGTCAGAATAACACTTGATTGGGATATTAATTCGAGCGGTCCTTGAAAATAGCCTCTTTTCCACCTGAAAGGGGGAAGGCTGCGTACATCCACCCCCAGACCCCGCTTTCGTAGGAGCCTTTGGTACTGTGACTGTTGTTGTTGTTGGGATATTAATTTGAGCAGGAGCTTCTATAGTGGGGACATATAATTTGTCACCCTCTTTCCATTAGTAAATACATTTGTGAATTGGCTTGTAATAATTTACAAGTGAACAATTCTTCGAACTTCTGGTTCAATGTTGCATTCTACATAAATTCTCATTTTTTGTTTTTTTTTTCTCCCCCTGATTCTGGAAACATTGTTTCATCAAATTGACAATCAGTAAATGATGCTTGCAAAATGTTTCCAATTAATTTCTCCAGATAAATTTTAAGTCCCCTTATTTATACCCATCTTTCAACATTTAAGGTGGAGTAATTGGGACATACAATATATAATTAAATTCATAGATGAGATATATATCTGGACCTTGTTAGAGACAGGTTATGCTGGGGAGATCCAAAATTAGTGCTGCAACATGTACCCATGAAAAATTTGGCAGTAATAGTGGTCTAGCCACTTGCTGCAGGCGTTTAATCATAAGACCATTTTGTATCTGTATGCGGACTATATGGCAAGTCATCCCATACAATAATCATTAAATTCCTGGGATGTAATTTCTCCTGCAATATCATACAATCCACGACTTGAGCTTATAGTCCGATCATTTATGCGAGAAGTTTCACAAATATCACATCACAAGTGTATCATACTCATGGGACAACGGGTAGAGGCCTTTGTTAATGTCATAACATACCAAATTGGTCCATGCGATAAAATAATTGGCCCACATATGTCCCATTAAGTATTTCTCCAAATACATGGGATTCAAACTCAATTTCAATTGTGTATATAGTAATTGCTTTGCTTTAAGCAGCACAAGCAGCACATGAAATCTCATCAGGAGAAAGAATATTCAGGTTCTTTAAGGAGTGCCCATGAGAACTTTCAATAATTTTTCTCATCATCGTTACACCTGGATGGCCCAAATGGTCATGCCACAGGGTGAACGTTTTACAATTAGTTAACTTCTGGTTAACCACTCTATTTGATTCAATATAATATAACCCTAAAGAAAGTGCTGATAATTTTTTCACTATTTTCTTTCTTCATAAAGTAAGTAATATAATATAAAGATATTCTTTATCGCTCTCATTTATTGTCTTAATATGATAACCATTGTGACCAATATCTCGAAAACTGATCAAGTTTGTCTGTGATCTGTTGGAAAACAGAGCATCGCTTATGTTTAGTTTTGTCCCTTCGGGGAACATAACATGTGCTCTTCCGGAGCCTTCAACCAAATTTGAAACGCCCGATATAAGAATCTTCTAGTTCTTTAATGGGTGTGAGAATTCCCAACGATTTTCTTAACCATATTTATACCCGAATGACTCAAATAGTCATGTCATAAAATAAAAGCCTTTTGGGTATGTTAACTTTTGATTAATCATCCCAACGGGTATATTGGAATTAAATATTATTTCTTCAGGAAACATAATATATGCTCTTTTGGAGCCTTTAACAAAGTATTAAATAGATTGGTTGAGAAATTTAGCTATATGAATAACTGATAATAATTAGGCGGTGTAGCCAACCATATGAACAACAAATACTAAATATGCGGTATAACCCACCATATAAATAATGAACAAGTAATAAAAAGTAGGCGACTTAACTAGCCATGATTATTCAAAATAGAAAATATGAAAAAAACTAAAGTTTTCTATTTCCTTCATCTCCGCGTCATTAGTGGACTTCTTAAATTTTAGTCCATTCAGGGTACCATAATGCCAGTTATTATGTCGGCAACTATAATCTTGTCCACGACCCTGACCACGTCCACAACTACGACCACTTTTATGACGTTGACCATGTCCCTAATGGTCGTATATCGAAGCATTCACTTCAAGGAATGGTTCGAATCCAGTTGGTCGTGTCTGATGATTTTTTATTGCTTTGTTCAGCAACAAGGAGACAGATATCAACTATGAGTACTTTTTTTAAATTCTTGTTCTCGATATTGCTACTATAGGAGCATATTCGAGACATGAAAAATAGAGAATATTTTCTCTAACATATACCCCTCAGTAATATTTCCACCGTATAATTGCAGTCGGGAGGTAATACTAAACACTGCAGAGTTATACTCGCTGACAGTTTTAAAATCCTGCAGCTGCTGGTGAATCCATTCATAGCGACCTTGAGGGGGGATCATAGACATTTCATGAACAAACCTCTCCTTTAAATTTAGCCAAAGGACATATGGGTCCGTGACAGTAATATACTTAGCTTTCAATCCTTCAGGGATACGATGCCTGAGAAATATTATTGCTTTAACGCGATCCTGCTGGGATGCGCTATTACCCCTTTTTAATTGTCCGAGATTCATAGCATCAGTGTGAACCTCAACATTAAGGGTCCAAGGCAAATAATTTTTTGCTAGATATATCAAAAGCAGTAAACTCAAGGTTAGTAAAATTATAAATCGCAAAGATTAGGAAATAAAAAGGGGCGACTAGAGGCAGCGGCTATGGCATCGCTTTTATCACACGGTGGCTGGCAGCTTAGAGGGGGCTAGGTGGCTCTTGACTCGTCGGACGCCACCCCTCCTGTTGGTGTGGCAGCGGCTGCCATAGGTGGCCGGAGGTGGGCGGAAAAGAGGAAGTGAGGGAGTTCGGGTTTTTGTGTTTGGCCGTTGAGGGGTGGGACGTGTGGGCTGCGGTGGCGGCTCCTTCTACCGGCGAACAACCCTGACGACCTTGCCTCGTCTTCGACACCCCTTGGAAGCTGGTGCGGTAGCCGGAATCTGGCCAAACAAGGCCGGGCGATTTTGCGAAGTTGCGACCCACGCTACTTCTCTATCTTTTCTTTCTCGATTTTAGGAGCAATTTCTCGTAAGTCTTCTTCGACTATCGCTTGATTGTTGTTGTTGGGTGTTGGTGACCGGTATCTCGACCCGTTTTGGCCGGTCAGGTGGTCGGCGGTGATTTTGGGTGGTTTCGAACCATAATTTTCTAGGGTTTCTTTACCTATTTTCTTTATTGCTTTGTCTCACGCACCATGCTTGGGGTGCGTGATGCTGTGGCTGAGAGTTCGGGATCGGTGGGTGGTGGTGCGGGTGCCGCCACTTGGGCTGACCTGGTCCGAATCACTGAGTTGAACACTTTGCAATATTTTGAACCTGTTCTTGTTGACGGCAAGCCTCTAGGGGTTGTTCCTGATGAGGTCTTAAATTCCGCCAATGATCTATGGGACCATTGCTTGGTGGGTAGGCTCATTGGCATCGGTTTGGCCTACTCTCGTGCTCAGGAGATTGCTAGTTTTCTCTGGGGAAATAAGGGCCTTGAATGTGTCCTATCTAATGGAGAAGTTTATTACTTTTGGTTTTGCACTAGGGCGCAAGCTGAGAACGTGTTGTTAGGTGGTCCTTGGTTCTTCAAGGGTATTTGCATGTTCCTCCAGCTTTGGAAGGAGGGACAAACTTTGCGTAGGGATAGCCAAACTGCTCCTTTTTGGGTTTGGATATCGGGTCTTCCTTTGTCTTTTTGGAAGCCTGCAGGGATTAGCTATGCTAGTAGTACCGTTGGTAGGCCTTTGTTCACGGACAAAGTCACGGCTGATGGTACTCTTTTGGGATACATCCGGGTATGTGTTGAGGTGAGGGCCATGGCTCCTGTGCCGCGGGAGACCCTCATTGAGGTGCGTGGTGTTCGGGTCCGCCTTGGTATCACTTCTGAAGGAATGCCGAAGCACTGTCCGACTTGTATGGTGTTTGGGCATGATTGTTCTCCTTCTGTTGCTCGGGAGGCTCCTAGTAACACCGCCCTAGTGCTAGGGCATAGAAAGAAGAAAAAAAAAAATCTAACAATAAAAATGGTGTTGGGACTTCGGGTGGCCTCACGGAGCCGGTGCCGGTGCCGGCGCCGGTGGGTGTCATGGCGGTTGGTGGGGGCGGGGCTGGTGGCATGGCTATTGCCACTAGACCGGTGGAGAGTCATTGGTGGGGAGAGAGAGTGGGGGGGGGGGGGGGGGGGGCTGCTGTGCTCCCTTCTCGCACTGGTGGGCCTCTTGTTGGTGGCGGTCTTGACCAGCCTGCGACCCACACTGGGCCCAGGCTTCCTGGGCCGAATCGCGGCCCGGGGGGGGGGGGGGGGGGGGGGGGGGGGAGGGGGGGAAGGACTCCGCCTCCACCCCTCGCCCGGCCCAATTTGGGGCCGGGAACTATCGGGCCCGTGTTGGGCCCTGCACCGGCCCACTCCTCTCATTTTGCTGCTGATTCGTTCGTTGATGGTGAGGAAGCTAGCTCGACGGAGGATCTGAGTCAGGCTCTTGTTCCTATGGAGGTTGAGGAGGCTCAGGATGCTCTTTTGGGGATTTATCAGCCTCTTGCTTGTGTTAAGAGCCTGCCTGCGGAGATAGTTCCTAGTATCGAGTCTCCGAAACGGTTCGCTCTTCTGACCGAGCAGCGGTCTGGGGAGGCGTCCACGTCGGATGCTCCTCCCAATCCTGCTCCAGCTGTTCATGTTACGCTCTCTGCTGCTGCTTTCGTTGCTCAGGGTGTTCAGGCTACTCAGGGTGCTCAGTATGCTCAGGGTACTCATGGTGGCCGTAAAGGCCGTGGGGGTCCGCGATAGTTCTACAGTTTCCCATGATAGGATGATGGAATGTGAGGGGGTTAAATAACCCCAATACTATCAGTGCTGTGCGTCACTGGATCTCTTCAGGTCGTTTGAGTCTAGTTGGCTTGGTTGAGACCAAGACCAACCCTTTTGTTGTTGAGTCCGCTGTTACCCGCTGTACTGAGGGGTGGCAGTTTCTGATCAGTGGGGTGCAACCTCGTGGGTGTCGCATCATTGTTTTATGGGATCTGACTTTCTACCGTGTAGTGAGAGTACAGGGTGGAGATCAGTATCTCACCTGCCGAGTTTCTGATATCCGTGGTGATGTGGACTTCACTGCTACATTTGTCTACGACTTTAACGAGCCGGGACCGCGTCGGGAGCTATGGAGGTATATTCAAGGAGCTAGAGTGGGTCTTTAGGGGGTGCCTTGGATACTCGTTGGGGACTTTAACGCTATTCTTAGTCCGAGTGACAGGAGAGGTGGTCAGGACTCTTGGCTTGGCCACATGGATGACTTGAGGGACTGTGTTCATGATTATGAGCTCACAGTTCTGCCGTTCTCTGGACTACGTTACACGTGGTCCAATAGGTTACATGGGGACGCTCTCATTCTAAAGCGTCGCTACTGGTGCATGGTGAGTGAGGGTTGGCTTTGCACTTATTCTTCCTCATCTGTTGAGTTCCTTCCACAGGAGTTATGTTCAGACCATTGTCCCTTTGTAGTTAGAGGCCTTGGAGAGCGCCGCACATCGCGGCTCCCTTTCAAGTTCTTTAACTTTTGGGCTGACCATGAGGAGTTTCTACCTACTATGAGGAGGGTTTGAGAGACTAGTATTGAGGGCAAGCCTATGTTTCAGCTCACTCAGAAGCTGAAGAGGTTGAGGGTGAGCTGAAGCCCTAATTGCTAGACATTATAGCCACATATTGGCTCAGGTTGTGGTGGCGAGGGATGCCTGGACGGAGGCTCACCGGGCTTTAGATGATGGGCCCGAGAGTATGTTACCTCGCGAGGAGGAGCGTCGTCTGTCTCGGGAGTACTCGCGGTTGTGTAGGGATGAGGAGGCTTTCTATCGTCAGAAGTCTCGCACCCAGTGGCTCTCTTTGGGAGATCAGGGCACCTGGTTTTTCCATAAGTCTGTCATGCATCGGCAGGCTAGGAGCTGGATCTCTTCTATCATTTGTGCTGATGGCAGGAGGACGTATGATGACAGTGAGGTTTCGGAGGCAGGAGTCTCCTACTTTCGAGACTTATTGACAGAACCAAGTGGGCCGCTTCGTGAGGATATTTCGGATCTCTTTTAGACCCGTCTTTCTGAGGATCAGGCTAGTCCGCTATCTGTTCCGGTTACTGATGTTGAGGTAGGAGATGCACTGTTCTCCATTGGTGATGATAGGGCACCTGGCCCTGATGACTCTTCCTCCCTCTTTTTAAGGGGGATTGGGACGTGGTGGGGCGTGATATTATTCAGGCTGTCCGGTCTTTCTTTCAGTCAGGGCGCATGCTTGGCGCTCTAAACTCCACTCGTATCGGCTTGATCCTAAAGGTGGAGAATCCCTTCACTTTCGCTGACTTTCACCCGATCTCCTGTTGCAATGTGATCTATAAGTGCATCACTGAGATCATTTCAAACAGGCTGAATTGGGTTCTTCCTTACCTCATTGATGACTCGCAGTCTACTTTCGTGCCTGGGTGGAGGAAATTTGATTGTATTATGTTTGCTCAGGAGCTTCTATGTGACTATAACCTTCAGACGCTTTCGCCTCGATGCGCTCTGAACGTTGATCTTCCCAAGGGTTTTGACACGGTGCGCTGGGAGTTCATTCTTATTGTTATGCACTATATGGGTATACCAGAGGTCATGATTCGATGGGTGCGGGAGTGTCTTTCCACAGCCAGATTTTCATTCGCCATTAACGGCGAGCTTCATGGTTTTTTCGGCACGAGCAGGGGCATTAGGCAGGGGGATCCTTTCTCGCTCTACCTCTTTCTTATTTCCATGGAGGGCTTACGGGGTTTGGTTCGCCGTGCATCTTCCGATTCGAGGTTTCGCTTTCATCCTCGTTGCTAGAGTACCAGCCTTACACACTTGTGCTTTGCTGATGACCTTGTGATTTTTAGTGAGGCTCATGAGGGCAGTTTGTCAGTTATTCATGAGACTTTAAATCATTTTGCTGCACTGTAGGGGTTGTCCTTGAATGTATCAAAGAGCACCATCTTCATTACTGGGTTTGACTCTGAGCTTCAGTGGACTCTCCTTGATATTTTGGGGTGCCGCTCATCATGATGAGGCTTCGGTTCATCGACTGTAAGCCTCTTTTAGACAGCATCCTTGCTCGCATCCAGCTTTGGATATCTCGTGCTTTATCTTATGCCGGGCATTTGCAACTTATCAAATCGGTCCTATTCTCTATTCAAGTCTTCTAGTCATATGTCTTCATTCTCCCAAAGTTGATGATCAAGAAGATTGAGTCGACTCTTGGAGTCTTTCTCTGGAAGGGCACTTCTCTGGGCCCGGGTGGGGCCAAGGTCTCCTGGGAGCATCTCTATTATCCTCGCAGGGAGGGCGGTCTCAGGGTTCGGCGTTTGCATGAGTGGAACCAGGCTTCTCTCATGAAGCATATTTGGGTTCTACTCACTGATCGTGACTCTCTCTGGCCTCGGTGGATTCACACTAACCGACACCAGGAGAAGTCCTTCCGGGATATTCAGCCGAGAGGTTCGATTTCATGGTCTTGGAGGAGCATTCTTGGTGTTCGATCGCTTTGTTCTGGGGATTTTCGGCATATCATTGGTGATGGCCGGGACACTGCTTTGTGGTTCGATTATTGGCTGTCGTGTGGACGTCTGGAGGGGCGGTTCACTTTCAGCCTCCTCCATTCCACTGGTCATCGTTTGGGCTCTCGTGTTTCGGATATTATTGAGGGTGATCAGTGGCGTTTTCCACGGGATATTGATAACCTGCTTCCTATCTGGGATTCTGTTGACTTCAGGCCTCAACCAGGGATAGCTGATAGTGTATGATGGATGAGGGACCCATCTGGGGTTTTCACCACTAGATCGGCATGGGAGATGATTCGCAGTAGGAGGGAGGAGGACTCCATCTATCATTTCCTTTGGTTTCAGCTTCACATCCCGAGGCACTGCTTCATTTTGTGGCTTGCCTCCTATGAGCGACTATGGACATTTGACAGACTGCTGAGACATCCAGTGCAGGATGTACGGGCTACTTGCTTGTTGTGCGGGTCAGATGCTAAGTTGCATGACAGTCTTTTCTTCACCTACAGCTACTCTGCTACTGTTTGGTCCAGGGTGTCCTCTCGCACCTCTCTTGTCTGGCCCACGCTTCCATGGAGTGAGCTGGTTCAGTGGGCTGCTACCAAGCTCCGTGGTCGCAGGGTGGATCGGATCCTTGCCCGCCTTTGTTTCTCCGTGACGGTTTACATCCTCTTGTATGAGCGTAACCTGAGGATTCGTCGCTCCCAGTCCAGGCCTTCTGCAGTTGTCATTGAGGAGATCACAAGATTGGTCCACAACCGTCTTATTGCTGCTCCTATGCTTCGCGGTGCTCATCTCCACTCGCAGCTTCTGCAGGAGTGGGGGATTGAGCATTAGCTTTGATTGCTTTCATTTGCTTGTTCTCTTTGTTTGGTCATGTTGACCATTGATACTTCTTGCTTTGTTTCTTTCTTTGATTGATTCTTTGATGTAGGCCTGTTGGCCTTGGCTTGGGGTATGCCCTTGATAGACTTGTACATATAGTTTTGATCATATATGGTATTTGTCACTGATTTACAAAAAAAAAAAAACTTACCTCAAATATAGAACAATCAGCTGGTTAGAGACTCGTGCTGATAACGTGTTATAAAACTATATAAATATTATACTTTATAGGATGGCAATAAAAAGACAAACCCAAATATAATTAACGAAAAATAACAAGTATTTTATATCAGAACGAGATTATTTTATTCGTAATTTTCTTTTTTTTTTTCTCTCTTTTTTTTTCTTCTTTTCTCTTCCTTTTCTGTTCTTTTTTTTCTCTCCTTTTTCTTTTCTTTTTTTCCCTTGCTGTTGTTGTGTGTTGTTGTGTATTTATATATATAAAAAGGGGGAGGGATGAGTCATCCTTTTTGGATGGCTTATATTGTGACAAGTGTCACAATTTGATTTATGTTTAAATACTCATTTATATATATATGTATATGTATATATACCTAAATAGGTATTTTACATAATTTATAATTTTTTATGATATTTAATAATATCCAAACTTGACTTTGAAATTTGTACCTAAAAAATATCCAATATTTACAACAATTTTTGGTTTCTTATTAAAAGTTACAGGATTATTTACACAATAGCCCTCTATATTTTGTCCTATGAATCTACTTAATCCTTTTACTTTTAACTCAGTCAATTTATTCAATGTACACTGTGTCAATTAAATTTTAAAATAAATATAATGTTAAGTTGATCACTGATGTGGTTTTCATATGTGTGTAAAAACGTGTACTCGCAAGCGTCCGAGCAAGTTGTAGATTGGCGGGTATAGGGAATTAGTATAAAGATTGATTCAGGGACTATCGAGCATTAAAAGTCAGTTTTGACCGGAAAAATGGGTTTTTAACGAAATTAACAGAACTAACAAATAATTAAAAATGTTAATAAATCAAAGTTAGTTTAGGGTTAGCCAAAATCGAATCCCATCATTATATTTTTTCATGGCAATGAATTATACAGGTTTGGGCTACAAGCTCTAAACCTAAATTAACATTGAAATTCGGATTTGAGGCAATGAACTAGTCTAAGAGCATAACACATCTTATCACTCCAAGTATAGCATAGATTATCTCAATAGCACGATTAAATTCCTTTATTACACCTAATTTCATGTTAAACTTGGATTAATACTAAACTTAGGGTTTATGGTAATGAATTAACCTAAAGGCATTAACCCATCTTATTACTCAGGTGTGGCATGAATTATCTCAATAAGATGTGTAAATGAGCCGAGCCGCTCGTCATAAAGCTTCAAAAGCTCGGCTCGCTTTAAGCTCGAGTGGAGCCCAAGCCTAGTGAAGCTCGAGCTCGTAGGCTCGTGAGCCTAAACAAGCTTAAGCGATCTTTTTTTAGTTTAATATATTTGCTTAAATATTCCTAATGAAGCCATACTGGATCCTAAATGAGCTGAGCCGAGCTTAAATGAGCGGATATTGAGCTCAAATGAGCCGAAATAATACAGGCTTAATTTGAAGCTCACTAAGGTTAGAACGAGCCGAGCCAAGCTCGAGCCTGAAAGCTCGGTGAGCTTCGAGCCGAGCCTGAGCTGAGCTTAAAGCTAACAAGCCGAGCCTCGATCCTGGCTGACTCGGGCTCAGTTCAGCTCAAAGAAACCCCTAACCTTAATAGCACTAACAAATCCCTTTGTCACTCCTAATTTAGTATTAGTTTGTATAAAAATTGTGTTTAGTATTGGATGCAACCTCAATCCTAACCATTAATGAAGAATATGTTATACTACAGTCTAGGCTACAAGCATAAGATAACACGCGAATAAAATTTGAAATCAAAGCATGGTTATAAGCACATAATGAGAAAAGCAAACTTAAAATATAAAACTCCCCTCAAGGATATGTAAGTAGTATAACAAAAGTCATTATCGCACATAAAATATAAATCCAAGATCTGGATGGCTACCAGTCCTTCACCCCTCAACTATGTGTCTATTCGTCCATAGAGTTTTATACATCACAAATTAAAAAGGAAAAGAGAATAGAAAACTCATAGATTTAAGACTTCCTCGATCAATGTTGACTTGATTCTTGGTTCGATCCCCAGTACTTTGACCAATTGCACTTCGACCTTTGAGAAAATCTCGGTCTCTCTTGGCATCTCTAGAAAGGAGGGTAAAAGAAAATAGGGAAAAAAAAGTTCCCAAAAAAAGGTCCTCTCCCCTTTTTATAAGTGGGATGTGCCCTTGGGCACGCTTCGGGTGTCCCCTAATCGATCGGCCAAAGCAGCCGATCGATCGACCATCATTTGACAGCTTGTGCGGTTACCTTACTGGGCCTTAACTTTTAATCTGTACAGTGTTACATGCCAAATTATATATCAAATCAATGCTGTCAAAGAGATCTACATGATCCTAATGGTTTCATTAGTGGAACTGGATAATATTGGGTCGTAAATACTCTTCTTTTAACCTTTTACTCGTTTTAAGCTTGGCCAACTGCCAAATTGCATGGTCGATCGATGCGCGTGCCCAAGGAATGACTTTTTTGGATCGATATTGACCTGATAGGTACTTCTTTTCCACACGTGATTTTGTTTTTCAACATAGTTTCCAAATTTCTCCATTTGAGCCCGTTTTCCACCATTTTTCAAGGTGTCCTTGCTCTAATGTGTTTTAAGCCTTAGCACACATAAGTTATGCAATACCACACATGTAATAGCAAACAATATTGTAAGAATGCATTATAAAACTTATGAAATATGAGGCGCATCACATCCCCAAACCCAAACTATGCTTGTTCTCAAGCAAGACTCAATTCAAACTAATTAAAAGTCAAAAAAAAGTCAGAAAAATTCAATCAGGCATATGGTTGAATGAATTAGTTGTCAAAATATTTTTTGAAAAACTTTGAGAGGGAACTCAAGAAAGAAGAATCCTCATGTAATGATATTATTACACTAGTTCTTGCTAGAATCTTCGCCATTTAAGTTTTCTTACTAATAAGTAAGTTTAAAACTTTCTCACCCTATCTTACTTCAAACTTTACATACCTAACACGATTAGTTGGAATAATTAAAGGAATGAGTATCCCTAACAAGTTACCCCAAGGCAAAATATGAATCTCAAGTCTTTTCTTTTCTCACCTTTTTTCTCTCTCTTTTTCTTTGTGAAGTAACTTATGGTCAGGCGTATCTCCCTAGGAACCATGTAACGAGTTTTTAGTCGGTGACTTTCGATCCAATTGGCTCAGGGCACTGAGTGAAGAGCACTCCTCGGACCTAATGGCTTGAGTCAAAGAAATTCACAACCTAAGCCGTTACTAGCACATACATTAGAAGAATATCTCCGTCAAATTAGGCATTGGCATCAAAGTGACTTACTGAAGTTAACTCTTATTATACTTTCCCCGTGGTCCATGTAGAGAGCTTTCGACCGACAGCTCCCAGTCTAGTTTGGCTTAGGGTACCGAGTGTCAAGATACCCCTACAAGTTTACTTGCTCGAGACACAGTGACTACAAAATTGGTTGAGAGCGAATTAACTCTCAAACCGGTTTAAAGGACAATAATAGTGAGTATAACAACAGAATTCAGAAATAACTACATTGCATGAGGTTTAAAAATTCTTGATTGTTCTCAAATTTGAACTCAATATAATGCAGAAATTCAACTAATGTAAATAAAATGATGCTGAAAAGACAAGCAAAAGTTCAAACTTCTTATGCCATCCCCAAATCTAAACCTTGCATTGTCCTTAATGCAATGAATATAAAAATAAATGAAGGTAAGGGAAGGAAAGAGACAACCTGAGTCGTCTGGTACACTGACTTAATATAGTCACTTAGGCTTGGTGTGGTGAAGGAAATCCCTAAATGGCACGTGAAGAGACAGAGCTACACAATAAGATAATTCAAGAGAATCTGACCAAGTAAACGAGTTAAAAGCAGCAACAACAATAACAACAGACCCAGTGTCTCAAGGGCTCTCGCCTAAGCGGGGGTCTTTTGGGGGGGGGGGGGGGGGGGGGGGGGGGGGGATGTATGTAGCCTTACCCCTTCAGGGTGTAACCCTACCGAGAGGCTATTTTGGAGGACCCCTAACCATATAAGGTTAGCAACATAAGGATTTCCTAGGAGGTCACTCATCCCGGTACTACTCTCGCACAAGCATACTTAACTTAGGAGTTCTAGTAGATCGATACATTACTGCTTGGTAAATGAACCCTAAACTCGTTAAAAGCGTCAGGAAAAAAAATTTAAGAACACAATCACTTAGTACATCTGAGAAACAAAGTAGTCTATGGTAGGGGTACCAAAGAGTCCTGAAAAAGAAAGGGAGGTCAATCCGAAAATTAAATTAAATCACAAAATGAAAGTAGGCTAGGTTGCTTCCCAAGTGCGCGAAGTTTAATGTCTTTAGTTGGACGCAATGTGGAATTCACACTCAACCAAAATCTAAGGTGACGGCCTCGAAATGAATCATGTTGAGCTTGTAAGGACAATCCCTAAACCTAACAACTTTTCTTGACCTATGGCTATCCAAGAGGAGAACATGGCCAGCATTGGGGTTCGAATCTCTACCCTATCATGCTTAGGAGATGACTTATTAATTAACGCATTGTTTTTGACACAGATTGGACATGACTTTAATTTGCACTTTTAATAGAATTGGGTACACCCAACTCTGCCAAAGGGTCAATATCATCAATCCTGTAACACTCTAACTTGTCCTCAATCTTAGGATGCTGAGCAATATTTGAGACATTCCATTTTCCCTTGAGGTTTCTGAAATAAATCTCTAACACTCTCGTCCTATATTGAATCACAACGCCGGCCGTTGCTAAGAATGGTCAACTAAGAGTGTTGTTCTTTAATCTAGGGATGGGCTCCATATCTAAAATAGTGAAATCAATTGGGAAAATAAACTTGTCAACTTTGAAAAGCACGTCTTCCAACACTTTGTGAGGTACACGCTCTGACCTATTAGCCAATTGAAGTGTAACACTGCTTGGCTTAAGGCTTCCTATACCTAATTCCTGAAAAACTGAGTAAGGGATGAGGTTTACACTCACTCCTAGATCTAAAATTGCTCGACTACTGTAACTCTCCCCAATGACACATGGAACCGTAAAAGCCCCAAGATCTCTAAACTTGACCGGGCCGCCCGATGTCAGAATACTACTCACTTTTTTAGTGAGTTGGACATTCTTCGAAGCGTGCGCCTATGCGAACTTCTTCTTAACGTAGAGGTCCTTAAGGAACTTAGAATACATAGGTATGTGTTTAATGGCGTCAATCAATGGCAAGTTGGTTTTCATGTCCTTCAACAAGTCTATGAGCTCAGTCCTTTTCCTTTGGTTCTATAGGGGTCGAGGGGAAAGGAATAGTAGGTTCATAAACCCTATCTCATGATTCCTCTCTATCAAGAATGGGAGGGGAAGCCACATCGTTCTCGACCTCAACCTCAACTTTTCTAAGATTCTCCTCTCCTAACACTAACACAACCTTAACATACTCGCGAGTGAGCAAGTTAGGGTTAGAAATCATTGAACCTACCGAGTTTGTGAGTGGTTGGGAAGGTAATCTCTCTTCCTCTCTCTTATTCAATGCATGGGCCAACTGTCCTATCTAGTTCTCTAATTTGGCAATGGACTGAAAGCGAGACCGAAGAAGTTGTGTTGTGTCCTCCACAAAGCAGAGCATGTGCTCCTTGAACTGTGAAGTGTATCCTAGAGGCATGGGAGGAGGTCAGCATGTGTAATAGTAGAGTGAGGTTGAGCATCATACCTTTGTCCTCCTCGAAAATTGGGAGGGTGTGTGTTACCTACAAACCCAGGTGTTTAATGTCCCATGGGTTGGTTATGATTGTTGTTTTGTCTCCACGAGAAGTTAGGATGATTTCTCCAACTTGGGTTGTATGTGCTCAAGTATGGGTTATTGGTTTTTGAGTATCCCTACGTTGCATGAACTTGTTCCCGCACAAATTCAAGGTATTGTGAGGCATATGGACATTCCAACATGACATGAGTGCTAGAGAAAATATCCCAAGGGTTGCCATAATTTGATGACTCAATGGCATTAACTGCAAAAATATTAGTAGGATTTGAATGAAAAGCTAATATTTGGTCAAGTTTCCTAGTAAGTGCTTCAATTTTCAATGCTAAGTCATCGCATGGCGCCACCTTGGAGACACTGCGTGTGTTTCCCTTAACTACCCTAGTCAGAGAGGCATGGTCCAGGGAGTGTTCACTAAGGCGCTCAAATAGCATTCACACCTCATCCTCGTCTTGTTGGTTAAATGCTCCCCCACTTAAAGCATTGACCATCTATTTGACGGGTGCATTTAGACCATCATATAAGTTCTATTTGAATGTGGTTCTTGAACCCGTCCCAATTCTCGTGAAATTATTCATGATCTTGTTGTTCAAAACTATTTGTGGCTCACCTAATAGCCATAGTTTTGGTCTGAGGGTAAAACTTGATCATAAACTTTTCTTATAGAAATGCCCAAGTTGTGATTTCACTCCCAGACAAGGACCGAAATCACCATTTAGCTACATCTTTTTGTAAGAACGGAAAAAGACGTAGCCGAACTGCATCGTGTAGAACACCTTGATAATGGTATATTTCACAAATTTTGAAAAAAGTGTTAAGGTGCTCGTACGGGCTCTCTTTCGATTTTCCATAGAAAGTGCGAAGCATGTTGATGGTCTTGGGATTTGTCTTGAAGTTTGCATTACCCACGATGGGTAACACAACTCTGACTAATGCAATGTAAGTTTGAGGAACAAAATGATCCATAATCGTACATGGAGTGGCATGCGCCAGTTGTGGAACAGGGTTGTTGATTCGTTGTTGCAGTCGAGTGAACAATTCGATACAACTCACTAGCCAAACAACAAGGGGAAAAAATGAAGAAAAAATCAAAATATTTAAGAAATAAATAAATATCGAAAGAATTACAGTAAAATAAAATAAAGTAAAATACAATAGGTTTTCTAAAAAAAATTTTAAAATGAACAAAAATTAAAGGCTGACTTAAAAAAAAAAACATAAAAACTCGAAATTCATTGATTCAAACTTTGACTACCAATTCCCTGAAAATGGCTCCAAAAACCTGATGTGGTTTTAATATGTGTGTAGAACTGTGTACTCGCAAGTCGTAGCTGCGGCGGGAATACATGTGTTGTATCCATAGGGAATCAGTATAAAGTTTGATTTAGTGACTATTGAGCAGTTAAAAGTCGGTTTTGATTGGAACAATGGGTATTTAATGAAATCAATAGAATTAATAGGTAATTAAAGATGTCAATCGATTAAAGTTATTTTAGGGTATGAATTAGGGTTAGCCTAAATCGAATTCCAACATTATATTTTATCACGACAATGACTTTTAAAGGTTTAGGCTAAAAGCACTAAACCCAGATTAACATTAAATCAGGGTTTGGGGTAATGAATCAGTCTAAGGGTATAACACATTTTATCACTCTAGCTATAGCATGGATTATTACAATAGCACTATTAAATTCCTTTATTACACCTAATTTCATGTTCAACTTGGATTAATACTTAAGTTATAGTTTAGGATAATGAACTAGTCTAGGGGCATAATCCATCTTATTACTCTAGATGTGGCATGGATTAATCTCAATAGCATTAACAACTTCCTTTGTCACTCCTAATTTAATATTAATTTGTATAAAAAATGTGTTTAGTGTTGGATACAACCTCAACCCTAACCATGTATGAAAAATCTGTTATACTATAGTCTACGCTACAAGCATTAGACAGCAAGTGAATAAATTGGAAATCAAAGCATGGATACAAGCACATAATGAAAAAACCAACCTTAAAATATAAAACTCCCCACAGGGATGCGCAAGTAGTATAAAAAATGTTATTATCGCTCATAAAATATAAATAGAGGATCCGGATGGCTACCTGTCCTTCACACCTAAACTATGAGTCTACTCGTCCGTAGGAGTTTTATACATTAGAAATTCAAAAGAAAAAGAGAAGATTGAAGACTCCCTCAATCAATGTTGACTTGACTCTTGCTTTGTTCCCCAGTACTTCGACCACTTGCACTTTGGCCTTTAAGAAACTCTTGGTCTCTATTCGTGGCTTAGAGAAGACGGAGAAGAGAAAAGAGGGCAAAAAGTGCAAAAAAGAATATAGGTCTCCTCCCATTTTTATAGGTGGGGCAAGCTTTAGGGCACGATTTAGGTCTCCTTTGATCGAGCAGCCAAAGCTGTAGATCGATCAGCCATCATTTGACAGCTTGTTTAATTAACTTAAAACGTGTGTAACTTTTGATCCGTAGGTAGTTACGGAGCCAAATTATATATCGCATTGAAGCTCTCAAAGAGATCTACATGATCCCAATGGCTTCAACAGTGGAACAGGATAATATTGTGTCATAAATACTCTTATTTGATCCTTTTGCTCATTTTAAGCTTAATCGATTGCCAAAATGCATGGTCGCTCAATGCTCGCACCCAAGGAAACAGGTTTTTTGGACCTAATCTTGACCTGATGGGTACTTCTTTTCCACACATGGTCAGGTTTCTCAACCTAGTCTCCAAATTTGTCCATTTGACCCCGTGTTCGACCTTTTTCAAGATGTCCTTGCTCCAATACATTTCAAGCCTAAACACACATAAATTATGCAATACGACACATGTATAGCTAAAAATATGATAGGAAAGCATTATAAAACATATAAAATATGAGGCACATTAGTAACAGATTTCAATCATTAAATCAAAGGTTTGTTTAAATTTGGTGAAAGTGGGCTTGTTTGCTTTATTTGTATATTAAGTGTGTGAATGTAGTCACTATAAATACAAATTCAAACAAATATGCAAAAGGGACTCACTGTGACTAGGGAGTGAGTCTAAATTTAAGACCGTACGTCTTTGATCTCAACCATTCACCTTCTTGTAGAAATGGGGTGATGCTTTTGGTGTATCCAACTTCGTTTGTTAAACATGTGGATTTTTTTTATGACCCAATTAGGGAGGCCTTTATTTATTTAATTTTTTTTTTTGTGCATTTTTGAATATGTAAGAAGATAGAAGATTAAAGGGGCATGGACCTAACTCAAGTGGTAGTTACAATGACGGAGCAGGGCCCATAGACACTCTTCTTTCTACACCTAAAAGTCAGGAATTAGGGTAGAGATAAACTCAAGGGCTCAGCGGTCCACTTATAAGCCCATCAAAGGCTCTTGGTCCTCTTCTTCTATCACCAGACTTATCTTGGTGTAGAAACGTCTAGGCCTGGGTTGTTTGCCAGGCAGTTTGGAATGGTCCAGGACATCCGTTTTCCAATTCTGAGGACCGAGAAACTTTGGTGGGCTAAAAGGTTCCCTATTCAGCTCTCCTAATATAAAAAGCATTTTGAGTCCAACCAAGAGGTTAAATCCCTTTATGAGTACCCTGTTGTTTGTAGGCATTCCCCATATGCCACACCTCATTTTGTAGCTTAGTCCTAAGCTTATTTGTCCTCTTTAAAGGCCAGTGGTGCCAAGCAGTATTTTATGCTTTAACTTTAGCTTGCATGTCCTAGCTCGAGAGGAGGTCAGCCAGCTAGTATAAGGCAAACCCCATAGAAAGCATTTCCAGGTAAATAACCATCTCTTAAGAAGACTCTAGTTTTGTACCTTGGATGGCTTGTACAAAGACTGATTCTTGTTCTTTTCACAGCCTCAACTACTCAGGAAACTCCAAGGAGTCCTAGGACCAAGGGCTTGGCTAGAATTTTTCTAAAGGAGTCCCATCCAGAACCTCTCCACCAGCCCTTGAAGTTGGTGGCTCAAAAAAAGAAGGCAGAGAGATGCTCCTTCTGCTGTTTCACCCACAACCATTCAGGGAGTAGAGGACGAAGGAGATGAAGAAGAAGTGCCCATCTCATAGCTAGTGAGAAAGAGAAGAGCCAAGATTCCTCAACCAGAGGTACTGGCCTTTCTTAGTTCTTGTTTTTTTTTCCATTCATCTTTTACCAAAAATTGTCTCTAACTTGTCTTTGCACAGCCATAGGAAGGAACAACCTCTTTTCTTGTGGGGGTTCCAGACTCTCCACCACAGCACCCTGTGCCAGGGCCCCCTCAGGAAATTGAATCACTAAGCTCAAGCACCAAGGAAGAAGGAGACATTATTACTTCAGCTCTGAAGCCCAGAGAGGACGTACTCCTAGACCTCCTGAACTAGGGTCTTGTGTAAGCTCCATACCCCCTTCCAGGAGCATCCTTCATAACCACTAAAGAGATTTATGAAGGTCTGATCTCATTCTTTGGTTCGTGAATCCTTGATGACCAACTCATTAGTTTTGACATACAAGCATTGCTTTTTTAGAAGTTCCCCTTGAAGAAGACAATCTAGTGACTGAAGTGCCAGCAGAGGTTCCTCCTGTTTCTCCAATTGAAGTTTCAGAGTTAAAAAATAGTCCTCTCATACCCTAGCTTTTTCTGGAGTTAGGACTCTATCTGACTCTTTTTGATGTTACCCCTTTCAGGTCATACCAATAAGAGTTATGCCTCCCCCAATCTTAGAGAGGATTACAACCCCCATAGAGAAACTAGGGGCAAGTGGGAGATTGGCCTTTCAGTATTTGGACCAAGTATCTTAAAGATTTCAAAGACTAAGGGAAATAACACACCTCCCTGTCCTTACTTTGACTGAGAGAGCCACCTGCCAAGAAGCCACTTCTCTGGTGAAGGCCTTGAAGGAAGATCCCAAAATGGTTCCAGCTATTGCAAAGAGCTCGAGGCATTAAAGAAGGTGTTGACCAAAGTAAATCAAGAGGTCCCATCAGTCCTTCGGAAGTAGCGGCATTACCAAGATGCTCTCAGGAACCTGGGGTGTTTAACTAGTTGAGGAACCTACAACTTCTTTTTAAGGACTCCAAGCAGCAAAGAAAGTCCAGAGTCAACAGGCCCTAGACATCAAAGGCTTAGAGGATAAAATCCATTCCTTAGAGGAGAAGCTGCATCAACTCAAGGAATAACTATCTTCTCTTAAGTAGCAGCACACTACCCATGGCTCAATTGTTGGAGAGCTCGAGCAAAGTTACAATTGAGGCTCAAAGAACCAATCAAGTCCTTCAAAAAGAGGCACTCTCCAAGGACTAGCAGTTGAGCGAAGCAACTGGCCATCTATTAGCTATAGAGGAATCTTTAATTAGAATTAGGACTTAGCTGTTTTGATTTTTCTGTTGTAAATAAGGTTTTTTTGGCTATACAAGTAACTTACTTGTATTATTTTTATATAAGCCACATACTCCTCAATGTTAATGAAATATGTATTTTGTCAAATACGTCTTTCAATTTGGTAGTTCCTTCTATTTTATCTTTCTAACTCAAGGATTATTGAGTTGATCAACAACCACAACAACAACAACAACAACAACAACAAACCCAGTGCCTGCAAGGGCTCTCGCAAAAGCAGGGTTTGGGGGGGGGGGGGGGGGGGGGGGGGGGTTAGATCTACGCAGCCTTGCCCCTTCAGGGGGCTACCCTAAAGAGTGGTTGTTTCCGAGGACCCCTGGCCTGAGACGCTGGTCCGCAGCAAAGAGCATGTGCCCTGACAGCAGGAGAACATCAAAGCATGAGTAGGGCAAAACACACGACGAGCAAAACAACAAACTCACAGTAAGCCACAACGAGCATAAATCAAAGGATAGGTAGGCAAATAGTAGCTCATGAGAGCAAGTACACAACCTAGGAGCGCCAGGAGAATGTCAATATTGAAACTGTGCCCATAATTCATGGAATCTGAATTTAGGGACTTCCTTATTAGAATCCCAAATTGATGGCACAATATTTCTTTAAGAACCTCTCATTGATGGCCTATCGTGATTGTGATAGGTGAGATTAAGTATTCAATTCATTAGTATTAGTCAATTGGATAAGTCATTAATATTAGTACTTCTTTAGTTGTATTAGCCGTGTGTTAGCATGTTTAGTGTAATAGTTTTATTCTTGTATTGTTGGAAAAAAGGCTTAGATATTTTAAGAGGTAGTTATCATTCTGTACCCTGTAGCCTTTCTCAATATGCAAGTGGTTAGCCAACTCCTCAATAGACATCTTTTCCTTCTTACGCTTGAGACTTTTCTTAACGTCTCTTCATGAAGGCGGAAGTTTGTCAATTAAGGAAGAAACATCTATGGTATCATCTATATTCAATTTATGTTGTTTGAAATTATTCAAAATTCGTTCGATTTCATGGAATTGCTCCATGACAATACGATCATCTACCATTTTATAATGAGTAAATTAACTAACTAGGAATTTGTTGCTTGTTGCATCCTCGGCCATGTAGCGTGCCTCAAGTGCATCCCATAATTCCTTTGCGGTCGGCACATTTGAGAAGATGTCAAACAGGGCGTCAGTCATACCATTGAGTATATGCCCTTTGCAGATGTAGTTATCATTCTCCCATTTCAGTTTGGCCCTTTGCTCAGCCAAAGTATCCTCCTCCTCAAAAGCAGGGATGGAAGTGGTGTACTCAACACATACACCACATTCAACATAGTTATGAGGAAGTGCATCTTCCTCTGCCATCGGCAGAAATTACCGCCATCAAACCTATCTAACTTCACAAAGTTGGTTGTTGTTTCCTCAGTGATGAAGCCATATCCCAAACCAAAAGTTAAACCTCAATATTGTTAGTGCAAATCTGAAAAATAATTGCAAAATCCTCGCAAACGAATAACTGAAAGATTTCAGGTGTTGAGGCTATATAATCACTTTCCTTAAGGTTTATTTCGGTATACGAAATAACCTCGGGGACACAACAACAACCAACTATGAAGTGAAGATGTGTAAAGGGAGAGATTGATAGAGATGTAGAGAGATTGAAATTTTGTTACTCAAGAACATAACACAACAACACAAGAACACTTTAACCCAAAGTTCTTTTAATCTATTTTTTTCTCTGGTGTTTTTTAATCAATTCAATTCATCCAAGTAACAAGTAAGAAATCTGGGGTATTTATATGTATACCATGAAGAGAGACGTCCCTAAAAAACCAAGCAAAAAGCCGTGATGAACCAGGAAAAAACCACCCAGAAAACCGCCAAAACAAACCTGTGTGTCAAAGTTGTGTGTCGACACACACATCGATGCACAACGTACTGTAAGATTGTGTGTCAACCCACAGTTCCTGTGTGTCGACACACAACCTTTCTCCGTACGCTTCTGTAAAGAGCTGTGTGTGCACGCACGGGCCATGTGTCGACACACACCCCTAACAAACTTTCAACACTTAAACAAATATCGGGACAATCTCAAACTTATCTTATACACATATTAAACAATATTTTGCATATTATTCAACACACACTTTGAAAATACATCAACATTGCATGTAATGAAACCTTTTTAGTGGAAATGCAAGCAACACGAAGACTAGTGAGGTGCGTGTAACTTGAATTGTGGTTCACTCTTATGATTACATGTAAAGAGTTACGTGAGCACACTTATTAGGTTTATGGTCCCAACTTACCCTATTATTGTTGGATTTTACGGGGTAGTAAGCTTCAATTTTGTTTAAGTAGTGTCAAGTTTTGTATCCCACATATTGATGCAACGCGAAAGTGAGATTTTGGGAAACGGGAAGGAATCGAAGGCCTTTCCTTTAGTTTTATTAATGTAAATAACAGAACTTCAAGAGGCGAAATAAAACCTAATTCTCACAACCTGAGACTAGAGGCTTAAAAATAGAAAATAATTTGAAAAATTTTTGTGGACCACTAAACCATAATTCTCCTCTAGTATATATAAAGGAGTAGTTAGAATACTAATCTAACTCTAAGAGATAATTCAAAATTCAAAATAAAACATGAAAATTTAAAACATGACTCCTAGTCAAACTCTACTTCGTTAAACCCAGCTTTCGCGTCCCTGCTGCTCTGCTTCTGCCAAGGTCTATCGTTCCGCCAAGACCCTCTGGCCAAGCCACTCACCAAGCCCCTTAATGGGTTGCATCACATATATGTTCTAAAATGTGGAAAAGCGACTTTGTATGCCCCTTATCCTTAGGCTTGGTAAAGTATTGTGGACCTAGCTAGTGTGGGTTTTCTCTAACCTAGACCTTTAGTTTTTCAACCTTTGTACTTCTGGTCAAACTCGAGGAGAGTTACTGTCTTGCCTGAGCTTGAGGCTACAAGCTCGAATGCAAGTTGTTTCTTCTAGGCCTAACTTGCGGCTGCAAGCTAGAGATGAAGGAGCTCAAGGTCTTGGTTGTTGAGCTCGACCTCGAGGAACTCGCACATTTTCTCACGTCCACACACTATATTTCCTCGTGATATCCGCCCACTCCAATATCTACCCTACTTAGGTTCTTCCCCAATTAAAATAATAAAACAAAAAAAAGGAAAAAAAAATATCTTCCTAAAAAATCTTACGCCCTCTCACCGTCCGCATAATTCTCTTTCAGTTTCTCAACTATTCCATCTCTCTCTCTAGCAGTTTCATATTTTACGTTCCAGTTTCGGTAACAACAATAACAGACTCAGTGCCTCAAGGGTTCTGTTATGAACCAACTATATTGGATATAAGATGATTTAGTATTAATAATTCAAATGATGTAATAAGTAACAATTTAGTAGCATTAGTGAAATAAGTCATGCATTAGCTTGTGTTAGCTTAATGTTGGTTAGCTCTTCATGTCAAGGTAGAGTGGAAGTCAATGTCGGTTGGCCATGGGTTAATATTGGCAGCTATTAGTTAGGTATGTCGGTTTGGCTAGTGTCGAGGTTCAATGCATTGGAAGTTAGCCGCCATTGCTCTTGATGAGTATAAGTAGTGAGCTTTCTCTTGTAAGCTTGATAATTAAAGAATGAATTTGATCTCATTTTCTCTCTACAAACCCTAACTCTCTCTAGATTTCTCTCAATTATCTTCATTTCTTTTCTCCAATCTCTTTCAATCTTATCTTGATATCTCTAATTCTCATCTCATTCTTCTCTAATCTCATCCTAATCTCTTGATTTCTCAATTAGATCTCCTCTTACAAGTGTAATTCACCTTCAAACCCTAGGTTATGATTCAAGTTGAGCTTGAGTTATGACCATTGGTATTGGAGCCTTGATTTGATTCCGAATCAAATTTGTTTGATATCTAAGTCCTTGATCACATGGCCTTAGATCATTGATATTGTCTCTTGCATCAGCAACAACATCAAGAATAAATCAACTTAAATCAGCTCACGGAATTCAGTTCATAAGCGCAGTACAAGATTTGATTCAGTTCATAATCGTTCTTGAACAGGTTGTGCTTGATCACGAGATGTTAGCTGAAATTCAGTGCAAGTCTTAAAGTTAGCTGGAGCACAACAGTTCAGAACCCATACTTCATTCAAGATTGAGCTACTTTTGGATCAAAACGTGCTGAATTTGACATCAAGTTCGGCTATAAGATTATTTCGATCAAGAACCAGATCAAAAGCTTCTGCTAAGATTGTATTTGATCCAGATATGTGCTGAATTGGTCGGATTCTTCAGACCGCGCTGTAGAATTCTCCAGAACTGTTATTTTGGTTGCACTTGCTCACGACTTATTTCGAAAGCCTGTTGTTAAGGTGACCTAGTAGCTAATTCTTTGCTGAGGTAGTGGCTGCAATTGTATTGCAATTCTGTAGCCGATAAGTTGCAGTACACTCACACACATTACACTTTGGCGAGAGTTCACATTGAACAAAATAGTGCTGCACACATTAAATGAGCTTAGATCAAAATCGTGAATTACATCCTACTCTGCTGTTCAGATCAGAGTTAAGCAAGTATTAAGCTACTTGTTCAAACTGTGCTGCTTTTGGATTTGAATACTGCTGTGGAGATTGCAATTGTTCAGGAAATTCAGCTCGTAGGTGCAACATTCAGTTACTGAATTGCAAAATCAAGTTTTAGCTTCTATAATTAATTTGCAAAATCAAGATTCAGTGCAACAAATCTTGCTCCTAGCTGAAGAAGAAAGCATTATACATGGCTGGACGTGTCACAACTTGATATCAAGCAGTAACTTGGCAGCTGGAAGCACATCTAATCCGATTGCTAATGTTGAAGGAGCTACGGTTGGACTTCTGGAGAACATGACAAGGTTGAATCAGCAAACACTGCAGCAAGCAGAGGACTCGCAGCAGCTACTAAGGTAGCAAATGGAAGACTCGCAAAGGCAATTGTGGCAGTAAATGCAAGACGCGCTGCAATAAATGCAAGATTTATTGTTGGCATTTGAACAGAGACTTCAGGTACGACAAGATTAGCTTGAGCAAGACAATTCCTCATGGCAAGAACAATTTGAGCCAAGGCTTCACGCCCAACAGGAGCAAAGTGAGCAAAGACTTGATCAGCATTTAAATGAAATGCATGAGCGACTACATAGACAAGACATTTGCCTTGGTGTAGGAATCCTTCAAGGAGTATCACAACTAGATGGAGCTCCGATGCAAGTGGTAAATGTTGGAAATGGAAATGCACCTAATGTTCCTCGTCAAGCTAGGCCTTTGGATCCTCCATTGCCAAGATCGGTAGAGCGCCAAGTGTTCCAATGGCTATGGCAAGAAGAGTGAGGTTAATGCAGCCTAAGGTTGATCTCGATACTTTTGATGGCATACATCCTCAATCATGGATAAGAAAATGCGAGCGATACTTTAGGTTCTATGCTATTACAGAGGAGGAGAAAGTTAAACTCGTCGCATTTTATTTGTACGGGGACCAAGAGGTTTGGTTTCATAGCCTAATCCTTGGTAATCCAACTCTGACATGGCAAGAGTTTGTGGATGAAGTGTGTGACAGGTATGGAGATGAAGATTCCAGGGAGTTCGTGGACAATTTCAACAAAATAGCTCAAGTAAGCAGTGTCAAGGAGTACATAACATGATTTGAAAATTTAAAAGCAAGAATGATGTCCATAACTCCTGAAGCAAGGGAGGCCTTCTATGTTTCAAACTTCATCAGTGGACTCAAGCCCAAGATAAAGAATCTAGTCAAGGCTCTCTACTCTCCTACACTGTCCAAAGCTTATGCGAAGGCGAGATTGTTTGAGTCTACTATTTTAGCTATGCCTGCAAAAGGTCAAAGAAGTCGGACTACAGCTCCCTTGCCGCAAGCTGTGCTTGAAGGTTCGAGGTCATTGAGTATGGAAGAAAAGAAAGCGCATAATCTTTACTTCAAGTGTAATCGAAAATACTTCTTCGGCCACAAGTGTAACCCACAGCATCTAATGGCTGTTTCAGGAACTGATATTAAAGGGGATCATGAAGATGGCTTAGAGCATAATGGTTCGGGCATGGCAGTGACCCAAGACTTTGAAGCTACGGGTTGTGGTTGATGCAGCAAAGATGGTGGATAGTGCAGGACTATCCTTAGTAGCATTCTCATCAACTGTGATTTGTGGATCAATTTTTGTTTCGCCAAGGCATTCCTATCCGATTCTTGAGGACAAGAATCTCCCAAAGGGGGACTATTGTCATGACCCGACTATATTAGATTTAGGATGATTTAGTATTAATAATTCAAATGATGTAATAAGTAACAATTTAGTAGCATTAGTGAAATAAGTCATGTATTAGCTTGTGTTAGCTTAATGTTGGTTAGCTCTTCATGTCAAGGTAGAGTGGAAGTCAATGTCGGTTGGCCATGGGTCAATATTGGTGGCTATTAGTTAGGTAAGTTGGTTGGCCATGGGTCAATATTGGTGGCTATTAGTTAGGTAAGTCGGTTTGGCTAGTGTCTAGGTTCAATGCATTGGAAGTTAGCCGCCATTGTTCTTGATGAGTATAAGTAGTGAGCCTTCTCTTGTAAGCTTGATAATTAATGAATGAATTTGATCTCATTTCCTCTCTACAAACCCTAACTCTCTCTAGATTTCTCTCAATTATCTTCATTTCTTTTCTCCAATCTCTTTCAGTCTTATCTTGATATCTCTAATTCTCGTCTCATTCTTCTCTAATCTCATCCTAAGCTCTTGATTTCTCAATTAGATCTCCTCTTACAAGTGTAATTCACCTTCAAACCCTAGGTTATGATTCAAGTTGAGCTTGAATCATAATAGGCTCCTGCCTAAGCGGGGTTTTGGGGATGGACGTATGCAGACTTATCCCTTTAGGGTGTAACTCTATCAAGAGGCTGTTTCCAAGGACCCCCAGTTTTAGTTTCAGTGTTACAAAAAAGAAAAAAAAAAAAAAAAAACCTTTGAGAAATAGAGTGAGCATTAACATATTGTCAAAGGACAATGGAGAATGTGAAGAGAGTGAATGCGCAAGAAATCAAGTGTGAAGAAAGAGATTGTGGAGAATGTATAATGATGATCTTTTCTTCTATTTTTGCAATTCGCCATTTTTAATTCTATGATTTTTATGATTTTTCTTCTCTAACATGAAATTCATCGCTTTCTGATTGGACCATTGTTGTCTTCATGTCAGGGCCTTTTTGTCATTCCGTTGCTGAGCAAATTGCCAATCAATCACCCTAGAGTACACTCCGGTGTTGGGTACTGTGTTAACCCTAGGAGTCGGAGTGTCAGAGATCTCGTTTGTACCGGTGCGGGGGGCATAAACGACTTAGGGCAAAGGTTTACTCCTCGGTGTGGTAATTCCACTGTTTGATTCCTTGCTTTGCCCTTTTCATTATTGATGTTATTCAATTATACTAGTTGTTTTATATACTAACCTACTAGAGCTTAAGTTTTGTATTGTTCAAGCTTATGATTGTTTTTGTTCATCTTGAGGCTGACCCTTTTTCTAGTATAAGCTTGGTTATATGAAAGCTTTTGATTAACTTCTATTGATCCTAAAGGCCATTTATATTGTAATTTTGATAATAACAATCATTTAGTGAGTCATTGTGTTTAAAGTGTTCTAATCTTGTTTGAAAGAAACACATAAGAAATTTAGGAAAAATCAAGATCAATCATGTTGATATCAAGCTTTCTAAGATGATGGATCAAGAGGAAATAGAGCCAAGTTGAAAAGAAAGTTGATCCTAAGTCAAGAGAATGAGATATGAGTGCAATCGCTTCAAGTTGTTTATTTTTATTTTGTAGAACTTAGGATTGTGATATATCAATTGAGTCAAATCTCAATATTGATATGTAATGCTCCAACAAAAATATTTTTGAAATATTTTTGAAATTTATTTCCAAATTTTATTTGAAAAATATTCAAGTTAACTTCAAGCCAATCTAGTTTGTCAATAAAAATATTTTTCAAATTGGTATTATGAAAAGCATGCCCAAAAATAAGAAGATCAAATTTTGATAGGATAATATTTTAGCTTAATTAAATCAATCAATCTTTCAAATGAATAAGCAAAACATGGAAATTAATTCAAAAATAAGCTAATGTGGTAATCAATCAATCAATCAATCAAGCTAAATTGTCAAAATTATTCAAATCCACCAAGGCATGCTGAGTGCCGACACTCATCAGGGATGTGTGACACATAAATATACAGTAGCCAACTAGAGTTGCTGTGTGATTATACACAGCCCTGAAAAGGCTGCAAATGGCTACTTTTGATATGATTTCTTTCCTAATCTTTTCACAAACATTTCAAACATCCCCCAGCCCTTCATTTTCCTATAAATAGGGCTTGAATGCTTTGGCTTAGTTCATTCAATTCTTTCTAAACATTCTTTGATTAAAAATCTGTTATTCTCTTGTACATTAACATTTTAATTTCGAGTTTCTTTTACAGTTTTCTTGAGTATCACTAGTTCTCTTTATTGTTGAGTATTGAGCTTAGTTGGCATATCCTTAGCTTTGGCTAAACTTAAGTTATTGTCAATTCACTCTTAAAAGAGTGAAGAATTTCAGCGCTTTAATTCTTTCATTGTTGTAATTCATTTTATTGTAAAGGTTGGATCCTGAGCCTAGGGTTACAAAAGGGTCGGTTGTAAAGGTTGGGTCTTGAGCATACGTACAAAAAGACCGGTTATAATGGTTTGATCCTAAGCCTAGTTTTAAAACGGATCATCAAGCTTAGTTAAAGGCTTAAGCGTTGAAGAGTAGCCACTGAGGAGTCGAATAGCTTTCAGGTTGGAAGTGAACCACTATAAAAATCCTTGTGCATTGTTTTCATTCTTGCCTTTTTTTTTTACATTTTATAGTCATTGTATAGCTTTCAATTTATTTTTTGGTTCTTAAAGTAATTTTCATTTGATCTCGAAAGAACCTCATTCACCCCCCCTAGGTTGCTCTTTGGGCCTTCAATTGGTATAAGAGCTAGTACTCGCTTTTGTTGGTCTAACAACCTTAGAGTGATCCTTATGACCACCTTTGTACCTATTTTGGCTGAGGGTCAATCAACCGAGAATCCTCCACTTTTTTATGGTAAAAACGTTTTCTATTAGAAACTTAGAATTGAGACTTTTAATTACGTCTATTGATTCTGACTTGTGGCTAATTACAAAAAAATGGTGACTTTGTTCCTTTAATGGATAAAGGAAATGCAATTCTTGAAGAATTTGAAAATGAGCTTACTCAACTTAACAAGACAAAGCTTGAGAAAAACAATTTTGGTAACGAGGGGTTGAGTTACCCCTGCCAACCCCGGCCCATGAGGAGGTCCACAATCCCCATGAGTAGGTAAGTCATGAGTATATTCTTAGCAAGAATTGAACTTCTGACCCCTGGGCAATGACCGCATAGGTAGGAGATGCCATCAACTGAGATGTCCTCATGATGGGTGCTTGAGAAAAATGCTTAAGCTCACTTCCATTTATTATGTGCTATTACTCCCAATGTGTTTAATCATGTCAAAATTTCCAAGACCGCCAAGGAGATTTGGGGCAAACTCGAAGCCACTTTTGGAAGAGAGTCTGATGAAGAACCTGCCCATACAAGTGAAGAGGAGCAAGTAAATTCGTGTCTCATGGCTATTGAATCAGAAAAAGAAGAACTTGAATGAGGTAAATGACTTATCTTGTAATAAGCTCATGGGTAGTTTTCATCAGTTATATGGTGCATTTGAAAAATTGAGAACCAAATACTCTTCTTAGAAAAAAGGAGCTACAAAAAGAGTCAAAACAATGTTTAGTGTTTAAACTTGAAAATGAATCTTTGAAAGCAAAAATAGAGTCATTAAATGATCAAGTTGAAACAATGATTAATGAAAAATAATTCTTGAAAGAAAAGCTCCTTTCAAACAAAAGTAAAAATGAAGAATCTAAGGAAGATGAATTATTGCTTAAAGAGAATGAATCTTTGAAAGAATAAGTAGAACTCTTACAAATTTCAAGTAAGTTTCTCAAGGGTCAAGAAACACTTGAAAAAAATGCTATCTTTTCAAAGACCCACTTATAATAAAGAGGGAATTGGCCATAGTGGAAATGCTCAAAGCCTCCTCACCACCGATAACTCTATAAGATGTCATTATTATGGTGATCATGGACATATTGTGCATCAGTGTCCATTTAAAAAGAAATTTGAGAAAAACTAAGATAGTTTGGGTCATAAAGGGATCTCGATCTCCAAATGTCAAGCCTAACAATGAAGTACCGAAGAAAATTTGGGTACCAAAAGTTCGTTAAATTATGTAGGTATGCATGAAGATTGTTGGGATAGCGGTTTCTCAAGTCATATAACCCAAGATAAATTGAAGTCCACTTTTATCAAATTAAAGAAAGTATTTATCACTTTTGGTGACAATAAAAAAAGAAAAATTCTTTGTATCGACAACATTGCCCCTAACTCTTCTCCTTGCATATATGATGATTTACTTGTTGATGAAGGTAATTGTGTGCATTTGTTTGTCATTTAATGTATAGTGGTGCATGCTTGGATGTATGAAGTACCATTTAATCGATTAGGATGTGATAATGTCTATATGATTGATCTTGAATGTATAAACTTAGTGAAATATTCTAGTTTTTCGAATGAAAATGATCCTTGGATTTAAAATAGAAGATTTGAGCATGCTAGTATGGACTTAATTTCAAAACCTTCGAAAAATAATCTTATTTGACGACTACCGATGCTTAATTCAAAAAGATCATATTCGTGATGCACGTCAATATGGGAAACAAACTAGATCTTCATTCAAACCCAATGATGTAATCTCTATCACAAGGCATCTTGAACTTTTGCATATAGGCATGTTTGATCCTACTCGACATTTGAGCCATTGTGAAAAACGTATGGACTTATAATTGTTGATGATTACTCTTATTTTGCTTGGGGCTTATTTGTTTCACTCTTTGATAAATTTGAAATAGTTTTGCAAACAACTGCAAAATGAAGAATATTTGAAAATCGTTTCAATCATATGTGATCGTGGAAGGGAATTTGAAAAAGGTGATTTTGAAAAATGTTGTGATTAAATTGGATTCCATCATAGTTTTTCGACTCCTAAAATTTCTCAACAAAATAGAGTGGTTGAAATATATATATATATATAGAGAGAGAGAGGGAGAGAGAGAGAGAGAGAAAGAGAGAGAGAGAGAGAGAGAGAGAGAGAGAGAACTCTTGAACAAATGGCAGAAGTCATGCTTTGTGAAAACAATTTGCAAATTCATTTTGGGCCGAAGCCATTAACACCTTTTACTACGTCTTAAATTGAGCTTTAATAAGGCTTATTTTAAAGAACAAACCCTACAAACTTTTCCAAAGAAAGAAATCCAAATATTGCGGATATCAAACCGTTTGGGTGTAAATGCTTCTTCTACAAAAATCGTAAAGCAGACGTTGGTAAATTTGACCCACGAGTGGATGGAGGTATTTTTATTGGATATTCTCTAACTAGCAAAGCATATAGAGTCCATAATAAAGAAAGAAAGGTTGTAGAAGAGTCTATACATATGGTTTTTGATGAAACTAATGTCATGTCCTCTAGAATTCCTTGTGATGATGGTGATATAGTAATCAAACCAATAAACATCACACCCTCACCGAGGAACAAGAAAAGGATAAACACAAAGCTCCAATGGATGAACAGAAAGGAAATTAACGAAATATAGAATCCAAAGAGGAAGACTTACCATGAGATTGGAAATTCTTGAAGGATCATTCAACAAGTCAAATCATTGGTGATTCCTCCCATGGTGTAAGAACAAAGCATGCATGACTGAATATTGTCATCTAGCTGCATTCTTCTCTTTTGAAGAACCCAAGAACATAGAAGATGCTCTTAATGACGCAAATTGGATAATGGCAATGGAGGAAGATCTAAATCAATTCAAGAGAAATGATGTGGGGGAACTTGTGGATAGACCCCAAGATCATCAAGTTATTGGTACCAAGCGGACCTACCGCAATAAAAATATGAGGAGGGTAACATGGTAAGGAAGACGGCAAGGTTAGTAACTAAAAGGTTATAACCAAGAGGATGGTATACACTATGAGGAAACCTTTGCTCCCATTGATAGATTAGAAGCTATTAGACTCTTATGTGCCTTTGTTTCATTCAAAAATTTTGAACTTTTTCAAATGGATGTAAAGAGTGCATGTTTGAATAGTTTTATAAAAAATGAGGTTTATGTTGGCAACCACCGTTTTTAAGGATGACAAAATTTTCAATCATGTTGATAGACTCAAAAGGGCTCTTTATGGATTGAAACAAGCTCCTAAAGCTTGGTATGAAAGATTGAGCTCTTTTCTATTTTAAAATGAATTTTCAAGAGGGAAGGTTAACACCATACTTTTTGTAAAACATTCTAGAAATGATATTCTCATTGTGTAAATATACATTGAAGATACAGTGTTTAGTGCGACTAACCCATCTATTTATGAAGAATTTAAAAATATTATGAGTAGGAAATTGGCAATGAGCATGATGGGAGAAATCAACTATTTTCTTGGATTGCAAATTAAGTAAGGCAATGAAGAAATTTTCATCAACCAAGCAAAGTACATCAAGAAAATGATTAAGAAATTTGGCATGGAAAATTCAGAGGCAATTGCAACTCTGATGAGCTCAACACTCAAGTTAAACATGGGTAACAAAGGTGGATTAAAAACTATATAGAGATATGATTGGATCCCAACTTTACCTTACCACTAGTAGGCTTAATGTGGATTAAAAACTATATAGAGAAATGATTGGATCCCAACTTTACCTTACCACTAGTAGGCTTAATATTTTGTTTAGTGTGTGCTTATGTGCTTGATTTCAAGCATGTCCTAAAGAATCACAATAATGTTTGTGAAAATTTTTTTTCAATGCCTAGTTGGTATTTAGGCTTGTTTTGCCCCAAATGTGATCTCCTTTAGCTAGTTGGATATAGTGATGCATATCTTACTTTGTTAATTTCTTGGTCATACTTTAGTGCCATGG
This sequence comes from Simmondsia chinensis, assembly GCA_018398585.1. NCBI lineage: Eukaryota > Viridiplantae > Streptophyta > Magnoliopsida > Caryophyllales > Simmondsiaceae > Simmondsia > Simmondsia chinensis. The sequence continues at coordinate 8,901,167 of JAGTTD010000018.1, forward strand.
TTTAACTCAAAAAAAAAAAAAAAAAGTTTTCTCATCCTCCTTAGAAGTCAAATACATTGCTTGTGGAAGTCATTGTTCTCAAATATTGTGATTAATGCATAAATTTGATGATTAAGGAATTTATATTGACCATGTTCCCATTATGTGTGATAATACTAGTACAATGTGCTTGACCATATAGAGGTAGACGTCATATCATTCGAGATCGTGTATTTAAGGGAGATGTCATTGTAAAATTTGTTTCCACAAATGACCAATAGGTGCACTTTTTTCACATATGTGGAACTATTTATTGACATTAAAAGAAGGGTTGACATGGTGAAATATCATTACTTGTGTGCATTAATTTCATATGTATGTGACATTGAATATTGATCTTAAAGAGTTAATGAGATAGTGCTCAATTGTCCAAGTATTCATATCCAAACTAATAGATATTAGTGCTTGGTGACCTTTTTCTTTTATGGGAAACATTAAAAACTAGACTTCCATCTCTCTATTTTGAACAAAATCTCTTTAATGGTTATTTAAGTTGAATATTCTCTCACATTCTTGTTCATAATTTCTTTCTATCGATCAAAGTCATAAATGATCTATTATGAGAACTGCATAACTTCAAGCAAATTTGAAAATCTTGCTTTGTGAAAAATTCTTCATATTCACCTCATTGAGGCATATGAAAATATTAGTTAAAAAAGGGTGAAACATTATATTAAAAAAAGAGGTAAAGCTGTCCTTAACATATCGAGCTACATGTGTAGAAACTACTTTGTTGATGACAAAGGGGAAGAGAGATTGGTGTTGTTTATGCCAGTTTGAACATTGCGCAAATAGTTCTTTGTATAAATACTTCCTATATATCATGAAAAGGGAGAGAAATATCAAACTTAAAATACTTGCTATATAATAAAGGGGAGAGAAATATCAAACAAGTTGCATTAAATTGATTTATTCTCTATTTGTTGATGACAATGGGAGAGAGAAGTTGGTGTTTGCTTAAATTGTGGTAAAAATGATCTTGATATTGAATTGTGGTAAAATTGATGTTGATATAGAGCTATTAAATGTTTGATTCCTACATTGCATCAACATAGGGGTAGATGATTGAGATTGATCTTTAACATGCTAGATAATGCTCAACATAAAGTGGGTATTTGCATGATTTTATTAGTCAATAATTTTATGGTGAATTCAATACATCAACTTTCATATTTTTAAGAGAAAACACCAAGGCTCCATTTGTTTTGACGGAAAAGTAGAAACTAGAAGTAGATTTTTCTTCTGAAAAGGTTTTCCAAGGAAATATAAATTCCGAGTGGGATTTTCTGTTATTTATTTTAAATTAAAACTTAATTCCCCACTGTGATGTCTTCTTGTATGTTTTAAAATTTTTCTTAACCAATCATTTTATATCTTGTTATAGGACAACATAAGTAACAATACAACATATATGAAGTAACCCAAAAAAATAAAATGATTAACTGTCAAAGCTGTATAAATGAGGAAAACTATTTCTTAGGTATTTTAAAATTTGAGTATTTATCATCTAAATACCTTGTCATTTTACTATATACAATGAAGTGCCCTAAGATAAGAAATTTATCACTTGTGTATATAATGTGTTAAAATATGGTGAATTTTCATTAAAATTTTGCTAATTTCTGCCAAAAAATTGATGTGGTATAAACTATGATCATATTATGAAAAGGTTGTCCATATTTTAACAAAAATTACTTATATATTATCAAAAAATGCGTCGTGTTAGCATTTTTGGACAAAAAAAATTATCGCATTATGATAGAGAATACACATAGATTGTTGTTTACATTTAAAATCTACTAAAATTTGGCAAAAGATACCTAATTCATGAGAAAATTTTTAAACTTCAGGGTATATCATTATATATTACAAAAATATCATAGTACATATGCAATAAATGCTAAAATATTAGGGCACCTAGATAATTTCCTTATATAATATTATATAACAATTCAACTTGATAAAAATTGCTCTTTAGCAACTATAACAATGTAACGTCTAAGTTGCTTTTGATTATTTGGTCTAATTTTTGTCCGATGTTTGACGTTAAGTGTCTATAGTCTAGTCTGATTTATTTCGATTCGACCTCGATTTGCATGATGATTACTGTGAAGGTTTTTAGGCCACTTAGAATCATGACTCCCCGGTTTTGAATGGGGAGTCATTTTGCCTCATTTGAGGGAAAAAACATTTTCTATCGGAAAACCTTTTTTGTAAGCAAAACAGGTGCCAAACAACGAAAAAGCGGAAAACCACTTCCTTGAAGGTGGTTTTCCCCTTAAACAAACGGAGCCCAAATGTGTATCATCATCAAAAAGGGGGAGATTGTTGGCCCTAGTGGCCATTTATATTGTAATTTTGATGATAACAATCATTTAGTGAGTCATTATGTTTAAATTGTGCTAAACTTGTTTGAAAGTGACTTATAAGAAAGTTGGAAAAAATCAAGTTTAATCATGTTGATATCAAACTTTCCAAGATGATGGATCAAAAGGAAATAGAGTCAGGTTGCAGAGAAAGTTGATCCTAAGTCAAGAGAATGAGATCCGAGTCCGAACGCTTCAAGTTGTTTATTTTTATTTTGCCGAACTTAGGATCAGAATATATCAATTGAGTAAAATCTCAATATTGATATGTGATTCACTAACAAAAATGTTTTGAAATATTTTTGAAATTTAATTTCCAAATGTTATTTGAAAAATATTCAAGTCAAATTCAAACCAATCTAGCTTGTCAATAAAAATATTTTTCAAATTGGTATACGAAAAGCATTCCCAAAAATAACAAGATCAAATTTTAATAGAGTGACATTTTGGCTTAATTAAATCAATCAATATTTCAAATGAATAAGCAAAATATGGAATTTAATTCAAAAATTAATCTAATATGATAATCAATTAGTCAATCAATTAAGTTAAATGGTAAAATTGTTCAAATCCACCCAGGCATGCTTAGTGTGGACACCTGTAAGGGATGTGCTGACACATAGACATATGGCTTTGAAAAAGCTCCAAATGGCTACTTTTGATTTGATTTTTTTTCTAATCTTTTCACAAACATTTCAAATGCCCCCTAGCCCCTCATTTGCCTATAAATAGGGCATGAATGATTTGGTTTAATTCATCGAATTCTCTCTAAGCATTCTTTGATTAAAACACTCTCGTTCTATTGCATTTTAATGTTTTAGTTTCAATTTCTTTTAAAGTTTTCTTTAGTTTCGCTAGTTCTCTTTGTTGTTGATCATTGACCTTAATTGCATATCCTTAGCTTTGGCTGGACTTGATTTATTATCAATTTTTTATTGAAAGAGTGAAGAATTTCAGTCCTTTAATTCTTTCATTGTTTTAATTCATTTTATTGTAAAGGTTGGATCTTAAGCCTGCGGTTACAAAAGGGTCAGTTGTGAATGTTGGGTCTTGAGTCTATGTACAAAAAGTCCGATTGTAAAGGTTGGATCCAGAGCGTAGTTTTAAAATGGATCATCAAGCTTAGTGAAAGGCCCAAATGACAAAAAACAGTCACTTGAGGACTGGACTAGCTTTGGGGATGGAAGTGAACTACTTTGAAAATCCTTGTGCATTGTTTTGTTTCTCGCCTTTATTTTTTACATTTTATATTCACTGCTTAACTTTCAATTTATTTTTTGGTTCTTAAATTTTAAATTTTTATTTTATCTCGAAAGAACCTAATTAATTCCACTCTTAGGTTTCTCTTTGGGCCTTCAACTCCCTTCAAGATCGAGGTCTATTCTATTGAAATTACTTCGATTCGAGGTTAGTAAGTTCCTCCCGTGAACTTGACTTGAACATTTTGAAGTTCTTTTGTCTAACTTGTATTTTGTATTTGATTGTTCATTAATCCCATAATTTCCAACAATATAAGTCATTTATTTATAATGAGTAACCATATTAGAGTGAACATTAATTTTTTCATCCCGAATACGTTGAGAAATGGACCCTTCAAACTATGAATAAATATAACATGTGGTTGGATTGGATGAGATTCTCCCTGAGGAAAATTTCGATTCCATTATAATGCTTTGAAAATGATAAAACATTTGAAGGGTCAAGTGGGAATTTTAACATAGGCAACACATTTCTCTTCACTTTAGGTTCCCAAGGCAACTTGGTGTAAGTATGTTGTGCTATTGGTGAATCTCTTATTGAGGTTGAAATTAAAGTTTTTTTAATTGAGTGGAATCAGAACTGTGTGCATGGAAAAGTCCACGTGGATATTGAAGGATTAGATAACCCTTAGAGTGATAAGTATTATGCATGTAATGTAATGGGTCAGTTCTCAAAGCCAGGAAGGACAAGTAACGGGTACCACGAGGCCTCTTGAATTCCTCTTAGTAACTTGGGTGACCTTTAAAACATCATAAGTATCAGTGGTAAAAAGGTACTATATCTCGTTTGTTGATGACTAATCGAGATTTACTAAGGGACATTATTTAAAGTGCAAAGATTATCAAGAAGTTCCTCAAAGATGAAACAGAAGTTAAAATTAATTAGACCTTAAATCAAAGGGATTAGGTCAAATAGATGTGGCGAATATAATACCACCTTTCTCGAGAGAGATTGCGAAGAAAATAAAAAAGATTCTTGAGGACATGATGAATGTTATGTCCATTGGCCCTGAGTTACTCTCGAGGTTGTAGGAGAAGCCCTATTGCAGTTACTACTTACTTTATTAGTAATCTAATTTAGAGGCCAGATAAAATACCTTAATAGAAAAAGGTTATATTCCTAATATCCTCTATCTATAAGTGTGGGGGTCTCTAGCTAAAATAGGTTTTCTAAATTGTGCTTTTGCCTCTTTGGCTGAGCACTTTGTTTTTGGGTGTTCATGTTATTAGTGCATAAAAGGCACAGGTAAAAACCTAAAAACCCTTAATGATATTATAAAACCTGAATGCACCTATTTCGAGAGAGTTCGGTGATAGTAAGTCATACTCGATTATGAGTGGGTGCTAGTAGGTCTCCTTGGGGGCTGAGAGAAATTTGGATTCTTGAATTATGATATTAGGGGAGAAACCTCATGGAACAACCCAAGGGGTTCAAAAGTTCCTGAGTAGAATATAAAGTTTATATGTTTGAAACTCCATGTATGATCTTTATCAAACCTTAGACACTAACATCATAATTTGACTATTCTTAGTCATATATGAATTTGTTTGTGGTGACTTTTGAGTACACTCTATATAAGTGAGTAATCATGTTGATGACGTGACCCTTTTTAGCATGCGTGTGAATATTGTAAACACTATAAAATCTTCTTGAGTTTATGTTTGAATGACCTATGTGAGGCAAATGTGACACTTGGGTGAAAATCACTAGAACACCTGAGGGGTTTAACACTTGTTTATGTAGATAAAATACTTAGAGAGTTTGGTCATTTTGATGACATACTATATGACTTTAGTGTTCACTTGAAAAGGAGAAAAACATGGTATTGTGTCACAAACTAAATAGGCTAGGGTGATTGTTAACATTATGTTTTGGTAAAAAACACTTGTCCAGATATATGATATGTTAGTGGAAAATTTAATCTATATTCCTTGATCCAAATGACGAGTATTAAAGTGCTCTAATCAAACAATTACGGTACTAGTGAAATACTAAGGAATGGGGTCTACGTTGTAAGAGACTGCTTGTAGAGTTAGAAGAATATTGTGATACCAAGTGGGTGTCTAATTTCTAGGGATGCCATTCGCAAATCTGCACTGTTAAATTGACCTTAAAGTTTGAGTTGGCAAGTAGAAAAATTGAATGACTTAGGAAAGTAGTGTGAGACATTCCATTGTGGCGGCTGGTGAGCACCCGAGAGGCTATGAGATCTGTTGTCTGACCATATCTTTTGTGATTATTGTGGTTCCTCCTATGTTTGCTAGCTATAGCTAGCTTATGGGAATTCATTATAATGGAAATATTATTGTAGTGACCGTCCAAGTCAGTGCGAATAGCTTGATGATGTAGCACTTGGGCTCGAAAGCCTTGCCAAGGCTTGGGTTATCCTAATTGAATGAGAAAAGACCCTTTGTAGATTTTGGTGTTATGCAAACTAACCGGTGGTTGTCCAGTTGAGTTGAGATAGTAATATTTCACTCTTGTGATAGTATGTAAAACTAATATTTCGTGGTCTATAATTGTTTTTCCAACTATGTGTGTACTATATGAGTACTTTGAGATGGAGTTATGACATTATTGATATGATATGTGCTCCAGTATTGTGTTATACTCACTTTTGTTAAAGTTGGTGGAATGGTTGTTTAGCAACTCGTTGTAGATGCCTCAATGTAGGGGTAAGAGAAACTTTTGATCAATGTTGGCGGTAGCTAACTTAAGTACCGCCTTACAGCATATATTATTGTAATGCGATTTGTGAAGATTGAGCTTGATGTTAACCTACCCATAGTCTATGAAGAATGGTGTGGGCATTGCACACCTGATGGTTTTGGCAAGCCAAGGGCATGTTACCTTAGCTGCGGTGTCAGGACACATATAAGATCTCACTCGAGTTAGAAGTGAGACTACTTGGGAGATCCTTTGTCCAAAGGCCTTTTAAGAAGGTGACTTACATCAAAATGCCTTTTAAGAAGGTGACTTATACTAAAGGCCTTTTAAGAACGTGACTCATATACTTAAGGCCTTTTAAGAAGGCACCTTATACTAAAGCCATTTTAGGAAAGTGACTTATAATATGCATGTTTAAATGCCTTTTAAGAAGACGAGACATATATAGCAGAGGGAATGGAGCTTGAGCTCACTTGTAAATCTTGATCTTGGTAGATACCCATCTCGGGAGTTGTTCTTGATATTCAAAGGGTCAAATGAGGCCAAGGTTGGGAAAGTTGTGATTAAGCCACCTTAGCCCATTCTGAGTAAATGCTGTTTTATGGCTTAAGGATCTGTCAAATCTGCCATGATGTTGAGGTTGAGCATGTTGTCCATAGCCTGTTATGGGGGGCGGGGCAAGACACTTGATAGAGACACTGACCTACCATGATGTCGAGGATGAGCTCCATGTTCTTAGTGAAGCCCATAGCCTTTGTGGCGGTGCAGGGCAGTACACCAGATGGACTAACCTATGGAATTATGGGGCTGTAAGACATCCTCTGTGAAGAGTAAAGGCTTACTCTCTAGAGCGTTCCTAATACCCAGGTATTGGATTTGTTTTGTTATGAAGGACCTCATATGTTCATATTGTGGAGGGTGTTTCAACCTCGAGAACCACATGAAAGGGGTGTGTGTGCTCTTCACAATGGCTATCTAGGTTCAAAACTATTTTCACCTAGGGGGCTGCGGGACATGTATATTCCCTAGTTGCCAATTCAAGTCCAAAAGACATTAGCATCATCAAGTGTGGGTCTCATTACTCAGTGGCATCTTTTCTTTCTCTTTCTCAAAATTGAATCATGTGGGGGATTATTGGATTTTGGAGGTAGTGTGCTTCAATTTTATTCAAGTAATGCCAAGCTTTGTATCCCCAGAGATTTTATAAAAGGTGGGAAAGCCACTTGTATACCCCTTATCCTTAGGCTTGGTAAAACACTGTGGACCTAGCTAGTGTCGGCTTGCTCTAACACGGACCTTTATTTTGGCGGCTTTTGTACTTCTAGTTGAACTTGAGGAGAGTTACTGTCTTGGTTGAGCTCAAGGTTGCAAGCTCAAGCTCAAGTCCTTTCTTCTTAGCCTAACTCGAGTCCGCAAGCTCCAGTGGGAGATGTTGTCTTTTGTCTGGGTTGATCTCAAACTTGAGATGGAGGAGCTCGAGGTCTTGGTTGTTGAGCTCGAGCTCAAGGAGCTCGACCAGTTTTCCACGTCTACATACGATACTTCCTTATGATATAAGCCCACTCAAATGTATACACTACTTAGATTCCCCCCATTAAAAGTAATAAAAAGGAAAAAACATCTTGCACCCCTGTCTCCACAATTCTTTCTCACTTTCTCAACTGTTCCATCTCTCTCTAGCAGTTTCATATTTTATGTTCCAGTTTCAACGTTGCAAATTTTTTTTTTTTTTTTTAAGAAATAGAGTGAGCACTAGCAAATTGTCATAGGAGAATGGAGAATGTGAAGAGAGAGAATGCACAGGAAATCAAGTGTGAAGAGTGAGATTGTGGAGAATGTATAATGATGATCTTTTCTTCTATTTTTGCAATTCGCTATTATTAATTCTCTAATTTTCATGATTTTTCCTCTATGATATGAAATTCATTGCTTTCTGATTGGACCATTGCTGTCTTCATGTCAGGACCTTTTTGTTATTCTTTTACTGAGCAAATTGGGGCGTACTCTAACCCATCACCTTAGAGTACACTCTTGTACTGGGTATCGTGTTAACCTTGGGAGTCAGAGTGTGAGAGATCCCATTTGTACCGGTGCAGGGGGCATAAACGACTTAGGGTAGAGGTTTACGGCTCGGCGTGGTAATTCTACGGTTTGATTCCTTGCTTTGCCCTTTTTATTATTCATGTCTTTATTAAATTGTACTAGTTGTTTTGTACACTTGCCTGTTAGAGCTTAAGTTTTGTATTGTTCAAGCTTATGATTGTTTTTGTTCATCTTTAGGCTAACTCTTTTTCTATTATAAGCTTGGTTATGTAAAAGCTCTTGATTAACTCCCTTCGAGGTCGAGGTCAGTTCTATTAAGATTTGTTAAGAATATGCCTTATATTCTTAGATTTAAGTGGAGCCAAGCAGGGTGCACCCCGATCGATCGGGAAAAGTACGTAGGTGAATCCCGCATCTAGAGGGTCCATTGATCGATCGGGAGTCTATTTTTCACGGTCCTATAAATACAACCCTAGGGTTCACGTGTTCAGTATCCAATTAAAGTGAGCGCCACCGTCATCCTTGAGAGAGAGAGAGAAATAAATTGTACTTCTGCTATTCTCAAATCAATAAAAGTCTTCATCTCCGACCGTGATTTTCTCTCCTCTCAATTGAAGAGGGGTTTCCACGTAAATCATTGTGTTCTTGTTTTTGTTCTCTTTTATCCGTATTACATCTCGTTTGGTTGTAGTATTTGATTCGAATTAAGTACTTGAGATTCTGTATTTCTGCACAAATTGGTACCAGAGCCCTTGTTGTTCGTTATGGTACTTTGACGTTAGCGGTTAAATATGAAGTAGAGAAGTTTGGTGGTCAAGGGAGTTTTAGTTTGTGGCAAGTCCGCGTTAAAGGTCTCCTGACACCGAATGGCTTGAAGAAAACATTGGATGGAAAAGAGAAGAAACCAGAGGGTTTATCCGAAGCACAATGGGAGGACTTGGATGAGAAGGCACTTACAGCTATTTAGATGTGTCTTACAGATGATGTTCTAATAGAAGTCTTAGAGGTGAAAACCACTAAGGAGTTGTGGGAGAAGCTGTAGGAGATGTTCTGCTTCAAATCGGTCTCAAATAAACTCGTAATCAAGCGCCGGTTATTCATGTTTAGTATGTCGGAAGGTATATCTCTTAAGAACCATATTAATGAATTTAACTCTATAATCCAAGAGTTAAAAGAATTGGATGATGCCCCTAAAGATGAAGATCAGTCCATGTTTGTGTTCACTCTCTAATTCATATAAAGGTTTTGTAGAAAGCATGATATATGGTGGTAGGTCAACTATCACAATTGATGAAGTTAAGAGGAACCTAGTGAGTAAAGAATGAGTAGATAACAAATTGTCTGACTCAGTGAATGACTCTGGTAATAGTTTGTTTGTGAGAGGTAGAATTGAGAATAGAGGGTCTGATAGTGGAAAGAAATCAAGGTCTAAGTCTGGACACAAGAACCTGTCATGTAACTTTTGTCACAAGAAAAGGCACATAAGAAAAACTATTATAAGCTTAAGAATAAGTAGAAAGAAGATAACAGGCATGACCATAATAGAAGTGATAAATCTGCTGAGGCTAGTGTAGTTGAAGATGAGGGTGCTGCTGATGCTCTTTAAGTAGCCGAATCCCAGGCCAGATCCAAGAATAAGTGGATCATGGATTCAGGTTGTTCTTATCACGTTTGTCCAAATAGAGACTAGTTCACCACATACAAGTCAATTCAGGGTGGAGTAGTCATGATGGGCCATGATGCCGCTTGTAAGGTTATGGGTATAGGAACAATCAGAGTTAAGATGTTATATGGCACTATCAGGACACTTAGCAACGTATGACATGTCCCAGATTTGAAAAAGAACCTTATCTCGTTAGGTACCCTTGAGTCACACAGCTGAAGGTGGAGCTATGGGGGTCAGTAAGGGTGCGTTGATTGTGATGAAGGGCAGAAGGGTAGGAACCTTGTATGAGCTTGTAGGTTTTACCGTGACAGGTCAGTGGCTGTTTCTACATCTATGTCAGAATCAGATATTACCAAGATGTGGTACATGAGATTGGATCATATGGGTGATAAGGGTCTGACAGAGCTGAGTAAGAGGGGTTTATTATGTGGTCAATCTACAGGGTTGATGCAGTTCTATGTGCATTGCATCTATGGGAAGTAGAAGAAAGTCAGCTTTAAGTAGGCAGTGCATCAGACTAAAGGAAAGCCAGATTATGTTCATTCAGATTTGTGGGGACTGTCCAGAGTTGCTTCCAAAGGAGGTTCCAGGTATCTTCTAACCTTCACTGATGATTATTCAAGAAAAGTTTGGGTCTATTTTCATAAGCAGAAAAACGGCATTTACTAAGTCTTCAAGAAGTGGAAGAGACTACTTGAAAAACAGACAGAGAAGGGTCTTGAATTTGTTGTGGGTGATTTCCTCAAATTCTGTGAGAACCAAGGCATTGTCAAACACAGGACTTGTACAGGTCAACCTCAACAGAACAGAGTGGCAGAAAGATTGAATAGGACGTTACTGGAGAAGGCGAGATGTATGCTATCCACTGCAAGCTTAGGGAGAGAATGGTGGGCAGAGGCAGTTAACATGGCATGTTACTTAGTGAACCGATCACCTCATTCATCGCTTCAGTTGAAGACTCTAGAAGAGGTATGGTCTTGATCCCTACTGATTACTCTCATTTAAGAAGTTTTGGTTGTCCTACTTATGCTTATGTGAATGACGGGAAAGCTAGAGCCTAGAGCTAAGAAGTGTATCTTTCTTGGTTATACTTTAGGTGTGAAGGGATTTCATTTATGGGATCCTAAGTCTCATAAATTTCAGACTAGTAGGGATGTCACATTTGTTGAGTCTACCCTACTATATCCGCCACACACGCCCTCCTTAGTTCATGATTCGGGTCAAGTGCAGAAGCCTGATGAGAGTTGGATACAGTCAGATAGTTCAAATCAGCAGCAGGTAGTACAGATTGAGAGTATACAGGTACCTCCAGTACAGGTTTTGATGAGGATGATGAAACAAAAACAGGTCAGTAGGTGGGACAGTATACTATAGCTGGTGGAAGGAAGAAAATAAAGATTAGGCCGCCACAGAGATATAGGTATGAGGAGATGATAGCCTATGCCCTTACTACAGCTGAGACAGTGGAAGATTCTAAACCATATACATATTCAGAGGTTGTATCTAGATCTAACTCAGAGAAGTGGCTAATGGGCATGCATGAAGAAATGGAGTCATTACAGAAGAACCAGACTTGGCAGCTAGTCAAGCCTCAAACATGAAAGAGAGTTATAGGATGCAAATGGGTCTTCAAACGAAAAGAAGGCATTCCTGGAGTGGAAGATGCAAGGTACAAGGCTCGATTAGTAGCTAAAGGCTACAGTCAGGTATATGGTGTTGATTTTCATGATATTTTCTCACATGTTGTTAGACATAGTTCCATACGAGCCATACTTGCTTTAGTAGCTATGCATGATTTAGAGCTTGAGCAATTAGATGTGAAAACTGCATTTTTGCATGGTGAGAAAGAGGAGAGTATGTACATGCATCAGCCTGAAGGCTTCGTTGTTGAGGGTAAGGAAAACCATGTTTGTCTATTGAAAAGATCTCTATATGGTTTGAGGCAGTTGCTTTGGCAGTGGTACAAAAGTTGATCAGTTTATGACTAGTAATGGGTTCTTCAGGAGTAAATATGACAGTGTTGTGTACTTCAGGAAGGCAGACTCAGGTTCATTCATTTATCTTTTGTAATATGTTGACGTTATATTGATTGCAGCTAAGGACATGACTGATGTCAATATCTTGAAAACAATGTTGAAAAGCGAGTTCGAGATGAAGGATTTAAGAGCAGCCAAGAAGATTATACTTGTCTCAGGAGAAGTATATTGAGAAGGTTCTGGATCGATTTCATATGAAGGATGCTAAGCCTATTAGCACTCCATTGGCAGCTCATTTCAGGCGTTCAGCATTGGATTTGCCTCAGATAGAGGAGGAAGTCAGGTACATGTCACAGGTCCCTTACTCTAGTGCAGATGGTAGTATTATGTATGCTATGGCATGTACTCATCCAGATATTGCTTATGCTGTTAGCAAAGTGAGTAGATACATGGCGAATCCAGGAAAGTAGCATTAGCACACTGTTAAATGGATTCTCTGGTACTTACGTGGAACTTCTTATGTTTGTTTAGAGTTTGGGAAGAGTAAATGCTGTTTAGTTGGGTATGTTGACTCAAACTACGGTGGAGACCTCGATAAGCAGAAATCTACTTCTGCTTATGTGTTCTATTTAGGTGACAGTGCTATCAGTTGGAGAGCATGTTTACAGTCAGTTACCGCATAGTCAACTACAGACGCCGAATATGGCAGTGACAGATGCATTCGAGGAAGCTGTTTAGTTGAGAGGTTTGATTAGTGAACTCAATATTGATCAGGGCACAGTTAGAGTCTACTGTGATAGCCAGCTTGCAATTCACTTAGCTAAAGATCAGATGACGCATCATGACAGGACGAAGCACATTGATGTCAAGCATCATTTTATTCGAGATCTGATAGATGAGCACAAGGTGGAGTTGAAGAAGATTGGTACTGAAGATAATCCAACAGACATGTTCACTAAAGTTCTTCCTGGCAGGAAATTCGAGCATTGCTCGAACTTGGTTAGGCTCTCAGTTTCAGTTTGTTAACCCCGGTTATGGGGAGTTAGTGGAGAAGGTGGAGGTATTTTATTTCGGTGTTAAGTTTGAGTCAAGGTGGAGGAATATGCCTCAAATTCTTAGATTTAAGTGGAGGCAAGCAGGGAGCAACCTTGATCTATCGGGAGAAGAAGCCGATAGATCAGGAAAAGTACGTAGGTGAGTCCCGCATCCAGAGGGTCCACTGATCGATCAGGAATTTTTTTTTTCACAGGGCTATAAATACAACCCTAGGACTCACGTGTTTAATATCCAATTAAATTGAGCGCTGCCGTCATCCTTGAGAGAGAGAGAGAGAGAGAGAGAGAGATTGTAATTCTTTTATTCTCAAATCAATAAAAGTCTCCATCTCCGCCTGTGGTTTTCTCCCCTCTCGATTGAAGAGGGATTTCCACGTAAATAATTGTGTTCTTATTTTTGTTCTCATTTATCTGTATTACTTCTCATTTGGTTGAAGTATTTCATTCGAATTAAGTACTTTAGATTCCGTATTTCCACACAAGATTACTTCAATTTGAGGTTAGTAAGTTTCTCTCCTAAACTTGACTTCAATATTTTGCAGTTCCTTTGTCTATCTTGTATTCGGTGTTTGATTGCTCATTAACCCCGTATTTTCCAACGATTACAAGCAAAGAAATTTCTAAGTGGTCAATACATAGAACTTGAAAACCATTTAAAACAAATGTAGCCTAGAGTTGTGATTCTGACCCTACCATTGGATATAATTTGCTCTTTGATAATCCATTGGGTCTGTGATCTCAACGTATCCTTTCACATATAAGAAAACTTCTAAGCTAACAATGATGCAACTCGAAGACTAATTGAGATGTATGTAACCTAGATTTGTGTTATGAATCCTACCTTTGACGTAAATAGTTTCTTGAGATCACAGACGTAAATTGTTCATTGATAATCCATTGGGTTTCTGATCTCAACTTATCCTATTGCAGATAGGAAAACTTCTAAGTTAATAATGCATTCAACCCGAAGGCTAATTGAGATGTATGTAACCAAGATTTGTGTTACAAATCCTACCATTAGACGTAAATAGTTTCTTGATATCACCCACTAGATATGTGGTACTAGGGAAATTTCTAAATGAACAGTGCCTGCAATTCGAAAATTTTAAGCAACATGTAGCTTCAATTTGTGATTTGACTCCTATCATTAGACAAATAATTTCTTGAAATCATTCATTAGATCAATAATTTCAATTTAACTTGTGACAAGTAAGAAAACTTTTGATTAGTAGAATATGCTATTTAATGAACGCGACAGGTAGTCATGGAAATATGTTTGAATTAAAGGTCAACCAAAATCCAATGCATTAGATTGCTGTTTCGTTGGACTAATGTCGCAACACGTGGTGTCACGTCTTAGAGATTAATTAATCGCAAGATCTAACCCACCCCTTTGTCTTCTGTCTGTTTAATTAATACCAATGAAATTTCATTTTTCCCTTCTCTCTAGAATTGTTTATTTTTTCCTCATAATAATTACCATTGATGTATATCATTAATATATACTGCGATATGTAGAAGATGCTTGTAATAAAATTAATGTATGATCAAGTTGCAAATATTATGGCAAATGCATTTGATAAAATTAAGTGTAGAAGGGGAATCTTTGCACAACCTTTAAAGGATTGTGTGTGTTTATATACTAAGACAAAAGGGTCAACATAGCTCAAGTCTTTCCGGAAGCAGGTTGAATTGGATCAGGTCAAGGTGAAAATTCCCATACCTAATTCCACCCAGTGACTCCTAGGTAGGTTGGATTGAGTTGACTCATGGGTTTAGATTTGTGCTGAATCGGGGAATGAGACATAGGATGGGTTTGGTTTAACCCAAGTTAAAATGAAAAAAAATCTTCGACTTGTAACTCAACTTGCTACAATAAACGATCAAGCACCTTGGCTGGTTGAATGATCATTTATGGACCTCTTTCTGGTGAAGCTGACTGGATTGATGCCCGGTACCGTGTGAAAAAGACTAAAATGTGGCAACTAAGACGCCTGGCCTTAAGTGTAGTTGCTGATAGACTGATGTGTAATATGGTGGCTGGAGTCAGGCAAAATAGAATTGAACCATACCATTGGCCACCACTATCAAACATAATTTGTAAAATACATTACAAGAATTAAACGACATTTAATACATTTATACAACATTTGGTATTATACACAAAAAAAGAGTCAAACATTTATTGGCTTATTAAAAAAATTTTGGTTATAAAGTCCCTATACTTTATCCTTTATGTCAATTTAGTCCTTATACTCTTAATTATTTTAATTTAGTACATAAACAATTGATATTGGGTCAATTTGGTCCTTAAAATATTATATGTTAAGAAGTTAATGAAACTTTTAATGGCTAGGCCATGAATTGGATTACATTGAGTCAAATGGTGGATTTCTAGTGGATTACTTGAATCTATGTGATTTTTCCGTTAAAAATTAAATCAATAACTTAACTTGAATTGGACCAAACGACTAAATTAACACAACTAAAAGTACAAGGATTCAATTAATACAATAAGAAAAGTATAAGGACTTTTTGCCATAAATAACCCAAAAATTTATATATGATGCACATCTATAACAATTTGTTTTAAAATGCTGACATAGTAAATATATATGGTTATGCCAATTCAACTTTTATTTCATGGTGTTATCCAAAATAGCACTAGCTAGAAGGTTAAAGCATAGTAAAAATAAGATATGAGTAAAAAATTTGGGAGTTGAAATGAAAATTTTAACAAAAATAAACTATGGATACTTAATTTAAACATAACTGTGCTAATTTGATTTTTATGATATTACCTATAATAACATTAGCCAGAAGCATAACGCATAGTAAAAAATAAGGTGTAAGTAAATAATTTAGGAATTGAAGTGAAAATTTTAACCAAAATAAAATATGAACACTTAATTTACATATAAGTATGATTATTTTCAATGACCACTTATTATCATAAAAATTTAGATACATGTCATGTATTATACAGCTACCATAAATTATTAGAAAACCTACATGAAAAAGGAGTAGGGGTTGAAGTAGATGAGATTAGATGGGAAGAAGACGGATCTAAATTTTAAAGCCCTTAGAGGGTGATGACCCGAAACAAAAAGTACCTAGTTTTGCTCGTCCAACGACTGCTCTATAAATTAAAGATTTTCTCAATTAAACATCTTTTATTGAAATTTGTTGAAGTTTTATTGAAACTATTAACAAGAAAAATGATTTTAATTATCTATAGATACGTCATGTCAAAATATGATGAAGTTTTCTTGAAACTATTAACATGACATATAGTTTTGACAGTATATGTATATTTTAGTAGAGTTACGTTAATTTTTATCATAGATAGTGTATTAAATTTTCGCAAAAAACACTAAGATAGCTTATATATATTATTGCAATCACATACCACATAATCATTTTCTGGTGATAATTGGATAATTTTTATTAAAACTTATCAAATTCCCAACATAATGTATTTATGTAATGACATTTCCAAATTTTAGAGTATTTTATTATATATATTAAAATGTTAGACTATCTAAGAGTAGAAGCTCAAAGATCAAGACATCTAAGTGATAAACTTTCTAAAAAGATTGTTGGAATAGTATACATTTATTAAAAATTTTCTCAACTTAAGATTGTTGATTTATTCATATATAGAATATATTGTTTTAAGGATAACTTACAGAAAAACCCCTGCCTTTTGCCACAAAAATATAAAACCCCTCACAATTGAAATCAAATATTTAAATCTCTCTGTTAGAGTTTAGATCGGTTCTTGATAATGCTTTTAGGCTAAGATTTGATCAGAGATCACAATCAATGATATAAGAAAATGCAACAAAATAGTAAAGGACACTAGATGTACGCGGTTCAGTCCTAAATGGTGTACATCCACGATCTCTCGACCACAAGAGAGGTCTACGTTTATTACAAATGAAGTTAATTACAAATTATAGAACAAATTAAACCAAGTCAACGAATTACAGACTCTTGGTCAAAGCCTTTAAAGACTGAAATTTAAAGGGTACAAAAGGTCATAGCTAACGCAGCTAGGAACATCCATTGATGTCATTGAAGGGAAGCTTGAATTGGCCACCATCGATTCACAACACCACAGATCCACGCATGGAAGGGAAGGAAGGCATTGGAGAGAAAACCCTAGAACTCTTCGAGGAATTTTTAGGAGAAAATGACAAAAGGTTTATAGTGCCATGAAAAAAAACTGCTCTTATTTATAAGCGAGTCATAATCCGTGTGCAACCAACGCCGGCACAATCTTAGCCATCCTTTTCATTTGAATGAATGGCTCAGAAAAGCCCAAACAAACACAAATAGAGGGCCTAGGATGGTGAAATGGGTCCAGGCTATCAACCGCACGATGGGAGAAATGGGAGGGTCATTAGAAATCTTCTAGGGCGCGATTCAACACAGGTAGGGGACATGGGCAATAAAGTTTATGGAGATGGGCAGCAAAGGGCAGGGGTATAAGGGTAACTGCCCATAACGTTCAAAAACCCATTTTCAGAATAATTTAAACCCCGGAGTTCCTTTTATTTATAATAATGCCATTGACAATGTTGGTAAACAAAATGTTGTGTTTTATCTCAATAATCGCCTAGGTTCTTTTTTTTTTTTTTTTTTTTTTTTTTTGAATTTTGAACAAAATAACCACCTAGTTTTCTCATTTTGGTCTTGTATTAATTTCATAGTTAGTACATGTATAAGAACCAAATATCAAGAATCTCACTTTTAAATAATCATATTTTTACCCCAAGTTAACTTCTTATAACCGTTTTAACCCTCAAAAGTGAGAGAGTTACATGTTTGATTTTATTTTTAAATAAATACAAAAGAGACCTTCCAAACTATTTGTCAACATCAAATTGATTCCCTGAACTTTTAATTTCATTAAATACATCCCCCGAAATATAGGTCAAAATCAATGTGACCCCCTCAACTTCTAATTTAACCAAAGACAGCCCCATAAACTATTAATAAAAATCAATTTGACCTTCTTAACTTCTAATTTCATCAAACACAACTCCAAACTATTAACTAAAATCAATTTGATCTCATTTTTTAACTTTTTAAAAAGAAATTGACACAATGCCTCAAGTATTGGAACCTTTCATGTAAATAAAGCAACAGTAAATTAAAAAAAATTTATGTATTAAAAAATATATTTAACTATTTAAAAAATTTTCTTTAGTAAAATTTTAACTATTAAAAAAATATATTTAATATACAATAAACATAATTAGTTTATCAAAAAATATTTTATATAATTTTTTGGAATTTAATAAATTTTTAGCATTATATTGGATATAAAAATTAGATATTTAAATGACTTATTTTAAATATTTTTAAAAAGTTAAAAGTTGGGGTCAAATTAAATTTAGGTTTATTTTTACCAAAAGTCCCTATACTTAACTCGTTTTGTTAATTTAGTCATTGTACTTTTAATAGTTTCAATTTAGTCTCTGTACTATTTGGATTATGTCAATTTGATCCCTAGAGTAAAATTTATGTTAAGTTATTGATGAAAATTGTAATGATTTGGCTACGAGTTGGGTTAAATTGAGTAAATGAGTGAATTTGCAGTGGATCATTTGCATCTAAATTGATTATACTGGTAAAAATTGCAATGTTAAATTCACTTGAATTTGATAATTTCACTAAATTGACACAATTTAAAAAGTAGAGGAACTAAATTGACACAATTAAAATCATAAAGACTAAATTGACACAATGAGCAAAGTACAAGGAACTTTGGTGCAAATAACCCTTGAATTTAATTAGAAGTTAGGGGTGACAAGTTAATTTTAGTTAATAGTTTGGGGGGTGTCTTTGATGAAATTTGAAGTTGGAGGAGGGTTCACATTAATCTTAACCAATAATTCGAAAGATGTAGGGATGACAATGAGGCGAAGTGGGTACAGGGAGTGCCTCCTCCATATCCATACCCGCCACTCAAACTTATGGGTATGAAGTGGATATCCATACCTGATACGTTTGCAATTTCCCTCCAAGTTTAAATTTGAATTTTCTGCCAATATTTTAAATCTTCCCTCCATTATTCAAATTCAAAGTTTCCACCATCCTTCATTTGAATTTTCCTTATTTACTTTCTCTGTTATATCTATAAATAGAATAACTTTGTAGTACAATAATCATCCAACGAAATCAAATATTAATTCCATTTCTTTATCGCTTTCTTTTAGTGCTTTTTGGTTAATTTTAGTCTATTTTGATTTTAGTTTGTAACAATACATGCTCAGCGGCTACAAATTCATACCCATACCTGCTTCATTACCCTTGGGTATCCAACAGGTATCAATTACTCGCCCCATACCCACCCTAATGTGGGTACAAAATGATTATCTATACCCGCCCATGTTGATTATTTAAAATTATTTTTTAATATTAATGTTATATTTTCTTATAATATTGATAAATAATTGAGATAATTGAATTTATACACGTAGTTTTTAAATTGAAAATTAACTAGATAAAAAATATAGGAGGTATGGTGGGGTGCAAGGCCGGAATAGAGCGGGGCGGGGCGGGTACAACACAATACCCATGCCCGCCCCATACAAGCGGTGGGAACGGGGCGGGTACACCCAACTCTTACCCTACCCACCTCACTTATACCCTTACCAGCTCCAAATGGGGCGGGTACCCGCTTTACCTGCCATATTGTGATATAGGATAAAAGTGAATTTAGATAGATATACGATGTAATGAATGGTAATGAATTGAATTCTAGGAGGAGTAACACTTCAAAGTTAGTTAGTTAGCTTGTATTGAGAATGATCCAACAACAAACTCAAGATTTCCCTTTCTCTCTCAACTTTCTCTCTTCTCTTCTCCTTACTTGCTCTTTATAAATGATTCATTCTTGAATTGAACATCATCTTTCTTGGTAGCTTGGTATCATTGGTATCAGAGCCGCAGCCTATCCTCTTGCCTGTACTCATCACAAATTTACAATAAAATGGCAGAAAATACAAGTTCCATGATTGAAATCAAAGGAGTAGAAGAGGTGTTAACCTCACATATTGGAGCCACAAATGAAGCAATGGAGCATTTTGTTGGAGATCTGAAGGCTTCACTTCATGTATTGAAAGACAATGTCATTGGAATGGCTCTTCAACAAGGTCGTTCAATGGAAGCTGCTTCACCACCAATCAATGTCGGAGTAATAGCCCTAGGGAGCAATTCGCATTCAGCAGTAGGAAATCTGCCTTACTTTGCTCGACTAAGCAAGATTGAGTTTCCTTTATTCCATGGTGAAGACTTGATTAGCTGGCTTTATACCTGCGATTAGTTCTTTTCAATAAATCACACACCTGATTTTGATAAACTAAAATTAGCTTCCATACATATGAGAGGTATTGCCTCTCAATGGCGTCAACAATTGATGAATAATATAGGTCTTAATAATGTCATGAATTGGGAGGAATATGTAGCTACCCTCAAGTACAGATTTAGAAATCCTTATGAAGATCCCATTTCAGATCGCATGAGCTTGAAGCAAGATGGAACTGTTAAAAAATACTTAGCCAGATTTGATGTTATTGTTGTGCAAACAGACCCTAAAGAATCACAGTTGGTGAGTTGTCTGTTGACTAGTTTAACAGAGGATTTGGCTCTAGAGGTGAGAGTAAGAAATCCCATCAATTTGCAGCAAGCCATATGCTTAGCGAAGCTAGTGAAAGCTAAGCTTGAGGCACTTTCCAAACAGCTGAAGTACTCCAAAGTACCTCTACTTCCCCCCCCTACAACTCCAAAATAGATGCCTTCACACTCGTCTACTGTGAATAGAAGCAATACTGTGAACAATAGATCAACTACACCCGCTGCTAACATGAACAAATCTTAGAGAACGTTGACAAGAGCTGAACTGCAGGACAAAAGGGCTGTGTTACTTTTGCGATAGTAAGTTTGAACCAGGTCACCGATGTAAGTCCAAGGGGCATCAGCTGTTCATCATAGAAGCTGATGAAGAGATAATGGAAGAGCCTTATGTAGAAATAGAAATGGGCAGTGATGATTTAGTGGAGGTTGAAACATCAGCTCAAATATCAGTTCAAGCTCTAGCAGGGACTCATAATTTCCAAACACTTGGGGTCATTGTTGATAGGTCTAATTTAGTATATAATTATTCATATCATTTAGGTTCATTTCCTAAACATTTTACATAAAATGTTTATAGCTTTTAATCGCTTTTGCTCCTTTTCACTTCTATTGCTATTTCTTTGCAAAAATGCTCATGTTATACTAAATCTTGCTAGGTTTTATCATCAACATCAACAAGTGAATGCAAGATACATAAAAAAAAAATGCAAAAAATGGGCAAAACACATCAATTTCACATGGCTAAGCAAGGATGAATCAAGTTCATGTAGAATTCATTTCAACTTAAAATTTTGGGCAGCAAAAGTAGCAAATAAAAAGCAAGAACTTCATAAACCTTCATAACACATACAACCAAAAATTTGGGTGGCCGGCAATGGGTGGCACGAAGAGCAAATGAGAGTGAAGCTTCTCAATTTTTTTATTTCATGGTATTCCAACCTCAAGTACTATATTTAGGGGTTTTAGGGAAAGCATCAATTCATTCAGAAAAGTCTCAAAACAAAGTAGAAGGAAGCTTAGGAAAACCATAGGAAAAGGAAGGAAGGAAGGAAGGAAAGTTTGGTTTGTAATTTCATATTTTCAAGTTCTTTTCTATCCTTGTCTTCTTTAAGTTCATAGATTTTGTCTTAGTTTTACTTTATATTATGTATACCACGAACTAATTTTGTCTTTCCAAGGCTACAATATAGCCTAATTTATAATATACGCTCTTTTCTAATTCTACGTATTCAAAGTTTGTTTAATGTGCTGTTTGAGTGTTTATCATTGTTCTTCATGAGTTTGAATGCTTGATCACCATTTAAAGCCTATAATGATTCATAATGAGTTTGAGAGGAGACTTATGATGATTGCTAAAGTGATAAACATCGCAAATTGAGCAAATGCTAGATATAGATTAACACGATTTGTGTGGTCTTAAATGAAATCTATGGATCTTCAAAACTTTTTTCTTATTTAAACTTATGCAAGAGATTGATGAATTAATATGTAAAAGAGCATGCTAAATGTTGCTTGAGAGAGAATATATAATAAATTAGGATTTTTGACCGTCAACACTTAAGAACAACTTGAATATTGGGAATAAAAAGGTGTATTGGTGCAACTAGGTAAAATCGATTGTCTTAAATCTTATTAAATCATAAAAATCTCCAAAAAATTAGTGCACCTTTTATAAAATTAGTAAACATTTTTGTTCCTTTTCATTTTGTTTTGTTTTATATTAAAAACCACAGATTTCAGTCTTTCTAATAGCGCTAAAACTACTAATTTCGGTACTCATTCAATAACAATTAGAGTAGGACGATACTCTACTCATTCTATATTACTTGATACGACTTAGTGCACTTGTTGGGCATAAACACATGAGCACATCAATTGGTTATGGGACCAGTGGACCCTTACACATATTAGTTGATTAAGGATCAACACATAGTTTCATTGACAAAGCTCTGGCTTCGTAGCTTCACTGTAACATACAGAAGATAGATCCTATAGCCATAGTAGTGGCTGATGGCAGTACTTCGAATTGTGAGCTCAGTGTCATGGACATTCGTTGAGAATGTAGGGTGTTGAATGTTCAGCCAATTTTATGCTTTTACTCTTGGGAGGTGTGACATGGCATTAGGAGTGGAATGGTTATCCACTCTTGGTGACATTAAGTGCAATTTTAAGTCACTTACCATGACCATCATTGTGGCAGGAGAGTAGCATGTATTACAAGGCTAGAATTTGTAAGCTGCATGATAATTGGGGTAAAAACAATGACAAGAACATTGGCTACTGCTCCTTACATTGCAGTTCCACAAATAGTACCTTCCACTCAGCCTCAAAAGCTGATAGAACTGAAGTTGATGGGAATGCAATTCAATGAGACCTGCAAAACCGAGATAGCCTATGAAATACAAGATATGCTACAGCAATACGAAGACATCTTTGAAGACCATAGCAGCTACTACCATCTAGAACCTCTTTTGATCATAAAATCCAACTTAAGGAGGGTACTAAACCTATTAATAAACGACCTTATCGGCACCTCTTGCTACAGAAAGATGTAATCGAGGGAATGATTGAGGGGCTACTGTCAAAAGGTTACATACAGCACAGCTCTAGTCCTTACTCATCAGCAGTGGTGTTAGTAAAGAAAAAGGATGGCAGTTGGAGAATGCGTGTATACTATAGGGACTTGAATCACGCCACTGTAAAAGGCAAGTTCCCTATCCCCTTGGTAAATGAACTCCTAGATGAGTTAGGAGGAGCAAGGTTATTCTCGAAGATAGATTTGAGATCAGGGTATCACCAAATTAGGATGCACCCCAATGGCGTCCAAAAGACTGCCTTCAAAGCGCATTTTGGCCATTATGAATTCAGAGCGATGCCTTTTGGATTGACAAACGCTCATCAACATTTCAATCCTTGATGAATGCCATTTTTTCTCCGTAATTGAGGAAGTTTATCTTTATCTTTTTTGATGATATTTTAATATATAGCACTAACATGGCCGCTCACGTGCAACGTTTGAAGTTAACATTTGATTTGTTGAGGAGTCATCAGCTATATGCTAAGAAGAGTAAATATTGTTCTGCTACTTCGCAAATTGAGTATTTAAGCCATGTCATAACAGCACAAGGGGTTCCTACAGCTCATAAGAAGATCAAACCAGTGAAGGCTTGGCTTGTTCCCAACAACATCAAGCAATGAAAAGGCTTCTTTGGCCTCACCAATTATTATCAAAGATTTATTAGAGGTTATGGAAAGATAGCCAGACCGTTACAGATATGTTAAAGAAGGAAAAGTGGCAGTGGACTGAAGATGCATTGATAGCCTTGAAATGTGGAAGCAGGCTCTGTGTACATCACCATTGCTAGCGTTGCCTGACTTTACTCAGCAATTTGTTGTAGAAACCAATGCTTGCAATGTTAAGATAGGAGTTGTATTAATTCAGAACAATCATCCACCGGCATTTGTCTGCAAACATCTTAGTGCTAAACAATGAATATTATAACCAAAGCTGTAATTAGCTTGGCAGACTGACCCCCAGCTTTAACAGATTATAACCAAGCTAAAGGAAGGAGGAATGCGTGACTCTAACTACACTTGGGATGCAAATCAGTTAAAGTGCAAGGGTAAACTGGTAGTGGGGCAATCTTCTGAATTGAAACAAAAAAATACTTCAGTGGCTATATTCATCTCCTCAAGGCGGTCACTTTGGCCATGATGCAACTCTTTAGAGAGCCAAATCCTTATTCTTTTGGGAGGGAATGACTCGAGCAGTCCATGATTTTGTAAAGGAATGTGCTACTTGTCAGGTTTGCAAACATGAAAATGTTGCTTCTCCGGGGTTGATTCAGCCTTTGCCTATCACTTTAGGCATTCAGGTAGACACCTCGTTCTTTTGGGAAAGATGTCTTCTTTGTCGTTGTAGATAGATTGAGCAAGGCTGCTCATTTCATGGCACTCACACATACTTATACTGCATTGATAGAGGGCCAAACCTTCATGGACAATGTGTATAAGCTCCATCGATTGCCAAGCACAAGTGTGAATGATCGAGATGCAATATTCTAGAGTGAATTTTGGCAGTCATCGTTCATAATACAAGGAGTTGGTCTTCATTTATCTACTTCATACCATCATCAAACAAATGGACAAACTGAAGTAGTAAACCGAGGCTTAGAAACTTATTTGCGGTGTATGTGTAGCACCAATCCTTCTCATTGGGCTAAGTGGTTACCGATGGCAGAGTGGTGGTACAACACCACACGGAATTCTTCTATAGAAAAGACTCCATATGAGTTCATGTATGGCCAGGCACCTTGTTAGATATTCCCTACTTACTCGAGGAAAGCAATGTTGAGGCAATTAAACATAGCTTGAATAACAAAGAAGAGATGATTAAAGTCCTCTAATTTCATATGCAAAGAGCACAGCATCGTATGCAACAATATGCTGACAAGAAGATAAGTGACCAAAACTTTCAAGAAGGGGATTGGGTGTATCTGAAACTGCATCCATATCGTTAGCTGACTGTCGCCTCAAGGAAGAATATTAAGCTTTCCCCTAAAGTACTTTGACCCATTCCAAGTACTGGCTAAAGTAGGCAAGGGAGCTTACAAATTGGCACTCCCTGATACACCCCAAATACATGATGTGTTTCATGTATCGTAACTAAAACTTCACCATGGTCCCTTACCCAATGCCATCACTCCTCTTCCTCACATTTCTGATGTTATACAACAAAAGAGCCTGAATTCATATTTCAAAGGCGTCTAGTGCACAGAGGTCATAGAGCAGCAAATAAGGTGTAAGTTCAATGGAAAGGTGCTCCCGAGGAAGAGGCTACATAGGAATATCTCTTTGATCTACAGCGCAAGTTCCCTCATTTTAACCCTTGAGGACATGGGTGTTGTTTAAGGGGAGGGTATTGATATAAGATAAAAGTAAATTAGGTGGATATACAATGTAATGAATGGTAATGAATTGAGTTCTATGAGGAGCAACACTTCAAAATTAGTTGGTTAGTTGGTTAGTTGAAGTATTGTTTGGTTGTTATGTTGTACTTAGAATTGAATTGACTCGTATATGGGTGCATTTAGCTTGTATTGAGAATGATCCAATAACAAACTCAAGATTTCCCTTTCCCCCTCAACTTTCTCTCATCTCTTCTCCCTACCTTCTCTTTATAATTGATTCATTCTTGAATTGAACATCATCTTTCTTAGTAGCTTGGTATCAGTACTCTTATGCGCTTTTAGCCTTGAAGGGTGGGTTGTGGGCCAAAGGTTAGAATTGATAGCATGAAAGGGAGAACGCGAGAGAAAGAGTAGGAGTGGAGTAAGGAAAAAAAAAAAAAAAGAGAAGAAAGGGTAGAGTAAGAGAGAACAAGAACAAACTTGTAATGAACCAAGAGGTGGAAATTTCTGTGTTTTCCAAAATTTTTCAAAATAGTCAAGAAAAACTTGAATTGTATTACAACTATTTCTTCGAAAACTAGGTTGCTAATGAACTTTTCTTGTTTTCCAATTTTTCAGAAAAATATTTCCAAGAAAATTGAAAAATTTTCTGTTATCAAACAACTCTTGAATGTTTGGTTTTATTTCAAGAAGGGGATTTTGTTTTTATAGGAAAAATTAGGGGGTTTTATCGTATAAAAATAAAGGATTTGCAGATATTTTCACAATAAAACCTATTTTAATTAATTATATTAATAATATTATGAGTTTAGAAGATGAAAATATTTTTAAAATTTTCATTAAAAAATATTATAAGAAAAAATATAATGAAGTTTTTGTTAAAAATAAATTATAAACTAGAAAAATATAGGAAATTAAAAAATGGAAAATAAGTTATGGAAAAATAATCTTTTGGAAAACATTTGAAAAAAAATATAACATTTTTTAACTTTGGGTTTTCAAATTTTTTCCCAAAAAATATATATTTTCATAATTCATTTCTAAATGTTTAATTTTATAGATTTTTTAATTCTAAATTCATTAATGTAATTTTAAAGTTTATTTTTAACAAAAAACATATTATATTTATTTTATAAATTATTTAGGGAAATTTCAAATATGCTTTGGGATAAATATGAAAGAGAATTCCAAACTATTGGTCAATATCAAAATGACTCCCAACTTCTTATTTTATTAGACACACCTCTCGAATTATTAGTCAAAATTAATATGAACCCGCCTTTCCAACCTTCTAATTTCATAAAAACATCCCCTCCGCCCGCGAACTATTAACTAAAATTAATTTGATCCCCCTAACTTCTAATTTAATCAAAGACATTCCCCAAGCTGTTAATTATAAAAATATTACTAATTCTAATAAATGATATAAAATTATTTTTTCAAAAACTAATTATTTTTATTATATATATAATAAAAACATTGAATATATTATTTAATGGTTAAACATTTTAGTAAAGAAAAAAAGTTTGATAATTAAATATATTTTTTAATAGTTAAAATTTTTTAATATATTTTTGGGTTATTTACACGAAAGTTTCCTACACTTGACCCATTGTGTCAATTTAGTCCTTGTATAATTCAAAATGTGTCCACTTCGTTCTATAGTGGGAATTGAAATTAAATTAATGACATATATGTAAAGCTCGCTGATGCCAGCCTTAACTCTTGACAAAAAAACCATAAAATATAGAATCATTGAAATGCTAGATCTAGTCTTATATTAATTGAGGAATCTTAGAATGCCTGTGTTTGGTTCAGGTGTTTAATAGTTTAAAATTGCGAAAAAGTTGCGGTTGAATATAAGGCTTACGCTTGGTTAAAAGAAAAGATATTTTTAAATTTTTTTTACAACTTAAATAGAAAGATAAAAAAGAAACTTATACTTAAATAGAAAAATATGCAAAACTAAATCCCAACTTATTTCAAAATAATGTTTTAAAAAGAATATGAAACATACCCAGTGCCTCAAGGGCTCCCGCCTACGCAGGGTCGGGGGGGGAGGGGATGTACGCAGCCTTTTCCCTTCAGGGTGTTAACCTAAAGAGAGGCTGTTTCTCAGTGCCCCCAACCTGAGGGTGAGGATTTCCCAGGAAGTGTTTTAAAAAGACTGTATTAGTATTAAATATTCACTATCATTACCTACTTTTACTAGTTATCATCATTCCCATATACCACCACACTTCTACCCTCATGCTTCGCTACACTCACTACTCGCCACTACCATGACTAACCTTTATCATGATTTTTATCTACCATTATTAGTTGATATATTATTAAGTTATTTTTTGCTATTATAATAGATAAGTTTCTTTCTAAAACTTGCATGCAAACCCTTTATTTTGTATAAATAAAATTAAAAAATTAAAAACTCCCAAACACTTCACTATAAGAATATACAAATATTAAATGAAGAGATCTTATTGAAACAGATAAGCTGAAATAAGTTGAACTAAATGCACCCTTAATCTGGTGGATAATAAGTCACTCCTTACCTTTTCGCTCAGTATTCTTTCTTATTTAAATGAATTACCATCTATTTGGTTAAGTGTCTTTTATTAATATATATATATATATATATATATATATGATCGGGCCTCGTTTTAAGCGTTACGAGCTGCATTTTGGTCAAAAGTTGTAATGAGAAGCAAGGGGTCTTGGCGGCAACTGCAATTAGGGGCAGTTAGGACTTTAATTGTTCATTTCGGTGCGTGCTTCAACGACTATGCAAATAAGTCCGTTTTAGCTTGAGACTAGATGCAATGTTTAGTTAGATATTTTGTAATTAGATTCTCTAGTATAAGAATTGAGCTCTCTCTTGTAATTAGATTTATTGATTGATAATAACTTGATTCTTCTTTCTCAACCCTAATTCTTTCTATTTCTCATCTCCTCCTTCTTCTTCTTCTCATCTCAATTTCTTCTCCTATCCTAGGTTATGATTCAAGATTGATCTTGAATCATAACAACTGGTATCAGAGCTTTTGCTTTCGAATGAGTTGAATTGCATTCAATTTGATTGCCTTAGCACTCAATCAAGCTTAATTCATTTCAAGATCATCTATTCAGCTTGTATTGATCAGATTCTGAGTGCTTGCAGTTAGAGTGTGCACAATTTAGCCAGACAAAAGAAGGTAGTTGTAATGGCTAGTGGAGTTACTACTAGAGCTGATGCTATTGCTAACACTGGAGCAGCAGCTGAGGATGCGAATCAGTTTGACATGATAGCTCAGCTGCAGAAGCAGATTCATGATTTGGTGTTAGCAGTTGGATTAGTGAATCAAAAGGTAAGAGACATGACTCAATCGCAACGACAAGTCAAGCTCTGCCTCCTGGAGCTGGAATACTGTCATTTGGAAGCCACCACACAAGTCCTCCTGATCCTTTGTATCCTCGAGCATCTAAGGAGAGTTCTGAAGGTGTGGCTGGGGTTAGGAGCATTGGATTTCGACAGCTTAAGGTTGAGATTGACACATTTGATGGATTGCATCCTCAATCGTGGATTAGAAGGTGTGAGAGGTATTTTTTCCTTTATCATGTAATTGATGTTGAGAAAGTGGAGTTAGCAATAGTATATTGGCAAGGGGATCAAGAAGTGTGGTTCCATGGCCTCATTCTTAGCAAACCCGTCCTCACTTGGCCTGAATTTGTTGAAGAATTTTGTGAGAGATATGGTAATGAGGATACTGCTGATGTGGTTGATAATTTCAACAAGGTAGCATAGATCACTTCAGTGAGGGAGTAGATAACACGGTTTGTGAATCTAAGATAAAAGGATGATGACTGTTAATCTGGCTGCCAGCTGCTCATTACGTTTCTAGCTTCATAAGTGGCCTTAAGCCAAAAATAAAGAACCTTGTCAAGGCCTTGTCCAAAGCTTATTACGTTTCTAGCTTCATAAGTGACCTTGTCCAAAGCTTATGCGAAGGCCAAATTGTTCAAATCCGCAGTTCTTGCTGCTTCTGATGGATAGACAAGTAAAAGTGGCCAAGCCACTTCTTCTCAACTGTAACGTACGACTATGAAGCCTAAATCATTGAGCTTGGAGAAAAAGAAGGCTCAGAGATTGTGTTTGAAATGCAACCACAGATATTTCTTTGGGCATAAATGCAATCCAAAGCTCCTTATGTTAGTAATAAGAGCTGAGACCGAGGGAAGTATTGAAGATTTGGAGCTCGAGGCAGGATTAAATGATCAAGCTGAAGAACTGTAGGATGATTTTGAGGAGGATGAAATGGAAATTTTTGTTAAGGCCTTAACTGGGAATGGATCTCATAGCACACTAAGAATCAAATGGGAAGCAGGCCACAAGCCTCTTTTGATATTGATTGATAGTGGAAATACTCATAGCTTTATTGATCCCAATGTTGTTAAGAGAGTAGGACATGAAGCGATTAAAACAAGTCCTTTGGCTGTGACTGTGGCAGATGGGAATTCGACTCTTACTCAGACCAAGTGTATGGGATTCAATTAGCAGATGTTGGGCCACCAATTTGTGCATGACTTCAGAGTTTTGTAGTTAGGTGGTTGCGATATGGTGCTCGAGGTGGATTGGACAAAGACATTCAGCCCTTTGGTATTTGATTTCTCTCAGCTATCAGTTTCTTTTGAGAGGAATGGCAGTACTATCAAACTGCAAGGTATTGTGGAGTAAGCTCAGCTTCAAATGATGAAAGGCAAGGACTAAGAAAGGTGATCAAGAAGGGAGCGTATCGGTAGATTGGACAATTTTTCTCCATTTCTACCACATAAGATGTTGCTCAGGTAAATTCTAATCCTGCAATTAGCCTTTCGATTGAGGAGTATAACAACTTGTTTGAGCAGCCAACTTCCCTTCCATGTAAAAGGTCCTTGGATCATGCTATACCTCTGAAATCAAATTCAAATCCAGTTAATTTGAGACCTTAAAAGTATCCTCATTCACAAAAGAGCGAGATAGAGAGGTAGGTGGATGAGCTTCTGAAGACTGACTTTGTTCAACATAGTTATAGCCCTTTTGCCTCACAAGTAATATTAGTCAAGAAGAAGAATGGGACTTCTAGAATGTGTATTGATTATAGGCAAATTATATTTGTCCAATCATTAATGAACTTTTGGATGAGCTTCATGGGTCTAATTACTTCTCTAAGCTGGATTTAAGACAAAGGTATTATCAGATTCGAGTGCTACAGCAAGATATGCACAAGACTGCCTTCAGAACTCATCATGGGCATTATGAATTTGTAGTGATGCCATTTGGTTTGACCAACGCCCTAGCAACATTTCAAGCCTTTATGAATGATGTGTTTAAGGCGTTGCTGAGGAAGTTTGTAATGGTTTACTTTGATTATATTCTGGTATATAGTCCTACAATTGAGGACCACGTGACTCATCTAAGGTAGGTGTTCAGCATCATGTGCATTAATAAGCTACATGCTAAGCTCTCTAAGTGTTCTATTGCCTAAAACCAAGTGAAGTATTTAGGTCATATCATCTCTTGCAAGGAAGTATCTACTAATCCATCTAAAATTCAAGCTTTGAAAGAGTAGCCTACACCTTCTATACTCAAACAGTTGAGAGGATTCTTGGGTCTCACTGGATATTACAGGAAATTTGTGGCAGGATATGGTATAATTGCCAAACCACTAACCGATCTTCTCATGAAGGATGCTTTCCTATGGTCTGCTGCAGCTAAAGAGGCTTTTAAAGCATTGAAGGTAGCTAAGTGCTTAGCTCCTACCTTGGCTATGTTTGAATTTAGTGTGGGGTTTGTTCTTGAGACAGTTGCTTGTGGGAAAGGTGTTGGGGCTTTCCTATCCCAAAAAGGAAGACCGGTGGCTTATCTCAATCAAGCTCTTTGTCCCAAGCATTTGCGACTGTCCATTTATGAAAATGAGTATCTTGCTATTCTTATGGCTGTTAAGAAGTGGAGACATTACCTAAAGGGACATCACTTCATTATCGAAATTGATCACCATAGTCTTAAGTATTTGCTTGAGTAGAGAATTACAACAAGTGCGCAACACAAAGGCTTGATGAAGATGCTTGGGCTAGATTATTCAATTGAGTACCTCAAGGGAAAGGAGAATCATGCATCAGATGCACTATCTGGTAGATAAGAAGAGGTTGAATTAGGTTCTTGCTGTGTAATGTCAGTGGTTTTGCTTGCCTGGATGGAAGATGTGCATAAATCATATGAAGGAGACAGCTTTGCTCAAGAATGTGTTACTGCACCTAGTATTAATAGCACTTCCTCTACAGCGAATTCTGAGATTAAGGTAGCAAATGGAATAATTAGAGCAAAGGGAAGAGTGTACATTGGTTCGATGACAAAGTTAAGGAGGGGGGTTATTGTTGATTCCCATGATTTAACTTGGGGAGGACATTCTGGAAACAAGGGAACATATCAAAGGCTCAGGAATTACTTCCAATGGCCTGGCATGAAGAGGGATGTAGTAGAATTTGTTCAAACTTATGATGTGTGTCAGCAAACTAAATCTGATCATAACCAGTATCAGGGATTGCTCTAGCCATCGTGCTTTGCAACAGATAAGTATGGATTTCATTGAAGGGTTGCCTAAGTCTGAGGGGAAGGAAATTATTTTAGTGGTTGCGGATCGATTTACTAAGTTTGGTCACTTCGTGGCCTTGAATCATCCAATTTTAGCTGAGAAACTTGCAAAGATCTTCTTAGATAACATTTGCAAGCTCCTTGGCTTGTCTCACTCCATCATTTCAGACCGGGATAGGCTGTTCACCAGTCACTTTTGGCGTGAGTTCTTGTTGTTGGGATCCTCTCTTGCCTTAAGTTCATCTTATCATCCACTGACAGATGGACAAACAGAGAGGGTGAATCAATGCATTGAGCAGTACCTAAGAAGCATGACATCTTGTCATCCTAAGAATTAGTATAGATGGTTATCCCTAGCTCAGTTTTGGTACAACACACATGCTCATTTAGCCTTGAGAAACACTCCTTTCAAAGCACTCTATGGGTATGATTCTCCCTCCCTTATAGTGCTACAAGGGGCAACAACTTCTGTGACCGAAGTTAATGAACTGCTACTTCAGAGGAGATAGTTGGTGCAGCTTCTCAAGAACAATTTGCAATTGGATCAAGCAAGAATGAAGTTTTTTTGTAGATAGGAGGCATTCTGATAAATCGTTTGAAGTGGGAGACTTAGTTTATTTGAAGCTTCAACCTTACAGGCAATCCACAGTGGCAGTGTGCAAGAATGTTAAACTTAGTGCCCTTTATTTTGGACCTTACAGAGTGTTTGAGAAACTGGGAAAGGTTGCCTACAAGCTGGAGCTACCTCTTGCTTCATTTGTCCATCCTGTGTTTCGCGTGTCACTTTTGAAGAAGCATGCAGCAGAGGGCAAATCCTGTTCTTCTGCTCCTCCAGAAGCAAGTACTATGTTAAGGTTTCAAAGATTAGCTCTTGAGCCTTAACCTTAGTTGGGATAGTGAGAATATGAGATGAGAAAGAATATAGAATTGAGAAAAGAGATGAGAGAATAGAGAAAGTAACCAAATGAGATCAATTCATTATCAAAGTTATTGATTACAAGCTAGGACCTCCTATTTTTACCTCTTACAAGATAGGATCTTAAGCAATGAAAATATCTAAATCAACCTAGAATATCTAACTAACATAACACTAACTAACTCTAAGATATTTTGGCGCCAAGGCCAACTCTAACAGCTAACCTGCTGCCGGTTCAGCAGGCTTACACGCAGCAGCTCAATATAATGTAGGAAAAGCACTTGATACAACCAATATAATGTAGTAAAGAAGCTTAAGACCAAGCTACTACATCACTTACTAGGCTAACAATATCCTAACAGCAACAAGCACTCGCAGCAGCAACATATCATCAGCTAAACAACAGCTAACAACAGCAACTTAGTAGCAGGACAACATCTCAGCCACCATGAGTTCATGCCTCGGATTCTCGGTTCATAACATACTAGTGGAGATGTTTTCCAAGCTTCAGCTGCAATTTTGGATTACAGAGTGGTTCAACAGCGGGAAGAAAGATTGATGAGGTATTGGTGCAATGGGTTGACTTGGCTTAAGAAGACTAATTGGGAGGAATTGAAGTTCATTCAAAGTCAATTCCCTTCCATTCATTCTTAAGGAAATAATGCTTTGAAGAGGGGAGCATTGTTGTGATCGGATTGTGTTTTAAGCAATACAAGCTGCATTTTGGTTAAAAGTTGTAATTAGAAGAAAGGGCCTTGGTAGGAACTGCAACTAGAGGCACTTAGGAGTTTAATTGTTCATTTTGGCACGTGCTTCAACTATTATGCAAATAAGTCGGTATTAGCTTGAGTCTAGATGCAATGCTTAGGTAGATATTTTGTAATTAGCTTGCCTAGTATAAGAATTGAGCTCTCTCTTGTAATTAGATTCACTGAACGATAATAACTTGATTCTTCTCCCTCAACCCTAATTCTCTCTATTTCTCATCTCTTTCTTCAACTTCTCATCTCAATTTCTTCTCCTATCCTAGGTTATGATTCCAGATTTATCTTGAATCATAACATACATACATATGTACATACATACATATATATTAGAATTTAAAAGTGTTTGACTTGGAAAAAGAAGTGGTTCTAAGTTAAAGTAGAAATTATTTTTCTATTTTAAGCAACGCTAGAAAAATAATGCTACCCTTTTAAATTAAAAGTATAAGCAAATATTAAAATTTTTCAAATAAAAATATCCCTATTAAAAATATTTTTACAAAAAATGTGCTAAAAATTAGTTTTTTCATAACTTGACATAGTAAGGCAAGAAAGATACTTGTATTTTGCATACTATATTAACTTAATTTTTTGTTACTTAGTTATTTTAATTTATTTATACATAATCTATATCAATTTAATGCTATAGTGAAATTACAGTTAATTTGAACTCATAAATTCTAACCGTATTATGGTCATGTCAAAAGCATGTTACCCAGTAGCCCTACTTCACACCCCAAGCTTAAGGGAGTTATGATGACGCCGTTTCGAGAAAAGTGCCACGCGCTTGTCACGTGAAGCCCTCCTCGAGGGAGATAAGGCCTTTAGGTGGTAAGATAACGGCGTCTCAAGTACAGCTAGGAGTTTAAAATCCTGATAAGGGTATCAGCGACTGGGGCTTGAGATGGTTGAGGGGCTAAAAAGAGCTCGAGCTTAAGGGACTTCCTAGAAGGCTGTAAAACAGGTGGTTTTCAGGTAGTTACATGGAGCGTAATTTCAGATGCACGGGCCTCAAGCTTATCCAACAGAACGTGCGACATCTAAAAGGGATTGTAACTAAAAAAGCGGATGTGGACTTTTAGAAAGATGCTCAAGCACACCAATTTCAGGGCACGTTCACCACCCATTCACGCACCAAATGAGCTTTGAGGCCAACTTGGGAAGAAAATGCCACGGAATTAAAGAGCAACAGTTATTTCCTATTTCTATAAGTAAAAGATACTACTGTAGTTGTAAGGTGTCCAATACCACTCGCACAAACCTCTTCAAGTTTCTTTATATTGTGCTTTTACCTAGGAGCAACATAATTTAGCTTAGCTTTGTGTAGATCTTGTTGTACTTGCTTCCCTCAGAGTAATATAGTTACTCAATTATCTAACATTGTGCTCCAAGTAACTATCCCAATCTCCCTTTACCCTTTAAGAATCTCAAGTCTCAAGTGGTTGATACCCTTGTTAGGTGATAATCTTCTCAAGATACTGGGCTCGAGGCATCATTACTTCAACACCTCAAGGCCTAATTCTCCTCAAGGAGGGCCTCACTTGTTAAGCATGAGGTACTTTACTCAAAACAACATCATCCTGGCTACCTTGAATTTAGGGTGTAAACAAATGCCCCCTTTAGCTGTTGGTAAATTCAAATTTACAGCAGGTAAAAACCTAATTTGACCCTCAATGGCTACAAGGAGCTTGATAGAACACTGTTTGTCATTTTCTCTTCCTTCTCGCATGTCTATATGTATGGTAGTTAGGCTTGAAATTTTTACTTTTCTACTATGTGCTCCCTCTGGTTACTGCAATCAAGTGCTCTTGAAATACTTGCTCTTCGTTGCTCTTGAATCTTCAATTCTTGATTTCACCATCCCTTTGCATCCTCTTGAAACCAGTCCTGATGATGGCTCAAATTTCTTTCTCCGTCTTTACTCGCCTTGCCCAAGTTGGTACTCCTATTGAGAAACTAATGCATTTGCTCCAATCAGACACCTCAATGGTCTTTGATGCGATTCAGTATCCAATTGATCTCAACACCATAGAATATCCTTCATCTTCTTTAGCATCATAAGCCTTAAGACCCATCTTTGTCCCGTCTCACAATGTTCCTAGCCTTCAAGGCATATTTCCAGATACTGACAAGTCTTCTTTACTTTATACAACCTCTACAGGTCAATATTTTCGAGGTAAACACATCTACAAAGAAGCAGTGCCTTTTAAAGGACTAACGTTTATATCCAAGCAGTATGCCGAATGGGTTGACAGGCCAATGTTGACCCTTGGAGAAAATTGGAAGAACCTTCGTGTCTCTTGAAGCCATCAGGCTCTCCACCATTTCCATCATGACATCGCTAACCTGCTGTTGGAACATTGGTTATAATGCTTTTGTCCTCCCTGAGGGTTTTCCTAGTATTCCCTTGGAGGACATTGCGACCTTGACAAGTCTTTCACCAGAAGGAGAAGAATTGCCTCTTGACTCTTTTATTTCTCCCGAGGCTAAAGTCTTTGCCTCTTCTTTCTCTATCATTGATTTACCAGGTGGTTATGAGTCCTTTGTTAAGATATTTGTCATAGATGCGCATACCTTTGGATAAGGTTCTAGAGAAAAAGAGGCATGCTTTTACCTGCTTTGGTTAAATAAGTTCTTCTTTGCTAATTCTTCCAACTCCATTCCTAAATTTCTCATGACCACGGCTGTCAACCTGGTCTTTGGCACTAGTCCATTTGCCTTGTGACCATTATTTTTGGCCCAAGTATATGGCTGCCTTAGGGATATCATAGTTAAGAGCTATGCTATCCAAATAGATGGGCCTTGAGGTAGGTCCAACTTTAGGCTCAAGCCTACAAGCCCAATCTTTGTCCGAAGAGGCCCCTATGCCCCTGTAGTGAGGGGGTCTCTTATTTTGGGAGCAATATGCTCGCTGTGATGTCCTCTTACCCCCAGAATGAGCCTTTCACCAAAGCCTTAAGAGATTAACATCTCCTCAAGGTAGGAAGGGAACTAATGGACAACCTTCGGGGAGAGAAACCTTGGTCCTCGCGGGTTTAGAAAACTGGACCTCCACTATAATGTCTCTTTGGACATCAACTCACAGATCCAGTAGGAAATCTTGTGCCCTCAAGATCTATTCTTCTATCACCAGACTCGTCCTAGTGTAGAGATCTATAGGCCTGGGTTGTTTGCCAGACAATTTGACATGGTCTAAGGTATTTCTTTTCCCAATATAAGGACCAAAAACTATTGGTGGGCTAAGAGGATCTCCATTCAACTAGCTCAATACAGAGAGGTTCATGAGTTGAATCAAGAAATCAAATCATTTTATGGGTACCCCCCGTTGTCTGCAGGTACAGTCCATGTGCCACACTTCATTGTGCAAGCTTTTCAGTATTGGCAAGCAAAATCTTATTTGTTGACTTTGTATGGCATTGGCTTGAGCATAGCAGGGGGGTTGAGTTCATGATTTATATGTTGAAACTCTTGGTGAGCTCTTTTACCTCAGCCCCATTGAACACTTTAGCGTGGTCCACAGTTATGGTTATAGGAATATGAAACCTACATAAGGTGTACTCTTTGATAAAATCAATCACTTCTTACTAATTGATATTCAAATATGGTTTAGCCTTCACCAATTTTGTGAAGTAGTCTATGGCCACAAGGATGTAAGAGTGTTGCTTGCTAGAAGGGAGGTTGATTTGCCTGATGATGTTCGTTGCCCAACCTCTGAAGGACTATGGTTTGACAATAGCATACATCTTAGCTGCAAGGAATCTTGATACATGCCCATGTCTTTGGCATGCTCTGCACCCCTCGGCATATTTTATGCAATCATCCATCATTGATGGCCAGTAATAGCCATAACATTTGATGAGCCAATGCATCTTATTGCCATCTAGATGGGATCCACAAATGCCCTTATCGGCTCCTACCATCACTAGCATTGTTTCATCCATGTCAAGTGAAGCTTTACTTGGTGTATGCTTAGCAAGTGCACTAAGTCATATCAAGTAATAAAGAGTGAGTAGAGTGTCGCCCACACGAGGATTATTATTGAATGAGTACCCAAATTAATAGTTTTAGCACTATTTGAAAGACTGAAATTTAAAGTTTTTGATATGAAACAAAACAAAATAAAAAAGAACAACAATGGTTACAGAGGATTGCTAAATATTGCTAGGTTTTATCATTATCTTCTTATCTCGTTGTCTGAAGTGAATTATGCAGGCTTGTTCTTCATTCCTTGCAGCATGCTGTTCTTGCTTGTTTCTCTTCATTTTTTTAGCTTTGGCCACCCAAAATCAGTCTTAACATCATCTTGGACATATTAATGAATTGTTTAATTCATCCTTGCATTTGATTTGCTCGAATTGCTTCTCAAAATTGCTAATTGTAGCAAATTGTACATGTCCTTGTGTTTCCTTGCTTTAGCCGTGTAAAATATTATATCTAGCCCCTTTTTCGCTTTTGTTTGATGTATCTTGCATTCACTTGTTGATGATAATGATAAAACCTAGCAAGATTTAGCACAAAATGAGTGATTTTGCACGAAAATGGCAATAGAAGTGAAAAAGAGTAAAAGCAAGCAATAGGGATAAAAGTTTGATTTGTATAATAGTTTGAAAATGAACTAGAATGATATCAATAATTATATACTAAATTGGACTTTTCATCAAGGCACCTAAGAAGCACTCCACCGGTGTCCCTTTTATATAACTCTCAAGATTCATCATCCAGATGGAATCTATAAGCTCTTATTTTTATCTTTTTGTCCTTAACATAATCTTGAGGGTTCTTGAATTAATCCATTAAAGGTTTCCCTTGGTCCTTGTGTTGACTTAGGACTGTTTGATGGGTCTCAAGGAAATCCAAGTGTTCTCATGGGTTGACTCTGCTTTCAAAACTAGAAGACTTAGCGAATTCGATGTCATGGTCCAAAACCTTAGTCTTGATGACCATACTTTCTTTGCACCAAGTCCTTGGCAACTTGTACCTAAAGCTAACTGAGCCAAATCATTAGCTGTTTTGTTTTGCTCTCTTGGGATATGCTCAAACTTCACACCATCGAACTTATTCAAAAGCTTTTGCACCATTGAAAAGCATATGTTCGAGGTGTTGCTCAAACATCGAAATTCCCTTTTACTTGGCAAATTACCGACTTGGAATCCCCTTTAGTAATGACATTGAGGACTCATATTTCCAAAAGAGTCAACATGCCTATTATCAGTGCTTCAAACTCTGCGATGCTGTTTGAGCATTTGTCAACTAAAGTAACGGCTAATTTAGTTACGATCCTAGCGGGGGATTTTATCACAATTCTAACTCCAACACATGAATTGGTCCTTGATCAATCAAAGTATAATTTCCAAGGGACCATTTCCACCACTAGGAGCTAGTTTGGCTCCTAGTTTAAGCTAGTATGAGTGTTTGGGTGGTCAGTAAAAAGTTATACTAAGGCTTGACCCTTGATTGACTTTTGTGACACAAAAACTAACTCAAACTGAAGTAGAGCGATACTCCACTTGTTCAATCTTTCCCTCATCAAGGGTCTATCTAGCATATATTTAAGGACATCCATCTGAGCAACCACGTATTATGGTAAATGCTACGAAGTAATGTCTTAATTTTACTAATGCATAGAACAAATATGGACACAATTTCTCAATTGAGGAGTGCTTTATTTTACAGTCATTTAAGCAATGGCTAAGGCAGAACACAGTTTGTTCAAACCCTTGCTCATAGTCTTGTATTAGCAAGCAACCAATGGATTCCCTAAAAGCAGAGACAAAGATTTTTCGTGCTTTGGCAAAATGAGAACTGGTGGCCTGATCAAGTACTCCTTGATAGCCTTGAATGCTGCTTAATGTGGCTCCTCCTACTTAAAGTCCTTATCTGTATTGAGCCTCAATAGTGGAGATAAGACTTTTGTTTTTCCTATGACATTCAACATGAAACGTCTTAGTAAATTATCCTGCCCTAATAAGCGTTGCAGCCCTTTTTTGCTTGAAGCTGGTTTGGCCTGTCGAATGGCCCTATTCTTTTTAATGTCCCAGTGTGTACGTCGAAGTCACACGTTTACTGATTCATCTTAAGGTTATGGGTCCTCATTCTAATTCCAAGAGTTTGACTTCTGATTTTGATTTGACCATGTAATCATCAATGTAGACTTCCATGGTTTTGCTGATGAGGTCATGAAAGATCATGTTCATAGCTCTTTGGTAGGTGGTGGCAACATTCTTTAAACCCAACGGCATACCCACCCACTCTAAGGTTCCTATTGACCTAGGACACCTGAATGATGTCTTATGGGTATCCTACAAAGCGATCATAACTTGTTAATACCAATAGTAGCCATCCATAAAAGACAAGACCTCATGCCTCATGGCTAAATCAATGAGCAAGTCAGCAATTGGCATTATGTATTCATCTTTTGGGGTGGCTGCATTTCGATCTCTGAAGTCAATACAGACCATGATTTTACCCTTTTTCTTAATGAGAGACAATGTTTGCCAACCATTCAAGATACCTAGCAGTCCGGATAAATTAGGCCTTTAAGAGTCTTTCGATCTCCTCCTTGACCAAATTAATAACTTGTTGGGACATTCTTCTCTAGGCATGAATGATAGGCCTCAAGCCTGGCTCAAAAGGAAGCCTATGCGCAACCACCTCTCTGTCTAGGCCAGACATCTTGTGATGGTCCCAGAATAGCAGTCCTTGAACTCAAGAAGCAAGATCAAATACTACTTTCTCTTCTTCTCAGAAAGTAGAGTGGTCAGATAGGTAGGTCTTGGGTCTTCAGTTGAACCCAAGTTAACCTTGAGGAGGGGGTCTTGAACTTCTGCCCTTCAAGCCTCCATCTTAGCTGGTGCTGCTCTAAAGTCAGAGAGTTCCAGCTTATTTTCTTATCTCATCTGGACCTCGAAGCCATGGAACGGCTATTCAACCTAAGTTGATCCTCAACATGTCAAGCCACGAGCTTTGCTAGTGCGAAGGAAATAGAATCTCGAGCCATTAGTGAGAGGTCTTGGCTCCCTTGCATAGGGGTTCTGGCATGCCTTGGAGATCTCCTACTTTAAGAAGGGCCCTCATGCATCCTAAGTGATGCTTAACTTGTGTGTTTGCTTAGCAAGTGCACTAAGTTGTA
Source organism: Simmondsia chinensis (assembly GCA_018398585.1). Lineage (NCBI taxonomy): Eukaryota > Viridiplantae > Streptophyta > Magnoliopsida > Caryophyllales > Simmondsiaceae > Simmondsia > Simmondsia chinensis. Next base: position 8,942,212 of record JAGTTD010000018.1, read on the forward strand.
TCAAGTAATAGAGTGAGTAGAGTATCATTCTCACAAGGATTGTTATTCAGCAAGTAACAAAATTAGTAGTTTTAGTGCTATTTGACAAACTGAAATTTGTAGTTTTACAAATGAAACAAACCAAAATAAAAAGAACTAAAATGTTTGCTGATTTTTATAAAAAGTGTACTGATTTTTTGATGGCTTTTATGATAATAAGATCCAAGGCATCCGATTTTACCTAGTTGAATTAATACTTTTTTCTGTTCTCAGTATAGAAGTTGTTATTGCATGTTGATGATCGAAACCCTAATTTACTAAATATTCTCGCTCGAGCAATATTTAGCATACTCTCTTACATATTGACTCATCAATCTCTTGCATCAATTTAAATAAGAAAAGAGTTTTGAAGATCCATGGTTTTCACTTAAGACCACACAAATCGCGTTAATCTCTCTCGAGCATTCGTTCAATATGTGGTATTTATCACCTTAGCAATCATCATAAATCTCCTCTTGGACTCATTATGAATCATTACAGGCTCTAAATGGTCCTCAAAAATTCAAAACTCATGAAGAACAATGATAAACACTTCAACAACACAATAACAAAACATTAAATACGTTGAATTAGAAGAGAGTGTATATTACAACTTAGGCTACATTGTAGCCTTGGAAAATACAAAATTAGTTCATGGTAAACATAATATAGTAAAAAATTAAGACAAAATTCATGAACTAAAAGAAGAAAAGGATGGAAAAAAACTAGAAAATAAGAAATCACAAACCAAACTTCTTTTCTCCTCCTTCTTCCCTACGAATTTCTACCTATATTCCTACTTTGTTTTGTGTTTTTTCTGGATGAATTGATGATAAAAGACCTTCCAAGCATCCCTATATATAGTATTTGAGGTTTTGATTACTTAAAATAAAAAATATGGCAAGCTTAAAGCTCATTGCACCTCCTTCCTGCCACCGCTGCCCAGTTTCTGCAGTCTGCGACTTGCTGCTGATTTCTTCATTTTTCTTCAGCTTTGGCTACCCAAAATCAGCCTTACCGTCAACTTGAGCATGTTCATGAAGTGTAAAAGAAGTTCTTTCATGTTATTTGTCCATTTTGCCACCCAAATTTGCAAGTTGAAGTGAATTGTTCATGGTTGTTATACAGTCTCTACATTGTTCTGTTCTTTGCTATTTTTCTTCATTTTTCCCAGCTTTGCACCACCCAAATTCGGTCTTGACTCATCTTGGACATGTTAAGGTATCTTTTAATCCATCCTTGCACTTGATTTGTTTATTTTGCCACCCATTTTTTCAAGTTGAAATGAATTGTGCAAGTTCTTGTTGTTCTTATTGTAGCCATGTATTTTGATGTGTTTTGCCCAACTTTTTTCTTTTGTTGATGTATCTTGCATTCACTTGTTGATTTTGATGATAAAACCTAGCAAGATTTAACACAAAATAAGTGTTTTTGGAAAGAAATGGCAATAGAAGCGAAAAAGAGTAAAAGTGAGCAATAGCGATAAAAACTTGAGGTAAAATTATTAGAAAATGAACTAAAATGATATGACTAATTATATACTAAATTGGACTTATCTCTAAGAAATTGAAGTCTTTAGACTCTACCTCAAATTGACCAACCTTTGCCTTAATGAGTGGGCTATGAAGGATGGCTATTTTGTCTTGTTATTGGGAAGCCTATGGAGCGGTGCTTTTGACATCATGCAATCCCACGCCATCTTCATAGAATTTTGTGCCAACATAGTTGGAGCAAGCCATGAATGGCATGTTATCTGCCATAACAATCTCATACTTATCATTGTTCTAAAAGATTATCAACTGGTGTAATAAAGATTGGGATACAATAACTGGCATGTAAGTAATTCCTGCTGAGCAACACATTGTAGCTGGATGGGGTATATACTACAAAGAAAACTGTCAGCTTACTGAAGCTAAACTTAATAATAGCTCAAGAAAAGCCACAAATTGCGTAATCAAAAGTAATTAGGTCATCTCGCGATTTACCAATGACCCCCCAATATATAAAAAAGGCAGGACATTGACGGCAGAGCCATTATCCCCCATGTCCCTATTCACCAAAATGCCATAACATTTGGCCTTGATGTGTAGGGGCTTAATGTGCTTATTAGCGGTATTAGGCCCATCAAGCATCATCTTTATTATGTTAGGTGAATCATCAGGTGATTTGAACATTAGGGTATTAACTTTAAAAGACAAAAGATTGAAGTTAATTTTGGTGGATGCTACTTCCGCCACAAGCTCAACCTCGGGATCCTCGTCTGCTACTATAGCATCCCTCTTGCGGCCTTCTTAAGTGCTAGTGTCCATGAACTCTAGAGAAAAGAGCAGGGCAGTTCTAACATCAGCCTTTTCAGGAAGCATCCCGAATTGTATCTAGACCTCTTGATTTGTTTCCTTTCCAAGGCTGCCATCCATGGGCACATCTTAATCATGATCTTGAGGACTTCCATCAGTTAGCATATCCTGCACTAGAAGTTGGTCTTTTGGATCATCCACTCCGGCTTGATACTCTTCCATATGTTGGGGGAAGTCTTCGCCGTGGAAGTCATTCTTGACATCAGACCATGTTGCGTTAACACAACCTAAAGGTTCCGCTATGTTGGTGCTAAGAGGGGAATACTTCTCTTCATCATAAGCTCATTTTCAAGCCAATGAACTCTTAGCAAGCTAGTCCCACCATGACTCTTGTTCTTCTGAAGATAAGAGACTGGTCTATCTCTTAAGATTCTTGTGTGGCTGCCTTTTTTCGGTAGTAGCAACAAGCTTGGGCCCGGTCTTTGGTTCTTCAAGATCTGTAGGCTTAGCCTGCTTGCCCTTGCATACCCTGACTTCTTCTTGAAAGAGCCTAGTTAAGAAAGTATCGAGCAAGGTCCTTCACTGAGCTGCATTTTTCCGTAATTGCCTCCTCATCTATGTTCAAGTAAGACTAGAGGGACCAACCTCCTCTTTATCGAGGTGATTCCTCATCTAAACATTACCAAATCAGACCCCGGAAGACCATTGTCCTGACTGTCGTGGTCCTTAATTGGTGTCCACGTCTAGTAAGTGATATTTCGGATTTCTCCTTTAATGCCCAGTTCTCATAATAATCTGGGTCATTGAAGTCAGACCTCAAGGAGGCCTCGTTTGTGATGTCGTTATTAAGGGAGTTGGCTTTTTTTTTTGGGTAAAGGCTCAGCTTCTTCATTTCAGGCGCCAACTTGTGGCCACAACCCATGCCTGCTTCTTTGAAGCAAAGACTGTCTGCTAATGATTATCGGTAAGGATTCCCATGACTAACTCTTCTTCCTTACAGAGAAGAATAATTCCGTCCTCTAATTTCTTTTTTAGGAACCTGCCGAATGTAGCACAATCACGTGTGAGATGCTCAATCAAGATGTGCCATTTGCAATAATCCTCTGGTAACCTCAACAAAGTTATGGGGAACCTCAGTGTTAGTGACTCCAGCAGCCTGTCAAATAAAGCATTCGCTATAACCTGACTGTCTTTGTCCGGGCCCATCCTACACAAAGATCTTCCATTAGTTTGGTTGTTATAGGAATCATAAGGCTTTGCCACCTCAATTACATTGACTTAGGTAGGACAAGGGAACACCCATCTATCCTTCTCCTAGGAAGATCAATTCCCTTATTTCTTTGGCATCCTAAACCACATTTCTAAAGGTGACGCAGTTGTTCATTGAATGGGTCAATGATTCATGCCATTTATAGTATCCCTTCCCCTTATTAACCTTTGGGTCAAGTTTTCAATGTTTACCCATACCTTGAGTTTGTTATTTGTCAAGCCAATCGAATATCACATCAGCTCTTGAGAGGTCAAATGAGTATTTCCTCAAGTCTTGGGATTGATAAGAATTCCTGGTTTGATATCCTTCCTAACCAAAAGAATTGCAAACCATGGAAGGTCCCTTGATGTACTTAGTGATGTCAATCTCATATGGAGGATCTTCATCGTCTTCGATTAGGTCGTGTACTTAAGTCCCATACAGGCTATTTTTTGAAGGCTTTGTTCTCTTAAGATGGCCTTGTATCTAGTGGCACATTCTGCTAGCTGTAAGAGTCTCGTGAAGTTAAAGCCTTCAAATTTCTTCCTAAAATTAATATCCAAGGCATTCAAGACTAGCTTGGCATATTCAACTTCGGGAAGGGCCATAGTACATTTTAACTGGCTCTCTTGAACTTGTTAATGTAATCTTCCACTGATTCACCTGTCTTTTGTCTCATTCGAGCCAAGTCAGTCATGGAAATTCATAGTCCCATTCTTGGGAACTGAGCCTAGAATTGTCTGGCCTTGTCATCCCAATAATAGATGGAATTGGGCGGTAGGCTAATGTACCACTAAATAGTGGTCCAGTTCAGGAGCTAGGGAACAGTCTTAGCTTGAGGCACTAATTATTAGCTACTTCTCGACTCTGGCTAATGAATCTTACCCAGTGCTCGAGGGCAGACATAGTTTGCTCTCAAGAGAAGAGGGTAAACTTAGGGATTTTGTATCCTTGAGGAAAAAGATAGTCCGTGTCTATATAGTTAGGGTTAGGTTTACAGTACAAGGGTCTATTGACGCTTCTAAGGCTTGGCCATACACCTGTTCGATGAGGGCAACCAACTGGTCCTGGAGAGGTAGATCAAGCACATGGTTATGTGCCTGCCATTACCCTAGAAGTGGATGAGGATCTCGTAGGGGATCTACAGGATACTCTTGATGTTATGATTCAAGATTAATCTTGGATCATTACCTAGGAAAGAGAATAAGATGAGGAAGAATTGAGATTAAGATACGAAATAGAGAGAATAAAGATGAGAAGTAGAGAGAATTTGAGGAGAGAGAAGAAGTGAATCAATCAGCATCATTCAAAGAATCTTACAAGTGATTAGAATCACCTACTTATACTATTCCGAGCTTAAGTCGGCTAAAGGAGAAAATGTCTAACAATACTGTTATGTTTCCAATTATCTTTCTTATGTAATAAGTTGTATTTGTCTCGTTATCGTTTGAATTGTCTTTTGGCGCCAAAGTTAGTTAGCCGGGTAGTTGGTTTTGGCGGGAATTGTGCTGAATTTTAGTAGAGGCATGTGCCGTATGTTTAACTCCTATAAAGAGCTAGATTGATGTAAGATTTGATCATCCAATGAAATATAGCTAATCCTTGTGATTAATTTCTTATCTTCTCATCTCTTTTCAATTCTTTCTCATCTCAAATTCTATTGTTCTTAGGTTAAGTTCAAGATTCAATCTAGAACTTAACATTTGGTATCAAAGCTTCGTTCGAATTACAAATTATGGAATCAAACGACAATCCGGTGATTGGTGGTGTCACCACCAGATCAGCAGCAGTGCGAGCGCCTCTAGATCAGCCAATGCAACTGAGGCTGATGCATCTGGACAAGAGTGGGTGACGATCGCGCAATTGGACAGTAGATTGGACAGCAAATTTGCATCAATGCTGGTTCAATTCAAGCAAGCTGTCATTGAATCATTACCGCAACAGATAAAGGAAAGAGTAGAGCACGAGTGCAGCAGGTGGAAGCCAGGATTACAGATTAGGTCTCTCGACAAACTCAGGATTTGGAGGAGAGAATCAGCCAGCGAATTGATCAACAGATCCAGCAGCTTGAAGTTAAAATTACTGAGAATCGAAGGCCCAATCCTGATCCCTTATTACCTGTTAGGTTGATTCAGACAGCTCCACAATTGAGGCCACACAATGTGGAGAGGGAGAACCTTCCCAATCTTGGAGGTACAAGCAATGGCGGTGAGAGGAATGTGGAACCAAATCAAGGGGCATTAACACCAGATGGAGGACAGGGTAACAATGAACAAGCTTTACCTCGATCATCCAACTGGAATGCTAGAACTGGACCACGAGTGACTGAACTGGACAGACCTTCAGATCATGTGATGCAGCAGCGATCATGGAGTAATGAGGAATCTTCTAACTCCAGAAGCCAGAATCACAGGCAGCCGCGAGTCCAGATTGATGCATTTGAAGGAAAACAAACTCACTCATGGCTAAGGAGGTGTGAACGATACTTCCATTTTTATCACATTGAAGAATCTAAAAAAGTACAGATAGCTACTGTATACTTGCTGGGGGATCACGAGGTATGGTTCTATAGCTTGTTAAGAAGTAGAACTTTCATTACATGGAGTGAATTTGCAAGAGCCTTGTGTGCACATTATAGTGATGAAGATGATAGTGATATAGTGGACAAATTCAGCAAAGTTAAATAAGAAACGACTGTGAAGGACTACATGACTAGATTTGAAAATCTAAGGGCTAGCATTGTGAATGAAATTGAGGCCTTTGAATCCTATTATGTAGCTGCTTTCATTAGTGGGCAGAAGCCTAAGCTGAAAAACTTGGTGAAGGCCATAGATCCCATTGATTTATCCATGGCTTTAGCTAAAGCTAAACTGTATGAAGCCACTGGATTGACATCTAATGATGTATCCAAGCCTAGAAGCAGCAGCTCCCATCTGCAGCAGGGAAGATTCAGGCCCAACAGAACAGAAAATCATTAGCAGCAGAAGTTATGCTATCGTTGCAATCAACCTTATAAATTTGGCCACAAGTGTAATCCCAAGTACCTCATGTCGGCTAAAGGTACTAAGGTTGGGGAACTTTCAGAAGAAGAAGACACTGAGGATGACTGATTCTGATTAGGAGATTGAGGAGGATCCAGATGAAACTGCAGTGGAAATTTCAGTAAAAGCCCTCACCGGTAATGGAGCTCATAGCACAATTCGGATCAAGGAAAAGGCTGGAAAAAGATCTATTATCATCCTCATTGCTAGTGGAAGCACTCATAGCTTCATTGATCCCAAGGTTGTCAAGAAGGTGGGCCATGAGGTGATACAAACTCATCCTCTCGCTGTGACAGTGGCTGATGGCAAAAGTGTCATGACTCAGAACAAATGCAAGGGGTTTTTCAGGCCGATGCAAGACCGTAAGTTCCAATATGATTTCAGAATCTTGCCTTTGGGAGGGTGTGACATGGTGCTTGGGGTGGATTGGATAAGAACTTTCAGTCCAGTATTGTTTGATTATGCCAATCTCACAGTCTCATTTGAAGTTCAAGGCTCGAAAGTTACACTACAAGGCATTGCGGAACAGGCTCAAATTCAAGTAATCAAAGGAAGTAAGATGAAGAAGGGTCTTCAAAGCTGTGCTTACCAGTGGGTAGGCCAATTATTTGCCATAACTTCAGCTGAAATGATCAGCATAACAGAACCGGAAGTGCAGCTACTGGTTACAGAATTCAGTGATGTCTTTGAAGTGCCTAGGTCCTTGCCCCCAAGAGGAGTTTGGATCATGAAATACCTCTGAAAGAGGGTTCTGCACCAGTGAAGATAAGGCCTTATAGATACCCACATGCTCAAAAGACAGAAATTGAAAAGCTGGTAGAGGAGTTGCTCAAGACAAACTTCATTCGAGCCAGCCTTAGTCCTTTTGCCTCCCCGGTTATTCTTGTCAAGAAGAAGGATGGTTCAGCACGCATGTGTATTGATTATAGGAAACTCAACTCTATGACAATAAAGGATAAGTTTCCTGTACCAGTTATAGATGATTTGTTGGATGAGTTAAATGGAGCTCGAGTCTTTTCCAAGTTGGATCTTCGCCAAGGATGTCACCAGATCAGAGTGGGAGAGTATGATGTGTACAAGACTGCTTTTCGGACACACCATGGTCATTTCGAATTTGTAGTCATGCCATTTGGCTTGACCAACACTCCAGCAACATTCCAGGCTCTCATGAATGATGTCTTCAAACAATTTCTTAGGAAATTTGTTTTAGTTTTCTTTGACGACATCCTCATCTATAGTGCATCAATTGAAGAGCATTTGGGACATTTGAAGAAGGTTTTTCTGGTCATGCATGAACACAAGCTATATGCTAAGTTTGGCAAGTGTTCTTTTGCTCCAACACATTGGAATATTTGGGTCATGTGATCACCTTTGAGGGTGTTGCCACCGATCCATCAAAAGTACAAGCCATGAGGAATTGGGCTGTTCCGGTCACCTTGAAACAATTAAGGGGATTTCTGGGTTTAACTGGCTACTACCGCAAGTTTGTAGCTCACTATGGGTCCACAGCCAAGCCCTTAACTGATTTGCTCAAGAAGGATGCCTTCAGATGGTCAGAAATGCTCAAAAGGTCTTCGATGCTCTCAAAACAGCAATGTACAGAGCTCCAGTTCTTGCTATGCCAAACTTCTCCTCAAGCTTCATTCTAGAGACTGACGCAAGTGGAAGTGGTATTGGGGCAGTGTTGTCTCAGGAAGGGAGGCCTATAGCTCACCTCAGCCAAGCCTTGAGTGCAAAACATCAAGCTCTTTCCACATACGAGAAAGAGTACCTTGCAATCTTGCTTGCAGTTGATAGGTGGAGGCACTACTTGGATGGGCACCATTTCATCATTAAGAATGATCATCAAAGTCTTAAACACTTGTTCGAGCAGAAAATCGTCGCAAGGATCCAAAGAAAGGGGCTAATGAAGATGTTGGGGCTGAATTATAGCATCGAGTACAGAAAAGGCAGAGAAAACTATGCAGCAGATGCCCTGTCACGCAAGTTTGAAGACCATGAGCAAGGATCCCTTGGAGCCATTTCCGTGATTTCTCCTGCTTGGATGGAAGAGATACACCAATCCTATGAGAATGACACCTTTGAACAAGAATGCATTGCTGCAGCAAGCATTGGCAAGGCGAGCAATCTGGCTGCTGAAACAGGCATTTCTGTAACCCGAGGTGTGATCAGAGTTCAAGGGAAGCTGTACGTTGGCCAATCTACTGATCTAAGACAACAAGTCATCAGTGCTGCTCATGATTCTTCATGGGGAGGACACTCAGGCATTGAGGGACATATCAGAGGTTAAAACTTCATTTTAGTTGGCCCCGCTTGAAGAAGGAAGTGGCTAACTTTGTGCAAAGTTGTGAGGTTGTCAACAAACCAAACTTGGTGATCATAGACACCAAGGTTTGCTTCAACCCTTGCCTGTCCTTGAAGGTGTTTGGCAACACATAAGCATGGATTTCATCGAAGGCTTGCCCAGTTCAGAAGGGAAAGAAGAAATTTGGGTAGTTGTTGATCACTTCACCAAATCTGGTCATTTCTTTGCCTTAGCCCGACCTGTCACTGCAGAAAAATTAGCTCGTGTCTTCTTGGACAACATCTACAGGTTACATGGGCTGCCGGTTTTGGAAGGAGCTGTTTGGACTTTTGGGAACGACCTTGGCCCTTAGTTCAGCTTATCACCCTCAAACCGATGGACAAACGGAGAGGGTTAATCAATGCATCGAACAATATCTAAGGAGTATGGTGTTTAATCACCCCAAGGTGTGGGGAAGATGGCTCTCATTGGCAGAATTCTGGTACAATACCCATTTCCACACTTCGTTAGGTACAACACCCTTCAAGGATTTGTTTGATATGATCCACCATCAGCCTTTGGGTTGCAAGGTGTTGGGACACACATGGAGGCAGTGGCTGACATAATCCAACAGAGAAAGGAGGTCTTACAACAATTGAAGCTCAATCTCAGTCAATCACAAGCACGAATGAAATGGTATGCTGACAGGAAGAGAGTGGACAGAAATTTTGAAGTTGGGGACTTGGTATATCTGAAATTACAGCCATACCGACAGTCTACAGCAGCAGTTAGGCGTAATGTCAAGCTTTGTGCTCAATTCTTTAGACCTTATAAGATCTTAGAGAAGATTGGGAAGGTGGCTTACTAGCTGGAACTTCCTCCCGACTCTTATATTCACCCTGTTTTTCATGTTTCACTTCTGAAAAAGCAGGTTCAAAAGGGCTATAATCCTTCTTCCCAACCTCCTGAAGTAGGTTCCAATGGCTCGTTCATCTTACAACCAGCTGCAGTGATCGAGCAAGTGCAAGGAATAGCAGCCAAAGACCAGAAATTTCGTGTCTGCTGGAGCAATTTGGAGAAATCATTCACCACATGGGGAGGGGATTGTTATGTTTCCAATTATCTTTCTTATGTAATAAGTTGTATTTGTCTCGTTATCATTTGAATTGTCTTTTGGCGCCAAAGTTAGTTAGCCGAGTAGTTGGTTTTGGCGGGAATTGTGCTGAATTGTAGTAGAGGCGTGTGCCGTGTGTTTAACTCCTACAAAGAGCTAGATTGATGTAAGGTTTGATCATCCAATGAAATATAGCTAATCCTTGTGATTAATTTCTTATCTTCTCATCTCTTTTCAATTCTTTCTCATCTCAAATTCTATTGTTCTTAGGTTAAGTTCAAGATTCAATCTAGATTAGAATCACCTACTTATACTATTCTAAGCTTAAGTCGGCTAAAGGAGAAAATGTCTAACAATACATTGCACCTAAACAAACATTATACCACCATTAACTAACTACCAACCGACATTTTTGCTTATACATGATCGATGCAACTAAGGAGCTAAGAAGACTAAATCACGCCTAAAACCACTTAAAAGACTAATACAATTGAATTGAGCTCCTTGCTTATTACTAATGACTTAATAACCCTTTACTCCAAAATTTCCCGCTCATGACGATACCCCCTCCCCCCCTTTAAAGATTCCTGCCTTAGGAATCTTAGTGGAGAAGTCGTCACTTCAAAACCGCTTCAAGATGCTTATTGGATTTGTATTTACACTGCGAAAACTTGTATCTTGAATCACTGCTAAGAACTCCACACCAGTAACCGCTTGAAGATTAACTGACATTCAAATCACTAGCTCATACTTCAATTCTGCACTCATTCCAGTAGCAATGATTGTAAAGAGCTTGCAAATTTCCTCCCATTTGAGAGGTTTCACTATGAAATTCCCCTTGCTTTGGACCCAGACATGAATGCTTGTGGAGCCTTAACAAGTTCCGCATGCTTGCATACTATTCTCCATCCTCCTCTTCATGTCTTTCCAACTGAAAAAATTTGCATCTCTCCTGTTAGTCTTAATGGCATCAAGATTGGAAAGCCCCCACATTGCAGCAATAATTGAACTGCAGCTCATTTTACGTTCACAAATTTGAAGTCCAATCCTTAGCAAGTTGATCAATTTCATAGGCTTCGCTAACCTTGTCAATCCTAGCCTTTCACTTGGTAGTATCAGCAAAAAACAGACCGCTGCTCTTTGTTCCAAGCTTTGAGTCTGCTTCTCAACCGCAACATTCTTCCTTTCCCTACCATGCTCATTCTGAGCAACCAATGTTAAGATCTGCATCAATCTTTAGTTCTGCATACTCGCTTTACATGCACGCCACAAGTAAATAGCTCCTTCAAATCATGCACGGTCAGAATACCAAATAGCTTCTGAAGAAATTAAACCAATGGAATGCTTTCTTGTGCACAAAACCAGCATATACTTTTGGGCAATTGGATTTTTGGCTTAAAATTTGTGAACTGTATCCAACCAAGGAAGCCCACTAAGCATAAGAGCTCAATACCATACTGAATTACTCTCTTCTTGAACTCTCAAGGAAGCCCAACCTTCTTCGTCAGGCCTACAACACATGGATTTTAGTCCTTGCCCACAGCCTTTAAGACCTGCTTGAACTTGTTGCTTCCCTTCAGGGCATGAAACATTTTGGTGCTTACTATCGAATTGATCAATAGCTAAATTCCCTTCACAATCAATTCCAAGATTAACTTGTTACTTCCCAGGAGAATTGGCTGCTTCACCCAAATCATCTTCTTGATGTTGGAGTAAAAGCCAAAAGAATTCAGGACGCCTCATATTTGCTTGTACACTTGCAGGATGCCCCTTACTTTTAGCTAGACTAACACAAGCATCTAACTCTTGTCCAAATTCCCCTACTTATTCAGTCCCCAAACTCATCACTATAAGCTTGGATTGACATTTATGACCAAAACAAGTACTCTTGATTGCAAATATTTTCCATCCCTTTGGCCTTCCTCCCTTTTCTTTTAAACTTGTACCTAGATTTGGCCTGAATTCCTTCACTCTTTTGACTCCAAGAATGAAGTTGTTGTCCAACAAAGATGTCCATCTTTATTTCTTTTCTTGGACATTTGATAGCGTGCTCCACTTCCCTTACATCAGGTGGCCTATTGTTAGTATTCAGGGATGAATAAACACTAGCACCACTCAATTGAGCATGCCATAGGACCTGATCTTGCCAATTTCCCAGCTGAATTGGAACATCTGCTTGCACTCAAATAATATCAGACGCTTCTTTGCAGAGTTTTCTTACACTGCAGCAATATCAACCTAATTTCTAGCTAACTTTTCATCATGACTGGTAGAATACATCCCTTTCCTTGCCATCTTGGTAGTCCTTTTGGTCCAAGAATAAGCCCCAAGTCTATCAATTGACAACATCACCACCTTAGGCTGCTTCAAATTAATTGTCTTCATCATATATAGCTTTCCAAGAACCTCTTCATTTGACTTAAGGAGTAGTGATGCTTATTTTGTGTATATGCTTAGCAAGTGCACTAAGTCGTATCAAGTAATAAAGAGTGAGTCGAGTACTATTTCCACGAGGATTGTTATTGAGCAAGTACCGAAATTAGTAGTTTTAGTGCTATTTGAAAAACCGAAATTTGTAGTTTTTGAAATGAAACAAACCAAAATAAAAAAGAATTAAAATGTTTACTGATTTCTATAAAAAAAAGTGTACAATTTTTTGATGGCTATTATGATAATAAGATCAAAGGCATTCGATTTCACCTAGTTGAATTAATACGCCTTTTTATTCTCAGTATTCAAGTTCTGATTACATGTTGATGGTAGAAAACCCTAATTTACTAAATATTCTCTCTCGAGCAACACTTAGAATACTCTTTTACAAATTAATTCACCAATCTCTTGCATGAATTTAAATAAGAAAAGAGTTTTAAAGATCCATGGTTTTCACTTAAGACCAAACAAATCAGGTTAATCGATCTCCGGCATTCGCTCAACTTATGGTGTTTATCACCTTAGCAATCATAATAAATCTCCTCTCGGACTCATTATTAATCATTATAGACTTTAAATGGTGATCAAGCAATCAAAGCGCATGAAGAACAATGATAAACACTTCAACAATGCAGTAACAAAACATTGAATACGTTGAATTAGAAGAGAGCGTATATTACAACTTATGCTACATCGTAGCCGGGGAAAAATAAAATTAGTTCATGAATGACATAATATAAAATAAGACTAAGACAAAATTCATGAACTTTAAAGAAGAAAAGGATTGAAAGAACTTAAATATGCAAAATTACAAGCCAAACTTTCCTTCCTTCCTTCTTCTTCTTTCTTCTCTTCTACTTTTTAAGTGATTTTTGCTGGTTGAGAGATGATCCAACACTCCCCAAAACACCTCTATTTATAGTGTTTCAATGTGATAGAATATGAATAAAAAAATTCATCTTAAGTCCTTCTCATTTGCTCTTCATTACCACCAAAAAACAACTTGCATCAACTTGCTTTGTTTAATATTTTTCTTAACTTCTCCACCACCCAAACTGAAAATTTAGATCATGATGCTTGTATTGATAGAGTGTACAATGTATTCGTGCTATAATTTGCTTAAGTTGCTGCCCAAATCTTGCAATCTGCACAATTTATGCCACTTCTTGTTGAACCCTTGCTAAATCCGTGTGCTATGGATGTGTTTTGCCAATTTGTTTCTTTTATTTGATGTATCTTGCTTCCACTTGTTGATGTTGATGATAAAATCTAGTATGTTTAGCATAAAATGAGTGTTTTTTTAAGAAAATATCAATAGGAGTGCAAAGGAGCAAAACTGAGCAATAAAGATAAAAATTTGATGCAAAATGGTTAGAAAATGAACCAAACTAATATCAATAATTATATACGAAATTAGACACAACAAAATACCCCGAACCTCAAAGTGTGCTCATCCTTGAGCAAAGCTAAACACTACAGTGTAGGATCTCATGCTTTTAAAAAATTTATCACAGTTCAAAGCAAGACTACTTCCATTGGAAAAGTATGATCGAGACTCAAAATTTTAAGGTTCTAAAGGCAAAACAATCTTTCCAAGGAAAAACTCATCAATCATCTAGGTAACCGGCTAAGCATATTAAGTTTATCCATTCTTTCTAACTTAAGACATTCAAATCGAATAGAAGACAAAAATCATGCCACTCTTATCAAGACTTCTCAAGTATGCCCAAGACTAAAATTATTCACCATATTTTCTCTTCCTTTTTTTTATTTAATTTATTTATTATTTTTTAATGGTGCTTAGTTCCTTGTTAGCTTTCTAAGTACCTCTTGTAGCAAGCTTTCAATGCGGCAGCTCCAGTTTCAGTCGGTCTAGGGTGCCAGATGTTTAAACACCCCTACGGATCTACTTGCTCGAGGCACCAAGGCACAAAACCATCACACCGTGGACGTTTTTAACTGGATAGCAGTGCTTAGTGAATCTCTCCCATTATTTTTATTATATTGTCTTTTTTTCATATTTTTCTTTTACTTAAACTTAGGCATAACTCTTAAAAATCTATTATGCAAATGATAATTTTAATGCAATCTATTCAAATTTGAGCATCTTTTAATCAAAAAGAAAGGTAAAATGGCTATGCCAACTAGTGAACTCAAATAGCATAGTTTTATCAACATAGTGCCTTAGATTAGATCGTGTTTTGCAATTAAAATACAAAAACAATTGATTCTTGGTTTATTCGAATCTAATTAAAGTAAATGAGCTAAAAAGAGTAGAAAAATTGCCTAAAAAGTATGATTAGATCGTGTTTTTTTTTTTTTTTTATATTCAAAATGTGCAATAAAATTTAAACAGACTACAACTATAGAAAATCTTTTTGTTAGCCGACACTATCTACATCCCCATACAAAAGCTCCAAACTCTGGGAGGTACTAAAACAAACACTAAACGATAAAATAGGACTATTAAAACAAAATTGAAAAATTTTGTTCAAAAGTTTAAAAATGTGACAAAATGTCACTCCCACCCCCAAACTTAAAGTCAACATTATCCTCAATGTTAAAAGAAATATAAGGAACGAAGCAGTAGGTGAGAGATACTTTCCAAGTTTGAAGATTTCCTTTTAATGGTGAACATTGTCATCATGTCACCCCCAAACTTGTTTCAAAAACCTGTTTGAACAAAATATATGACAAAATAATAAAAATAAAAGGAATATAAAATAAATGAAGTAAGGATAAGAACACTTGGGTTGCCTCCCAAGAAGGGCTTAAGTTATAGTTGTTAGCTTGACTTTTGATGATAATCTATCCCGTGTCCTGAAGGAGAATAGAGTTTCCTCATCTGCCTTCAACGACATTTTCTTTTGTGATCTTCTTTGTACCCTTCTTTACACGATTAACTTTACCTTCTCTATTGATGGGATTCCTGAGCTTAATGTGCCAGAACTTGAATTTTCTTTTTCGACCTTTTTTTGCATTTTTTCACTGAGGCATCCACGGATCCTAAAACCTCTGACCATCTTAGACAAGCTCGACATTCTATTTCGATAAATGGTGGTGGTGGGTTGGTCAAGATAGGTTTGGTCATTGATGGCGATGTGTCTATCATGGGTGTTATGTCACATTGAGGTGGTTCTTCTAACGTGTTTTCATCCCTCAATGTTATGGCATTAATTTGCTCCCCAAGGTCAGTGACGGTATTGCTAGGCAAGGAATCTTTAGACTTCTCAAAACGTTTCTCTAATGTAGTCCCTACTTGAGGTTCTAGATTTTGGATGGCGGCTTCTTGGTTTTTTAAAGTTAGCCATGGTTTCCATGAACTCTCTAAATGTCGTTTCTAAGTCATGTTTCTTTTCTTGAGATGGATAAGTGGGTGACCAAGGTGCTTCGTGATGATTCCAAGAAATGTTAGAAGGGTTAATCCATCCTTGACTGTAGGTGCTAGAGTAGGGGTTGTACTGGGGTTGGTTATAATTTGACACGTAGTTATCTTGTTCAAAACCCAATGAGGATAATCTATTATCCCTTTGGCGTTCTATACCAGCATGGTTACCTGCACAAAATTCACAGCTAGGAGTAAGAACAAATTTAACAATTATGTTATCCAATTGTTTTTGAATTAGTGAGAGTTGAGTAGAAAATGAGGAGAATGCATTAATTTCACAAATGCTCAATTATCTTCTCAGTATAGCATGATATTGAGGTCTCATATAGTTGTTGCAAGTCATCACTTTTTAGCCCTTTTTTTTAACAAAATACTAAAAAATAAACTAAAAAGTTAGAGGAAAGGTAAAAATAATGAGAAAGTACCAAAATATAGCAATACAACACAAATTTTAACAAAACCCAAAATTTAGGCGGGGGGTGGTGGCATATGAATTTTTCAAAAGAAGTTAAAAGAGGGGGGGGGGGGGGGGGGTGTTAGTATTACTAAGGTTTTGAAAAACTTAAAGATAACAAAATTAATTTTAAAAAACTTATCTAGGTGAATTAAAAAGTTAAAATAAAGTTAAAACTAATTAGAAAATATAAAATATACAACAATCTAAAGCAAAAAGTTCAAAAAAACAAAATTTTTAGAAAAAGGGGGGGAGTAGTAACACTAATATTATGGAAAACTTTATTATACAATTTTATCTTTCAAAATCTTAACGAAGTGAACTTGTAAGTAAAAGAAATATGAAAATAAGGACAAAATGCAAAAAAAATAATAAAATAACACAAAACTTAACAAAACACATTTTTGGGGGAGGGGGTTGTATGCCATATGGATTTTTCAAAAATATAGTTTTATAAATCAAACAAATTAAACAAAATGACTGAAATAAAATATTCTTCTTCAAATGTAAGAAAAATTACAAGTTTTTACAAAAGAACATCAAATTAGTACTACAACAAGATGGTATCGATATCACTCAAATAAGGACAATCCTCGGCAACAATGCCAAAAACTTGTTGCTTGTTTAGTTTGTATATGCTTAGCAAGTGCACTAAGTCGTATAAAGTAATAAAGAGTGAGTAGAGTATCGTTCTCACGAGGATTATTATTGAGTAAGTACCGAAATTAGTAGTTTTAGTGTTATGTGAAAAATCGAAATTTGTACCTTTTGAAATGAAAAAAACAAAAATAAAAAAGAATTAAAATGTTTACTGATTTTATAAAAACTGATTTTTTGATGGTTTTTAATGCCATAAGGTCCAAGGCATCCGATTTCACCTAGTTGAATTAATACGCTTTTGTATTCTCGATATTCAAGTAGTTATTACATGTTGATGGTCAAAAATCCTAATTTATTAAATATTCTCTCTTGAGCAACACTTAGCATACTCTTTTACATATTAACTCTTCAATCTCTTGCCTGAATTTAAATAAGAAAAGAGTTTTAAAGATCCATGGTTTTCACTTAAGAACAAACAAATCGCGCTGATCTATCTCTTGCATTCGCTCAATTTATGGTGTTTATTGTTATGATTCAAGGTATATCTTCAATCATAACCTGGGCGGAGGGGGGGGGGGGGTGTATGAGATGAGAAAATAAGTGAAAGAGATGAGAAATAGAGAAAATTAGGGGATGAGAAAGAGAAGTTGTCAATCAATATTCAAGAATGAATCAATACAAGCTAGATTCTACTACTTATAGCAATTGGATACAATAAATGAAGACTTATTAAGCTAACCGACTTAAACCAGCCAAACATGACCAAGGACTAACTACCATTGACCAACTCCGACCTACATTTGAATCATAACCTAATGATCATAACACTTCCCTCACCTTGAGAACATTCTTGGCCTCAAGAATGGAAGTGGGAAATTGGCTACGAATGAAGTTCAAATCCTCCCAAGTAGATTGCTGATCATCTAAGTTAGCCCACTGGATGAGTGCTTCAGTACTGCTTGGAACGCCGTCTGAGGAAGGCCTGATGTCTAGAATTGCTGTTAGGTTTTAAAGTGTCATGCCATTGCCAGCTGCAATTGGAGGTGTTGAAGTGCTAGTGCCACTTGCCTTTACTTGTTTCCTGAGTAAGGACGCGTGAAAAACTAGATGAACTGAGCAATCTGGAGGCAATTCAAGTTTGTAAGCAAGAGCCCCCACCCTTTGTATGATCTTGAAGGGTACAAAGTAATGAGCAGAGAGCTTCACATTCCTTCGAACTGCTACTGATGACTGCCTGTAAGGCTGCAATCTCAAGTAGACATAGTCCCCAACATTAAAAGATTTATCAATTCTATGCCTATCGACAAAGTAATTCATTCGGGATTGTGCTAGATGCAATTGATCTTTGAGTTGCAGCATCAACTTCCTATGTTGCTGAACCAAATCAGAAACCCCCAGCATGGCTGTTATAACTCCTTGCAAGCCAATTGGTGAAGATGGTGCTTAGTCATATAATGCTTTAAATGGAGTAGTCTTGAGGGCTGTATGAGCATGAGTATTATACCAATACTCAGCCAACGAAATCCAACTACGCTAATGCTTAGGATTAGTGAAAGTCGTGCTTCTCAAGTACTACTCTACACACTGGTTTACACGATCTGTTTGGCCATCCGTTTGAGGATGGTATGAAGAACTCAAGGAAAGAGTTATACCCAGCAACCTAAACAATTTTGTCCAAAAATGGCTGATAAAAAGCTTATCTTAATCAGAGATAATAGACTGAGGCAGACCATGGAGTCTATGGATGTGATCGAGGAACAACTTTGCCAACCTAGCTGTTGTAATGGGATGAGAAAGCACAACAAAATGCCCAAGTTTGGTGAACCGATCAACTACCTTCCATTCTGACTTCGGAAGGCCCTCTATAAAATCCATACTAATATGTTGCCAAGGCCTCATTGGTATGGCTAAAGGTTGAAGAAGCCCTTGATATGGAATATGTTCATTCTTCGTTTGCTGACAAACTTCACAGTTATGAACACAATGCACCACCTCATTCTTCATTCCAGCCCAATAAAAATAGTGCTTTAATCATTGATAAGTCCCTTCTATACCTGACTGACCAGCCCAAGCAGAAGAATGAAAAGTGAGGTCTCCTACTTTCTTAGTTCAAAGCTTGATCCCACATATATCTTGCCTTTGATTCATATCAATCCATTGCACACAGACACTCTAGAGGCTGTACTGGCTGTTGGATTAATACTTGCTGCAGTAAGACAATCTTGAGCAAAGACATCATCCTCATAGGTTTGCAAAACGTCCTTCATCCAATTAGATAGTGTGATTGATAAGGCATTACAAGCAGCCTGATTTTCAACTTCCATGCTCCTAGAAGAGCATCTGTAACAATATTCTCCTTACCACTTCTATAGATAATAGAGTAATCAAGCCCCAACATCTTTAAGAGTCCCTTACGTTAAACTCTAGCGGTTATCTTCTGTTCCAACAAATTCTTAAGACATTGGTGATCAGTCTTAATAACGAAATCATGTCCTTACAAATAGTGTCTCCACCCTTGAACTGCAAGAAGAATGGCAAGATACTCCTTCTCATAGATTGATAAACACAAATTCCTTGAATTCAAGGCCTGACTCAAATATGCAATTGGTCTTCCTACCTGGGAGACCACTGCCCCTTCCAATGCTGCTTGCATCAGTCCCCAACTCAAAAGGAAGTTTGAAATCTGGCATTACTAACACCGAAGCAACACACAATGTACACTTAAGCTGATGGAAAGCCTTTTGAGCTGATTCATTCCAACTAAAAGCATCTTTCTCGAGGAGATCAGTGAGAGGTTTAGCCATCAAGCTGTAACCTGATATGAACTTGCGGTAATACCTAGTTAAACCAAGGAAACTCCTAAATCGCTTGATGTTAGCAGGCACTAGTCGGTCTTTCATTTCCTGGATTTTGCTAGGATCAGTGGCTACCACTTCTTTTGAGATAATGTGGCCCAGATAATCCACACTCGGAGTAGCAAAAGAACATTTTGACAGCTTAGCAAAAAGCTGCCTCAGCAATTCAAACACCAACTGAAGGTGCTCCAAGTGCTTGTTAATTGATGCACTATGAACCAATATATAATCGAAGAAAACCAATATGAACGTCCTCAGATAAGCCTTGAAAATGTCATTCATCAATGCTTGAAAAGTTGCTGGAGCATTGGACAGTCCAAAAGGCATCACCACAAACACATAATGTCCATGGTGAGTGCGAAAAGTAGTCTTATGGATGTCTTCTTCCTTGAATCGAACTTGGTAATACCCTTACCTCAAATCAAGCTTAGAGAAACAGCTGGGTCCATGTAACTCATCGAGCAAATCATCAATAACTGGGATTGGAAATTTGTCTTTAATTGTAAGGGAATTGAGGTGTCTGTAGTCAATACACATTCGAGAGCTTCCATCCTTCTTCTTCACCAACATCACCGGTGATGCGAAAGGACTATGACTTTGTTTAATGAAATGTGTCTTCAAAAGATCCTCCATCTATTTCTCAATTTCATCCTTTTTAGTATGCGCATATCTATAAGGTCTGAGGTTCACAGGTTGAGCCTCCACCTTCAAGGGTATGGCATGATCCAAAATTCTCCTGGGAGGTAAGGCAGTAGAAAGAGCAAACAGATCACTGTATTCTTGGAGCAGTTTATGCAGGTTTGGATTAGCCTGCTTGTAATCCTCCTCAATTGCAACAACCTTAATTGAACACAAATGTCCAATCCACTGATAGTTTTCTTTTCGAATAACACCTTCCAACCTTTTACCAGTCATAAACTGCAACTGTCCTTGCTCTCTTATACCTTAAAGCATGATCTTCTGTCCATTCCTATCAAAAGAGACTGTGAGCTTAGAGAAATCAAACACAGTGGGACTTATTGTCTTCATCCAGTCCACTCCTAAGACCATATCACACCCTCCAATTCTTAGAACTCGAAAATCATAAGAAAAACTATGCTTTTGCATCAACCAAGAGAACTTCTTGCACTTTATTTGAGTTGAAACCGAGTTTCCATCAGCTACTGTCACTGTCAGAGGTTGTGTTTTAATCATATCATGTCCCATAGCTCGCACGATCTTTAGGTTCACAAAACTGTGTACTTTCACCATCCACCAAGATCAAAATGGACCTTTGTCTCACTTCTCCCCAGATTCTAATGGTGTTATGATGACCACCACCAGTTAAAGCTTGCACTGATATTCCCAAGTCATCTCCCACGGGCGCATGCAAGTGTTCTAGTTCATCCTTTTCAATCTTCACCGAAACTTCACAATCCTCAAATTCATCCTCCTCGTCTACCCCTGTAACAGTCATGAGGAGTTTTGGATTGTATTTATGGCCAACGAAGTGATTTTGATTACATCTAAAGCACAATCATTGAGCCTTCTTCCCTTCCAAGCTGGTGTTGTTGTAAAATGAAGTTCCAAAGGGCGTTCCCTGTCCAGATTATTTCTAACATTCTCGGATGAAGCTAAGATGGTGTTCTCAAACACCCTAGCCTTGAAATAAGCTTGGGACAATGTAGCTGGCTCCAATGCTTTAACTTGATTCTTGATCCGGAGTTTCAGTCCACTAATGAAACTTGAGATGTAATAAGACTCTGTGGTTTCAGGATAAGCAATCAACATCCTAGCTCTCAAGTTCTCAAATCTGGTCATATATTCCTTTACTAAAGAGGTTTGTGTTACTTTGTTGAAATGGTCCATGATGTCTTCAATATCTTCATCTCCACATCGGTCACAAATCTTCTTAACAAATTCTGGCCAAGTTATTGAAGTTCTGCCTCGCATTAGCCCAAAATACCATGATTCTTGATCTCCTTGGAGGTATACTACAGCAATATCAACCTTCTCTACTTCTGATATACGATAGAATTGGAAGTATATCTCGCACCTCCTTATCCAAGACTGAGGATAAGTACCATTAAAAGTCTCCATATCAATTCAAGGTTATCTGAAGGTTGTACCTCGGCTAGCACTTTCAGGATCATTGCTACTGGCAGATGCCTGAGGGTTTGCTACGGAATTAAGCCGACTAGCTGGCAACAGAATCGAAGCATTGGCTGGTCTTTCCATTGGTGGCACTCTATTGGACACTTGCATGCATAAATTCTGCGTTTGCTTAATAGCAGCTCCCTGTCTTGCTAGAACCTGCCTCATCTCTCTGAATTGTCCACTCAAATTTTGTGATTCTTGTCTAGCGTGCTGCATTTCCAAAAACATGCTACTCATCTGACGCAAAATGTTTGCAATCATCTCAGCTTGATCATTTGTAGGCGTGGCTCCAGCATTGCGTTCTTCATTAACAGTTGCACCCGCAGCAAGTGTTGCTGCATATGAAGCTACTCCTGCTCGAGTTGTTACACCACCTGGCATATCTAAAAGCAACACACAAGTGAATTGAAGTATACACAAGACAATTTGCAATTTAAACTCAAAGAAATGCACTCAGCTGAATTAAGATCCTCGAGTAAGGATCAGATCAAAAAAACTTGCTTTACGCAAGCTAATTTAATCAATTTTCCAGCTCAACTTCAACTTATGTGCACGATCGAGCTTGAACATCAATTATTTCAGCTCAATCCGTCAACAATCCTCTTTGTTATAGAACTGATCAAACAGATCATGCTTAACTCAATCAAGTTCAATTGATTAGCTCAATCTGTGAAAAATTTACTCAATACTTGCTTCGTATTAATTGTGCATCAACAATCATCAACTATTCCTGACCAAACCTCAAGAAAGTAAGCCCTGGAGGCTCTGATACCAAATGTTATGATTCGTGGCAGATCTTGAATCGTGACCTAAGGGGAGAGAGAGCATGAGATGAGAAAAGAGGTGAAAGAGATGAGGTATAGAGAGAATTAGGGGATGAGAGAGAGAAGTTGTCCATCAATATTCAAGAATGAATCAATACAAGCTTGACTCTACTACTTATAGCAACTAGATACAATGAATGAAGACTTATTAAGCTAACTGACTTAAACGAACCGCCAAACATGACCAAGGACTAACTAAACACTGACCAACCTCAACTAACATTTGAATCATAACCTAACGATCATAGCCTTTATCAACCTTAGCAATCATCATAAATCTCTTTGCAGACTCATTATGAATAATTATGGGCTTTGAATGGTGATCAAACAACCAAAACTCATGAAGAACAATGATAAACACGTCAATAAAGCAATAACAAAATATTGAATATGTTGAATTAGTACAGAGCCTATATTACAACTTAGGCTACATACTAGCCTTGGAAAAATAAAATTAGTTCATGATAGACATAGTATAAAGCAAAACTAAGACAAAATTCATTAACTTTAAAGAAGAAAAGGATTGAAAAAACTTAAATATACAAAATTACAATCTAAACTTTCCTTCCTTCCTTCTTCTTCTTTCTCCTCTTCTACTTTGTAAATGATTTTTGCTGGTTGAGGGATGATCCAACACTCCCCAAAACACCTCTATTTATAGTTTTTCAATGTGATAGAATATGAATAAAAAAATTCATCTCAAGACCTTCTCTTTTGCTTTTCATTGCCGCCCAAATACACCTTGCATCAACTTGCTTTGTTTAATATTTTTCTTCACTTTTCCACCACCCAAACTGAAAATTTACTAATGATGCTTGTGATAGAGTGTACAATGTATTCATGCTATAATTTGCTTAAGTTTTTGCCCGAATCTTGCGATTCGCACAATTTGTGTCACTTCTTGTTGAACCCTTGCTAAAACCGTGTGCTATGGATGCGTTTTGCCATTTTTTTTGCTTTTATTTGATGTATCTTGCTTCCACTTGCTGATATTGATGATAAAATCTAGCAAGATTTTGCACAAAATAATAGTTTTTGTAAGAAAATATCAATAGGAGTGCAAAAGAGAAAAAGTGAGCAATACAGATAAAAATGTGATGCAAAATGGTTACAAAATGAACCAAAATAATATGAATAATTACATACTAAATTAGACTTATCAGGTAGGAAATCTGGTGGTGTTCCTTTGTAGACCAAGATTGGCCTCTTCGTTGCTCTTAATCTCTTGCTTGTATAACACTTGTTGCGACTAAGACAAATTGCCAACTTGATCTCAATGTTAGGCTATGTTAGCAACCTAATGCTCAAAACTTCAATTTACACTATCAATTTCTCAGCTGCAACAATCGGTGGCACTATATCTTGCTCAACAACTTGTAATGGTACAATTCCATCCTGAATTGTCGCTGAATTTGTAGTATTGAGCTTCTGAAATTCTTCCAAACCAGACTTATTCTAGATCTCAAAAGCTTGCGTGAAGTTAGCATATTGATTTGCTGCTAAAGCTTCCAAATTCCAGCTCTACTAGATGCATTTTGCTCGATATCTTGCTTAAAGTTTTGCTGCGTGTGATGATTAATTCCTAATGTAACATTAAGCTCCTCCTTCCATGGATCAAGAGGCTTAATTGTGCCTGATTTGTTACTTTATTAACCACCTGATTGTTCTTGTCTTGCGCTTCCAAATCAGCCTCTTGTGTTTGCAAGTTTGGCTGCTAAATTGGCATTAATTTCACTGCTGAAGTATTCATTTGCATCGGTTCAGCTTTCTTAGGATGTAAAGATTCCACATAAGCTCGAACAGATGCTTTCTCCTTCAGCTTTGGTCATTAATCCGGCATTTTTGTAGGCTCAATCACTTCCTTAAGCTACCTCATTATCGTTCTCACATTAAATTCCTTGCGAGCATCACTTTTCTTGCAGCTCCGATGCAACTTGATCACTAGATTTGGCTATGGTATTTGCTTCAATCTTAATGATCTGATGTTCCTGACTTTGATTAGAGGCTTTGATTTCATTGCTACCGCAGTTGGATACAATACGATTCTATGCTTAACATGTTACTGCATCATTTGAAGTGTGATTTTCTTAGCTTGAAGAATCTATGATACCTTCTATGAATTCTGCTCAAAAATTTCTTTATTCCTCTGAATCAAAACTGTGAATGCATCTCCCTCCATCACTGTCTTGATTGTATGCAAATCAAATCAGCTAATTCGAAGACTATGTTAGCTAGCTAACGCAAGATCAATGGATATGAATGTAACGGCAGCCAATTGGCTCAAAAATTCAACACAATAACAAGAACAACAACTATGGCCAAGAAATTGAAGCACTATAGCCATCATTTACTATAATTTCAGCTTGATCTAATGCAAATGGAACCTAATTGAATGCGAATTTAACTCGATCGGACGCAATTTCACAAGCTCTGATACCAATTGCTATGATTCAAGATTAATCTTGGATCATATCCTAGGAAAGAGAATAAGAGATGAGGAAGAATTGAGATTAAGATGAGAAATAGAGAGAATAGAGTTGAGAAGTAGAGAGAATTTAAGGTAACCCCCTGATCAATCGGGCCATTCGTTTGGTTGACCCTAAAGTTTGTCCTAGCAGGTCATAGGTTATACGGAATGCTTGGGAGCACACCAATATTAGCAGGCTGTTCATTCATTCTTGCTTGATCAGTCCCCAAGTTGTGAACTTGAGGAAATGGGTGGTTAACTTGCCCCCCAGTATGATAAGCATGAAGAGGTCCAGGAAGGAGAGGCAGGCCCTTAGAAGTGGGTACCTATCCTTAAGGTAAACTCTACTGCCTAAGGAGGGTATGAACAGTTTTGCATCATGTCTCAGGGATAGGCAATGCTGGCACATTGGCATTGAGATCCCTCGAGGCAAGACAAAACTCTGATTTGAAGGGTTAGCAACCCCAAGGGGTACATTGTTCTTAAGGTAGGATTCCAATTGTGTGACACTTGGGTTAGCCATAATTGGGTTTTCCATTCTCTTAGGGACAATATAGTCAACCTAAATCACTTGCAATCGTGAGCTCGAAGGAGCCTCATGTGGATATCCAGTTGGTGCTGAGGGAAGAGGTGTAAGCCTAAGTTGCCTGATGTCCTCTCTAACAGTTCGACCTAAGCCATTGTGAGCCCCAGCCTATCTAACCAAGATAGGCTCAATCTCAACTACTGTTTGTCTTCCCACGTCCTTAACAATAAAGGTCGCAATAGAAGACAAGGTTGAGTTCATTTTGACTAAGACTCTGTCAGTCTCTTTGTGAAAACTATCATGCATTGAGAGTCCAAGATTATTTATTATGGCTCTCATGGTGGTGGAGTTTTCACACTACGACGCTAGATTACCCTTTGTTTCAACATGTTGTCTCTCAAAGGCTTCTCTCATCTTTCTTGGACTCTGTGGTCCATGATTTCTAAATGGTGTTTAAGCATAGCCGTGAAACTCTTCCAACAATGGCCATTCAGCCCAATTCGTTCATCTTCCTGGATGTCATCATCGCCACCACTCCCACTGCCGTGTATATGACTAAATTCATCCCTTCGTGCTATAGGGTTTTGTTTAAAAGGATGCTCAAGCGGGGATCCAATCAGAACTAAGCCCTCTTTCTCCTCTTGCTCGAGAGTACTGGACCTCCTGATTCTGACCATAGGCATATGGTCTAAAATTACATCATGCTAATCCACGATGTGCTAAAGATGATGAAGCCTCATTTTAAGCCTCCCACTGTGGTAGCCAAAAGGCATGTATGCTTTATTTTGTTTGTAATTAAGTGTTATGCGGTCTCCGTAAAAATGAAAACAAAACACCTGCAAAAGGGATGCACTGCGACTAGAGAGTGAGCCTAAATTCGAACAGCATGTCTTTGACCTCAAACACTCACCGTTTTCAGAGAAAAGGTTGTGATATTTTGGTGTATTTAACTTCGCTTATACCCTTATACCGTGAGTTTAGGTTATGCTTCAATTAAGAAGACTTGGTTAAATATTTTTTGTGGATTTTTTTATATATATATTGATAGAAAAATAAAAGGATATGGATGTAATATAAGTGGCAGATACAGTGATGGAGTAGGGCGTACAGACACCCTTCCTCCTACACATAAAAGTCGGGAACTAAAGTGAAGACAAACCCAAGAGCTCAGCAGTCCACTTACAAGCCTATGTCAATCAGGTTTTTAAGCCTAGCACCCTTGACTCATAATAACTTGAATGAGTTTAGGTCTGACAAGATTAAGATAGAGCAAACCATATTCAGATCACTAGACTATGACCAATGCAATGAGGGTTAAGCCTTGGTCGTCAAAGCCCTAATCAATGGCGCAAACCTAAGTTTACCTCACTTATTAAGCAGTGATAGTAGTGTAAGACCAACGCAATCAAGGTCATGCCTTGGCTATCAAAGCCTTAAACTAAAGCTTCAATTATCAATTTGTCGAAATTTGGGAACAGATCAAAATAGGAAGTTTGTACCACAAACCTAAAAGACTCTATTACTAAAGAAGCAAGTAGTACAGTAAGTAGATCTTCACTTAGCTAAGTTCCGCTACTCCAAAGCAAAGAGCACGAGCATGCTCTGAAAAAAACTTGAAGCGTGCTCTAAAAAAAAACTTGAAGAAGTTTTGTATTGAGTGTGTGTACTTATTTGGACTACAACAGTGTCCTTTATTTATGGATAAAGTAAGTAATGGCTGCCCCTGATTCCCCAGCATTTTCTCCCCACATTAGGCCACTAGGCTTCTTCTTGTGTGTAAAGGATCAATGAACGTGTCCATGATACATTTTTAGAGAGAATTACTTGAAGCCCAAGTCTAAATTTCTAGCTGAAATCCCTTCTGTCATGATCTTAGATCACAACCTAGGGTTTTAGACTATGGGATGAGAGAGGAGAGAATTGAGATGAGAATAGAAGATATTTTTTTTCTATTTCTTGAATGCCTTTTGCAAACACAGAACCGAACTACTTATACTGTTGGTCATTGAGGCGGCAAAAAAAGTATTTAGCAATCAAAATATCTAGCTCACTTAGCAAGCTACTAACTAATACAACCGACATTCCCACCAAAATATCTAACAAGAAGAATTGACTAATGCTAATGAAGGACTACATGAATACAATTCACAACAATACTCCCCCCTTTGGAAACACTCTTGTCTCAAGAATGAAAGGAAAGACATTGACTCATGATGATTCTTAAATCTTCCTAGGTTGCATCTTCTTTTCTATGACTAGACAAGTGGACCAGCACTTCTTCAATCTGCTTGCCCTACCGCTGAATTGTACGGGAATCCAAGATAGCTAAGGGTCCTTGGAGAAGGATGCCACTAGAAGAAGTTGCAGAAGGTGTAGAAGAACAAATCGTATCTGCAGCCACATGTTTCTTTAGTAATGAAACATGAAACACAAGATGCACCGAACCTTCAGGTGGTAATTCCAGCCTATAAGCAACTGCACCCAGCTTCTCTAACACCTTGTAAGGACCACAATAATGAGCACACAGTTGACATTCTTGCGACCAGCCACATATGATTGCACATAAGGCTGAAGCTTTAAGTACACCAGATTACCAATTTGGAAGGACCTATTAGACCTCTTCTTGTCAGCAAAGAATTTCATTCTCGACTGAGCTACTTGTAGATTGTCCTTAAGCTGCTGTATCAAATTTTTCCTCTGCTTCAGCAAGTCATTCACCTCTACTATGGAAGATTCAGTGCCTTATGAGATAATAGGAAAGGGTGGATCATAGCTATAGAGGGACAAGAAGGGGGTTGTCCCCAAGGATGAATGAGCATGTGTACTGTACCAAAACTCAACTAAAGAAAGCCACTTGTTCCAGTGTTTGGGATGGTGAAATATCATGCTACGCAAGTATTGTTCAACACAGTGATTTACTATTTTTTCTGACTATATGTTTGACGATGATAAGAAGAAATCAAGGCAAGCAAGGAGCCCAACTATAGGAACAATTCACGCCAAAATTGCTTGTGCACAACCTGTCATGGTCTGAAATAATTGACTAAGGCAAGCCATGAAGTTTATATATGTTGTCCAAGAACAACTTAGCAAGGCGTTACAACAATTGGGTGATTGAGTGCAATAAAGTGACCAAACTTAGTAAAGCGATCCCCCACAACCCATATGATCTTCTTTCCTTCAGACTTAGGCAATCGGTTTGTAAAGTCCATGTTAATGTGCTGCCAAGCTCTATCAAGAATAGGTAGGGGTTGAAGCAACCCCTGATACGGCACATGGTCACTTTTGGTGTGCTGACATACATCACAAACTTGAATGCACTCCACAACCACCTTTTTCATACCCTTTCACTGGAAATACTACTTAAGCTTTTCATAAGTACTTTCAATCCCTGAGTGTCCACCCCAAGCTGAAGTATGGAAAGCCAAAATGACTTGTTTTCTTAAGTTTGTTGCAGAACTAATTTAAACTCTTCCTTTAGCTTGAATAATTCCTTTGATTACGAACACATCAGATGCATTAGCAGAAGAGTCTTTGATGCCGAAAGCCGTGATTCAATCTTGAGCAAAATTGTCCCCTGCATAAGACTTATGAACTTCCTTCATCTAGGAAGGTAAAACTATTGAGAGAGCATGACAAGAAGTTGATTCAACCTCCTCTTGCCTCCTTGATAAGGCATTTACTGCCAGATTTTCCTTGCCTTTGCAGTACTCAATTGATTAATGTAGTCCCAACATCTTCATAAGGCCCCTGCGTTGCATTCTTATGGTGATCTTTTGCTCCCAACAATACTTCAGGCTTTGGTGATCAGTCCTAGTCATGATATGATGGCCTTCAAGATAATGTCTCCATTTTTACACTGCCATTAGAATAGCCAAATACTCCTCATATATTGATAAACCCAAATGCTTGGAACTGAGAGACTGACAAAGAAATGCCACAGACCTTGCCTTCTAAGATAACGTAGCACCCACACCCTTGCTACAAGCATCTGTCTCTATGATGAAGGGTGCACTAAAATCTGGCATTGTTAAAACCGGAGCCAAACACATAGCTGCTTTCAAGTTTTTAAAAGCTTCTAGAGCTGACTTAGACCACACAAAAGCATCCGTCTTGAGAAGGTCAATTAGGCTTTGCATTGATACCATATCCACAAACAAACTTCCTGTAATATCCAGTGAGCCCCAAGAAACCTCTCGATTGCTTAAGAGATGTAGGAATTGGCCACTATCTCATAGTTTAGACCTTGGTCGCATCGGTTGCTACCTCATTGCTGAAATAAATGTCCTAAATACTCTACTTGAGTTTGAGCAAAGGAGCATTTAGAGAGTTTAGCAAAAAGCACATGTTTGTGCATTGTTTTGAAGACTTGGCAGAGATGTGGCAGGAGCATTTGATAAACCGAATGGCATAACCACGCATTCATAGTGTCCATGATGGGTTTGAAAGGCAGTTTTGTGTATCTCTTGTTCTACAACTCGAATTTGGTAGTACCCTTGCCTTAAGTCAAGTTTGGAAAAATATTGGGATCTATGGAGTTCATCTAGAAGATCATCAATTATTGGAATTGAAAATTTATCTTTAATTTTAAGGGAATTTAGTTGTCTATAATTGATGCACATTAAGTTCCATCTTTCTTTTTACTAGGATAATAGGGGAAGCAAAAGGGCTATGCCTATGCCTAATAAAATTGGTTTTCAAAAGCTCCTCCAGTTGTTTCTCAATCTCATTTATTTGTGAATGAAGATATTTGTATGGTCTAAGATTGACTGGATTAGAGTTAGCTTTAAGTGGTACAGCGTGGTCTAAGATTCTTTTTGGTGGAAGAGTAGTTGGTTGCTCAAATAGGTCCTTAAAATCATGTATGAACCTGCTAGTAGATGGAATAGAGTTCACCTTAGCTTCTAAGGGCTCGACACTAAGAGAGAATAGTTGTCCAGTCCATTGATAAGCACCTTTCTTGATCACTCCTTCGAACTTCTTGCCACTCATCCATTGCAACTGACCTTGTTCAACTATTCCGTGCTGCTCAATTGATGTACCATTCCTTTCACAAAGGACATTGATACAACAACAACAACAACAACAGTCCCAGTGCCTTGCGGCTCCCGCAGTCACAAAGGACATTGATAGTTGTGCAAAATCAAAAACAAGGGGACTGATTGTCTTCATCCAATCAACACTAAGGACCATATTGTAGCCTCCAAGTCTCACCACCCTGAAGTCATATACAAAATGATGGCCGTCCATTTCCCATCTAAACTACTTGCATGTGGTTTGTGTTAACATTAAGTTTCCATCAGCCACTGTTACAGCCAATGGACTTGTCTTAATCAACTTATGACCCCACCAACTTGACAATCTTAGGATCCAAAAAACTATGGGTGCTACCACTATCAATCAATATCAATAGTGGCTTGTGACTTGCTTCTCCATTAATCCTTATTGTATTCTGAGTCCCATTCCCAATCAAAGCCCTCACTAAAATCTCCATCTCATCATTCTCTGAATCCTCCTTAATCTAAACACTGGATTCAGGCTCTTCCTTTAGCTCTTCTTCAGCTTCAGCACCAATTACAGATATTAAGAGCAAGGGGTTGCACTTATGCCCAAAGAAATACTTCTGATTGCACTTGAAACATAACCTTTGGGCTTTCTTTTCTTCCATACTCAAAAGCTTTAAGGTGCCATATGTTGCTTGCTGTAGTGGAAGAATTGCTTGCACGTTCATTCTTCCCTTCTGACCCCCTTCAGTTGTAACTAATGCCATAGACTCAAGCAATCTGGCCTTTGAATAAGCCTTAGACAAGGACTGTGGATTCAATGCTTTGACTAGATTTTTTATCATGGGCTTAAGACCAGTAATGAAGCTACAGATATAATAAGCCTCACTTGCTCCCGAGTTAACAGCCATCATACGTGCTTTCAAGTGCTCAAAACAAGTCATGTACTCCTTAACAGAACTTGTTTGAGCTACCTTATTGAAGTTGTCAACAACATCCCCTGGATCTTCATCCCCATACCTCTCGCACATTTTAGCAATAAACTCGTGCCAAGTATGGGAAGGATTGCTAAGAATTAAACTATGAAACCACACTTCTTGATCTCCATGTAAGTAAATGGCAGCTAGTTCCACCTTTTGTGGATCAAGAACACCATAGAAACAAAAGTACCCCTCACACCTTCTAATCCACGATTGAGGTTGCACACCATCAAAATGCTCAATCTCTACTTTTGGCTGGCAAACCCCTATGTTCTTGAACAAGGATAATCCATGTCCAACACCTTCAATTGGCTTAGGAATTAAGAGATCAGGCGGCCTCCCATGAGGATTACCCGTAAGAAGAATTCCAGCTCCACTCAGTGCAGATTGCTTGGTGATTTGTTCTTGCATACCCGCTAGTTGCTACTCAATTTACTCCTGCAACTAATGCATATTACCCATTGCAAGGACCAAGTCTTGTAACTGTTGCTACAATTTAGCAATTTGCTTGGCTTGATTTGAACCAGTAGATGCATTGCTTGCCATTGAAGTTTGTTTCTTCCCTTTGGCCAGCTTGATCGATGCTGATCTCACAAGCTCTGATACCAATTGTTATCATCTTGGATCATATCTAGGGTTTTAGACTATAGGATGAGAGAAAAGAGAGAATTGAGATGAGAAGAGAAGATATTTGTCCTATTTCTTGAATGCCTTTTACAAACATAGAACCAAACTACTTATACTCTTGATCATTGAGACAGCAAAACAATATCTAGCAAACAAAATATCTAGCTCACTTAACTAGCTACTAACTAATACAACCGACATTCCCGCCAAAATATCTAACAAGAAGAATTAACTCATGCTAATGAAGGACTACATGAATAGAATTCACAACGCCCTCTAGAAGCCCCACATTCTCTTAGATTAAGCTTAGTCCCCAAGTATTTGAAATTGTGCTCCAAGTAACAATCTCGAGCTTGGAAACCACCTGTCTTACAGCCTTCTTGGCAACCCCCTGAGCTTGAGCTCCGTTTATCCTTCAACCATCTCGAGTCTCAAGTGGTTGATACCCTTGTTAGGGTGATAATCTCCTAAGGATACTAGGTTCGAGACGTTGTTACTTTAGCACCTAAATGCCTAAATCTCCTTGAGGAAGGCCTCACGTGTTAAGCATGTGGCACTTTGCTTGAAACGGCGTCATTCCAACTCCCTTAAATTTAGGGTGTAAACAGCTATTTTTCAGATATCCTCTGAAGCAATCATAACTTAGTAGTACCCACAATAGCCATCCATAAAGAATAAGACCTCATGCCTCAAGGCGAAAAAAATGAGCACATCAGCAATTGGCATTGGGTATTCACCCTTTGGAGTGGCTGCATTCAGATCTTTGAAATCAATACAGACTCTGATTTTTCCATTTTTCTTAATGACACGAATACTATTTTCCAACCACTCAACATACCTATCAATCCGGATAAATTTGGCCTTTAAGAGTCTTTTGATTTCCTCATGACCAAAACAATTACTTGTTTGGACATTCTCCGCAGGGCCTGAATGATGGGCCTTGAGCCTAGCTTGTTAGGAATCATATGCTCAACCACCTTTTGTTTAGGCCAGGCATCGTGTGATGGTCCTAAGCAATGTTGTCCTTAAACTCGCAAAGCAAGGCCATATTCTATTGTCTCTGCTCCTCAGAAAACAGAGCGCTAAGATAGGTAGGTCTTGGGTGCTCTGTTGAGCCCAAGTTAACCTGAGGAGGGGGTCATGAACTTCAGCCCTTAAATCCTCCATCTTAACTAGTGCTGCACTTAAGTCAAATAGCTCCAACTCCTTTTCTTGCATCATTTAAACCTAGAAGCCATTAAATGGTCGTTCAGCCCAATGTCGATCCTCGGCATGCCAAGAAATGGCCACTTGGGCCATTAATGGGTGGTCTTAGCCCCTGTGCATAAGGCTTCTGGCGTGCCTTCGAGATCTCCCTCATCAAGAAGGGCTCTCTTGCATCCCAAAAGATCAGAGTCTTCGGACTCCATGTCATCTTGACCAACCTCAGCTTAGTGGAGTGGCTGCCAAGGATGGATGTTATGTCCGACTTTTGAGTAGACTATAGAGTTGTCCGTTTGATGCCGAGTGGTCTCAAACCATCTTCGTAAAATTTTCCTCAACGTATAGCAAGCCATTGTTATCTATCATAACAACCTCATACTTGCCGATTCCAGAAGATTAAATGGTGCAGTGAGGACGGGATACAATAATTGGCATGTAATCAATCTCTCTCAAGCAATGCATTGTAGCTCAAGGTAGCATCCACTACAAAGAAAGCTGTTAGCTTGCTTAAGCTGCCAACAGTTAACTCAATCGGGATGACCACTTCAAATTTAGTAGCAGCTCCAGAAAAGCCATAGATCGCAACATTTAAAGCAATCAAATCATCTCGAGATTCACAAATAGCCCAAAGATATATGAAGGTGAGACATTAATGGCTGTGCCGTTGTCCACCAAGACCCTATTCCCCAGAATGCTATCAACTTTGGCCTTGATGTATAGGGGCTTGATGTGTTTATTGGTAGTATTAGGCCCATCCAACATCATCTTCATTATGTCAAGTGTATCATCAGGCGATTTGGATGTTGGGGTAGTACTTTCAAAAGACAAAGGATCAAGGCTACCTTTGGTAGCTGCTACTTCATCCGTTGTTATCATTGTTGGGAACGTATTTTTAAATTATTTTTCTAAATTATCTAGAGCAGGCACAGCAAAAAAAACTAATTTAAAATTCATAATTTAAAGCTAAAGCCCGACCTAATTAAACTATTTAATTAGATCTGAATCTTACTCGAATCGATTCATTGTATGACAAACAAAAATATCGAATAAAATAAGTATAAACATAGTATTTAGAATAAACAAAACCAAGGAAAACAAATGCAATACCATACATTTAATTATATATACCTGAAGCGTGAATACCGATTCCAACTTGAATATCTGAAATTGATAGAAGATTTCTTAACACCGCAAAATCTGCTTCCCAAGGACCTCTTCTAGCACTGGCATCATGGGCTCCCAAAAATATTTATTTAAGGAAAAATTTCGGAACAAAATTTTTTCATTTCAGCCTTTCCAAAAAATAATTTTTCCCAAAAAATTATGCTAAACAATAATTTAGAAAACCCCTAAAACAATTTTAGGGTTGGAAGAAAACCAAGTTCCAAAACCTAATTCCTTAATTCTCATGACAAAAGAAATATCATATCTTTTTCTTTAAAATAAAAAAACAGCCACTTATATATATATATATACCCACACACACACCCAAAAGAATTTGAGTTGTGCATGCCCTTTTTTTTTTTTTTTTGCATTTTTGTTTTTTCATTTTTTGTTTTAGTTTGAAACACAATATATATCATATTATATATTCATCCCATGAATATTTATTTACCACAAAAATTTATTTATCTCATAAATAAATAATTCATCTCATATTTTCACATGATACTTAAGTTGAGGCTTACTGAGGGATCTCATGGACTATCTTGCTCTAGCTCCAAATGGGTCAAAGTTGATTTTCATCTCATGATAACAATTGATTACCATTTAGTAAAATTAATTTCACTAAATAAAATTTACTGCACTGCAGAAGTAAATATACTCACTACAGAATTTTCCAAATTATTACGACAATTAACCTCTATGGTAGATACACATGGTCAAAAGTAACTTTAACTACTATCATTGCTTTTCCCACATCTCTCCCCGTAGTTCCCAACTTATCGGCTTTGAACAATTCAATAATATAGAAACAATTTCTGTATTAATTCTAAATGTCAAACATATAGAATACTCCGACCAAAGATTCTAGAATCTGTTCGTATACTTGCGAATCAACTAAGGGGACATCTTTATCTCGTTAGAGACTATAGATTCCATGTAACACAACTATTTCAGCCACACTTCAAGCCGTTACCTAACATACGTAAGATTCAAGTCGATGCACTTTGGCTAATCCTTTTAGCACACATCGAAGCAACAACAATCCACGCACAAGTTTAGACTGTTTCATGGATTTCGAGTTATCATCTTACTGAATTAACTATTTCTAATAGCAGTTAGAGAAACAACTAGTTCAGATAGTCCTGCTTAGTGTTCCAATCTTATTGACAACCCCAACATGATACTCTAAGATCTCTATGTGCATGACCAAGGCAAGTCATCAAACACATCATATAGTAGTCTTATTGGGCAAGTTATCCAAACTTATCACCGACTACGAACATACTTTGAAAACATATCATTAGTTTGATCTAAGTCTATCTATGGCTCAATCTCATTGACCACTTAAACCAAACGTAACATGTCATCTTAGACTGCGTCCATCTCATGCAACATTTTAGAAAATATTCACACGCATGTTTGACTCGTAAAACAAAATCAGACAATAAATAAATAAAATAATTTTATTTGCTTAATATTTAAAACTAACTAATTGGTTTTCTAGGACACCAATTCCAACAATCTCAACTTTTTCTAAACCTAATTAGCCCTGCATTGCATAAGTATCCCCCAAGGATCTGCCAACACTTTGACTATAAACTTTAACCTATACTGATCTGTCACTGTCTCATTCTTTTGCTCACAAACTTTGATCTATTAGGAATCTTCTGAGTCAACTAGTCTGCTCAACGACTTCATAGTTGTCAAGTACCCAACTTTCATTGTGAACTAAACAATATAAGACTGCTTTACTCTTCACCATCTAATGACTCCCGCTATCAGGGTAAAAATGGATTTCTGACATCAAATGTCTGAACTGCCTTTTAAAACACACGAGCCATGATAATTTCAACACCCTTTCTTTACATCTCGCTAAAGCTTGATCCTAAGAGCATAATGTGCTCATTTTGGTTCTTTCATTTTAAACTAACTGGACATTTAAATCTTAACAGCTCATAACAATTCTACGCCATTCATAATGAGTAGAATGTCATCTATATGCATACATCACATTAAAAGTCACTACGTTTTTAGCCATGCCACACGTACTCTCATGGTTCACTAACCATTGATTCAAATCTCTAAGATTTGAAAGACAACATTGAATCTATTATATAAGTCCACAAATAGACTATCTCAGTTTGCATACTATATGCTTCTGACTCTTGGTAACAAACTTGTCTGATTGTATCATATACATAACCTTTTCAAGATGACTATTGAGAAAAAATTGTCCTGACTTCCTTTTCCATACCTCATCACAATGAGATTGTTTGCTCTATTTTGTTTCAAGTGAAGCATGTGTGGTCGCCATATAATATGAAAACAAAATAAATGTGCAAACGGACTCACTACGGCTAAGGAGTGAGCCTAATTATGAACCGCATGTCTTTGACCTCAACCACTCACCGTTTTCGGAGAAACGTTTGTGATATATTGGTGATCTGACTTCGGTTATACCTTGAGTTCGACTTATGCTTCAACCAAGAAAACTTTGTTTAATATTTTTGTGAATTTTTTATGTATGTTTATGACAGAAAATTAGAGGAGATAGACCTAACTCAAGTGGCAGTTACAGTGATGGAGCAGGGCCCACAGACAGCACTCCACGCACGCTTAAAAGTCAGAAACTGGGGTGGCGACAAACCCTAGAGCTCAGCAGTCCACTTATAAGCCCAAGTCAATCAGGTTTTTAAGCCTGGGACCCTTTACTTATAATAAATTGAATGAGTTTAGGTCTAACAAGATTAATGTGAAAAAAACTGTATTCAGGTCACTAGATTAGGACCAACGCAATCGAGGGACAAGCCTTGGCTGTCAAAGCCCTAATCAATGGCGTGAACCTAAGCTCACCTAACCTATTAAGCAGTGACAGTAGTGTTAAGACCAACGCAATCAAGTCACAAAGCCATGGCCGTCAAAGCCTTAAACTAAAGCCTCAAATCTCAACTTATCCATTTCTTCATACCTGAAGCCCAAGAACTTTATTACAAGTGAACCAAGTTAAGCAATGATCTACGTTACACTATGCCTCGCTAAGTTACACTACTCATAGGAAAATAGCACAAGCGTGTTGTAAAGAAAAACTTAAGAAGTCTTTGTATTGAGTGTATGCATACTACGTTGGACTAACGTAGAGTCCTTTATTTATAGAAAATGATAATAACGACTGCTGCAATTTTTGCGGCAACTGCACCTACATCTGGTCACTAAGCTCTCTTTTACACACATCTGTTCTTCACCAACGTGTCCTAATTTTTAGAGGGACATCCTTGATGCCCACGTCCAGATTTTTAGTCTCTAAAAGCCTATGTTCTCCTGAATTAAATTTAAGGCCCAAGTAACTGAAATTACGCTTCAAATAACTCCCTCGAACTTGGAAACTACCGTTCGTATAACTTTCCTAGCAACCCCCCGTGCTTGAGCTTATTTCACCCTTCATCCATCTCCAGCCTTGAGTGCTGATACCCTTATCTGATACCCTTATTAAGAGTAATAATGTTTCTAGGCATTAGGCTCGAGGCACCGTTATCATAGCACCTAAAGGCCAGACTCCCCTTGAACAGGACCACACATGATGGCCATGTGGCGCTTTATCAAAAAAGGCATCGTCCCAGCCCTAACAAAATTAGGGTGTAAACAAATGTCCCCCTTTTAGCCGTTGGTAAATTCGAATTTACAACGGGTTAAATATGGTTGATGCAACCCTCAATAGCTACAGGGGTCATCTCGAGAGAACACGTCTTTTTTTCTTCCTTCCTGTGTCCTTTAAGTATGACTGTTAGGGCTTGGAGTTCTCACATTCAGCATTATTGTCTCTCCATTGTTATCAAGCGTACTTGCGATCTCTTGTCTTCATTCTTGAATCATTGAATTCTTGATCCAATTCACTTTTCATCCTTCTACTTCCTTCCAGCCTGACAATGGCACAACTTTCATTCGCCATCTCTACTCCGCCTCCTCATGCGGACAACCCCATTGAGCAACTGACCCGGTTTCATCAATCTGACCTTTCAATTGTCTTTGATGTTCTTCAGAGCAGAACTAATCTCGATATTATCGAAGAGGATCCTTCTTGGTTGTCAGAGAATGATCCCTCATCGATTCTGCCATCTTGTTCCTTAGGGCCACTCCTAAGGGATTGTTTCCTAATAATGATGAATCTCCTCTCCTTTGTTCAGTGTCTGCGGGCCACTCTTGGGAGGTAGATGCTATTAGGAACAGTGTCCTAAAATCCAGATTTGTTGTGGATATATTGTTTTCACTAATAAATAAAATTGAAGCTCCAGGCATTTTTTTTTGTTAAATTTGTGTATGTGAGCATTTATACTGTATGTGATTTTGTTTTTGGAAACATCCATGAGATGGGTGTAGTCTTCAGACTACAATTTATATGTTTGTCCCAAGTGGTTTACGAGACAAAGCCACAGATGAACTTGGAACCAATGTTATGGATTGTTGTTTGAAAGACTTATAGTTGAAGACAAGTTTGGACCCTTTTTTTGTTAAGACTATAACATGACACTTTAGATGACGTGTCTTAGTCATGTGGATGGAGATCCAAAAGTATTAGGTTGGTGTGCCTAATAAGATTGACACACTAAGTTGGACCATTTGAGTTACTTATTTCTAGATTACTATCAGAGATAAGTGATTCACGTTGTACTATTCAAACGACGACTCTAAATCTTAAGGGCATTATGGACTTGTGCATGGAGCGTTATTTACTTTGTTGTACTATAAGTAAGGTAAAAATGAATGACTGAAATCCCACGTACACTGGGTGGTGGCGTGAAGTGTGACAAGGATCAGATATTCAATAGGGAATCTATAATCTCTTCCTTAGTTGATTCGCAAATATTTGAATAGTTCGGAAACTTTGGCCAAAGTATTCTAAGTGTTCGACATTTAGAATTTATACTGTGACTATGTTCAAGTATAAATGAATTATTCAGTGAAGGGCGAGTCAGTAACTAATGGAGAAGCTGTGAGAAGGATATTGGTAGTAATTATATTTATCTATTGTCATGGACATCTAGTGGAGAGGTTGTTATCATGAATGCAGTTTATTTGGGAGATATCAAATAAATAAGTTAAGTCTAGAATGCAATGAGATTTATTTAGTGGAATTAAGTCTCATTAAATGGTAATTAAATTATTTCATGAGATGATTAATTTAACCCATTTGAAACTAGATTTAAATTGTCCCTGAGGTCCCTGCGCAAGCCTCTATATTTATTGCCATCGGAAAAATATTAAAGAATTCATGAGATGAATTATTTATCCATGAGATGGGTAAAGTTAATTTTTTCAAATATTATTCATGAAATAAATAAAATTAAAAATTGTAAAATAAAATAACTTTTGGAAATTAAAATTCATAAGATGAATTTTTACATGTGGGAAACAAAGCAAAACAAAACAAAAAAGTCAAAATTGCATTTAAGTAGTGGCGATCCGTGTGCTTCGGATCTGATGAACCAGCATGCGACAAGTCGTGCCAGGGGCAATCCGCGTGCACGGGCGTGGACCAATGGGACGCTGCCACGTGTCACGCGTTTTGAATTAAATAAAGTCGCGATTTTGCATGGGAGTGAAACGCGGCATTTTGATCTATTTTTTATACAACACGTTGCATTTTGCTAGTTCACTGCGAATCCCACATCAAAATAAATCGGATTTTTTGCTCCGATATACTCCTATAAATAGAGGTGCTTATTCCGAGATTTTGTATTCAGTTTTTAAAACAAATTTTTAGGGTTTTTGGAATTGTTTCAGATATCTTATTGGAGAGAAAATTTTCCGTTAAAATTTTTCTTTCCTAGTTTAATAATTTTCGGAGCCCACCCTTCGGACAGTTTGAGGTCATTACATAGAAGATCATAGGGTCTCGATTTTCATGGTATTCTTTATAATAGGAGCAATTCTAGGAATGTTCTTCTTTCCTTCTTCTTTCTGTTTTCTCTTTTCTATTTATTTATAATATTCGTTATTATGCCTGTTTAAGCTTATGTATTGTTATGAATGTATTAGAGTAAAAGGCTTGTAGATCTAAATTGTGAATTTAGATCAATAGATTTAAATTATAAATTTAAATATGTAGATTTAAAATTAGGAATTATAAATCAACCCTAGGTTTAGAATTATGAATTCTAAACCTGTTCCGCTGCGTAAACTTTATGAAAGTCGGGGGAATTTTTGAAATTCGTCCCAATAACCAGTACTAGGGCAAAGGTTTATAGAGATAAACATATTCTCGGGAACTCTCGCACGTGAGGTGTCACAAAACGCGACTCTCTGACCGGGGGCTTAGTTAGAGAGAATAGTCTCATACTCTAAGTGTTCTAATTGGTGCCTATCGTTGTGACCATAGTTGAGAATTGTGAACCCAATAGTCGGCATGAGAATTTATTTTCCCCACAAAATTCATATCTTTTCCCAACAATTAGTATCTGAGCCAGCCACTGATTACATTCATAATCTACAAGACTAGGTATAATAAGATCAAAATAAATAGATTTATGAATTAATAAAATAAAATTTTCATTAAGAAGGAAAATGAGTTTAATTTGACGCATCGATGTAAATTGTTTAAATCTATAATGAATTAATAATTAATTCAGATGATTGTTCGAATTTATGATTTAAATTGTTTGAATCATCAAAGTAATCAATTGTTAATTAGATTATTTTAATCTAACGTTTTAAATTGTTTAAATCGGTTAAAAGAGTTAATAGTTAATTAGGTTATTTAAAGTATCAATTTAAATTATTTAAATCGGTTAAAAGATTTAATAGTTGACTAAGTTGTTTACAGTAACGAATTAAATTGTTTAAATCGTTAATGAATTAATCGTTAATTCGGAACAACCCATAAATTTGCGAGTATGTTGTTCGTATAATGAGATTGTACATTCTCAGTCATGATATACGAAATCGAAAAAAATTGATCTAATAAGATTAGGTTCAAATATATTCGACAATAATGGATAAAATTGATCTAATGGTATTAGATTCAATCAATTTTTTTATAAAATAGGATAAAGTTGATCTAATGTGATTAGATTCAATTTTTTTACGAAATCAAATAAAATTGATCTTATTAGATAATATTCAATTTATTTTAAAATTAAATATTTTAATTTTAAAATTTATAAAAAAATGTCAGCATGATGTCAGCGCTTGCTTCTGACATCAGAGCTGATGTCAGCAATAAAAAAATAAACAATAAAAAAAAGGTTTTTTTCCTTTATTTTTCGGACGTGTAGACGTCAATGCCGATTTACATAATAATTATAAAACAATTATTCTTTTTATTAATTTTCTTTTAGATTGAGATTTTGAATTAGATTATAAGATAATCTAAGTTGTGAATCAGTATTATTTTAAATAAAAGTTATTTTGAATTATTTTAGAATAAGATTTTGAAACAAACTATATGATAGTCTAAATTAACTTTATTTTTAAAATAAAAGTTAAATTTTATTAATTAAATTTTAGAATAAGATTCTAAAATCGACTATTGGACAGTCTAAGCTTGTTTAATTTTAGAATAAAATTCTAAAAATAGACTATGGGATAGTCTAAGCGCAAAATCGCTATTGATTTTAAATAAAATTATTTTTAATTTAATTTTGGAATAATTTTTTTACAAGTAGATTATGTGATAATCTAAATTAAGATGTTGGTATTATTTTAATTAAAATTAATTAATTAATTTTATTGAATAAATTTAGAATGAGATTCTAAAGTAAGATTATGAGATAATCCATGCTTAAAAACGATAATGTTTTCAATAAATTAATTAATTAATTAATTTTTGTCAATTTAAAAATGAGATTCTAAAGGGGATTATCAGATCATCCAGGTTGTAAATGCAAGTTAATTAAAAAAAACACTGGTTATAAAAATCAAGTGGGAGCGACGTTTCAATTGTTATAACCTCACGGTCTCCATTACCGGTCTAGCAGTATTGTAGATCGATACACCTCCCTATGGAGGATATCGGTTTGCAGATTACAGGGTCAGACTTCTGTTGTGATAAACCAATGTGCAAAGAGCAATGCGATCACACAGCCGTGGAGTATTTCATTTATTTGTATGGTGGTTTAGGTAATGATTTACACTTGACTAGCGTGGTGCGTTAGCCTCCCCGAGGAGCTCTGTTATGTCATGTTAGAAACTAAGGTGAAGTGGTGAGTTAATCATGTTTAGTAAGAGTTACAATAAAACAGGTTAATTGAGAATAGTTCTCACCCGAACTAGCTTCGTGCGACCCCGCTGCCAGGGAGTAAAGAGTGGTGTGTTTGGGTCATTATTGTATGCATGAGAGTACAGTTTGGTGGATATCTGACTTATTGTGTATGCTAAATTGAAAGAATATATATCACTGCATTATACATGACTCATATAAGGTACTTACATGATTGTTTGCATTTATAGTGCTTTTAAAATGGCTGCGACTAGTGCTCTTCATTCAATTCTGAAAGATAATGCCTTAACTGGATCGAATTACTTCACCTGGAAAATGAACCTGGACATAGTATTAATACATGAGGGTCATAAGTTCGTTCTCACTGAAGCTCGGCCTATGGTGCCCGCTAATAATTCTACAGCTGCTATTAAAAGGCGTTATGAACACTGGAATAAGGCTAATGAGTTAGCCAAATGCTATATTTTGGCCTCTATGAACAATGTACTCAAGCATCAGATGCTTGAGACAGAAACAATAGCTGAGATAATCAAATATTTAAAGGAAAATTTTGGTGGTCAAGATAGGGTAGCTAGGTAAGAGCTGGTGAGGAAGCTCTTGAACATGAGGATGTCAGAAGGGTCCCCAGTTTTGGAGCACGACATGAAAATGATGGTGTGCTTATCTGAGTTAGAGATTCTAGGTGCTAAGATTGATAGTCAGTCTCAGCAGGACATCATCCTCAGCTCTCTGTCCGGCTCTTTCACTCAATTCAGGCTGAACTACACAATGAATAATAAGGATTATTCATTACCTGCGCTGGTGAAAGTGCTACAAGTAGCAGAGG
This sequence comes from Simmondsia chinensis, assembly GCA_018398585.1. Taxonomy (NCBI): domain Eukaryota; kingdom Viridiplantae; phylum Streptophyta; class Magnoliopsida; order Caryophyllales; family Simmondsiaceae; genus Simmondsia; species Simmondsia chinensis. The sequence continues at coordinate 8,985,913 of JAGTTD010000018.1, forward strand.
GTGTTATGTGAGCCAAGGGGAGTGTCCACTTGACTCAGGTATTGAGGACTAGCGGGGACAAGCAGAATAAGGGATCGACTGGAAAAAAAGGCAAAGGCAAGGTTGCTAGTGTAGCGACTAATCTTAACAAAAGGCTAATAAATGAAAAGTGTTACTTTTGTGGAAAGATGGGCCACTGGAAGAGAAACTGCGTAAAGTACATGGCTACTCTTCCTGCAAAGGCTACTAAGCCATCTGGTGAAGGTATGTTGATATCTCACTGATTTGAGTCTTGTGTAGTTGGGAGTTCACCAGATTTCTAGTGTGTGGACTCAGGTTCAACTGACCAAGTCCGTAATATGTTACAGGGGCTCAGGCCAACTAGGAGGCTACATGATGGGAGCTGTACCTGACAGCTGAAGGCGGTACAAGAGTAGCAATCTTAGTAATAGGAAGTGATAGCTTATATTTTAGTGTTAGAATTTTGTTTTGCTTCTTAAAAATTCTTATTGATTTGTACCTGCATTGGACAGGAATTTGATTTATGTGGTTTGAAGAATAATTGTTATTCAGTTTGAATATGAACCTTTATTATAAGAAATAAAATTTTTATTTACTAAGGAACACGTGTTTATGATTTATTCATGTTGTTCTCCTTATATACGTGCACAATGCGAAATACTTAGAGAAGAATTTTGCAAGTAAACTATAAAAGCAAAAACAAAATAGCATTGAACGAAAAATGAAAGTAATTCTAAATAACTACACATAACTTGAGACATAGTGGATGCATTAGATACACCTACTGATAGGAATGAGAATGTTCCAGGTACACGAGAGCTTAGGTGTGGTGCAAGGATTGTCAGGACACCTGATAGGTTCATAGCAAGAGTCTTAGTAGTTGACTATGGCATTGAATCTGATCCTTTTAGCCACAATAAAGCAATTAAGTCTTCTAGTTTTGTGTAATCGGTTGCTCGAACCATGCGTGTGCAAATGACATTAAGAGAAAGTAATGACTTTCTTGGCATTATATGCCAACAATATACTACTCATTAGGAACAATGTGGGGGTGTCATTGGCTGTAAAGACTTGATTGTCATGATAGCTCAATATGAAAGACATAGGAGAAGATAGCTTTACTCTTAAGATTAATCTTGCTCTACTCTTAAGATTAAGCTTCTGCGAGATCGTAAGAATAAGATGTTGGATCTTTCTTTGGCCATTTATATTGACAAGAAGTTGTCAAGGTATAGCATGGAGTCCCTCCCTCTTTTGAGTAGTGTTCTAGGACACCTCAAGAGGAGGAGCAATTGAGGAATATTTCATATGCTTTGGCAGTGGGAGCCTCATGTATGCCATGCCGTGCTTGAGACCAAATATTTGCTATGCTATGGTATAGCAAGTAGGTGTTAGACTAACTCAGGTCTGATGCACTAGGTGGCAATGAAAGTGTCTTCTCTAGTCAAGAAGGACTAGAAGTTATATTCTGATTTTTCAAAGTGTCAAGCTGGTTCCAGTGGGATATATTGTTTTAGGACTTCCTGTCAAATATATATGATAGACATTCGACATCTAAGCATGTGTTTACCCTTAGAGTTGGAGCCATTAGTGAGAGGAATGTCAAGCAGTATTGTATTACTGACTTCACAATAAAACAATTGAGCTCAGTAAGGGTTAGGCTTAGTAGACCTTTGGTTCAAACTTAAAAGGGCTGAGTATGGACTTTGTCATAAATTGGATTTAGGACAAGTGGAAGATTGTTAGGAACAGTGTCCTGAAACCTAGATTTATTCTGGATATATTATTTCAATTAATAAATAAAATTAAAGTTCCAGTCGTTTCCTAGTTAAATTTGTGTATGTGAGCATTTATACTGCATGTGATTTTGTTTTTGGAAACATCCATGAGATGGGCGTAGTCCTCAGACTACAATTTACATGTTCGTTCTAAGTGGTTTATGAGACTAAGCCACAGATAGATTTGGAACAAATGGTATAGATTGTTGTTTGAAAGACTCGTAGTCGAAGACAAGTTTGGACCACTTGTAACGTGACACTTTAGATGACTTTTCTTGGTCATGTAGATGGAGATCTAAAATTGTTAGGTTGGTGTGTTTAATAAGATTGACACACTGAGTTGGACCATGTGGGTTATTTATTTCTATACTACTATCGGAGATGAGTGATTCACGTTCTACTATTTGAATGACAACTCTAAATCCTGAGGGTATTCTTGACTTGTGCATGGAGCGTTAGTTACTTTGGTGTACTACAAGTAAGTTCTAAACGAATGAATGAAATCCCACCTACATTTGGTAACGGTGTGAAGTGTGACAAAGATCAGGTATTCAATAGAGAATCTAACTCTTATGAGATACAGATGTCCCCATAGTTGATTCGCAAATATTTAAAAATTCAGAAACTTTGGCCAAAGTATTCCAAGCGTTTGACATTTGGAATTTACACTGTGAATATGTTCAAGTATAAATGAATTATTCACTGAAGGGCGAGTTGGTAACTAATGGAGAAGTTGTGAGAAGGATAATGGTAGTGGTTATATTCATCCTTTGTCATGGACATCTAGTGGAGGAGTTATTGTCATCAATACAGTCTATTTAGGAGATATCGATTAAATAATTTAAGTCTGGAGTGCAATGGGATTTACTCAGTGGAATTGAGTCTCATTAAATGATAATTAAATTATTTCATGAGATGATTGATTTAACCCATTTGGAGCTAGATTTAAATTGTCTCTGAGGGCCTTGCGCAAGCCTTTATATTTATTGCCAGCAGAAAAATATTAAAGAATTCATTAGATGAATTATTTATCCATTAGATAAGTAAAGTTAATTTTGCCAAATATTATTCAAGAGATGAATAAAATTTAAAATTATAAAATAAAATAGTTTTAGGAAATTAAAATTCATATGATGAATTTCTACATGTGGGAAACAAAGGGGACAAAAATTGCATCAAAAGCGCGTTTAAACAGTGATGATCCGTGTGCTTCGGATCTAAAGAACCAGTGCGTGACACGTGTCGCGCGCTGGGCAATCCGCATGCATGGGCGCAAACCAATCAAACGCTGCCACATGTCACGTGTTTTGAATTAAATAAAGGCACAATTTTGCCTAGGAGTGAAACGCGTCGTTTTGATCTGTTTTTTATACAACACATTGCGTTTTTCTTGTTAACTACGAATCTCACATCTAAAAAAATTGAATTTTTCGCTTCAGTATACTCATATAAATAGAGGTGCTTATTCCGAGGTTTTGTATTCAGTCATTGAAACAAATTTTTAGTGTTTCTGGAATTGTTTTAGATATCTAATTGGAGAGAAAAATTTCCCTTAAAATTTTTCTCTTCTAGTTTAATATTTTTCAGAGCCCACCCTCTGGACAGTTTAAGGTCATTGCATAGAAGATCATAGGGTCTCGATTTTCTTGGTATTCTTTATAATAGGAGCAATTCTAGGTATGTTCTTCTTTCCTTCTTTCCTTCTTTTTTTAGTTTTTGCTTTTCTATTTATTTATAATATTCATTATTATGCTTGTTTAAGCTTATGTATTGTTATGAATATATTAGAGTAAACGGCCTGTAGATCGAAATTGAGAATTTAGATCTATAGATTTAAATTATGAATTTAAATCTGTAGATTAAAAATTAGGAATTATAGATCAACCCAAGGTTTAGAATTATGAATTCTAAACCTATTCCGCTGCGTAAACTTTATGAAAGTAGGGAGAATTTTTGAAATTCGTCCCACCAACCGATATTAGGGAAAAGTTTTATGGAGATAAAGCTATTCCCGAGAACTCTGGCACGTGAGGTGTCACGAAGCGTAACTCTCCAACCGGGGGCTTAGTTAGAGAGAAGAGTCTCCCACTCTAAGTGCTCTAATAGGTGCCTATTATTGTGACCATAGTTGAGAACTGTGAACCCGATAGTCGGCATCAGAGTTGTTTGTCCCCACAAAATTCATGTTTTTTTCCCAACAGACGCATATGTAAGGAAGTGGTGCCTTCTAAAGGATGGACTTTCCAGACCAAATAGTACCACAAATTGTTAGATGACCTGATGGTGAGAAGTGGAAATGTCTTTGCATCTACGAAGCCGTTAGGATCTCAACCATTACTCTTGGGTATGATTTTCCCATAGTAACCGCATTAACATGCAGTCGAAACACCTGCTACAACGCCTTTGTCCTCCGTAAGGACTTTTTAGGCATTAGTTTGGAGAACATAGAGGCCCTAACAGGTCTTACCTTTAGGAAAGAAGCATTGCCCCTAGATTCGTTTGTTTCTCTTGAGAATGAAGCCTTTGTCTCCTTCTTCTCTGTTACCAACTTGCCTGGGGGCTATGAGTCTTTTGTTAAAAATTTTGTAATAGAAGCTCATAGCTTTGGGCAGGTTTCTAGAGAGGAGGAAGTATGCTTCTGCTTGTTTCCGTTGAACAAGTTTTTTCTTCACAAACTCTTCTAACTCGGTCCTTAAGTTCCTAAAAACCATGGCCATCAAACTATCCTTTAATAATAACCATCTATGTTTGAGACCATTAATCTTGGCCTAGGTACAAGGGTGCCTTAGAGACATCATAGCCAAAAACTATGATGTCCACGTAGGTTGTCCCTTGCGGCTGGTCCAACTATGGGCCCAAGCCTATTTCCATGAGTTATGTCCCAAAGACCCCTACGCTCCCATAAGAGAGGGGGTTTCTAATTTTGGTGAGCAATTTGCTCTCTCTGAGGTCCAACTTCCTCTGGGTTGGTCATTTAACCAATGCCTTGAGGCCTTAATATCCCCTCGAAAAAGGCGAGGGTCTTAATAGACTCCTTTCATGAGAAGGAACCTTGGTCCTGAATGGTTAAAGAAAATGGACCTTCACAATGAGGTCTCAACAGACATCAACTCCCAAACTTGGCAAGCAATCTTGTGCCCCTAAGATTTGTTCTTGCACCACCAAACTCATACTGCTATTGAGAAATATAGGCCTGGATTGTTTTCTAGGAAATTTGGTATGGTGCAAGATGTATCTTTTCCAAGTCTAAGGACTAAAAACCTTTGGTGGGCCAGAGGGCTTCTCTTTCACCTGCTCAACTTCTAGAGTTTCATGCTATGAATCAAGAGATTAGGTACTTTATGGGTAGCCTATGGCTTGTAAGTACACTCTTTGTGCCACACCACGCTTTTCAACTTGGTACCAAGCCTATTGGTCCTCCTTGAAGGCAAGGGGTGCCAAGCATCACTTTATGTCTCTACTTGAGCTTGAAGGCTCTAGAACTAGGAGAAGTTAGCCGGCCATCCCCAGGCTTACTGTGCAGAAGACGCAATCAAGTAGTTAGCCACTTTGAAGCATGGTTCAATTACTAGTGGCCTGAACAAGATCTAATCCTTGTTCTCTTACCTTTATAGCAGCTGCCTAGGTAACTCCTAAGAGTGTCAGGACCAGGAGCTTCACTCAGATACTACTTGAGGGGTCTCCTGCAGGAACCTCTTCACCAGCCCCCAGGGTTGGTAGTTTTAAAAAGAGGAAGAAGAATGTTGCTCCACCAACCTCCCCAACTATAGTAGAGGGAGATGAGGAAGAATAAAAAGAAATACCCATCTCAAGATTAGTGAGAAAAAGAAGGTCCAGGCTTCCTATAGTAGAGGTATAGGTCTTTCTTAATTAGCATTCTCATTTATCTCTTGCCAAGGCAACTTCTAACATGGCTTTTAACAGCCATAAGAAGAGCTAGCTCTATATGTCATGGACATCCCAGATTCTCCATCTCCAGAGGCTGCTTCAAAGCCCCCTCCAGATACTGAATCAATGAGCTCAAGTACGGAAGAAAAAGGAGACATGACTACTTCAGTTATGGAGTCAATCATCAATTATCCTTCTAAAGAAATTTCTTCCCTAGTTACCCTACACCAGCGCCATGTCTAAGCTTCTTTCCTTCTTCCTTATGAAGGTACAACTCTATTTGACTTTTGCATCCTTGATGTCTTTAAACAAGTATTGAATCTCAAGAACTTCCCTTGGAGAAGGCATAGCGGTGGCTGATGAGTTAGCACCAACTTCATTGGCTGAGGCTCCTGCTGAAACCCAAATGGTGGAAGTATCACCAGCAACTCCCCTGGAAGCTCCTCCAGCTACAGCACCTTTCGTGCCCCAGATTAAGGCCTCGGAAGTAAAGGCACCCCTTTTGGACCTTTGGTCATTTTCTCCAAAGTTAAGTTTTGCCTAACCTAGTTAAATCTTTTCTCGGTCACTCCTCCCAATGCCATTCCCTTTTCAAGGCCAAAGGAACTATCTTCTCCACTAGAGAAATTCAGAGCAAGTGGTACGCTGGCCTTCCAACAGCTTGATTAGGAATCTCCCAAACTTCAACAACTAAGGGAGATCACACATTTCCCTATTCTGATCCTAGCTAAGAGAGTCATTTTGGAGAAGCCATGTCCCTTATGAGATCTTTAAAAGAAGATCTAATGGTAGCTCCCACCATCACTAAGGAACTCAAGGTCCACGAGGAAGTGTTCCTGAAGATCAGCCAAAAGGTTCCAACTCTCCATCAAAGGGAACAGCACTGCCAGGACTCCATCAAAACCTTAGGGGATTTAGCTGGCCTAGGAGGCCTGTAATTATTATTTGGGGAACTCCAAGTAGCGAGGAGAACTCAAGATCAAAAAGCTCAAGGGATCAGAGGCTTGGAGGATGAGATCCATCACCTGGAGGAGAGATTACAACACCTCAAAGAAGAGCTGCTTTCTTTGAGACAAAAGCACGCCTCTCAAGGTTAAGTGGTTGATGGCTTGAAGAGAACCCTGTGGAAGCTTAGAGGAAGAGTCAAATTCTACAAGAGGAAGCTTTGTCCTTAAACTACGAGCTGAACGATGCAACCAACCAACTATCCTCAATTGACGAGTCCTTAGTGAGGGTTAGGACTTGACTCTCTTGACTTTCAATTTTGTAAAAAGACAGGCTCTACAAGCTACTCACTTGTAACGTCTGTAAGCCATGTATTTTCTCAGAATTAATGAAATACGCATTTATTCAATATGTCACTCTATCTAGTGGTCTTCTTTTTCTTCTCTTACTTCACCTAAGGATCTAAAGATTGATCCTCTAGGCACTGGTACTGAAACTGAGCCCATGATTCTGGAAATCTACGCCTAAGGACTTCCTTACTAGAATCCTAGATAGATGGCACATATTTTTTTAAAAACCTACCATTAATGGCCTTGGGTGAGTCCTCCCATCTTGATCTTGGAATAAATAAGCATTTCCCTTAATATACTTCAATGACTCTAAATGGGCCTTTCGATCTCTGATTGACTTGATTTAATTGCTTACACATCAAATTTGTAGTGTTTGCACTAAAATTTGACAATTTATAGAACTTTAATCTTCGAACCTATAAAACATTAAAATTGCCGAAGCTAGGAAATAAAGCCATTTAGGCAGGTGCAAAATAACTAAAATAGCAAATAAAGATGCGTAAATATTAGACGCATCAACTCCCCCACACCTAACCTTTGCTAGTCCTCGAGCAAAGCATAGGATTGACACAAAACTCAAGCGACCAACTACCCCAACCTTCACCAAGTCTTCCAAGATTAACACATATATTACAATTCATGACAAGATTCAATCATCTAGAGCATTCTCCAATTCCCTAAATTAAAATGATTCAACTTCAAAACTCATTAAGGAATTTCATTAACCACATATCATCTAATAGAAGCTAACCAAGCAATTTAAGCACACAAGTGAAAGTGAATGGGATCTCATGCCATGGAATTTCGTCAAATCCTTGCATCCAATGCAATATACCATGGTTTGTGCACTCACACCATTGAATCACCTAAACACATGCCCATATACAGAGAATTCTAAGTGGCATACGAGCGACCACTTTACAACATTTAAAGCTCAATATAGCACAAACGAAGAAAAACTTAATCATCAATGCACATTAATTTTCACTTTCTTCTACTTTTTTTCTTTTGCTTTATTCTTTTTTCTTTTTTTCTCTTTAGAGGAAACTTTTTTTTCTTTGCCCTTCTTTCTGTCTTTTCTATTCTTTTTTTTCCCTTTTTTTTGGGGGGGGGGGGGGGGGGGGGACGACTTCCACATAACAAGTACCTCAACATTACAATCATTATTAATCAACAAGTACATTATATAACACCAAGAGGCAAGGATTCAGATAAGCTAATAGAGCAAGCAAACAAAACTCAAGACATATAAGGTTGTTTACTCCAAATTTTCAGATTTCCCATAGCAAAAAGGTCAAGTGCATAGTGAATATATGTGCGGCATAAGTAGAAACCATTAATATCAACAATGATCAACAATACTAACTAACAAGCATGAAGAATCATCATTTAATTTCATGAAATAGAGAGAAGGAAATAGACAATTAATTTTACCACCATCTTAACATACGCGTAGACCAAGGAAAAACTTGGCTAAATGGTTATAATGCATGCTCAAAATGCATAAAAATGTTTAAATTTTGACCAAAATGCTTACATACAAATGAGCCTCACCCCCATACCTAAATGATGCATTGTCCTCAATGCGACAATATAAAGCATTAAAGCATAAGAAAGAGGAGAGATGGAGCGATACAACCTGACAAGGCCATGATCGTGAAAGGGTGTGAACAAGTATGTATGAATCCTCCAACACGGGACAAGAACATAAAACGAGAGAAACAAGCCTCCAAACAACTAATTAGTTCAAAAACAATGCTAAAAGCAGGGAATGGGTCTTGCGATAAGTTTTACGCCTTCAGTCGGGCGTAATGGGTCTTGCGAAGACCAAGAAATGATATCAACCAAAGAAACCACTTCAATGAGCTCACCTAAAACACCACCTAAAGAAAGAACAGAAGCATGGCACAGTATTTCAAGAGATAGAGAAAGAGTAGCCGGGGGGCTGCATAATGGGGGCAGCAACAAGCATAGACCGAAGCATTTGAAAAGCTTCTAAGCAAGACTCATCAAACTCAAATGATATGTCCTTAGTTAGCCAACTAGTCAATGGTCTGGCTAACTTCCCGCGGTCCTTAATGAATCTTCTATAAAAACTCACATGACCTACGAAGGCTCTAACTTGCTTCACATTTGAGGTAGGGGTGAGTTAGCAATCAAATCTACCTTAGCCTTATCAACCTCAATACCCTTCTTAGACACCCTATGGCCCAATACAATTTTCTCTTGAACCATAAAGTGATTTTTCTCCCAACTCAAAACTTCTTTCATGTTAGGGGTCAACCTTGGTTGCATCTCACTAGAAGGTTTGGCATTCTCATCAGGGGATCTCTAACTAGGATCTAGGGGAGTGTTTGGTCTACTAAATCATCAATAACATCCACACAGAAACACTTCGACTCATCCTCACTAGTGGGTAATGACGAAGCCTTAAAAATGTTCAACCTAATAGTCAACTTTGCCAGAGTAACATCAATTACCCCGGGTCTATAGTTAATGGTAGCATTGGCCATTGCTAAGAAAGGCCAAGCTAAAATGACAAGGATATGGATTTTCAACTGACTAGAAAGTTCCATATCAAGCACAAGAAAATCAGTAGGAAATAGGGCTTTGTCTGCCTTCCCTAGCACATTAGTAAGCTCACCATGGGGGACTCCAGTTGATCTATCTGCTAACTGCAAGGTCACCGTTGTAAGTTGCAACTCTCCCAGACCCAACTTCTCATAAACCGAGTGAGGAATAATGTTAACACTCACTCCATAAAACAATCCAAATGATTATACTGGATCTCATTGCCAAAGCTGTGGAGCGAAGGAAGCAAATGTATGGTATGTGGATTAAGATCAAACTGCTAGGTTATAGGTGGCAACCTAATGCATGAAGGTGAGGCGTATGAGATGGGAGTAAAATACTCCATTAGTGCACGTGGTTGTTGTTCGTCAGCCATTGCGGTTTGTGCACGGCGTTGGGCTCTAAGGTCACTTAAAGTCCTTTCAATTTCAGGGTTGAATATGGTAAGGTTGAGAGACAAAGAGTGACGACCGTGCATAAACAAGAATAGTAACAAAAGCAAGTGAGAAAACTAAGTAAGAAAAACTAGTGAGCAAACAAAACAAACACCTAAAAGGAAAAATAAATAATAAGCTGTCCTAAAATCCACCTAAGCACAAAAAGCATAAGACAAATAATGCTTCAAAAATTTTTTATTTTTTATTTTTTTTAAAGAAAAGAGATAATAAACATTTAAAAAAAATTAAGTTAAGAATTAAAAAAAATTACAAAATAAACCAGGAACGCTGCGTAGTCCCCGGCAACGGCACCAAAATCTTGATATGTTTTTCTACGTCTATCAAAAATTAATATAAAACTTTATCCACTAAACACATCTAAATTGAAGTCTAGGACAAGAGGGTGTCAAATCAGAGGGACTAAGAGTACGTGAATCTATTCTATGAATTAAATTGATTAGAGGAAAATTGTGAGAGTTGTGTTAATTAACATAAGGAAATGACAATTAGACTGAAGAATTCTACTTCTAACAAAGAAATGAATTTGGAATTGGAACCTAGGGTTTTAAATCTATTATTAGCCAATTATTCTTGCGTTAACTCTTAAATTGGGATTATTAATTGTCACAGGAGTAATGGTTTAGGCTACAAGCTTCAACCTACTAAGATGATATTGTTAGTATTGCGTATTGACCCTATCTAACTAAAGCATAAGGAAAATAGGCTCAACTTAATATATTGTTAATTATCGCATATTGACCCTATCTAACTAAAGCATAGGAAAAATAGGCTTAAATTAACAATTGTCTGAATAATATTACTTGACTAATTAATCATAAGGCTACAAGTTCGAAAAATTAATGGATAAATATCAACATCAACAGTCAAAGGTTACAAACTCGATAATCATCAAAATTGAATAAACAACAAAAAACATAATATTTCAAAGTATTTATCTCAAAATCAAGTAATTTATGTAACATATAAATTATCCAAAAATTAAAAGTAATACAAAAGTAAAATTTTAAGACTTTTTCGAATTCTAGAGAGCAAGTTAGTTCTCTATCATGAATAAACTGGTGAAGGAGGTGATGAACAGGCCCATGTTGCTCTTAACACTAATTTTGTTCTCGCTCCAAATTAACGAAAAAAATAAAACTTAATTAAGAGGCAGAAAACAGTAAGAGAGAGAGAGAGAGGCGGTGCTAAATTCACAAAGCAAAGCCCCCAAAAACAGGGAGGAACCCCCCCCCTCCCCCCCCCCCCCCCCCCCCAAATTAAAAACCCTCAAATCACATGATACAGTTGGAGTCGGTGGGCTTGGAGGTGTCAGACTAGGCTCGGTCTTAGACAGGACGGACAATGGTGGCCTGACGGATGCTGGGCCTTGCGCTGGTGTTGGGCTCGGTCTAGATATGAGCTATGACGGTGAGCCGCTGGTCTGGATTGTAAGATCGGGTGGCTCCGGGCCTGAACGTGAGGTGTCGGTCTTGGGCCGTGGGAGAATTGGAGGTCTGCAGGTGGTGAGGTTGGGCTGGAAGCGTGGTGTTGTGGCCAGGTGATCGGAACAGTGACGATGGGCCTGAACAGGGTGTTGGAAACGTTGAGCATGGATCTGTGCAGGTGAAAGGATGATGGTGTTGGTGGTAAAGGTAGGGTGGAGCTTCGGTTAGTGCCTAAGGTGTGCGGATCGGGGGGGGGGGGGGGGGGGCCGAGTCGGGTTGAGCTTGGCTCATACAATCTCATTCCAATCTCCGATTAACTCGATTTAATTGCTTTTGCATCGAATTTGTCGTGTTTGCAGAATTTTAATCTTCGAACCTATAAAACATTAAAATTGCCAAAGTGAGAACATAACTTCAATTAAACAGGTGCAAATCAACTAAAATAGCAAATAACATATGTGTAAATATGAGGCGCATCAAGAGCATCAAGCCTTACTTGGTCTAAATTGGTAACCTCATCCATCATGGACTGCTCATAATCAAATTTAGAGAACTTCCCTTGATGAGCTAATCTAATGGACTGAACTGTTACCTCTATGAGGAGTACTGCATCATGGCCATATGCCAAATGAAAAAAAGTTGTCCTAGGGGCATTCTTTTTAGAAGTTCTATAAGCTCAAATGGCATCTAGTAGCAACTCATGCCACCTTCTGGGATTGTCCTCAATCATCGTTGGCTTTTAGAATCTTATTAGTTGATTCTGCCTGGCCAATAGGCTGAGCATAATAAAGTGTTCAGTTCAAGATCTTTATATTGAAATTGTTCGTAAACTCCTTTACCTCGACTCCGTTAAATACTTTAGCTTGGTCCACTGTGATAATCTCTGGAATACCAAACCTGCATAGGATATACTATTTGATAAAATCAATCACATCTTGCCGATTAATGCCCCTATATGGTTTAGCCTCCACCCATTTAGTGAAGTAATCACTAGCCGCAAGAAAGAATGTTGCTTGCGGGAATGAGGGTTAATTTCTTCTATATTGTCCATTGCCCGGCCTCTCAATGGCCATGGTTTAACAATGGCATGCACCTCAGCAGCAAGGACCCGAGGTATATACCCATGTCTTTGGCATGCTCTACATCATTTGGCATAATTTATGCAATCATCCATCATTGATGGCCAATAATAGCCCTAACGCCTGATGAGCCAATGCATTTTATTGCTCGTCAGATGAATTCTATAGATGCCCTCATGGACTCTAACCATTACTAGCATCGCTTCATCCAAGTCAAGGCACTTGAGAAATACCTAGCGTCCCTTTTGTATAGTTCTCCAGATCTGCCATCTAGATGGAACCTGTGAGCTCTCATTTTTATTTTTTTTTTCCTGTCCCTAGCATAATCTTAAGGGTTGTTGAAGTAATATATTAAAGGCTTCCTCTAGTTCCCTTGGTGACTCAAGACAGTCTGATATGCTTCATAGTGCTCCAAATGTCCACTTGGTGCGCCATCAAAGGATTCTTCCCACATGGCCTCATGATCCAAAACCTTAGTCTCAATAACCGTAGTTTCTTCACACCAAGTCCTAGGTAACTTGTGCCCTAATGCTAATTGAGCCAAAGTCATTGGCTACCATGTTTTGCTCTCTGGGGATGTGCTCGAATTGCACCTTGTTGAATTTACTTAATGGCTTATGTACTATTGATGTGTATCAATTTGAGGTATCACTTAAATATTGAAACTCTCCAATCACTTGGCAAGTCACCAGTTGTGAATCTCCCTTGATAAGAATGTTATGGATGTGCATTTCTAAGAGAGTTTGAAGGCCAATTATTAGAGTATCGTACTCAGCCATGTTATTAGAGTATATGCCCACCAAGGTGACAGCCAATTTCATGATGATTTCTTCTGGGGATTCTAACACAATTTCTACTCCAACACTAGATTTGGTCCTTCATCTGTCAAAGAACAGTTTCCCATACACTAGTTTCGCTGTTAGGACTTGTTCAGGCTCATAATCTAAGCCAGTTTGAATGTTTGGGTGGTTTACTGCAAAGTCCGCTAGGGCTTGTCCCGTTACTTACTTTTTTAAGACATAAACTAACTCAAATTGAAGCAAAGCTAAGCTCCACTTGTTTAACCTTGCTCTCAAAAATGGCATATCTAGCATATACTTAAGACATCTGTTTGAGCAACCACGTATATAGTGAATGCTAAGAAATAATGTCTCAATTTTGTAGATGCATAGAGCGAAAGCAGACACAATTTTTCAAGTGAAGAATATTTTTTTCTACACTCATTTAAACAACGGCTAAGGTAGAAAACAACTTGTTCAAAACCCTGCTCAAATAGTCCTATACAAGCAAAAAACCAATAGATTTCTCAAAAGTAGAGACATATATCTTTAAAGGCTTGCCTTGCTTTGGTGGAATATGTATTGGCGGCCTAATCAAGTATTCTTTTATGGCCTCGAATGCTGATTAATGTGGCTCCTCCCTCTTAAAGTCCTTCTCAGACTTGAGTCTCAACAGTGGAGAGAAGACTTTTGTTTCTCCTGCGACATTTGAGAGGAAAAGTCTTAGGAAATTAACCTGCCCCAAGAAGCATTGAAACTTCTTTTTATTTAAAGGCGGCTTACCCAGCTGGACGACTATGGTCGTACTGATATCCACCTCAATACCCCTTTGGTGTACCAGAAAGCCTAGAAAGTTTCCAGCTTGAAAGAGAAAAGTGCATTTTAATGGATTCATCTTAAGGTGGTGGGCTCTCATCCTAAGAGATGCACCCCTTAAGTCATCCAAGTGTTTAACTTGGGATTTTGATTTGACCACAATCTCATCTAAATAGACTTCCGTGGTCTTACCAATGATGTCATGAAAAATCATGTTCATGACTTTTTGATAGGTGATGCCAGCATTCTTTAAAGCAAAAGTCATGGCTACTCATTCAAATGTTCCTATTGACCAAAGACATCTAAATGTTGTCTTGTGGGTATCATCCGAAGCTATCATAACTTGGTAATACCCATAGTAGCCATCCATGATGGACCAAACCTCATGCTTCCAGGCTAAGTCAATGAGCACATCAGCAATAGGCATTGGGTACTCATCCTTTGGGGTGGATGCATTCGGATCTCTAAAAACAATACATACCCTTATTTTGCCATTCTTTTTTATGACAGGGACAATATGAGCCAGCCACTCAACATACTCGTCAGTTCTGATGAATTTGGCTTTTTGAAGTCTTTCCATTTCTTCCTTGACCAAGCCAATTACTTCTTAGAACATTCTTCTCTAGCCCTAAATGATGGGCTTCGAACCTAGCGTCATAAGGAACCTATGCTCAACCACTTTTTTTGTCTAGGCCAAGCATCTCATGGTGGTCCCATGTAAAGCCATCCTTGAATTCGCAAAGCAAAATCAAGTACTGCTCTCTTTGCTTCTTAGAAAGTAGAACGCTTAGATGGGTAGGCCATAAGTTTTTTGCCGACCCGAAATTCACCTCGAGGAGGGGGTCTAGACTTTCGCCCTTAGACCCGTCATTTTTGCCGGTGCTGCTCTTGAAAATATGAGAGCTCCAACTCCTTTTCCTGTGCTGCATGGACTTGAAAACCATGAAATGGTTGTTCAATCCAAAGCTGATCCTCAACATGCCAAGCCACGAACTTCGCTAATGCTAAGGAAATGGCCTCTTGAGCCATTATTGGGACGTCTTGATGCCTCCATATCGGGATTCTAGAGTGCTTTGGAAGTCCCTTTCACCAAAGAGGGTCCTCATGTATCCCTAGAAGTCAGAACCCTCATACTCGACCTCCACTTGACCAACCTCAGCTTCTGTTAATGGGTTGTCTAAGACGCCTATCGTGTCTTGTTGTTGGGCATTTTGTGGAGTGGTCCTCTTGACATCTAGGGGTTCCACGCCATCTTCGTAGAATTTTGCCTCAACATAATTAGAGCAAGCCATGAATGGCCTATTATCTGCTATAACAACCTCATACTTGTCATGGTTCTTAAAGATTAGCAACTAATGTAGCGAAGATGGAACACAATAATTGGCATGTAGCCAATCTCTACCAAGCAAAGCATTATAAGTCAAGGTAATCTCCACCACAAGGAAGGTTGTCAGCTTGCTTAAGCCGCCAATTGTTAAGTCAATCAGGATAACTCCTTCAGATTTGGTGGTAGCTCTTGAGAAGACACAAATCACCACATCCGAAGTGATCAAGTCCTCTTGAGACTTACAAATGACCCCCAACATATATGAAGGCAATACGGTGATTCCGACGCCATTATCCACCAATACCCTATCTACGAAAATGTCATCGAATTTGGCCTTAATATATCGGGGCATGATGTGTTTATTGGTAGTATTAGGCCCATCATATATCATCTCCATTATGTTAGATAGATCATCGGTCAATTTGGGTGTTGTAGCATTAACCTTAAAAGACAACGGATCGAGTGTACCTTTAATGGCTGCGACTTCTGCCAGGAACTCAGCTTGGGTCTCTGCATCCAATGCTATCACATTACCCTCAAGACCTTCTTGACCATCAGCTACCATGAATTCCAAGGGAATGAGTAGGGCAGTTCTGATTTAAATCTTTTCAGGCAGTGTCCCTAATTGTTTCTGGATTCGTTGGTCTGCCCCCTTCTCAAAGCTGTCAACCTTGGTGGTATCCTAATCTTGTTGTTAAGGGCTACTTTTAATTAGCATGTCCAAGTCGATGCAGAGCGGGGAGTACTCTTCCTTGTTCTCAACTGATTTTAGTGCTAAGGAGTCCCTGGTAAGGTGATCCCATCAAGAATCTCGCCCTTCCAAAGATGAGAGACTAGTGCATCTTTCAAGTTTTTTATGAGTCGGTCCTCTACCAGAAGTGAAATGCCTAAACTTAGTCACTAGATCTTCAAGGTCCATATGCTCGGATTGCTTGCCCTTATGGACTCTGGCTTCTTCTTGAGAGAGTTTGATTAGGCCAGATTCAAATGCAATTCTCCGTTGAGCTGCCATTTTTCGCAGCAGGCATCTTTTTTGGGTTCAAGGTTGTAAAAACTAACTACCTCCTAATCAAGGTTTTTCTTCCTCGAAACATTGCCAAACGTAATGCTCCATGGCTAGTACCCTGACTATCATGGTGCCGAGCTAGTATCCACGTCTAGTAAAGTATATTTCAGGTTCCTCTTAGGGTGCTCTGTCCTCATTATGAGCTCAGTCTTCGATAAAGAACCTCGAGAAAGCCTTGATGATGAAATCCCTATGGGAGGAGCTTTCCTTTTCTTTGGTAAATGATTTAGCTTCTTCATTTTGGACACTAACTTATGGCCACATCCTCCACAGAGGCCATGTGTGAGGCACAGGAGTTTCCTTAACGCATGCTTCTTAGAGGTCAAGACTGTCTACCACTAGTCAATTGTGAGAATTGCTTCTTTATGAACCTTCTGAACTTTTCACAATCACGTGTAGAGTGTTCGTCTGTGATATGCCATTTATAATGACCTTCTTGTAATCTCAATGTGGTCCGGGAGAATCTCAGTGTCCATGACTTGAGCAGACTGTCAAACAAAGCATTGGCCACATCATTTCCTTCATTGTCTGTATACATATTGCACATCAATCCGCCATTAGTTTGGCTGTTATAAGGATGGTAAGGCATTACTATCTCAACTATATTAACCTAGGGAGGACTAGGAAAGGGGTCTTTATCAACACCCATCTGTCCTTATTCTGGGAAGATTAATTCCCTTGCTTCTATGGCATCTTGAACCGCGTTTCTAAAGATTACGTAGTTCTTCCTGAATGAGTCGACGAATCATGCCACTTATAGTGTACCTTCCCCTTGAATTTGGATCCCCTTTCTTTGTGTTTACCCCTGATTTTGGGTTTATTATTTTTCTCAAGCTAATCGAATATTAAGTCGGCTCTGAAAAGGTCTAACGAATATTTTCTCAAGTCTTAGGACTGGTAAGACTTCCAAGCTTTGACATCCTTCTTGATCAAAGGATTGCAAACCATGGGAAGTCCTTTGATGTATTCAGCCCCGTCAATTTAATATGAATGATCATCTTCCTCTTTTATCAGGTCATGTACGTAGGTCCCATACATGCTATTTTTCTTAAGGCTTTCTTCTTTTAGGATTGCTTCATATCTAGCGGCACATTCTGCTAGCTGAAGAAGCATCGTAAACTTAGAGCCCTCAAATTTCTTCTTGAATTCAATATCTAAGCTGTTAAGTCCAGCTTGGCATACTCAACCTCAGGAAGGGTAACAGTACATTTTAACCTGGCTCGTTTGAACTGGTTAATATATTCTTCCACTGACTCGCCTTGCTTTTGTCTCTTTCAAGCCAAGTCTGACATGGAAGTTCCAAATCCCATTCTTAGGAATTGGGCCCAGAATTCTCTGGCCATATCATCCCAACAGTAGATAGAATTATGGAGAAGGCTGATATACCACAAGAAAGCGGTCCCAGTCAATAAGCTAGGGAACAGCCTTAGCCTGAAATATTAGTTATTTGTTGCCTCTACATTGGCAATTAAATCTTGCCAAGTCCTCGAAAGTAGAAACCATCCCTTCCCCTAAAAAGAGGATAAACTCAAGGATTTTGTATCCTTAAGAAAAAGGGTAATCCCTATTTGTGTAGTCAGGGTAAGGTTTACTATACAAGGGTCTGTTAACCCTCGTAAGGCCAGGCCCATGCATTTGCTCAATAAGGGTAGCCAAATGATCTTGGAAGGGAAGGTAAATGATTATGCGCCTACCATTGCCCCCCAATCACCTCCCAAGAGGACTCTTGATCATGCAATTCCACTTAAGTCTAATTCAGATCAGGTAAACTTGAGACCTTATAAGTACCCACACTCCTATAAGACAGAGATTGAAAAGCAAGTTAAGGAGCTGCTAAAAACTTGTTTCATTAGGCAATGCCACAGCCCATTTGCCTCTCTTGTTGTTTTAGTCAAGAAGAAGGATGGAATGGCTAGACTGTGCATTGATTATAGGCAGCTAAACTCACTCACAGTCAAGGACAAGTTTCCCATCCAATCATTGATGATCTTCTGGATGAACTTAATGGCTCGCACTTCTTCTCTAAGCTGGATCTATGACAGGGATACTATCAGATCAAAGTCTTGGAGCAGGACATATACAAGTCTCCCTTCAGAACTCACCATGGGCATTATGAGTTTGTGGTGATGCCATTTGGCTTAACTAATGCTCCTGCTACATTTTAGGTTGCGATCAACGATGTGTTTAAGGCTTTCTTAAGGAAATTTGTATTGGTTTTCTCCGATGATATTCTGATTTAGAGTGCAACATTAGAGGACCATGTGGCTCATCTAAGGAAGGTGTTCAATGTTATGCGCAGTCATAAGCTTTATGCTAAGTTGTCTAAGTGCTCCTTTGCTCAGTCACAAGTGGAGTATCTAGGCCATATCATCTCCTATGAAGGAGTATCCACAGATCCTTCTAAGATCCAAGTCATGAGGGATTGGCCAACACCTATTACATTGAAGTAATTAAGGGGATTTCTGGGCTTGACTGGATACTACAGGAAGTTTCTAGCTGGATATGGAGTCATTGCCGAGCCATTAACTAATCTCTTGAAGAAGGATGCCTTTAAGTGGTCTGAGGCAGCTCAAGATGCTTTTGAAGCATTGAAAGCAGCAATGTATGCAGCACTAGTGTTGGCTATGCCTGATTTCAGTAAGGATTTTGTGCTGGAGACTGATACTTGTGGTAAAGGAGTTGGGGCAGTCTTATCTCAGATGGGGAGACCTGTGGCTTATCTTAGTCAGGCCTTGAGTTCAAAGCATTTGGAGTGGTCTAAATAAGAGAAAGAGTACCTTGCTATCCTTTTGGCCGTCAAAAAGTGGAGACATTAATTGGAGGGCCATCATTTTGTCATCGAAATAGACCATCAAAGCTTTAAGTACCTGTTAGAGCAGAAGATAGCAACAAGAGTCCAGCGTAAAGGCTTGATGAGAATGCTTGGTCTAGACTATTCAATTCAGTATACTAAGGGAAAGGAGAATCTTGCTGCAGATGCTTTGTCTCGCGGGTTAGAAGTGTCTAAAACTAGTTTTTGTGGGGCTATATCAGTGGTATGACTAGCTTGGATGGAAGAGGTTTATAGATCATATGAAGATGATAGCTTTGCCCAGAAATGTGTGACAGCTTTTAGCACCAGCAAAGCCTTTCTTGCTACATCAAATGCTTGTATTTCTGTGACAAAAGGGATCATCAAGATAAAGGGGAAATTGTATGTTGGATCATCCACTAATTTGAGGAAGCAGATCATTGAGGCTTCCCATGATTCAGCTTGGGGTGGGCATTCTGGCATCGAAGGAACTTATCAGAGGCTTAAGAGTTATTTAAGTTGGGCTGGTATGAGAAAGGAGGTGCTGGAGTTTGTTCAATCTTGTGAAGCATGTCAGCAGACAAAATCAGATGGCAAGAAGTATCAGGCCTTGCTCCAGCCTCTTCCAATTCCTGATTGTGCGTGGTAACACATAAGCATGGATTTTATTGAGGGGTTGCCTAATTCTGAGGGGAAGGAAGTTATATGTGTGGATGTGGATCGTTTCACCAAATTCAGTCAACTTCGTAGGTTTGTCCCATCCAATTATAGCTGAAAGACTTGTAAGGGTCTTCTTGGATATCATTTACAAGCTGCATGAGTTGCCACATTCCATAGTTTCTGATCATGACAAGCTCTTGACTAGCAATTTCTAGAGAGAATTGTTCCTTCTCTTGGGTACTACTTTGGCTTTGAGTTCCTCTTATCATCCCTAGACTGATGGATAATCAGAGACGGTTAATCAGTACATTGAGCAATACTTGAGGAGTATGACATTCAACCATCTTAAGGAGTGGTGTAAGTGGCTATCCTTGGCAGAGTTTTGGTTTAATACGCATGCTCACTCCTCTATTGGCACTAATCCCTTCACGGCATTATATGGATATGATCCTCCTTCTCCCTTGGTCTTGCAAAGGATTAACACTTCAGTGCTAAATGTTTTATAATCTGTTGCTATAGAGAAGGCAGTTAATTCAGCTTCTCAAAGATAATCTTCACTTGGCTCAGGCAAGGATGAATTATTATGCTGACAGGACGCATTTGGACAAGGTCTTTCTCAAAGGGATCTGCAAGATACCCTTCAACACCCATCACAATTGGGTGTGGGAATGATTGTTGCCCCCCCAAACCCTAGGTAAACCCCATGATCATAGTGGCCATGTTCTTAGTTGGGCATGAAGTGTGCCCCAGCAAGACCTGCGTTCCATAGCATGCCTGAAAACATAACAGCACCTGCTGGCTATTGGTACATCATTGTCTGATCAACCCCTAAGTCAAGATCTTGAGGAAATGGGTTGTTATTTTTCCCATTTTGCCCCCCAACGTGATAAGTATGAAGAGGCCTTGGCTGAGATGTTAGGTTCCTTAAAACAGGGACCTGACCTTGCATTCCTAGTTCTAGGCCTTGAGTGTGCCTCGAGATCACCTCTACCACTTGAGGAGGGTATGCACGGCTATGCCATCCTGTCTCGAGGACAAGGAATGATGACGCAATAGGGTAGAGGTCCCTTGAAGTTAGAGAGAAACTCTGGTTAGAAGGGCTAGCAACACCTAGAAGTACGTTATCGTTTCTATAGCTGGGTTCCAAGTGTATAGCACCTGGAGTAGCCACAGTTGGGTTTTCCATTCTCTTAGGGACCGTATGGTCGACCTGAACAATTGGTAACCGCGAGCTCACGGGAGTCCTGCGAGGATAACCAACAGCCACTGATGGTTGGAGTACAGGCCTAAGTTGCTTGATATCCTCCCTAATGGCTTGCACCAAGCCACTATGAGCCTCGACTTGTCTCACCAAAATAGGTTCGACATCAACCACCGTCTGCCTAGCCACATCCATAGCAATAAGGGTAGCAGCAGAAAACATGGTTGATTTCATTTCTACCAAGACTTTATTAGTCTCTTTGTAAAGCCTTTCATCCATAGAGGTTCTAACGTCATTAATTACAGCTCCCATCGAGAAAGTTTTCATTCTGAGCCACTAGATTGCATTCTGTTTCAGCACGTTGGTTCTTGAAAGCTTCTCTGATTATCTGTTGGACTCTTTGGTCCATAATCTCTAAACGGTGTTTGAGCATAGCCATAACACTCTTGTGAGAATGGCCATCAAGTGCAATAAGTTCATCTTCTAGGATATCATCATCACCGCCGCTTTCACTGTTGTGGTTGTGACTTGGATAATCCCTTCGACACAAGGGTCTTTTGTTTAGAGGATGCTCGAATCGGGATCAAATAAGGTCCAAGCCCTTTGGTTTCTCATCTTTGAGGCCATTGGACCTCCTGGTTCTAACCTTCGGCGAATGGCCAGCAATTAGGTTTTGGTAATCCTTGACGAGCTAAAGACAATGAAGTCTTGTTTCAAGCATCCCACTATGGTTGCCAAAAGGCGTGTTTGTTCTATTTTGTGTCAGGTGATGTATGTGTGGTCGTCGTATAATATGCAAAAAAAAAAAAAAGTGCAAGTGGGACTCACCGTGACCAGGGAGTGAGCCTAATTACAAACTGCATGTCTTTGACCTTAACCACTCACTGTTTTTAGAGAAAAGTTGTGATACATTGGTGTATCTGACTTTGGTTATACCGCGAGTTCAGCTTATGCTTAAATTAAGAAGACTTCTATTAATGTTTTTGTGGATTTTCTATGTATGTTGATGACACAAAATTAAAGAATATGGACCTAGCTCAAGTGGCAACTACAGTGACGGAGCAGGGCCCACAGACACCTTTCTTTCTACACTTAAAAGTCAGGAACTGGGGTGGAGACAAACCCAAGAGCTCAGCAGTCTACTTACAAGCCCAATCAATTAGGATTGTAAGCCTAGCACCCTTTTCTTATAATAACTCGAATGTGTTTAGTTATAACAATATAAAAGTGGATCAAACCATATTCAAGTCATTAGAACAGGACCAACACAATCAAGGGACAAGCCTTGACCGTCAAAGCCCTAATTAGTGGCGCGAACCTAAGTTCACCATATGTATTAAACAGTGATAGTAATGTTAAGACCAACACAATCAAGGGACATAGCCATCTGTTGTGAATGTATTCATTGTTTAGTAGTTCATTCCGTAGTCAAGTATTGTATTAGCCGTTGTGAATTTTTGCGTTAGCCTTTTGAAATGTTTTGGTGGGAAAGTGGATTATGTTATTTAGTTCTAACTTTGTTAGCTAGATATTTTTCTATTCTTTGCCGCCTCTTTTATGTAAGGGGTATAAGTAGCTTTGATCATTATCTTGTAAGATTCAACCAAGAAATAGAAAATGTCTTCTCTTCTCATCTCAATTCTCTTTATTCTTCCTCATCTCATATTCTTTCTCCTAGGTTATGATCTAAGATCAACTTAGATCATAACAATTCGTATCAGAGCTTGTGAATTTGCAAGCAATGAATTTGGCCAAAGGAAAAAAAAAAAAAAAAAAAAACAAGCTGCATGGTAGGACACAGCCGCTGCATCGAATCAGATAGAGCAAATGACTCAATTGCAGCAATAGTTGCAAGGCCTAGTTCTTGCAGTGGGTAATATGCATCAATCACTGCAACAAGTTCAGCAGCAGCTAGCTGGAATGCAAGAACAAATCAATAGACCGTCTGCACCTGTTGGAGCTAGAATTCTTCCATCAGGGAATCCTCATGGAAGGACTCTTGACCCTGTATTCCCTAAATCGAATGAAGAAAGTGAAGAGGGAATGCAGTTGGTCAGAAATATAGGGTTTCACTAGCCTAAAGTAGAGATCGATGCATTTGATGGTGTGCAACCTCAATCTTGGGTTAGAAGATGTGAAAGGTACTTTGTTTCTATGTTGTTCCTAATTCCCAAAAGGTTGAATTAGCTGCCATTTACTTACATGAAGATCAAGTGTGGTTTCATAGTTTGATCCCTAGCAATTCTTCCCTGACTTGGCATGAGTTTGTAGATGAGTTGTGTGAGAGATATGGGGATGAAGATCCCGAGGATGTTGTTCACAAATTCAATAACGTAGCTCAAACTAGCTCTGTTAAGGAGCACATGACTCATTTTGGGCATTTGAAAGCATGAATGATGGCTATTAACCTAGGCGCAAGTGAGGCATACTATGTGTCTAGTTTCATTGGTGGTCTGAAGCCCAAGATCAAAAATCTAGTGAAAGCATTGAATCCACAGTCCTTGTTTAAGGCTGATTGGAAGGCTAGATTGTTTGAATCCACGATATTAATTTCATCTGTAGGGGCCAAAAAAAAAAAGAGTGAATGTACAGGCAGTTCCCCCACTACTGTAATCAACTTATGGCACTTCAAAGCCTTTGAGTTTGGAGGAAAAGAAAGCCCAAAGGTTATGTTTCAAGTGCAATCAAAAGTATTTATTTGGGCACAAGTGCAACCCCAAGCTGTTAATGTCTATAACTAGTGTTGAAGCTGAAGAAGAGCTAGATGAACCTAAACCCAATGTTTAGATTGAGGAGGTTTAGGGGGATTCAGAGAATGATGAGATGGACATTTCAATGAGGGGTTTTGGCTGGGAATGGGACTCACTATACAATAAGGATTACAGAAGAAGCAAGTCATAAGCCACTATTGATATTGATTGATAGTGGTAGCACCCATAGCTTCTTGGATCCCAAGATTGTAAAGTTGGTGGGACATGAGCCGATCAAACCAAGCACACTTGCTGTCACAGCGGCTGATTGAAATTTTAATGCTAACACAGACCGAACGCAAGCAATTCAGATGCTGGGTGTCGATTGGATGAAGACAATTAGGCCTCTGGTTTTTTATTTTGCTCAACAGTCTGTATCTTTTGAGAGGCAAGGTGCATCAATCAAGCTGTAAGGCATAGTTGAACAAGGCCAATTGCAGTGGATGAGTGGATATTACGGGAAGTTTATTTGTGGATATGGTGTCATTGCTAAGCCTTTGACTGATCTTCTTAAGAAGGATGCCTTTGAATGGTCCAATTCAGCTCAAGAGACTTTTGCAAACTTGAAGGCAGCCATGTGTTTAGCCCTAGTCTTCGCAATGCTAGATTTTCATGAACACTTCATCATAGAAATAGATGCTTGCAAGAAGGGAGTAGATGCTATGTTATCTCAGAAAGGGAGGCCAGTGGCATTCCTCAATCAGTCCCTTAGTCCCAGACACATGGGGCTATCAATCTATGAGAATAAGTATTTGGCCATTCTTATGGCAGTGTAAAAATGAAGGCATTACCTTGAAGGCTATCACTTCATAATTAGAACATATCACCAAAGCTTGAAATATCTTTTGGAACAAAAGATAACCATGAGAGTGCAAAGACAAGGGCTTATGAAGATGTTTGGACTGGATTATTCAATTGAGTACCGTAAGGGAAGGAAAATCTTGCAGCAAATGCTTTATCGAGGAGGCAAGAGGAGGATGGACTAGCTTCTTGTCTTTTTATCTCAACTATTTTACCTACTTGGATGGAGGAAGTTTACAAGTCCTATGAAAAAGATGAGTATGCTCAGGAATGCATCACTGCTTTCAACATCAAGAATCCCTTAACAACTGCTGCATCTAAAGTGGCTGTGACCAATGGAATTGTGCCTGTTAAGGGTAGAGTTTATATTGGTTCTACAATTGATTTACGTAAACAAGTCATTTTGGCCTTCCATGCTTCAGCATTAGGGGTCATTCAGGGATTGAGAGAACTTATCAAAGGCTTAAGCAAAATTTTCAGTGAAAGGGTATGAAGAAGGAGGTCATGGAATGCATACAAGCTTGTGCTGTGTGCCAACGCACCAAGAGTGACCATGTGCCATACCAAGGCCTACTATAGCCTTTACCTATTCCCGATCAAGCTTGGCAGCATATTAGCATGGACTTTATAGAAGGTTTTCCCAAGTCTAAAGAGAAGAAGATAATTTGGGTTGTGGTGGATCACTTTACTAAGTATGGATACTTTATTGCACTCAACCATCCCATTTGTACATCCTGGCTTGCTAAGGTGCTCTTCGACAACATCTATAAACTTCATGGCTTGCCTTAAATGATCATTTGTGATAGACACAGGTTGTTTACTAGCAAGTTTTGGCTTCAGTTGTTTTGGCAATTGGGGTCATCGCTTGCTCTAAGTTCTTCTTATCATCCTCAAACTGATGGTCAAATAGAGAGGTTGAATCAATGCTTGGAACCATATCTACACAACATGACTTTTCACAACTGGTGCAGATGGTTGTCCTCGGTTGAATTTTGGTACACTACACATGCTCACTCTTCCTCGGGTACAACTCCCTTTAAGGCACTATATGGTTATGAACCTCCTTTTCCCATTGTATCTCAAGGCACTGCATCTATCATAGTGGATGTGGATGAACTCTTGCAGTAGAGGAAACATTTGACATAGCAGCTAAAGGACAACTTGTAAGTAGCTCATTCTCGAATGAAGTTCTATGCTGATAGAAGAGATCTAATCGATCATTACAAGTTAGAGATCTAGTTTATTTTAAATTACAGCCTTAGATTCTGTGGCCATTCACAAGAATGTCAAGTTGTGCGCTCGCTATTTTGGTCCTTACAAGATCTTACAGAAGTTGGGTCCAGTTGCTTATAGGTTGGAATTACCTCTTGATGCTTCAGTCCATCCCGTGTTCCATGTTTCTTTGCTGAAGAAACATATAGCAACAGACACATATTGCTCAGTTACACCTCCTGCAGCTTACTCTAATAGTGTCATCCTCCAAGAACCTTTGGTTATCTTAGATACACGCACGGTTCAGCAGCAAGGCAAATAGATTGAACAAGTGTTGATTCATTGGTCCGATCTTCGAAAGGCAGATGAAGCTTGGGAAGATTTAAAGTTCATTAAAAGTAAATTTCCAAATTTTGATTCTTGAGGCAAGAATCATTTCAAAGGGGGAAGTATTGTTGTGAATGTATTCATTGTTTAGCAGTTCATTCCTTAGTTAAGTCTTGTATTAGCCGTAATCAATTCTTGTACTAGCCTTTTGAAATTTTTTTGGTGGGAATGTGGGTTATGTTAGTTACTACTAACTTCGTTCGCTAGAAATTTTTCTATTCTTTGCCGCCTTTTTATGTAAGGGGTATAAGTAGCTTTTATCATTGTCTTGTAAGATTCATCCAAGAAATAAAAAATATCTTCTATTCTCATCTTAATTCTCTCAATTCTTCCTCATCTCATATTCTCTCTCCTATAGGTTATGATCTAAGATCACTTAGACCATAACCTGTACTGTTAAAGCCTTACACTAAAGCCTAAGATCTCAACTTGTTGATTTCTAGGGAACAGATTAAAACTGAAAAGTCATACCTGAAGCCTGAAGACTATATTATAATGGAAGTAGTACAGCAATGATTTATGCCACGCTATGCCTAGCTAATTTACGCTACTCCTAGAAAAAGAGCACAAGTGCACTGTAAACAAAAACTTGAAGAAGTCTTTGTATTGAGTGTATGTGTACTACTTTGGACTGACGCAGAGTTCTTTATCTGTAGACAAAGAAAATAATGGCTACTCCTATTTTCGCGGCAACTCAACCCACATCTAGCCACTAAGCTCCTCTTTTACACACGTTTGCTCTTCACCAACGTCTCCTAAGTTTTGGAGGAAAGTCTTTGACGTCAACACCCAGATTTTTAATAAACGTTCCCCCTAGAAGCCCCACATTCTCCTAAATTAAGCTTAAGGCCCAAGCAACTGAAATTACGCTCCAAGTAACTCCCTCGAGCTCGGAAACTACCATTCTTGCAGCTTTCTCGGCAACCCCTTGAGCTGGAGCTTATTTCACCCTTCAACCATCTTGAGCCTTGAGTGGCTGATACCCTTGTTAAGGGTAATAAAGTTTCCAAGCACTAGGCTCAAGACACTGTTATCACAACACCCAAAGCCCAGACTCCCCTCAAGGAGGACCACACATAATGGCCATGTGGCACTTTATCCAAAGTTTGCGTCATCCCAACCCTAACGAAATTAGGGTGTAAACAGGGATACAATGGATAGGGGCATTCTTATGAACTTAAGCATAGCATCTAGCTAGAAGGTCTCATAAAAAACGATTCCTTCCATCAGGGCATAACCCACTTCCATCAATCTGGCCGAGAAGGTCTCAACCTTTTCGCCCACACAACCCACTTGTTCTTGTAGATCTATTCAAATCCAATCAAATAGACTTAATGTCTTTCGACGCTTCTACAAGTTCCAGACTTAGTTAAAATACAATTAATTTAATTTAACTTTTATTACCATGACCATCTGGTCAACGTTTTTATACATAAGAGTTTCATTATAGAGGATCAGATTCATCATCATGCTTGACCGTTAAGACTGAAGGCATGAATTCATCATGTAACCTTAACCATGCTCACACTACACCAAGGCTCCCATGTACTTAGTGTGACAATAACCTGGTCGAAAATACATACATACATACATATATACATATATATATATATATATATACACACACACACACACATAATAACTATAACTATAGCTCACTACAAAAAAAGTGACCAATAGTAACAGGATCAATTCTGTTGCTATTGGCTGTTCTTTTGTTACTATAAGTTTTAGTAACAGAATTTTGTCTGTTGCTACGTTGTTTCTGTTGCAGCTGTAACTAAAGGTTATAGTAACAGCAAATTAGTGTTGTTGCAACTGTGCCCCAATAGCAACAAACATTTGTTGCTAGTTTTGTTTCTATTGCCTTTTGTAACAACATAAGAATTTGTTGCTATTACGTATAGCAACAAAGCGCTTTCTGTCGCTATTACCTATAACAACAAAGCGCTTTCTGTTGCAATTGGGTTTTTTTTATTATTATTTTTAGCAACGCCCTCATGGTTCTGTCACTATTGCTATTAATAATAACATCATACTTTTGTTCCTTTTACTTATAGCAACATTCCATTATGTTGCCATTGCTTTTATTACAAACATATACTTGCATGTCCTAACTAGCTAAATTTCATATCTTCAACCAAATAAAACACATAATTGAATGTGACAATGATTATAAGTCGATAAGAACTTTACACATCATCATCAATCCAACAACTTTGTCATGCATTACATCCAGGGACAGTCATCCATAAATTAAAAAAAAAAAATACACACCCAAAATAGTCAAAAATAATTCTTCCCATCATTTGCAAGTTTAGCCAAAATACATAATGTCCAACAAATGGGAGAGTCGGTAGAAAGCAGTTCAAAATAAGTTTCTTGGCAAATGTACGACGAACGATCATTCATATGGCTCATCTTCCACTGCATCATATATCCTCATCTTCAAAGCCATCATCCACGTCTTGTTCCTCATAATAAACTTCATTGTCACAAGACGAACTAGCTTCCTGTAAAACAAATATAAACATAAAATTCAAGCTAAACATGCAATTCATTTAGCATTCATAGTGGCCAAATCAACTCATACATTGCATCAAAAGACTCTACCATAAACAACATCCATAACAACCCATCATGAGCATACAACTTATGACCACAACCCAAATAAGGTATCTGGACACAAGCTAAATACCAATCCTATGGTCAATAAAGTTTCTCATATTAGACCTATACCTTACCCTTTTCCAAAAAATAAAAAAGAAGGCATGAAATAGTGATCCTAAGGACATAATAGCCTCCAAAGACAATAACAAGTCCACATATGAATTAAACATATCATTTTTTTTCCTAACCACATGTTGGAATTCAACAAAACACAGCAAATTGCAATAATTTCAGCAATATACAGTCCAAAACCTGAAGTAAAATTATTATTGACAGCAACTTACAATAGCTAATAGCCATAATATGCATAAAAGTAATATGGATAGCAACTCACAGCAGCAATCATTCCATAAAAACATGTTTATCAACACTTCAAGCAACATGTAGCAATATATTCATCTTGCTTCAAACATAGCTATGGGAAATATATGACACATCAATATAGAGACAAATATATAAAATCATCACACAGTGATTTTCACAAAAGCTCATAAGTTTTCTAAGCCCTTTACTTCCTAATCACAAGAACTCTCATTGTTTGTAAGTCATATCATTGCCTGATAATCACAATTTTGTATTATGTGGAATTTTAAAGCAATGCAAAAGCAAACTAACCTTTCTTCCCCTTTTCGTCATATTTGCTATTAAAAAATCTACCCTCTCAGATACAGATTTCAAGCTTTCTTTTACGTCTTTAACCTCAGCCTCCAACTTCCTGTTTTTCTCCTGCTCTTGATCTAGGAGAGAGCGTTTCACGCCAGATCGAGGGACTTTTACGCCTAACCCGTAGGTTTTCGCGTATCCATTCTTGTCCTCTCCCGCAACTGCTACATATATTTTTTTTCGTTCCTCTATTCTTGCTGTCTCATCAAGATCCTGTGGCAGCTCTTCCAATCTCCTATCAATCTCCGCCTGATATCATATTAAGAAATGATAACCATAATTTTTAGAAGTGTCATGGAAAAAAATTAAAATACAAAATAACTATAGATAAACCATACCATAGCAGCGACAGTTCCTGCATCATGTTTGGATGAAGACTTCGGCATATGGGTTTGTTGAAACATTGTGAGCTCATCTTGTTCTTTCCCATTAGTTATCATCTATACACATATGGAACATACACTTTTCAATAAAAATTCCTCAAAATCAAACCCCATGATTCAAAGCAAACTAAAAGACTAAATCAACCTTCTCATTGCGTCATCTAGCAAGTGTCTTTGTGCCACAATAATTCCTCAGTTTTGATCTTTTTTGGTTTTCGATGTCTCTCTCGCGGCGTTACTAAACCCAAAAACATGACAAGTGAATAATATATAACAGAATGTACTGCGATACTATACATATGGAAACATATTAATATACCTGTCCTTCTTCAGAAAAGCAAAATTTAACAAAATTCTTCCATTGTTGAACAGGTGTAAGAGTAGGCCTATTCTTTATAGCTTGGTCCTTCGTCTTTCCTTCAACGAGGTTGTTTCTCCAACGACATTTGTTACTTCTCCATGATTGATCTAGCTTTCATTTCACCCATTCATACGGCTCTTTTCCTTCTGGGAAGTAGTATGATTCCTATATACAAACAAGGAACAATCAACATGTACACTTTATTAGCATATCTTTTCGTTCCACAGTTATTATAATATTCAAACCGATGTTGCTAAGTCCTTCAAATTTACATGATAAATAGAAAATGCATTACCTTCACTACATCCCATACATGGGTAATCCTCCATTCTGGCATACTCTTCCATTCCTTAACATCGATCGGCAATGTTCTAGGATCATGTGCGTAAAATCCTATTAAAGAGGACATTTTCTTTTGTGTATCTGAGCAGGGCTGGCCATATTCTTTAACATCAACACAAATGGGCTCCTTAGGGGTGCAGACTTTGTTTCTTCCCCTCCTCTTTTCACTTGTTTGTGATCCTACAAATTCAATGTAGATTTTTTAGTATAATTTTAAACCCAAGTAGAAGATCATTAACCCATCAAGCTTAAAAAGCATAAATGATAAAATCATTAACATGTCGGAGACTATATACATATACTATAGTTGTGTATATTAATTACTCATTTCCCATACAATTGTGTAACATAACCTGTATCTTGACCATCATCAGTCACTTGTGTTTCCTCTCGGGATGAAGTGCGAACATGACTTTTAGAACCTATATAAATGATAAAATCATCATAAAAGTTAAAATCCTTTCAAATGAGAAAAAGGCTAATAAGTAGAGAACATAAATGAATTGTAAAATAATATGTATATTAAACAAGAAACTACACAAATAAGATTGTTTAACCTGTTCCATGGGAACTCCCAACATGTCCCTCTCCTTGAGGACAAACGGTATCACCGCATTCAAACGCTTAAAGATAAAAAATATTATAATATAGTTAGAAAGCATGATTAAATTATAAATTGACCAAGATAAATACAGCCAACAAATAGAATGGATAAGCTCACCATTTGGAGTCACTTGGACTTCTGAATCTCACCTAATATCTTCTTGCACTTGTTGAAATTTCCTAGGGCTTCTTCTAAGAGTAGAAGTTTGAAAAAGGGCACGTCGAGCTTGGGTAACAGGTTTCGATCCGCTTGGATGTTGTGGTAGAAGGTTTTTTGGTATATTCTGGGTCGTCTCTATAGCATTTCCATGTTGTGGTAGATTCTTAATAGGAGGCTCAACATATCTTTGAATCCTAGGTAAAGTGGAAGAAACCAACCTAGGACTACGCCTCATTTGTAGAGAAGATTGTTGAAGTTTGTTCTTTTTAGACTCCATAATACACTACATCAAGATATCATCTCAGTTTCAAAAAATAATGTTACAACAACAAAATAGAAAATTAATTTTAAGATATGAGTCATACCTTTAAATCAGATGCCGTTACCATCTTTCTCTTACCCTTGTTACTCTCAGTGGGTGCCATGGCGTCCTTCACAATTTAGAGTTAGAAAATGATGCAACATAATAGTATACATGCAACGATAGAATTCACCATTCCAAAGCTCAATGACACAACTAAACCAAATATCACAACATTTAAACAAACAATAAGGAAATTAGAGAATGAAGAAAATGGAAAACGTTGAAATCGTTTAATCATTCAAATACAAAAAGTTTGTCATAAGCATATAAAGATATTGATAACATATCTCCTCAAACTTTAGTGTCAATCATAATCATATAGGGTATCATCTTCTTCACTATCACTATAGTACAAGTACTCCTCATTATTTTCGTCAAGTAAATTAGCGTCATTTATAGGTATGTCGACCATTGCCCCTTCAATATCTTCTCTAACAATGTCAATATCATCAACATTAATAGCCATCATTGCTGTAGACGGAATACAATCTATTTCAGGTATGTTTTCCTCTCCCATGTCAAACAAGAGTCTTGGTTTTGTCTTAGTGACAACATGCCATTCTTTTCTCTCATCGTCAGGAGTGTAGAACACTTGCAATGAATGGGAAGCTAGCACAAAAGGTTCATCTGTTTTCCACAATGCTTTTAGGTTAACAAGAATAAATCCAAGTCGATCTTTCTTGACACCCTTATTAGGATCAACCCAATCACATCTAAAAAGAATGACCTTCCTTCCTTGATGATAGTTTAATTCCAATATTTCTGTTAGCACACCATAACATGTCACCAAACCACTTGTATGTGTACTCGCAGTGACAACAACACCAGAATTTTGAGTTACGGCTTTGGTGTCTACACTTTTGACACGAAATCTAAAACCATTGCAAGCGATTCGTGTCATTGTCTTTATCTGCATGCTAGGCCATTTACTCAACCACTATAGGTCTTCTACTACAACAGTCTCTGCAGGCAGACGAAGCTTTACCTAAAAAATTAAATATAAATTAGACTAATACATGTATTTAAAACGTTGGAGTCACTTGATAATTTTGGTGCCCAATATTATACTATCTTAGAACTTACATTAGATTCAAACCAAGTACAAAAGTCTTTTTTGTGAATTTCTTCGATATCTAATTGACTCATCTGCGGATTTTAAATTGAAAGCAGTTGTTTATGCTTTCTGTAAAAAAACCAACATAACATAATCAAAACGGATGATTGAATCAATATGATAAGAGGATTCAAATATTATGAGTCATGGAAATGACTTACTCGATGTAGATGTGGATTTCAGTACAATAGAACAAAACAAACCTATGTGCTTCTTCTCTCAATTCGTCGGAAGCAACTACATTCTTCTTTGATGTGTAACGACTTTTGAGGGAGAATATTGATAATCCTTTACGCACTTCACCATCATCTAAGTCTTTATTTCTCTTAGAACGAGTCTCTTTTGTCTCAACACTTTGTAAGTACCTTGAGCAAAAACTTAAACACTCTTCTGCAAGGTATCCTTCGGCAATAGATCCTTCGGGCCGACTTCTATTATCCACATAATCTTTAAGCCTTTGTAGGAACCTAGAACAACATATACTAAGTAATTAACAATAATTTTATTAGAAAAGTAAGCGTTGATTATATTAAATGCTACAAAATCAAACAGACATACCTCTCTATTGGATACATCCAGCGAAAATGTACCATGCCAGCAACCTTTGCCTCATATGCCAAATGAATGGCTAGGTGCACCATTATATCAAAGAAGGAAGGGGGTAATATTTGTTCAAGATCGCAAAGAACTATCTTCATGCGTTCTTCTAAGCACTCAAACTCATGTTGCGTCGCCACTTTTGAGCATAACTCTCTTAAACAATTGCATAGCTCAATTATTATCCGACTCACCTCCTTATTTTTCATTTTTCGAACTACTAATGGCAACAATTGTTGCATCAAAATATGATGATCATGGCTTTTCAATCCATATATCTTACGTTCCTTCATGTGAACACATCGTGCAATGTTGGATGCATATCCATCAGGGACCTTAATCCTAGCCAACACATTCATAAGTTCCTTCTTCTCTTCACCGCTTAATGTAAAGCATGACGGAGGTAAAACTATCCTTTCTCTTTCTGCTTTTGGGTGAAGATGCTTCCGAATATTCATATCCTGAAGGTCAAGGCGTGATTGCAATGTATCTTTTGTTTTTCCTTCAGTATCAAAAAGAGTCCCGATCAAACTTTCAGAGATATTTTTCTCATTATGCATAACATCCAAATTATGACGTATTAGAAGATGTTCCCAATATGGGAGCTGGAAGAATATGCTCTTCTTCTTCCAAGATCCAACTTCATTTGCCCTTCTCTTGTTCTTTTGTTGAGATACAAGACCCTTGCCTAGAGTCACATTTAACCCTATCATCTGTTCCAACAACTCTGACCCTGATCTTAAATTCGGAGCATGCCTCCTATCACTGGTTCCATTAAATGATTTCTATTGCGTCGATATTTATGATCATCGCTAAGAAAGCGTCGATGTTCCTGATAACATAATTTCCTACTCCTTTTCAAGTAATGAGAACATGTATCTATGTTACAATGGGGACATGCAAATTTTCCTTTAACCCTATATCCAGACAAATTACCATAAGCAGGAAAGTCATTGATTGTCCACAATAATGCAGCTTGTAATGAGAAAGTCTCATTCTTCAAGGCATCATATGTCTCCGCGCCAGTCTCCCACAACTCACTTAATTCCTGGATCAAAGGTTGTAAGTAAACATCAATATCATTGCCTGGTGCCCTGGGCCCAGGTATGAGCAAAGAAATCATGAAGTACTCTTGCTTCATACACATCCATGGGGGTAAATTATGCATCATCAGAACAACCAGCCATATACTATATTGTGTACCCATTATCCCAAAGGGATTGAACCGATCACTTGATAGACCAAGCCTAACATTGCGTGGGTCTGAAGAGAAATTAGGGTAACGTTCATCCAAATGTTTCCAAGCTGCAGTGTCTACTGGATGCCTAAGCTTACCATCTTTTGTGGGCTCATCTGCATGCCATATCATGTATCCAGCTGTT
Organism: Simmondsia chinensis; assembly: GCA_018398585.1. Taxonomy (NCBI): domain Eukaryota; kingdom Viridiplantae; phylum Streptophyta; class Magnoliopsida; order Caryophyllales; family Simmondsiaceae; genus Simmondsia; species Simmondsia chinensis. The sequence continues at coordinate 9,020,835 of JAGTTD010000018.1, forward strand.
TTGGATGACATAAACATCCTCTTCAATCTTGGTATCAAGGGAAAATGGCGAAGCACTTTGCTAGGAACTTTAGCACCGTTAACTAGTGATACCACAACCCCACCATTTGTAGTTTTCCATCTTAATGAACCCCAAACAGGACATGTGTCGCAATCTTTCAACTCCTTCCAAAATAGCACACTGTCGTTGGGGCAAGCATCAATCTTTTTGTAGCCTAGAACCAACTTTCGAATTATGCTTTTTGTTTTATAAAAAGAGTTCGGTAATGTTTCACCTTTTGGAAGAGCTCTTTTTAAAATCTTTAGACCAGCATCAAATCCAGCATTAGTCACTCCATGCAAGCATTTAAGATGATATAATTCAACAATAAAGGAGAGCTTTGTAAATTCATCACATCCAGGGTACAAGGGTGTATCTACATCATCTATGAGTTTATATAGATTTTTAGCCTCAACATTGCGTCCCTTTTTAGGTGGTTCCAATAATTCATTCAAATTAGGACTATGCAATCCATAAGCATCTTCTAACATTTCATGCATGCCATCATCTGATGATTCATCAGAAGTATCCATTTCACTAGCAAAATCATTTAGCTCGGGATACTCCAGCTCCCCATACGTGCATAATTATCATCCATGCTTTTAAGTGTAAGGTGAAGTTTTACTCTATCTATGTCCAACTCATATCGATTTGCACAAGTCTTACATGGTCAAGGTATCGACTCATCCACACCCACAATAGCAAGTGCATCAGTAACAAATGCTTCCACACCCTCGCGAAATTCAGGTGAAACTCGTGAGCTTGTCACCCAAGCTTTGTTTTTAAACACATCCATACGGACAAATCCTACACTTAGAATGTATAAATATCATTAGAATAGGACAGAATATTAGTAAAAGTACATTAATTACATATATTAATCTCTTATTGACCATAGGAACAATGTAAGATTTGTTACTAGACTCAAATTCCATGTAATTTGTATTTTTCTAACTATAATCTGAATCAACAACTCCAATTCACTACACAAGCACCGAAACAAATTAAAAGCTAAAAAATGTGACAAAAACAGAACTCATCATTATGAAGCATCAAACATTATAATCTAATACAATAGAACTCAAAGAAATCTACATTTTTAAGAGAAGAAATATCTTAAAACAACATATGCTTAGTTCATATTTTCTCAAAATCAAGCAAAAATTGAACAAACTAATCATTATAGCATACATCAAAACTAACTCTATACCAAACACTAACACATTAGATAATCATATATTAAACTATTCAATCCTCAACAAATTGACAGTAATCTTACATTAAACTACTCAATCTTCAACAAATTAACAAAAATCTTACATTAACCCTATTTTATTACAAGCTAACCCTATTTTGTTACTGTAACAAAAGAATGATGAAACAAAAGAGTGAAGACCTAAACATGAGATTTATAATACTTTCAAACAATGTAAACCTAGAATAATCAGATAGCGAACTACATATTAAACTATATCACAACAGAAATTGAATTAAAGAAGTGAAGAGCCAAGTGAAGGGACGAGCGAAAGAGAGAGAGTAGACACGAGCAAGAGACAGAGAGTGTACAGGAGTGAGAGAGCTGCGAACGGGGAGAGAGAGAGAGAGCTGCGAACGAGAGAGAGGGAGATGCGAACGGGAGAGAGAAAGCTGCGAACGGGAGGCCGGAGGGGAGCTGCGAACGGGAGGGGCCAAATGGGAGAGACAGAGCAGGTGCGTATGGGAGAGGGGGTGAGTGAAGGGTTGAGTTAGGATTATAAAAGTATTAATTAAATTTTTAATACCCAATTTTGAGATTTGGAGGGAATTTTGGAGCCAAAATTTTATGGATTGACAAAAAATTTTAAAATTTTGCCAATATTAAGTTTATGTAATGTGTTTAGAGGACAAAAAAGTTAATATAATTAAATTATCTATGTGTCTTTGACAAATTTTTTTAATTTTTTTAGAACGTAATATTGGAGGAAAGTGAAAATCTGTTTCTTATCTCATGAAATATAAAAAATTTTCTAATAAAATACCATTACTAACAAACACTAGTGTACTGTTGGTAATGCTATATAGAATACCAACAAACTGATTTTCTGTTACAAAAGGGGTCAGTTTTGTATGAGATTTTGTATTTGCAACAAAAGAAAATTTTTGTTGCTATTGGTAACTCAATTGTAACAGAAATTTTTCTAGTTTGTTACTGTTGGTCACTTTTTTTGTAGTGACTATAAGTTGCATCAAGCTATAGAGACACAGTATCTCATGCTAGCAATCTATCAAACACAAGCTATTTGTTGTACTTTTAGAACACTTTCTAAAACTTCTTACATAACAAACCTTTTAATATGTAGATGTGACTCAGCATATGCATCTTAGCATATTCAATAAAACATTATTGATCTTTAGTAATAAGCAAAAATAAGAATTCTCCTAAAACCACTACTTTAATCTAATTAAAGTGACTTGCTATAATTATCTAACTGATCCCAACTTAAGCCTTTAATTCTTTGAACCTTTCAAAGAATTCAAAACTTCAGTCTTCATAGGTATATCCATACATCTACTAAATGACTAGTCATTCATAAACATTTTATGAAATACTCATCGGTTCCGCTCACTTGAACTTTCAGCAATTCATAAACATTTTATGAACAAGTCTAAGCATCTTAGTGGTTCTATTACCTTTATTCTTAATGGCTGTTTTTGTCACCATTAATTCGAACATGATTCCCATACTGTTTATCATTTTAGTAATCACTGATCTCATAAGACCAATCAAACCAATTACGAATCATGCTAGATTAATGCAACCTAAGATCAAGTGCCACATAAAAGCTATGTGGTTTCGGATAATTCTTCTTTTATATGGTTACACAGCCTATTGTATTAGACTAACAAATTGCCATTAACGTACTTTAGATCAAAATAAGTCAACTATCTACCAATGTACCTTTTAAATAAATACTTTATTTACATAACCATCAATCTAGTTTTCAGAAAAATAACTGAAAGAACTATTTTAAAACAAATAGTGGGTAGAAATTAAATTCTTAAAGTACACTAAGATAGTAACTCAAATATAAAACTACATTCCCTGACTTAAGCTACTTTGGCTTGATGCCCTTGCTGAAAAGCCATTCACTATCACTAGTGAACTACCTACTAGTCAAAACTAGAGGAGTAAGGATATCGAATATCTTGTCATATTGGAATTATAGAAAAATTCTCCGACTCAACGAAATCAAATATTTTACCAAATTATATGGCTTTTTAATTTTATTCGCATCAAACATAATATTCAACTCATTTAAGTAATATCAAACATGTGGACTAAAATTTAATAAATGTCATGTTATCAAATAATTTGAATAATAACAATTAAGGCCTAACAAGGTTGGAGTAATTAAAGATTTTTCTAAACACTTTTAGAAAAGATTATTGCATAATCTTAGTTAAAATTTCATTCTAATTCATTATTTATTATTAGAAATTTTTTTTTTTAATAATCTTACATTGCACTGACTTCGCATTAATTTCAGTGCATCAGATTTTTGTTTTTTAATAAATAAATAGATAGTAAATTTCAAATCTCATTAGAATAAAAGAAAACCGCATATCAAATCATATTAGGTATACAATGTTTTTGATTATCATAAAGTATTCAACAATTGAATATTTCACACTTTGGTTCAAAATCTAATCACATTGGATTAATAATCTAAATCATTCAACTCTTTGAATATCTAATCTCATAGGATCCAATTTAGAATTACGCTCCTTTATTGAATCATGAGTCATCTAAAATTTTAAACAACTTAAAACTTTAATTAACATTCAATCTTATTATTAAACTCTTTAATAATAATTTTCAGAATTACCTTTTTCTTTAATGAAATTCTCAATTTCATATTTTCGTAATTCTGCATACTCCTATTTTATTGAACCTGATGTTTATAATGTTAATCATAAACGTAATTAGAGTTGGCTCTGATACCAATTGTTGGCAATGTATTTCAAAATTTTCTCTCAAATTGATACAGCAGGTGCAACAAAAGCCCTAATCTAAATAAACATTTTAATTAGATCTAAATCTTACTCTAGTAGGTTCATAATTTGACAAACAAAAACCTCAAATAAAACAAGCATAAACGAAACAAAATAAAAGAGAACAAATTAAATGTCATATATTTAATTAGACATACCTGAAGCACGAATCTCATTTCCAACTTGAAGATCAAAAGTTGGTAGAAGATTTCTTGACACCACAAGGTCTTCTTCACAATCGGACCAGGAGTATGGGATCACAAAAATATTTATTTTAGTTTCCTTTCAATCTTTCCGAAAAATAATTTTTTAGAAAAATTATGCAGAACAATAATTTATAAAATCCCAAAAATAATTTTAGGCTTTTCATCATTAGAAAAAACCAGGTTCCAAAACCTAGTTCTTAATTCTCATGATAAAAAAAATCTCACATCTTCTTTTTTAAAAAAAATAAATAAAACAGCCGCTTAAATGTGTATATATATATATTAAGAATTTGAGATCTACGCGCCTTTTTTTCATATTTATCGTATCATATATTCATCTCATAAATATTGTTTAGTATAAAAATTTATTTATCTCATAAATAAATAATTCACCTTTTAAATTAAATTTTTAAATATTTTCAAACAATACTTAAGTTGAGGCATGTAGAGGGGCCTCAAGGACAATTTAACCCTAGCCCCAAATGGGTCAAATCTAATTATTATCTCAAGATAAGAATTAATAACCATTTAGTAAAACATAATTCCACTAAATAAGTTTTACTGCACTCTAAATTAAATATATTCACTAACAAATTTTCCAAACAACTTTTATTACGACAAGTAACCCCTCCATTAAATATTCGTGAGCAAAAGTAACTTTGACTACTATCGTTATATTTCTCACATCTCTCGCTGTAGTTCCCAACTCATCCTTCTCGAACAATTCAAAAATACAGAAACAATTTTCGTCTTACAAATTAATTATTTTTTATAGTAGTTAAAGAAACAACTGATTCAGATGGTCATGTTCAGTGTTCCAATTTTATTGACAACACAAACATGATACTCTTGGATCCCTATCCACACGACAAAGACAAATCATCATAAGCATCATATTATTGTCTTATCAGACAAGTTGTCCAAACTTATCACCGACTACGAACATACTTTGACAACATGTGGTTAGTTTTATCTAAGCCCGTCTGTGGTTCAATCTCATTGAACACTTAAATCAAACATGACATGTCATCTTGGACTACATCCATCTCATGGAATGCTTTAGAAAATAATCACACGCATGTTTGACTCATAAAACATAATCAAACAATAAATAAATAAAATAATTTTATTTATTTAATATTTAATACTAACTAATTAGGTTTTCCAGGACACCAAATCTAACAATCACATCTCCCTCGATGCCCTCTTGATTATTAGTTGCCATGAACTCCAAAGGGAGGAGCAGGGTAGTTCTAGCATCAACCTTCCCAGGGAGTGTCCCAAATATTATTTGTCCCCCTTTATCGGTCTTCTGCTCAAAACTGCCTTCGATTGGCTTATCCTGATCTTGCGTTCAAGACTACCATCAGTTTGCATATCCGGGTCAAGGGATTGGTCTTTTGGATCAACCTCTGGTGTCTGAGACACCTCCATAGGTTGGGGGAAGTCCTTCTCGTGGAATTCATTCTCAATGTCAGACCATGTCGAGTTAATAGGGTCAAAAGCTGGTCCCACTGGGATTCCCGTCCTTCAAAAGATGAGAGACTAGTCCATCTCTCCAGCTTTTTGTGTGCTTTCCCTTTACCTTGTAAAAGGCCTTGGCTCAATGGTTGGATCTTCAAGATCCATAGGTTCAGCGTGCTTGCCCTTGCAAACCCTGGCTTCTTCTTTAGAGAGCCCAGTTAAGAAAGTATCAATCAGAGCCCTTCGTTGGGTTTGTTTTTTTCACACCTGCGTCCTCTTCTGAGTTCAAGTAAGGCTGAAAGAGCTAGTATCCTTTTGTTTGAGGTAGTTCCTCCTCCAGACATTATCAAGACAGACCGCATAAGGCTAGTGTCCGGACTATCATTGCCCCTAACTAGCATCCACATCCAGTAAGTGGTATTTTGAAATTCTCCTTGGATGCCCCAGTCCTCATGATGACCTAAGTCTTTGAAGTAAGAACTCAAGGAGTTCTGATCGGTGGCATCTTTGTTGAGGGAACCGACTTTTTTCTTGGACAAAGTCTCAGCTCCTTCATTTCAGACACCAACTTGTAGCCACAACCCCCATGGCTAACTTTTATTCCTTTGAGAGGAGAATAACTCCTTCCTCTAATCTTCTTTTCAAGAACTGCTAAACATGGCACAATTGCGCATTGAATGTTAAGTTGTGATGTGCCATTTGCAGTAATCTTCTGATAATACAACCAAGGTTTTGGAGAATCTGAGTGTTCTTGATTCTATCAGCCTATCAAACAAAGTGTTGGCTATAGCCAGATTGTCTTTGTCTCCGCTCATCCAGCATGAAGTTTTGCCATTAGTCTGGTTGTTATGGGAACTATAAGTCTCTGCTACCTCAATTATATAGACTTGGGCTGGACTAGGGAAAGGGTCTTTGTTGACGCCCATTTGTCTTTCTCCTGGGAAGATCAATTCCCATGCCCTAGCATCTTGAACCTTATTTCTAAATATCATGGAGTTTTTCGTTGAATGGGTTAATGAATTGTGTCATTTATAGTATACCTGGCCCTTAGTTGAATTTTTGTTAGGCTTTCTATGTTTACCCCTAATCTTGAGTTCGTTATTTGCCTTAAGCCAATCAAATATTACATCAGCTCTTGAGAGGTCAAACGTATATTTTCTCAATTATGGGGATTGATAAGACTTCCTAGCTTTGATATCCTTCTTGAGCAAAGGATTGCAAACCATGGGAGGCCCCTTGATGTATTCAACGACATAAATCTCATGAGGAGGATCCAGATCCTCTTCAATTAAATCATGTACGTAAGTCCCATACAAGCTATTTTTCTTAAGGCTTTCTTCTTTTAAGATGACCTTATATGTGGCTACACATTCTTCTAGCTGAAGGAACATCGTGAAGTTTGAGCCTTTAAATTTCTTCCTAAAGTCAATTTCCAAGCCATTCAATGTTAGCTTGGCGTATTCAACCTCAAGAAGGGCTATAGTGCACTTTAACTTGGCTCTCTTGAACCGGTTAATGTAATCTTCCACTAATTCACTTGGCTTTTGTTTCATTTGAGCTAGGCCAGACGTGGAAGTCCCGAGTTCCATTCTTAGGAACTGAGCCTAGAATTACCTGGCTATGAAATCCCAATAATAAATGGAATTAAGAGGTAGATTAATATACCACTGAAAAGTGGTCCCTATTAAAGATCTAGGGAATAGCCTAAGCTTAAGATACTGATTGTCAACTGCTTCGCTACACTGGCAATTGAACCTTGCCAAATGCTCAAGGCAGCCATAGTTCTCTCTCCTGAGAAAAGGGTAAACTCGAGGATTTTTATCCTCTAGGAAAAGGGTAATCCTTATATATGTGGTCAGGGTAGGGTTTACTATACAAAGGTTTATTGACCCTCGCTGGCTAGGCCCATACATCTATTCGATGAGGGCGGCCAATTGATCCTGAAGGGGAAGTTTAGGCACATGATTATGCACTTGCCATTGCCCCCCAAGTGGGTGAGGATCTCGAGGGGGATCTGTAAGATATCCCTAAGCACCAATCACAATCAAGTGTGCGAATGATGGTTGCCTCCAACCCCGAGGTAATCCCCTTAATCATTTTGGCCATATGTCTGGTCGGCGAAGATGTATGTTCCAGCAGGGCCTGGGTTATATGGTATGCTTGGGAGCGCACCAATATTAGCAGACTGTTGGTTCATCCTTGCCTAATCAATCCTCAAACTATGATTTTGAGGACGTAGGTGGTTAGCTTGCTCCCCAATGTGATAAGTATGAAGAGGCCTAGGAAGGAAAGCCAGGTCCCTAGCAATGGGAACCTGTCTTTGCTCTCCTATTTCAAGGCCTTGAGTGGGCTAGAGGCCACCTCTCCTACTTGAGGAGGGAGTGAGCGGTTAATCCCCTTATCTTAGGGATTGGTGACACAAGCGCAGTGGCGTTGAGATCCCTCGAGGCTAGAGAGAACCCCTTATTCGAAGACCTAGCAACCCTAAGGGGCATGTTGTCATTCCTATGATTGGATTCCAAGTATGTGACACTTGGGTTAGCCATAATTAAATTTTTCATTCTCTCAGGAATAATGTAGTCAACCTGAGCAACTGGTAACCGTGAGCTCGAAGGAGCATCACGAGGAAATCCAGTTGGGACTGATGAAGGAGGTGCCGGCCTAAGTTTCCTGATGTCGTCTCCAACAGCTTGAGCCAAGCCATTGTGAGTTTCAGCCTATCTAACCAAGATAGGCTCGACCTCAACTACTGTCTGTCATGCCACATCCTCAGCAATAAGGTAGCAGTAGAAGACAAGGTTGAGTTCATTTCAATTATGAACCTATCAAGCTCTTTATGAAGCCTTTCATACATTGAGGTTCCAACGTCATTTGTCACGACTCTCATGGGGGCAGAGTTTTCATGCTGAGCCGCTAGATTACACTCTTTTCATCATGTTGTCTCTCAAAAGCCTCTCGCATTATTTGTTGGACCTTTTCACCCGTGATTTCTAAACGGCATTTTGAGCATAGCCATGAAACTCTTTCGAGAATGGTCATCGAGCCCAATGCATTCATCTTCTGGGATGTCATCATCGCCACTGCTTTCAAAACTGTAGTTGTGACTTGGTTCAACCCATTCATTTTATGGGGCTTTGTTCAAGAGAATTGGACCTCATGCTAGAGGGCATTGGACCTCTTGTTCTGACCATCGATGATGGGTCTGCTGCGATTACATTCTGGTTATCCACGATGGGCTAAGGATAACGACGTCTTGTTTTATGCCTCCCACCGTGGTCGCCAAAAGGCATGTTTGCTCTATTTGTTTACAATTAAGTGTGATGTGGTCATTGTAATAATTTAAACAAAACAAACATGCAAAAGGGACTCACCGCAACTAGGGAGTGAGCCTAAATTCAAATCGCACGTCTTTGGCCTCAACCACTCACCTTTTTCAATGAAATGTTTGTGATATTTTGGTGCATCTAACTTCGGTTATACCATGAGTTCAGCTTATGCTTCAATTAAGAAGACTTGGGTAAATTTTTTGTGGATTTTTTACATATTTATTGACAAAAAAAAAGGGATATGGACCAAACTCAAGTGGCAGTTATAGTGCCGGAGCAGGGCCCACAGACACCTTTCCTTGTACACTTAAAAGTGTGGAACTAGGGTGGAGACAAACCCAAGTACTCAACAGTCCACTTACAAGCTCGAGTCAATTAAGCTTTTAAGCCTGGCACCCTTGGCTAATAATAACTGGAATGAATTTAGGTCAGACAAGATTAAGGTGGAGCAAACCGTATTTAGGTAGGGGTGCACATTGGTCCAAGACTGGATCGAACCAAAGACCTAAATACATCAAATCTTGAGATTGAGGACTAGAGTAATTAAAACCAGGTCGGTTCGATCCAAGACCGGTTAGAAACCGACCAGGACCAAACCGTACCAATTTGGACCGATTTTTCATCTAATAAGCACAATTACAAGAAGAAAAACGTGATAGCATAATTGAAAATATATATATATATATATATTAAGAATAATTATACAAAATATTTATATAATTATTAAATAGTAAAAAATAAATATTTAATTTTCTAAGATATAAAATTTTTATGTACATATATTATATATTAATTATATAATAAAATTATTTACCCACAATATTTAATGCATGATTAATGTTGATCAGTCTTCGGTCCGATCTTGGACTGGATCGGACCGAAGACCAATTAAGCCCATAAACTAGGACCGAAGATCGGGATGACATATGGTTGATCCTGTAGACTGGCCCCCCGATGTTTGTTCACTCCTATATTCAGGTTACTGGATTAGAACCAACACAATCAAGGTCTAAGCCTTGGCCGTCAAAGCCCTAATCAATGGACGCAAACCTAAATTCACCAGACTTATTAAGTAGCGATAGTAGTGCTAAAACCAACGCAATCAAGATCAAACCATGGCCATCAAAGCCTTAAACTAAAGCCTCAATTCTTAACTTGTTGAAATTTGAGAACAGACTAAAACTGAGAGTTCGTACCTAAAGCCCGAAAGACTGTCCCCTTTTGAAGAATCAAGTACAACAAGATCTATACTAAGCTAAGCTATGTTAAGTTACGCTATTCTTAGGAAAAGAGCACAAGTGTGCTACAAAGAAAACTTCAAGAAGTTTTGTATTGAGTGTACGTATTTATTTGGACTCTCACAAAGTCTCTTATTTTTAGAAAAATTAAATAATGGCTGCCCCCTGATTCTGCGGCATTTTCTCCCCACGTCAGGCTGCTAAGCTCTTTCTTGCATGTGAATGATCAATGAACGTGCCCTTGATTTCATGCTTGAGGGAATTTCGTGGTGCCCACATCCGCATTTTAAGCAAAAGTCTCCTCTAGAAGCCCCGCATTCCCTTAAATTAAGCACAGAGCCCAAGTATCTGAGATTGTGCTCTAAATAATTGTCTCGAGCTTGGAAACCATTTGTCTTGCAGCCTTCTTGGCAATCCCTTGAGCTCGAGCTCCCTACACACTTCAACCATTTAGAGCCTCGAGCAGTTGGTACCCTTGTTAGCGTGACAAACGTCTTAGGATGCTGGGCCCGAGACGCCATTATCTTAGCACCTAAAGGTCTGATTCCCTTCAAGGAGAACCTCACACAGTAAGCACATGGTACATTGCTTCAAACAGCATCGTCCTTGCTCCCTCGAAATTAGGGTGTAAATAGAAGCCCTTTATGGATTTCTTCAAAAACCCTCGATATTATGTAAAAGATAGAAGGATGAAAATTAGATCTCATAGATTCCATCTAGATGATGAATATGAATAATTAAACAAAAGGGATGCTAGTGAAGTGCTTCTCAAGTGTCTCTACTAAGACGAAGCAGTGCTAGTAATGGTAGGAGCGCATGAGGTTATCTGTGGATCCCATTTGGCTGGCAATAAGATGCACTGGCTCATCAGACATTATTATTGGCCATCAATAATGGATGATTGCATTAAGGATGCCAGAGGGTGCAAAGCATGCCATAGACATAGTCATGAAGCAATAGTCTATGTAGTTATGATGCACACTATTGTCAAACCATGGCTTTTTAGAGAATGGACAATGGAAATCATAAGGGAAATTAATCCTCCTTCTAACAAGCAACACTCTTACATTCTTGTGCCTACAAATTACTTCACAAAGTGGGTGGAGGCTAAACCATATAGGAACATCAATTAGCAAGATGCGATTGATTTTATCAAAGAGTACATCCTATGTCGGTTTGGAATCCTAGAAACCATTACTATAGACCAAGCTAAAGTGTTCAGTGGGGCTAAGGTTAAGGAGTTTACCAAGTGTTCCAACATTAAAATCTTGAACTCAACCCCTTATTACACTTAAGCTAATGGCTAAGCAGAGTCTACCAACAAGATTCTAAATGCTGATATTAAGAAAATGATAGAGGATAATCCCAGAAAGTGGCATGAGTTACTACTGCATACCCTTTGGGCTTACAGAACGTCCAAACGTCGTGCAACTGGGATAACGCCCATCCATTTAATATATGGCTATGATGTTGTACTCCCAATGGAAGTCAAAGTTCGATCTATTAGCTGGCTCATGAAGAGAGGTATTCTGAACTTGAGTATGAGCAAGCTATGATGGATGAGCTAACTAACTTGGACCAAGTTAGGCTTGAAGCCCTTCGCGAGCTAGAAAAACAAAAGAAGATGGTGGTTAAAACCTAGAACAAAAAGGTCAAACCTAGGTCCATTGACTTGGAGGACTTAGTCTGGAAAGTGGTTCTACCATTGGCTAGAAAGATCGCATCTTTTGGAAATTTTCATTGAGAGGGTCCATTCAGAGTCATAGAGGTATTTGGAGAAAATGCTTATTTACTCCAAGACCTAGATGAGAGGACTCACCCAAGGGCCATGTTATGATCTAAGATCAAACTTGGATCATAACATAGGAGAGACAGTATGAGATAAGAAAGAAGTGAGATAGAGATGAGAAAGTGGAGAAAATTTAGATGACAAAAGCGATATTTTGTCTATTCATTCAATGAGCAATACAATCTTGGATCAGTTCTACTTGTACTCTTTAGCAAAGAGGTAGCAACACTCAACTAGCTAACAACTAAAAATATCTAGCCCGATTAACTAACACTAACCGACATTACTTCCTAAAATATCTAACAAGCCTTTCTTCCATACAATACAAAAATAGAACTACTACACTAACCATACTGACACAAGGCTAATACAACTAAAGAAGCACTAAAATTAATGATTTATCCAATGGTCTAATACTAACGAATTGACTACTTAATCTCACCTATCACAATCATGACAATACACCCCCCCCCCCCCCCTCCCCGAGATTTTTGTCCTCAAAAATCTTATTAAGAGATTTGCGGCTTTGATGAACTTCAAAGTTGTCAAATTGCATCTTTACTGCGAGAATGTACTGCAAAGAATTGGAGCTCTTGAATCAATGCTTGTTTCATCTTCTGGCAATCTGTAGTACAACTCGTGAATTCAATATGACCAACACCGGACACCTTAGCTGTAGGTTTAGATCTTGACATTTCTTTGCACTGAGCGTGAAATAATTGATCCTCTAGCTGCCTTGTAACAGAATTCAGTTGTATATGCAATTGATGATCTGTTATATACACTTCTGCAACATGTTTTCCTTACCCTTTGGCTATCTCAACCTTGTATTCATGATGGTGCACAATCCTTCTACTTCACTTATCTTAGGAAATAGGGAATCTGGTGGTCTTCCGATACAACCCAAGGCTAACAAACCAAGTAAAATCTAATTTACTACTAGATTTGCAGCAACCATAGTGCAAATCTTCCTCTCCCTTGCCCACTTGAAGATATCCACACTCTTGCTTTCTACACGCATATTGTCATTAATCCAGATAGCTTCAGATGTAACCAACACAACTGGATGCATTCTTGGGCTCACAACCAGCCTATGTTCTTGAGTAATTGGACTCTTGGCATAAAATTTGTAAACTTCATCCAGCCAAGACAGCCCAACATTTGTAATAGCTAAACACCGGACTGAATTCCTCTCCTCTCGCCTATAACTCTTGAATTTTAGAATTCCCTGTTCAACTCCATCAGACCCTTCTTGTATCTTCAACATGAACATAGTGCTCAATCTGAACATGAGTTAAGACCTCCATTGTGGCTGTATAATCTCGCTGCAGGCCTTGTTCCATACCAGATCTGGTCATATGCTTCATAATAAGATCAATTTGGATGACTCGTTTGAAGATGCCAACCATCTTTATTGGACCTACATTCCCACAATTTCTACACCATTTTTCTACAATTTCTTGCCAAGCTACAGTAAGATTGATGGAAACCAGAGGGACTTGGGTTTGCATTTGTAGAAATCATTCTTGTCACCCACTACTCCAGGATTTTAGGTCTTCATTCTTATCTTTAGATGGTTGATTCGAGCCACAACTTCTTACACGAAGCCTTTTTTCCCATCTCATCAAATTGATCTTCCATATTGCACTCACTTTTACAAAATTCCACTACCGTGTCTTGCCAATCCCTAGAAAGAATATTAAGGATCAATTTATGGAATAATACCTCTTGATTTCCACTTGAATGAGTTGCAACCCAAACAACTTCCTTGGCCTACCTAAATCTTGAAATCTTGATGTAAATTCCTTCAAGAACTCTTTCACTTGACTTAGGAGGTAAGAAATCAGGAGGTCTCCCACTTTAATTCTAGAATGGCTTGCTGGTGCACTTCTTCTTAGGCCAGTTGCAAAACACCAATCTGGTCGCCATAACTGGATGTGCTATTGTAACACTTAATTATTCTACTGCAGTAGGTTCATCCATCTTAGCTTTCAATTGCTTTTCAAGTTTAGTGGGATGAATCTCCTCTTGCTTTTCCCTGATTTGCCTCAGTTTCATATCTTCCATATCAGCCTTCGATTTCTCTGTTGCAACATTCAATTGCACTGATTCATCAAGAGCTGATAAGAGAACATGCGAACCATAGGCTAAGAACCGTTATTTTGAGGGTTTGAGGGAAAATAACAACAGCGCATGTGTCCGGCGATTCGGGGGCGATTCGAGCGATTTTTCGCCAACGCCTAGAGCAAGTGCATGTAGGTGCGTGGCTGATCCTACGGGGGTGGGATCAGTGGCAGTGCATTTGCCGATTCTTCCACTTCCTGGTGGTGGTGCCCACTGGAGATTCCGGTGGTCGTGGGAGGGTGACAAGCATGAGAGAGGGTGCTAGGTTTTTGGGGTTGTTGGTGAAGAGACGTAGGACGTTTGGGGCTTCCCTTCTAGCAAGCCCATCACCAGTGATCGATACTTGGTGGCTCGCCTCTCCCTTCTCTTCCTCCTGGTGGCTGTCTGACCATCCCTGATGGCATAGCAGCGGCGCAGCAGCCGCTTTCTCTCTCCTGGCGATTCGTGGGTCATTCTCTCTCTAAATTTGGAGCTTTGGCTTTTAAATTTCCTTTGGTCCTCCCTTGTTGTGGTGTTTCTGGTTGTTTGGGGTCCCTCTTGGCCAGATTTGTTGCCAGTGAAAGGAGGTTGTTACAAACCGAGAATTCGAGACATGAGTTTAAATTGGCACTTGGCGGGAAAATCAGTTAGGGAATTAAAATTCTGTTAAGTTTGTTAAAATGCTGTCTGGGTGAAGCTGCTGTTCTGCATATTCTGTTCTGCTGCTGGCTGCTATGCACGTTGCTACACTGCTGCTGCTGTTATTTGCTGTTAATTGGCGCCAAAATTAATAATTTGAACATTAGTTAGTTAGTTTACATTCTAGAGTGTTCCAAGGATTGTCTAGGTACATTGCATTTACTTGCTTAGTTTGCTATAAGTAGTGCTTCAGCTGTAATAATCAGGACATTCAAGAAATATCAAATACAAATCTCATTTTGAGATTCAACTTCTCTCTCTCATCTAACTCTCTCTCTATTTCTCATCTCCTTTCCCTTCTTATCTCATCTTAACTCTAAATACTCTATTTCTCATCTAATTTTCCTTCTTTCTCATCTCATATTCTCAATCTATCCTCATTTTACTTAGTTTACGCTTGAGGTTCAATCCCGAGCGTAACAATTGGTATCAGAGCCTCGTTCCGATTGAGTGCGTAATCGGAAAAAAAAAATTTCCTGATTCAATCAGAATCAGGAACAGCTTGCGGACGAGTGAAGATCAAATCCAGTGCAGAAAGGAGTTGATCAAGAGCAGAATTCAGTCAACCGATCAGATTTTGCTTCACAAATTTTTGATCTGGAAGTCAGTAAACAAAGTGCAGCAAAATTCAGATCAGTTCCGCTCAACACTGCTCGATTGAAGCAGATTATATGCAGCACATTTAGTTGCTTTTGATCAGCAAATTTAATCTTGTTCAGATCAACCTGAGCAGGTTTTCTTTGCAAAATCAGAATATTAGTTATCACAACAGCTTTGATAAATTTTCGGTTGTGAAGTTTGAAGATGGACTCCAATGCATTGGTGTCTCCTGGTGGTGTTCTTACACGAGCTGCGGCTGCCCATTCAGCATCAAATCCAACATATGCAGAGGTGGCTGGTGCATCGATTAATAACCATCAGGAGCTTACTGACAAGGTTAAGCTGCTGAGAACTAAGTTCGATCAGCAAATGACCGAGATCAGGCAGCAAAATGATAGCATTCAGCAAATGTTGAGGTTATTCTTGGAAAGAAACGCAAGTAAGGAGGATCAGTTACAACAAATTGAAGATAACTTTGTACATTTTCAAGATCAAGTTGATAAACAAGGAGAAAATGACCGAGGCAATGAGAATCTTGTGTCTCAACAATTGCAAGGTGAGGAAGAAAAGCTAACTGAAGGTATGAATCAGGAAGCTCAAGTGATCGAGGATAGGATCCCAGACCGGTTGGATCATCAATCTCAGGACATTGAGGGAGGGTTCACTGAAATTCAAAGTTAGTTTAGGAGGCAAAATGTGTCTTCAATTCTTGAGCCTTTGATTCCTACCAGTTCGTTGCTGATGAACCGATCACCTGCAGAGTTACAAGCATGTGTTCCTAATGTGGCTGTAGGAACTGTAGTGGCTGAAGGAACGACTCATGATGGACCTCAAGTTGTTAATGTGTCGGCTAAACCTCAAGTTCAACCTCAAACAGCTGGTGTTAATCCTCAAGATCCAATTCCAATAGCTGAATTGCAATTTCGGCATGCCGATTGGCAAGTTCGGCATGATCTATCACTTTTCTTGAAAGGAGTTTTGATTAATAGGGTCCCTAACATGAAGCTATGCTATCGGGAGGATATTTGTGAATTGTTCACGAAGTTGTATTGCAGTAACAAGCTCTCATCAGCTGTTTTTTCCCAATCCGGCTGCAAGTTTAATGCAATCTCAGAAGTTCTTGGAGTTCATCACCATCAACTTCAATTTCTACCTCTACATCAAGAAGTGATTTCAAGTCTCATTCTCTTTCATTCTTGAGGACAAGAATGTTTTCAAGGGGAAGGGAATGTTACAAACCGAGAATCCGAGGCATGAGTTTAAATTGGCACTTGGCTGGAAAATCAGTTAGGGATTAAAATTCTGTTAAGTTTGTTAAAATGCTGTCTGGGTGAAGCTGTTGTTCTGCATATTCTGTTCTGCTGCTGGCTGCTATGCACGTTGCTACACTGCTGCTGCTGTTATTTGCTCTTAATTGGTGCCAAAATTAATAATTTGAACATTAGTTAGTTAGTTTACATTCTAGAGTGTTCCAAGGATTGTCTAGGTACATTGCATTTACTTGCTTAGTTTGCTATAAGTAGTGCTTCAGTTGTAATAATCAGGACATTCAAGAAATATCAAATACAAATCTCATTTTGAGATTCAACTTCTCTCTCTCTCATCTAACTCTCTCTCTATTTCTCATCTCCTTTCCCTTCTTATCTCATCTTAACTCTAAATACTCTATTTCTCATCTAATTTCCCTTCTTTCTCATCTCATATTCTCAATCTATCCTCATTTTACTTAGTTTACGCTTGAGGTTTAATCCCAAGCGTAACAATGGTGGTGGCGTACGGGTTCTGTGCTAAGCAAACCCTCATTCCCTAAAGATTTTGTAAGATTTGGCAAGTGTGGGTTATTGGGATCCTTTCCTAAAATCACGCACTTTCCTTACTTGGTGTTTGATTTGAATTATTTTGAATTTACGCGGTGGTTGGCCTGCTCCTGGTGGTCCTAGGCAATTTGAGTGGTGGTTTCTGATGAAAACAAATTTTTTCATATTTTTCCATCTCCTTGAGTTAAGTTCTTATGCCTTAATGGTAGAAACTCAAGCTCAAGAGTATTTGTTGGTTGAGAGAGTTAATGGTGATGGGGGCACTAGGCCTTCTACTTCTTCCACTACGAATGAGCTTTCTTTACATTTTGTCCCTCCAAAGTATTTTGATGGTAAGGTTCTTACATCCATCACCAGTTACAACACTGATATGGCTGCTAAACGATGGGACCGTACCCTTGTGGGCCGCGTCCTTGGTGGCCTGGTCACGTTTTCTCGATGTTTAGCAATAACAAAACTACTATGGGGGTCTAAAGGTCTTGAATGTGTCCTCTCTGATGATGACGTGCTCTACTTCCATTTCAACACCATTGAGGCATCTGAGAAGGCCCTTTAAGGTGGCCCTTGGCACCTTAAAGGTTACAATCTCTACCTTGAGCGTTGGACGGGTAGTCTTCTACCCATGCGTAATCTTCCTTCCATGCCTATATGGGTTCAACTCCATGGCTTGCACGTGTCTATGTGGATGAAGGAGACCCATAGCACTATTGCTAGTGGTGTCGGTACTCCTCTTTACATGGACAAGCCAACATATGAGGCTACGATGATGCGTTATGCTAGGGTTTGTGTTCAACACAACGCCAAAGTTATACCGGTTAAGGAATTGCACGTTGACTATGGAGATGATGAGTTGTTTCCTATTGAGGTTAGCTATGAATGTCTCCCTAAACATTGCCAAACTTGCCATGTTTTTGGTCACTTATGCCATGAACCGAAGAATCTGACTGGAAATGCCGGAAAAAAAATATTGGAAAATGAACCGCCGCCGGAAGAAGGCGGCCAACGTTGGTGGCACGGCTGGGAACACCAGTGGGCCATGGGTTGAGGCTTGTGAGGCTCCTAATGTTGGGCCTCAGGTTGGGCCAAATGATGGTGAGGGTGGGGTCCATAATGGGCCACTTGGGCCTCTAGTTGCTTGTGTAGGTAATGTTTCTGATATGGTGGTGATTGGGCTTAGTGATGTTGGGCAGCGGGACATTGTTGAGGGTTGAGATGGGCTTGGTGATGTAGTTGGGCTTCGCTCTTCCACATGGCCTGCACTCCTCTCCTCTACTAGGCCATTTTGTAGGCCTCGGAGTGGCCCGTCTTCACCCCCCATGCTGGCGGGGCGGTCCTTCTTCTAACTGGGCCTATCAGCCCAGTTTCTCCCCATCGATCTCCCCCATCTAATAAGGGGACCCTCTTGAGCCCCGGGCCTCATGGCCCGGTCTCCTCTCGGCCCAGCACGGTTGCTGGGGCCTCTAGTGCCCCAGCTCAGCTGGGCCCTCAACGCCCATTAGGGCTCGCCCATAGCGGGTACCTATGGGAGGCTACCGAGCCCAATAGGAGCTCAGTCTTTCCTTCCTAGCCCGGGACCTTGACCCGAGCTGGTGATCGTTTTGGCCCCTCGGACTTTTGGTTGCTTGCTGATTCGTCTACCAGTGAGGAGGATTTGAATCGCACTATGGTTCCAACTGAAATTATTGACGCTCAGGATGGCTTGGTTGGGCTTATTGAGCCTGACTCGTGTGGCACGAACTTGGAAGCAAGTACTCTAAGTAACTGCGCTTTGAGTTCCAATGACTGGGGCACCACTATGGACACTGCGACTTCTGTTGGGCCTGAATAGATTTCAGCGGTTCAACCTCAGATTGAAGGACGAATGACTATGGCGGCTTCGAAGAAGCAGGCTCAAGTCAACAACAAGAAATCAAAGGGCAAGAAGAAATCCTGATTTTCTTTGGCTCACTTGTTTAGGATTTACTTCGATGTTTTGATGTACTCATTGTTCTTTCTTTTTTTTCCATTTCAGAGGCTTGTACTTAGGAGTTTCCTTTGATGTTCCTTTGTATTTCCTCTTTGTTTGCTTTTGCATGTTTTGCTTTCTTTGGCTTGGATTGCATTGTAGGCTTCGGCACATACTCATGTACAATTCTTTTTTGATATATACAACTGACTTATCAAAAAAATGATTCATTAAGAATAGGTTGTAAAGTTGCTTGAACAATCTTTTCTTGAATTTTCAATACTTGTTGCGAATCGATATAATTTCCACGGCTGCAATACTCATTTGCATCAATTCATCTTGAACGGGTTGTATTATCGCAACACAAACCTGAACCGACTCTGCTTCATTCTACTTAAGGAATTGATCTTGCATTTTTGAAGGCTCATTCCCTTGCTCTAATTCTCTTGCTAGTACAACGCTTCTTGCAACTGGGATACTGCTTGATCACAATGTTTGGCTAATGTTGTACGCTTCAATCGTAATAACCTGCTGTTCTTGACTTCACTTCGAACCTTCAATTTCATTGCAGCCACAATCGGTGACACCATCTTTTATGCACAACAAATTGCGCTTGGATCTTTACTTGTGATTATTGTATTGATTACTGCATACTCAACAATGTCGCAATGATGCCTTGAGCTAGCTGTAGACCCTCTGAAATGACTCATGGAATGAATCTCCAGCCATGGATTCCTTAATTGAATGCAAAAATCAGCTAGTGCAAACGTAATTTCAGCAAGATTAAAGCAAAATTAGCAAACTCTGATACCAATTGTTATGATTCAAGATTAAACATGGATCATAACCTAGGATAGAGAGTATGAAATGAGAAAGAAGTGAGATAGAGATGAGAAAGTAGAGAGAATTTAGATGAGAAAAGAGATATTTTGTCTATTCATTTAATGAGCAATACAAACATGGATCAATTCTACTTATACTCTCTAGCAAAGAGGCGGCAACACTCAACTAACAACTAAAAATATCTAGCCCCATTAACTAATAGTAATTGACATAAAGGACGTCCTGGTGACGTTGGTAAAATCAATGTCACAGAAGAAGGCCATTCAAGTAAAAAAACCAAGAGAACTAGACATTTCCAAAAGAAGAAAAATGACAAGAGGCCGAAGATGGTATGTTAGGAGTGTCAAAAGCCCGGTCACCTACGTAGGGACTGTTACCACCTTAAAAATAATAAAGGAAGGGGTTTGATCATCGCGCCAAAAATTCGAAAGATAGGTTCGTGGCGATGATATCAATAGTCAGCCTAGTCGAGAGTCATAAGTCTTGGTGGGTTGAATCGGGGGCCACGAGACATGTGTGTAAGGACAAGGGGTTCTTCACAACTTTTGAACCCATGGACAACGAAACTATGTTGTTCATGGCAATGGGGCAACTATACCGGTTAAAGGAAAGGGAAAAGCTTATTTGCTTTTTACCTCTGGAAAAGCCTTTACTTTAACTGATTTATGTTATGCTCTGGATGTGAAGAAGAATCTCGTGTCTGGTGGCCTGTTAAATCTGTTTGGGTTCAAGTTGGTCTTCGAGGCCGACAGGTTTGTGTTATCCAAAAGAGGGGTCTTTGTTGCCAAAGGGTACTTATATAATGGCATATTCAAAATGAATATTAATAATAAAATCGATAATTATGTTTATGTGCTTGACTCGTCATATTTGTGGCATTAAAGATAAGGCCATGTGAATTTTCGTAGACTGTATGAAATAGTTAATTCTTCGTTGATACCTCAAATAGATAAGGTTGATGATAAATGTAAAATGTGCAAGTTGACAAAAATAACGAGATTGCCATTTCCATCAATGCAAAGAGAAACTGATCTACTAGTCCTGGTACATAGCGACTTATGTGATTTCAGGAATACACTGAGTTTAGGTAGAAAGAGATATTTTGTAACATTTATAGATGATTGTTCAAGATTTTGTTATGTATATCTCATAAAGCACAAAGATGACCCGCTTGATAGATTTAACGCATATAAAGCAGAAACCGAATTACACTGTGAGAC
The DNA here is from genome assembly GCA_018398585.1 of Simmondsia chinensis. Lineage (NCBI taxonomy): Eukaryota > Viridiplantae > Streptophyta > Magnoliopsida > Caryophyllales > Simmondsiaceae > Simmondsia > Simmondsia chinensis. The sequence continues at coordinate 9,042,156 of JAGTTD010000018.1, forward strand.
CTTCCTCAAGCGCCTTAGGTAGGATCGTGGTGGGGAATACTATGATCCCAAGTACTTCGAAACCACCAGAATTATACATGAGATAATTGCACCGTATACGCCACAACAGAATGGCATGGCTAAGATGCAAAACCGGACTCTAACTAAAATGGTTAACTCAATGTTATCCTATTTCGGTCTCAGCGATGGATTTTGGGGTGAGGCAATGTCAACGGCCTATTATATACTGAATAGAGCTCCAAATAAGAGAAATAAAATGACCGCGCATGAATTGTGGAACAAACAAGCCCCTAATTTGACTTATCTGAAAGTGTGGGGGTGTAGGGCAGTAGTTAAAGTCCCTGAACCTAAACGTAAGAAGTTAGGTGAAAAAGGCATTTATTGCATGTTTGTTGAATATGCATCTCATAACAAGGCAATTGGTTCTATGTAACTGAATCTAATGATTATATCAATGTGAATACAATAATAGAATCAAGAGATGCCATATTTGATAAGAATCGGTTTACCTCTACCCCTAGACCGAGGGATTATGTACCAATTGAGAGCGACACTCAAGTGCCATATGACGATATTCGTCATGAAAGGGAAGATGTCCCTGAAATTGCTCTAGAACTCCGAAGGAGTAAGAGAGCATTAAAAGAGAAATCTTTTGGTTCGGACTTTAATACGTTTTTGGTAGAAGGTTCAAGGAACGATGTGGACCAAGTGGTTCCATATTGTTGTGTCATGGAAGCTGATCCCATGATGTTTAATGAGGCGATGAGGTCTCATGATGCCTCTTTTTGGCAAGAGGCTATGAATGATAAGATGGATTCCATCTTAGGTAATAATACCTAGATCCTAGTGGGCCTTCCATAAGGAAGTAAGCCCATCGGGTGTAAATGGATCTTCAAAGAGAAGATGAAGGTCGATGGAATGATTGATAAGTTCAAGGCCCGATTAGTGGCTAAAGGGTTCACCTAAAAACATGGGTTGGACTACTTTGACACGTATGCCCCCATGCCAAGAATATCGACGATAAGGGTATGGATAGCCCTTGCCTCAATTTATGAACTAGCGATATACCAAATGGATGTCAAAACAGCATTCCTGAATGGTGAGCTAGAAGAGGAAGTGTATATGGAACAACCAGAAGGTTTTGTTGTTCCTGGCCAAGAGAGAAAAGTATGTAAACTCATATGCTCCCTATATGGGCTAAAGCAAGCCCCGAAGCAGTGGCACCAAAAGTTTGATAATGTTATTCTAAACAACGGATTCGTTATAAACAAATTAGATAAATGTGCCTATAGCAAGTTTGATAAGGGCAAAGGGGTCATTATATGTTGGTGTGTCGATGACATGCTGATATTCGGTACTGATGTTGCACAAGTAGAGAGAACTAAATAGTTTCTCTCTGAAAACTTTGCTATGAAAGACATGGGTGAGACGGAGGTAATCTTTGGTATAAGGATTGTAAGGAATGGTGATACCATTTCCTTGACGTAGTCTCATTATATTGAAAAAGTTCCATTTCTTTGATTGTGCACCGATATTCATTCCAATGGATCCTAGTGCGGAATGAGTACCGAATGATGGAGCTCTAATGTCACAACTAGAGTATGCACAAGCCATTGGTCGTCTCATGTATGCCATGACTAGCACAAGGCCTGATATCGCCTTTGTTGTTGAAAAGCTGAGTAGGTATACCAGCAATCCGAGCAAGATGGACTGGGATCCAGTGCATCGGGTACTGAAGTACCTTAAGAAGACTGTGAACTATGGCCTTTCTTATGTGGGGTACCTCCTTTGGAAGGGTACTCTGATGCAAGTTGGATCTCCGATGTGGAGGATCATGCATCCACAAGTGGATGGGTATTCCTGATTGGTGGGGGTGCAGTTTGTTGGGGTTCCAAGAAACAAACTTGCATATCTAATTCTACAATGGTGGCGGAGTTTATAGCTCTTGCATCTGCAGCTAAAGAGGCCAAGTGGTTAAAAGATCTCTTGTATACGATACCTTTGTGGCCTAAGCCAATATCACCGATATCTATCCACTGCGATAGTCAAGCTGCGCTTTCTAGAGCGTACAATGATGTGCATAACGGGAAGTCCAGACACTTTAGTGTAAGGCATAATATAGTGAGACACCTTATTTGAGAAGTTGTTATTACTGTGGACTTCGCGAGAACTAGTCAGAATCTAGCGAATCCGTTCACAAAAGGCTTGGCGAGAGACTTGGTTCTAAAAACAAGTGAAGGGATGGGGTTGAAACATGTCGTTATTAGTCGCCCATGATAGTGTTATGATTCTACTAGATGGGGCATGTGAAAGTAAGTGTGAATAAGTCATGATGTAATAAGTATCATAAGTCTTTTGTTTAGTCGTGTCTTAACTTGTAATAAACTAGCAATCTCCCTAGTTAGTTAGAAAAAGGCACTAGCCTCAGTTAGTGAAGGTCAAGGTGTTAGTTGCTCTAAGTCAATGTTGGCGGGCTAAGTTACGTAAGTCGGTTGTATTAGTTGGTATAAAGCTAGTTAGAGTGTGTTGTTTTGATCATATATGAAATTGAATTCTTCCCTCTCCTAATATCAATTCTCTCTTTTCTCTCTCTATTTCCCTTCTTTCGCATCCCAAACTCTCAAGTCCCTAGCTTATAGTTCAAGATTGATCTTGTGCTATAACAATTGGTATCAGAGCCTTGATCTTTCACATTACCAATTGATTAGGAGTTCAATTAAGGATTCTTGATTAAGAAGCTGCGGTTACTACATGATTTGAGCAGCTTCTGCATTGATGTTTTAGGATTTGCATTCGGATTAGTTGAATTTACTTCAGTTAGGTTAAGTTTGTATTGCATCAAGCACGGTGGAAGATCTCAAGTGATCAGGTGCAAAGTCTCATTGATCCAGCTAAGTACAATTGATCAGGACTTCTTTTCAAGCTTGTAGTTCTACTGGTCAGAGTGTTGGTTCAAGAATTCAATCATGATTTATAGCACGAGCTTTGCGGTTGGAGCAGGAGATGTTGCTATGAGTACAATTCTGCAAGAACAAGTTGCTGGAGTCCAACAGCAAAGACAACTGATTTCGCAAGGTTTTAGGTCTGCATTACAACATTCTCAGCAAAAATGTGCGCAAAGGCAGCTGGAAATTCAGCATTACTTCAGTAGGATTACTAATTTAGCATCTCCATCTCAGTCAATCTCTGCACACAAGCAAGGAGATGCATTAGTTGCAACAGTCCAGACATCTTCGCTGATTCTACTGGAAGTGGTTACACTTCGGGATGGAACGTGGCAGTTACGAGTCAGCTTACTGCCAGGCCAGTAAATCAAGTTGCGTGTGAGGCATTGATTGGGAATTGTGGTGGTAAAGTTGATATGACTTAGAAGGATCAAGAATACTTTAGCTGGAATCGAGCTCAGGAGTACCAAATGTCTGCTAGAGAGCCAATGCCAAATCAGCTCCGATTGAGGGGAATTGAGTGACAGTTCGATCAAGTTTTGAGACACTATAATCTGAAATAAGTGCTCTTCAATCTGGAGTTGATGCCACACAGCTTGAGGAGTAATTGGTGGAAACAAATGAGAGGGTTTCGAACCGACTCGGGTGCAAATTGAGGATCTCAGCACCAGGAAGTTGAGGTTGAGGGTTCTGTTGCAGCAGTGTGAGAAAATTAGTTTGATCATTCATTTAAATCGTAAGAAGTGCTACTCTAGCAAGAGAATAAGAGCATTGGAGAAGCCAATCCTAGTTTTCCAAGGATTTGCACCAGAATTTTTACAACTTGAAATAAATGATGAAGTTCTTAGAAGGCTATATGAGTGCAAGAAGTTGGAATGAAGCAACCTAAGGTGTTGTCGGTATCCATTGATAGGCTTGGAGCAAGTTCTTGGATCCAAAGAAGTGTCAAGAGGGCAAAGAAGAGATACAAATCTATCAACCAAGGCACAAGCTCGGCATTAAGTCAGGAAGTTTGTGTTGCAGAACTTTCAAATACAGAGCAAATAGCTATTAATTCTGGTGCTAATGCTGCTGATAGTTGTAGTGCTGACATTGGAACTAAATCTGAAGTAAACCAAGTAGAACATTTTGGGATTCATATGCAGGAGATGTTTACAGCAGTGCAGCATTCTTTGGAGGATAGATGGGATCAAAAATTGAAGGAAATGGATCAGCAATTCCAGAAATGGCAACTTCATATCTACGAATTACAAGAACAGCTCAATAGTCAACTTCCTTAGGGGGAAGCAAGTCCTCAAGTGGAAGTGATATGTAGGGACAGTGATCAACTCGCAAAGGAAGCGTCCCATACTATGCTGAAAAGGGACACAGCAAGTTTGGATTCCACTATAAGTTCTAATGCAAGTGAAAAGGAGAAGACATTTGCTCGAGTAGAAGTGGCACCTTCATAAAATTAGCAAGTGGAATGGCATCAGATGGGTTTTGCAGCAGTGAAGGGTGTTTATGTGTAGCATTTTCAAGAGCAATCATGAAGTTTTGATAGAGGAGCTCAAACCAAGTGCACTCAGAGAGGTTAATTAAGTAGGAAATCGGGTAGGGTTGAGACCCTTTGATCCTGGAAAAGATGGATTAAATATGTTTGGGGAAGGTAGACAACAATTACAACAGTACATTAATGGAAACTCAATTGACAGAGCTACAGTTGTAAATCAAGTGGATAACTTCATACCTTGTGTGGAAATTCAGAACAATCACCATCTGGCTGAATTTCAAGAACTCCGGCATATGAAATCTGCAGTGGCAACTCCAATTCAATATGATAGTGTACTTTTGCAGGGGAAAGAGCCTCTAAAAGTTACAGCAACTGAATTGCAAACATGCATTGAAGTTTTAAGCCTTAGAAGATTAAAATTCAAGCCGATTTTTCAGCCTGACTTGGAGATTAAGTTGGTAATTAATCTTAGTCACAAGAAGTGCTTTGTAAGCAAGAGACTAAGAGCCAAGATGAAGCCAATCTTGATTTATCATGGGAGACCTCCTGATTTACTACATCTTAAGGCAAACAAAAAGGTTTTTGACAAGCTTTTCATGCTCAAAAACTTGAAATTGAACCAGTCAAATATGGTGTTATGGTCATTAGATAGTCTTGGGACGTGTTCATGGATCAAGAGAACAATGAAGAGGGTAAAAAAAAGGAAGTATTCTGTCAATAATGATGCAAAATCAGCAAGGAATCAGCTTGCTTTTACTGCAGTGCATGCAAATTCGGCACTGATGTGTCCAGATGAGGTTTTAGTGCATAGAGATGCTCTGATTCAGCTGAGTTCTGGGCAAGATCAGAGCCAATGTCAGGTTCTGTTCAGACCTTTTGATCCAGGACAGGAGGATTCATTCAGTAACTGTGCAAACTCATCAAGGAAACAAGTGCAGGGTGCATAGAATGGAGCTGATGTTTATTCATCCCAGAACACAAACAATAGGCCACCAAAGTCTAGGATAATGAGGCAAGTTTTCCAATTCAGTTGGGTAAAACTCAATAGAGAAGCAAAGTTGGAACATACAATGATTGATCGACCTCATCTTTGGAGCTCAAGGAGTGAACAAATCGAGCTTAAAGCTAGCTTCTTTGTGGAAAACAAGGAGAGGAAGGCTCAATGGATGAAGTTGGTAGTTGGTGTGAATCAAAGTAAGGATAAAGGACATCCTCCAAGGTTCCAAGTTAGAGGCCACTTGAATCTTTGTATCCCACAACTCAACTGCGAGAACATGCCACAAACAAAGCTGCCAGTACAACATACTTACTAGGAACACGATCAGATGACTTAGAGGAAGATGTTAAGATTCAAGAGTAATCTTGAACTTAACCTAGGTGACGAGAGGTAACATGAGAAGAAAAGTGAAGGAGATGAGAAGAAAGAGAGTAATAGAAGGTATTTTCATTCAATGCCTCAAATCTTACAATCAAACCCTTACTTATACTAATTACAAGATTAAACCACAAATGAATCTAGACTCAAAGACACTACTAACCGACTTATTACACCTGAAGTAGTTGCCAATTTGGAGTCAAAACAACTAAACAAGAATTAATCTAACAAAACCAACTTTGCCGCCAAAACCATTTGAACTATTTTCCCGCCATCAGCCATAAAATTAGCTCTGATCATGACAATACCCTCCCCTCAAGCACATTCTTGCCTCAAGAATGGAAGGAAGGGAATTGAGATGTGAGAAACCTCCAATCTTCCCATGTAGCACATTTAGGACCAAGGTTGGCCCACTGGATCAACACCTTCTTGCTGTCAACCCCTTGATCTTGTACCATCCTACTGTCAAGAGTTATTGCAGGTTCCTGTAACAGCAACCCGTGGGAAGAAGCTTGCAGAACAGCAATAACTCCCTTGACCTTGTCTGGCACATGCTTCTTAAGCAAAGAGACATGGAAGACAAGGTGCACCAAGCTATCCTTAGGAAGATCTAACTAGTATGCCACCTTGCCAATCCTCTCAAGAACCTTGTAAGGCCCAAATTACCTTTCAGATAACTTGATGTTCTTGCGGACAACCACTAAACTCTGTCTATATGGCTGGAGCTTGAGATAAACAAGATCTCCAACATTAAAATTCCTATCAATCCTCTTCTTATCTACAAAAAACTTCATTCTGGCTTGAGCCAGCTGAAGGTTGTCCTTGAGCTGCTGTGCTAACTAAGCTCTCTGTAATAATAGCTCATTGACTCCACCAACATGAGAAACCATCCCTTATTGCACCAAAGGGAGATGGAGGTTCATACCCATATAAAACCTTGAAAGGGGTTGAACCCAAAGAAGAGTGAAAATGAGTATTGTACCAATACTCAGCAAGAGGCAAATACTTATGATGAGTGAATTTTGTCCCTCTCAAATACGTCTCGATGCACTAATTGACCCTCTCTGTTTGGCCATCAGACTAAGGACGATATGAAGAACTCATAGCCAAAGTGGTGTCAAGCAATAAGAACAACTCCCACCAGAATGACCTAGTGAACAACCTGTCCCTGTCTGAAACAATGGACTGAGGAAGTCCATGAAGCCTATACACCTGTTCCAAGAACAGCTTGGTCAATTTCTCTGCTCTAATGGGATGATAGAGGGAAACAAAGTGTCCAAACTTGGTGAAGCGATACACAATCACCCAAATGACTTCTCTCCCCTCAGACTTAGGCGGACCCTCAACAAAATCCATGCTAATATGAGTCCAAGCACAATCTGGAATCGGAAGTGGCTGTAACAAGCCCTTGTAGGGAGTATGCTCAACTTTTTTCTACTGGCAAACTTCACATTGCTGCACAAATTCTTGAACATCTTTCCTCATCCCTTTCCACTGGAATAGAGATTAATTCTTCGGTAAGTTCCCTCTATACCAGAGTGTCCTCCGCAAGGAGAGTCATGTGAAGCTCTAATGACTTGTGTCCTCAGTCCATGACCTTCACCAATGTAAATCTTACCCTTAACTCAAATAATTCCATTGTTCATTGACACTTCTGCATCAGCTTTGTCGAGAGTAGCTTGTATGCTGTCGGGAAAAATGTATGACTAAGAAAATGTATCATTCTCATAGGAATTGATCACCTCTGTCATCCACAAGAGAACTACTTGAGTAATGGTTGCACAAGACCCCTCAACTTCCAAATCCTCAAGTCTTCTGGACAGAGCATTAGCAACAACATTTTCAGCTTCCTTCCTATATTGAATTGTACACTCCAACCCCAACATCTTCATTAAACCTTTCCTTTGAACTCTTGTTGAAATCCTTTGCTCAAGTAGATACTTGAGACTTTGGTTATATGTCTTGATCACAAATTAGTGCCCTTCAAGATAATGTCGCCACTTCTGAACTGCAAGAAGTATAGCCATATACTTTTTCTCATAAATGGACAGCCTGTGATTCTTAGGACCTAAGGCTTGATTGAGAAAAGCCAAGGGTCTTCCATTCTTAGAGAGCACAGCTCCAATACTAGTACTACAAACATCAATCTCCAACAAGAAAGGCTAGCTGAAATCAGGCATTACAAGCACAGGAGCCATAGTCATAGCTTGCTTCAAATGTTCAAAAGCTTCTCTTGCTTTATCATTCCATAAGAACCCATCTTTCTTAAGCAGGTCTGTTAAAGGCTTCGCAATAATACCATATCCAGCTATATACTTGCGGTAATATATAGTTAGACCCAAGAAACCCCTTAGCTGCTTGAGGGATTTAGGCTGAGGCCAATCTTTCATTGCTTGGACTTTTCTTGTATCTGTTGCAGCACCCTCCCCTGAGATTATATGTCTAAGATACTCAACTTGTGTGTTGGCAAAGGTACATTTGGAAAGCTTTGCATAAAGCGTGTGCTGCTTCATGGTCTGGAATACTAGCTCAAGATGAGAATAATGCTTTTGCAGGGTAGGACTATAGACCAAAATGCCATCGAAAAATACTAGCACAAACTTCCTCAAGTAAGGCTTAAATACAAGATTCATCAACGCTTGAAAGGTTGATGGTGCATTAAACAACCGAAAGGGCATCACAATAAACTCATAATTCCCTTGATGAGTTCTAAAAGTTGTCTTAGAATGTCTTGTTGTTGAACTCTAATATGGTAATAGCCCTGCCTCAAATCCAGCTTAGAGAAATACCAGGCTCCATGCAATTCATCTAACAAGTCGTCTATGATAGGAATTGGGAACTTGCCCTTGACTGTGAGAGAATTCAAGTGACGATAATCAATGCACATTTTAGAAGTCCCATCCTTTTTCTTCACTAAAATCATAGGAGAGGCAAAAGGACTGTAACTGTGTCGTATGAACTTTGTCTTGAATAGCTCATCAATTTGCCTTTCAATCTCATCCTTATGTGAATGAGGATATCTATAGGGCCGTAGTTTCACAGGATTAGACCCTCCTTCAAGGGAATAGCATGATCAGACTCCCTCTTTGAAGGTAAGGTATCTGGCTGCTCAAACAATTCTTCATACTCTTTAAGCAAGGCATTTAATTCATCACTGGATTCAGTGGACTTAGCTTCTAAATCAGCTGTAAGTGAGTAGAGTTGTCCTACCTAGTTGTAATCACCCTTCTTGAGCACCTTTTGTAAGCTTTTACCCCTCATCAATTGGATTTGGCCATGCTCCACTATCCCCTACAAATGGATCTTCTTTCCATCTTTCTTAAAAGACACAGTTAGCTGCGAGAAACCAGAGAGTACTGGGCTAAAGCTCTTCATCCAATCCACTTCCAATACTATATCACAGCCTCTCAATCTCAAAACCCTGAAATCATATTCAAATTTGTGCCCTTGCATCTTCCAACAGAAGTTCTTGCATTTTTTGTGTGTCAATATCAAATTCCCATCGGCAATTGTAACTGCTAAAGGATTGGTCTGAATTAGTTCTTGTCCCACAGCTCTCATAACCTTTGGATCCACAAAACTGTGAGTAGATCCACTGTCAATAAGTATCAGCAATTCTCGTTGCCCTGCTATTCCCTTAATGCGTACGGTATTGTGTGAACCACTCCCTGTCAAAGCCTTAACAGAGATCTCAACATCATTTTCTTCATCAGTATCAACTGTCATTTCTTTCTCAGGTTCCTTGCAGTCAATCTCTTCATCCACTTCAGTCTCAACAGCTTCTTCTCTAGATATTGCCATCAGGAACTTAGGATCACATTTGTGACCAAAGAGATATCTTTGGTTGCACTTGAAGCAAAGCTTCTGTGGCCTCTTTTCATCACTGCTTCCCACTTTGCTACTGCTCTGAGCTAACCCAGTGGAAGAAGATCCATTGAATTGCTCTTAAGTCTTCATCTCACCTCAGAAATGCACAGCTGCCAATTCTACCTTTTCATACTCTTGAATTTTGTAAAAATGGAAGTACCTTTCCCATTTCCTTATCTAAGATTGAGGAAAAGTACCCTCAAAAGCCTCCAAGTCCACTCTTGGCTGCCTAAATCCTCTGCTTCCGGCACTCGAAGCACTATCACCACTGTCAGTTGGAGTAATTATAGGATCAGGAGGTCTAGCTTGCTAGCTTGCAACTAAGAGTACACTACCACTAGCTAGCGTTTGCTTCCTATCCGTTCTTTGCTACAGACCAGAAAATTGCGGAGCAAATTGCTGAGATTGAGACTCAAATCTGCAATCCATGTCTTGTTGCAGTGTTTGCATCATATTCTGCATCATAAGCATCAGCTGATCCATACGATCTCCCTGAGGATTAGCACTGTCACCAGTAACAGCTGTAGCTTCTCCAGTGGCAGTGTTAGCAGCATTACCAACTGCATTGCTAGCAGCAATAGCTCAAGTTGTAGGTGCCATGGCAGATTGCTTCTTCCTTACCAGATTGCAGATGGTCCAAACAATGCAGCAATTTCAAACCGAAACTACACAATTCAATCAGAATGAAGCTTGAATTCAATCCAATCGAGTGTAATCTCTAGGCTCTGATACCAATTGTTAAGATTGAAGAGGTAATCTTGAACTTAACGTAGATGAATAGAGGTAAGATGAGAAGGGAAGTGAAGGAGATGAGAAGAAAGAGAGTAATAGGAGATATTTTCAATCAATGCCTCAAATCTTACAATCAAACCCTTACTTATACTAATTATAAGATTAAACCACAAACAATGAATCTAGACTCAAAGACACTCTAACCGACTTATTACATCTGAATTAGCTGCCAATTTGGACTCAAAACAACTGAACAAGACTTAAACTAGCAAAACCAACTTTGCTGCCAAAACCATTTGAACTGTTTTCCCGCCATCAGCCATAAAATCAGCTCTGATCATGACAGAAGATGAGGATGGCAATGTCAATCAAGTGTAGTGCATGACTACCTGTGAGTTGAGAGCATTGATCAACTCGATAGTAGCCATTACAATGCTCTTTGGAAGCATTCAGTGAGAAATCACAAACATGCTTAACTGATGCAATTTCACAGTTCTGAAAAAGAATCAAAAATCCATTGATTTTGAATTTAGAGAAGTTCCACGCCATATTAATGCTTCAAATTTCTCACAGTTTGACATATTTTTACTTCACACTTGAGCTTGCTTCCCTGGGAGTTTAGATTGTTGGGTGTATTTTGTGCAATTACATTATGCATGAGCAAGTAAAAGATGTTGTGATCTGTAACTAGAGCTGCAGCAGAGACCTGAGGAGTTTGAAATTCAGGTTGAGAACCAAGGGATTTGAGTTCCCGATGCTGCATACCTGGCCATCAGTACATCCTGGCCGCAAAGAAGTATTGTTTGGCTGCAGCAAGGGGCTATACTGTATGATTATGTGCTGCACTAATGTTTAACTGATTTGGTTTGATCTGAGTAGACCTCCGGAGGTGTACACTATAAGCATTTGTAAGCACTGAGGATAGAAGCAAGAAACATACTCAACTTGTGCTCTTCTGCTGCATAGTTCTCTTCTTCTACAGTAATAAGAGATCTTGATCTTCAAAGTCTCAACTCTTTTCTTAGATTCTCGTGGACCAGAATCTTTTTTTTTAGGGGGTGGGGAGGGGGAGGGGGGTATTGTTATGATTCTACTAGATGAGGCATGTGAAAGTAAGTATGCATAAGTCATGATGTAATAAGTAGCATAAGTCTTTTGTTTAGTTGTGTCTTAACTTGTAATAAACTAGCAATCTCCCTAGTTAGTTAGAAAAAGGCTCTAGCCTCGGTTAGTGAAGGCCAAGGTGTTAGTTGCTCTAAGTCAATGTTGGCTGGCTAAGTTAGGTAAGTTGGTTGTATTAGTTGGTATATTGTTTTGATCATATATGAAATTGAATTCTTCTCTCTCTTAATCTCAATTCTCTCTTTTCTCCCTGTATTTCCCTTCTTTCTCATCCCAAACTCTCAAATCCCTAGCTTATAGTATGACGCCCATGATAGGTGCATGATAGGCCCTCAACTCGACACCTACTATGACGCTAGGTCTCGGGTTCAATGAGAGAGAATTGTGTCAGAGATTCTAAGAGGATGAGCAAAAGCTCTTAATGGACCTGGGTTTAGAAATTATTGAATGTCGCATTGCAAGGACATGATCAATGAGGTCCACCCTAGTGTGTGTTGAAGTTTGGCCGCTTCAAAGGGGTGATTTTTGACTAAGGGTTTAGCCTTGAAACACTCACGAAGGGTATAGGACACAAGGCCACAAATGTGTCAATCTGGGATTTGTAAGGTGTGTACAGGGAGTATGCCTTGTGCGTGATTAGATAGTGGGTTAGTTAAATGAGTTGAATGGTTCAAAGCTTGGTCTACCATTTTCCATCTGATTCACTGTATGGTCTTTTTACTAGCTAGGGGTTCAATCATGAGACACCCTCGTTGATGCACAATAAGGCTTCCTTTAACCGAGATGTTAATTTTGAGATTGATTGTTTTTTAAAAATGGTGGGGGAATGCTGATATATTTTCAAAATGTGTATTGAATAATATGCAAAATGTTGTTTAATATGTGTATAAGATGAGTTTGAGATTGTCCCGGTATTTGTTTAAGTGTTTAAATTTTGTTAGGGATGTGTGTCAACACATGAGCCATGTGTGCTGACAGAAAAACCAACAGAACCACAAGGGAACAGCTGTGTGTCGACACACATGGCCCGTGTATCGACACACAGCCCTTTACAGAAGCGCACGGAGAAAAGTTGTGTGTCGACACACAAGGACTGTGTGTGTCCACACACAATCTTACAGTACGCTGTGTGTCAATGTGTGTGTCAACACACAGTTTTGACACATAGGTCTGTTTTGGCAGTTTTCTGGATGGGTTTTTCCTGGTTCGTCGCAGCTTTTTGCTTGGTTTTTTAGGGACGTCTCTCTTCATGGTATACATATAAATACCTCAGATTTCTTACTTGTTACTTGGATGAATTGAATTGATTAAAAAACACAAGAGAAGAAAAGAGAATAAAAGAACTTTGGGTTAAAGTGTTGTGTTGTTGTGTTGTGTTCTTGAGTAACAAAACTTAAATCTCTCTACATCTTTATCAATCTCTCCCTTTACACATCTCCACTTCATATTTGGTTGTTGTTGTATCCCCGAGGATATTTCGTATACCGAAATAAATCTTAAGAAAAGTGATTACATGACCTCAACACTTGGGATCTTTCAGTTATCCATTTGCAAGGATTTTGTAAGTATTTTTCAGATTTGCACTAACATGCAAAAGGGTAAGTTAGGATCACAGACCCAGTGAGTTATCTCAAGGAATTAATTGGGTATAATGGTAGGACTTGAAACACAAATTTGGGATACACGGGCTTTAATTAGCTTTTAAGTCGCATGCACTCTCATTTAAAGTTTTTTTTACATGTAATACAGTAAGTTGAGATCATAAACCAGTGGATGATCTTAAGGAACTATTTGTGTCCGTTAGTAGGAGTCATACTGCAAATCTAATGCTTCATGGGACATGAAATTCAGCTGCCTAACTACTTGAGTTAACCAATTGGAGTTCTGGTATAATTACATCGCTTGCATGTAATTGAATTCATTGTAACTAAGCATATTTAATTAATTGATCTTTAGATTATTTATGCCATTGCTTCCACACTTTGAGTGTTAATTTAGTCATACTTTTAATTATGTCAAATTGTAGTTTTACTTCACATACAATTTAAATGGTGTTGATTTAATCCTTTGATAAACATAAAACTCAAGTTTATGAGAATTTTTAACGGGTGGTCATGTCAGATGTAAGTGACTCAATACAAACTCACCAGTTGAGCGAATTGGAATAACCTAATTGTGACTGGACTGTTAAGAATTCAGCTACCAATTTAGCATAACTTTTACTATAAGAGTAGACTGATACAATATAAATTATATAAGGATTAAATTGATACAACTAAAAGTATAAAAACTAATTTGAAAAGGTGGAAAAATTATTGAGACTTATGATGTAAATAAGCCTTGTTTTTAACTATCAAATAATAAATAAATACTCTAATCTATTTTCTGTTCTAAAAAAGATATTCACATTTTTATTTAGATTATTTCAAAATAAGTTAAATAACTATAAATGGCACTTTAAAATAATCAAATCATAGGCTAGTGAATAAGTATAACATGCAATGGAACAGGGATTTCTTTTTATAAGTAAAATTTAATATTCAACATCAATAGAAGATAAAAGGAGAAACAAACATAGTCCATAAGTTCATATATAAGCAAAAGTTTATTAAAAGGATAAACATCATGGTGCCCGCACATCAAATCAATCAATGGACCATGGTAAGACACCTTATTGGTCCGATCAACATTAATATCATTAACTTCCTTTATATAGTGGCACACCCTCCTCTGGCAAAAAACAATCAAGGACACTGATGCACCCCTAATGTCAACATGCCACCACATGCAGTCCCGACAAGAACAAACTAAACAAACTCTTCTATGAAAAAGCCAAATATCTCAATACAATGATTTCTCACCCCCCTTGTTCAAACGCGACATCAACAGACCTACCTCGTCACCACTTTCCATCCCCACAACAACCAACTGTAAACAAATTGATGTATTAATAACAAAAAACATCGTATGAGAAATTTTAAGTACACAAGTATAACAAATAAAAATGACTACAATATTAAATGATGATTTTAAATGACTCTTTTTAAATTCGTCTTTCAATGTTACATATGAGCGCATTTTAGGGCTTGAAAATGCACTAAAAGACATAGAGTTGTTAGCAAAATCAAGAACTTCTTCTAGCAACAAATTAGATGATCTTAACTCCAAAAGGGCCATCTTTATGGGCTTGGTATTGAAAAATGGAACAATTTTGGAAGCAAAAATTTAGAGTCAGATACATCACAGAAGGAGGTATGAACACTAAGTATTTTTATGCTAAGGGCAATTCTAGGTTTATGTCAAACCATCACACACTTGAATGTTAGGCGTAGACTAACTTCCAGCCTTTCTCAAATCAAGCGCAACAATTCGCTATTTCAAGAAATCTATACTTCCATAGCAACCTTCCCGCACACCTTCCTTAATAGTATTGATGTCCATTGATTCTCTATTGAGGACAGTCACTGGTTAGAATCCGACATTACCAAGGAAGAAATCAAAGGGGTTGTTTTAAATTATAAAGGATCCAAATGGAACCAAGACATTCGGCCACATCCATCCCAAAGCAACCATCACACAAGTCACCTTAATCCCTAAGGTGCCCGCAACTTCCAATCTTAATGATTTCATGCCTATTAGCTTGATAGATTGTCTCTATAAGATGATCTCCAAGGTTCTTTCCACCTTTCATAGTTGGGTCCTTCCCTCTGTAACTGGTGAAATTCATAGGCAAACAAATTTGGATGGGGCACTCATTGCTAATGAGATTTTTAATTCAGTCAAAAGACGAATGAAACAACAGCTATTTTCAAAATTTACTTTCACAAGGCTTGTGCCTATGTTAGTTTGGAGTTTCTAGATTGGACCTTATTCCATATGAATTTGTATGCTTAAGTGGAGGCAATGGATCCAAAGGGTGCATTTCGTCAGCCTCCTTGTCAATCTTGGTTAACAGTTCATCAACCAAACTCTTCAGATTTCGCAGAGGCCTTAGGAAAAGATTGTACTCTACCCTCTCCATTTCATGATGGTGGTGGAAGTTCTCAACCACCTCTTGGCCCGTGCAGAAAGGATCAGACTATTCTAGGGCCTATGCATTAGGCATTGGGGGACAACACCCATTAATCTCACTCGTATTCAATATGTCGATGAGCTGATCATTTTTGTCCTTCTTGATATTAAAAGAGTTTCTAGGGTTTTTCATTTGCTCTTTGGCTTGAAAATCAACTTTCATAAGTGTCTTCTTATAGATATTAGGACTAGTGATTCATGGCTTTCTATCATGGCATGCGTTCTTTACTATAAGTTACATAGCCTGCGATTTTCATACCTTGGCATCCCCCTAGATGCTAATCCAAAAGCTGCGTAGTGTAACTTCTTTTGATAAGAAAGCCCTTGTCAAATAGTTCATCTTACTACTTTCAAAAGACATGGGGAACTAGGAATTCATAATTTGTTCATTAAAAATTATTCACTTCTTTTCAAATTATGGTAGAGGTATAATGTGGAGGACCCTTCCCTTTGGAAGAGAGCCATTCAAGACAAGTATGGAAATCTATCCCCCTCTCCCCCATTGACCCTTCCTCCGTGTGTGAATGAGAATAGGCTCTAGAAAGAGATTTCTTCAATTTCCTCAATGATCAAGCCCATTAGATCCATTATTGCCTCTAGGGTAAGATAAACATAACTCGTTTCTGAATTGACAAATTAATTGGTGAAATTACACTAAAATACAAATACCCTAGACTCTTCTCAATTCCACATTTAAATGTGCTGTCATAGAGCACATGGGTTTCTAGGATGGGATTACATGGAATTAGAACCTAGGTTGGCACCGTAGGCTCTTGGATTGGAAGAGGACCTTAGGCTAGCTTTTATCTGGGACCTACATAAGACATTTCATTGTCTTTTGATCAGTGATGTTTGATTTGGCATCATGATTTCAAAGGTACCTTCTCGGTCAATTCTTTTTAATAGGCTGCAATCATGGCATTTGGGAATCCCATCTCTAAAACATGAGAGGAGTCCAGTGTCTAGTTCTTGTCAATATCAAGTTGAGATCATGATTCGAATGGACCTTCTTGGAAGGTTAAACACAAAGGAGAGGTTGGTAAGAGTTAGGATCATACAACCAAAATCAAGCCCTTTATTCCTTTTGTTCTAACCACAGTTAGAGTTGCTCACATCTTTTTCTGACTTGTAGGTTCACTTGGGAGCTTTGACTATTGCTATGCATTGGTGGGGCATTATCCTCATTTTTCCTAACAATGTAAGATGTTTGTTCTTTCATTGGCAACATCACTTCCTCAAAGGCCATGTCAAAAAAGCCTAGCTTATTACATTTTTGGTTGTACTTAGTGCCCTGTGGGACATAAGAAATCCACTTATCTTTCAAAGTTCCTCCCCGGTGTAGCTGTGCATAATGGATTGATATAAACTCAAGGTCATCTCTTGGTTCCAAGCCATGGAGTGTCAATCATTATAATCCATTCATCATCGCTCGGAGAACTCTCTGAGGCTAGGACACTCTTTCTAACTAGCAGGAAGGCCTCTTTCTCTCCTATGGTCTCTTCTACAATAACAAGCCTTCAAATGAATCGTTGATGGATCATCTCTTGGGAAATCAGGCTTGCCAGCTATTGATGGCATGCTTAGAGATCACCAACATTCCTTCTTGGCCATCTTCTGTAGCCCTATTGGAGTACATGACTCAAATTATGCTAAGCTCTTCGCAATTTGGTTTGCTTTAGACGTCTCTACTTCCAAGGATTGGCTTCTCCATCAACACTTGATTATTGAGTTCGATTCCTCTACTTTTTTGGCTTAGGTGGCCAATCCTAGCTCATGCCCGTGGAAATAGAATTTCTAGATGAACAAATTCTTTCTTTGAAGCTCAATTTCAATTGTGTGCAATTTAGGCATACTCGAAGAGAAGCAAATTATGTTACGAACCATTTTGCAAAGCAAGGAGTTTCAAGAGTGGATCCTCTTGTTGTATGGCTTTAATCATGGCGCTTAATATACAATCTTCAAGGAACTTCTTATTTTGTAATATGTATAACTCTTTTCTTTCCTTTAGTACACTTCTTATTTTGTAATATGTATCTCTTTTCTTTCCTTTAATACATTATATTATGTTATCCCCTGAGGAGACACTTTCTTATTCAATTAACGAAAAAATGTGGTTGGAGTGTAAATGTAATAGTCAACCACCTTTGGGTGAAACTTTTTTTTGTTTTGGAAAAAATCACACATTGACCACAATGGAAGAGAAAGCATCAATACAACTCACCAAAAAATTGTGTGGAATCCTCTCTCAATTAACCAAGGACCCAAATGGGTGTCTCACCTACTATGAAATTTAGGATTATAATCTCTAATTGAAATCACATACCCATCTCACAATCCATCAGCCCAGGTGTAGCTATTGCATGGTAAGTCATCAACCATCCCGAATGTAGCTATTGCATGGTAAGCCATCGCCCCCTCCTCAATGCAGCTACTTAACGATAGCCATCACGCCTCTTCAATATAGCTATTACACATTAAGTCACTGACCCTTCTCAATGTAACTTTAGAAGGAGTAAGCCGCAGACTCTCATCAAAACACTTAAGCATGACTCACTTCATGCTCTGGTAAACCTCACCCAACATCACATACAAAAGTTCTCTCAAAGAAAACAGTCTTGACATTTTTTTATTTTCTTCCCCTAGGTGCCCCTTTACAGAACCCACATATACTCTACATATTCTCTACCAATTAGGGTGTGTTTGGTTCAGCTTATTTCAGCTTATCTTTTTACAGCTTATTTATTTCAATAAGATCAGTTCACTTAAGATTTGTATTTTTTTACAATAAAGTATTTGATTGTGTAGTGCAGAAAGATTTTGTTTATATAATAAAGTGTTTGGATATAAGTTTTAAAAAGAAACTTATATATAGTAACCACAAAAAATAATATAATAATATACCAACTAGTAATAATGGGTAGGCGAAAATCATGATAATGGTTGGTCAAGGAAGTGGAGAGTTGTGAATGTGGCGACCCTTGGGGGCAAAGGGATGGTGGTAGGTAGGGATGATAATGGGGCAGGGCGGGTATGGGGGGTGCCTCCTCTGTACCTGTACCTGCCATCCAAATCCATACCCATACATACCTTATTACCCACCAGAGGTATGGAATGAATACCCATACCCGCCCTAGTAGGTACAAACCTATACCTATGCCCGCGGGTATCCAACAGGTATCCATAATCCACCCCATACCGATCCTAATGTGGGTACAAAACGATTATCCATGCCCGTTCATATTAATTATTTAATATTATATTTAAAAATTGAAATATATTTTATTATAATATTGATCAATAATTTAAGTAATTGGAATTAAGCATGTATTTTTTTAATTTAAAAGTTAATTACATACAAAATGGAGCGGGTATAGTGGGTATAAAGTGAGGTGGGGTGGGTATGGAGCGGAGCGGGGCGGGGCGGGTACAACACTATGCCCATACCCATCCCATACGTACCCGCTGGTACTGGGTCTTGCTATTCCTTTGCCATCCCTAGAGGTATATGGGGATGGTGATAACAAGTAAAAGTAAGTCATAGTGGTGAAGATTTAGGCTGCGTTTGGTTAAGCTTTTTAACAGCTTAAAGTTGTGAAAAAGAACTAGTTCATTGTAAGGCTTGTGTGTTGGTTAGCAGAAAAGATATTTTAACATCTTTTTCACAACTTAAATAAAAAGATGATAAAATTATTTTACAACTAAGCAGAAAAAGATACAAAACTGAATCTTTTCATAGCTTATTTTAAAAATATGCTTTCAAAAGACTATATTAATATTCAATATTTACCATTATAAACTACTTTTACTTGCTATTACTATCCCCACCTACCACCACCCCTTTTATGCCTATGGATTGCTATGCTCACCACTCTCCACTACCATAATCAACTATTATCATAATTCTCTCCTATATACTATTTTTATTAATTGATTTATATTATAAAATTATTTATGTGATTATAATAGATAACTTTCTTTTTTTGAAGTTGTATCGAAACACTTTATTATGTAAAACAGATCTTTTTGCACTGCACAACCAAACAGTCAATTGTAAAAAGATGCAGATCTTAAATGGATAGATCTTATTGAAATAGATAAGCTGACAAATGATGAGAGGAAATACACTGAACCAAATGCACCATTAATACTAATATCGTCTTTTTGTAGCATTTTTTGAAAAAAATTTGTGAAAAAGATCTAGTTTTATATCTTTTTCTGCTCAGTTATAAAATAATTTTTTTATCTTCCTACTTAAGTTGTGAAAAAGATATAAAAAGATCTTTTCTGTCAACCAAACGCAAGCATTACAGTCAACTAGGACTGAGTTTGGTTTAGCTTTTTAATAGCTTAAAGCTATAAAAAAGCTCCGCATGTTTGTTTTCTTTGTATGTTTTGCCCTCTTTTTGGTTGATCAAGGTAGAAAAATTGTATAATAATGGTGTTAAGTATTTTTTTTAACCTATTAATATATATAAAAAAATTATATTTTTTTAATAAAATTTTTCTATCATTAGGGATTTTTAGAATCAAAATCAAAGGATTAGATTGAGAATATATATATATATCAACAGGCATATTCAAGTTTGTTGCGAGCTTCTAATCTGTAACCGCAACTTCAAGAACAATGGATGAAGACTACATAATTGATAGATGGTTTTTAAGATTAAAAGTAATAAAGTGAAATTTGTTGTAAAACTATATCTTACACTCTTTGTAGAGGCTTTGGTAGGACCAATGCAGACACCGTTTGAATTATAAGATTGTATTATAATCCTACCCTCAATTTTTATTTGTTTGTAAGGATCGTAGCGATCCTACTAAATTAAGATTTTACCAAGGACCAACATCAAATAACAATTTTAGGATCATAGAACCATAAGATTCTAAAGTCTTAATCTTTAGCAACTACTCCACAACCCAAGGCCAACAACTATAAATCAACACCAAGAGGTGTAAAGCCTAAAACTCCCGATTTCGGAAACAGAGACAATATTTAGAAAGAGCAACAACTCGAAGCTAGAGAGCTTAGTTTCCTTAAATATATACAGAGATAGAAGGCTCAAATGATACAATTAAAAACAGGAATTGTGGCTAAATTGCCCACTTTGAACCTTATAACTAAGTTTAATAATAGAAATTGAGGTGGAAAACAGAGAAGAGATTGGAAGAGACGGGAGAATAACAAGGAGAGAAGAATTTTATCAACATTCATCATCCATGTTTGTCATACAATCCTATTGTTGACTTTATACTAGAATTAGGGAAAGAGGACCACAGATAAATTAACTACCTAACAACAACCACCACCACAATCCCACGAGCTCCCGCCGAAGTAGAGTCCGGGGGGAGTGAGATATACACAACCTTACCCCTTCAGCCTATTACCTTAAAGTGAGGCTGCGTCCGAGAGCCCAAAACCTTGAAAAGCAAAAGCAAACGAAACAATAAAGTAACAGTAAGGCCTCAAGCATCAAAGCAAAAAGCTTAAGCAAAGCATAAAAGCACAAAGCAACAATAAATTACGCAGACATGCCCCAAGCAACCATATTAAACATGTACACATGTAAGCCTAGAAACACTATGGACTAGTTTCATTGTGCTCATCTATCCTAAACAGCTATGCCAACTACACTTATTCTATCTCACCATTCCGCTCTATCTAAATCATCTCCTCATTATTATTAACTACCTAGTGTTAATAAAGGAAAAATTATTGTAATTATTATTAAATAAAACTATCTACTAAAATAATATTAGATCATGGGCGCTACATGTGATTGATTTCTTTCTCCTGCAACACCGAAACACAAACTCCAATAATTGTTTGTAAATCATGAAACTGGAATTTATGGATATTTGATAATAAAATATAATTCTTCATACTTAGCTTACTGCTTAAATTTGACCATGAAAACAAGGTTCCTGGGATGAAACCAAATCAGAGTCTTGTCAAACAATCATGTAATAGAAATACAAGCAAAAGTACTTACAAGATATTTTAAAAAAGAATAAAATAGCATAATGTTCATTATATAGACAAGGTTTATATAAGAACAAAAAGGATAACACATTCTAGAAAACAGATGAGAGCAACAGCACGCATGGCCATTTTGGCACGTGGGATAATGTGCACCCTGGGTCGTTTAAAATAACCTGTGCCATTCTGTGCAAATCGATCACAGCTTACTTTTTGGACCAAAATAATCATTATGCAATGGATCACACTAATAAACTGAAACATTTGATGGCTCGAGCGCAAACACCCAAGGAATCAAATGTCAGCGCCCCCATCCCAAAAAAGGCGTTTGGGATTGGGGGTGCTTTAAGAAGCGCATTGATTCCACCACCGAATGAAACATGATTTGCCTTGTCACTTCAGTTTCCAGTGACATAACATGCTGAATAAATGCCTTGTTCTTTTTCTATAACATTTTGCCTTTTTTTGTTTTTCAATACATATTACGCATCTGCATATATTAAACATAATGCCCTCCTCGCTTTCTTAAAGATAATGTCGTTCCAAGGTATTATTGCCCCAAAACAAGCACATATCTTACATCACACAGCAACAAGCTCCTCATCTTCAAAACTCAGATTCAAAGTCTGCAACTTGAAGCCTGATCCTTGTATTATCTCTACCAACCCAGATGCCACTCCTGTTGCTTGTATCGTTGTTTGCTTTGTTAACTGAGCAATCATATCATGAAAGTGACATCATCAAGATTCATAAGGATCAAATTTACCGCAGAAGAAATTAAATGCAAAATGATAATATAAAGCATCGGTTCTACCACAGAGGCCAACAATAGAAAATAACTTCCTCTCCTTTGGCACAAAGATTACACTTTTTTCGTATGCAACTAATTCAGTAGTCAGAGTGGAAAGTCAAAATGTGGCTTGACAATAAGGGCATTTTGAGTTTGCGAAATGTTTATTAGTTTTCTATCTCTACATTTCTATGGAAAAATTGGAGAATATGTAAAAAGAGAGAAAATACAGAAAAACAACATCTTCAGTTCCATAGGAAACCTTAGAAAACAAGGATAGGATATTTTTAGCTTTTGGTTCGAAGTTATGAAAACTAGAAGTCACGCTTTCCTAGAAAATGTGGAAAAAAGAATTTTTGGAACGCAGTTTTCAGGAGAACATAGGTTTGGAAATTTTTTCTTGGAAAAGGGGGGTGTATTTCTATTAGCTGAACACAACCTAAGATCTTCATTTCCTTGGGTTGGGACGGAGCTAAAAGCATACAAGATTCGACAAGGTTTTACAATGCACTCTATCATGTCATAGTTATACATAACGTGACTGTGAATACAAGATTTGACATGGCTTTGCGAAGGCTGTTCAATTTTATCCCTCAATTCAGTCCTAGACTCGCTATAGTGAAAAGGACCAACAAAATGCAATGGGACTTTGACATCCAGTTCCAAGCACAAAAGCAATCAGAAAACGCGAATCAGTTCTCACCTCAACAGTGGCAATGCCCTCAGAAACATGAACTTTGAGATCAGAAATGCCCTCTGATCCCTGGACAGGAAGCAAATTAGCACAAAAGTTACATATGCTAATGCCTTGACCAAACTTAAGCTCGTGTAAACAGGACAAATGCCCCCAAACAAATCATACTATGGCGTAAGAAGTGTACAAGTATCGTGTATTTGAAGCCTACTAAAAATAAGGGAAAAGGTCAAAATTTGCATTTTCCGATTTGCTTCGAACAAAGATGTGTCACCAAATTGACCAAGGAGGGAACGTTTTAGTTTCTAACTCTTAAGGTCTAAAATCCAAAACCATAGTTGCAGGAAGCTCCTAAAATGCTAACGTTTCACGCTTCGGAAACACGATTCCGCATTCAAAGTCCAATTACCGTTTCCAACGCATTTCAAACTTGATGGAAACATGATTCGAACAATAATGGAATCATTTTGATGAGAAAATACTTATTAAACGATGTGTTAGTTAATTATCACTCGATTTTGAAGATTGATTGAATTGTGTGGACACGTTGGAGTCAATTTTCTAGATTTGATTCATTGGAGTACTTAATTTCCTTGTTTATTGCTCAATATTGACTTTGTTTTGATATTTATGTTTCAACAACTCAATTGATAATACTTCATTACTTTTTCTTATGTATCTAATATATAGTAATATAAGTGCTCTCTCAACGCTTCCAATTTAAGAAACTTTTATGACTGCCCGCTCCCCCGCTTCCGTTTCCGCTCCCGCTCCCGCTCCCGCTCCCGCTTCGGCTTCGTGCAACTATGTCCAAAAACATAGTAGCTACCCACAGTTATGCAGTGACTTCTGATTCACTTTAATCCTCTTTGTATTCCATTTTCTCATTCCAAGTTACAGAGTTACTGGCTATTTGCATATCGACCTACTTCCACCTACAAAATCTTATCTAAAGCTTTGTTTTTTGGTTTGGGTTGGGGGTTATGACAATCCCGGCAAACAGCTTATCCAATATTCAATTAAAAAAAAAAATTACGGCCCACGGACCAACCAAAAGAAAAGCGAGTTGTACGAAACATAATCGTGGAAATGACCTAACAAAAATCTAGTTCCAAATCAAATATATAATGGCCATTACGTTATTAACAGCCCTATTCTAAATCTGTGCTTCAAACCAATGGAGTAGAAAAGGGTAATAAAGGTTTGATCCCTTTTCACAGCTGAGAAAGAAGAATGGATCAAATTGAAAACGCAGACCAAACTCAGAAAAGATTAAGGCAAACTAAACAGGAGGAAGCTAGTGGATACTAACAGCCAGCCAAGAAGGGGCACAGGAAAATGTTTTCGTCATTCCTAGGTTGTAGGGGTGGGGATACTAAAAGCCAGCCAAAAAGGTGCACAGGAAAGCCTACTTCTTAGATTTGTTCAACGGAGAGAGGGATACAACTATATCCTTAGAAGAACTCCAGTCATCTGAGAAGCAACAAAATTACTACTACTGTAGGCGAATTAGACTTGAAGAAGTTAGGGAAGCTTTGAAGAATTAGACCTGATAGGTAGGGGTAAAGCAGTCGGACTAGATGGAACTCATTGAGGCATGGAAATGCATTGTAGAGAAGGCCAAAATCTGGTTGACTAAACTATTCAACCAAATCCTTCAAGGTAAAAAAATGTCTGACGAATGGAGGAAGAGCACGTTGATGCCGATTTATACGAACAAAGGTGACATTAAGAGTTGTGCCAACTATAGAGATATCAAACTAATGAGCCACACCCTGAAACTATGGAAGCGGGTTATAGAAAGAAGGCTACGGCAACAAACAGGTGTCTCAAAGAACCAGTTTGGATTCACGCAAGATAGATCCACTATAGAAGCCATCCATCTTCTAAGGTGCATTATAGAGTACTACAAAGATAGACAAGAATCTACACATGGTTGTCATCGATTTGGAGAAGGCATATGATAGAGTACCAAGAGAGGTCCTATGGAAGGTCTTGGCAAAGGAAGATATATCCGTATCTTTTATTCGTGCCACTCAAGGCATGTGCGAGGACGCACTGACCAATGTGTACAACGGCAAGGGAAACAGATGCATTCCCGATTAAAGTCGGGTTACATCAAGAATTAGCCTTGAGTCCCTTCCTGTTTATTCAAGGAAGTGTGCCCTCGTGCATGCTCTTCGCAGATGATATAGTCCGGGTGGACGAGTCCAAAGCAAAGGTAAATGAGAAGCTACAGCTCTGGAGAAGGGCCTTGGAATCAAAAGGATTACGGCTCAATAGATCCAAAACCGAATATGCGAAGACGTGATGATTGGGTCTGAATGCATAGTGAAAAAAGAATGTTTCAAATATTTGGTGTCCATAGTGCAGTAGGATGGCGGAGTTGACGAGGATGTCAATAACTGGATTAAAGTAAGATGGCATAAGTGTAGGATGGCTTCTTTGATACTTTGCGACAGAAAGTTTCCGTTGAAGTTAAAGGGAAATACTATAAGACAGTAGTGAGACCAGCTATGTCACACGATGCAGAATGTTAGCCAGTTAAAAGGCAACATACGCAGAAGTTGAAGGTGGCGAAGATAAGGATGCTATGGTGGATGTGTGGACACATAAGGAAGGACAAGATCATAAATGATGTTATAAGAAGCAAGTTAGGCGTGGCCCCAATTGAAGATAAGTTAAGGGAGCAACGCTTGTGATGGTTTGGACATGTTAGGAGGAGACCGAACACTGCCCCAGTCAGGGGATGAAAAAAACTCCACATTACCTATTGGAGGAGAGGTAAAGGCAGGCCAAAGAAAAGCTGGATCGAGACGATTAGACATGACCTCACCCAACTGAACCTAAATGAGGAGATGACCTTAGATAGAGCTGAGTGACAAGTTAACATAGGTATAGTTGACGTAGTGGTTTAGGAGAGAGGGGGGGGGGGGGGGGGGGGGGGGGGGGGGGGGGGGTTTAGAGAACTACAAAACTAATGCATAAAACCCCTAGGCTTTCACGTTATTGTTGCTTGCTTGATTGCTTGTGGTAGGGTTGCTCTTTTGTTGCTAGTTTTTTTGTTGCTTGTTGCCCTGTTTCGTTCTTGTTGCTTTACCTTGTTGTCTACTTACTTTTTACTTTTTAGATTCTTACTTTTCACTTGTATTTTGTTTTTACCATTTGTTCCTAGGGTTAGGGCCCGCAGACACAGTCTCTCTTTAGGTTAGCACCCTAAAGGAGAAAGGGTGCATACATCTAATCCCCCCAGACCCTGCTCAAGGAGGAGTCCTTGAGGAACTGAGTTTGTTGGTGTTATTGTAAATAGATAAACTACAATATATAAGCATTATGAAGCTGTTGTAAACAGTATCATTACATAATGGGCATTTACACAACTCCTAGCTCAAAATCATTACATAGCGGCCATTTCCATGATAATGCCTATAATATTCTTTTTCTTTGCATATCAAGTGATGGCAAATACATTGATAAGGAGTACAAGAACTTCCCTAAGAAGGGAAACCAACACTTAGGGGAGGGGGATGATGAACTTTAAACTTAAGACCTTCGGCTTGGGGGATTGGGCAATAAACCACTACACCAACACCTCTGGATCAACTGATGGTAGTAAATTGAAAGAGCTCATGGCTTGCTGTTCCCATGACTTTAGATGGAATGTCCATCACATAACATATCATGGATCAGAAATATTTTGTTAGGTGAGTAGAGTTAGGGAACAAAACGTAAGAGCTTGTGTCCTAGGACCTCAATCTGGCTATCTATAAGTCCAGGCGACGTTCTATCTTAAAATCAACTAACCAATTTATTCCTTTCTTCATAAGTCATGGGATGCCGTAAATGCAAACACAAGGAAGAAATGAAGGCAAGGCAAGAATCCTCTTCGGGATGACTTATTGTTGACTTTCTTGGTTCATCTATGGCAAAACAGGGGACTGAGCCTAATAGATCTCAGCAGAAAAAGATTCTTTAAACAACCAAAATATATCGCAATAGCCTTGCACACTTAGGGCACTTCATTAGCTACCACTTTCTCTAAGGTCAATGCCTAACATTTCCTTAGAGCTCCTGATCATGGACCTTCTTATAAAGTCCCACACCATTGTGTAATTTCAATACTTGGTATCCAAACTCACGAAAGATCAGCTTTGAGGCCTTCCAATGTATTTTAGCGTTTCAACTCCCAATAAATCCGATGCCAGTGTCACAAGTGATACTGGATAGACATAAAAATTATACAAATAGCTTCTCAGCACTATATTTTGGAAATAAGAAATCCAGTCATACCACTAACCCAAAAATGGAGTGCTTGAAAGTGTAGAGAATTACCTCTAATGCTTTCGTCACTTCAGTAATAGCAGTCTCATTCATCGTTCCCTCTGCCTACAAGTAAACGATTAGAGAACAAGTAATCAATAAATCGAAATAGACAGATTAAGAAGATCCAAGCGCAATATGAGCAACAATCACTAGTAAGCTGGTTGAGCAAGATAGGTGGCAACGGTTGAGTGCACAGGTACATCTAATCATTAACAAATTAGTCATGACAATTTCTTTCATATCTCTTGTTTTCCCTCGATGGCAGAGATTCTTTTTTAATTGATTACATGGTGCTGCGATTCCAATAAAATCTTACCCTGGGTGTCTCTCAATTAGGGGTGTTCATGGGCAAACCCACCCAACCCAGGATTTGGTTGGGTTTTTAATTTCATTGGGTCCCAAGAGTTTTATGGGTATTTTTCGGTCAACCCGTGAAACCTATTATACCCAACCCAATCAATATCAATGCAATATCATTAAAAAAAAAAAAAAAAAAGAGCTATTTGCGCTACAGTCCCTTTGCTTTGTCTATTGTCTCAGTTTAGTCCATGTACTTCAACTGTGTCAATTTAGTCCTTGTAAAAACATTGTACCAATTTGATCCTTGAGTAAAATACATGCTAATTTAATGATAAACTTTCAATTGCCCGGTCACATATTGGTTTTAATTGCGTCAATGGGCGCATTTGTAATGAGTTACTTGCATGTAACATGATTGTGCCGTCTAATTTTACGTCATTAACTTTGTTTTGATTTGATTAGAGGATTAAGTTGATACAATGTAAATTGTACCAGAACTATATTGACATACTTAAAAATAAGGGAAATTATCAGTTAGGTATCCTAAGATTTGACAATTTGTCACCTACCATTATATTTCAATATATACAATGTTGTACCTGAGATTTAAATATTTTATTCCTTAGGTAAGCTGAAATTTTAGAATCTTATCAATAAGATATCCTTTTGTTGAAATTCGATTTGAAAAATGCTAAAATGGAACACGATTCATGTATTAGTATCTTCATTAGGATTTGTTGATTTTTTTGCTGAAAAATGCTAACATGACACATAATTTGGGAAAATTTAGGTAGCTTGCACCAATATTCAATGAATATTTGATGCCAATTCACTGATTTTTTTATGAAAAAGATTGACATCACTTATATATATTACCGTAATTATGTATTACATCAACATTGTTTTGTAATAAATTGGTCATATTCTTACAAAAATTAATCAAATTCCAACATAGGGTACCTAGGTTTTGATAAAATATTCAAATCTCAAGATATCTCATTGTATATATTAAAATATCAGGATACTTAGGTGATAAATGCTTAAATTTCAGGGTACTTAAGTGATAATTTCCCTAAAAATAAAAATGATAAATTAACACAGTGGACAAAGTAAAAGGAGCTTTAGTTACGAAAGTTTATGTTTCTACATATGTGGGTTTGTCCAATAGGTTTCATTTTATGTTTAGAGAATACGAAACTTTATGTCAGATCAATACATTAAGTCTGAAATTTCAACTAATCAGTTATCTAAGTTTAGTTGACTTTTTTATACTACATGTATTATTGAATTCACTATCAATTTTAGTTATCAAGTTGATTTAGTAGGTTCCATCATCGCCTTTCGTTATCTTGGGTCGCCATGGGTTACCCATGATCCAACGGAACCGGAACTAGAACCGGAACCGTATTTCTTAAATATTCTCTATCGGTATGGGTGGGTCTTGGACCCAAAACTATTGGATCTTCATGGGTTGGCCCCAAACCCAACCCAACCCAACCCATCCATTGAACACCCCTACCCTCAATGTTAAGTTGCTTCTCAATTTACAAATAGCAGTAATGAGCCTATTGTTCTTTTGATGCATATGAGTATTGGAGGCATTCTCAAAAGCAAGTTTTCAGAGAAAACCAATATTAGATAAGAGTTACAGTGACACTTGAAGCACAATGTGTTCTTTTCTAGTTGCTTGTTTGCAAGCGCAATAGATCAAGGACTTCTGCTTAAGTTACTCCGTCTGACTTTAGAGGATTACATTCTCACTACAAAAACAACTGCTTAAGTTACTTCATGGTTGAATGCAGAGTAAAAGTAACAACGCTCATGACTAATCATTTGTCGTCCCTTAATCCCCTCTATTTAGTACAACCAGCCAGATGAAGCTTTTCACTTCGACCAAGTCCCTGATATCTCCATTACCCAATTTCCCTACACTCATTCATCATCTTCAAGAATTCCAAGAGACCTGATTCTTGCTGCCTCCCTTGTCCTCAAGGATCCAATTCTATCTCAATCTCCCGATCACTAAAGCTATGGCCAAAATATTGCTAATAACCCAAACTTTTCGCCAAGCATGCAGTTCGACACCACTAGCCAAAATTCAATCAAAACAAGATCTGATTGAACTCAATATCACGGTTTATATTTTCTTTCTTCCTCATCTATTAATTAACTCAATTTAACACATGACTAGAATTATTTCAAACGAACTCAAATCCAGCACCCTTATACAAATAAGTAGTGTAGCATCAGGATTAGCAGCTTAGAAATTAGACACCCCTCCCCCACTAAAATAAGATGTCCACAGGACCACTATCACTAGTCTTCGGCTAGAGAGGTTTATTGCATAAAACCCCAAGATACAGGCTCCCATAGAGAGAAGCCAACGAATGTCAAATGCAAAGCCCATGAAAGGGGCGTTTGTCTGGGTGCGCGTGCTCCCAAGTTGGCAGTTAAGCTTTCGACCATCTCTTCTAAAGAATTTTATCTCGTTTCTATTTTATTAAGTAACCTTTTTCTAGGCAGTACCTCCTAACAAGATTGATCCATTTGTGGTCTATGATGGTCTTTTTATTGATTTGAACTGTTCCTTGGCTTGAAGAGATCTCTGCCATAAAATATAAAATAAACTGAATCTTTCAACTGCTTAGACATCCATCCTCTTAATTGCGTTGCATTGTATTATTTGGTCTACATTCCAGAACTTATAACATTCACAATTATGCACGAAGTCAAACTTAGCAAAAGATAAAGGCAGAATGCTATTCCAAAAGTTTAAGCTAAGAGATAAACACCCAACACTAGTTTTTGAACTTATTTTTTTTGATAGAAAAGAGAGATAATATTAAGAAAGAAAGAATATATGAAGTGTTAAGGACAAGATATCCTCAAAATTACAATAGTTTTTTTAAATTTATACTCTAATGATTTTTTTGGAAACTGGGCAAAGGGTATAAACAGAGGTAAAGAGGAGAAAGGTAAATAAGTTATCTCTGGCAATTGGGTAAAGGGGTAAGGTCAAGAAATTATAGTTAAAATAAAGGAAAAATTATCCAAATTCTTTTTTAAATTTACCCTTCCCCTTCTTTACCCCCAAATTGGGGGTTAAAGAACATTAGGATGGGGGGAGCTTTGGGGTAGTTTATCCCCCTATTCCCCTCTTAAAAAGTTGCCAAACGGGGGTAAGAATTTGCCCCCCATTATCCTTACCCTCTTTGCCCCTCTTGACCCTCCACTACCTCATTGCCAAATAGGGAGTAATATACCTACTCACACAAATACCAAATGGGTTAAAGTGTGGATAGCGCATATACACACCTCATGTCTTGTGTTGAGTAATATACATTAAGAGTGGGAATTATTAGGATTTGAACTTGCTACCTCTCATTCTACAAGGGCCAGATATCATGTAAAGGAACCAACTCTTCCAAAAGTTTAAGTTAATGGGTGAAGACTTAAAATAGTTTTATATTCTAACAATAAAAAGGAAAAGAAAACACAATGATTGCAATTGTGAACCAAAACACGGCAGCATCAGAGCCAATGGATGAGAAATCTAGATTAGAAATGCCACAAAAATTTGTGGATCCAATTATAGCATTCATTACAGGAAAAATAGGGATAAAGTACAAAGTTTTAGAGTATAAAAATAATATTAGACCTTCCTCAAAGTCTGGTTAAGCGTGGCCATATGCATTTTCACACATATTACAATGGATATTTGAGTGAGGTCACACATTTGAGCACAAACCACTTTTTGCCTTTTTAAGCTTTTAATTGGTTAAAGTGATACGAACATTCCCAATATTGATACTAACGACACTCTAGAGAGCCAGTCAACTCTTAATTGCAGGTCCCGCTTGGCCACGTCACCACTCCTAGTCACTTTTAGGTTAATTGTGAGTGAATATTTCAGAGGGCATTACGCAACAGGGTTGCTAATATATCATATATATAGATAAACTATACAGAGGGAGAATTAGAATAAAATCCCGAGAGAATGTATTACTAATATAATATTAGGATATTATACTGATACATCCCCTCAATTTGAACAGGGCGGGCAAACGTTCAGATTGGCCCTATGAATGCGGAAGTGATAAGAAGCTAAACCTTTGATGAAGATATCCGCAACTTGTTTGGTGGTGGGAGTATACCGAACCTGGACGTCACCCTTAATTAACTTCTCCCGGACATAGTGAAAATCAACATCAACATGATTACTATGATCATTAGAGAGGATTAGCAGCAAGATACGTGGCAGAAATATTGTCATAGAAGATCTGAACCAGACCAGAGTGACGAAGACCAAGGTCATGCGTGAGATACTTGAGCCATCACACTCAGCAACCACCTATGCCACAGCTAGATACTCAGACTTTGTAGTAGACTTGGAGACAATTTGTTGCTTCTTGGCACGCCCGAAGAAAAGGTTGGGACCAAGAAAGAGTGCAAACCCAGTAGTGGAGCGAAGAGTGTTGGGACATCCACCCCAAACAGCATTAGTGTATGTAGTTATAGCTGAGCAGGATCCCGGAGAAATGGTGAGACCATAATCAGGCGTGTGCTTGAGGTAGCTAAGGATGTGCTTAACCATCTACCAGTGAGAGGACCAAGGAGCATGCATAAACTGGGACACACGGTTAACAGCATAACAAATATTAGGGCGAGTCATGGTGAGATACTGGAAGGCACCTACCACACCCCGATACTCTGTTGGATCATCAAGTAGATCCCATTAGTCAATGATGGTTGAACCCGGGCTAGAAGAGGTGTTTGTACAGGTTTGGCCTCAAGCATGTCATGCTTGCTCAAAAGATCAACAACGTACTTGCGCTAAGTGAGGAAAATGCCGTGTCGGGAGGGTTTGGCTTCAATGCCAAGAAAGTAGTGAAGAGGACCAAGGTCCTTCATGGCAAACTGGGTAGACAATGAGGCAATTAAACTTTGTAGTTGAGATGAATTGGAACCAGTGAGAATAATATCATCAACATAAAGAAGAAGACATACAATCTCGGTAGAAGAGTGATGGATAAAAAGAGAAGGATCTGCCTTACTACGGTGGAATCCAAGACTATAAAGAAACGTACTAAACCTAATAAACCAAGCTCAAGGGGCCTGTTTAAGCCCATAGAGGGCTTTACGCATGTGATAAACATGGTTAGGAAACTTGGGGTGTATAAAGCGCTGTGGTCGTTTCATACAAACTTCTTCATTTAAAAAACCATGTAAAAATGCATTTTTGACATCAAGTTGACGAATGGACCAAGAGTTCGTGACAGACAGCCAGAGCCAGGACAAATATGATGGTGGTGGGTTTTACAACTGGGCTGAAGATTTCAAAATAGTCAAGGCTCTCTCGTTGATGAAAACCTTGGGCAACAAGTCTAACTTTGAAGCAATCAACAGAACCATCAGATTTATACTTGACTTTGTACTTGCATGTGCTACTAATTACATTTTGAGAAGGGGAAGGTGGAACAAGATCGCAAGTTTGATTTACCATAAGTGCATTAAACTCCTCAGCCGTGGCCTCTTGCCATTGAGGATTTTTAAGGGGCTATGAAAAACATGTAGGCTCTTGTAAGACAGTCATGGACGAAAGAGACAAAATACATTTGGACTTGCGTATGCCAACTTTAAGCTTCGTGCGCAATGGGTGGACATTTTTTGACGCAGTGGGTTCTGAAGAAGTGGACAATGGTGCACCATTAGCCCCATACGAGGCAGTCGGGACATCAGTCGAGGAACTTGGAAAAGCACCCAAGTCACAGCTCACGGCACCCCCTCCAACCAAACTGGGGTGGGGTGGGGGGAGTGACCAAACCAACCAGACCATCAACGACATTAGGAGTGGTTGGTGGTGGGTTAGCTACCATGACATCGCTAGAGGGAGCGGGCAGCAGAGGCAAAGGGAAGGAGGCCGCAGCCGATAGAGGCTGAGAGCCATGGTCTGTATTCTCGACGTGCAGCGAGGGAGGCGGCAATAATGGACCACAATGGTGGTGAGGTCATTGACATGACATGAAGGGGAACCTCAACAAGACGTGTAGAACGGGACTCCACCGAACCAGGCACTAAGTTAAGGAAAGGAAAAACATGAACACAACCCATGATCTGGTCAAGGCAATGATAGCCTTTGTAGTGAGAAGCATACGCAAGAAAGACACAGGGTATGGAACAGGGCGCAAATTTATGAGCGGTAGGAGGAGTGATGTTAAGATAACATGCACTCCCAAAGATGCAAAAGAAACCGTAGTCAAGTGCCTAATGAAAATGTTTTTCAAAAGGAGACAGGTTTTGTAAATTTGGCATTGGTAGATGATTAATAATGTAGCAAGCAGTACAGGTTGCATCAGCCCAAAACCGGGGAGGTAAACGAGATTGAAAAAAGTAGCATCCATACCATTTCACTTGTATATTGATGCATATGTTTCGCACTCCATTTTGTTGTGGAGTATGGGGACAGGAAAGACGAAAATGAATGACATTGGTCCAATAAAGAGCACTCATGGCGCAATTGTCTAACCCATGACCTCCATCACTTTGAAAACATTTAATTTTGGAGTCAAATTGGTTTTCAACAAAGGTTTTGAAATCAGAAAAGAGGGAGAAAACTTCATCTTTCCTTCAAATCGGATAAAGGCACGAAAAACGAGAGAAACAATCAATGAAAATAACATAATTTTGAAATTCCGAATTAGATGCAATAAGAGCTAGCCAAACATCAGAATGAATTAACTGTAAAGGTTTAGTAGTCGTATGAATAACACGAGAAAACGGAAGTCTACTCAACTCTCCCAAACAACATGCATTGCAATTTTTCAACAAACGAGAATAGCTGGAAGTAAACTATGACAATTTAAATTATCTAAAACTGATCCTAAATGTCCTAAGCGCCTATGCCAAAGTTCATCAGTGACTTCCCAAGCCACAAGTCCAGAGAGGTGTGGGGAAAAACCATAGAGTGGACCATTGTTGCGAATCCTAAGGAGGGGTGTCCCGTAGCCTTGTCCTTGACACAAAAAGAAGACGAGTCAAATTCAACAAAGCAGTTATTATCACAACACAGTTGCTTAATAGATAAAAGATTATAAGTAAGACCAGGGAGAAGAAGAACATTAGGCAAAGACAAGGAACGAGACCAAGTGCAAATAGTGGAAGAACCAACATGGGAAACAAGAAGTAAGGAACTATTGCCAACATGAATAAATTTAAAACAAGTGTAAGGTTGTAAATTTTTCAAAATACCCAAGTTCGAAGTCATATGATTAGACGCACCAGAATTCGGGTGCCACATGTAGTCAATAGGATCAGAAATAGACATGGCTGATAGAGAGTGGGATAGATCAATCTAAGCACATCGGTGAGCACAATGGGATACAGCATGACCTATGTAATGGCAAATCTAACAAACAAGAGGTCCAAATCCAAGTATACCGTTATAAGATTGATGAAAAGATGTACCTAAAGATCGTAACCAAGGCTGAGAGTGCGAAGGACCACCTGGACCTCCCGAACCTGACGCAGTAGCATGCTGCAGTGGAGGACCACCACATGATGGCGGTTGTTATGTTGGATAACCACGGCCGCCATTGCGACCACCACGTCCTCCTTGGCCTTTGGAGTTGCAACCTCGTCCCCCTTGTCCACACTCACCATCGCCACCCCCACCACTAGTAGTATCCTGAGGCTAGCTATTGGTAGCCAAGGCATGACCATGATCAGGGTTAGACCGTCCTTGAAGTCGAGCAAGAGCCGCTTCTTCATCCAATAAAAGGTCTTGAGTTGTTCAAAAGTAAGGTTCCTGGTTAGAAAGCACCGCTACTCTTTTTTGGCTAGAGTATCGGTGCCTGCAATGTATCCCACACCGACACGCTTCCAACACGTTCTGATACATGAAAAAAGTATCGGATACTTTTTTTTTTTTTTAATTTTAAATTTCCGATAAGTTTCCGACACGCTTCTGATACGTGTCTAATACGTAAAAAAAAAAATATTTGTGCAATTTGTCTTTCTAAATTTTGAATTTCCAGCAAGCATCCCATACGTTCCAACACGTTTTTGATGTTTTGCCTTTAAAAATATAATATTACAATATATTATTATCTGTATATAATATAATAGTATACATATTAAATGTTTTGATAAAAAAATTAATATTTTTGTACAATTTGAAAGAGGGAAAGAATGACAAGAAAAAGGAAAAGGAAGGCCCTTTTAAGTCAAGGACAGAGAAAGAGATGCGGCGTGGCTTGAACCTTTGTTAATTTTTTGGGTTAATTATATATGCTTGAATTCACCCTATTTTAGCTAAGCTTTATTTTTTTCTTAAGCTATTCTAATTTTTTTTCTTTTTTTTTTTTCAGAGTTTATAAATCATGTTTTTTCATCAATTATATAGATATATATCTAAGAAAGTACACAATTTTTAAGTA
Source organism: Simmondsia chinensis (assembly GCA_018398585.1). Classification (NCBI taxonomy): domain Eukaryota; kingdom Viridiplantae; phylum Streptophyta; class Magnoliopsida; order Caryophyllales; family Simmondsiaceae; genus Simmondsia; species Simmondsia chinensis. The sequence goes on from JAGTTD010000018.1 coordinate 9,078,279, forward strand.
ATGTGTCCCCAAGGCATCGTATCCTAGGTTTTTGAAAAATTATGTGTCAGCATATTGGTATCGTATCGTATCTCGTATCCATACCCGTATCCGTGCTTCCTAGGTTCCAGGAAAAGTTATGGGTGAAGGTGTTAAAAGGATCATACTCAAGTGGTAGCCCAAAGAGGGCATAGTGAATCAAATCCCTACTAGAGACCAAGGAATCTATGGCAGCGAGATTATCAACTATAGTTTTGAGCTCAGTAAGATAGGCATCCATGGCCTTATTAGCTTTGCGAAGAGTAGCAAGCTGAGATCTAAGGTCAAGTTCTTTTGTCAAGGAATGATCCTTAAATCTTTTGGCTAGGGCATCCCACATATCTTTAGACGTAGGATGATGGATAACATCATTTAATACAGGACGAGCTAGAGAAGCAGATAAATAGAACCGAATACTTTGATCAGTACATGACCAATTAATGTGATTGGGGTTGATAATAAAGATGCCACCGGGTTGTTGAACGTGTTGGGGGACAGGGAAAGGATCGATCAACAGTGCCCATGACGCGATGAGAACGAAGAATCATAGAGATCTGTTCGCGTCAAACAAGATAATCAGTATCCGACTCGAGTTTAATGATAACAAGACTCGTGATAACAAAGGGCGAGAGAGAGAAAGGCATTGATGAGGAGGTCGATAAGACCGACAAGCCATAAGGTGAGCCGAGATTCGACAAGTAGTTCGTAGGAAGGATGGACGACACATAGGGTAAAGTCAACGATAAAGGATTAATTCTAACATGAGAATTTGAAAGAGAGAGAGGGGTGGAGGAGGTACCATATGAGAAGGTCGAGGAAGGAGGAAGCTGACCTGAAGGAGGAAGCTGACTTGAAGTAGAAGACGGGGCTGCCATTGAAGCACCCGAACTTAGATTAAGGGCCGATTCACCGATGTGTAGGCAACGCCGGTAGGGTTGAGTCGGCGGTTTTGATCGATCGAATTGTAGGACTCGACAAGTGCAACGCCATATAGTGGTGCTGATGCAAAATTTTGGCAGTTGTTTGTTTGTTTAATATCATAACCCTAATTAATACCATAGGAAGGTTTTGAAAAGAGGAGGTGATTGTTTCTTTAATCAAAGTTTGGGCAGTCATTTGATTGTTTGGAGAGAGAAATTAGGGTTAGTGTTTGTGACGCTGTAATACCATTTGAGAGAATATTTCAGAGGACATACCCAACAGAGTTGTTAATGTATCATATATATATATATAGAGAGAGAAACTATACAGAGGGAGAATTACAATAAAATCCCTACAGAATATCCTATTAATATAATATTAGAATATTATACTAATTTCAATATAAATAAGTTGAGGAGATTAGGTTTGAGCCGGCTGGCGAGCCCTCATCATAAAGCTCGAAAGACTCGGCTCGCTTTGAGCTCAAGCCAAGCCAGCCGGCTCGTTTAACTTATCGAGCCGAGCCCAATCCTAGTGAATCTCGAGCTCGTAAGCTCGCGAGCCTAAATGAGCCTAAGCGAGCCTTTCTTAATATAATATATTTGCTTAAATATGCCAATGAAACCAAATTTGAACCTAAATGAGCAGAGCGTGAGCTTAAACGAGCCCAAACGAACCTAAATTCAACTTAAATGAGCCGAAATATTGCAAGCTTAATTCGAAGCTCGTCGAGTTTAGATCAAGCCGAGCTGAGCTGAGCTCGAGCTTTTAAAGAACCGAGCTCGAGATTGAACTTTCCGAACTTGGCAAGCCTCAAGCCTGGCAGGTTCGGACTCGGCTCGGCTCGGCTCGGCTCGGCTCGGCTCAAATACACCCCTATTTATGATTTTGGATGTCAAGTCTCTTATCTCTCTCCCTTAGCTTCTTCTCTAATCTTCTTCCCCCTTTCTCCTCATACCCTACTACTACTATACTATATACTATCAATACTTGTCAAGCTTATACGCATAGAAACCAATACTGTAATATACAATACAAGAGCATTTCTGTTTCCATCGCTAATTTGTTGGTTGAAGTGTTCGATTGATTATTTTGCTGCTCAATTTGTGTGAGAATTGCATCGGATTGCATAATATAAGACAATATAACTAAACGTCCTTAGGGACATAGCCTGTTTCGCAATATTTCAGGAGCCAAAGAAGCTAACAATGTTCAATCCTAGCTAAGGACGAATGTTGCCCTTTAAAAGGGCTCACTGTTAATAAATAAATAAAAAATTAAATGTGTATATACCTGGAAAAACATAACGAGCTTATCGGAAGGAGAAACTGGGACTGCAACAGTTTGCTCAACCGACGCTTCTGCCTCGGCAGCGGCACTGGCACTGGTGTCCTCCACCGCAGCGTCTTCAGTGATCTGGGCCTCTTCCTCCGCCGACCTAATCTTTCGCCCGCTAGACTTCTGGGACGCTCTCAAATGCCGCAAATTGCGGGTAGCAAGAGCATTTCTCTGGATTTGAAAACGAGCTGAGCGCTGCTGGAAGCGAATTTGATGATTGGGGACAATGTAGATTGAAGGGAAAGACTGAAAAGCGGTGATGGAAGCCATTGATTCAGATATTTGGGGGCTGGGTTTTGAGAGGGGTTTGTGTTTTGTGGTGGGTGCTCTTGCTTTTACGGAAGCCTTATCCCGGTGGAATAAAAGAAAATGTTCACCGTTGGGAGTTGTTGATGGCCGTTCTAAAAATTTCATAGATTGTTAGGCGGGCCCCCGTCTAAAGCCTCATTTTCAACATTTCTCCCCTCAATTTCAAATCATTTTTTATATTTTTAAATTATTTTAATAATTAATATTATTTATATAATTTTAATTAATTCAAGATGACAGATGAAAATGTATTTAAAACAAATATAATTATAAAAATAATTAATTATATTGAGACAATTGTTAGTGTATTTTCAAAATATGTGTTGATAAATATGTAAAACATTGTTTAATGTATATATAAAATGTGTATGAGATTGTCCCGGAATGTGTTTAAGTGTTTACAACATGAGAGGGGTGTGTGTCGACACATAATCCTACAGTACCTTTGGGAATCAGGTGTGTGTCGACACACAGCCTTACAAAAGCGCACGGCAAGGTGTTATGTGTCGACACACAGGAACTGTGAGCCGATGTGTGTGTCGACACACAGACCAATTTTCTGGCAGTTACTTTCGCGCCTTCATTCCCAATTTTTGGTGTCTTTTCTTGGTTTTCTCTTGGGGACTTCTCATTCCATTGGAAACATATAAATACCCCATCTGATTCTTGTTGAATAGATTGAAAAATATATGATTTTGATTAGAGAATCATAAGAGTGAAAGATATTGAAGAACATCTTCATGTGTTCTTGAGTTCTTTGTGTGTATACAAGTGTTTCTTATCTTAAACTTGATCAATCTCATATCATCTCTGTCAATCTCTCCCCATACACATCTTCACTCCATTTTTGGTTGTTGTTGTATCCCCGAGGATATTTCATATACCGAAATAAGCCTTAAGGAAAGTGATCGCATAGCCTCAACACCTGAGATCTTGGGTTACCTGATTGCAAGGATTTTGCAAGTATTTTCAGATTTGTACCAACAATCTTAAGGCTTACCTTTTTGGTTTGGGTTATGGCTTCATCACTAAGGGAAATGACAGCCAACTTTGTGAAGTTGGACCGATTTGATGGCGGGAACTTCCGCCAATGGCAGAGGAAAATGCACTTCCTCATCACAACGCTGAACGTGGTGTATGTCCTGAATACACCATGTCCATCCCCCGTCTCTGAGGAGGAAGAGACGTTGGCTGAGCAGAGGGTCAGACTGAAGTGGGAGAACGATGACTACATCTGCAGAGGGCATATTCTGAATGGGATGACTGATGCCCTGTTTGACATTTACTCGAACATGCCAACCGCGAAGGAACTGTGGGACGCACTTGAGGCACGCTACATGGCCGAGGATGCTACAAGAAAAAAGTTCCTGGTTTGTCAATTTAATAATTATAAGATGGTTGATGATCGTCCTGTCATGGAGCAATTCCATGAAATCGAACAAATATTAAATAATTTCAAACAAAATAAATGAACATGGACGATACAATTGTTGTTTCTTCCTTAATTGAAAAACTTCCTCCTTCTTGGAAAGATGTTAAGAAAAGTCTTAAACATAAGAAGGAGGATATGTCAATTGAGGAATTGGCTAACCATTTACGTGTTGAGGAAGGTTACAGGGTATAGAATGACAACAAAGACCGCCCTGGTGATGTTGGTAAAATCAACATCACAGAAGAAGGCCAATCGAGCAAGGGACTTAAGAGAATCGGACACTTTCAAAAGAAGAAGAATGACAAGAGGCCAAAAGTGGTCTGTTGGGAGTGTCAGAAGCTCGGTATGCAAGGACTGTTACTGCCTTAAAAAGAATAAAGGCAAGGGGCTTGATCATCATGCTAAAAATTCGAACGAGAGGTTCGTGGCGATGATATCCGAAGTCAATTTAGTCGAGAGTGATACTTCTTGGGGCCACGAGACATCTATGTAAGGACAAGGGGTTCTTCACGACTTTTGAGCCCATGGATAACGGAACTGAGTTGTTCATGGGAAATGGGGCGTCGGTACCGGTTAAATGAAAGGGAAAAGTTGATTTACTTTTCACATCTGGAAAAACCCTCACTGTAACCGATGTATGCTTCACTCCTGACGTTAAGAAGAATCTCGTGTCTGGTGGCCTGTTAAATAGGTTTGGGATCAAGTTGGTCTGCGAGGCCGACAAGTTTATTTTGTCTAAGGGTGGAGTTTTTGTTGCCAAAGGGTACTTATGTAATGGTATGTTCAAAATGAACATTGATAATAAAATTGGAGATTTTGTTTATATGCTTGACTCATCGTTTTTATGGCATCAAAGATTAGGTCATGTGCATTTTCGTAAATTACATGAAATGGTTAATTCTTCGTTGATTCCTCACGTAGATAAAGTTGATGACAAATGCAAAACATGCATGTTAACTAAGATAACGAAATTACCATTTCCTTCAGTGCAAAGAGAGACTAATCTACTTGACCTAGTACACAACGATTTATGTGATTTCAAGCGCACACGGAGTTTAGGTGGAAAGAATTACTTTGTTACATTTATCAATGAATGTTTCAAGATTTTGTTATGTATATTTGATAAGTAACAAAGATGACTTGCTTGATAGATTTAAAGCATATAAAGCAGAAACTGAGTTACGCTGTGAAACCTTCCTCAAACGTCTAAAGTCGGACTGTGGTGGGGAGTACTACGATCCTAAATATTTCGAAACCACGGGAATAATACATGAAATAACTACACCATATATGCCACAACAGAATGGCATGGCTGAGAGGAAAAAACCGGACTCTAACTGAGATGGTTAATTCCATGTTATCTTATTCCGGTCTCGGCGATGGGTTTTGGGGTGAGGCTATGTTAACAGCCTGTCATATATTGAATAGAGTTCCAAACAAAAGAAATAAAATAACCCCATATGAATTATCTAAAAGTGTGGGGGTGTAAGGCAGTTGTTAAAGTCCTTGAACCTAAACGAAAAAAGTTAGGTGAAAGAGGCATTGATTGCATCTTTGTGGGTTACGCGTCTCATAGCAAAGCATATCGGTTCTATGTAGTCGAAACTAATGATTATATCAATGTGAATACGATAATAGAATCGAGAGATGCGATATTTGATGAGAATCGGTTTACCTCTATCTCTAGACCGAGGGATTATGTACGGGTTGAAAGTGACACTCAAGTGTCATATGACGATGTTAGTCATAAGAGGGAAGATGTCCTTGAAAGTGCTCTAGAACTCCGAAGGAGTAAGAGAGCAAGGAAAGAGAAATCTTTCGGCTCGGACTTCTACGCATATTTGGTAGAAGGTTCAAGGAACGATGTGGACCAAGTGGCTCCATACTGTTGTGTCATGGAAGCTGATCCCATGACGTTTAATGAGGCAATAAGGTCTCATGATGCCTCGTTTTGGAAAGAGGCTGTAAATGATGAGATGGATTCCATCTTAGGTAATAATACCTGGATCCTTGTGGACCTTCCACAAGAAAGTAAGCCGATCGGGTGCAAATGGATCTTCAAAAAGAAGATGAAAGTCGATGGAACGATTGACAAGTTCAAGGCCCGATTGGTGGCTAAAGGGTTCGCCCAAAAGCATGGGTTGGACTACTTTGACACGTATGCCCCCGTGGCAAGAATATCGATGATAAGGGTATTGATTGCCCTTGCCTCTATTTATAAACTAGTGATACACCAAATGGATGTTAAAACGGCATTCCTGAATGGTGAGCTAGAGGAGGAAGTGTACATGGAACAACCGGAAGGGTTTGTTGTTCCAGGCCAAGAGAGAAAAGTGTGTAAACTCATACGTTCTCTATATGAACTGAAGCAAGCCCCGAAGCAATGGCATCAGAAGTTTGATCAGGTTGTGTTTAACAACGGATTGGATATAAATGAATCGGATAAATGTGTCTATAGTAAATTTGATAATGGCAAAGGGGTCATTATATGTTTGTATGTCGATGACATGCTGATATTCAGTACTCATGTGGAACAAGTAGAGAGAATCAAATGGTTTCTCTCTGAAAACTTTGCTATGAAAGGCATGGGTAAGGCAGAGGTGATCCTCGATATTAGAATTGTAAGGAGTGGTGATTCCATTTCCTTGACACAGTCTCACTACTTTGAAAATGTGTTGAAAAGGTTCCATTTTGATGAGTGTGCACCGGCGTCTATTCCGTTGGACCCTAGTGTGAAATTAGTACTGAATGAGGGCGCTCTAGTGTCACAACTGAGATATGCCTAGGTCATTGGTAGTCTTATGTATGCCATGACAAGCACAAGGCCAGATATAGCCTTTGTTGTTGGAAAGCTGAGTAGATATACTAGCAATCCAAGTAAGAGCCATTGGAAAGCTGTGGAACGTGTACTAAAGTACCTCAAGAAGACTATGAGTTATGGTCTTTCTTATGTAGGGTATCCTCCAATTTTGGAGGGATACTCTAACGCAAGTTGGATCTCCGATGTGGAGGATCATGCATCCACAAGCGGGTGGGTATTCCTACTTGGTGGGGGTGCGGTTTCTTGGGGTTCCAAGAAACAGTCTTGCATAACTGATTCAACAATGGCAACGGAGCTTATAACTCTCGCGTCTGCGCCTAAAGAAGCCGAGTGGTTAAAGAATCTCTTGTATGAGATACCTTTGTGGCCTAAGCCGATCTCACCGATATCTATCCATTGTGATAGTCAGGCTACGCTGTCTAAAGCGTATAGTGAGGTATACAATGGGAAGTCCAGACACATTGGTGTAAGACATAGTATGGTGAGACACCTCATTCGAGAGGGTGTCATCACTGTGGACTTCGTGAGGACCAGTCAGAATCTAACGGATCCGTTTACAAAAGGCCTAGCTAGAGATTTGGCTCTGAAAACAAGTGAAGGGATTGGTGTAAAACCTGTCATTTTTAGTCGCCCATGATAGGCCCTCAACTCGACGCCTAGTATGACGCTAGGTCTCGAGTTCAATGAGAGAGATTTGTCATCTGTGTGACTGCAAGCACAATTTGAAAATTACCATCCCGAGTGTGATGTGCTTGATACCTGTGTCAGAGATTCCAAAAGGATGAGCATTTGCTCTTAATGGACCTGGTTCTAGAACTTATTGAATGTCGCGTCGCAGGGACATGATCAATGAGGTCCACCTTAGTGTGTGTTGAAGTTTGGCCGCTTCAAAGGGGTGTTTTTTGACTAAAGGTTTGGCCCTGAAACACTCACGAAGGGTACTGGATACAAGGCCACAAATGTGTTGATCTGGGAGGTGTAGGGTGTGTACGGGGAGTATGCCTAGTGCGTAATTGGATAGTCGGTTAGTCAAATGGGCTGTATGGTTCAAAGCTTAGTCTGCCATTTTCGATCCGATTAACTGTATGGTCCTTTCACTAGCCAGGGGTTCAATTGGGAGACACCCATGTTGATGCACGACGTGGCATCCTTTATTTGAGATGTCATAGTGAGATTAATTGTATTTCGAAAATAATGGGGGATTGTTAGTGTATTTTCAAAATATGTGATGATAAATATGTAAAACATTGTTTAATGTATGTATAAAATGTGTATGAGATTGTCCCGGAATGTGTTTAAGTGTTTACAACATGAGAGGGGTGTGTGTCGACACATGGGACATGTGTGTCGACACATGGGACATGTGTGTCGACACACAATCCTACAGTACCATTGGGAATCAGGTGTGTGTCGACACACATCTTACAGAAGCGCACAGCAGGGTGTTGTGTGTCGACACAAAACTTACAGTAACCCTGTGCGTCGATGTGTGTGTCGACATCGACACGCAGGCCAGTTTTCTGGCAGTTACTTTCGTGTCTTCATTCCCTGTTTTTGGTGTCTTTTCTTGGTTTTCTCTTGGGGACGTCTCATTCCATTGGAAACATATAAATACCCCATCTGATTCTTGTTGAATAGATTGAAAAATATATGATTTTGATTAGAGAATCATAAGAGTGAAAGATATTGAAGAACATCTTCATGTGTTCATGAGTTCTTTGTATGTATACGAGTGTTTGTTGTCTTAAACTTGATCAATCTCATATCATCTCTGTCAATCTCTCCCCATACACATCTTCACTCCATTTTTTTGTTGTTGTTGTATCCCCGAGGATATTTCGTATACCGAAATAAGCCTTAAGGAAAGTGATCACATAGCCTCAACACTTGAGATCTTGGGTTACCCGATTGTAAGGATTTTGCAAGTATTTTCAGATTTGCACCAACAATCAAGTATTTTCAGATTTGTACCAACAACAATGAATGAAAATTATGATTTATGTTAGTGAAAAATAACTTAATATAAATAGTTAGATATAACAAATTAAAAAAATTTAATATATAAATATTTATTAATATGTAAAATATATTTTTAAATAAAATTTAATGTATTTAATTAATTAAAAATAATAAACATAACATAAATTAATAATAATAATAATAATAATAATAATAATAATAATAATAATAATAATAATAATAAAGATTTGGGGCTCCCCATTGGGAGTAGCCTTATAAAACTAAAGACATAAAAATATTTAATAGTATAAAACTAGAATTATAATTTTTTTTTGAATTCGAGCTAAAATTATAATTATAAACATGATTAGAAAGAAATAAGAACAATCATATATATATATATAGCATAACTCTTAGGAGATGATAAATTTTGGGTTACACATTTGGTTAAAGTGGGGGGAAGAGGATGATATCAGGTAGGTGGAAAACAATGTTAGCAGTCAAATACATGGTTCATAATTTACTCTTACCCCCTCACCCTCTCACTTGGGGATGACTCTTATGAGATTGTGAGATATAAGATGGTGAATTCTACATCATGTATTAAGTTGAAGTTGGAGAAGGGAGTAATGTCAGGTGGGAGAAAGATGGCGTCAACAGTTAAATAAGTGATCCAGAATGTTCTCTCTCTCTCACCCTCTCTTAGGATTTATGCTCAAATTGTCGGAAGAGAAAAGAGGGAAGGATTCAACAACCTTCTTTAATTCTCATTGTTAAAACAATTTAAAAAAATAAGGGAATAAGATTTAATCTTAATTCTCATCTAAAAAGTAAGGGAAAAACAAAGAAATGACTCAAATTAATTAGAACAAAGCTTTTGAAAGTAAGAAACTAATGGCCTATTTACTAAACCCTACTCCTAAATCAAATTGAACTCTAAAAAAAAAAAAAAGATCATATTCTAACTCTAATCACTCTTAATATAATACTAAGATAACTCAAAAATCTTTATATATATATATATATATATATATATATATATATATCATCAAGATACCCTGAAATTTTAATATATATAATCGGTTATTCCAAGGTGTCATTGCATACATCCTTTGCTTGGCCCATGCTCCGTGGTCGTGGGGTGGATCATGTTCTAGCCCGCCTTTGCTTGTCTGTGACGGGTTACATCCTTTGGTATGAGCATCACTTAAGGATTCAGCGCTCTCAAAATAGAACTTCTTCATCTGTTATTTAGGAGATTACAGGATTGGTCCATAGCCATCTCATTACTACTCCTATGCTTCGTGGTGCTCATCATCACTCGTAGCTTCTAGAGGAGTGGGGGATTGAGCATTAGTTTTGTTTGGCTTTTTGGCTTTTGTTTAGCTTTTGCTTTTGTTGGTCATGTTGACCTTTGTTGCTTTCTAGCTTGTTGACTATTTGCCATTGACATTTGATTCTTTAATGTAGGCTTTTCTGATCATGACTTAGGGGATTGTTAGTGTATTTGCCACCTTGTCGGCTGCCAACCACTATGTGAGAGAGAGAGAGGCAGGGGATACGAGGAAGGGGGTATTAGAGAAGAGAGAGAAGGGGCAGCAGGGCGGTGACAATGTGGCGGCATGCATGGCTACTGATGACTTGGTGGGGGAGGTGGTATGTGGGGGAGATAGAAAGAGGGGGTATGGGAGGGAAATTTACTCTTTTATTAATTTAGCTAATAAACTGAGTTATAATTAGAACCATTGATCTATCTTACTTAAGATCTAACGGTATAGTTTTAATTTTTTTAATTTTCTCACCTAACTTTCATTCTCATTCTAGCCACCCCCTATATATATATATGTATGTATATATGTAGTATTGTAATTCGTATTACATCGACATTTTTTTTTAAAAAAATGGTCATATTCTTACAAAATTCATCAAATTCTGACATAGGGTACCTATGTGATAAAATATTCAAACATAAAGGTACCCAATTTTATATATCGAAATATAAGTATACATCGGAAATAAATGCTTAAATTTCGAAGTACCTAAGTGATAAGTTCCCTCAATAAAACATTAGTTAAGGAAAATATCTGAACTTAACTAGTTTTCTTAGCTTAATTAAGTTTAGATCTTTTCCTTGAATAATGTTTTATTTATTGGGATTTATTTTACTAAATCATGTAATTAAGATTAATGTTTTTGAATTATGTTAGGATTATATTAGAATTAGTTAGAGTTAGAACATGACTTTTTCAGAGTTCAATTTGATTTTAGGAGTAACGTTTAGTATTGCCTATATAGGTCATTATTTCTTATTTTCACAGCTTTGTTTGGATTAATTTGAATTATTTCTTTGTTTCTCTCTTATTCTATAGGTGAGAAATAAGATTGAATCATATCAATTGATTATTCTTCCCTTTACTTTAGCAATAAGAATCCTTCCCCTTTTCCCTTTTCCCTTCGAGCAATTTGATGATTTGCATCAGATATATGTGTGTGTGTGTATGTAAAGATTAATTAGGGAAGTCAGTAGCTGAAGTTAGTTAGGACTTGGCGGGAAAATTAGTTGCTTAGTTGAAGTGGTTGTTATTGTATATAAGTGAATTGTAATTGCAAGAAAGGTTATCCAAGAAATGCAAAGTAATACAAGTCTCATTGAGATTGTCAATTTTTCTCCTCATCTAAGTCTTCTCTTCCTCTTCTTATCTCATTCTAATCTTCTATAACCCTAGTTATGAACCAAGTTCATATCAAATTGGTATCAAAGCATCTAGCTTGGCACCTTGATTCAATAGCAAATTGCCGAAAAGAAAAAAGGCTGCAGTAACTGCTTCAGCTAGTATGGAGAATTTGCAACAGTTGAACAACTTCAGGAATTGGTCACTGCATTTGGAAATTTGCTTCAAGATAAGGAGAAGTTGCAACAACATATGAACGAAATTCAACATAAGATTAATCGAACATCAGTGGAGGGAAATGCTGCAAGTATAAGCCAATGTCAGACCACCTGTATCGTTAATTCCCTTGTCCAAGATTTAGGAGAATGATCGTGGAATTGAGCACACAAAGTCAGGAAGATCTTCAGGTAATAAGCAACCTAAGGCTGAAATTAATTGCTTCAATGGAGAACACCCTCAGTCTTGGGCCCGAAGATGTGAGAGGTTCTTCAAGTTCTATGGAGTCCTAGGGCATGAAAAGGTGGATTGGGTGGCGATGTACCTTCAAGGGGATCATAAATTTTGGTTTAACAGCTTAATTACAAGCAAACTTGATATAGGTTGGAAGGATTTTGTGGAGGAGTTATGTGATGGATGATGAGAGAAGAATTGACGATCTCATTAAGACTTGTATTACTTTTCATTTCTTGGATACCCTTTCTTGCAATTACAATTCACTTATATACAATAACAACCACTTCAACTAAGCAAATAATTTTCCCACCTAGTCCTAACTTACTTCAAATACTTACTTCCCTAATCAATCTTGACAATACCCTCCCTAAGGAAGGGGAAAAAAAAAAAATTCCTTGACTCCAGAATCGAAGTTGGGAAATTGACTCTTAAGGAAATGATAGTCTTCCCATGTTGAATCACAATGTTGGTAGTGTAATGGTGTGGGTGCCCTCCCTTTATACTGACTTATCAAAAAAAAAAAAAAAGTCTTCCCATGTTGTTTCATCCACACTCAAGTTAGACCAATGGACCAAGACTTGAGTCAATGCTTTATTATTCCTTGTAACAATCCTCCTTGCTAAAATTGCTATTGGCTCAACTAAAACTTAACCTTGCTTTGAAGTATAAGGAGGCTGCAGTTACGGCACAATGTCCTTTCCAATCTTCTTCTTCAATAATGAAACGTGGAAGACTGGATGTATGCTGCTGTCTGAAGGCAAAGCCAAACGATATGCTATAGATCCCACCTTCTCAATCACTTCATAAGGCCCATAATAACGAGATGAGAGCTTGACATTTGCTCTGATTGCCACAGTTGATTGTCTGTAAGGCTGTAACTTCAAGTAAACGATATCGCCTACTTGCAGTTCTCTATTAGTTATGTGCCTAGCTGCATAATATTTCATTCGAGCTTGAGCTTGCATCAGCTGGTCCTTCAACGATCTATTAATGCCAACTCTAGTCTCTATAATGTCCTGAACATCATTCACTAGAGAGAAACTATCAATTTGTAGCATTAGACTTGGAGGATGATACCCATATAGCGCAAAGAAGGGAGTGGTATTTAAAGCAGTGTGATGGTTGGTATTATACTAAAACTCAGCCAAGGACAAATGCTTATGCCATTGATGAGGATGCTGGAATGACATACACAGCAAATACTGCTCTAAGCATTGATTTAGGTATTCAGTTTGTCCATCCGACTGTGGATGGTAAGCTGAGCTGAAATTGAGAGAAGAACCCAAGAGTCTAAACAATTCTTACCAAAAAACACTTGTGAACAACCTGTCTTGATATGAAATTATGGGTTGAAGCAACCCATGAAGTTTATAAAGGGAATCAAGGAACTGTTTGGCTAGATGTAAGGCAGAGATCAAGTGTGTTAAAGCAAAGAAATGGCCATACTTAGTGACTCTATCGATTACCACCGAAACCATGTCCTTGCCCTCTGATTTTGGAATATCTTTTTCTTTTACTCGAATTTGGTGGTAGCCTTGCCTCAAATCAAGTTTTGAATAGATTGTTGAACCAAATAGCTCATCTAAGATGTCACCGATAATGGGAATTGGGAATTTGTCTTTGATAGTTAAGGAGTTCAATTGCCGATAATCAACACACATTCTTGATGTGCCATCTTTCTTTTTAACAAGGATCACAGGTGAGGCATAGGGACTGTGGCTTGGTCTTATGAATTGAGAGCTTAGCAGTTCATCAATTTGCCTTTCCAACTCATTCTTTTGAGCATGGGGTATTTATATAGTCTAATATTAATAGGAGAAGTGTTAGGTTTCAAGGGTATTGAATGGTCCAGGGTTCTTTTTTGGGGCAGGGAAGATGGTAATATATCCCTATACTCATGAAGTAATCCAAGTAAAATAGAGTTAGAAACTATCGGAGGCTTCTCAAGCTCAGCAGTGACAGAATGCAAATGACCAATCCACTGTATGTTGCTTTTCTTCAGTGCTCTAGCCAAGGCCTTGCAGCTTATGGACCTTAAAACTCCCTGCTCTCTTACTCCTTGCAACCTTATGGTATTACCCATTCTCTTAAAGGATAGAGTAGTGAAATCAAATACAATGGGACTAATTATCTTCATCCAATCTACCCTGAGAACCATACCACACCCTCCAAATCTCAATACTCTAAAATCATAGGCAAAATGATTCCCTTGCATTTCCCAACTAAAATAGAGGACTGGGCTTTCTCCCTCTTCCTTCCATCAAGAGGCTGTAGGAGTAAACTCTGTCTCGTCCTCATCCCCCTGGTAAGGCGATCTGTGCTCTCCCCTCTGCCTAGGATTTATGGCACTTGTTTTTTTGAAGCACAGGTCGTCTAACAAGGCATGGGACCTATCGATTCATTGTTTGCTTCTGCTGCACTGAACCTGCACCCTGCATGTGCGCTTCTCCAGAAGGAGGCACATATTGTAACAATTCACAGCAACAGCTGTCGTTGGCTCTATTATAACTGATTCCTCAGGCAACAAGACAGTGGATTGATTCCTATACCTATGGTCCTGGCTTGGGGTCTCCTCTAGTCCAAATCAAGATGGCTTTTCTTGATCTTGTGATGTCTTTGGCCCAATTCTAATTCTATGGAATTAGCTATAAATCAAACTTGTTGACTACCAAAGAAAAAGCCGGTTCAAACTTGACTTGTGATTTTGATAGGAATGATCCGAAAAGCTTCTACAGCTAGAGAGGAGGGGGGGGGGGGGGGGTCTAGCGCAAAGCGAGAAGCTTGCAACAGCTAAATCACGATCTCTGAGCGAGCTCATATTGATAAGAAGCTGCCTCTTTTCAATGCTGGGAGTGAATTGTTAGAGCTATCTATTCAATTGGGGAGATAGTAAGCAAAATGCACCCAAACTCATATGCAATGAAAATTTCGAGCCACCACATTCACGCATGTAGCAGGAGATCATATGCAGTTTCCCCAGTTTACCTGTTCAAGCGAGCTTGCAACATGCTAGAATGTACATCGTACAAGATGCCGCTCACTTTTTTTAGGAGGTGTTCGATTAGAACCTTACTCCCTTCATTTGAGTTGGAGGTCTTATGCCTTTACCACTATGCATAGGGTTTCACCTCCCCTGGACGAACAATCAAGAAAGAAGCATTTCCCCCTCCTCGATGTTGTAAGTCTTCCACTTATGATGAAAGCTATTGACGGCTCAATAAAACAAGGAAGAGAGAACAAAAGCTAACTTGTCTGAAAAAAAGTAAGCAACGGTCCTGCTTTAAGTAGTCCGATAGTTCAACCTACGTTGTAGAAGGTTCTTTCTAAGCCTAAGCAGCGTAAAATAAAGCAATAGCAAAGAAAGCATTGGGCAAGTAGTAAGCTAGCAAAGTCAAACTAAGCAGAAGTTGAAGGAAAAGTAGTAATCCCTTGGCATATATGAAATTCGATGTCAGAAAGCAAAGCACGTTCCTTGCGTAGAAGCCCGAACTCTTGGACAAAGGTCAGATTCAGCGAACAAAATGGTAGGTTAACTTTGTTTGTGTCATCATTTTATTTCCATAAGCTACTGTCATGGTTAATGGCACTACTTGTACCAACTCATGTCCCACCTTCTTGACCACCTTAGGGTGCAGGAAGCTATGGGTACTCCCACTGTCAATCAAGATCAAAAGAGGAGTCTGTTGAGTCATCCCTTGGATGAGTATTGTGTTATGAGATCCACCTCCAGTCAGAGCATTTACTGATATTTCAACCTCATCCTCAATTGCTTCTGCCAGAGCATCATTCAGGGAATATGTTCCCAAACTATCCTCCTCGACCTCTTCTTGTTCAATGCTAGTAACTGCCATCAAGAGCTTAGGATTACATTTATGCCCAAAACATTATTTCAGATTACACTTGAAACAAAGGTTCTGTGCCTTTTTTGCCTCAATGCTCAAGGGCTTGCTGCTGCTGGCCTTATAATCTGTACCAACACCAGCCGAGTGATTCCCATTACTAGATGAACTAAACCTTGCTCTATTCTTGTTCTGATTGTCACTTAAAACATGCATTGTGGATTCAAAGAGCTTAGCCTTTAAGTAAGCCTTTGACAATGATTGGGGATTCAAAACCTTGACAAGGTTCTTAATCTTTTGGCTTGAGACCACTGATAAAACTTGACAAATAGTAGGCCTCTTTTTGCTCCTGGATTGTTCACCATCATAAGTGCTTTAAGATGCTCAAACTTGATCATGTACTCCTTAGCAGAGCCAGTTTGAGTCAGCTTGTTGAATTGATCAACAGCATCACCTTGCCAATTGAAGAAAAATGCAATCCCATATTGGTGAGTTAGAAGAGGAAGTACCACTTTATATACCTAAGCAGCTACTCCACCAATTGCCAATTGGTTTTGGGATTAAATCTCCTTTGGTATGTAACAATGGTATCAGAGCTGTCGATCCTTGGATCGATTCTAAGGAGCTCGGTTTGGTATGGGATGAACCGTGCTTGATGGCTGCGCTTGACAAGTCACACGTAACGGGCCCAAGTTTCGAAAAGGGCTACCTTGGAGAGGACTACCTAGAGTGGAGTGGAGCCGTCCATGAGAGAAAAGGACTACCTACTCAAAGTGAAGCTACCCAGAGTGAAGCTTCCTAGAGTGAAGCCGTCCATGAGAGAAATAGGGCTACCTAAGAGAGGGCTACCTGTAGAGTGAAGCCGTCCACGAGATAAAAGGGCTACCTACTTAGAGTGAAGCTACCTAAAGTGAAACCATCAAGGATGACGATTGCAGAGCGTGGTAGTTTGATACAAGCCGAAAGAATAGTAGAAAAATGCAATCCCACATTGGTGGGTTAGAAGAGGAAGTACTACTTTATATACCTAAGGAGTTATTCTACCCATGGCAAATTGGTTTTGGGATGGAATCTCCTTTCGTATGTAACAATATATATATAGCCCATGACCATAAAAGCATGACTAAGCTAATTATCTTTGCATAGCTACACATATAAAATTCGGTGTTTTACGTGCAACTTGCCACTCATACACATATACATATACATATATCATAGGGTAAATTACACATTAGAACCTTGATATTTTGTGTATTAATTTGTTAGTCCATAATCTTTGTTAAATAATATTTTAATTTAGAAGTTATACGTATTTAGTAAAGTAGTATAAATAGCAGTGTAAAAGGATGTAAAATATGTCTTCCATCCAACTTTTCTTCGTTAGAAGTGTCACAACGCTGTAGTACATGTATGGAATGAGGGAAATAGTGAGTAAATAGTGGATTTATTTACAAATAACGACAAGTTTTACACTGTTTACTTGTTATTTTCCTTGTCTACAAATGAGCTTCAATATTTCTAACAAAGAAAAGTTATATGGAAGGCCTATTTTACACCATTTTATGTCTTTATTTGAACTGTTTTATTAAATAAACTTAACTTTTGGACTAAATTTTTTTTTTTTCACAATTGTTTGTGGACTAAACAATTCTTACATCAAATCTTAAGGTAATAATAAGTAATCTACCCTATATTATATAATATATATGCATTTTACATAATTCCTTCATTAAGATCCCAATTTCCCTGGTATTTCACAATTTCCAACATGACTCATAAATATTGCACCAATAGAATATCCAATAATTACAATACGCCCCTTTTGGATATTCATTTTAAAAATATTATGGAAAAAGGCCTTGAAAAAGTATTGTTTTTGAGTTATTTTCAACTGCTTCATTATGAACCTTGATAGGAAAAACCCACTGAGGAAAAAAAAAACCATAGCGAATATAAACAGAGTACAGTGCATATTTAACTCCCTATCATGGGTGTGCATTAACCAAGGATGTCTCTAAGTTGGTGAATGCAAATCATGTAGACCAATTTCTTGAAAGTTTGTTATAGGCATTTAATGCTTTTGTGAATAATTCTTCTAGGTTCTTGAGCAGCTTTTACAAATGTCTGCTTTACCTTTCTTCTGTAGTGAAAAGAACTTCGCGAAAATGTACTCGGTTTTGTTAACTTTCTTTGACTTGAGCAATACATACAATCTCATTCAACAATGTTGGACTCCCTAATCGTTGAAAGCTTACAACATACGAACTAGGACTCTTAATCATACCCATCTCTAGTTGCTCGTGAAGCGCAAGTGTCTCAATAATAGCTACATTTGTTAGTAGATTGTCAAGATGTAGTGGTATAGCCATAAATAAATAAATATCCTGCTTGTCGTTGATATTATGTAGCTTAGACAAATAATCATCTTTAATTCATTGCAAGTTTGGTTGTCTTGACTAGAATTAGCCTACATAATTTGTTCCATGAAAATAACAAATGTATGTTCAAATACATTCCAATGCGTTTGTGTTCATGTCGTATAAGCTAATCAAGGCGATATGGTGTCACTTGTAGCAAATATTTTAATATACCAATTGTACTAAGATATGGTACTTTAGGATAAAGAATTCATTCCTTACAGTGATGCTTGGTAATGCTTCACCAAGTGTTCCGATTTACGATAAGTACGCAACCAATGACCTTTCATACCATATTGGTAGCAATCTATTTCTAGATTTTTTGACAAATTTTGTTGTGGGATTTTCCCCTTTGATATGTCTCCTTGTCGTTCGTAGACTTACTAAACTTTAGTCCATTATGGGTATGAGAATACCAATTATTATTACCACGACTATAATCTCATTCATGACTAGGACCACATCCATGTTTGCGACCTTCACCATGTCTCTAATGATTGTATGAGGCATTCAGTTCAGGAATGGTTCAGACCTAGTTAGTCTTGACTGATAATTTTTATTAACAGATTGTTGTTTTGTCTAGCAACACAAAGATAAGACGTTAACTCTGAGTATTTCTTAAAACCCTATTCTCGATATTGTTGCTGCAGGAGTATATTCAAGGCATGAAAAATAGAATATTCTTTCTCTAACTTGTCCTCCTCAATAATATTCTCCCTGCATTGTTTGCTTTATTTTGTTTGTAATTAAGTGTGATTTGGTTACCGTAAAAATGAAAATAAAACAAACATGCAATTAGGACTCACCGTGACTAGGGACTGAGCCTAAACTCGAACCGCACATCTTTGACCTCGACCACTCACAGTTTTTGGAGAAAAGGTTGTGATATTTTGGTGTATCTAACTTCTGTTATACTATGAATTCAGCTTATGCTTCAATTAAGAAGACTTGGTTAAATAGTTTTTTGTAGATTTTTTAATATATATTGACAAAAAAATAAAGGGATATGGACCTAACTTAAGCGACAGTTACAGAGATGGAGCCAGACCCAAGACACCTTTCCTCTTATACTGAAAAGTCAAGAATTAGGGTGGAGACAAACCCAAGAGATCAGCAATCCACTTACAAGCCTGAGTCAATTAGGTTTTAAGATTGGCACCCTTGACTTATAATAACTCGAATGAGTTTAGGTTTGACAAGATTAAGATGGAGCAAACCATATTCGGGTCACTAGACTTGGACCAACGCAATCAAGGTCAAGACTTGGCCAATAAAGCCTTAATTAATGATGCAAACCTAAGTTCACTTGACTTATTAAGCAGTGACAGCAGTGTTAAGACCAATGTAATCAAGGTAGACCCTTGGCCGTCAAAGCCTTAAACTAAAGCCTCAATTCTCAATTCACCGAAATTTGGGAACAAATTAAAATAGGAAATTCATACCTGAAACCTGAAAGACTGTATTACTGAAGAAGCAAGCACAACAAGTTGTTCTACACTTAGCTAAGCTATACTAAGTTGCGCTACTCCTGCGAAAAGAGCACAAGTGTGCTATAAAGAAAACTTGAAAAAGTTTTGTATTGAGTGTGTGTACCAATTTGGACTACAACATCGTCCTTTATTTATAGATAAACTAAATAACAGCTGTCCCCTGATTCTGCTGTATTTTCTACCCATTTCAAGCCACTAAGCTGCTTATTGCGCGTAAAGGTTCAATGAACGTGTCCATGATTCAATTTTGGAGGGAATTCCTTGAAGCCCGCATCCGAATTTCTAGCTTAAGTTTCCTCTAAAAGCCCCATGTCTCTTAGATTAAGCTTATTGCCCAAGTATCTGATATTGCACTCCAAGTAACAGCCTCGAGCTTGGAAACCACCTTCCTTGTAGCCTTCTTGGTAGCCCCTCGAGCTCGAGCTCACTTTACCCTTCAACCATCTCGAGCCTCGAGTGGTTGATATCCTTCTTAGGGTGATAATCTTCTTAGGATACTGGGCTCGAGATGCTATTACTTTGGCACCAAAAAGGCCTAATTCCCCTTAAGGAGGGCCTTACGTGTTAAGCACGTGGCACTTTGCTTAAAACGGTGGGTGTAAACAAATGTCCCCCTTTTAGCCGTTGGTAAATTCAAATTTACAATGGGTAGAATCCTGATTTGACCCTCAATGGCTACAGAGCAAGAGAGATCGTTTTCTCTTCCTTCCTGCATGTCCATAAGTATGACTGTTAAGGCTTGAAATTTCAAGCTTTTCTCTCTGTGCTCTCTCTCTTTACTGTAATCAAACGCTCTTGAAACACTTACTCTCCATTACTCTTAAATCTTCAATTCTTGATTCCGCCATCGTGGCTGGTGTTGATCTTAAGTCAAAGAGTTCCAGTGCCTTTTCTTGCATCACCTGGACCTCAAAGCCATTGAATGGCTGTTGAGCCCAAAGTTGATTCTTAGCATGTCAAGCCATAAGCTTTGCTAGTGCTGAGAAAATGGCCTCCAGGCCATTAGTTAAAGTCTTGTCTCCCTCGCATAGGGGTTCTGGTGTGCCTTTGAAATCTCCTTCTTTAACAAGGGCTCTTATGCATTCCTAGAAATCAGAGTCTCCAGATGCTACCTCAACTTGACCAGCCTCCTCTTCAGTGAGTGGACTGTCAAGGATGGCTATTGTGCCTTGTTGTTGGGAAACCTGTGGAATGATCCTTTTAACGTCAAGCAGTCCCAAGCCATCTTCATAAAACTTTGCCTCAACATAGCTGGAGCAAGCCATGAATGGCCTAATATCTGCCATAATAATCTCATACTTATCATGTTTCTAGAAGATTATCAACTGGTGCATTAAATATGGAATACAATAATTGGCATGTAACCTATCTCTCTTGAGTAAAGTGTTGTAGCTCAATATAGTATCTACTACAAAAAAGGTTTTCAGCTTGCTTAAGCTACCAACAGTTAACTCAATCGGGATCACCCTTTCAGACTTAGTAGCAGCTCCGGAAAAGCCACAAATTGCAACATCTGAAGTAATCAGGTCATTTCAAGATTTACCAATGACCCCCCAACATATAAGAAGGCAGGACATTGATGGCAGTGCCATTATCCACCAAAACTCTATTCACCAAAATGCCATCAAATTTGGCCGTGATGTATAGGTGCTTGGTGTGTTTATTGGCGGTATTAGGCCCATCAAACATCATATTCATTATTCCAAGTGAATCATAAGGCTGTTTGAATGTTGGGGCATTAGCTTTAAAAGACAAAGGAACGGAGTTACCTTTGGTGGTTGCTACTTCCGCCACAAGTTCCACTTGAGGATCCTCGTCCACTGCTATAACATCCCCCTCGAGGCCTTCTTGAGTGCTAGTTTCTATGAACTCCAAAGAAGGAGCAAGGCAGTTCTAACATCAACCTTTTCAAGGAGCGTCTTGTATTGTATTCAGACCCCTTGATTTGTTTCCTTTTCAGGGCTGCCATCCTTGGGCACATCCTGATCATGATTTTGAGGACTGCCATTAGTTAGCATGTCCTGCGCTAGAAGTTGGTCTTTTGGATCAACTACTAGGGTTTGAGACTCCTCCATAGGTTGGGAGAAGTCTTATTCGTGGAAGTCATTCTCTATATCGCACCATATTGGGTTAACATGGCCTAAAGGTTCCACTATGTTTATGCTAAGAGGGGAATACTCCTCTTCATCATCAACTGATTTTCGAGCCAGTGAACTCTTGGCAGGTCAATCCCACCAATATTCTTGTTCTTTAAAAGATGAGAGACTGGTCCATCTCTCAAGCTTCTTATGTGGCTTCCTTTTTTTGGCAGTAGCAAAAGGCTTGGACCTGGTCTGTGCATCTTCAAGATCTATAAGCTTAGTCTGCTTGCCCTTGCAGACCTAGGCTTCATTTTAAGATACCCTAGTTAAGCAAGTGTCGAGTAGGGTCCTTCGTTGATCTGCATTTTTTGGTAGTTGCCTCCTCTTCTGTGTTCGATTAAGACTAGAGGGACCAACCTCCTATTGATCAAGGTAGTTCCTCCTCTCGACATTACCGAATCGGACCCCGAAAGGCTGGTGTCCTATCTGTCATGGTCCTTGACCAGTGTCTACATCCAGTAGATGATATTTCAGATTTCTTCTTGGATCCCCAATTCTTATAATGATCTGGGTCTTTGAAGCAAGACCTCGAGGAGGTCCATGTCATGATTGTGACATTCTTGATCATTAGTAGTGCATTGCTTTGAAAATATTTGAATCAGGTTTGGTGGGAAAGTACTAGAGTGTATGTTTGGTGGCTATTTTAGTTAGTAGTAGTTAAGTGGTGTCCTGATGAAGTGTATTTGGAGATAATTCTAGCTCACCGACTTAGCTAGGGTAGTAGTATAAGTAGTTGGATTCTTCTTGTATTGAGATTCATTGAATGAAATTGATTCCTATCTTCTCCTCTCATCTCAAACTCCCTCTACTTCTCATCTTTTCTCTTCGTCTCAACTCAAATTCTCTATTTCCTAGGTTATGATTCAAGATTGATCTTCAATTGGTATCAGAGCTTGAACAATTCTTTGATCACGTTGCCTTAACATTCGATCAAGCTGGCCGGAGGTAGAAAACAAGCAACTATGGCTAGAGCTGCCACTACTAATTCGAATCGGGTAGAGAGGATAGCTCAATTGCAACAACAAATATAAGATTTGGCATCAGCAGTTGGAAACATGAATCAAACAGTTGGAAATATGTCTCAATTGTAGCAGCAAGTGCAACAACAATTAGTAGGATTGCAAGAACAGATTAATGGCCAAGCTATGCCTCCTGGAGCTGAAATACTGCCTTTTAGAAGTTAGAACGTGAGACCTCCTGATCCATTGTATCCAAGAGCATCTGAGGGAGTATAGAAGGTGTGGCTGTGATTAGGAACACTAGATTTCAACAGCCTAAGGTGGAGATTGACACGTTTGATGGATTACAATCTCAATTGTGGATTAGGAGATGTGAGAGGTAATTTCACTTCTATCATGTGGTTGATTCAGAGACGGTGGAGCTAGCAGCAATTCATTTACAAGGAGATCAAGAAGTGTGGTTCCATAGCTTGATACTTAGCAAACCTTTCCTCACTTGGCCTGAGTTTGTAGATGAATTATGTGAGAAATATGAATATGAGGATCCAGGAGATGTGGTGGAGAATTTTAATAAGGTGACATAGACAACTTCAGTGAAGGAGTACATGACACAATTTGAGAACTTCAGGGTTAGAATGATGGCTGTGAATCCTAGAGCTAGTGAAGCTTATTATGTTTCTAGTTTCATTAGTGACCTCAAGCCAAAAATCAAGAACCTTATTAAGGCAATGAATCCACTGACATTATCCAAGGCTTATTCGAAAGCAAAGTTGTTTGAATCAACTGTCCTTGCAACTTCAGATGGACCAAGAAGTAAGAGTAGCCAAGCAGCTCCATCTTTACAACATAACACTACTGTGAGTCCTAAATCCTTGAGTTTAGAGGAGAAGAAAGCTCAGAGGTTGTGTTTTAAGTGCAATCAGAGGTACTTCTTTGGACATAAATGCAATCCTAAGCTCCTTATGTTAGTATCTGGAGCTTAGGCCAAGGATGGTTCAGAAGGGCAGAAAGTTGAAGCTGGATCCGGTGATCAAGTTGAAGAAATACATGAGGATTTAGATGAGCATGAAATGGGAATCTTTGTAAGGGATTTCACTGGATTGGCTCTCACAATACAATAAGAATCAAAGGGGAAGTTAGCCACAAGCCCCTTTTGATCTTGATTGACATTGGAAGCACGCATAGCTTTGTTGATACAAAGATTGTCAAGAGAGTGGGCCATGAAATGATCAAGACAAGTCCTTTAACTGTGACCGTTGCTGATAGAAATTCGATGCTAACTGAAACCAAATGTAAACAATTCAGTTGGCAGATTCAAGGCCATCAGTTTGTGTATGATTTCAGAGTTTTGAAATTGGGTGGTTTTGACATGGTTCTTAGGGTAGACTGGATGAAGACAATCAGCCCATTGGTATTTGATTTTGCTTAGCTATCAGTCCTTTGATTTGAATGGAAGTGCAGTCAAATTGCAAAGCATTGTAGAACAAGGATAGCACAAATGATGAGTGGCAAAAGGTTGGAGGAGGTGATCAAGAAGGGAGCTTACCAGTGGATTGGACATTTATTCTCCATTACTACTGAGTCAGTCGAAGCTCAGGTGAATTCTAATCCCTCAATATGTAAGTTGAATCAAGATTACAAAGATTTGTTTAAGCAACCACCTCCCTTCCACCTAAATGAATCCACTGACATTATCCAAGGCTTATAGATAGCTCAATTCCCTCAAAATCAAAGACAAGTTCCCAATTCCTATCATTGATGACCTTCTGGATGAGCTACATGGATCTCATTGCTTCTTTAAGCTGGATTTAAGGTAGGGGTATTATCAAATTCAAGTGTTAGAGCAAGACTTACACAAGAATGCTTTCAGAACTCATCATGGTCATTATGAATTTGTGGTTATGCCATTTGGTCTATCAAATGCTCCAGCCAACTTTCAAGCTTTGATAAATTTAGTATTCAAATCATTCTTGAGGACGTTTGTTCGAGTCTTCTTTGAAGACATTTTGGTGTATAGTCGTACCTTGGATTTTCATGCTTCTCATTTGTGTCAAGTATTCAAGACCCTGCGCAAACACAAGCTGTATGCTAAGCTCTCCAAGTGCTCATTTACTCAAACTCAAGTCAAATATTTGGCCCATGTCATCTCTTGCAATGGAGTAGCCACATATCCATCTAAGATCCAAGCCATGAAGCAGTGGCCAACACCTTTATCCCTCAAGCGGTTGAAAGAATTTTTTGGTCAGACCAGGTATTACAGGAAATTTGTGACTGGGTATGGTATGATAGCCAAGCTATTAACTGATCTCCTCAAAAAGGATACTTTTTTGTGGTCTGAAGCAACTCAAGAAACATTTGAAAGATTGAATGCAACCATGTGCTCAGCTCTTATACATGCAATGCCAGATTTTAATGTGCCTTTTGTGCTTAAAACAGATGCTAGTGGTAAGGGCATGGGAGCAGTTTTATCTCAAAAGGGAAGGCCTATGGCTTACCTTAGCCAAGCTCTCAATCCAAGGCATTTAAGTTTGTCCATTTATGAGAAAGAGTACCTTGCAATTCTTATGGCAGTGAAGAAATGGAGACATTACCTGGAGGGCCACCATTTCATCATTAGAATTGATCCCAAAGCCTTAAGTACTTGCTTGAACAAGAAAATAACCACAAGAGTGCAGTACAGAGGCCTCATGAAGATGCTTGGATTGGATTACTCGATTGAGTATCTCAGTAGACGGGAAAATCATTCAGTAGATGCTCTGTCATGCAGAAAAGAAGAGGTAGAACCAGCATCCTGCCTTGCTATTTTAGTGGTTTTGCTTTCTTGGATGGAGGATGTGCATAAGTCGTATGAAAGTGACAGTCTTGCTCAAGATTGAATTACAACATTCAGCATTAAGAGCAGCTCTTCTGCTTTAGATTCTGATCTGAATGTAACTAATGGCATTGTGAGAATGTAAGGAAGGGTGTACTTTGGTTCAATGATAGATTTAAGAAGACAGGATATCTTAGCTTTTCATGATTCAGCTTGGGGAGGACACTCTGGAATTGAGGGAGCCTATCAAAGACTTAAGCAGTACTTCTAGTGGCGAGGCATGAAGAAGGATGTAGTGGGATGTGTTCAGGCTTGTGATGTGTGTCAATGTACTAAAACTGATCATATGCATTATCAAGGCTTGCTCCAGCCCTTTCCTATTCCTGGTAGAGCTTGGCAACACGTAAGTATGGATTTTATTGAGGGGCTGCCTAAGTATGAAGGAAAGGCGATTATTTGGGTTGTAGTGGATAGATTCACTAAGTTTGGACACTTTATTGCTTTGAATCACCCAATTTTAGCTGAAAGACTTGCTAAGGTGTTCTTGAATAACATTTACAAGCTCAATGGGTTGCCTCAATCCATTATTTTAGATCGGGATAGGTTGCTCACCAGTCATTTCTAATGTGAATTGTTCTTGTTGTTAGGATCTTCTCTTGCTTTAAGTTCATCCTATCATCCTCAAATGGATGGACAGATAGAAAGTGTTTATCAGTGAGCCGAGCCATATTTGAGAAGTATGACATTTAGCTATCCTAAGCATTGCACATATGGCTATCATTGGCAAAGTTTTGGTACAACATGCATGCCCATTCTGCTCTAGGAACAACTCCGTTCAAAGCACTCGATGGATATGATCCTCCTTCTCCAATGGTGCTTCAACGAGCTACTTCTTCTATGACTGAAGCTAATGAATTTTTGTTTCAGAGGTGACAGTTGGTTTAGCAACTTAAAGACAACTTGCAAGTGGCTCAATCAAGGATGAACTTCTTTGCTGATAAGAAGCGATTTGATAAGTCATTTGAGGTTGGAGATTTGGTTTACTTGAAGCTGCAACCTTACAGGCAATCAACTGTGGTAGTGCGTAAGAATGTTAAGCTTTGTGCACGTTATTTTGGTCCCTACTAGGTGTTAGAGAAATTGGAAACTGTTGCTTACAAAATGAATTTACCCCTTGATTCTTACATTCATCCAGTGTTTCATGTGTCCCTTTTAAAAAAGCATGTGGCTTAAGCAAGGTTTATTCAGCTATACCTCCAGCAGCATTTGTCAATGGTGATATTGTGCAAGAACTTACAGCAATACTGGACTCCCGCTCAGTTCAGCAACAGGGCAAGGTGATTGACGAAGTACTGGTTCAATGGGCTAATTTGGATCAAGAAGATGCCACTTGGGAGGACTTGAAGTTCATCAAGAGTCAATCCCCCTCTTTCCATTCTCGTGATAAGAATGTTCTTAAGGAGGGAGGATTGTCATGATTGTGATATTCTTGATCATTAATCGTGCATTGCTTTGTAAATATTTGAATGAGGTTTAGCGGGAAAGTGCTAGAGTTTGTGTTTGGCGACTGTTTTAGTTAGTAGCGGTTAAGTGATGTCTTGATGAAGTGTATTTGGAGATATTTCTAGCTCACCGACTTAGCTAGGGAAGTAGTATGAGTAGTTGGATTCTTCTTGTATTGAGATTCATTGAATGAAATTGATTCCTATCTTCTCCTCTCATCTCAAACTCTCTCTACTTCTCATCTTTTCTCTTCTTCTCAATTGAAATTCTTTCTCTCTCCTAGATTATGATTCAAGATTGATCTTGAATCATAACAGTCCCGTTAGTGATGTCCTTATTGGGGGAGTTCGCGTTTTCTTTAGGTAATGGCTCAGCTTCTTCATTTTAGACGCCAACTTGTTGCCACAACCCCCGCAGGAAGTCATGTGTAAGGGGCAAGGGATTCCTCGACGCCTGCTTCTTAGAAGTAAAGACTGTCTGGAAATGGTCGCCAGCAAGGATTCCCATGGCTAACTCTTCTTCCTTAGAGAGAAGAATAATTCCTTCGTCTAATTGCTTTTTTAGAAACCCGCCGAAAGTTACACAATCATGTGTCATATGTTTAGTCGTGATGTGCCACTTGGAATAATTCTCTGGTAACCTCACTGAAGTTCTGGGGAACCTCAGTGTTCCTGACTCCAGCAGCCTGTCAAACAATGCGTTGGCTACAACAAGACTGTCTTTGTCTGTGCCCATCCTACATAGAGATCTACCATTAATTTGGCTCTCATGGGAATCATAAGGCTTTGCCACCTCAATTATATTAACTTGGGCAGGATTAGGAATGGGTATTTATCCCATTTGTCCTTCTTTCAAAAAGATCAATTCCCTTGCTTCTATGGCATCTTGAACCACGTTTCTAAAGATGACGCAGTTCTTTGTTGAATGGGTCAACAAATTGTGCCATATACAATATACCTTCCCCTTAATAGCATTTGGGTCAGGCTATCTATTTTTACCCCTGATCTTGAGTTTGTTATTTGACTCAAGCCAATCGAATACTCACGTGGGCTCTTGAGAGGTCAAATGAGTATTTCCACAAGCCTCGAGATTGATAAGACTTCTTAGCTTCAATATCTTTCTTAACCAAAGGATTGCAAACCACATGAGATCCCTTGATGTATTCAGAGACGTCAATCTCATATGGAGGTTCTTCATCCTCTTCGATTAGGTCATGTACGTAAGTCCCATACATACTATTTTTCTTCAGGCTTTCTTCTTTTAAGATGGCCTCATATCTAGCGGCACATTCTGCTAGCTGCAATAGCATTGTGAAGTTAGAGCCTTGGAATTTCTTCCTAAATTCAATAGACAAGCCATTCAAGGCCAACTGGCTCTCTTGAACCAGTTAATGTAATCTTCCACTAATTCACCTAGCTTTTATCTCATTCGAGCCAAGTTAGTCATGGAAGTTTCTAGTTCCATTCTTGGGAATTGAGCTTGGAATTTCCTGGCCATGTCATCCCAACAATAAATGGAATTAGGCAGCAGGCTAATGTACCACTAAAAAGTGGGTCTTAGTTAAAGAATTGGGAAATAGTCTCAGCTCAAGCAACTGATTATCTGCTGCTTCTCTACATTGACAATTGCATCGTGCCAAGTGCTCAAGGGCAGACATACTCCCTTCTCCAGAGAAGAGAGTAAGCTTGGGGATGTTTTTATCCTCGTGGAAAAGGATAGTCCTTGTCTAATTAGTCAAGGTAAGGTTTACTATACAAGGGTTTATTGACCCTTCCGAGGCCTAGCCCATACATATGTTCGATTAGGGCAGCCAACTGGTCTTGGAGGGGTAGGTTAGGCACATGGTTATGCGCCTACCATTGCGCCCCAAGTGGGCGAGGATCTCGAGGGGGATCTGTAAGATACCCTTGAGCACCCATTAAAATAAGGTGTGGGAGTGAATGTTCCCCCCCCAATCCCAGGGTAACCCCCCTAATCAATTCGGCCATGCATTTGGTTGGCCATGAAGTATGTAATAGTAGGACCTTATACGACATACTTGGGAGTACACCAATATTAGCAGGCTGTTGGTTCATCCTTGCTTGATCTATTCCCAAGTCATGATCAGTGTGATAAGCATGGAGAGGCTTGGGAAGGAGAGGCTAGCCCCTAGAAGTGTATTCCTGCCCTTGTATTCCTACTTAAAGGCCTTGAGTGGGCCTCGAGGCAACCTCTTCTACCTAAAGAGGGTATGAACGGTTTTGGCCCCTGCTTCGGGGATAATCAACATTGGCACATTGGCGTTAAGATTCCTCGAGGCCAGAGAAAAACTCTGATTCGAAGGGTCAGCAACCCTAAAGGGAACATTGCTCCTGTGGCTGGATTCCAAGTGTGTGACACTTGGGTTAGCCATAACTGGGGTTTTCTTTCTCTTTGGGACAATATAGTCAACCCGAGTCACTAGTAATCGTGAGCTTAAAGGAGTCTCCACGTCCTTAGCAATAAGGGTAGTAGTAGAAAACAAGGTTAAGTTCATTTTAAATAAGACTTTGTCAGTCTCTTTATGAAGCCTATCATGCATTGAGGTTCCAACGTTATTCATTGCGGCTCTCATGGCGGCAGATTTTTCAAGCCGGGCCACTAGATTGCACTCTATTTTAGCATGTTGTCTCTCAAAGGCTTCTCTTATCCTTTGTTGGACTCTTTGTTCCACAATTTCTAAACGACGTTTAAGCATAGCCATGAAACTCTTACGAGAATGGAAAGTATATCAGGCAACTTAGGCCAGCACCTATTCCATTAGCACCAATTCGTTTAAACATGTTCATTTAACCAATTCGTTAGCCATGACACAATTTCTCAATTGAACAGTATTTTATTTAACATTCATTTAAGCAACAACTAAGATAGAACACAACATGTTCAAACCCTTGCTTATTGTCTTGTATAAGCAAGCAAACAATAGATTCCTCAGAAGCAGAGACATAAATCTTCAAAGGTTTGCCCTGCTTTCACGAAATGAGAACTGGTGGCCTGATCAAGTACTCCTTGATGGCCTTTAGAGCTACTTGATGTGGCTCCTCCCAATTGAAGTCCTTCTCAGTCTTGAGTCTCAACAGTGAAGAGATGGCTTTTGTTTTTCTAAGCAGTCCAGATAAATTTGTCCTTTAAGAATCTTTTGATCTCCTCCTTGACAAAATCAATAACATATTGGCACATTCTTCTTTGGGCCTGAATGATGGGCCTCAAGCCTGGCTTGATAGGAAGCCTCTGCTCAACCACCTTTCTGTCTAGGCTAGGCATTACTTGATGGTCTCAAGCAAAGTAATCCTTGAACTCATGAAGCAAGGTCAAATACTGCTCTCTCTACTCCTCAGATAGGTAGGTCTTAGGTCTTCTGTCGAGCCTAAGTTAACCTCAAGGAAGGGTTCTTAAACTTCAGCCCTTAAATCCTCCATCTTGGCAGGTGTTACTCTTAAGTCAGAGAGTTCCTGCAGCTTTTCTGGCGTCATTTGTACCTTGAAGCCATTGAATGGCTATTTAGCCCAAAGTTGATCCCCCAGCAAGCCAAGCCATGAGCATCGCTAGTGCTAAGGAAATGGCCCATTCAGCCATTAATGGGAGGTCTTGGCTCCCTTGCATAAGGGCTCTGGTGTGCCTTGGAGATCTCCTTCTTCAAGAAGGGCTTCATGCATCCCTAGAAATCAGAGTCTTCAGACTCTATCTCAACTTGACCGACCTCAGCTTCAGTAAGCGGGCTGTCAAGGATGGTCGTTGTGTCTTGTTGTTGGGCAGACTGTGGAGTGGTCCTTTTGGCATTAAGTGGGCCCCACGTCATCTTCATAAAACTTTGCCTCAATGTAGTTGGACCAATCCATGAATGGCCTGTTATCTGCCATAACAATCTCATACTTGTCGTGGTTCCAGAAGTTTATCAGCTTATGCAATGAAGATGGGATACAATAATTGGTATGTAGCCAATCTCTCCGAGCAAAGCATTGTAGCTCAATGTATTATCCACTACAAAGAAAGTCATCAGCTTCCTTAAGCTGCCAACAGTCAACTCAATCGAGATGACCCCTTCAGACTTAGTAGTAGCTCTAAAAAAGCCACAATTTGCAACATCTGAAGTAATTAGGTCATCTCAAGATTTACCAATGATCCCCTAGATATAAGAACATAGGACGTTGATGGCCGCACCATTATCCACCAAGACCCTATTCACCAGAATGCCATCGAATTTAGCCTTGATGTATAGGGGCTTGATGTGCTTATTGGTGGTATTAGGCCCAGCAAACATCATTTTTATTATGTTAGGTGAATCATCAAGCGATTTGGATGTTGGGGTATTGATTTTAAAAGGCAAAGGATCAGAGTTATCTTTGGTGGCCGCTATTTCCACCTAGGGATCCTCATCCGCTGCTATAACATCCCCCTCGAGGCCTTCTTGAGTGCTAGTTGCCATGAACTCCAAATAAAGGAGCAAGGCAGTTCTAACATCAACCTTTTTAGGTATCATCCTAAATTGTATCCGAACCCCTTGATATGTTTCATTTTAAAGGCTGCCATTCAAGGGCAAGTCCTGATCATGCTCTTGAGGACTTCCATCAGTTAGCATGTCATGCACTAGAGGTTGGTCCTTTGGATGAAGTCTTCTTCATGAAAGTCATTCTTGACATTAGACCATGTCGGGTTAACACGGCCTAAAGGGTCCCACTATATTGATGCTGAGAGGGAATATTCCTTTCATCATCAATAGATTTTCGAGTCAGTGAACTCTTGGCAAGGTTGTCCCATTAAGATTCTTATTCTTCTAAAGATGAGAGACTAGTCCCTCTCTCAAGCTTCTTGTGTGGCGGCCTTTTTTTGGCAGTAGCAACAGGTTTGGTCTCAGTTGTTGGTCGTTCATGATCCATAGGTTTAGTTTTCTTGCACTTGCGGACCCTGGCTTCCTCTTGAGAGAGCCTAGTCAAGCAAGTATTGAGTAGAGTCCTTAACCGAGCTGCCTTTTTCCGTAGTTGCCTCCTCTTCTGGGTTCGAGTAAGACTAGAGGGACTAAACTCCTCTTAATCAAGGTGGCTCCTTTTCCAGACATTACTGAATTGGACTCCAGAATGCTGGTACCCTGACTGTTGTGGTCATTGACAGGTTTCCGCGTCTAGTAGATGGTAATTTGGATTTCTCCTTGGTTGCCCAATCCTCATAATGATCTAGGTCTTTGAAGTAAGACCTCGAGGAGGTCCCATTAGTGATGTCTCTGTTGAGGGAGTTTGCTTTTTCTTCGGGTAAAGTCTCACCTTCTTCATCTCAGAAACCAACTTATGGGCATCACCCTATCTAGGTCATGTGTAAGGCGCAAGAGCTTCCTCGATGCTTGCTTCTCGAAAGCGAAGACTGTCTGCCAATGACCATTAATACTGGTCACAAAAATAACAAAAGATATACTTGCAGAACATAGAGGCTTAATAGGGGATTCTACCTGAGAAGCCATGTCCTATGCTTCCTGTTGGTCAGTTACATCCTCCTGGAACATAAATGTTCAACAATATATGCCAAATTCATCTGCTATCCCATCTAACCTAAGAAATCCCCTCTGTTATGTAATTCCCCCAAAAGAAAACCGGCTCCGAGTTGCAGAAATCCTCCCTATTGTGCTCCCCATCGGTGTCTGAGTCACGTTCAATCCTGAAACAAGATGGGGCGACCCTCCCACCATTCTTCTGACTAGAAATAATACCTTGCGCACCATCAAACACCCGCTGATGAGAAGAAATGGTTGAAACATAGGCATATGATGAAGGGGACAAATAGGTTAGAAATCCTAAAGAAGTTTAGGAGTAGGAGGGTTGAATTGAAAGACTTAAGGAAAAAGAGGTAATAAAGACATAGATCGTACTGGGGCAAAAGAATTCAAAAAGCTAGCGGCTGCCACAATAGCTGTGGAAGAAAAGGGGTGGCGACGTTAGAGCTTCAAAAGAAAAGGGTGGTGCTTGGTTAAATAAAAAACGGTTTATAGGCATCCAACCCAATGACAGGACTGGCGATAAAGAATTCGAAATTGAATGTGGAGTTGATACAACAACCAGATAAGACCACAGCGTCATTGATGTCATTAGAGGAGAGTGTCAACCATCTCTTCCCTCTTAAAGCTTCAGCAAAGATCGAGAAGCGCTACCTTGGCCATTCTCCTTCTAGCAATGCTGGTGTAATGCGCTTTGTGGGCCTCAGAAACAGGCCCCTGCCTTTCCTAATTCAAACCCTAACCTAAGAATCATGCATGCGTGCTTTACTCGAGTTGGGATTACTTTATATCCTTGGTCCAAGCTGATTTTAAATGGACTCACTAAGACATCAATATGAACTTGAAAATTTTTGGTGCAACTTTCCCCTAAAATCATGCCTCCTATCACCAGTACGAGATTTCACCACCCTGTGCTCCTTCATCCCTATTACCGATCACCCTCAATAAATAACTTGCTCTGAAAGTACAATTACAGCAACGCAGTAACGCATACAACAAAAAATCACCATTTAAGTTTCGTTGACAAAATAGGCAACAACCCTTGATTCAAACCACTCTATTAGATGAATTCCCCCTATTCAAGCCAACATTCGAAATAGATCGTTGAATTCTGTCAACAACGCTTTTGAAGAATTGATGCCAACCAAAAATATCATTCCTTGCTAGAAAAATCAGTAGTTTATGCCCTTTCGCGTTAAATTCAAAAATCTGTGAAGATCAAAACTTTGAATTGCATTTCATCTCAATGCAAAAATAATATATCGAGTTATTTACAACTCTCAAACCCATACTGATTACCCCTAATACTTTGAACCGTCTCCCACCCTTTTAATAACCAACTAGCAACCAATAGGTGAAGGAATAGGGGGAGGTGAACATTCTTATTGACCTTTGTATCTTGAAGGAAAAAGTCATCAAACTCTAATTGGAAAGTCTTAGATTCAATGAATATTGCAAAAATATGGCAGTTCATAGTAGATCAATAGCAATACCCATAATGTCAACCATTGGACCAAACATTCTAAAATTCATTTCCCATAAACTTTGTTATTACAAACATCTCATCCCCAGAACTTTGTTACTAAATGCAACTCACTCTTTGCATGTCCATATTAGGTTCATAAATTATGATCTTAAATAAGACTCACAATACGGGAAGTATGTTTTAAGACACAACCCTTTAAATTATGTTATTAAACCGAAATCAATGTGCCATTGCACATAATTCTTCATTATATTTAATGTTTTGAAAACTAAGACCTTAATTTATTTATTTATTTTTTTAAAGTTAGATAATAAAGAGTTAGTTTTGTTTTATTTAAACAATAAACTCCTTGCGTGAGGTAGAAAATAACAAAGTTTAGATTTTATTTTTGGTAAATTGTGGAAAACCCCTTTATCTTTTACTTCAATAATAGAAAATCTCTCTCACAAATAAAACCGTTAACTTAACCCTTGCTTTTAAAAAAATACATCACTTTGCCCCTAATCAATTTTCTATGACCATTTTCCCCCTAAAGAATGTAGATTAAGGGCTTGTTCGATAGCAGAAAATAATTGTCCTATTTATCTCCAACTTTGGTTTTCCAATATAAAAAAATAGAAAATACGTTCAAGTGATCCCTATTTTTAAATTTTTTGAAAGTTGAGAATGAAACAAAAATAATACTCGTAAATCTAAAAATTGAATAATACGACTCGAACTCAGTTCGAACAGTAATGTCACTAATTTGAAAGTTCAAAATAATATGCCTAAGTAATACCAGCAAATTAGTCAAACACTACGAAAAAAAGAGTTATTCATTGTCGAAATAAATTACTTATATACTCTAAACATACAACACTATAACTTCTACCTTACCGATGGGTATAATCGTTCCACAATTGATCCATAATTGCTGGCCAGACCTCGTTTATTTATATTTGTCGGGACATATCCATCTCTATGCCGTCCTATACAATAGGATATCGTTCTCATTAGGGACCATCATATCATCTCTACCATACAAAGCAAATAATGTATCTTCTCTATCTTCCATTCAAATAAAATTATGTAATGTGCAACCTGATACAGGAATCCACTTTTGTGACTTTGGTGAATAGTTCAATATCGCTTGGGAGCCTAGCCTTAAGTATCCCAAAAAACCACTCTATCATATTCCGCAAAGATGAGTGTCTATAATTAAACAATTCACACAATCCTCTTATGCATCCTCTGCTTTGAAAATCATTTAGCCTTAAGTACTTGAAAATCATTTATGTATGAGAAGGAAGAGAAGGAGGCGGGGATATATAGAAAAATATTATAAAATTGATGAGTAATATGAAAATGTAAAAGGCGTGTGGAAAAAAAGTTGGAAAACAAGGTGCCCATGTTGTGAAGAAAAATTAAAAAACAATTCAAAATTATTTTCTAAATTTGTGAAAGGATAAGGAAAACTGAAAAATTGTTTTCCAAGACTTAGACTGCTGAACACCTTTTCTAGTTTTCCATGTTTTTAGGAAAATTTTCGTAGAAAAGGAAACTTTTCTCGATTATTAAATAGGCCATAAGTGTTTTGATTTCACTTTTAGAAAGGGTTTTATATTTTTAGGAAAAAATTAGGAGTTTTATGTTTTTAGCAAAAATAAGGGAGTTTTCTAAAATCACAAAAAAATAATTATTTTAATTTATAGTAATGATATTATATGTTTAGAAAATAAAAAAAATATTTTTTAAACATTCATAAAACTGCTATGAGATAAAATGTAATATTCTTTTTAAATAAATTAAAAATTAGATTAATAAAATTATTAAATATATATAATTAAAAATTTCAAAACAAATTATGAAAAAATAATTGTTTAGAAAAAGTTTGAAAAATATATAATTCTTTTAACTTTGATTCAAATTTTTTTCCAAAAAAATTTATATTTTCATAATTTATTTTTAGTTTTTAATTTATTAAAATTTTTAATTTAATGTAATTTTTAGTTTTATTGTTAACCAAAAATTATTATAGCTTATCTTATGGTATTTTTTTTATGGAAACTTCAAAAGCATTTATCATATTTTAACTACATAATACAATTATTATAATTTATTAAATAATTAATTTTTTGTATATATTAGAAAATTTTTGTTTTCTTTCTAATAATGTAAAAAGTCCTATCTTCACCTAAAAAACATAAAATCTCCATCTTTGGACTAACAATAGAAAATTTCTCATTTTAATTTTGTACATTTTCTTTAATTTTAAACTTATAAATCTAAGTTTTGCCAAAGTTAAAAAATATTAAGATAGTTTTTCGAACTTTTTTCAAAAACACTTTTCCATAATTTGTTTTTCAAAAATTTTTATTTCTTACATTTTTTAATTTCAAATTTATTAATATAATTTTTAATTTATTTTAAACAAAAAATTTTATATTTATCTTATAATAATTTTATGAAATTTTAAAAATATTTTTTCATCTTTTAAACTTATAACGTTATTACTATAATTAATTTAAATAATTTTTATAAATATAGAAAACTTCTTTATTTTTTGCTAAAAATGCACAAGCTCTTAATTTTACCTATGAGCTTAAAATCTTTTTCTAAAAATAAATCAAATACTTAATCCCCTCATTTTTTTGAGACAAATGTCATAAAAGGGTTGATTGAGGGCAAAGTGATGGATTTTTTAAAAGTGAGGGGACTAAGTGAATTGGTTTGTTTGTGAGGGGGTTTTCTTCAATTTACCATTTTATTTTTATATTTAAATATGCAAGTGTGAGTTGTGTCGAAAACCAAAATTTAGGAGGTTGTTGTTTTCTTAAGTTAGATAATAAGGTGTAAGCCGTGTTTAATTTAAGTGTTAAATTTTATGTGTAGAGATGATATGGTTTAATAATATAATTTAAGGAGTTATTTTTTTAATATAGAATGGGGTAAGGGGTGAATTGTGTCCAGTATCAAAATTTAGGGGACTTTTGTTTTCTAAATTAGTAATAAGAAGTACATTATAATTAATTTAAGCTTTAAATTTAATGAGTAGGGATAATTTAGATTTATTAACATGTCAATATCATTATTTTTAAACGTTAGTGCTCAAGGGCAAGTTCTTAATATCATAATTTAGGAGAATGAAATTTTTGAAATTAGATAATGAAAAGTGAATTATATTTGTTTTATGAGTTAAATTTGATGTGCAAGGATGACTTCCATTTAGTAACATAGTTTATGCTGTTATTTTTTATCTTTTTTGTTCAAAAATAATTCTAAGCTACGATTTCTTTAAATTAGATAACAAGGAATTATATTTAACTTGAACATGAAAAGTTGAAAAAGACTCACTAGAACTCTATTTGAATTTGAAATTTTCTGGTGCATATTTCCCCTATAATCACACCTCCAATCACCAATACGAGATTCGACCATCCTTTGCCTCCTCACCTCTAGCACAGGCAGCCCTCAATGCAAAACTGACTCTGAATGTACGATCACAGCAACATTAGGAAAGGATCAAGCAAAACAACCATCAAAGCTTCATTGACAAAATGGGCAACTATCTTTGTTTCATAGCCCTCTATTATATCCTAATTGGTAAGTATATGGCCTATATCATGCCTAATAATATAAAAATTAGGTTAAAATGAGCTAAAATAAGATTAGCTATAAAATAGGTCTATTGCAAGTATTAAATGCATCAACTGATATTAGAAGAAAAAATAGAATGTTGTTTTTTGGATAGCATAATTCAAACTTTGGTACATTTGGTCATTGAAAGTTTTACCCCTGCCCTGTTATACTTATGGCTGCCCGTGCCACTGCTCAACTACCCTAACCGTACCTTTACTGTTTTTGTGGCTGTTGGTGAAAAGTAAGGCGGTGTAATATTAGCTGCCAAATTTGTGTTTCTTTTGATAACTCTGGACCGTTGGATTGGTTTTAATTAATGGCTGTGATGTTAGCTTGGTTGTAGTACACGAATTGTGGTAGGGGATATATAAACTGGTGAAAATTAGGGTTTGGAGAACCAGTTCATTTTTGCACTTTTTTCCCCTAATTTCGCTCACCTGGTATTCTTTCTCTTGCTCTGTGTATGAAACCCTAACCCTAAAAAGCTTCTTCGAGCCATTTTCATGAAGGTGCCAAGCTCGTGAGCCAAGATTCATGGAGTATTGCTGCTACTAGTGAGAAGACACTTCAAGAATTAGGGTTTGTGAGTTAGGCTTCTGTCTGAGAAGCCAAGGTTGAGTCTATACCTTTAGTCATGAGCTGTATTTGTTCATTTCTTTGTAATCAATCAATAACTTGTAATAATTATCATTAATAGTGGAGATCACTTTAAGATTAGGGAGCGGAAGACGTAGGACCAATTTTAAGTTCTAAACCTCAATAAATCTTGGTGTTCTTCGTTGATTCTTGCATTAGATTTTGAGATCTCGTATCTGTAATTTATATTTTGATTTGTGTGACTTGTATCTAGTTTAGCTTAGGCTAACTCACTAAAAACATTAACAAGTGGTATTAGAGCCATGCTTTAACACTAGGCTTAGTGAGATGACTACATCTAAACACGATATAGAGAAGTTCAATGGTAGGAACGATTTTGAGCTTTGGAAGGTGAAGGTCAGAGCCCTACTAATGTCCCTTGGCGTAAGCTCTGCGTTGCTACCTATGAAAGACAAGCCTGCTGGTGTTACGGATAGGAAAAGTTTAACATTTAGGTAGTGGTGCACGGTAATATCCTTCTATGCCTTACTAACTCTGTTCTTTCTGAAGTGCCTCGTGAAAAGGCGCTTCTGCTATTTGCCCTCAGTTAGAATAACTATATGCCTGTAAGTCACTAATTAATAGGATACTTTACATGGAAAGATTCTACACCTTTAAATGAATGAGAATAGGCTTCTTGAAGATAACATTGATGAATTTCATAGAGTTTTGGGTGATTTAACAACCGTAAAAGTGGAAATACCTGATGAATTATAGGTTGTAATACTGTTAGGGTCATTTCCTGAGTTCCTAAAGTCACTTAAAGATAACCTAAGATATGGTAGAAAGACTACATACTTAGAAGAAGTTGAGGACGCTCTTAGGTCCAATATTGTAGAACTAAAGAAAGAAGGTAAATATCATATTAGCAGTAATAATAATAGTGGTGAAGTCTTAACAGCAAGAGGAGGAACTAAAACTAGGGGTAACTAGAATAAGAAAAGAGGAAAGAGTAAGAACATCTCACAATCTGGGGACAAGAAAGATCTATCAAACATTGAGTGTTTTTAGTGTGGTCAAGCGGTCACATTAAGCATTATTGTCCATACAAGACCAAGAACCAGGCTACTGCTGATAACACTATATTTGATGATTATAAAATTGGTGAAGTTCTTTTTGCTTCTGCTGAAATAACTTCTCATGAAAGGGTGCTTAACTTTGGTTTTAGTTTTCGTATGACCTGTGATAAATCATATTTTACTGTTATACAACTGTTAGTGGGGGAAAATTGATGCTAGGAAATAATTATGCCTGTAAGGTAGTGAGTACTGGATCTGTCAGAGTTAGGCTATCTGATGACACTACCTTTGTCCTTGATGGGGTTAGGCACATACAAAAATTGAAAAGAAACCTCATATCTTTAGGGAAACTTGACCTAAGTGGGTTTACCCTCAAGGCTTGTAAGGGAGAGATGAAAATCTTGAGAGGAGCCTTAGTTGTGTTGAAGGGGGTGGTCAAGAATAGGTTGTATGTCCTAAAAGGGGAGGTTATAACTAGGGAGGAAAATGTGGCCAAGAACACCCCAAGGACACCACTAATCTTTAGCATAGGAGACTAGGACACATATAAGAAAGAGGACTGTTAGAATTACAAAAACAAGTTGTGTTTGGATTTGATGTTGTGTCTAGTCTTGATTTTTGTGATCATTGCATCCATGGTAAGCATCATAGGATTGTATTCATGATTGGTTCAGATGTTACTAAGGGCGTTGTTGATTATGTGCATTCTAATTTGTGGGGGCCCTCTAGGGTACCCACAATGGGTGGAGAATACTACTTCTAATCAGTTGTTGATGATTTCTCACTTAATGTTTGGGTTTACTTGCTGAAAAATAAAAATGATGCATTTGAAACTTTTATTAATGAAAAAATTTAATTGAGAACCAAACAGGAAGAAAAGTTAAAGTACTTAGAACAGACAATGGCCTAGAATTTGTGAACAAAGAATTTGAGACACTATGTACTGAAAATGGGATTAAAGGACATACAACAGTGAGAAAAATTACCCAACAATATGGTGTGGTTGAGAGGATGAATAGAACACTTTTAAATAGAGTGAGATGTATGCTTTTCTCATTTGGTTTGCCGAAATAGTTTTTGGGTGAGTTGCTTAGTACAGCTGCTTATTTGATAAATAGGTCCCCAAATTTAGCTTTAAAAATGAAAGCACTGGAGATTATTTGGACTGGAAAACCAGTGAGTTATAACAACTTGAGAGTGTTTGGATGTTCTGCCTCTGCACATTAGAGTGAGGGTAAATTAGAACCTAGGGGCATTTTTCTAGGTTATCCTTCGAGGATTAAAGGATATAGATTGGGAATAAAGGAGGCTAACAGTACTTTTAACAGTTGTTAGTAGGGATCTTACCTTCAGTGAGGATGAGATGCCCTACATTAAAGAGCAATTAGGCAATAATCCTTCTCTAATTAGGACTTTTGATCCTAATTTGCATGAATTTGAAGTAAATCCACCTAACCCAATTAACCTTAGATCTGAATTAGAGGATAACCTAAATGAAAATGACCAAGATTGTGCTATAGCAGTCCCTAACAGACCTGTAATAGAACCTATCAGACCTAAAAATGATGTTCAGAACTTAGATAATTACCAGCTAGCCAGAGATAGGGTAAGAAGGAAGGTTAAAGCTCCTGATATGTACAATTTTGCTGACTGTATTGCCTATGCTCTTAATAATGCCTTGGAATATGTTGAATCTGAGCCTTTGTCCTGTAGTTAGGCCATTAGCAGCAAGCATTTAGCAGAATGGTTGAATGCTATGACTGCTGAAATAGAAAGCTTAAGGAATTGCAAGACTTAGGTCTTCGTCCCTAGGCTCAAGGGTAAGAAACTAGCTGGTTCTAAATGGGTTTTTAGGATTAAGGAGCTTGAAATCCCAGAGGATTTTCCTAAGTCTAAAGCTAGGTTAGTAGCTAAGGATTTTACCCAAAACGAGGAAGTATATTACTCGATCTTGGCTTGCTTCGTGCTTGATTTGCTTTTGATTTGAAGTCCCCCCCGTTAGCCCCTGTTTTTTGGCAAAACAAGGATCGCCGGGCGGTAGCGATCTTCTTGGTTTTATGTCTCGTTTGTTGGTTGCCTCTGTGGTTTTTCTTGAGCTTTCAAGCTTTCTTATAGCAAATTATGGTCTCGCGTCTGCGTTTGTGCTGATTGAGTCCCAATCTCTCTCCCCTGTTCTTAAGCTCGAGGCTCTGTTCTTGCCGGGTTTGAAGGTTGATGCTCTCTTGTTTTGGGTTTCTTGATTGAGATTGCTATTTGATTAAGTTATCAGCTCGATTTGGTCGCTTTTCATCATCATTGGTGGTGCTTGGCTGAGATTCTTGGCAACTTTGGAAATTGGCTTGGATTTCTCTCTCCTAATTTTCTCAACCCATTATTCTTGGTGGTGTGTGTGGTGGTTTGTGGCTGCTTGGGGGTGGTCTTGTGGTGGTTCTTGGTGGTATTGTGGGTTCGGGTGTGACTGGTTGTGGTGTGTGGTTGATCAGGTGGTGGCGCATGGCTGGTGGCTGGTGGCTGCTGGCACGTGGGCTGGGCGGGTAGGGGTTTTTGGGGAAGGGGTTGAGGTTGTTACAATATATTTTTAGTTGGTTGAAGATATTTTATTTTAAAATATTTTAGATATTTTCTTGTGGTGGTTCTTGATGATGAACAACAGTGCTCGATTTTCGGATTGGCTTGTTGAGCTTTTTTGGGACCAAGGCTCGAGTGAGCCAATTGAGTCATGGTTTGATCAAATTCATACGCCGATGGCTGGTATGCTCACGTTTATCCCCCCTAAAATTAATTAGGATAGGGTTATTACTATTGTATCTCGTGATGATGTCGTGTCGGGCTTTGCTAGGGGGAGTCGATGTCTTTATGGTCGTTTTGTTGGTGGGCAGGTTCCTTTCTCTGTTTGCTCTGCTATTGCTCATTCTCTTTGGGACTGGTTTGGCTTAGAGTGTGTCATCCCCTCGAAGGAGGGTTGTTTTTTCCGATTTCGCTCTTATGATGAAGCCCATAAGGTTCTTCTACGAGGGCCATTGTTTTTTAAGGGACACTATTTGTCCCTCCATCACTGGAACACTGCCGATGCCAATGCTACGGTCGAGCCATCAGTTCTTCCGCTTTGGATTCAATTACATGACCTCCCAACAACTTTTTGGACTGACAAAGGTCTTAGCTCTATAGCTCGTGGGGTTGGGAAGCCCTTATTCATGGATTCTCCTACAATTGATGGCACTATAACTCAATATGCCCGGGTTTGTGGTGAGATTAGCGCTCGTGACCCTCCTCTATCTGGTTTGGTAGTTCAAATTGATGATATTTGTATACCAGTCTCCATCAGATATGAAGGGTTGCCTCCTATTTGCCACAAATGCTCGGCTTTTAGTCACACATGCTCTAGTCCGGGCCTCCCTCCTCCTCTTACCCTCGATATCATCACCGGTATGCCGGCTCGCCAAAAAAATGGCCAAAAAGGGGGGTTACAATTGGTGGCACGGTAGCTGGACTAGGAGCCATAGAGGGTCGGGTGGTTAGGCCGGGTTCTCCTTTTAGGCCGGCTGATGGAGAGTTAAATTTGAGAAGTGGGCTCAATGCTCCCTCCCTTCCCGCTTTGGGCCGTAGGCCCTCTGTTGGGCCTGATTCTTCACGGGCCCAATGCCACCCGGGCGCTGGGTCCCCCTTAGTTGGGCCGGGCGCTGGACGCCCGGCTTCGTTGGGCCTGGAAGGCACTAGGCCTACCAGGCCCATCATGGGAGCTTCTGTCCCGAGAGCTTTTGGGCCTCCCGAGACAGGCCTGTTGGATGGGGGCGTGCGGCCCCCATCCCCTGTGGGACCAGGAGGCTGTGGGCCTCCTGGGTCCGTTTCCCCTGTCGATTGCGCTGCCTTGGGTGATCTTCGTGCTCCGGGATCTAGTCCCTTCGCTAGGGCTGCTGATATAGGTATGGGTAGTGCTCGATCTATGACTCGGCCTCCTGTTGCTAGTGGTAATGAGTCTTTGCATTATGCTTCTGATCCGGATTCATTGTCCTCCTCTGCTGGCTCGATTACCCGTTCTCAGTCTATTCCAGCTGTCTCTGGTACAAATGACCAAGGATGGACCACTGTTACCTCTTAACATCGATCGCACCACGCTGAGCGTGCCGAGCGTTGGTTGACTCGAGCAGCGTCTGTCACTGCCGTGGCGGAGTAAAGCTCCCTTCTCTAGATATCAGCTATGAAGGTCAAGTCTGCTATGTGTAGCCCCTTTTTTCGGATATTTGTTTTCCTTTTTTCCTTTCTTCTTTTCTTTTTCTTTCTTTTATTTTTATTTGTAAGAGTTTTTCTCCTTTTTCTTGGTTTTTTTTGTTGCCTTGTTTCTCCTTCTGTTGAGTTGCTTTTGAGTGTATTTTTCTTCGTCTTGTCCCGCTTGCATATAGGCTGTTTGGACTTGTTGGGGGTATGCCCCTATACTCTTGCACTTTGTTCTTTTTGGTAATAGAAACTAAAAACACCGATTTACCAAAAAAAAAAAAAAAAAGGTTTTACCCAAAAAGACGAAGTATATTACATTGAAATATTTTCTCTTGTCAAACACACCACTATAAGACCGATTATGTGTTTAGCTGCCAGATTTGATATGTTTTCAGATCAGATGAACACCACTATAAGCAACTAGTTGATATGCTTTTCGTAGCTAAGTAAGAATATGAGCCTTTGTCCTATAGTTAGGCCATTAACAGCAAGCATTTAGCTGAATGGCTGAATGCTATGACTACTGAAATGGAAAGCTTAAGGAAGCATAAGACTTAGGTCTTAGTCCCTTGGCCAAAGGGTAAGAAGCTAGTTGGTTTTAAATGGGATTTTAGGATTAAGGAGCCTGAAATCCCAAAGGATTTTCCTAGGTCTAAAGCAAGGTTAGTAGCTAAGGGTTTTACCCAAAAAGAGAGAGTATATTACATTGAAATATTTTCTCATATTGTCAAGCACACCACTATAAGACAGATTATGTGTTTAGCTTCCAGATTTGATATGTTTTTAGATCAGATGAACGTCACTTCTACATCTTTATGTAGTGAGCTTGAGGAAGAGATCCTCATGGCTTAACATGAGGGTTTTATCAACCCTCATCATATTGGTTTTGTTTACTTGCTGAAAAAAATCACTGTATGGGTTAAAACAGTCACCCAGATATTGGTACAAAAGATTTAATGCTATTATGATTGATAGTGGCTTTGTTAGATCTGTCCATGATTCTTGCCTTTATTTCAAAGATGTTGACTATTATGAGGCTATTTTCCTACTAATCTACATTGATAATATGCTCTTAGCAAGCAGGTCCAAGAAACAGATTTTAGATCTAAAAATGTGGCTGAATGGCTCATTTGATAGGGAGGATATGGGTGAGGCTAAGAGAATTTTGGGAATGGATATCATTAGAAACAATCACTTAAACCAGTTCACTTGAGTAAAAGCCATTATGTAATTGAAGTGTTAAAATTTTTTTGACATGTATGATTTAAAGGTTCTAAAATTGCCCATGGCATCTCAGTATTAATTTTCAGCAAAATAGTGCCCAAAAACAAATCAGAAAAATCTTAAAATGCCTAGTATACCTTATGCTAATGCTCTAGGATCATCAATGTATGCTATGACCTATACTAG
The DNA here is from genome assembly GCA_018398585.1 of Simmondsia chinensis. Taxonomy (NCBI): domain Eukaryota; kingdom Viridiplantae; phylum Streptophyta; class Magnoliopsida; order Caryophyllales; family Simmondsiaceae; genus Simmondsia; species Simmondsia chinensis. The sequence continues at coordinate 9,123,247 of JAGTTD010000018.1, forward strand.
GCTAGGTTTAGCTTTTCCAATAAGTGTACTATCAAGATTTATGGCCAATCCTAGTAAAGTACACTGGGATGGTGTGAAATAGTTGCTTAAGCATATTAAAGGAACCATATATTTAGGTTTAACCTTTGGAAGAGACCATGGAGACCTTAAACGGGTTGGATATGTAGATGCTGATTTTGCCGGTGATTTAGATAGAAGGAGATCAACCTCAGCTTATATTTTTACTTCAACAGTTGGAGCCATTAGTTGGAGGTCAAAGTTACAATCATTAACTTCACTTTTAACTACTGAATCTAGGTTTTTGGCTATTTTGATGCTATTAAAGAAGGAATATAGCTTATGGTTTACTATCTGATATCAAGCTTGACTTAGGGCCACCTAAAACATACTCTAATAATCAATCGGCTATTGCTTTACGTAGCTAACTTTTTATGATAAGACAAAGCACCTTGCTATTAGAAGGTATTTTATCATGGACCAGTTAGATACAAACCAAGCTAAATTGCTCAAAATTAATACTGAGGATAACCCAACAGACATGGGTACAAAGTCCGTTCCTTTAGAGAAGTTTATGCGTTTCATTGAACTTGTCCATGGTAAAATGGTTTGCGAAATGCTCCCTATTGTTAGAGAGGATCTAGTGGTTAGTACATATAAATACCAAGGTAGAGATTGTTATATCCTAATTGGTAAGTATACGGCCTAAACCATGCCTAATAATATAAAGATTAGGTTAAAATGAGCTAAACTGAGATTAGCTATAAAATAGGTTTATTACAAATATTAAATGCATCACCTAATATTAGAGGCAAAAATAAAATGCTATGTTTTGGATAACAGAATTCAAACTTTGGTACATTTGGTCATTGACTGTTTTACCCCTGCCTTGTTGTACTTATTGCTGCCCGTGCCATTGCCCAGCTGCCCTAACTGTACCTTTACCATTTCTGTGGTTGACGCATGTCTTCATCTCCACTGTAGGTGAAAAGTAAGGTGGTTCAATATTAGCCGCCATATCTATGTTTCTTTTGATAACTTTGGACCGTTGGATTGTTTTTAATCAATGGTCGTAATGTTAGCTTGGGTGTAGCACAAGGATTGTGGTAGGGGATATATAAACCAGCGAAAATTAGGGTTTGGAGAACTAGTTCATTTTTGTGCTTCGTTTTCCCCCAATTTCTGTCACCTGCTTTTCTCTCTCCTGCTCTTCTCTGTGAAACCCTAACCCTAAAAAGCTTTTCTGAGCCATTTTCAAGGAGGTTCTAAGCTCGTGAGCCAAGATTCATGGAGTATTGCCACTACTGGTGAGAAGACATTTCAATAATTACGGTTTATGTGTTAGGTTTCTATCTTAAAAGCCAAATTTGAGTCTGTACCTTGAGTCTTGATTTGTATTTGTTCGTTTCTTTGTTGTAATCAATCAATAACTTGTAATAATAATCATTAATAGTGGAGATCTCTCTAAGATTAGGGATAAGAGGACATAGGACTAATTTTAAGGTCGGAGCCTCGGTAAATCTTGGTGTTCTTCATTGATTCTTGCGTTGGATTTTGAGATCTCGTCTCTATAATTCATATTTTGATTTGTGTGACCTATAACTAGTTTAACTTAGGCTACTCACTAAAAACGTTAAGAACCTCTATTAGAAAAACCCGCCTAATTCAAGCCAACATTGGAAACAAATGAATCCCATCGGCAATACTTTTAAAGAATTGATGCCAACCAACAATGTCCTTGCCCACAGTAGAAATAAAGAGCATGTGCCCTCCCACATTAAATTCAAAAATCTATAAAAATCAAAACTTTAAATTGTATTTCACCTCAAAGAAAAAATAATGTATCACGTTATTTACGAGTATTTAACCAATATTGATTACCCCTACTACTCTAAAGCGTCTCCCAACTCTTAATGACCAACTGGCAGTCAGTCGATGGAAGAATATTAAGAGGTGAACGTGTTGGTAAAATATGGGCAAATGAGCAACCAAATTCTTATAAACGAGATTCCAAGGCTAACTCCAAATGGGAGCAAATAAAACTTAAACAATACAATGACAAAGATGAACTCAATAAACCTATTATTAAACCAACTTGACTTGAGACAAGATAATTAAACAACTAAAATTAAAAGAATCAGAGTGGGAAGAGTGAAACGAAGGAAGTCACCGTGTTGTGGAGTTCACCACTTTATGCCCCCAATACGGTATAAATGGGATCATCAGGCACTCTAACTCCCAAGGTTCACACGGCACCCAATACAAGAGTGCACTCTCGGGTGATGGGTTGAAGAGTACGTTCTAACTTGCTTAGTAACCAGAGCAAGAACAGAGAGAATTTCAGAGAGAAGAAGAAGAGAATGAGTTCTAAATTTTTTCCTTGTGTGTTTCATATTTTGAACAATCCCCCAAGCATGGTATTTATAGCCAAAAAATACTTAACATGCAAGCAAAAATAGTTAAGGATTGGGGGAAAGAAATCTAGCCTCAATTAGGAAGGTGGCAGTTATGGGGGAGCACAAAATCCGGACACAATCAAGGCAACAATGGTTATAGAAAGAAGTGGGTACTTGCGTGACCAAAACGCGTACTTAAGCTCAAGCTAAAAGATCTCGAGCTCTAAATTGTTGTAATGGACTTGAGCTTGAGCTAAACAGCCTCGAGGTCAGAAGCTAAAGGACCCTCGAGCTCGAGAATAATAGCCTTGAGCATAGTCCAAGAACTCCCCTAGAGTTCGCTAATGTCCGAGTTAGAAAAAAGTCCACACCATACCACACCACAGCACAGCCTAGCGCGCATGCGTATGTGGTTCACAAAACCCACTCTAAGCGCACAATACTTTATCAAGTACAAGGAGAGGGAGATACTTAAACTAGGCTTCCCTTCATTAGATTTTCAATGTGGGATAGAGGCAAAATCACAAGACTTCAAAATTGAAGTACACTACCCCAATATTCCAACAATCCTCTACATGATTCAATTTTAACAAAAGGAAGAAAGAAAAGAGGTTATTGAGTAACGAGACCCACATTTGATGATACCAATGTCTTTTGGACTTGAATAAGCACCGAGTGAACATGCATGTCCCACAACCACCCAATGTTGAAAATAGTGTTGAACCATGAGCGGTCATTGTGAAGAGCACACACATCCCCTTCATGTGGTTCTCGGGTTGAAATGCACTACGCAATCCGGACGTATGTGCTCCTTCTCAACAAAACATGATATCTGGGTACTCAAGAACATTTTAGAGAGCAAGCCCTTACTCTCAACGGAGGATGTCTTACCACCCCTGCATTCCCGTAGGTGAGTTCATCAAGTGTGCTACCCCACACCACGATCATAGGCTATGGACTACATTGAGGGCCCAAAGCTCATCCTCAACATCATGGCAGGTCGGTGAGTCCATCAAATGCGCTGCGTCGCACCACCACGATGGGTTATGGACAACATTAAGAGCCTCAAGCTCATCCTCATGTCATGGAAGTGCTGCCCCACACCCCCACGACATTAAGAGCATAGAGCCCAACCTAAAATGTCATGGCATATTTCACAAATCCAAGCCACCAACAACATTATCTCAGAAGGGGCTAGGGTGGCATAATCACAAATAGCTTAACCTTGGCTTCGTTTGTCCCATTGAACATTGAGAATACTCTCGAGATGGGTATCCACCAAGATCAATACATACAAGTGGGCTTAAGCCCTATTCCCTCTGTTGTATCACATACTTGCCTTCTTAGAAAGGCCTTTAGTATGGGGATCTGCCAAATTCTCCTCACTCCTTACAAACTCAAGCGAGATCACTTTATTCTCAATAAGGTGCCTTACTACACCATGCCTCAGGAGAATATGCCTGTGCTTGCCATTATCCACTTCACTTTGAGCAACTTCAATGGCTACTTGTGAGTCACAGTGCATTGAGACTGACAACATGGGCTTCCTGATAGTGGAATGTCTCCCAGAACATTCCTCATCCATTCAGCTTCCAAGCCTGCATCTCAAGAGCAATAAATTCTAACTCCATGGTCGATTTAGCAATGTAGGTTTGTTTACAAGATTTCCAAGACATAGCACCATTAGCAAGCAAAAAAAAAAAAAAAAAAAAAAAAAAATGCCACTAGTAGAGTTGTTTTCAACACTGCCAAATACCCAATTGGCATAATAGTATCCCTCTAAAACTGTAGGGAATCGTTTATAACAAAGACCCTAGTTAATGGTACCTCAAAGGTATCTCAAATGCTTAACTAGAGCAACCCAGTGCTCATCACTTGGGCTATAGGTATAACTACTCAATCTACTAACGGCATAGGCAATATCAGGACAAGTACAATTCATCAAAAACATCGCGATACCAATAATTTAGCGTGTTTGGCCTGTGACACACTATCACCTGTGCTCCTTCTCAAGCGAACATTTGGGTCATATGGAGTTTTAGCAAAAGTGTCATCAAAGTGACCAAACTTCCCTAATATTTTCTGTACATAATAGGATTGACTCGTTGTCAAATCCTCAAGTGATCTAAATCCAAGTATCACATCAACCTCGCCTAGGTTTTTCATATCAAAGCATGAACGTAGGAAAGACTTCGAAGCATTTACAGTATTCACACTTATATAAAAAATAAGCAAATCATCAACATATAATAGATAATCACACAATCATCATAAACATGCTTAGAATAAACACATGCATTACCACTTTCCACAGCAAAAACATTCGTGACCAAAGTGCAATGAAACTTTTAATGCCATTGTTTAGGAGCCTGCTTAAGATCATACAAGGACTTTGCAAGTTTACAAATGTTATGCTGCATACCTAGAACCTCGAACCCCTCAGGTTGTTCCATGTAAATTTCCTCCTTAAGATCACCCTTGAAGAAAGCAGTTTTGACATCCATCTGATGTACTACAAGGTTATGTATAGATGTTAGAGTAATAAAAGCTCTCACAGTGGCTATCTTAGTCACGGGTGAATAGGTATCAAAAAAGTCTAAACCTTGTTTTTGAGTGTACCCCTTAGCCATAATCTAGCCTTAATTTTACAATTGACCCATCAGCCCTTAATTTCTGTTTTAACACCCCATTACACCTTATAGGTTTGTGTCTCCTAGGAAGGTCCACTAACATCCAAGTGTTATTACTCATAATTGAGTCGAACTCATTATTAACGATCTCTCTCCAAAGCGGAGCATCTATGGATCACATGGCCTCATGATATGAATGCATTAACAACATGCTCACCAAAATTAGGATGTTCAGACAGAAATGAAGCAGTGAAGTCAGGTCCAAAACTAGCCTCAGTTCAAGCCCTCTTACTTCTCGTAAGTTCACGAACCTTGAGTTTAGGGGGCGAATGACTAGATGAAGGAGTGGATGTATGAGGTACAGAAGCAGGCAATGGCACATGCACAGATTCTTTTATGGGAAACACATGCTCGAAGAACTCAACATCTAGAGATTCCATGAATTTACCGAGCCTAAGGCTCGAGCTGTTCAATGAAATGAATCTATATGCAGCACTGTGGAACTCTATTAAGCACATGGCATGCAGACAACATGGCTTCCCTCCACAAGCTCAAGGGTAGGCCTGAGCTAATCAACATACCGTTCATCATCTCTTTAAGGGTTCTATTCTTTCTTTTGTGCTATACTGTTCTATTGAGGTGTATATTGTCGGGAACGTATTTCAAAAATTTTTCCCTAAACGACAAGAGTGGGCACAACGAAAAACTATTTTAAAATTCTTAATTTTAAATCTAATACTTTGATCTAATTTAACTATTTAATTAGACCTAGACCTTGTTCTAATAGGCTGATAATATAACAATCTAAACATCCAACAAAACAAATATGAACATGGCACGTAAAAGAAATAAAGGAAAGAACAAATTAAATATCAAATACTTAATTTAGACATATTTGAAGTGCAAATCCAAACTCCGAATTTGTAGATCTAAAATTGGAAGAAGGAACTTCTTGACACCTTAAGATCTTCCCCGCAATGACCTCTATTAGTACTAAAGTATGGGCATCCAAAATATTTAAGAAAAATTTTGGAACAAAAATTTTCCTCTTAATATTACTAAAAAACAATTTTTCAGAAAAGCTATGCTAAATATTAATTTAGAAAAATCCTGAAATAATTTTAGGTTTTACATCGTGGGAGAAAACTAGGTTCCAAAACCTCAAAAACCAAAAACAGTACTCAGGCCAAAATATAAAGCCTGCTATTTATAAATAAAGCAGTGACACGTGGCGGCACAGCTTTGGTCATCAACGGAGTACGCGAATAACTTAGCTATGCAGCTCAAATTAATACTCTACTACGTGTCATGGTGCATTGGTCTATGGCATAAGCCACGGATCAACCTTGCCAAGACCAAAGTTAGTGTCCAATTTGCTTTTTTGTTATTATTATTATTATTTTTCTTTTTATTTAAATTACTTTAATTTAAATTCCCACATCTATAAAATTCATCTCATAAAAAGTATTTTGTGAATTTAATTTATTCATCTTATAGATAAATAATTCATCATAAGAATTATGTTCAGCAAAATTAATGTATTCATCTCATGAATAAATAGCTCATCTCATGAATTCAATTTAAATATTTTCAAACAGTACTTAAGTTGAAGCTTGGGAAGGAATTTCAGGGATAGTTTAATTCTAGCTCGAAATGGGTCAAATCTGATTATCATCTCATGATAACAATTGACTGCCATTTAATAAAATTTAATTCCACTAAATAAGTTTTACTGCACTCTAGAATTAAATATATATTCACTCAAGAATTTTTCAAATAATTATATTATTATTCTTGCTACATTTAACCCCATTATTAGATATCTATGGAGCAAAAACAACTCCTACTACTATCATTATTTTCCTTACCTCTGTCACCGTAGTTTCCGACTTGCCTTTCTTGAATAATTCATAATACATGAACAATTTCCATATTAATTTCAAATGTCCAACATATGGAATACTCTGGCCAAAGATTCTAGAATCTGTTTGCATATTGCAAATCAATTAGGGGGACATTTTACGTTGTAGAGTTCTAGTAAAATATTCGTTCTTGCCACAGTTCATACAATTGGCCAGCGATGTAAGATCCTGATTATTCAATTTTAACCTTATCATTTTGGGCATCAAAGCAATTAACATTCCATGTTCAGACTATTTCTCGGATTTAGAGTTATCATCTTATAGAATTAATTATTTCTGATTGCAGTAAAGAAACAACTAATTCAAGTGGTTCTGCTCAGTGTTCCAATCTTATTGAAAACATCAATATAATACTCTTGGATCCCTATCCATATGACAAAGACAAGTCATCAAAAGTATCATATTATAGTCTTATCAGACAAGTTGTCCAAACTTATTACCGACTATGAACATACTTTGACAACTTGTTACTAGTTTGATCTAAGTGTTTCTGTGGTTCAATCTTATTGACCACTTGAACCAAACCCGACATGTCATCTTGGACAACGTCCATCTCATGGAATGTTTTAGAAAAACAACCACGCATGTTTGACTTGTAGAACATAACATGATAATAAATAAATAAAACAATTTTATTTATTTAATATTTAAAACTAACTAATCGAGTTTTTCTAGGACACCTTTTCCAACATATATGGGGCTGCTACTTCATGAATTAGTCCACATTTATCACAATGTTTCTTAAGGAAGGTAGTGCCATGCTCATCTCGTCTATCAGATCTAATCCTCTTGATTCTACAGTCTAAGTTGTTCTCAACTTCTACCTTATACTTGAGGAACATCTCCTCAGCCTCATCCTTAGAACTCAGGAGATACACCTTGATTAATCTCAAGTGGTCATCGGGTAATGTAGTACATCTTACCACCTCTACTCAGGCTGTTCTTAAAGTCACCTAAGTCAAGATGCATGAGTTCAAGTAAGCTAGATGTTCGTTCAACTGATTTGTTAAAAGGCTTTCTAGGATGCTTGGTATCGACACATATACCACGTTTTTAGGTTCGCTTAGACTGTAGTTGGGGATTAAACTCAATTGTTTAAATCTCTTAACCAAATTAGAATTCACATATCCGAGCCTGGCATGCCACAAATCCAAAGACTCAACAATATAAGCAGAAGTAGATTCATTATTATTCATTTAAACATCAAGTACAAAAAGACCCCCCATTACAAAAATCCTTCCCCACAAAGTTGGGTTTTTTTTTGTGATAACAAGCTTATCAGATTCAAAGGTCAGTTTAAAACTAGCTTTGTTGAACAATGCACCAGAAACAAGATTTCTACGCAAATTAGGGACATGTATCACATTTTGCAAAGATAAAAACTTTCCAGAGTTAAGTTTTAGAAGGACCTTTCTCTTGCCAAGAACAGGGACTGAACTAGAATTGCCCATGAATGCACACCCCCCCATAGTGGCTTTTGCATACTCAAGGAATAGGTCCTTATTAGTGTAGATGTGTCTTGTAGCACCATTATCTATAACCCACTCGACCATGTTCCCAACCATATTCGCATCGGAGATCATGGCCACAAAGACATCTCCGCTCTCGGTGAGATTGACTTGCGGTTTGTGTTTTTTAGGCTTTTCCTGTCCAAATCCCTTCTTGCAATCTGTCGAGGTTGGCTTATCTCACCACAAGTGCAGCATGTTCCCTTGACTCATTTTTGTCCACCTTCGGGGTTATTCTATTCTGAGGTCTCTTGCCACAGGTCTGCTTCTACTTTGAGTTCGAGCTTGAGCCTCTATTGGAACGTCTCTTGTTCCATGACTTCTTGAACCTGTCATTCTTTTCTGTACTCTTAGACTCAAACCAGGTTAGCAGACATAGATGAGTGCTCTGAGGACCTTTCTTTAGCTGGTTTTCAGTTTTGGTCCTCGAAATTAATATGGGAAACTAACTCTTGCAGAGTCATGTCTTTCTTTTTATGTTTCAATTAAGCCTTATAGTTTTCCCACAAAGGAGGCAATTTCTCAATAAGAAAATTTTCCTGAAACGTCTCACACAATTTCATTCCTTCGTTAAGTATATTAGCTCATAAGTTCTCATACTCGTGGATCTAGTCAAGGACAGGTTCATCATCGGTCATGGTGAAAGACAACCACTTAGCGCATGCATACTTCTTAGTGGCACTACCATTCATCCCGTACTTATTACGCAAGGCCACCCAGATTTGCTTAGCATTTTTCATCTTACTCTAAATCTAGTACAAGGGGGGCTGTCATGTAATGCAACAACATTTCTCTATAGGTTCGATTATCTTTCTCAAAGGCATGGCTCGACCTAGGAGGAGCCCTGTCACTCGAGGGGGTGTAATGGACATCAATTGTCTAAGGAAAAACTCCATTTTATCAAACCAAATTTTATGGTTTTCCCCGTCTAAAGGTCAGTCTTTGACATGTCGAGTATGATAAAACCAGCGTTAGCCATGTTTTCATTACTAATTTTACTAAACGACTTAGATTGTTGGTAAAAGATGGGCAAATGAGCAACCAAATTCTCAAAAACGAGATACCAAGACTAACTCGAGATGGGGACAAATAAAACTTAAACGACACAATGACAAAGATGAAATTAATAAACCTCTTAATATACCAACTTGACTTGAGACAAAATAATTAGACAACTGAAATTAAAAGATTTAGAGAGGAAAGAGTTAATCAAAGGAAGTCCCTGCACCCTGGAGTTCACCACAACCCTCAATCGTTTATGCCCCCGCTACGGTACAAATGAAATCGTCAGGCACTCTAACTCCCAAGGTTAACACGGCACCCAACACAGAAATGTACTCTCGGGTGATGGGTTGGAGTACACCCCAACTTGCTCAGTAACTAGAGTAAGAACAGAGAGAATTTCAGATGGAAGAAGAAAAGAATGAGTTCTATATTTTTTTCCTTGTGTATTTTGTATTTTGAACAATCCCCTAAGCATGGTATTTATAGGAAAAAAATAATTAATGTGCAAGCAAAAATCAATTAAGGATTGCGGACAAGAAATCTGGCCTCAATTAGGAAAGTGGCGGATGTGGAGGAGCACAAAATCAGGGCACAATCAAGGCAACAACGGTTATGGAAAGAAGTGGGCAGTTGCGCGGTCAAAACACGTACTTGAGCTCAAGCTAAAAGATCTTGAGCTCGAACCTGCACTAACGGACTCGAGCTCGAGCTAAGCAGCCTCAAGTTTAGACACCAGAGGACCCTTGAACTTGAGCATAACAACCTCTAGCACAGTCCAAGAACTCCCTTGGAGTTCATTAACGATAAATTAAGATACAATGTCTGCAAAAATAAAAGTCCAAATTAGAAAAAGTTTACACCACGCCATACTGCGACGCAGTGAGGTGGGGCGAGAGCACGCGTGTGTGGTTCAACAAAACCCATTCTAGGCCCATTACCAAGTACAAAGAGAGGGAGATATTTAAAGTAGGCTTCCCTTCATTAGATTTTCAATGTGGGATAGAAGCAAAATCACAAGACTTTAAAATTGAACCACACTACCCCAATATTCCAATAGAACGTTCTTATTGAACTTTGTAACTTGAAGGGAAAGACATCAAACTCTAATAAGAAGTCTTGGATTTATTGGAGATTGTAAAAGGGTGATCCATAGTCAGACCCATAAACTTTGTTATTGCACACACCTCAGCCTTTGAACTTTGTAACTAATCCTAACTCACTCCTTGCACGCTCAATTTAGATTCATAAAGTGTGACATTAAATACAACTAACAATGTGGGCAGTAAATTTTAAACAATAACCCTTTAAATTATATTATTGAATCGAAATTATCCTTATACATCAAACTTAAGATGTGAATTATACATATATACTTCATTTTTTTGAAATATAACCTCCTACACTATTCCTTTGAGTTAGATAATAAGTGAGTTAGTTTAGTTTAATTTAAACATTAAACCCAATGTGTAAGGTTGATTTGGATTAAATAGTAATGTCTAGAGGTTATTTTGTAAATTTAAATATGCAAGTGTAAGTTCTGTCTAATATCAAAATTAGGAGCCTATTCTTAATTCAATAATAAAAGGTGAGTTATGTTTAATTTAAATGTTAAATTTGATGTGTAAAAGGATTTTGTTTAATAACATAATTTAAGGGGTTATTTTTTAAAATAGAATGTTCTCAGATGAATTGTAACTAATACAAAAATTTAGGTTCTTTTCATTTTCCAAATTAATAATAAGAAGATTAATTTAAGCTTCAAATTTAATGTGTAGGGATAATATGCTATTAATATAGCTTGTGTCAATTGTTTTAAATTTTAAGGTGAGTTATACTTCATATCATAATTTAAGACGCTATAATTGTTTTAAATTAGAAAATGAAAGGTGAATTATATTTGTTTTATGATTTTAATTTCATGTGCACGGATGATTTGATTAAATTACATAGTTTATCTTGTTATTTTTATCAAAATTTTTTTAAATAATAATCATGGGACTAAATGCAGAAGGGTCCCAACCATTGATGCTGCTTGGGATCAGAGTTAAGGTAAGGCTTCCATTGTTGCTATGGTGCTAATCATCTAGGTAAGATCATTGCTGGATGGAGGAGCTCCCCAGTGATGTCTTCTTCCTTGCTAGCATAGGCTTTTGCTACTTATACTGGTTTCTTTTAGCTTTAGCCAATGATTGGGATAATGTTTTTATCAATTCTGATTGTTTTGTTGTTCTAGCTTTACGTAATAGGCCTTCCAAATCACCATGGGAGATCTAAGCCATCATCCAGGACATTTGGAGGCTTTATGCTTTTTTTTTGTTAATTACATTTCATGTGTTTGGATCCCTTGCTCTTGTAATAGGGAGGCCCATGCGATGGCTAACTTCCATTTTTCTCATGTTTGTAATCCTTGTTGGTGGTTCGATCCTCCAAATAACCATCGATTTGTAATTCGTAATGATATGCCTTATAGTTCTATTGTAGCATGGGGTCGTGCTTTGTTGATTAAAAAAAAAAAAAAAAACTTAAACTATGGTTCCTTTAAATTAGAAGTAAGGAATTATATTTAATCCAAAAGCTAAAAGCTGATTTAAGAAAGGCTCACTAATTCCTATCTAAATTTTAAAACTTCTGGTGCAAATCTCACCTAAATTCACGCCACCTATCCACCACCATATGGTTCCTCGTCTCTGGCACCAGCAACCTTCAATACGGAACTGAGTCTAAAGGTATGATCACAACAACAATCATTATCTAGCCAAAAAAAAAAAAACAAAAAAAAAACCTAAGCTTGGTCAACAAAATGGGCAACAATCCTTGATCCAAAGCCCTATATTAGAAGAAAACGCCCAATTCAAGCCAACATCCAAAATAAATGGTTGAACACTATTTGTAATGCTTTTGAAAAAGTAATGCCAAAACTAACAATATCCTTACCCTCAAAAGTATGTGCCCTCCCACATAAAATTCAAAAATATGCAAAAATGTACACTTCGAATTGCATTTTAGTACCTAATGTTCAAAAAAAAAAAAAAAAAAAAAAGAATTGCATTTCACATCAATGTAAAAAATATATATCGTGTTGTTTAGGAGTATCTCACCCGTATTGATTATCCCTAAGACTCTAAGGTGTCTCCCAAACTTCTAATAACAAAATAGCTATCAATCGGTCAAAGAATAAAAAGCAGTAAACATTCTTATTGACATCTGTAACTTGAAGGAAAAGGCCTCGAACTCTATTTGGAAAGTCTTAAGATTCAATTGGGCTTTGTGAAAGGATGGAAATCCATAGAAGACCAATAGCTAGAAAGATCCATAAATGCCAACCATGGAAGCTAACATTTTAAGATTCAATTTCCCATAAGCTTTGTTTTTGCACCCAACTCAATCCTAAACTTTGTTTCCATGTTCAATTTAGCTTCATAAATTATGACATTAAATATAACTCATAATGTGTGTAGTAAATTCGTTGAACTAGGTTCAAGCTCAACTGAGTGGAGCCAAGGTCAATCTTGAAGTCTCTAAGATTGGCAAGCTTTAAGCCGAACCAAGTTGAGCTAAATGTTGGCTAGCCAAGCCTCAAGCTTCATGAGCTCGGCTTAGCTTGGCTCACATACGCCCCTCATTAATTTGCTAGAGGGGGTAAAACGGAGGAAAATAAGGGATTATCTTACCATTGTTTGATTATGTTTAGTAAGGGGAAAGGCAAAAAAGAGGTTAATGAGTTACCTTTATTTAACAATTGGGTAAAGATCGATAGTTAAAATAAACATAAAATTGTCCAAAACCTAAAACTTTACCCTTCCACTTTTATCCCAAATTTAGGATAAACACATGGGGTTAATAAGGGGTGGGTGGTAAACCTTACCCCTTGTTACTATTCAAAACATTGTCAAACAAGGACAAGTGCTTCGGGTCCATTATTTATTTACCTCTCTTTATCCTCATTATCCAATTGACAACCGGAGAGTTAAGGTTTTCTCGTCTTGTAGAAACTCTTATGATCATGATCTGACAAGAAGTTGAGTTAAATCTTTTTCAAGATTCTGATACAAAAAAATGATCAGAAAATGAAATAGTCAGTTAATCTATGGAACAAGTACTTCATAAATTAGATACAATATGCTTCGATTTAAGTTCCTACACTTTCTTATATACATGAAACACTCATACGCTTAGATGCTTGACATTCGCTTCAACTTTTCCAACTGCATATAAGCACACAACATGAGCAGACAATCAGCCACTGAAACAAGAATAAAAACCCTGATATTAGGCTAAAACTATATTTACACTCCGTCTCATAAAAGACATGTTGGAAATAGTTTGGGTATGTAAGACGAGGATTGACAAATACTCCCTATGGGGAAGTGGTTGATGGAAGATAATCTTGTCAAGACAGGGGAAAGAGGCGCACTAGAGGACACAAGGAGATGCGGACAGATTACATGAAGAGAATACCTTTTTTTTATTTATTTATTGAAGCTAACGAATATATGAGCTATTATAGAATCCAGTGACCTTTTAATTCATGTGGCTAATCCACTATTGGAAAAAATAGGCTTGAGTCGTTGTATCATTACATCTAATTCATAGGGTTCGTGCATCTTGTTTAATTGTTAAAAATATACTCCATCAGGCTCCATTGATTGAAAATGAGATACACCTCAAGTCTCATGTGTCAATGACTATGATATCTAATAGCGGGTGTGGTTACAGTTAGTGGATATTATTACATAACAAGATGTAGTGATCAGAATTGGTTTTTTTAACAAACGAAGTGACTTTATACCTTGCATTATGACAATTCAAATGAATAACTATATATTGTTTTAAGGTAAGAAACATGCATCCTATGATCCAACTACAACTCAAAATCCAGTACACAACGGTTGTTATGCTATCAGGAAAAAAATACAGCATAAGTCTAAGAGCACTCACCACTGAGACCAATGGCCAGATTTGCTTGTGCATCAGCTTCAGGGTTCAGTTCCTTGTACAGGTATGCAAATACGTCAACTCCATATTAATCCAGTGCAGATCCATAAGTTTAACAATGTAGTATCTCACATTCATCATAAATAACTAACACATCAATTAATTTCAATCTTATATCAAGAAAAAATGTCCACTCTTGGTGTCACAGTCCCACAAAATGCAACGGTATATTTCAATTGTGCGGCGCCAAGACTCTACCTAGTTGTGGCTAGGTGTTTAAGAGAGATTTCATCACCCCCAACCTTTTTGCATGACACATATGACTTGTCAAAAGCAACCCCTCTCAACTTGAGAGTTGTCCTCAAGGTTAACCCACTAAAAGGAATATTGAAGGCCACCCAACACTAAGACATATTGTCCTGAAGCGTGACCTATCAACAGGTTCACTTGTCAACATGGCACTTAAGCGCACACATGCACTCACTCCCGCACACTAGCACACCGAGGCCTCATCATTTGTACAGGTCCATTAAAGACCGCCACTTGCTTGTGTGCTCAACCCTCGCTTGCACACTTGCAGCTTACCACCACTCATGTCAGACACCATTGTTGCCATTGGATCCTGATTGTATGTCTAGATGCCTTGGTCGTCCCTTGAGTTCCCTGTCCCTCCACCAACTGTCTCGTGGAAGTAGCCCAGAGTAGGCCTGCTCTTGAATAACCTTGAAACTATCAAACCCCACAAGCGCACCTCGTGTTCATGGCCGCTGTTCCTATTGAGAGTCACCATGATTTCGCAAAAGTAGCGCACCACAACCTAAGCGGGCAACCACCTCTTAGCATCAATCCCACATGGGCACACGCTGGCACACTACGAACAAGTTGTCGCCTAACTCGTACTACAATGCCCACAAGATCTAATGAAGGCGGCTTTTGCGTACCACCATTCACTATTGGGCTCGAGCACCTCAGCGCTCTCGTCTTGGGAAGGCTGTACCCAAATTCCTTGATACGTACACAACGCATCCTGTAAGTCACATGAGGTTACTAACCTTCATTGAATACTTAGTATGCACTATCGGCCTCATTGTTATGACACTATCTAAGGAATGTCTCACTCGCTTGGAGACCTCATGTCGCCATCGTGGCATGCAATGAGGCTCGCACTATTGCTAGGAAGCTCACTTAAGTGTTTAGAAACAATCATGGTTACCAAGCACCCAGGGGTGGTGGAGAGCTTGACACGCTAGTTACCCCTATATATGCTTTACGGATGTTTATAACCCTGTTAAGAGGAAACATGCACCATGTCTCTAGAATCCTATATCCCTTTTTCAAAGTTTGGGGCATTAAATGCCCAAAGCAACTTCATAGGCCTTCTTCTTACACCTTAAGGAAAATTTTATCTTTGGGCCTAACACCAAATTCTTAACGTGGCTCGTTGTAAACGCACTTGATGATTTCCCCCCTGGTTGTACTGGCGACAACCCTATTGGGTGCTCACTTGGCTCCCTAATCCTTCCGACCACCAGGACACTTGTTTGCACCATAGATCACCTCAAGAAGGTATCAAAACCCTAAGTATAAGATCCTAAAGTCACGGGTTACCAGAACAAAGGACATGGCCTGCAACACAGCACGTAGGTGCTTATAGTGCGAGTGTGGCGCTGGCCCTCATTCATGGGCGCTGAGACGCAACCACAAGGCACGGGTTTTAGGATGTGTGCACGTGGACGCTACGGTGCACGCACAATGATTTCAGGCACTGTCATTCAGGGACAATGTGCACGGCCACCATTGTCACAAAACTAGGTGTGGCCACGACACTTGGCACCAGAAATATTCACCAACTAGGCTAGAGCCTATAACCTTAATTATAATATAGAACATATAAACCATCAAATCACGACTTTACTAACGACATAAGATCACACTGAACTTTGACTAAGAAATATAGTGTACTATTACTGTCTAATATATATATCTATATATATCATCTATTGAAGAACTAGTCCTCTCCACAAAATTTCCTTGTCATTGTTCTATGTTTCATTACTTTATGACATAGAGGGAAAATAAGTATGCGGGGAAAGTTACCTTGTCATTGTATATAGGCGTAGTGAATTTAGAGAGAGGTTGTTTCCATAGCACAATAGCCACTGATAAGAATTTTGAGCTAATCATTACATGGTCAAAATTACATGATTGGTCATTAACACATTACTTTAGGCATCATTTTGTAATAACCTAATGCATATGTACTACTACGTTTTATTTATCAAAGCATATTTATAAGCATACTATATATATATATATATGGGCTATGAACGAGCTCATTAGGCACATCCAAGGAGATATTCCTTGGTGCATTTTTTCATAGATGATATAGTTATGGTGCAGGAGTCTAAAGAGGTAAATGAGAAGCTGAAACTTTGGAGAAGGGCCTTGGACTCAAAAGGATTATAATTCAGCAAATCCAATACCGAGTATATGAAATTTAAGTTCTGCACCTCAACCCGGCCAAGCATAGAATATGTCAAGATCAGGCCGGAGTGCATGCCGAAAAAGGTGTGTTTTAAATATTTGGGTTCCATAGTGCAGCAGGACGACGAAGTTGATGATGATGTTCTACCGGATTAAAGTAGGTTGGCATGATGGATAATGCCCTCTGTGGTACTATGCGATATAATATTTCTGCTAAAGGTAAAGGGAAAATGCTATAAGACGATAGTGAGATCTGCTATGTCATACGAGGCGGAGTATTGGCCAGTTAAATGGCAGCACACACAGAAGTTGAAGGTGGTAGAGATAAGGATGCTATGGTGGATGTGTGGACACACAAGGAAGGATAAGATCAGAAATGATGTTGTAAGAAGCAAATTAGGGGTGGCTCCAATCGAGGATAAATTGAGGGAGCAGTGTCTGCGGTGGTTTGGGCATGTTAGGAGAATACCACTCACTACCCCTGTCAGGAGATGCGATGTGAACAACTCCATACCATGCATGGAAGGAAAGGGAGAGGGGTACCAAAGAAGAGCTGGAGGGAGACGTTTGGACATGATCTTATCCGCCTAAATCTAAATGAGGAGATGGCTTTAGATAGAGCTAAGTGGAAAGTTAGAATCGGCGTAGTTGATGTAACAGTTTAGAATAGGGGAGCACAACTAAGCTAGTCCATAGCTCTCTTAAGCTTATATGTTTGATTGTTTGCTTATATTTGCTATTGCTGTGTGTTGTTTGTTACTTGTTGCTTGCTGCTCATGTGTTGTATTATACTGTTTGTTGCTTTATGATTTCTCTATCTCATTTGTTTTTATGTTTTTTAGATTGGAGCTTCTCGAACACAGCCTCCCTTTAGAGTACCACCCTGAAGGGGTAAGGTTACGTGCATCTCCCCTTCCCCCAAGATCCTGCACTGGTGGGAGCCCTTGTGGCACTAGGTTTGTTGTTGTTGTATATACATATAAGGTTTAAATTAAGTTATGTTCCCTAAAGTATCCATTCTAATTGTCCAACCAGCCAAGCAACACCGACAATAACCGTTCTATATTACCACAATTGTGGCCACAATGTGACCACTATCTACTATTTGACTTTATGAGTTTTGTGGATATCATGAAAAAAAATAAAAATTGTTTTGCGACATAACAAATGTTACTGAATATAATTTAAGCTAGTCACTACACCATATGATCCCCACAATATGTTATGTGACATCCTTGATACTGTGATTGCCACTCAGTTCAACTATGTACTGGGTTTTGAACTGGATTCCTTGGTTGATGAAAACAATTAAATGGTACATAAGCAAGCTTGTGAGAAGCTTGGGTGTGTTTTGCAAACATCATAACTATTGGGCATTCTGATGTACACAGTCCCACCAAACTGGATTCAAAGAGAGGAAATATATACAACCTTAATCCCATTTTGGTAAGCATCCTAATTTAGGCTTTGTTTGACACAGAGAAAAACGTTTTTCTTATAAATTTTTTTTCCACACAAAATATTTAAAAAAATATTCCATACAAAATTTGTGTCTTTCTGACTTGTTGGGTAAAAAAAAAAAAAAAATAATAATACAATCGAACAAAACGGAAGCAAAAATCAACAAAAAACAATACATCAAAATTTTATGTTGAAAACTTTTCTGAACTAGAGAGAAAAATCACGAGACCCAAATGGGTACCTCATCTATTATGGCATTCAAGGAATTACAATATATAATTGTAACCCCCAAACCCCATATTACAATCTCAACATCTCAAATGTAACTATTGCATGATAAGTCATTAACCCTCCTACGATGTAGCTTTGAATGGCAAGCCACCAACCCTTGTACAATGTAGCATTGAATGACAAACCAGCAACCCTCGCACAATGTAGCTTTACATGGTAAGCCACCAACCTTCGCACAATGTAGCTTTAGAAAGAGGGAACTAAAAGCATGACTCCCTTCATGCTTGTGTGAACCCACTTAACATCAATCACAAAAGCTCACAAGCACGGCTCTTATAATCATTTTTTCACTCCCCCCATCCCATCATCTCCCCCCCCCCCCCCCCCCCCGGGGTAGTCCCCAGGAACCTCTTACAACTTCAAACACACCCTCTCTACAATTTTTTTGTTGAGGACTCTACATGTGAGTCTTATGGAATCCCACATTGGAGTTGAGATAAAGAAGAGATCACTTTATAAGCCTAATGGGTTACTCCACCTATAGCCAATTGGTTTTAGGATGGAACCCCATTTGGGCTTATATGTGGATCTCATGTGTTCCAACTTCGTGGGTTAGGCCTAAAGGCCCGATGAAAATTTAACATGGTATCAGAGCGGGTTGATGATTTCGATCTCTTTTGTATACACCATGTCCTCATGAAGAGGGGTGCATTTGTATTTGGTGTGCCGAAGGCCTCTCCAATATGATCTAGTAAGATTGAAGAAGGCAAGGGTGCATTTGTCATAGACTCACATGTAAGAGAGAGTGTTGAGGACTCCACATGTGAGTCTTATAGAATCCCACATTGGAGTTGAGATAAAGAAAAGATCACTTTATAAGCCTAATGGATTACTCCACCTGCAGCCAATTGGTTTTAGGATGGAACCCCATTTGGACTTATATGCGGATCTCATGTGTTCTAACTTTATGGGTCAGGCCTAAAGGCCCGATGGAAATTTAACATTTTCCTTCTTCAATGTATACTCTTATCTCTACACTTCTCAGCTCACCAACATTCTCAATTATAATTAATCACACACAAGACGAAAAGGACAAAAAACCGTACTAGCAAAATTGTCCCAACCCCTCCAAGCCTATGCCCATACACCTAAAATACTTGTGCAAGTGAATTCCCCATTTTTTATTTATTTTTCTTTTTTTCTTTTTTACTTTTCTTATTTTTATATTTCACATGCATTAATTTTGATGTAAAAAATACTCAACAAATCTCCCCCTATCCCAAAATTAATTTTTTTCTACAAATTTTTTTCTTAAATATTCTTTTTTCTTCTCTTTTCTCTCCTTTTCTTTTTCTAACTCAAATTTTTTCCTTCTCACTTTTCTTCTTTTCTCTTCTGAAACAAACATTAAGAGCCAAATAAAAAAGGTCAGCAAAGCACCGGCCAACACCTGATCTTCTCTTCTTGCCTCAACTGGCTGCTGCCAAGACATCTCCGCTGCCTCAAACCACCGCTCTCCAGGCTACCATATCTTGGCTTTTCTTCTCTCAAACAAGTTTTCCTTCCCAACATGCTCTAATACCACATGTTTCGAAAAATCACACAATCAAACACAACGGATGCAAAAATCAACAAAAAACAAACAGAAAAATTTTACATGAATACCTTCTCTCAACTAGAGGGAAAAACCACGGGACCCAAATGGGTACCTCATCCACTATGACATATTCAAGGAATTAATAATCCCCAAGCCCTGTATTATAATCTTGACATCTCAAATGTAACTAATGTACAGTAAGTCACTAACCCTCCCACAATTAAGCTTTGAATGGTGAGTCACCAGCCCTCGCACAATGTAGCTTTGAATGAAAGACACTAGCCCTTGTACAACATATCTTTACACAATATGCCACCAACCCTCCCACAATACAGCCTTGGAAAAGGAAGCTGCAAAAGCTTTCAACACCCGATCAAGGCACCCGAGCATAACTTCCTTCATTCTCGGGTGAGCCCACTCAACATCAATCACAAAAGCTCACAAACACAACTACTAAAATCATTTTTTCTCTTTCTCTTTCCACATGCCCGAGTTACCTCCCCGTGTACCTCTTACAACTTCATGCACCCTCTCTACATTCTTTTTCTGTTCACTCTACACTCTTATCTCTACACTTTTTAACACACCAACATTCTCATAAAAATACACCCAAGACAAAAAGGACAACAAACCTTACTTGCAAACTCGCGGAAGTAAGCTTCCAAAACCCTACAAGCCTATGCCTTTACACCTACATAACTAGTGGAAGTGAACTTCTCATTTTTTTTCCACTTCACTTTTTCTTTTTTCATTTTTCATTTTTCATTTTTATATGTTACATATATTAGTTTTGAGGTAAAAAAATACTCAACATAACTAAAGAAAATGGTTTCAGCATGTAAATTCGTATGAGGTTTACACTTGGCCAATTGAGGTCAAAGTTATTGAGTATTTTATTCTATTATTGTACTTTGTATTTATTTTTGTATTTTATACTTTATTGGTGTCTTTAGTAGGACATTCATTTAGCCATTTACTACAGAGTTTATTGCTATCATTAGTATGGGTGTTAGTGTAGGTGTTTATTGCTAGAATTAGTGTAGGCATTAGTATTGGTCTTTGGTATGCTTTGGTCGGTTAGGAGTGTAATTAGGCAATCTAGGATGCCCAAGGGTATTATATCTTGTAATATAAGTTAGTAGCCATGGACATGTAAATCTGTGTGAAATTTTACTCAAAATATGTTTTCTTTACATAGTATAAGAGCACAATTAACTGACCATAATCTAAGTCTATTGGT
This sequence comes from Simmondsia chinensis, assembly GCA_018398585.1. NCBI lineage: Eukaryota > Viridiplantae > Streptophyta > Magnoliopsida > Caryophyllales > Simmondsiaceae > Simmondsia > Simmondsia chinensis. The sequence goes on from JAGTTD010000018.1 coordinate 9,144,653, forward strand.
CCTGCCCCTTCGTCTCATCCCACCATGTTAGGAAAAAGCATTGAATCCTTTTTATCCCATGGCTTGGCCACAAGGAGAGTCTTGAATTTCAAATCACCTTACTATCTCCGTCCCTTGGATCATCCCGAAATTACATTTGTTACGAATTATCAACCCCGGAGACATTCCATTTTTAAGGCTACGTAGGCCAAACCAAGACATTGGGTTTATTGATGGGTTAATAGAGAAACTGACCACAGACTCTCCTGCCTATGAGAATTGGGTTCGGTGTGACTCGATGGTGTTGTCATTGGCTCCTCAATGCGATGTCTAAGAAAATTTATGAGTATGGCTTATATGGAAACGGGCCGAAAAGTTTGGCTGGATCTTAAAGAACGTTTCTTCTCTAGAAAATGTTCCTTCAGTCCACAAATTGAAGAGCAAAAATATCCCAACTTCAACACGAAAATTTGTCAACTTCTACCTACTAAATGAAGCTTCATTTCTCACAGGACGAAATTTACACCGACATTGAAATATCGGGTGAGTAACTGTGGTGTTGCCAAGGCCTTTACTCATATTTAGGAAGTGGAGAAACTTCTAGACCTTCCCATGGGCCTTGACGAGACCTTCTTCATTGTCTAGTTCCACCTTCTATTAGAAAGGGGTACTCATTTTTAGTCAGAGACAAGAAACAACGACATGTGACATCAAGCACTCTCCTAGACATGGGTTTTGTCTAGTTCAAATCCGATTATTCTCTTTTATGTACTCACGAGGCATTGTTTTTCTTGTAATTCTTGTTTATGTGGATAATGTCATTGCGATGGATAATGATGAAGGAAGAATTTTGGCATTTTAAAGGCGCCTTGATCGACAATTTGTTATTCATAATATTGGGTTGCTTAAGTATTTCCTTGGGATCGAAGTGGCTCAGTCAGTGATGTGTCTTATTTTTATATGTTTTATACCCCACTCCCATGTTGTCTATTACATGCATATTTTCTTGCAATTTATGTACATTTAGGCTTGGAACGCACTGTAGCAAACACAACTTGAAAAGTGGTCAAGAATGAGCAAATTTCGACATATTTGAAGACCACATTGAGAAACCCGACCACATAGAAAAAAAAAAGTATCCATCGCGTCATGTTTCGGCAACCCAAATCAGTTCTATATGGCCTTGGAAAGAGATTGAACAATCAGTGAGCAGAGCCGATCGATCGGCACTCGGTGAACATCAGTAAGTTCACTAACGCCAACCAATCGATCGGCCTTCACCTGCAGTAAATAGGAGAGAGGTCATTTTTTTCTCTCTTCTCCACCTTCCCCGAGCTGCCAAGAGAGACAAGAATTTTCTCGAAGGCCGAAGCGCAAGTGGCCAGAGTACCGAGGATTAAAGCGAGAGTCAAGTCAACACTGATCAAGGCAGTCTTCATCCATGAGTTTTTCCTTTACTTTTCTCTTTAGATTTTTTGAAGTGTAAAACTCCTATGGAGGAGTAGACTTATAGTTTAAAGGTGAAGGACAAGTAGCCGTCTGAATCCAGATTTGTATTTTGTCTTTGATAATGACTTGTGTTATGCAATTTTCTTAGCACGTGGGGAGTTATTTATGGTGATTGGTTTTCTACTTATGTGCTTGCAACTATGGCTAGATTTCTAGTTTATTTTCATTTTATCATGTGCTTGCAGCCTGGACCATAGTATAACACATTTTCACAAGTGATCAGGGTTGAGGTTGTACCCAACCATGAACACAACCTTTTATGTAAATTAATACTTAATTAGGAGTCAAAAAGGAATTAAGTAGTGTTATTGAAATAACCCATGCACCTAGAGTGATTAGACGAGTTATGTAATTAGACTACTTCATTAGCCTAAGCCCTAATCATGACCCAACGACGAACCATGCACGATTTGGGATCATTTTGCTCCCCAAATGAATGTTGCACTAGCCGGAGTTTTGTTACCCGCCTTGGGTAATGCAAACTTTGAGATTAAGCCCAGGGTCATCAACATGCTTCCCACCTTCTATACGAAGTCGATTGAGAGCCCGTACGAGCACCTTGTTGCCTTTCTCAAAATTTGTGAAACATGTCATTATAAGGGTGTCTTGCACTGCGCAGTTAGGCTACGTCTTTTCCTGTTTCGTTAAAAGACGTAGCTAAATGATGGTTTCAGTCCCTACCTAGGGATGAAATCATAACTTGGAATGACCTTCAGGAGTGATTCCTACTCAAATTTTTTCATAATGCCAAAACCATGGCTATTAAGCGTGCTATTAATAGTTTTGAACAAAAAGCCCAGGAACGATTTCATGAGAGCTGGGATAGGTTCAAAGAGTTTCTTAGAAGTTGTCCTCACCACAGGTCACCCCAGTGGGCTCTAGTACAGAACTGCCTCGAACAAACAAATGGTGAACGCTTCATGTGCGGGAGCATTCAACCAATGGGATGATAATAGAGCATGAACCCTTTTCGAGCATCTTAATGAGCATTCCCTTGACTAGGCATCCTTTGCTTAGGGAGATACACGTGGTGTCTATGAGGTGGCACCAAGCGATGACATGACGTTTAAGATAGACGCGCTTATTAGGAAAATTGATCAAATCATGGCATCTTAGGCCAATCATACTGATGCGTGTGAAATCAACGCCGCTAAGTCATCGAATGGCGCTAGCATTTGTGGCATCTATTCGAGCACTGATGTCATGATTGGATAAGAAATGTTAAGTAGTAATATGTCCTAAATAACAATCTAGTAGTATAAGTCAAATAAGGTCATGTATTAGCTGGGTAGTTGCTATTTAGCCGCTGTTTAGTTACTCTGTAGTTGCTGTTGGTCAAGCTAGCATTGTCGGTTGGTCTTGTTTGGCAACTTTGGATGAAGAGTCAGTTATGACTTATGTCCAGATGCAATGTCTAAAGTCTTTAACTGCCATTAGTAGTGTTAGGCTATATAAGATGAGTCTTTCATTGTAATGGAAGGGTGTTGGATGAATGAAATGATCTTTCTCTCTCTTTGAGCGTCAATACTTTCTATCTCTTGATTCTCATCTCAGTTCTTCTATTATCTCATTTAATTCTCATCTAAATCTATCTTTTTCTCATCTAATTCTTGTGTTCCTCATCTCAATCTATCATTTTCTAGTGTAATTCTCTTGAAACCCTGGGTTATAATCCAAGTTTGAGCTTGAATCATAACAATTGGTATCAGAGCTTGAAATTTGCTTCCGGTTTAACTGATTAAGTTCAATTTAATTGCAAAGCATTGAGTCAAGTTGTTGATGTCTAGTTCTTGAATCATTGATCAAGAACATTGAGCTTATGGATCGGAATTTTTTGCTGATGTATTGATATTGTGCTTAGGGTTCAACAGCATTGAAAATTGCTTTTCTATTTCGTGCATCAAGATTTCAGTTAGTGCTGCATTAGTTTTGAATCAACAAGTGAGCTGAAAATTTGTTATAATCAGCTAATTTCATAAGGAATTTGTGAATTATCACACGAATAGAGCTCGAGTTGGATGTGTTGGAACTTGCTGCAACTTAGATCAAGTTAATACTATGAATGTTGTTCAGTTTGATCTCCAAGCAACATAACTTAAGTCTAAAGCAATTCAGCCTGATTGCACTATCATACTCAAAACATACAATCTCAACAAGCAGAGCCTATGTCCACTGTAGCTTGGTTGATTCAATGTTCCAGTCACAGCAAGTCAAGATTAGCGAACTAAGAACAATTCTTAAGTATAGCTCGATCCAATGCAAGGAACATAGAACCGAGAATAAATCAAATTTACTGCAGCAATTCTAAGTTGCTGAATGGGTGAGATTTAGATGAATTCAACTCAAGTACCAGCTGAACAGAGCTAAACTTGAAGTGTCCAGCAGCTGAATCAAATTCGAATTTGCTCAGCAAGTCTGTACATTGGTTGCTATTGAAGAATTGCCAAAATGGAAGGGTTCTTGACGAGTTGTGATTACATCCAGCATCTTCTAATGGAAATAAAGCAAGATCTTTAAAACCTTCTGAATTCCTCTAAAGCTAAACAACAAATTGCACAAGAATGTGAGAATTATCAACAAAGTGAATCAGTTTCTGAGGTTGAATTGGAAACTACAGTAGTAGACTATGAAGAGCAGAACATTAAAGTTCCACAGTGAAGTGAACAATATCCACTATTGAATCCAATTGTTGTTAAGCAAAACTCGGAGCAAAATGAGACTGATTGGGCTTACTTAAGCTTACTTTTGGGAGCTGCAACTACAAATCAGGTAGCAGTGCAACATGAAGTAGTAACTTTGCAAGTGGAAGAGCCAATGAATGTTGTAGCCAAGGAGATGCAAGTGCACATTAAGGTTGAATCCAGCAGATTGTTGCAATTGAAGTAGATGTTGCAGCTTAACATTGTGATTCAGTTAGCACAAACCCAATTGGTTTCCTTTCCAATGCATGCTAACATTCAAATTCAGATGGGGAATTTGTAAAATTAGTTTAAACGACAAGCAAATGGAGTTGAAGCGTGGCTAGTTAGGCAGGACAGTGGTAGACCTCCGGGGTTTTTAGAAGAACCTCAATTCAAATCTGGGTTTTTTAGAATTCAAGCAGGCTGTAAGGAGGAGAACGGGGTGCAATATTGTGGCAATCTTCAAGGATTCAAGAGCCTACAAGTTGGCATTAAGCAAGCCAAAGATTTCATAATGAAACCTTGCAAAAGGGAGGATATTTGCAAGTTGTTTACCTTTGTTGCTGCAGCAAGTATTTGGATTCAAAGTAACCCAAGTTGTGTTGCATTTCAGAGGCTCATTTTTGCATTTACAGCTCATGCTTAGCACGAACACACACAAAGGCTTGTTAAAGTTACTGCAGACTCTTTCTAGCTGGGATATTTGCAAAACTTGATCAGATTGCAGGGTCATTTGATCAAAATCATTGGGTGTTTCTTGAAGAAACCTCTCTATTGGGAGGAAATTTGCAAGATCTTTTCCAAACCTAATGATGATGCTTCTACAGTGCTGAAGTTTGTCTTGAACAAGTGTTTGATGGTGTTTTTCCAAAGGAAAACAAGTATGGAAATCGTGGAATGAAGCAAAAGCGTTGTTGTTCTGGTCTCATTCACAGCTGTAAATACAAGACTAATAAGCACCTTGGGTTATTCAATGCAGAAAATAAGAGCCTTGAAATTACAAATTTCTCTCCTAAGATTCTTGGTGGGGGGTATTGTCATGATTGGATAAGAAATGTTAAGTAGTAATATGTCCTAAATAACAATCTAGTAGTGTAAGTCAAATAAGGCCATGTATTAGCTTGGTAGTTGCTGTTGGTCAAGTTAGCATTAGTCTTGTTTGGCAACTGTGGATGAAGAGTCGGTTATGACTTGTGTCCAGATGCAATGTCTAAAGTCTTTAATTGCTATTAGTAGTGTTAAGCTATATAAGATTAGTCTTTCATTGTAATGTAAGGGTGTTGAATGAATGAAATGATCTTTCTCTCTCTTTGAGCTTCAATGCTCTCTATCTCTTGATTCTCATCTCAATTCTTCTATTATCTCATCAAAACCTATCTTATTCTTATTTAATTATTGTGTTCCTCATCTCAATCTATCATTTTCTAGTGTAAATCTCTTGAAACCTTAGGCTATGATCCAAGTTTGAGCTTGAATCACAACAGATGACCATTCTGTATTTCGTTGTTTGTACGCCTCACAGTTCCCTGAATATGTGTAGAATCCAAAAACAACCCGTACTCGAACACTTACAACCCATGATGGCGAAACCACCCGAATTTCTCATGGAGACAAAATGAAAATCATAACCAACCCACGAGGCAACCAGCGCTTGGCTTTGTAAGTAATGCACACCCTCCCAGCTTTCAAGGATGGCAAAGGTACAATCCTTCACATAACCCCCAACCCTAGCCTCCGAGATACACTTCTCAATTTGAGGAACATATGCTTCGCTTTATGATGGAAAACGAGTAGTTGGTTCAGTCCCACTCACAATCCATATCTAAGTTAGAGAACCAATTAGGACAATTAGCCCAGGCATTGAATAGAAGAGAGGAAGGGAGGTTACCCTCTCAACCTTTTACAAATCGTAAAGGGTCGATTAGTTCTAACCTTAGCCAAGTTACTCACGAGCAAGCTAAGGTTGTGTCTGTTTCAGGTGAAGAACATGCGAGGAACATTTGAGGGAGGTTGAGATAGAGGTTGAGCAGGAAGGCGAGATTCCACCTCCCACTGCTGATGGAGAGGGAACACAAGCACCTCCACCGGGTTCACCACCTTAACCCATCGTTCCTTTTCCTTTGGCCCTCTTAGGACCAAAGGAAAAGGGTGACCCAAAAAGGGCTAAGCTCATGGACTTGTTTAAGGATGTGAAAATGCTGTCGTTCATTGGCGCCATTAAACATATGCCTATGTATGTAAAGTTCCTTAAGGACCTTTGCATTAGGAAAAAGAGAGCACAAGCACATGTCCCTAAAAAGGTCTGGCTCACTAAGAATGTGAGCAGTATTCAGGTGTCGGGGATGCCGCCCAAGTGTCGAGATCCTGGGGCTTTTACGGTCCCGTGCGTCATAGGAGAGAGCTACACCGAACGAGCTCTTCTAGATCTAGGGGCGAGTGTAAACCTCATCCCATACTCGATTTTCTAGGAATTGCGTATGGCACCCAACTGGTGTCACACTTCAGTTGGCGGATATATTGGAGTGTTCACCTCGAGGGATGTTAGAGGACATACTTGTCAAGGATGACAAGTTCCTTTTCCCCATTGACTTCATTGTGATAGATATGAACTTTGCTTTTCGTCAGAGGAATCACACCCTATTATTTTAGGTTGCCTGTTCTTAGTAACAGCCGATGCCATTATCCACTATAGGACGAGGGTATTGGAGGTTTCTTTTTGAAATCTTAAGGAGAAATAGAATGTTTCTAATGTTGTTATATACCCAGGAAATGAGGATGACTTGGAGTATTTCTTGGCCGACGTGATTTGGTACAGTTAGTTTCATCTGACTTTATCGGAAGAGATGATTTGAATGAAATTCGTGTTTTCATTTATGACTATTTGTGCTGATGATTTACTTGATCTATAGGATATGATGAGAGTTGAGGCTAGGAGTCCAATTTCTGAACCCCTAACTGGCCTTCGTAGCGAGCTTGCTAGGCCCTCCATTGAGTGCCCGCCTGTGTTAGGACTCAAACCTCTCCCTTTCATCCTTAAGTACATATTTTTGGGTCCCGATGATACCCTACCTGTTATTATAGCATCCGATCTGACTGAGAACTACGAATCTAGGTTATTAAAGAGAAATTGGCCCTTCCATGCGCATGCATAGAATTCACTAAGAGGAAAATGTTAAGTCTTGTAGGGAAATTGAATCTAGGCTATTTTTAGGTCTCGATGATACTCTACCTACTACGCTTGGTAGGAAAATCCGAAAAGAAAAGAGAGAGAACAGCAAGCTAAAAAGTAGGACAGTTAGAGAAAAATCCAAGCAAACTCATTAATAGCATCAGAAAGAATTCAAATTACAAGAGCTCACCCATTCCACCTATCATGCAATGCGATCAAGATGGTCCATAATGGCCGTGATGTAAGTTGGTGGCCCCGCATCAAGTAACTTCACAACCTCTTTCAACTTCTCTCATATTCAGGTTAAGCCTTCTTTGCATTTTCCTAGAAGGCTTAACATTTTCCTCTAAGTAAATTATATGCATGAACATGGAAGGGTATTTTCCTCTCAAAATCAGCAACCAACCACCCTATAGCTTGCTTATGGTTATGTAGGACCTCTAATAACCTAGATTCCTTGTTCTTAGTCAGATTATATACCATAATAATAGGTAGAGTATCATTGAGACCTAAAAAATATGTACTTAAGGGTGAAAGGGATAGGTTTGAGTCCCAACACAGGTGGACACTCAACGGGGGGCCTAGCAGGCTTGCTACAAAGGCCAGTTAGGGGTTCAAAAATTTGACTGGAGCCTCAACTCTAAAAATCAAGTAAATCATCAGCATAAACATAGTCATCAGTTCAAGCAAGAATGTCAATGAAATCATCTCCTCTTATCAAGTAGGATGAAACTGACTCTACCAAAGGGTCAATCACGTCGAACATGAAACAGTTCAAGTCATCCTCATGTCTTGAATCTGCTTGGTTGGCGAGCGTGAAGCGAAGGAGGAAGAAAAGGGGAAAAATTAGGGATCCAAAATAATCTTGGTTCGAAAATGCAATTTTTGTCTTCAACAACCAAAAAGCAAGTCATTCCCTACAATAGAAGTATGGAGAAGAAGTATTTTCTACTCACCCAGAAACACATGAAAAATCTCCTTGTGATGGCAAGGTAAGGTCTCCTGACACAGCCCATACCTTAGATTGAAATTATAACCTCAATTTCTTGTTTGAGTGAGTTTTCTCAGTCAGATTTGACAGTATGTAGTTACTTTGTTGAGAATCCTAGAAAAACTATTACTGAAATCTCATTGGAGGTCAACTGGTATGGTTTGGATAACAAGTTTTTTTGTCTCTTTATACTCAAAGGGAGCCCCTTCTACCTCCCATGTCTGAAGTCCCTCCTATGGACAATCCAACTCCTATAACCTACTCTTTCAAAGAAGCAGTTTAAATGGGCCCTTAAATCAAAAACCCTAGTATGGATCCTGGATCACATGCTCCAATCCCACATATTCCTTCCTGTTTTGGGGGAGGGTAATGGTGACAATCTTGGGGTATATGAGGGTTATAAGGATAAATCTGGTCTTGGGGGTGAAGTTGAAACTATATCTAATTTGTGTTTCTTTGGGGGGGGGGGGGGGGGGGGGGGGGGGGGTGTTATCCCAATTTCTATCATTGAGTTGAAAATGTCTAAATCTTAGAGTATGGTTAAGGGTGTTTTTTGTTTGGTTGACCTAAGTAATGAATGGATTTTCATGAGCATTTCGTCTCTTATGATGTATATTTGGTTGTATTGGTTTACTTTTGTTGTGAAATCTCGGGATAGGCTTCTTGCTTGCCCATTTACCAGCATGAGTCTCAGGACTTCTTGGCTATTTTGTGTTTGTGGTGGTGATTGTAAAAGACTGAGTTGAAAATGTGTGTCAGAATTTGTGTGGGCATCATTTTGTGTTGGATTCTTGGCTTAGGACTATTGATTATTGTTATGACACTATATTGGAACAAGAAGTGTTACTTTATTTGCTTTTTTTTTTGGTGGTTTTATGTATTTTGTTAATGGGTTTTTTTTTTTGTGATTATTCTAGTTTGGAATTTTTTTGATGTGAATTCTCTTTCCTTAGTAGTATTGATACAATGGGCACATAGGAATTTGGGTAACCTCCCACATTTTCGCTGTTTTAATACCAGGAAGTTTACAAATCAAAGCATTTCTTTTACACATAAGTCTTTTGGTATGTATCTTTTCTTGAATTTGTTTTGCATGACTTTGGAAGGCTTTATGATGATGAATCTTTTTATTTTTTAACAGTCAAATGAGGATTATTAGTTGGAATGTGAGAGGTGCCAAAAGAGAAGTAGTACATGAGGAGATTAAATGGTTGAGAGCTAGACTTAATCCGGATTGTTGTTGTCTTCTCAAGACTATGGTTAATGAACCACCTGTGTATGTCTTGATCATAAGTTAGATTTTTATAATTTTGATTCCTTCTATTAATCTTGTGGATGGTATTTGACTCTATGGAATAATTTTTCTTGTGAAATTGATATCTTATTAAAGACAAATCAATTATTTTGTGTTAAAGTTTTGAACTTAGAATGTAATAAGGAGTTTATAATAGTCTTTGTGTATGCCCGTGCATAAGAGGGTGAAAAGGACACTTTCTAGGAGAGCCTCACCAGTCTTGTTCTATCTTTGCAAATTTTGTTATGTATTATGGGTGATTTGAATGAGCTCCTTTCTCCTAGAGATAAAAAAGTAGGGATCCCTGTTAGACAATCTCTTCTTGAGAGGCTAAATGCTTTTTGTTTGTTGACAAAATCTGTCGACATTCTTTATATAGGTCAAACTTTAACGTGGAAAATGAACCTTGTGGACTCTATCGTGTGGGAGAGATTAGATAGATGCCTATCTTATAAACAGTGGTTTGAAACCCATCCTAAAGTAGTGGTAAATAAGGGTACCTTCTCTGTGTCTGACCGTGCCCCAATTTGGATGGATATAAAGCCACCTAAAGTTTAAAAAGCAAGACTTTTTAGGTTCAATCAGGCCTTGGTAGCTGATCCTAAAGTTAGTGATTTAGTTTCATCAATTTGGAATCAAAGATTTCAAAGATCAAAATCATATTGCATTGTTCGTAAATTAAGGGATATAAAAGCCCAACTTAAAGTCTAGAAGAGTGGCGACCGGCCATATACTCAAAATCAACTTATTACTAATCAATAGAAAATTAGGCATATTTAGAACCATGTGATCTCTTGGTCCACTTCAGAAAGGGATAGAAGGAGACTTAATAAGCTCTTAGAACAACGTGAAAGACTACCTCTATTGAATAAAAAGTTTTGGGGTTCCTTTCATAAGAAGGAATGGCTAATTAAGGGTGATACCGAAAGGCTTAAGACTCAACAGATCCAAGACTGAGTATATGGAACTCAAGTTCAGTACCTCCACCACACCTAGCATAGAAGATATCAAGATTTGTTTGGAGACCATACTGAAGAAGGAGTGTTTTAGATACTTGGTGTTATGTTTCTTAGTTGTTTTTGATGTAATAAGGTGCTAATTACTTGTAAAAGTTTGAATTGCTTTTTGGTGCTAAAGTTAGTTAGGCATTAGCTCGGTTAGCTGTTTTGGGCGGGAGCTTATTAGTTTGTAGGGAATTAATTTCATGTATCAAGTTCCCTATAAATAGGGTGATCTTGTGTAATTTTTACTCATTCAATAAAAATCAATCAATCTCTATGAGATTAACCTTCTTTCTCTCATCTAAATCTCTCTAATTTCTCATTCCCCTTCACTTCGTCCTCATCTCATACTCTCTTTATCTTAGCTTACCTTTGTGATTATATCACAAACGTACCAATTGGTATCAGAGACTCGTTTGGGCTTCCAATTCAAATAGATCGCATTGCAATTGATGTGGAGTTAGTTTGGTTACAGTTATGGATTCATCTGCAGTGGCCAACACAGGTGGAATTCTCATGAGATCAGCGGCAGCTAAGGCAGCAGCCAATGCTTCATTTGCGGAGGTGGTTGGTGGTAGTGGCACAACAGGCCAAGAGACAATAACATTGGCAAAATTGGATAGCAGGTTCAATGCGATGATTGAAATAATCTAAAAATCTAATGCTGATTTAATGCAGTAGATGAATCAGCAGATCGATGTGAAGGTTGATCAACAAGCTCAGTTGGTGGAGGAGAAAATTCAGCAGGTTGAGGTTAAGATTACAGATCAGGTCGCACGACAATCTCAAGATTTGGAAGAAAACATTAACTAGCGGATTGAGCAGCAAATGCAGCAGCTCGAATCCAAATTGTCTGAGAAACGAGAGCAGTTGAGGAGGCTAGATCCTGATACGTTATTACCTTCCAGTTTGCTGAAGACAACTCAGCCGATGAGGTCCTTTAATGAAGGGAGGCAGCACAATCACATTCTAGGGATGAATTCTGGTATTGATGCAAAGAATTCAGATCGAATTCAGGAGGCGGAGATGTCTGCTGAGAGGCAGGGCCACAATGAGCAGGTGTTGTCTCAACCTTCCAATTGCAATGTAGGACCTGGTCCACGAGCAACCGACTTGGATAGACCTCCTGATCAGTTGCCTCAGCAGCGTTCAGGGAGCAATGAGGAGTCTTCCAATAGCAGGAACAATAGCCATAGACAACCTCGAGTGCAGATCGATGCCTTTGAGGGAAAACAACCTCACTCTTGGCTAAGGAGCTGTGAACGCTACTTCCATTTCTATCACATTGATGAATCTGAAAAGGTGCAAATTGCGGCTGTGTATTTGCTTGGGGATCATGAGGTATGGTGTAACGCTCGGGCTTGAACCACTAACGTAAACTAATATAAAATGCGGATAGATTGAGAATATGAGATGAGAAAGAATTGAAATTAAGATGAGTAAGTAGAGTTTAGAGTTTAGATGAGAGAAAGAAGGAAAGGGGATGAGAAAATAGAGTTTAATCTCAAATGAGATTGATATTTCAGATTACTTTTCATTGAATACCCTAAAATATTACATCCATCACTTATTTATAGCCATCCTATACATTGATCCTAAACTTCTCTAGCTCAACTAATTTTGGAAACATCTAGAATTATCTAGAACTAATGCTAACTAATATTTAAATCTTATTTTGGCGCCAAAGCACCATTCCTTAACCGAACACATGCTAATACCTGCTGTTAACCGATCATGCTGTAGCACAACTTGAATTAACAGCTTATTACAATGTAACTAACTAACCACACACACACACAACCTTACTAACTAATGCTATTATATTTTTATTAGCTAACAAATAGCATATATCAGTAGTAATGCAAGCAAACACGCAGTAGCAGCAGCAAAACAGATCAGCAGCAGCATTTAGCACCAGGATAGCAGCTCTGCCACCATGATCTTCATGCCTCGGATTCTCGGATCATAACATATGGTTCTATAGCTTGTTAAGAAGTAGACCTTCCATTACGTGGAATGAATTTGTAAGGTCCTTGTGTGCTCGGTATAGTGATGACGATGTTAGTGATACTGTGGATAAATTCAATAAGGTTAAGCAAGAGACGACTGTGAAAGATTACATGACTAGATTTGAGAATCTACGGGCTACCATTGTAACTGAAATCAAGGCTTCTGTGTCTTACTATGTATCAGCTTTCATTAGCGGGTTGAAGCCGAAGTTGAAGAACTTGGTTAAGGCCGTTGATCCCACTGATTTGTCTATGGCTTTTGCTAAAGCCAAGCTTTATGAAGCAACGGGATTGGCAACTAGTGATGTTTCCAGATCGCGTGGAAGCAGCGCCCAACTACAGCAAGGCAAGGCCAGGACCATCAGACCAGATGGCAGACAACAATAGAAACTATGTTATCGTTGCAATCAGCCTTATCAATTTAGCCATAAGTGTAATCCCAAGTACCTCATGCCTGCTGAAGGTACTAAGGTCGAGGAGCTCTCTGATGGTGAGGAAATTGCAGAGGATAATACAGATTCTGATCAGGAAATCGACGAGGATTTGGATGAAGCTGCAGTGGAGATCTCAGTGCAAGCATTGACCGGTAATGGGGCTCATAGCACGATCCGAATCAAAGGAAAGGCTGGAAAAAGGTCTATTATCATTCTTATTGATAGTGGGAGTACTCACAGCTTTGTTGATCCCAAAGTAGTCAAGAAGGTGGGTCATGAGGTGATAAAAACTCACCCACTTGCTGTTACCGTGGCTGACGGTAAAACTGTCATGACACAAAACAAATGCCGGGGGTTTGTTTGGCTGATGCTAGACCGTAAGTTCAACTATGACTTCAGGATCCTTCCCCTAGGAGGCTGTGACATGGTGCTCGGAGTAGATTGGATGAGAACTTATAGTCCTGTGCTGTTTGATTATGCAAATCTCACGGTCTCCTTTGAAGCTCAAGGCTCTAAGGTCACACTAGAAGGCATTGCGGAGCAAGCTCAACTTCAAGTTATGAAGGGTAGTAAGTTGAAGAAGGGACTTCAGAGCGGTGCATATCAGTGGGTGGGCCAGCTGTTTGCTATTTCCTCTGCTGAAATGGTCGACATTACCGAACCAGAAGTGCAGGCTCTGGTTACAGAGTTTGAGGATGTATTCGAGATGCCTAAATCCTCACCTCCCAAGAGGAGTGTGGATCATGTAATTCCTCTCAAAGAGGGTGCAGAACCGGTGAAGATAAGACCTTATAGATATCCTCATGCTCAAAGGACAGAGATTGAGAAGCAAGTGGATGAATTGCTTAAGACTAACTTCATACAAGCAAGCCATAGCCCCTTTGCTTCTTCGGTCATTCTTGTCAAAATGAAAGACGGCAAGGTTCGTATGTGTATTGATTATAGGCAACTCAACTCTATGACTGTGAAGGATAAGTTTCCTATACCAGTTATGGACGATTTGTTGGATGAATTATATGGAGCTGAAGTGTTTTCCAAGCTGGATCTTCGACGAGGATATCATCAGATTAGAGTGGAAGAGCACGATGTGTATAAGACTGCATTCCGGACGCATCATGGACACTTTGAGTTTGTGGTCATGCCATTTGGCTTGACCAACGCACCAGCAACATTCCAGGCTCTTATGAATGATGTCTTCAAACAATTTCTTAGGAAATTTGTGTTGGTTTTCTTTGATGACATCCTCATTTACAGTGCATCGTTTGAGGAGCATTAGAAGCATTTGAGGGAGGTATTTTTGGTCATGCGTGAGCATAAATTGTATGCTAAGTTGGACAAGTGTTCTTTTGCTCAAACACTTCTGGAATATCTTGGCCATGTGATCTCTTGTGATGGAGTTGCAACCGACCTTCAAAAGTCCTAGCCATGAAGGAATGGGATGTTCTGGTTACTTTGAAACAATTGAGGGGATTTTTGGGGTTAACTGGCTATTGCCGTAAGTTTGTAGCTAACTATGGTGCCTTAGCCAAGCCACTAACAGATCTGCTTAAAAAGGATTCCTTTAGATGGTCGGATGAAGCTCAAAATGCTTTCGATGCTCTCAAAGCTGGAATGTGCAGAGCGCCAGTTTTGGCAATGCCTGATTTCTCTTCAAGCTTCATTTTGGGGACAGATGCAAGTGGAAGTGGTATTGGTGCAGTGTTGTCTCAAGGGGGGAGACCTATAGCATACCTGAGCTAGGCATTGAGTGCAAAGCATCAAGATCTTTCAACGTATGAGAAGGAGTACCTTGCTGTGGTGGCACTACTTGGATGGGCATCATTTCATCATTAAGACTGATCATCAAAGTCTTAAGCACTTGTTAGAGCAGAAGATTGTCACGAGGATACAAAGAAAAGGGCTGATGAAGATGTTGGGGCTGGACTACAACATTGAGTACAAGAAAGGGAAGGAGAACTTGGCTGCAGATGCACTGTCACGCAGGTTTGAGGACTATGAGCAGGGTTCCCTTGGGGCTGTTTCTGTGATTTCTCCTGCTTGGATGGAAGAGCTAAATCAGTCCTATGAGAATGATCCCTTTGCGTAAGAATGTATAGCTGCTGCTAGTATAGGCAAGGCGTGCAATCTGGCTGCTGGTGCTAAAATTTCTGTGACCCGAGGTGTTATCAAAATCCAGGGGAAGTTGTATGTTGGCTACTGTACTGGTCTTAGACACCAAGTCATCAGTGCTGCTCATGATTCTTCATGGGGAGGTCACTCAGGCATTGAGGGGACATATCAGAGATTGAGGTTTCATTTTAGCTGGCCTAGGATGAAGAAGGAAGTGACTAGCTTTGTGCAAAGTTGTGAGGTTTGCCAACAAACTAAACTTGGTGATCATAGATACCAAGGACTACTCCAGCCCCTGCCTATTCCTGAGGGCATATGGCAATACATAAGCATGGATTTCATCGAGGGATTGCCTAAGTCAGAGGGGAAAGAGGTGATCTGGGTAGTTATTGATCGGTTCACCAAATCTGGGCACTTCATTGCATTGGCTCGACCTGTGACTGCAGAAAAGTTAGCCCGTGTGTTCTTAGACAACATTTACAAGCTTCATGGCTTGCCCCAATCCATAATTTCTGATAGAGACAAGCTCTTCACAAGTCGGTTTTGGAAAGAGTTGTTTGGACTCTTGGGAACGACTTTGGCCTTTAGTTCTTCATACCACCCTCAAACCGATGGTCAAACGGAGAGGGTTAACCAATGCATTGAACAATACCTCAGAAGCATGGTGTTTAGTCATCCTAAGGGGTGGGGAAGGTGGCTTTCCTTGGCAAAGTTTTGGTATAATACCCACTTTCACGTTTCATTAGGCACGACTCCCTTTAAGGCTTTGTTTGGGTATGATCCACCCTCTCCCTTTGGGTTGCAAGGAGTTGGGACAAATATGGTTGAGGTGGCTGAAATATTACAGCAGAGGAGACATGTTTTGCAGCAACTGAAGCACAATCTCAAGCAATCACAGGCTCGGATGAAATGGTATGTAGACAGGAAATGAGTTGATAGAAATTTTGATGTGGGAGACATGGTATATCTAAAATTACAGCCTTATAGACAATCCATAGCAGCGGTGAGGAAAAATGTCAAGCTTTGTGCTCAGTTCTTTGGGCCTTATAAAGTCTTAGAGAGGATTGGCAAGGTGGCTTATAAGTTAGAGGTCCCTCCTGACTCTTATATTCACCCTGTCTTTCATGTTTTGCTTCTCAAAAAATAGGTTAAAGAGGGTCATGGCTCTTCTTCCAGTCCCCCGGAAGTGGGTTCCAATGGCACATTGGTCTTACAGCCTGCTGCGGTGGTCGAACAGGTGCAAGAAGCAGATTCAAGAAACCAGAACATTAGCGTGAATTGGAGCAACTTGGATGAATCATTTATCACATGGGAGGACAAGCGTTTCTTGTTAAGTCAATTCCCTACTTTTCATTCTTGAGGAAAAGAATGTTTTAAGGGGAGGGGATTGTTATGTTTCTTAGTTGTTTTTGATGTAATAAGGTGCTAATTACTTGTAAAAGTTTGAATTGCTTTTTGGCGCCAAAGTTAGTTAGGCGTTGGCTCGGTTAGCTGTTTTGGGCGGGAACTGATTAGTTGTTTAGGGAATTAATTTCATGTATCAAGTTCCCTATAAATAGGGTGATCTTGTGTAATTTTTACTCATTCAATAAAAATCAATCAATCTCTATGAGATTAACCTTCTTTCTCTCATTTAACTCTCTCTAATTTCTCATCCCCCTTCACTTCTTCCTCATCTCATACTCTCTTTATCTTAGCTTACCTTTGTGATTATATCACAAACGTAACACTTGGATTCCATGGTACAGCAGGACGGTGAAGTCGACGAAGATGTCAACAACCGCATTAAAGTAGGCTAGCATAAATGAAGGATGGCCTCTGCGGTACTTTGTGATCGAAAGTTCCCATTAAAGTTGACGGGAAAATACTATAATACGGTAGTAAGACTGGCTATGTCATATGGTGTGGAGTGCTGGCCAATACAGAAGATGAAGCTGACCGAGATGAGGATGTTGTAGTAGATGTGCAGACACACAAGGAAGGTTAGGATCATAAATGACGTCAAAAGATGCAAATTTGGCGTGGCCCCGATTGAGAATAAATTGAGGGAGCAACAGCTGCGATGTTTTAGACATGTTAGGAGGAGACCGACCACTACCCTCGTTAGGAGATGCGAACAAATCCATACTATGATAGGGAGGAGAGGGAGAGGCAGGCCAAAAAAGAGATGGATGAAGACAATCGAAAACAACCTCACCCACCTAAACCTGCATGAGAAGATGGCCTTAGAAAGAGCTTAGTGGAGCGTTAGCATAGGGATAGCAAAATTTTTAGCTTGCACTAATACCCCTAGGCTTATATGTCTATCTGTGTGATTCACTTGATATGTCCAGGGGTTGTTTTATAGCCTATTGCTGCTCCATGCTTCTTACTCCATGCTTTCTTTATGGCATATTGCTACTTCATGCCCATGCTTCATGCTTCATATTTCATGTTTTATGCTTGTATACTTCTCAAGTTGGGGGGGGGGTCGGGGTCATCTGACACAGCCTCCCTTTAAGGGTAGCACCTTGAAGGGGTAAGGCTGTGTCCATCTTTTTCTCCTAGACCCTGTATATGCGGGAGCCCTTGAGACACTGGGTCAGTTGTTGTTGTTGTAGCACTAGGCTCTTTCATCTGAGCTTGTCTCATCATAAAAGGAAAAAGGCAATAGTGTGCATTAGGGATACCTATGGCATATGGATTGATAGCCGAGAGGACATAGAAAGTTAATTCTTAAGAGTTGTAGTGAAGATATGAGAGGGGTGACGATAGTCCCCAACATTTTCCTCTTAAGGAGGTTAGATTAGCAGTTTTCCAAATGAACCCATACAACGCCCCAGGTTGTAATGGGTTTGGTGCTTGTTTTTTCCCAATGTATTAGGACCTATTAGGTCATTCTGTAACTGAGGCTATTAATGCTTTTTTTCATAGTGGACATTTATTATCTGAGGTTAATCACACGTTTATTATGTTAATCACTAAGTGTCATGCTCCTGAGTACCCATCGCAGTTCAGACTAATACACCTGTGTAATATTTTTTATAAAATTTTTGCTAAAGTCCTAGCAAATAGACTATGTCCACTGTTAGGTAGCCTGATTCTCCCAGTCCAAGGAGGCTTTGCTCCCTGTAGATTTGTTCATGATAATATTCTCCTAGCCCATGAAATAATGATAGCGTTCCGTCAGAAAAAAGGAAAAATAGGCTGGCTGGTGCTAAAATTAGATATGTAGAAGGCCTATGATAGAATTAGTTGGAAATTTCTTGAAAGTATCTTTGGAAAATTGGGCTTTTTTAAGAAGTGGGTTAATTGGGTTATACAATATATCTCGACGGTTTCCTATTCTCTTATCATTGATGATGGACCTATTGGGGTGTTTTAACCATCTAAAGGTCTCCGACAGGAAGATCTCTATTCCTTTATCTTTTTATTTTATGTGTGGATGTTTTAATCAGGAGAATTTTTAGAGGCATTGAGGATGAAAATAAAGGTCTGGGTATTAGGATTGCTCACTCAACTCCGATTATCCCCTGCCTAATGTTTGTAGATGATAGTTTGTTATTTTGCAATGCCTAAATTGAGGTGTGTAGATAGCTAAAAGCTATTCTGGATTCATTCTATAGGGATTCAGGTTAGTTGGTAAATTGTTATAAATCTGCCCTCATTTTTTCTAAGAATGTGCCCACATGTTTAAGATTGAAAATATGTGGCGTTTTTGGTATTAGGTCAACTATAGGTCTAGAGTCTTATCTTGGGTGTCCTCTTGTTGGGAAAAGACCATTGAGAGATGCATTAATGGCTCTAAGGAATAGGGTATACAAGAAAATTGCTCCGTGAAAGCTCATTCGCTCTCTAAAGCAGAAAGAGGTGCATTGATCCAAGCTAATTTAGAAAGTCTTCTAGCTCATACTATGTAGTGCTTTCAAATTCCAAATTCAATATCGTCCAAGATTGATAAAGCATGTAGAGACTTTTTTTGAAAATAAGGGAACGGGGCTAAAGGAATTTCTATGGTTGCCAGGGATAAGATTTGTAAACCTAAATCAGCAGGCGGACTTGGTTTTCGTCGTACGGCTGTAGTCAATAGAGCTTTTTTGTGCAAGATGGGTTGGGGTGCTCATGTAATTGACGAATCTTTTGATCCAAATGGTGAAAGGAAAGTATTTATCGCGCTCTCATTTTTTAGATTATGTGTCTAAATCTAATGACTCCTGCCCTTGGAGAAAAACTCAACAATTAATCTAAAAGTAACCAACAATATGTCAATATACCAAAAAATAACTCAACTCAATTTTCTGACTAAAAAATAATCCAACTGTAACTTTTATACCAAAAAATAACCCAAATCTAACTTTTCTACCAAAAATTAATCAAACTTTAAAATTAATCTAAAAATAACCCAATTCTAAAAATTTGATTTAAAAAATACTGAATTGTGATGCTCCGTATTATATTATTCTTCTATGTATTTTTGGTTTGGCTTGTTCTTTGTAGGCGGTCTCATTTAGTAAACGTGTTGAGCGAGCACATGTATGGGGCTGGGTTAGATAAATGATGCCAATATCGAGCTGGTCTCATTTAATTAAACAGCCAATCAAGGTGTGGTTAGGCTTGGCTCATTTGTAGCTCTAGTTCTCTAACTGTATTCCTCGGTTGTTTTGCTTGTTCTTTGCCCCGGGATGTTGCTTTTTTGTGGGGTTGTACTCAATTATCGGAAAAACGTATTTTTATTTTGGTTAGGTGAGAAAAGAAATCAAGCCAAACCAAAAATACATAGAAGAAAATATATTGTCGAAGCGTCATACCACACACCAAGTTTAGCCATCAATTCAATATTTTTTTTAATTAATTTTAGAGTTTGAATATTTTTTGGTACAAAAGTTAGAGTTGGTTATTTTTGGTAGAACGTTAGAGTTAGGTTAATTTTTTAGTTAGAAAATAGAGTTGGGTTATTTTTTAGTTAGAAAATAGAGTTGGGTTATTTTTTGATATATTGACATATAGTTGGGTTATTTTTAGATTGATTGTGCTTGATCAAGAAAGATATGAGATGGCTTATCGGTGATGGTGTTATGATTCAAGGTAATTCTTGAATCATAACCTAGGCTTGAAGAGGGATTGAGATGAGAATCACAATAGAGTCAAGAGTAGAGATGAGAATTGAGAGATTAGGGTTGAGAAAAGGGAAATTGACTTCATTTATTTACATGAATCTTATTACAATAGATGACTGGCTATTTATAGAAGACAACTAACTCAAAAGATACAAAGAATCGGGACAACAACAACAACATCACAGCTGCCAGAAAAAACAGAACACAAGCCGACTAATCCAACTAACAACCAACTTTCCTACCAAAACGCCCCATTCAAACCTTTACATGAATTTTAACAAGAATACTTAAACAGCTCCAAATCTGCTCCAAATTAGCTCCAATCATGACAATAGCCTCCCCTCAAGACCATTCTTGCCTCAAGAATGAAAAGAAGGGAATTATGTCCTTAGAATGTGCAATTCTTCCCACAACGTAAGCTGTGGATCCAAGTTAGCCCATTTAACAAGCATCTCCTCTCTTTTCCTATGCTGTTGCTGCAATTCTCGGGACTCCAAGATAGCCAAAGGACCTTGCATCAGAATACCATTTGAAGCAGCAGCTGGAGGTGTCGCAGAACAGGAAACTCCATCAGCCAAATGCTTCTTCAAAAGGGAAACATGAAATACAGGATGGATGCATGAGTCTGCAGGCAAGTCAAGTCTATAAGCAACCGATCCAATCTTCTCCAAGATCTCATAAGGGCCAAAATAACAAGCACCGAGCTTGAAATTCTTGTGAACAGCAACTGAAGATTGTCTATATTGTTGAAGCTTTTAGTAAACCTGATCACCAACATCAAAAGTTCTATCAGAACGTTTCTTATCAGCAAAAAATTTCCTTCGTGCTTGAGCCACTTGCAAGTTGTCCTTAAGCTGCTGTATAAGCTGCCTTCTTTGGTCTAAGAACTCACTGACTTTTGTTACCGCAGCCACAGCTCCTTGAAGGCCCATAGGTGATAGAGGATCATAACCATAGAGTGCCTTAAAAGGAGTAGTCCCCAAGGATGAGTGAGCATGAGTATGGTACCAAAATTCTGCTAAGGAAAGCCATCGGTGCCATTGCTTTGGATTGGAGAAAGTCATTCCCCTTAAGTATTGTTCCACACATTGATTAACTTTCTCAGTTTGTCCATCTGTTTGAGGATGATAAGAGGAGCTAAGAGTAAGCATAGAGCCAAGCAACATGAATAACTCCTCCCAGAAATGGCTTGTGAACAACCTATCTCGATCTGAAGTGATAGACTGAGGCAACCCATGAAGCCTATAGATGTGATCTAGAAACAATCGTGCCAATCTTGCAGCTGTAATGGGATGGTTAAGGCTAATAAAATGCCCGAACTTAGTAAAATGATCAACCACAACCCAAATTACCTCATTCCATACTAATATGTTGCCATCCTCTATCATGAATAGGCAAAGGTTGAAGAAGTCCTTGATAAGGAATATGATCACTCTTGGTTTGTTGACATACTTCACAAGTTTGCACTAATTTCACATCTCCCTTCATTCCATGCCAATGAAAGCAAGTCTTCAACCTTTGATGGGTGCCTTCAATACTGGAATGGCCTCCCCAAGATGAAGAATGGAAGGCTAGAATAACCTGCTTCCTCAAATCAATAGCAATGCTAATATACACTTTGCCCTTGATTCTGATAATCCCACTGCTAGTGTCCTCATTTGCAGCAGGCTTTACACTAAAAGCTGTGATGCACTCTTGTGCATAAGTGTCCCCTACATATGAATCTTGTGCCTCTTGCATCCAAGAAGGCAAGGTTAATGAAATGGCACAACAAGTTGCAACCTGTCCTTCCTCATGACAATGAGACAAAGCATCTGCTACAATGTTTTCTTTCCACTTCTATACTCAATCGAATAGTCTAGGCCTAACATTTTCATTATCCCCTTGCACTACACTCTAGTGGAAATCTTCTGTTCTAGCAAGTATTTTAAACTCTGGTGATTAGTCTTGATTATAAAATGGTGGCCATCCAAGTAATGCCTCCACTTTTGAACAGCCAATAAGATTGCAAGATACTCCTTTTCATAAATCGATAAGCTTGCATTCCTAGGACACAAGGCTTGACTGAGAAAGGCTATGGGCCTCCCTGCCTATGAAAGAATGGCTCCCACTCTAGAGCTACAAGCGTCAGTCTCCTATACAAATGGCAGCTTGAAGTCAGGCATAACCAACACAGGAGCTGTACACATAACCTCCTTAAGATTTTGAAAAGCTTCTTGTGATGCCTCTGTCCATAACAAATGCATCCTTCCTCAAGAGATCTATCAAAGGCTTGCTATCATAGCATATCCTAATATAAACTTGCGATAATATCCAGTAAGACCTAAAAATCCTCGCAATTGTTTGAGTGCAACAAGCAGTGGCTAATCTCTTGTTGCTTGAACTTTGGTTGGGTCAGTAGCTACCCCATCACCAGATATGATATGACCCAAATATTCCACGTGAGCCCAGCCAACTAAACATTTAGACAGCTTGGCAAATAATTGATTCCGTCTCATGATCTCAAACACCAACCTCAGATGCTCCACATGAGTCCCCATAGAAGGACTATAAACCAAAGTATCATAAAAAATCACAAGAACAAACTTCCTCAAATAAGGCTTGAACACAGCATTCATAAGAGCTTGAAAGGTTGCCGGAGCATTGGTTAGCCCAAAAGGCATAATCACAAACTCATAATGCCCATGATGTGTGTAATGCAGCCTTATGTATATCAGGATCCTTCACTCAAATCTGATGATAACCTTGTCTCAAATCCTGCTTTGAGAAGCATTAAGAGCCATAAAGTTCATCCAACATATCATCAATGATAGGTATAAGAATTTGTCCTTGATTGTATGTGAATTTAATTGCCTGTAATCCACACACATGCGAGAAGTTCCATCCTTTTTCTTCACTAAGATCACAGGAGATGCAAAAGGACTGTGACTATAGCGAACAAAATTTGTTTTCAAGAGTTCATCTACTCGCCTTTCGATCTCACTCTTTTGAGAGTGTGGATATTTATAAGGTCACATATTAACTAGAATGGAGCCAGCTTTCAATGGAATGAGCTTGGGACAACATAATAGGATTTAATGCCTTAACCAAGTTCTTGATTCTAGGCTTCAAACCACTAATAAAACTAGACACATAGTATGCCTACGTGGCCCCTAGGTTTATTGTCATCATTTGAGCCTTCAAATGATCAAACTTTGTCATGTAGTCTTTAATAGAAGTTACTGGTGCCAATTTGTTAAAATTATCTATCACATCAATAAGGTCCCCATCACCATACAACTCACACATTTCAGACACAAATTCAAACCATGAGAGTTCTGGATTGCTACGAATCAGACTACAAAACGACATCTTATTATCAACACGCTAATAAATAGCAGCCAGCTCCACCTTTTCAGATTTAGCTATATGATAGAAATGAAAATACCTCTCACATTGCCTGATCCATGAATGAAGATGTGTACCATCAAAAGATTCCAGTTCCAATCGTGGTTGCTTGAATCCATTGGTTCTAGGACCTGCGACACCTTCTCTACTTCCCACAGATTGCTAAGAGACTAAAGGATCTAAAGGCCTACCAAGCTGACTAGCAGGTAAGAGCACTCCAGCTCCCATAGGTGAGTTTTGCTTATTTATCTGATCCTATAAGCATTTAAGCTGTTAAGATTGCATTTCAAACTTCTGATCCATATTCCTTTGTATCGTAGCCATCATCTGCTGCATCTGATTCATGAATTGTGCAAGGTTCTCTCCTTGCTAAGGTACTGCAGTAGCTGCAGCATTAACTCGAGCAACTGTAGCCGCAGCATAAGTTACAGCATTAGTGGCAGCATTGTTGCCAGCCTAAGCTCGAGTAGTTACTCTTCCAGCCATTTGATCTGTCCTCTTACATCTGGCCAGATTGTGCACACAGATCACAAGGAAAAAATTCGAACAAAATTGTTCCAAGCTAAACAATTGAATTAAAAACAAAAGAAACTTGTGCAGCTGCTAAATCAATCAAATTGAAGACAATTTCAACTCGATTGGAAGCAATTGTTCAAGCTCTGATACCAATTGTTATGATTCAAGGTAATTCTTGAATCATAACCTAGGCTTGAAGAGAAATTGAGATGCGAATCACAATAGAGTCAAGAGAAGAGATGAGAATTGAGAGAATTAGGGTTGAGAAAAGGGGAAATTGATTTCATTCATTAACATGAATCTTATTACAATAGATGACTAGCTATTTATAGAAGACAACTAACTCAAAAGATACAAAGAATCGGGACAGCAACAACAACAGCACAACCGCCACAAAAAGCAGAACACAAGCCAACTTATCCAACTAACAACCGACTTTCCTGCCAAAATGCCCCATTCAAACCCTTACATGATTTTAATAAGAAGAATACTTAAACAGCTCCAAATCTGCTCCAAATAAGCTCTAATCATGACAAATGGTTGCAATATCTCTTTTTGATTTGATCAATGGTGTACTCAAGAACCTCTCGCTAAACTAGTTGGGGGAGGATAGTGGTCCTAAGGATCTACAGTTGAGAGTAGCAGATTTTATCACTAATGGTAGATGGGATGTCCCAGAATTGACTTCATTGATTTAAGGGCATGTTATTCCTCTAATTTTGGCCATTCCGATTCCTTTGACCCTAAGAGATGACCCATTCTGTTGGGGATTTACGGCAGATGGTTACTTCTCAGTTAAATCTGCATGATGGTTAGCTCATGGGCTTAAGTGGAAGGACATGAAGTCTTGGCCTTTCAAATGTATCTAGAGACTTGACATAGCTCCTAAAGTTAGTGTTTTTATGGCAACTCTTGCATAGTTCGCGACCCATATGAAAAGAACTAAACAAGAGAGGGATTAGTATCAATGTGTAATGTCCTTAGGTGTAATGCTGAACAAGACGATATGGAGCATCTTTTCCATAAATGTGAATTTGCAAGCGATGTTGGAAGTTGGCAAAACAAGAAGGGGAGGATCCTAGAACGTCTTGTTAGGTATAGCTTGAATAAAGAACTACAAAACTTATGGAAGATTAAAAGACGAGTAGGAGATGATGGGATTCATAATTGGATCTATTTACTATGGTCTATGTGGGGATGTCGTAATGATAAAGTATTCTATGGAATGCCAATTAATGTGATTTCATAGGCATATATTAGAACTACTGAATGGAAATTGAGATCTCAAGTAGATAATAGAAATCAGAAATTGACTATGGATGTGTAAAGAGAATGGTAGAGACGAAATTGTTAGCCCCTGAGAGAGGGTGAATTAAAATGAATTTTAATGGTGCCAGGAAAGGGAATGAAGCCACTTGTGGGTATGTTATTCGTGATGACAAAGGACATGTAATTGACTATAGTTGGTGGAATATGGGTAATGCCCCCATCCTAATGGCCGAAACTATTGCAACCGGAGATGGAATTTGACTTTGTAATCAGGATTGAGAGATATTCATATGGAAGGGGATAACCTTGTGGTGATCAAAGCCATTCGTGGTGAATTCAATTGTCCTTGGCAGATTAGACTGATTATTGAAAATATTCGACATCTCTTGGAGAAATGTCAAGATTCAAGAGTTTCCCATAGTTATCAAGAAGGTAATAGGGCCACAAACAAGTTAGCTGCTAGAGGAATGTAGGGGCACTCAAATGTTGATTTTCTTGAAGGCCTAGGTTTAGATTTCAATAGGGTTATTAATGAGGATGCGCTAAGTTTGCATATTTGTTGATAGGCTCCTTAGAGTTCTCTTTACCATTTAAAAAAAAATAAAAAATAAAAATTGCAATCAAATACACATATAATAGCCGAATATATCATGGGAGTGGGGCATAAAACTTATAAAATTGAGACACATTAGTCTGCTATCGGGATAATGTTGAATCAAAGGAGGTACGTACTAGAGATTCTTCACAAAGCTAATGTGCTAGCGGCTCAATTGTGTTCCACTCCAACGGAGCAGCATCATCGGCTAGTTGAGGATACAAACCCAACTAAGAACCAAGGGCAGTATTGAAGATTGGTGGAAGACTTCACTATTTCAATGTTGCCCAACCGGACATTACAGATACAATTCACATACTTAGAATATTTGTCCATATCCTTAGCATCCACTCTGAGAGTGTTAAGATATTGAAGGCATCACCTGAAAAGGGAGTTCTCCTTCCACCTTCTTGTGATTTATCTTTGTGTGAATACTGTGATGCTAACTGGATTAGGTGCTCAACTACTCGTTAATTTGGTGCATTGTATTTCTCAAGATATCTTCAACTTCATGGAAATCCAAGAAGCAATATGTCATATCTTATTCCTCAATCGAAACTATGCATTAGATGATCGCATTGGTCATGAGTGAGCATATTCGACTCCATTTCTATGTGATCTCCGTGTTCCTATGGATTATCCCCCGCTTTTGTTATGTGATAATCAAGCAACTTTGCATATCGCGGCAGATTCGATCTTCCTTGAAAGAACAAAGCACATTGATGTATATTTCACTTTGTCTGAGAACAGAAAAGGACATTTAGACTTCTTTACCTCAGTCAACGGGTTAGC
The DNA here is from genome assembly GCA_018398585.1 of Simmondsia chinensis. Lineage (NCBI taxonomy): Eukaryota > Viridiplantae > Streptophyta > Magnoliopsida > Caryophyllales > Simmondsiaceae > Simmondsia > Simmondsia chinensis. The sequence goes on from JAGTTD010000018.1 coordinate 9,171,484, forward strand.
TTGCCGATGTCTTTAGCAAGGTACATCTGTCCATTTTTTCGCTTCTTTCCAATTTGAGCGCTATAGACCTTCACGCAACTTAACTGGGAGCATTATAGACTTTCCAAGGTACATCTAAAATGGGCATTCAGTTAGCCATGAGGTGTTTATTACTAGCATTAGTATGAGAACTAGTGTAGGTTTATTGCCGGTAGTGTGGGCATTAATATTGGCCTTTGGTTATGGTTTGGCAAGTTAGGAGTGTAATTGGGCAGCTTTTAGCTTGTACCAAGAGTCTCTTATCTTGTACTAGGAATTGGTAGCTATAAAATGTGAGTTGGTGTGCAGTATTGCTCAAGTGCGCTGTAGGAAACATTAATTGAGCAGCTTGCTACTATAGATGAGCAAATAAGTTATTATTTAAGTAACAATTGTTTGTAACTATATGTCCAAAATGTGTAAAATGCCCATTTGCAATTCACCCACTTGCAATTCGCCCACTATCAATTCGCCCGGTCTTATGCAGCAAGTGACTAAAGGATATAATCAAACATGCTCATCCTTTGAATCATACTTATCCACTTACCCCTTCTTCTATAAAAAGGGGATAGAAGAGAAAGGAAGGGGGAGGGCAAGATTCCTCACCTCATTCACACTTCCTTCTTCCATAATGACCTCTTTGGAGCAATAATCTTTTAAGTCTTTCATTCATCTTAAGAAAATATCAAGTAGGGTGTGCAGCTAGAGCTTGAGTTCAGGTCATCCTTACGAACCTCACCTTAAAACTAACTCAAATATGGTGAATAAGACACTGACATAATTCATCACAAACATTTTGACGCCGCCTATTGGAATGATCATAAGCTCAAGCTTGGCGTGGTGTTTCTTGTAAGATTCAAACATTTAATATCAGGTGAGTTAATTTTCAGCACTTTTTGGTTTTTTTTTTTGCATTTTTTTATGATAAGAACGTGCCTACTCTGACAAAGTTTATTAAAGAAGCTCCTAAATACTCCTGAAAAGAAATTTGCTTAATAAAGTCAAGTATTCTACCTCCTTTGAGCACTTTTAAGCAAATCTTTGGAATATACCAAGAGATTTGCTTGAACAACTCAAGTATTGTTAATTCTTTTCAACTCTTTTTCATCGCTTTGATTCAAAACATAAAACTGCAATATAGTTATATAGAACTCTTCAACAGCTTCATTTTGATGTCAACTTAATCCTGTAACTCTTCACGGATTAAAAGTTATGTTAGTTTTATTTAACAAAGTAAGTTATACAACCACTTCGCACAAATTCACCCACTTCAATGTTTCACCTCTTTCTTCATATTCTCTTTGATAAAAAAAAAAAACTTAAAAACTCATTATATTTATATAGAACTCTTCAAGAGCTTCATTTTGATATGTATCTCAATCCGTAATTCTTCACGGATTAAAAGTCATGCTTGTTTTAAATTACAAGGTAAGTCATATAACCACTTCGCACAGAATTCACCCACTTCATCTTATCACCTCTTTTTCATATATTTTTTGATCAAAAACTTAAAAATTTTCTAGAGCTTCGTTTTAATAGGCAATTCAGTCCGTAACTCTTCACGGATTGAAAGTTATGCTCGTGTTAAGTCAAAGGGCGCCATACTACACGCGGAAAACTACCCCTTCAACTTTTTACCTATTTTTTTGTGCTTTATTTGCTCAAAAGCCTTAAAAATCATATATTTACATAAAACTCTTCGTTTTGATAGGTAATTCGATTCTTAACTCTTCACGGATTAAAAGTTATGCCCGTTTTAAGTCACAAGGTCAAGTTAAGCAACCCGGCGAATTCCACTTCCACAACCTAGCAAATTCAACTTTAACCCAGCGAATTCAACAACCTGACGAATTCCCATCTTGGCCTCTTACACAACTCGGTGAATTTCTCACCAGCGTTTTCCACAACCCGGCGAATTTCCTACCAACATTTTCCACAATCCGGCGAATTCCACAACTCGACGCTCTCCGTATCTAGGCGTCATCCCTAAAACCCGACAGTATTCCCAGCTTACCATGCGACAACCACCATCCCAAGCAACCATCGTCATTCTCACCAACGACCATCGCTTCAGCGATGCTTAGGATTCGGACCACCATCTTCTCGAAAATTGCAACGAAGTGATGCTTCGTTCACCGCGCGTGAAGCTTCGTTCACCGCGCGTGAAGCTTCGTTCACCGTGCGTGAAGCTTCATCTTCCATCACCATTGTTTCTGTTCCCATTGCGTGTTAGCACTGGCATGACGTCCAATCCACTACTTTCGTCATTTCGCACAACAGCCGCCACTGGCACACTGGTCATCGCTGGTCATTATCCACCCACCATGGTCAAACCCTTGCTTTCTCCTTCAAACCTAAATTTGGGTCAATTTTTATTACAATCTTAGTTTAATTTAATCTTGAAGGGTTCATTTTCATTACTATTGTAATTCAATTCAACCCTAAACAGGTCAATTTTCGTTACAATCTTTGTTCAATTTAACCCTAATTGGATCAATTATAGTAATAATGCTACATCAAGTCAACTCTAGTTAAGCCAAGTTTTTATAATTCATGTTCAACATTCATGTTAAATCAAGTATTGATTGAATCGATTCTTGTTGCATCTTTAGTTAATTTGAATCCCAGTTGAATCACTAATTGCAGGAATTTCAATCCGTTCGAATCTTGATTAAGTCAATCTCAATTCAATCAACATCTGATGGAATAGTCTCCATCACAATTCCGCTCTGATGGATTTTTAGTTGAATCAACCTTTGCTATGGTTTCTAGTCTAAACGAACTGTACATCAACATACTCTCACTATGATTTCTAGTTCAACTAAAACATATTTCACTAGATCTTGTCACGATCCTCATTGCAGTGGACCTGCTTCTTCAGGTTGGGGGTCCTCAGAAATAGCCTCTCTTTAGGGTAGCCCCCTGAAGGGGAAATGTTGAGTACATCTACCCCCTCAGACCCTGCTTAGGCAGGAGCCCTTGAAGGCATTGGGTTTGTTGTTGTTGTTGTCACGATCCTTAGGGTTCATGCCTAGCTTAATGTCGAGCTAGGATAGATTTTAGAGATTTAGATGAGAAAAGGAGGGAAATAGGATAAGCGGTGAGAAAAGACATTTAGGGTTTGAGGTGAGAAGAGAAAGAGAGACGGTTAGAGAGAGGAAAAGAGATTTCATTAATTCAAACGTTAATCCATTACATTCCTAAGTGATCCCTATTTATAAAAAAGACAACATTGCAAGGAAAAATATAGAACATTCTAGAAAATAGAAATATACAGAAGGAAATCTAAAAAATAATGGATAAATCTAAAATAAAAGGATAATCCCTAAATGGTACGGTACTATTGTACTATTGCGGTGAGCTGGCTAATTTTGGCTAGCACGGTACAAGGACAACTAGCATGTTGGCTTGAGGTAGCGGATGCTGGGACACGAACGCGGGCGCTGGGACACGGCACACTGCCTCGACACTGTCATGACATTGCTGCAAACCGGACTTGGCTTCCTTACGTGGCACACCAAGCATCAGTGAGGCGTAGCTAGGCGCATGGGTTGTGCTGCCTTGCACAGGGCTTGCGCACTCCAATACAAGTGGTGCGCATCAATGCGCATCACGGGTGTGGCCAAGCGCCTTGATTGACTCGTGACTGTGCATTCTGAGATCTAACTACTCTTCTACTTTTCTTAGCTACTTTTCAGGTCATGCATGACGATGTCATGTCTAAGGTCATGACATTGCCTCCCTCTTGAAGCAATCCTTGTCCTCAAGGATTGAAGTCCGGGAATTGCTCCCAAATGAAGGCTATGTCCTCTCACGTGCTCTCATCCTTGGGCTAGTTCTTACATTGGACTAGGACTTGGTGCGCCCTAGTCTTGTTGCGCTTAATCACTCGGTGCCCACGGATGGCTAGGGGCTCGGCATTAGCAATCTTCCCTTCCTTGGCTCTTCCCAATTTTCAGCCAAAACACCCATCTTCCACTTGAGTGTCTTCACAATCTTCATGCTTGACAACGAGTTCAAGGAGGCTTTCCCCATTCCGCCATGTAATTCTACCACCCTTCCCTACTTATGGCATAAGTGCAACAAAGTAAAATATTATTGGCCAGCACTTTTGGACCACGTCGTTGCCCCTCAGCCTAAGTGCCCTTAAGTCATCCATGAACTCTTCACCTTACACCCTCCATTTCACCTTAGGACAATGCAAGTAGCTAACTAGGGACTCGCCATTTTCCACCATCACTGTCATTACTGCGGTAGGGAGGCTTTGCAACTTCAATTCTTTCACCAAGCGCTCATCTATAAAACTGTGGGTGCTCCCACTGTCCACCAAGACCGTGATGGTCCTCTTCTTAATGCTTACCTTCCGCTTAATAGTGTTATGTGTGAGTTTTCCCGCCAAGGCATTTAAGGAGACTTCCATTTCCTATTCCTCTTCTTGGAATGCTTCCCCCTCTTCAATGCCCTTGTCTTGCTCCTCCGCTTCCACTATCATGCTCATGCTATTTAGTTATTTGGGTTTGCATCTATGACCCGGAAAGTACCTTTCGGGACTGGGTCAGAGCACTAGTTTTGAGCATGGTCTCTTCCATGCGCGCTTGCGGTGGCCTGTGCGTGGGTTCACTACGCTGCATGGTCACCTGAATTTCTTCCACCGCCATCTCTTGCAATCTTGCTTGTTCAAAGGCCATGTTCAATTCTTGTGGATGGCCGGCCTTCACCAAAGCCCTTATAGCAGGCTTCAATTCGCTAATAAAGCTTGAAACAAAGAAGGCCTCACTCAAGATTGGGTGGTACACCAATATCCACCCCTTAAGCTCCTCAAAGCGTGTTTGGTACTCCTCCACTGTTCCTGCTTGTGTCACTTTACTAAACTCCTCCACCATGTCTTGAAGGGATTTGTCACCAAACTTCTTACACATGTGCGGGTGCTTCAACTCCAAACCATGATACCACACATCCCCATAGTCATGCATATAACTTGAGGCTAAATCCACCCATTCCTCCATGGGAACTTGGTACCACCTAAAATACTTCAAACTCTTCCTCACCCATGCTCTAGGGGTTGTTCCATTGAACCTAGGGAAATCCAATTTCAGATTGTAATGAAGAGACCTTGTTCGTGCATTGCCATCATGACGGCTATGGTCACTCCCTTCACCGGATCATGTTTGGACTCCGGTTCCACCTTACTGCTCCTGTGCAAGGTTTGGTTGTGGGAGAATGTCTTGCCCACCCAATCTCACTTGAGTTCCGGACCCGCCAGCCTCTCTCTGGGTTTCCACCCCTGGAATGATTTCTGGAACAACCTCGGGCCTCTTTTCCTGGCTCCGTAACATCAGGTTAATGGACTCGGTTAGTGACTCAAAGGTGGACTTTATCCCTTGCTATTCTCCTATTGGAGCATCAATGGAGGACCTCAATCCTTCACTGATTTTGCTCTAGTCAAGGGTCCTGGCATCCAATATATCCAGCCTCCTCTCAATGGTTGTGATGCGTTCTTGTGACTCGTTGGTTTCCTCAGATGGAGACATAGTAGCAATGGCTCGGGCGTTTCTTGTATTGGCCGGCTTGTGATCAAAGATGGCTCTGATACTACATGTCACGATCCTTAGGGTTTGTGACTAGCTTGATGTCAAGCTAGGATAGATTTTAGAAATTTAGATGAGAAGAGAAGGGAAGTAGGACAAGAGATGAGAAAAGAAATTTAGGGTTTTAGGTGAGAAGAGAAAGCGAGATGGTTAGAGAAAGGAAAAGAGATTTCATTAATTCAAAACTTAATCCATTACATTCCTAAGTCACCCCTATTTATAGAAAAGACAACATTGCAAGGAAAAATCTAAAACATTCTAGAAAATAGAAAAATATAAAAGGAAATCTTAAAAATAAAGGATAAATCTCAAATAAAAGGATAATCCCTAAATAGTATGGTACTATTGTACTATTGTGGTGAGCTGGCTGATTTTGCCTGGCACGGTACAAGGACAGCTGCCATGCTGGCTGGAAGCAACGGGTGCTGGGACACGGGCACAGGCGCTGGGATGCGGGACACCGCCTGGATACTGTCATGACACTACTGTAGACCGGACTTGGCGTCCTTACGTGTCATACCAAGCATCAGGGAGGCGCAGCTAGGCGCATGGGTTGCACTGTCTTGCGCAGGGCCTGCGCACTCCAACTTAAATGGTGCGCATCAATGCACATCACGGGTGTGGGAAAGCGCCTTGATTGCCTCCTGACTGCGCATACCGAGATCTAACCACTCTTTTACTTTCCTTAGCTGGTTTTCAGGTCATGCGTGATGATGTCATGGGTAAGGTCATGACTGGTCCTTACCCATAAATCATCAAAAAAACAATTAGATGCAATAATTCTAAATGACAGATACTAAGTAACAAAGCCATTGACCCTACCTTTAATGATTCCATAATATAAAACACACATAATCCAATACCAAGGCACAAGTGCAAATCAAAAAGCACATATAAGTGCTGAGTTCTAAAGTGGTAAAAGCATCTATAACAAGACAACTAAATTACATGGTTCAATCCAAGGACTTTGTAGACCTTATAGCTCCCTTGAAACTTGCAAAGCACGTCTATTGTCTCTTTCCATCCATTACGAATTCAATTACTCCATGAAATTCTCATTTGCATATTCTATACACCTACAGGGAAATCCCGAAGCAAAACAGGAACACAAGGCACTATCATTATCCGTAAAAATTAAGCTACCTGCTATGTGCAAACCATTATTCTCCTACAAAGTGCTAGCGAGTGTTATTTGATAAAAAAAAAGGGACTCTCACCACACTTGCCCTACTTCATAAGTTGTGCAATATCGCCATCTATCGAAATTGGGCGTAGTTGTGTGCTAAGTACTTTTGGGGATATTAAGTCAGCAACAAATTCAAAACAAAAACCATTCCACAAATGGCGAAGGCTGAGAGGCTTTACCTTTGTTCAGGATCCCTTTTTAATCGTGGTGCAAATCATTTTAGGGCTGGGAGACTTCGTCCCTATTCATAGCCCGAACTTCATTTCAATGGTGGTGTAAATCATTTTAGGGTAGGGGGACTTCATCCCTATTCACAGCCCGAGCTTCATTTCAATTGTGGTGCAAATCATTTTAGAGCTAAGGGCTTCGTCTCTATTCACAGCCCAAACTTCATTTCAATGGTGGTGCAAATAATTTTAGGGCTGGGGGACTTCATCCCTATTCACAGCTCGAACTTCATTTCAGTGGTGGTGCAAATCATTTTAGGGCGGGGGGACTTCATCCCTATTCAATGCCCGAACTTCATTTCGATGGTAGTGCAAATCATTTCAGGGCTAGGGCACTTCGTCCCGATTCACAGCCTGAACTTCATTTCAATGGTGGCGCAAATCATTTTAGGTCGAGGGGACTTCGTCCCTATTCACAGCCCAAACTTCATTTAATTGTTGATGCAAATCATATTAAGGTTGGGGGACTTCGTATGTATTCACAAACCAAACTTTATTTCAATTGTGGTGCAAACCATTTTAGAGCTGGGGGACTTCGTCACTATTCACAATTTCATTTCAATTGTGGTGCAAATCATTTCAGGGCTGGGGACTTCGTCCCTATTCACAACCCGAACTTCATTTCAATGGTGATGTAAATCATTTAAGGTTTGGGGGATTGCATCCCTAATCACAACCTAGATTCCCTTATCTCGGTAGCCTAAATCATTCAAGAATTGGGGGACTTCGCCTGAGTCGTGAGTTACATTTCTTTCATTAATGACAAGGGAATTATTTTCACACTACCAAAACTAAATGTTATCGACGAATTGTAAATCTTTTTGCAAGCTAGGGAACTTTGCCCCAACCAAAAAATAAACCACGTTCATTGGTTGCAAACCTTTTTAAGACTAAGAGACTTTGTAACCCATCATGAGTCAAAGATCAAACTAGAATTAAGTCACTTATTGCGACTCAATAAAACATTTCTAATAGGAAAGTCCCACATGGATCACACTTGTTACCAAACTTGAGCAACCCACATCTTAATTAACTCTCTATTAGATGGGCACTACTATTGGTCAATAACTTGATAAAAATAGTACAAGAGGTCGCTTTTATCCGCTTAACTGTAGGCACTTATTAACCACCTACTTGAGATGAAGAATCATAATCTAGTGACATAAGAGCATAAATGATAACTCAATAGTAAAAACCCCCTTCAGAATGTGTCAATGTGAACAATAGACTAGCAACAAGATGAACTAATTCAATAATAGCAATAACCTATTTCGAGATAGTCTTGAGCTTTCTCCCAAACAGTTTGGAACTCCTTTCATAGCATGCTCAATCTAGCAATGACTACTATCATCAAGGAGTTATATAACAAAGGACCACCGACTCAAACCTAATTCGCAACCTTAAGACTAGAATAACAAGATTAATATGTATTAAAAAAAAGTTTATGTCATGTCGATCACATCCCTATATGCTTTTGGTCGTCAATCTATACATTACCAACTCACCTTGTTGCAATAGCAATATGCGTTGTCAGTATAAGTATTGTAGCAATAAACTATCGTAGGCTTATCATTATTATGTCACACCTTACACATAAGTGCTTGTCATCCTAGCATTAGCAAAGGTTCACATAGTTTACCTACAACCACTCAACGTGAGTCATATCAAGCTCATCGGTTCATAATAAACATCAAGGACAAAAAAATATTGGTTGTGGATACACTTTGAGGATGGTGCATAACAAATTTGATTTTTCGAGCTTCTTATCTCACATGCAATTTACAACCTTCAAAGTATGTTACTTACAGCAACTCATCTTTGCTTTGACATGTCCTCGATATACTCATCATTAAACATGTATACTAGCACATTTGGTTTAGTTTATTATCCTAATTATGCTTGGTATCTTATACGCAACACGTAACGGCTATCCAAGGGCGTACTTTTCACCGCGGTCTGCCCTGGTGCAATCACCAGCAATGGGTTTAATATCTGCCACCATGGTTCGTCCTGGTGCTATCACCCACAATGGGTGCAATACCTATTACCATGGTTTGCCCTGTGCAATCACCCGCAATGGGTGCAATACTCAACACCATGGTCTGCCCTGGTGCAATCACCGGCAATGGGTGCAATACCTACCACCATGGGCTGCCCTGGTGCAATCACCTGCAGTGGGTGCAATACCTACCACCACGCCCTGATGCAATCACCCGCAATCGGTGCAATATTCATCACTATGGTTCTATCTTAGTGATTCATATATGACATTCAACGAATGTCTGGATGCAACACATGCATCGTCATGATCTTATCCCAATTATCTACTTACGTCCTTGTTTAATGCGTACGACTTATAGGTTTAAAGGATATAACATTCGCCACAGTATAATTTTTATCTAAATAAAAGTGGTATCATCAAGATTTAGATTCCTTTAACAGACCTACAACAATTGAAAGTTTCGCACAAACTACTCTATTGAAATGTATGATGAATTATACACCATACTCACAAGAGAATGTAATATAGTAGCAAGCTGAGAGTAAAAACAGGTTATTACTTCGTGACCGAACTTGGAGTGACCGAGGTTCGCTCATGAAGTAGGGGGACTAGTATGCTTGCAACATTAATTGAGTAGCATGCTACTATAGATGGCAAATAGGTTATTATTTGGGTAACAATTGTTTGTAACTATATCTCCAAAATGTATAAAACATCCATTTGCAATTCGCCCGATACTATGCAACAAGTAACTAAATGATAGAATGAAACATGCTTATCTTTCGAGCCATACTTATCCACTTACCCCTTCTTCTATAAAAAGGGGAAGGAAGAGAAAGGAAGGGGGAGGGCAAGATTCCTCACCTCATTCACACTTTCTTCTTCTATAATAATCTCTCTGGAGCAATAATCGTTTAAATCTTCTATTCATCTCAAGGAAATATCAAATCGGGCAGGTAGCTAGAGCTTGAGTTCAGCTCATCCTTACGAACCCCACCTCAAACCTAACTCAAATATGATGAATAAGCACACTGATCAAATTCGTCACAAACACGTGCTTTCTTTACAAAAGTGAAGCATATAACATGAGATTACCATAGAAAACATTTTCTCCTCATTGAAATGTTTTCCCTTTCGTTAAGAGGAGGTCAATTTCCTTTGATGGAGAAAACATTTCCATATTTAAGTTGTTGCTATGATTTTATGTGAAGAAATAGTAGAATTCGAATTAAAAAAATTTTCCATGAAAATACACAGAGCGTTGATCATATACCCTGGCAACATGTTCAATCGTGAATGACGTGAACTTCATCTTCAATTGGCATGCCTCTTGGCAAAGATTGGCCATATTTTCGTTTTTGGTTTTCCAACGGCCCTCAATCTGCATTAATAAACGTCCTCACTTTAAGAGTTCAGATTAAGCACCACACAACAAGTACAAAGGAAAGGAAAGGAAGAAAGAAGAAAGTAAGACCACCAATACGCAGCTGCTGAATAAAAATGGAGCTGAATTAGCATGAACATAAGATTCTGCCATAACATTGGATTTAAATAGAAGCTGTCACCTAATATTAATCTGTTATGTAAAGGATATTTTTAAACTAGGAGTCTGGTAGTTTTACAAGGGTTATTTTCATAATAACCACATAATGCATCTATGTGTTTATTAAAAACACATGCATTTATATGCTAGAGAACCTATCGAAGAGATAAGAATTGATAATTATTGACGCAAATTTATGCAACCATATGGCTTAAGAGCGACTCATGCTTCCTGGAAAAAGAAAATCAATTGTTGCGACCCATTATGTAAAAGCCAAACATCCCACTTCTGGGGTGTATATGAGCCGAGCTTGCGAGCCCTCATGAGCCATCCATCTCATCATAAAACTTGAAAAGTTCAGCTCATTTTTGAGAACGAACCGAGCCTGAAGCTAGTGAAACTTGAGCTTGTAGGTTTGCGGGCCTAAACAAGCCTAAGGGAGTCAATCTTCATATAACTTAATAGCTTAAATATGCCTAAACGAGTCAAGTTTGAGCATGAATGGGCCGAACATGAGCATGAATGAGCTGAACATGAGCGTGAACGAGCCCAAACTAGATTGATCTTAAATATGTTCAAAAATGGCGAGCTTAGCTCGGAGCTCACCGAGCTAGTTTCAAGCTCAACCAAGATGTAGCCGAGCCCACGGCGAGCCAAGATCGAGCTTGATGTTTCGGAGCTTGCAAGATTTAAGTCATGCTGAAGCCGAGCTAAAAAAAGCCAAGCCTCGACCCTGACAAGCTCGAGCCCAGCTCGGCTCAAATATACTCCTACTTGCTTCCTCAGAATTACAACCACAAACCGTGATTTGATTCCACAATCATATCACCTCAGTAGCCCATTTGCCATCGGATAAAAAGATTTTACAGAGACCCATCACTGAACTTGAACTTTTAGGCAACTTGAAATAAACTACTGATAAATAAACTACTGACACTAGCATGGCTGAGAATACTACGTACCTGCATACAAACGAGCATCGAGTACCCTCGAGCACAGGCATGTTTAAACCCTCTCTGAAGTGCAGCTTTCAATCCTAAATTGACGGCTCGGTATTCAGCGACAATGCCTTCTTGCAGATGACAGACCATGAAGAAGTGAGTCGTCACTTGACAGCCTATTTGTGTGGCTACCTACCATGCTTCCGTCCACAGCACGCAGAACAGCACCCGCACCAGCTGTTCCAGGATTTCCTTTTGAAGCTCCATCAAATTCAAGTATACAAGATTGCTGCGCAAATGCGCAGCAAAAGTTTGAGATAATTTATCAGATGCAAGCATGTTTCTCCTCATAATAAATTGTTAAATGAAAGCATGTTTGATCCATAACATATTTAGGATATCTTGCTGAGATAAAATCTTATGTAAGTAGCAACACCGTGTCACATATTCATACACGTTCGCTTTACCAAGAAATTAATCACGTTCATGGTTAGACAATATAAGGACATTACAATATAAAACGAAACACCAAAATAGGTTTCGCTTCCGCTTCTACATCAGAATATTTCGCAGTTGAACATGTCTAGTTCTTGAGCAAGTAGCTCATAGCCTAGTGGTGTGGTTTCCGGTCGCCTATGTGAGAGCGCCGGGGTGCGAACCCCCACTGGAGCACCTCCTCCCCTGGATTTACCATGATAAAACAAAAAAGAAAATGTCTAGTTCTTCGTAATACACTGCAGAAATCTGCGTTTTGAAGATTAAATACAATTTCTTCAAACTCCATCGACAAACAAGATAAAGATTATTGAAAGAAGTTGAATAAAAAGTATAAGATTTTGTTTTCACAGCAATATCAAAGACTTGCGGCCACCGAATAGTGATAAAGTCCTCTGATGAACTAGTTAAAACTTTGTAAATCAATCCGCTACATTGTGGTGCTTGCCCACAATCTCCAAAATGAAAAACGGTGAAAAAGTTTAAATATAAACTATTCGATGGGAACAAATCCATCCATACAAAAGCAATTGTTAGAAAATATGATGCAGCCGCCATCTAGAGAGTGGCGGGTGAGGGCTAACGGGAAGACAACACCATGGATAGAAGTCCAGCAGGGAAGGAGAATCGGGTTGAAGTTGTTGGAAATGTAACAAAGATTAGCCATATTGAATATTGAAGTTCTAAGCTAAAACCCGTCATCCCACATGGATAATTTAGTGAAGGGAGGGGTAGTTTATATATGACCTTATAACAAGGAGTACTTGAACTAAGTAATGGGCGAGAGAATGGTGGGAACCATATGCGCGCCGCCCGCCGTGTAGTGCTCGGGCGTGGGTGTGGGTGTCCTTTTTAATTACGAGTATTTTTATTTTAACAGAAATATTTTTTAGTCGGCCATCAATGCGCCTCGTAAAAACACACCCGTCTCTCCCAAGAAGAGCCCCATTACTGCTTAGGGGAGCACCCCTTCTATACTGAAAATTGGCCCTCCTTCATTACTGGTTTTCCCAAGGGTCGCAACCCCTTCCTGCCAACCGTTGGGAGGTCATAGCTGCTCCCAAACAGCCACCATTATGACCATAAATACCACCTCTTGTCAGCTATCTTGGGCATCCAAAAATCCAGAACAACTTCTCCCCCTCTTTCTCTAAGCTCTCTCCTGCCTTCTTCTTCTTCTTTAAAACTCTTTCTAAGTCTGGGCAAGTTCACATAGCATCCCACTCGGCTTCTAACGAGTGCACGTTAAGGTTGGATCGCGTTAATCCTGGAGGACGGCCGCCGGTTGAATTGTATGCACCCTAGCAGCGCCGAAATCGTCTTTTAGGACAATGGCTTATACCACGGTGCGGTTACTAATTTGTAAGATCTTTCCTCACTTAATCATTTAGTCGTTTCGTTGCTGTATTTGATTGGTTACTGTTTTACTCATTTCTTTTGTTTTTTTAAACAATCTAAAAGACGATTTGCTTCAATCATGGCAACAAAACTCCTCTTCCCTATATGTCTAAACTAGAACCACTAAATGGGAAGAACTACAAACGCTAGTCTCTAAAGATGCTGTTCTACCTGGAACAACTTAATATTGGCTATGTTCTCTATGAAAAGAACGTCCTTGAAGAAGAAACTGCTAAAAACATTTTTGAGGATAAATTCACCGCGGATAATAAAAGCTATAGGGGAACACTGTTGCACTACATGACCAATATTCGATATTTATGTTAAAATAGATAATATGGGACACACTTCTTAAAAAATATGGGAGCGACGATGCGAGTACTAGAAAATACGCTGTTAGCAAATTGCTAGATTTTAAAGTAGTTGACGACAAACCAATCATTGATCAAATACACGAGTATGAAAATATTGTAGCTACTCTACTGTCTGAAGGTCTGAAAATCTGTGAAATCACTCAAGCCTATGTCCTTATCGAAAAGCTTCTGCCCTCATGAAAGGACTATATGAATCTACTCATGCATAAGAAAAAGGATCTATCTTTAGAATAATTTGTAGGTCATCTGAAAATCGAAGAAGAAAACAGGCTGAAGGATGAGGAAAACTCGCACTCCGACTATTCTAAATCTAACATTGTCAAAACAAAGCTGCCTCATCTGACAAGTTCAAAGGAAAAGACAAAAGGTACCACTCCCACCTCAAACCCGGGGGAAAAATTCACAAAACGAAGCCCAAATTCCAAGAGAATGCTACTTCTGCGAAAGACATGGACACAAAGCAAAGGACTGCAGAAACAAGAAGAATCAACCCAAAGACAACAAGAACAAGGCCAATCTAGTAGAAACTGACAACATTGTAGCTGTGGTCTCGGAAGTGAACTTGGTGAACAACGTGATAGAATAGATAGTAGATACTGGCGCTACTAGACACATCTGTGCACATCGGAACATATTTGAAGAATACCAGAGGTGAATGATGGCGATGTCGTCTACCTGAGAAATTCAGCTGCTGTACCAATCCTCGAAAAAGGGAAGATCTCTTGAAAACTCAACTCTAGTAAAATGCTTACATTAACTAATGTGCTGCATGTGGCTGATATGCATAGAAACTTGATATCCGGTAGCCTTCTCATTAAAGCTAGTTTAAAATTAGCATTTGATTCTGATAGACTCGTGCTCACTAGAAATGGTGAATTTGTGGGGAAGGGTTACTATAACAGGGGCCTATTTATTCTTGATGCTAACTGTGTTAATGAAATGAATGCTAGAACTTCTTTCGCTTATATCACTAAACCCCTTGATTTGTGGCATGCTCGTTTAGGACATGTGAATACTCTATCAAACGTTTATAGAAAATGAACCTAATCCCTAACTTTAATAATATGGATTTCTCTAAATGTGAAGTATGCGTTGAAGCTAAATACGCGAGAAAACCATTTAAATCCATTGAAAGACGCACCGAACTACTAGAATTGGTCCATAGCGACTTAAGGGATTTTAAAAGAACAATGAGTAAGGGCGGTAAAAGATTCTACATAACTTTCGTAGATGACCACTCTAGATATACCATGGTATACCTTCTAAGGAATAAAGATGAAGCTGAACAAATGTTCTTAAAGTATAAAGCAGAAGTTGAAAACCAACTAGGAAGAACAATAAAAAGACTAAGGACTGATAGAAGAGGGGAATATGATCCTACTTCTCTAGAAAAGCATTGCGAAGAGAGAGGAATAATACATGAAAGAACACCCCCTTACTATCCAGAGTCAAATGGCATCGTAGAAAGGAAAAACAGAACCTTGAAAAATATGATGAACGCTATGCTAATAAGTGTTGGACTTCCTAATAATATATGGGGGGAAGCGATTTTATTTGCTTGTCATGTACTAAACCACGTACCTCATAAGAAACTTGATAAAACACCTTATGAACTAGGAAAAGGCTACGCCCCTAATTTAAAATACCTTAAAGTGTGGGGGAGTCTATCCAAAGTTGGACTGCCTTACTTTAAAAGAAGCAATATTGGACCTAAGACCATTGATTCCATATTTATTGGATATGCTTACCATAGTGCTGCATATAGGTTTTTAATAAAAGGCGAAAATGACTCTTTTGCATGTGGTAGTATAATGGAGTCGAGAGATGCTGAGTTCTTCGAACACATATTTCCCATGAAATCTGATGTTCAGTCTGTAACTCCTATGCCCTCTAGTATTGAGAATGCTTGATGAACTGACACACTAGAAATAAGGAGTAAAAGAGATAGAAAAGAAAATAATTTTGGACCAGACTTTATCACCTTCTTAACTGAACATAATGAGATAAATGAGGAAATTGTGTGTGCTTTTGTGCTAGAAGAAGATCCAAAAACGTATGATGAAGCCACGAAATCTGTTGACTCCACATTTTGGAAAGAAGCCGTTAACAAAGAATTAGAGTCAATTTTGAATAACCATACTTGGGAACTGGCAGACATCCCTAGAGGATGCAAACCAATTGGCTGTAAGTGGATATTTAAAAAGAAACTAAAAGCTGATGGGTCAATCGATAAATTTAAGGCTAGACTAGTGGCTAAAGGTTTTACACAAAGAAAAGGAGTTGATTATTTTGATACATATTCACCCGTGACTAAAATAGCCACCATTAAGGCCATAATTGCTATTGCTTCTATTCATAATCTATTTGTCCATCAAATGGATGTTAAAACCGCCTTTCTGAATGGTGACTTAGATGAAGAAATTTATATGGAACATCCAGAGGGGTTTGTTGTTCCAGGCCGAGAAAAGAAAGTATGTAAATTAATCAAATCTCTATATGGCCCAAAACAAGCACCAAAGCAGCGGCATGATAAATTTAATTGCACATTGGTTACTAACAACTTTCGTGTGAATGATGGAGACTCTTGTGTATACTCTAAGTCTGATTGTAATGAGTGTGTTATTATTTGCTTGTACGTAGATGATATGCTAATTTTTGGCACAACTCTAAGCATTGTTACTGAGACTAAGAACTTTCTAAGCTTGAAATTTGATATGAAGGACCTAGGTGAGGCGGACGTAATATTAGGAGTTAAAATTATGAGGACTCCTGAAGGCATCAGCCTTAAGCAGTCTCACTATGTTGAAAAAATTCTTAGAAGGTTCGACATGTTTGACGCCGATCCAGTAAGAACTGTTGGGAAAAACATAAAAATTTTGTTGGAAAATAAACTCTGAAGCCAACTATTGGGTTCACAGTTTTAAACTATGGTCACAACAATAGGCACCTATTAGAGCACTTAGAGTAGGAGACTCTTCTCTCTACCTAAGCCCCCGGTTGGAGAGTCAGGCTTCGGGACACCTCACGTGCGAGAGTTCCCGGGAATAGGTTTATCTCTATAAACCCTTTTCCCTAATACCGGTTGTTGGGATGAATTTCAAAAATTCTCCCTAAAGTTTACCCAGCGGAACAAGTTTAGAATTCCGTACTCTAAACCTACGGTCGATTTAAAATTTTTAATTTTAAATCTACTGACTTAAATTTATAATTTCAATCAAAGATCTAATTTCATAATTTAGATTTACAGGCCTTTAGAATACATTCATAACAATACATAAATTTAAACAGGTATAATAACGAATACTGTAAATAAATAGAAAAGCGAAACTAAAAGAAGAAGGAAAGAAAAATATACCTGGAATTGCTCTAATAAAAGAAAACCGAGAAAGACAATAATATTTTTCACAATCGTGACCCCGAGACCTTCTATGCAATGATCTCGAACTGCAGGGAGGGTGGACTCTGAAAAATATTAACCTGAGGAAAGAAAATTTTCAACGGAAAATTTTCTCTCCAATTAGGTCTCTGAAACAATTTCAGAAACCCTAAAGAAATATTTTAACTTTGATACAAAATCTCGGAATAAGCTCCTCTATTTATAGGAATATACCGGAGCGAAAAAGAATAATGAAAATTCGATGTAGGATGCGTACAAAATAATTGTAGTTTTAATACAAAACGCAGCGTTTCATTCATAAAGCGACTCAAAATGTTGCGTTTCAACAATGGTGAAAATCGTGCAATTTTTTAATTCAAAACGCGTGCCAAGTGTCGCACGCCTATTGGTCCACACCGTGGCACTTGGATAACCCCTCTGGGCAGCCCAACATGCGACACGTGTCGCGTGCTGATTGGCTACCAGCGAATTACGCGGATAACGAACTATTTAAATGTGATTTTTTTACTTACTTTGTTTCCCACATGTAAAAATTCATCTTATGAACTTTAATTTTTAAAATTATTTCATTTCATAATTTCCAACTTTTATTCATCTCATGAATAATATTTTGCAAAATTAATTTACCCATCTTATGGATAAATAATTCATCTCATGAATTATTTAATATTTTTTCGATGGCAATAAATTACAAAGGCTTGCGCAGGGACTTAGAAACAATTTAAATCTAGTTCCAAATGGGTGAAATTAAACTATCTCATGATATTAATTTAATTACCATTTAATGAGACTTAATTCCACTAAATAAATCTCACTGCACTCTAGCTCTAAATTATTTATTCCATATCTCCCTAATAGACTATAATGATGACAACAACCCCTCCACTAGATGCCCATGACAAAGGATAAATATAACCACTACCATTATCGTTCAAACAGTACAACGTGAATCATTCATCTCTGATAGTAGTCTAGAAATAAGTAACCCACATGGTCATCTGAAGTGTCACGTTATAGTCTTAACATACAAGTGGTCCAAACTTGTCTTTGACTACGAGTATTTCAAACAACAATTCATACCATTTGTTCTACGTCTATCTGTGGCTTAGTCTCATAAACCACTTAGAACAAATATGTAAATTGCAGTATGAGGACTACACCCATCTCATGGATGTCTCCCAAAAGAAAATCACATGCAGTATAAATGCTCAAATACACAAATTTAACTAGGAAACGACTGGGACTTCAAATTTGTTTATTAATTAAAATAATATATCCAGAATAAATCTGGATTTTAGGACATTGTTCCTAACAATCTCCCACTTGTCCTAAATTCAATTTATGACAAAGTCTGTACTCACCCCTTTTACAATTGAACCAAAAATCTACTGAGCCTAACCCTTATTGATCACAATTACTTGTGAAGTTAGCAATACAATACTGCTCGGCATCCCCTCACTAATGGCTCCCACTCCAAGGGTAAAGACATACTTAGACATTGAACATCAATCATTTTAATCTGACTGGAAGTATTAAATCAATATAACCAACTGGAACCAGCTCATCACATTGAAAGATCAGCATAGGATCTCTAGTTCTTCTTAAGAACTAGAGAAAACACTTCATTCCCACCTAGTCCATTGGACCCAGGTTAGACTAACACCTGCTCACTATACCATAGCATAGCAGACAACAAGTCTTGTGCACAACATGGCATACCTAAGGCTCCCATTGCCAAAGCATATGGAATATTCCTCAATTGCTCCTCTTCTTGAGGTGTCCCAGAACCCTACTCGAAAGAGCGAGGGACTCCATGCTATACCCTGACAACATCTGGTCAATATAAGTGGCTGGAGAGAGATCCGACATCCTACTCTTATGATCTTGCAGAAGCTTAATCCTAAGAGTGGAGCTGGCTTCTCCTATGTCCTTCATATCGAGCTATTCTGACAACCAAATCTTTACAACTAATGACACCCCTACATCATTCTCAATGAGGAGTATATTGCTGACATATAAAACCAAGATAGTCACTACTTTCTCTTAATGTCATTTGTACACGCATGATTCGAGCAACCGATTGCACAAAACTAGAAGACTTAATTGCTTTATTGTGGCTAAAAGGATCAGATTCAATGCCACGGTCAACCACTATGGCTCCCGTTATGAACATGTCAGGTGTCCTGGCAATCTTCCCACCACACCTAAGCTCTCGTGTACCTGGAACATTTTTGTTCCTATCAGTAGGTTCATCTGATGCATCCACTATCTCTTGAGTTGTGTCTAGCTGTTTAGAATTAGTGTCATTTTCCTTTAATGTTAATTTGTTTTTATTCTTGTAGCTTACTTGGAAAATCCTTCTCTAAGTATTTTGCATTATATTTACAAAAGACCTTTTAAATCAAAAACTGTAGAAAAAATCGTCCTTGTTCCTTTTATCTGTAACACCATTCTGCTGCGGTGTAACCAGAGCAGAAAGCTAAGATCTCATCTCATTTTGCAGTTTGGAATTCCAAAATTTCACTCGAAAAATATTCACCACCTCAATCTAATCGTAATGACTTAACTTGTTTACCTAATTACTTTTAAAATTTAGCTTTGTACTCTTTGAACTTTTCAAAAGAGTTCGACTAATGTCTAATCAGGTAAACATATATGTATCTTGAGTAATCATCAATAAACGTGATCAAATACTCATACCCACCTCTTGCTTGAACATGTATTTGTCCACATACATCTATGTGAACTAGCTCAAGCAAGCCACCAACCTTGTTGCCTTTACTCTTAAAGACTGAATTGGTCACCTTTCATTCTATGCAGAATTCGCAAACTGGTAATGGCCTCAAATCCAAAGCCTCTATCAGTCCATCTTTTACCAATCTTTGGATCCTGTTCGAATTAATGTGACCTAAATGTTGGTGCCATGTGTAGGCAATATCCCTTTCAAGGTGTTTTCTTTTAGAAGATTGAACAAGTGAACTTACGTTAAATTCATTTAAAAAATTACCATAGTTTTGATAAGGAACTAACATGAATAAACAATTTATTCATGTACATGTGCAAACAACCGATTTACTTAAAATTTTCATTTTCAAAATCAACTGAAAAATAATTATTCATAAAACGAGATACATAAATCAAATTCCTGTGCAGAGTAGTTTCAAATAAACAATCTTTTAAAACAAAACTCTATTACTAAAGTCTAAGCTAACATCTCCTACGCTTAAGACCACTATTATTGTACAGTCCCTGACCATCAGGTACAAACACCCATTGTGTAGCCTTTAGGCTAGCTTGAGCTCCTGTAACACATTACAGATAAGGTCAGTTGAACCTGAGTCCACCCACCAGGAAACTGGTGGACTCTCAACTACGCATGACTCAACTTAGTGAGATATCAATATACCTTCACCAGATGGCTTAGCAGTCTTTGTCAGAAGAATAGCCATGTACTTAGTGTAGTTTCTCCTCCAGTGACCTAGTTTTCTTGCAAAAGAAACACTTTTCTTTTATTGACTTCCTTATGAACTTAATTGCTACAATAACAACCTTGCCCTTTCCTTTCTTTCTAGTAGGTCCCTTGTGAGACAAGTCTAACTTATTTTTCAAGGAAAAGTAATTTGGTTTAGTGAGTACACTATGTATTCGAAATCAAGTGAAGTTTGCCAGTCGTATCCATATCAAAAATACTTTAAATGCAAACAATCGTGTAACTACATTATATGAGTCATGTATAATGCAGTGATATATATTCTTTCAATTTAGCATACACAATAAGTCAGATATCCACCAAACTGTACTATCATGCATACAATGATGACCCAAACACACCACTCCTTACTCCCCGGCAACGGGGTCATACGAAACTAGTTCAGGTGAGAACTATTCTCAATTAACCTGTTTTCTTGTAACTCTTACTAAACATGATTAACTCACCACTTTACCTTAGTCTCTAACATGACACAACAGAGCTCCTCGGGGAGGCTAATGCATCACGCTAGCCAAGTGTAAACCATTACCTAAACCTCCATACAAATACATGAAATACTCCACGGCAGCGTGGTCGCATCGCTTCTTTGCACTTTGTTTTATCCTAAAAGAAGTCTAACCCTGTAATATGCAAACCGACATCCTCCGCAGGGAGCTCTATCGATCTACTATACTACTAGACCGGTAATGGAGACCGTGAGATTACAACAATTAAAACCTCGTTCTCACTTGATTTTCATAACCAGTGGTTTTTAATTAACTTGCATTTACAACATGGATTATCTCATAATCCCCTTTAGAATCTCACTCTAAGATTAAACAAAATTAATTAATTTATTTATTTAAAATACTATCATTTTACAGTATAGATTATCGCATAATCTTACATTAGAATTTCATTCCCAAATCCAATCAATAAAATTAATTAATTAATTTTAATTAAAATAATACCAACATTTAATTTAGATTATCACATAATCTACTTTTAAAATTCTGATTTCAAAACTAAATTAAAGAATAATTTTATTTAAATTCAACAACGATTTTATACTTAGGCTATCCCATAGTCTATTTTCAGAATCTTATTCTAAAAATAAACAAGCTTCGACTATCCAATAGTCTACTTTAGAATCTTATTCTGAAATGATTTAAAACAACTTTTATTTTAAAGTACACTAATTCACAACTAGATTATCTTATAATCTAATTTAGAATCTGATTCTAAAAGAAAATTAATTAATAAAATAATTAATTTATAATTATTTTGTAAATCAGCACTGACGCCCACACGTCCCAAAAATAAAAAAAAATAAAATATTTGTTAATATATGCTGACGTCAGCGCTGACGTCATCAGATTTATATATATATATTTTTTTTAAATTAAAATATTTAATTTTAAAATAAATTTAATCTAATCTCATTAAATCAATTTTATCTGATTTCATATAAAATAAATAAATCTAATCTCATTTGATCAACTTTATCCAATTTTATAAAAATTAATTGAATCTAATTTTATTAGATCAGTTTTATCCATTATTAGAAATATTTGAATTTAATCTTATTAGAGCAATTTTGTCTGATTTCGTAAATCATGACTGAGAACGTACAATCTCATTATACGAACAATATAATCACAAATTTATCGGTTGTTCCGAATTAAAGATTAATTCATTAACGATTTAAATAATTAAATCGTTACTTTAAATAACCTAGTTAACTACAGACTCTTTTAACCGATTTAAACAATTTAAATCAATACTTTAAAATATTCTAATTAACAATTAACTACTTTAATGATTTAAATAATTTAAATCACTAATTCATACAAGTTTTTCCTTCTTAATAAAATCGCTATTTTATTAAATCGCAAATCTATTTATTTCGATCTTATTATACCAAGTCATATATATTACGAATGTAATCAGAGGCTGACTCTGATACCAATTGTTGGGAAAAACATAAAAATTTTGTTGAAAATTAAACTCTGAAGCCGACTATTGGGTTCACAGTTTTCAACTATGGTCACAATAATAGGCACCTGTTAGAGTACCTAGAGTCGGAGACTCTTCTCTCTACCTAAGCCCCCGGTTGGAGAGTCAGGCTTCGTGACACCTCACGTGCGAGAGTTCCCGGGAATAGGTTTATCTCAATAAACCCATTTGCCCTAATACCGGTTGTTGGGATTAATTTCAAAAATTCTCCCTAAAGTTTACCCAGCGGAACAAGTTTGGAATTCATAACTCTAAACCTATGGCCGATTTAAAATTCTTAATTTTAAATCTACTGACTTAAATTCATAATTTCAATCAAAGATCTAAATTCATAATTTAGATTTACAGGCCTTTAGAATACATTCATAACAATACATAAACTTAAATAGGTATAATAATGAATACTATAAATAAATAGAAAAGCAAAACTAAAAGAAGAAGGAAAGAAAAACATACCTAGAATTGCTCCAATAAAAGAAAAAACCACAACGACAATAATATTCTTCAAAATTGAGACCCCGAGACCTTCTACGTAGTGACCTCGAACTGCCCGGACAGTGGGCTTCGAAAAATTTTAAAATGAGGAAAGAAAAATTTCAACGAAAATATTTTTGTCCAATTAGGTCTTTGAAACAATTTTAAAAACCCTCAAGAAATATTTTAACTTCGCTACAAAATCTCGGAATAAGCTCCTCTATTTATAGGAATATACTGGAGCAAAAAAAAATAACGAAAATTCGATGTGGGATGCATACAAAATAATTGCAATTTTAATACAAAATGCAGCGTTTCATTAAGCGACTCAAAACGCTGAGTTTCAACAATGGTCAAAATCGCGTGATTTTTTAATTCAAAACCCGTGCCACGTGTCGCACGCCTATTGGTCCACACCGTGGCAAGCGGATAACCCCCCTGGGCAGCCCAGTGTGTGACACGTGTCGCGTGCTGATTGGCTGCCAGTGAAGTGCCCGGATAACGAGTTGTATAAATGCGATTTTTTGCCTTGTTTTTCACATGTAAAAATTCATCTTATGAACTTTAATTTTTAAAATTATTTTATTTTATAATTTTTAACTTTTATTCATCTCATGAATAATGTTTGGAAAAATTAATTTACCCATCTTATGGATAAATAATTCACCTCATGAATTCTTTAATTTTTTTTCAATGGCAATAAAATACAAAGGCTTGCGCAGGGACCTCGGGGATAATTTAAATCTAGCTTCAAATGGGTAAAATTAAACCATCTCATGATCTTAATTTAATTACCATTTAATGAGACTTAATTCCATTAAATAAATCTCATTGCACCCCAGCCTTAAGTTATTTATTCGATATCTCCCTAATAGACTGTAAAGATAACAACAACCCCTCCACTAGATGTCCATGACAAAGGACAAATATAACCACTACCATTATCCCTCTCACAGCTTCTCCAATAGTTACCGACTTGCCCTTCACTGAATAATTCATTTATACTTGAACATATTCACAGTATAAATTCCAAATGTCAAACACTTAGAATACTTTGGCAAAAGATTCCGATCTATTCAAATATTTGCGAATCAACTAAGGGGACATCTGTATCTCATAAGAGACTGTAGATTCCCCTATTGAATACCTGATCCTTGTCACACTTACGCCGCTACCCAATGTACGTGGGATTTCAGTCATTTGTTTAGAACTTACTTATAGTACACCAAAGTAAATAATGCTCCATGCACAAGTCCAGAATACTCTCAGAATTTAGAGTCGTCATTCAAACAGTGCAACGTGAATCACTCATCTCCGATAGTAGCCTAGAAATAAGTAACCCACATGGTCCAACTTAGTATGTTAATCTCATTAAACACACTAACCTAAAACTTTTGGATCTCCATCCACATGACAAAGACAAGCCATCTGAAGTGTCACGTTATAGTCTTAACATACAAGTAGTCCAAACTTGTCTTCGACTACGAGTCTTTCAAACAACAATCTTTACCATTTGTTCTAAGTCTATATGTGGCTTAGTCTCATAAACCATTTAGAACAAACATGTAAATTGCAGTCTGAGGACTACACCCATCTCATGGATGTCTCCCAAAAGAAAATCACATGCAGTATACATGCTCAAATACACAAATTTAACTAGGAAACGACTGGGACTTCAATTTTGTTTATTAATTAAAATAATATATCCAGAATAAATCTGGATTTCAGGACACTGTTCCTAACAAGAAGACCTTATGTTTCTCGTATACACTTGACCAAACATAAAGGTGTTGCAATGTGCCAATCTGAATGTGCTAAGATAATTGGAAGTGTCATGTTCTTAATGAACTACACCAGGCTTGACATAGCGTATGCGGTAAGCAAACTTAGTAGATACACTCATAATCCAAATGAAGAACATTGGAATGCTTTAAAAAGATTGCTTAAATATTTAAAAGGAACCATGAATTGGAGACTTCACTATACAAAATTTCCTGTTGTACTAGAAGGATATAGTGATGCTAACTGAGTATCTGATAACGATGAAATTAATTCCACTGGTGGTTATGTTTTTACACTACGGGGAGGTGCTAAATCCTGGAAGTCGACTAAGCAATCTTGTACTACTAAATCTATCATGGAATCAGAATTTATTGCTCTTGAGCTGGTAGGACATGAAGCAGAATGGCTGAGAACCTTACTTGCAGATGTGCCATTGTAGGGGCATCCAGCTCCATCAGTTGCATTGCATTGTGACAGTCAGGCAGCCATTGCGGTTGTAAAAAACAAAATGTATAATGGCAAGAGGAGACACATTCATCTCAGACATAAAATCGTAAAGGATCTTTTAGAAAGTGGGGTGACATCACTAGACTATGTGTGGTCGGAAAAGAACGTCGTGGATCCGTTAACGAAAGGCCTTTGTCGGAAAATTGTATTAGACACATCGAGGGGGATGGGATTAAAGTCTGTAATGTGAATTGACTGTGATGTATCTCGACCTGGCTTATATAGGTTCAATGAGTAAGTTATAGTTCAGTTCAAATGTACACTGTAATAAATTATTGTCCCTCCCTATGATGTTGACAGTGTTGGGCAATCCATAGCCATTGTTTGGTGGTGTGAGCTGAGTCACACTTTATGGAACCCAGTAATTGTTACAAAGGTGATAAGGTTGAGCCTTGGCTCTTAATGGACCTAAAGCCATTATTGGTGGTGCGAAGTAACACGCACTTGATGGGATCCTCCTATGTAGGTGTGGGTGTGGCCGCTCCCTATGAAGGTTAGAGACTTGCCTTCTAGAGCACCTACTAGAATCCAGGACGGACACATGGCCGATAAAGGCGTCAAACTGCAGGATTTGCTAAGATATTTTGAGCTTGGTGTGTGCTCAAGTGAAAGACTATACAACCTCTTGTCAAGTTCAAAACGAAAGTTACCTGACAAGCTGTTGGTCTTAAACTTGTAATGTACTAGGTGTCGATTCAAGTCACGAGATATCGACATTGAAAACTAAGCTCGTCCTGTTGCCCAGACTAATATCCTTTCTTGAGCTTTGTGACATTTGTGGGGGACTGTTGGAAATGTAACAAAGATTAGCCATATTGAATATTGAAGTTCTAACCTAAAACCCCTCATCCCACATGGATAATTTAGTGAAGAGAGGGGTATTTATATATGACCTTATAACAAGGAGTACTTGAACTAAGTAATGGGTGAAAGAATGGTGGGAACCACACGCGCGCACGTGCCGCCCGCCGTGACGTGCCGTGTTAGGGCGTGGGTGTGGGTGTCATTTTTAATTACGAGTATTTTTATTTTATCAGAAATATTTTTTATTTGGCCATCAATGCGCCTCGTAAAAACACATCCGTCTCTCCCAAGAAGAACCCCATTACTGCTTAGGGGAGCACCCCTTCTATACTGAAAATTAGACCCTCTTCATTACTGGTTTTCCCAAGGGTTGCAACCCTATACAGCCAACCATTGGGAGGCTAGCTGCTCCCAAACAGCCACTATTATGACTATAAATACCACACTCTTGTCAGCTATCTTGGGCATCCAAAAATCCAGAACAACTTCTCCTCCTCTTTCTCTAAGCTCTCTTATGCCTTTTTCTTCTTTAAAACTCTTTCTAAGTCTGGGCAAGTTCACTTAGCATCCCACCAGGCTTCTAACGAGTGCACGTTAAAGGTCGGATCGCGTTAATCCTGGAGGACGGCCGCCGGTTGAACTGTATGCACCCTAGCAGTGGTGAAATCGTCTTTTAGGACAGTGGCTTATACCATGGTGTGGTTACTCATTTGTAAGATCTTTCCTCACTTAATCATTTAGTTGTTTTGTTGCTGTGTTTGATTAGTTACTGTTTTACTCATTTGTTTTTTTTTTTTTAACAGAAGTTGCTTCGCATCCGTGAGTGGCACATAGCTTGGCGGCACGTTTGGTTGGCGGAACCATTGACGCTGGTTGACGAAAAATGCGGCTGGTAGTTAGTCTTTAGATAGAGTTTGATTAGGATTAGGATTAGTTTTAAAATTCATATTTAAACCTTTTATTTGTTTTTCTTTACTTTAAGAGGAGCACACGGATTACGATCTCAGCCGTTGGATCTAGCACACGAATTGCAATTTCAGCCATTGGTTCTAATTAGGAATTAATTTAAATTTTAAATTAGTTAGAGTTAAACTAGGAAAACCCCTCTATTTAAAGAGGAGGATAGTTAGGTTTTAGTTAGCCAATTTTAGAATCGATTTTATGAGTTATTTGTTCATTCTTTTCTCAAGAGTGAGAATGAGAGTCGAATTTATGTTTTTCTTGTAATTTTTATTAGATTTTAATAAAATAAAAGGGAAGGCCATCGTTTCCTTCCCGTCCCCCTAATCTTCCGCTATCCGCACTTCATCAGTTGGTATCAGAGCTCAGAATGTTTCTGAGATGGCATCAGTTCGTCAAAGGTACACTACTATTAAGGAAGTTTCTGATTGAGACCAAATTATGAAAAATGAACGGAGATTAGATGAGTTCGAGGAGAGACTTAGGCAAAGAACCCAGCCCCAATGCCCATTAACACCGGGTGAAAACAAAAAGGTGAAGGACAAGATCAAGAATTCGGCATTGACTGTTGATCTACTGGACCCTGAGTCGAGGCAGCATCGACTCTGTAGCGGTACCGCAACGTTGAAAAATGAGAGGTACGTACTGATCTCTGTGAAGAAAATTTGGAGTTTGAGGAAGTTGGCGTCATTGTGTTTGAAGAAACTCAAGATGCGCTACCTTCACTTGGCGAGGAGGAATTAGTGGGTGATGAAGGTTGCTTGCTATTAGTCAGGCGAGCTGGCTTCACTTTTGAAGAAGCAGAAGGAGAAGATTTGAGGCGCCATGACATCTTCCAAACCACTTGTACCATTAGCGGCAGGGTATGTCGTATGGTCATCGATTCGAGAAGTTGTGACAACGCCATCTCCGAAGAAGCTGTTTTGATGCTAGGGTTGAAGGCGGAGGAATATCTGAACCCTTACACGGTGTCTTGGATCAAGAAAGATGATCAAGTAACTATATCTTGACGTTACTTGGTCAATTTCTGAATTGGAGACACATATCAGGAAGCGGTTTGGTGTGATGTTGTTACGATGAATGTTTGTCACTTGCTATTGGGACGTCCGTGGCAATATGATAGGAGTGTTGTCCATGACGGAAGAAAGAACACATATAGCTTTGTCTTTGAGGGGATAAAGATCATCTTGAGGCCCAAGAAGGTCGAGGCGCCTTGTGTGTCAAGGAACAAAGAACCGAAGCCAGAAGAAAAGGATGTGAGCACCAAAGTAGTTGGCGAGGCCATGTTGGCGTCACCACCAATAGATGTTACCCATGGAGGACCTATCTTTGATGAGGCACCACAACTAGACCTATCTTCTCCACCCATATTTGATGAGCCCATTTGTGGTGAGCCCATCTTTGATGAGGAGGAGGAATTGGATGAGATAAGGAGTCAATCGAGGAAGGATTATCCAGAGGCATTGGCATCTTACGTACCATCAACAATGGGCGTAGAGACTAATGTTGGGCACAAGGACATCAGGCGCCTAATGTGGATGTTACTTGTGATGATCTACATCCGCCCGAGACCAAAAGGCGGGTTGGCTATAGTAATGACTACCAAGGATGGGACTTGGGGGGACTACGGTAACAACGAAACAACGCCGATGAAAGAAGTGAAAGAATTACCAGGAGTTGTGACAGTGGTAAGAACAAGGCCGCAATGGAGTGTCAAGTACCAAGAAGCGGGTTACCGGATCTGCTCCATCACCGAGTAGAGTTCACGCCTCCTTGACCACCTAAACAAGGCAAGCCATGGCGAGGTATACTGACAACGGGTCCACCATCGAGATCAACATGTACCGTGAGATTCCTCAAGTGTCCAAACTATGGCAAGAAGGATCCCAATGAGTTCGTGGCAAATTCAAGGGTGAACTATCTCCAACCGGGAGAGGATGATGCAGCCCCACCTCCTTTGGCTGATAGCTTGGAGGCAACAGGTATTGTCAGCTAAGCACATGCATTGGGATTCACAAGGCTTAGCGGAAGGAGCTAGGAGGCTTGACTTGGCGAAGGCAACCCCTAAGATCTGTCAGCAAATCCAAGGGTGAATTCTCTCCAATTGGGAGAGGATGATGCAGCTCCGCCTCCTTAGGCGGATAGCTTGGCGACTCAGTCACTGGCGGGAGAGGAACATGACAGGAAGGCGTATGGACTGGAGCGCGAAAAGCTTGCTGAATTGGAGGATGAATTCTCTCCAAGCCAGAGAGAATGATGCAACCGCCATCTAGAGATTGGCGGGTGAGGGCTAACGGGAAGACAACGCCATGGATAGAAGTCTAGTAGGGAAGGAGAATCGGGTTGAAGCTGCTTCGCAAAGATATAGTTTGATTAGGGTTAGGATTAGTTTTAAAATTCATATTTAAACCTTTTATTTGATTTTCTTTATTTTAAGAGGAGCACATAGATTGCGATCTTAGCCGTTGGATTTAGCACACGGATTGCAATCTCAGCCGTTGATTCTAATTAGGAATTAATTTAAATTTTAAATTAGTTAGAGTTAAACTAGGAAAACCCCTCTATTTAAAGACGAGGATAGTTAGGGTTTTAGTTAGCCAATTTTAAAATCAATTTTATGAGTTATTTGTTCATTCTATTCTCAAGAATGTGAATGAGAATCAAATTTATCTTTCCCCTGTAATTTTTATTAGTGTTTAATAAAGTAAAAGAGAAGGCTGTCGTTTCCTTGCCGTCCCCCTAATCTTCTGCTGTCCGCGTTGCATCAAAATAGAAGCTCAAATCATTCTAGTACATAGGTAAGAAGTAGAGGTGGCCAACAGGTCGACCCATTACCCGACCTACGGGTCAAGGGTTTACAGAAGGGTCGGCCCATGTTAGACTTGTTGTACAATGGATGAAGCCAAGTCAGGTCTGGCGCAAAATCCCTGACCCTACTCTGCCCACGACACGGGTTTGGGACGAATTGGGTCAAACCAGATCACGGGTCTGACACGAGTCGTACCCGTCCCGGGTCAAACCCGATGCAGGTCTGAACCCATTCTAACCCCCTATAAACCCTTTTTTACGTTTTTTTTCACTTGTGTTTTTGGGTCAAAGCCCCTTTTTTCTAATTTAAGCAAACAAGTATACTCAGTAACCTTAAGGGCTTTAGGCGATCATGAAGAGTTAGAACCGAAGCATAAAAAGTTGTAACTTCAGCAAACTTCTAAGAGCACAAATGAAACTTGAAAGCTTGAAACTTGAGAGCATTAGAATTATAGAATTGGAGAGAGTAGAGAATAATTAGAGAGAAGAGAGGATGAGTGTTGGGTTGTGGGTTGAAATGAGAAATGATACCACGCCGAAAAGATAATAGATTGGAAATGGAAGGATTCAACAACACTCCTTTAATTTCTATTATAAAAGCTAAGAGAAACAAAGGAAAAAATTCTTAAACTTAATTCTCTTAACTAGAGAACAAGAAAGAGGAGAAACTATAATTGAAAATTTTGGAAAAACTCAAATAATAAACCCCAATTAGCTACATAGAGAAGCTTTCCTAACTATACATAAAGACTAAAATAAATTAGGCTGAATAAAAATAGAAACACAACTTTATCTAACATAATTCTATCTTTAAGGTAAATCTCATCTGCATCAAGCTATCCTTCTAGAAGATAAACTCCCTATGCAGGCACGCCTCCTACTCACCTGTCCTCTTGCCCGCTAAGATACCTCCCGGCTTGGAGAGAATTCACCCTCTCGTTTGTGGTTCGTCCAGGTCTTTCTCGCTAAAGTATGGAACGAGGTGTCTAATGTTGAAAACATCTAAAGTCCTCATTCCACTCGGTAGCTATCGGCGGTATGCATTATCATTGACTTTGTTTATGATACGTAATGGCTCCATCCTCCGTGCTATTAATTTGTTGTATCCCATGCCGAAAACCTCTCTTTTGTCAAGATTGCCCATACCTGATCGCCAACCTGAAGTTCCACTGCTCGGCATCATTTGTCACTCACCATCTTATATTTGGTGCTTGCCTCTTGTCACCGTGCTCGTGTCTGCTCATGCATTTCTCGAAGGCAGGAAATGAAGTCCTCAGCCTTTCTATGCGGGCGAATAAGATTTGGAACCGGTACAATGTCTATTGGCGATCGAGGAACAAAGCCGCATATGATTTGAAAGGGCAGAAACCTAGTGCTCCAATTTGCGGAGCCATTATAGGAGAACTTGGCTTGGTATGACCACAACCCTTAATGTTCTTCGCAACGAGACACTAAAGAAGGTTATCAAAAGATCTATTCATCACTTCCATCTGACCATTCATTTGCGAGTGATGAACAGTGGTGAAGGCGAGAGAGGTATTCGTCATCTTTCACAAAGTCTTCCAAAAATGATTCACAAAGCGGACGTCCCTATCCGACACATTGCTGGTGGGTAATCCATGCAGCCTATAAACCTCCTTAAAATACAACTGCACCACATAAACTGCATTGGCAGCCTTCTTCCACCCCAGGAAATGCGCCATCTTGGTGAATCGATCCACAATAACGAAGATTGAATCAACTCTCCTCTGTGTCTTTGGCAATTCTAGCATGAAGTCCATACTAACGTCTGCCGATGATTGACTAGGAATAGGTAGCAATAGTTATAGATCGGCATTAGTCATTGCCCCATTGGAAACCCGGTAAATTCGACACCAGTTAATAAATCTTTCAATCTCTCTCCTCGTCGTTGGCCAATAATACGTACTGCACACAAGCTTGAGTGTCTTATCTCACCCTATATACCCTCGTTGTGCTTCTTCTGAATGATCTTGAGGCGCAAACTTAAAGTTGGAACGCACAACTGCTTCCCCTTGAGGAGAAATCCCTCATGGATTCCTAATTTCGCTTCTCGCCAAATGCCCCTAAAGCTATCCTGGTATTGTTCCACCAACCTATCAAAATTGGGTACTGAAGCTCGACTGTCAGTCAAGATCATCGTTCACCTACTCAAGGCGTTAATAACCCCATTCAATGCCCCACACTTGTGCTTGATTACAAAGTGAAAGAGTTTTTTGTTTTCAAAGGGTTGTTTATTTGTACATGTATTGCGTAAGAATTTGATTTATGTGTTTTGTTCAATGGATAATTGTTATTCAATTGATTTTTGTTGTGAACCTTCTATTACCAGAAATAAATTGTTTATTTGCAAAAGTACATGTATAAATGGTTTATTCATGTTGTTTCTTGATCAAAACACTGGTATTTGTTTAAATGAATCCAACACAAGCTCACTTATTCAATCTCCTAAAAGAAAAAGACCCTAAAAGGGATAATGTCTACACATGGCATCGACTTTTAGGTGAAATTAATTTGAATAAAATCCAAAAATTGGTGAAGGATGGATTGATAGAGGCTTTGGACTTGAGGTCATTACCAGTCTATGAATCTTGCATAGAAGGAAAGATGACCAAGTCTGTCTTTAAGTGTAAAAGCAATAGGATTGGTGACTTGCTTGAGTTGGTTCACACATATGTATGTGGACAAATGAATGTTCAAGCAAGAGGTGGGTATGAGTACGTCATCACATTTACGGATGATTACTCAAGGTATGGATATATTTACCTAATAAGACATAAGTCAGACTCTTTTAAAAAGTTCAAAGAGTACAAAGTTGAAGTTGAAAAGCAATTAGGTAAACAAGTTTAGTCACTTCAATCAGACTGAGTTGGTGAATGTCTTTCGGGTGAGTTTCTAGAGTTCCTAATTACAAAAGCAAAAACATAGTAGTACTAGACGATTTTTAAAGAAAATGACGCTAATTCAGAATAGCTAGACACAACTCAGGATCCAGTCGATGCAGCTACTATTAGGGTTGAGAATGTTTTAAGAACACGAGAACCTAGGTCTAGTGAGAGGATTGTCAGTGCACCTGACAGGTTTATGGCGGACACTTAATGGTTGATCGTGGCATTGAATCTGATCCTCTCAGCTACAATGAGGCAGTTAAAGACAAGGATGCTGACAAATAGTTCTTAGCAATGAAATCTGAGTTAGGATCTATGTATTTTAATTAGGTCTGGAATCTTATAGAGGCACTTGTTAGCATTAAACCCATTGGTTGTGAATGGGTCTACAAGAGGGAAAGAGGAGTGGACGGGATGGTAGAGACCTTCATAGCAAGACTGGTTGCTAAGGGTTTTATCTAAAAGGAAGGAATTCATTATGATGAGACCTTCTCACCAGTGGCCATGCTTAAGTCCATAAGGATACTCCTATCCATTGCAACTCATTATGAGATATGCCAAATGGAAGTCAAAACGGCCCTATTTTGAATGGTCATCTTGAAGAAGACATCTATATGGCCTAACTATATAGTTTCATTGGCAAAAATCAGGAGCTTATGGGATGCAAACTGAAGAAGTCCATATATGGACTGAAGCAAGCATCACGGTCATGAAATATTAGATTCAATGAAGCAATTAAGTCTTATGGTTTTGAGCAGTTGGTTGACGAACCATCCGTGTACAAACGACATCAAGAGAAAATAGTGACTTTCTTAGTATTGTATGTCTACGATATACTACTTAGTGGGAATGATGTAGGGGTGTTATCAGCTGTAAATATTTGGTGAGCTAGTTTTAGTTGGCTATACGGATTTAGACTTCCAGTCAAATAGAGTTGCTAGACATACGATGTCTAGGCATGTCTTGACCCTTGGAGTAGGAGCCATTAGTGGGAGAAATGTCAAGCAGTGTTGTATTGCTGACTCCACCATAAAGGCTAAATACGTTTTAGCTTCAGAAGCTGCAAAGAGGGGCATCTAGGTTCAGATAAAGTAGTTGACTCTACTAAGATCTTAGCTCAGTAGACCTTTGGTTCACACGCAAAAGGGATGGGTGTAAAGTTTGTAATAAATTGGATTTAGAACAAGTGGGACATTGTTAGGAATAGTGTCCTGAAATTTATATTTATTCTATTGATATTATTGTAATAATGAATAAAATTGAAGTTCCAGTCGTTTCCTTGTTAAATTTGTGTAAGCGAGCATTTATGCTGCATGTAATTTTCTTGTAATTATCATCCATGAGATGGACAGAGTCCTTAGATTACATTTTACATGTTTATTCTAAGTGGATACTGAGATTAAGCCATAGATAGACTTGGAACAAATGGTATGAAATGTTATTTGAATAACTCATGGGCGATGATGAGCGTGAGCTACTTGTCTGTTAGGACCATGGCTTAACACTTTAGATGACTTGTCTTGCTCATGTGGATGGTGATCCAAAAGTTTTAGGTTGGTGTGTTTAATAAGATTTATACACTAAGTTGGGCCATTTGAGTTGCTGGTTTCTTGACTACTATCGAAGATGAGTAAATTATATTGTACTGTTTGAACGATGACTCTAAATCCTGAGAGTATTCAGGACTTGTACATGGAATGTTAGTTACTTTGATGTACTATAAGTAAGGTCTAGACAAATGACTGAATTCTCACGTACACTGGGTAACGGCGTGAAGTGTGACAAGGATCAGGTATTCAATAGGGAATCTAAAGTCTCTTATGAGATACAGATATCCCATTAGATGATTCGCAAGTATTTGAATAGTTTGGAAACTTTGTCAAAAGTATTCCAAGTGTTTGATATTTGGAATTTATACTATGAATATGTTCAAACATAAATAAATTATTCAATAAAGGGCGAGTCGGCAACTAATGGAGAAGCTGTGTGAAGGATAATGGAAGTAGTTATACTTATTCTTTGTCATGGACATCTAGGTGGGGGGTTGTTGTCATCAATACAGTTGATTTGGGAGATATCGAATAATGTTTTAAGTCTAGAGTGCAATGAGATGTATTTAGTGGAATTAAGTTTCATTAAATGGTAATTAAATTTTATCATCTTATGATAATTAGTTTAATTCATTTGGAGATAGATTATGTCCCTGTGGTCTTTGGGCAAGCCTTTATATTTATTGCCACCAGGAAAATATTAAAGAATTTTTGAGATAAATTATTTAATCATGAGATGAGAAAATTTGATTTTGCCAAACATTATTCAAGAGATGAATAAAAGTTGAAAATTATAAAATAAAATAATTTTTTGAAAATTAAATTCATAAGATGATTTTTTAAATGTGGAAAACAAAGCAAAAAAAAAAAAAAAGAAAACACTCAGATCACGATCCGAGTATTTGCGGATGGGCTAACCAGCTTGCAACATCTGTCGCACGCTGGTGGCCCCAGGGGTGAATCTGCATGTCATGGTACTCACAAATCAGGTCTCAACATGTGGCACGCATCATTTTTTTTTAAAAAAAAGGCGGTTTTAATGTGTTCCAAAACACAGCGTTTTTGACAAACTGTATATTAAAACGCTACATTTTATTGTACTGTTCGCAAATCCCATATCGAAAAATTACTATTTTTTCGCAATGGTACACTACTATAAATAGAGGTACATATTCCAAAAGGGTTAGTATTTAATTTAGAAATAAAAATCAAAGGTTTCTGAAAGTCTTGACTTTTGGAAACCTGGTGGGAGAGAAAAATTTATTTAAAAAATTTTTCTTTCCTCAAAGTTCAATGTTTTTTGAAGCCCACTCTCTGGGCGTTTTGAGGTCATTGCCTAGAAGGCCGCTCAGTCTCAGTTTCTCGACTTTCTAAGGAGATATTATTCTTCTTCTGGTCTTCTTAATTTGGAACAAATTCGGGTGTGTTCTTCTTCCCTTCTCTTTTAAGTTTTTTGCTTTGCTATTTATTTACTGCTTCTCTTATTATGCCTGATATAAGTTTGCGTTATTGTTGTGAATGTATTATAGTAGAGGCATATAGATTTAAAATAGGAATTTAAATTTGTTGATTTAAAATTGAAAATTTTTAATCAACACTAGGTTTAAGATTAATATTTTTAAACCCTTCCGCTGTGCTAATTTAATAAAGGAAATTTTTTTTAAATTCGTCCGAACAACTGGTATCAAAGCAAAGGCATTTATAGAGATAACCTTATTCCCGGGAACTCTCGCGAGTGAGGTGTCATGAAGTGTGACTCTCCAATCGAGGGGTTTTCGTAGCGAGAAGAGTCTCTTACGTTGAGTGCTCTGATGGGTGCACTTGGTTGTGACCATAGCTGGAGAACTATGAACCCAAACATTTGGCATAAGAGTTAGATTAATTAATGAATAGATTAGTTATTCCCAACAGTTGTTGTCCCTGAGATTCTTCTAGTGGCACCTCAAGATATCAAACCTTTGAGTTCTTGACAATGTGCCTTCGAGTTCCTTGCATTTTCCGGGCCTGTTGTTGCACCATTGCATTATTCAATCCTATAACTTCAAGTACTGCATCAGACCTCCTGCTTTTAAATCCAATGTCATAAGTTTCTACAGCTTGTTGCTGCAATTGTAAAGGATCAGAATTGCTGATCTTCAGACTTAAAGATGAATCAATTCCAGTATCTATTGGTGCATTTTGCCTGATAACTTGTTAAAATTTCTGCTGCATGTGATGATTAATTCCAAATGCAACACTATGCTCCTCTTTTCCTGGATTAAGAGGCCTCGATTGAGCTTGATTTGTTACTTTAGTATCCACCCGATTGTTCTTGAACTGTGCTCCCATATCATCCTTCGATTTCCCCTTTGAGAATTCATATACCGCAGATTGGAATACTGCTTGCCCACTCTTATCTGGATCTTTCAAGACCTGCTACTGAATTGATAACAGTTCCCCCTGCCTTAATGTTCTTTTGCATGAATTCATCCAGATTCGGTTGTAAAGTTGCAACATAAACTTGAACAGATGTTGCCTCATTCAGAGTATGAAGTCGATCTAGCATTCTTGAAGGTTTAATCACTCCCTTGGGCTGCCTCAAGCTTGTTCTTGCTAGTACCACATTTCTTGCGACTGGGATGCAGTTTGATCGCAAGATTTGGCTATGCTAAATGCTTTAATCGCAATGACCTGCAATTCTTAACTTCAATACGCACCTTTGATTTCATTGCTACCACAGTATGTGACAACACACTTTTATGCCTAAGAGATTGCTGCATTGCCTTTGCTGTCGCCATCATATCAAGTAGAATCTGCGCTGCCTTTTGACAAGCTTGTTGGAATGCATCTCCAGCCCTCTGAATCGACTCAGAGAATGCATCTCCATCCATTGCAGCCTTGATTGATGAAAACTTAGCTAATTAGAGTACAATTTTAGCTAGCTAATGCATGATCAGCAAGCTCTGATACCAATTGTTATGATTCAAGGTCAATATTGAATCATAACCTAAGATAGATGAAGAATTAGAGTTGAGAAGTAGAGAGAAAAGATGAGAGATAGAGAGAATTAGAGTTGAGAGAAGAAGATAGGAACAATCTCATTCAATGAATCCAGATTACAAATGATGAACCACTACTTATGCTCATTCAAGCTTAAGGAAAATATCTAACTAAATTCACTTCACCAAGACAAACCAATAACCGCCTAACCCGCCCTAACCGACATTAACTACTGAATGAATAGAGAAAGAATATCTAACAAGCCTATGAACACTCTCTTACAAGCTTAAACACGACTAAAACCACTTAAATGACTAATACATTTGAATTGAACTCCTTGATTATTACTAATGGCTTACTATCCCTTACTCCAATATTTACGATCATGACAGCGCATTTCTCATCCTCATGGGCTGCCCTATTATTCTCGGCTCATGTACTTATTTGGCATGTATTGAAAATTGTCAATCAAAGTACAACAGACACATGACTTTTCCTCCTTATGTGCAACCAAGGCTAGGTCAAGCATTCTAAGCAACCACTTGGAGAGCCAAATTTTAGTATTTTTGTTTATGAAGTTTTGATTGTTAATATTAATAAGATTTATGACTAAAATTTTCAATAATTTGTTACATGAGTATTACATTGCTTCAAGAAATTTTATTATATACAAAATGCCCCATTTGCAAAATTTAGTCAGAGCTCCAAAAATCTTACTACCGACCCTATGTACAAACAAAACCCTATCGAAGATTAATCCCAAAAACATGCAATCAGAATGAGAAATTACATGTATGATACAAACATGGCGCAACTACACTCGCCAAGGCCTCCACTGATAAGTACAGACATGGCGTCTAGCCCACGTTCGCTAGGACCTCAGCTGCTAACCCCACTCTGCAGTTCACCTACCAGAACCAGCAAACGTCTTGAGCCTTTGCCCTTGTCATGTCACCCTTAGATAGTTTACTAGATATTTTTCCTCTCCTTCTATAAATAAGTGGGAGTTAATTAGGGTAAGGAGTGTGTGTGAAGTGTGCTCTTCTTCTTCTCCCTCAAATTCTCTCCATGTCTTCTCCCCTTTCTTTGATGTAAATCCTGCATTGTTGGAGCTTTTATATATTTATATATATATCTCATTCAATGGGGCTACCGATTATTGCCTCACATGCTTGTGATTCCATTAATTGACTTGGTTTGATCTAAGTTCATATGAATTGGTATCAGAGCACTCCTTCCTCGGCCCGGACTTTCTAGCTTTATCAGTGAACAGCCATGGTAGAAGGAACAAGATCGCAAGTGACCATGAGGGAAATCGAGGAATCCAATGATGGGCGTCATACTGCATTGGAGAGATCATTTAATGATCTTTGGGAAAAGCTTTGGGAGTTCGTTGATGGAATATCAGTGCAAGTGGAAGGTCTTGCTCACTGGATGAATGATCGGGTCCAACCACTAGCTCCCGCACCCATAGCTCCACCTTCTCCTCGAGTGGGAGATGCTAGAATGGTCTTTCCGGCTAATGTGAAAGGTAACCATTAAGCCCCAACTCGATTCACTAAGATCAAATTCCCTAGGTTTAGTGGTAAAGTTTTGGCGGCTGGTTGCATCAATGTGAGAGGTACTTCATTATTAATAGAACACCGGATGAGTTAAAAGTAATGCAGGCCAGTGTAGCATTGGAAGGGGATGCCCATGAATGGCATATGATTCTCTTGAAGAATCATGGCCTTGGGATGTTATAGTCCCTTGGGACATTTATGCACCGCGAATATGAGCTACGTTCGTAGAATCGGCAAATAACTCCCTCACGGAACTCATGAAACTGTGCCAAGCGGGAAGCGTTGGAAAGCACTTGACTAAATTTGTGTCGTTAGTGATCAAATGCGGGTTAATGAAGGAATAGAAGATCAGTGTTCCTTTTGGGGGGCCTGTGTGAGGACATATCAGGAGGTATTCTCATGTTTAAGCCATAATCGTTACATGATGCAGTGGTATTAGCCAAATAGCAAGTGCGCAAATGCACTTACTTGGAAAGGGTAACGGGCGAGAGCTCAATGAGATCAGCTCCAATTCTTCCCATGCCAAACCTTTTGAGGACCCTTTCTGTCACTCCACCCCCTCGCCCTCCTTAGCGTCTGTTGTCGCCAACTGGTAACACACCCAGACCACCACCTCAGGGCCAACTTAGCTTGATGCTAGTAGAGCTTGATGACCTTTGTACCCGAAATCTTTTCTTTTATTCCCACAACCGTTTCACGCTAGGTCATCAATGCCCCTGTGCAATCGCTCAAGGGTATTCTGGTTAGAGGCAAATGATGAAGACACCTTAATAGACCCAATGATGCCAGGCATAAATTCAGACCCAGATTCAGTTTCGGATCCCCATATCTCTATGAATTCACTGGAGGGTATCACCCAATGCTAGACAATGCGGGTCATGGGACAGTGTCGAAAACTCTCCCTAAGTATTCTAATCGATAGCGGTAGCATGCATAATTTCCTTGATGCCAATCTTACACCGCTGTTGGGTTATTCGATTGACTCTGCCATTCGCCCCACGGTCACTGTAGCTAATGGCAAACAGGTGTTGTTTACTAGTATTTGTTGTACCTTTTCTTGGCGGCTACTAGATGTGCCATTCTGTTAGGACATGCTCCTTATTCCCTTATACGGTTGTGACATGGTTTTGGGAATTTAGTGCCTGCGCACCCTTGGTAAAGTCACGTGGGATTTTTCTAAGCTGTTGATGGAATTTACTCTTCACGGGTGTCATTATGCGCTTCACTGTATTCGCTCTCCATCCTTGAAGGCCATTGTAGCAAGTTATCTTCGCTCTTGTCCACATCCGCATCCTTTTTCGCTTTATTAGTCACAACTACCCTCGATTCGCCATCTCTGTTCTCGGTACATACGGATCTACTAGATGAGCCAAAACCACCCATCTTGCAACAGCTATGGCTGATGATGTTTTTACCGCTTCCATAGAACTTCATCCATCTTGCCCATTCTTAGATCACCGGATTCCACTAAAAGACGATAGCAACCCCATCAATCTCCAACCTTACTGCTATCCTCTTTTTCAGAAGGACATAATTGATTCTTTGATCAAAGAAATGTTACAAGCTGGCGTCAAACCGAATAGCAACTCACCTTTTGCTTCCCCTGTGCTGCTAGTCAAGTAGAAGGATGGGACTTGGCGCCTCTGTGTTGACTATCAAGCCCTTAACAAAATGACTGTTAAGGATAAGTTCCCGATATCGATTGTCGAAGAATTACTTGACGAATTGGGTGGCACCTCCTTCTTCTCAAAAATAGACCTTAAATCCGGTTACTGGCAGATCTGGATGACGGTTGGTGACATCCCCAAGACGGCTTTCCGTACACACCAAGGTCATTATGAATTTACTGTGAATCCTTTCAGATTGTCAAAAGCTCCGTCTACCTTCCAGCATTTAATGAATGATATCTTCCGCCGGTATCTTTGGCAATTTGTCCTTGTCTTCTTTGATGACATTCTCATATATAGTGGTGCTCATATCACTCATCTTGAAATAGTTCTGAGCTTCCCCCTCAGGAGTCATCTAACTGCCAATTGTGCTAAGTGCACGTTTAGTACTTGCCACATTGAATATTTGAGGCATTTCGCCTCCGGTGATGGGTTCTCCGTCGATTCTCAAAAAATCAAGGATGTTCCCAATTGGCCACATCCTCAGCCCTTGAAGCAACTTTGCGGGTTCTTAGGGCTATCGGACTACTACCGCCGGTTTATTGCTTAGTATGGCGCCATTACTCGACCACTGATCGACCTTCTTCAGAAGGATAACTTCATCTGGAACTCGGATGCCGAGAACGCTTTCAACCGCCTTAAAGACCGCTCAACATCGGCACCAGTTTTCCCGACTTTACCAAGACGTTCATTATCGAGACTGATGCCTCCGATACTGAAATTGGCATCATAATCAGGCAAGATGGTTGACCCTTGGGCTTTATGAGTTACACTCTTGCACCACGCCATTAGGGTATGTCGGTTTAAGAGCGAACTGCTTTTTGTGGTCTTTGCGGTGGAGAAATGGGAACTGTCCATCACTGACTGCCTTTTCATCACTGACACCAACCAGCAAAGTCTCAAGTTTCTCCTTGAGCAGTGGTTGACGTCTACCCTTCAACATTGTGGCTCTCTCGCCTGATCGACCTTAACTATGATATAATTTACAAGAGGGGGTTAGAAAACAGAGTGGTTGACGCTTTCACTTGCCTTTCGGGAACGGAAGATCTATGCATGGCATTGTCCTCCATATCTTCTAAATTCCTTAAAAGGCTGATAGACTCTTTGTCCAAGGATCCTGTGTTATCCCGCATCATTTCCGATAAGTTGGCGGAGCCTCTCTCTCAACCTCGCTATTCTTTGCACCAAGGCCATCTACAATACGACAGTTGACTCGTCGTTGGCAATGACGCCAACCTACGTTAAGACATTCTCTTATGGCTTCATGATTCCATTCAAGGTGGAATTCATGCTACTGATTGCTGTATTCGGCCACTATTCTACTAGAGGGGTCTTCACTTGGATATCGCTACTTACATCCGCCCATGCTCCGTTTATAAGAAACTAATATGAGGCATTAGCACCAGAGGGTCTACATCAAACCCTTCTAGTTCCCACATCTGTGTGGAATAGCATATCCCTTGACTTCATTGAAGGCTTACTATCATCAGAGCGACACTCGGTTATTTTGGTGGTGATTGATCGCGTGACCAAGTACACTCTTTTTTTGTCCCTTATGCATCTGTACATGGTTGTCAGCATTGCTCATGTATTCTTGGATCAAATATACCACCTTCACAACCTTCCAGAAACCATGACAAGCGATCGTGATCCAATCTTCACCAGCATCTTCTAGCGAGAACTCTTTTCACGGTTGGGCACTCACCTAAATCTTTCATCCTCCTAGGCCATGCAATCAGATGGGCAAACAGAGGTCCTTAACCACTTTTCAGAGGCTTACTTATGTTCCAAGGTTAGTGAGCAACCCAGCCTATGGACTCGTTGGCTTCCACTGGCGGAATGGTGGTATGACACCACCTTTCAATCTTTCGCCCAGGCTACACCTTTTCAACTCCTCTATGGTCAACCACCCCTAGTTCATCTCCTTGCTTGCCAGTAGCGTCCTTGGTTCATGCTATCACAATTTAACAGCTCGTGAAGGGACTAACAACCGCCTCCGCCATCATCTCTTCCGTGCTTAGAACCACATGAAGCAGCTGGCTAATTGCAATCATGCTGAACAAGAGTTCCTAGTAGGTGACTACGTATGGCTTAAGCTACAGCCTTACTACCAACAGAGTGTAGAAATTAGGCGCTCTCACAAGTTGGTGCACCGCTATTATGGGCCTTTCCGCATTCTGGACCGAGTAGGCGTTGTTGCTTACTAGCTTAATCTACCTACCCACTCCGTCATACACCACACGGTGCACGTTTCTCATTTAAACCAATGCTTCTCTTTTTCCATCGCCATTACTCCATTGCCAGATACATAGACACTAGCTATTGGATCACCGAATGGTCAAACATTGCTGTGTTGCTGCCACTCAAGTTTTAGTTCAGTGGGTTGGCTAAAGTACTGCTGACTCTACTTGGGAGTTTCTCCCTGAGTTACAACTCCGTTTCCCTACTTTCGATCCTCGAGGACGAGGATCCTCTCAAGGGGGCGGCATTGATACAAACATGGCGTAGGTACACCCACCAAGCTCTCCACTGGTAGTTATTGTCATGGTGTCGAGCCCGCATTCGCCAGGACCTCAGCTGCCAACCCCAGTCTATAGTTTACCTACCAGCACTAGCAGGCGTACGTCTTGAGGCTTCGTCCTTGCCTCGTAATTATTACATATTTTTCTAGATATTTTCCCCCTCCTTCTATAAATAAGTGGGAGTTAATTAGGTAAGGAGTGTGTGTGAAGTGTGCTCTTTTTCTTCTCCCTCAAATTCTCTCTCTGGAGCTTATATATATATATATATATATATATATATATATATATATACATACATACATACATACACACACACACACACACACACCCCCCAATTATGGCTTGTGAGTCCATCGATTGAGCTTGGTTTGATCTAGGTTCGTGTCAATGTACTTACCAATGATCTATGGAGGATGACCAAAAAATGGTGCAGATAGATAAAGTGGGTATCAGGATTTGGAAGGACCGGAGACACCCTTAAGCTTTCAAGATCGATTGTTTAACCACAATTCGGAGTATTCACTTTTTTTTTTCTTTTTTTCTTATTTTTTTGGGTTGGGGGGGGGGGGGGGGGGGGGGGGGTCACTTTTTGGTGGGATAAAGTCTAATCCAAAACTATAAAGCTGTTGGGATGGCGTCTAGGCTTTTCTCCCAACCCATTCTTTTGAAGTTATGGTTGGAGCATGAAATTAAAGTCTGTAATTAGGGTTAAGACTGAAATTGGGGCCCTAAATTTTAATTATATTATTTGGTTCTCCTATTAGAAATGAAACTACAATTTCATAGCCTAATTCTATTGATTTGAACTTTAATTGAAAATCATACTTTCAAATTCATTGGGGTGGGATTAAATTTGTTGACCCAAAACCCAAAATGACCTCACTTTATTAATCCAAACCCAAGACAACTCAAAATTAAAAGACGTAGACACAACCTAAAATTTGACCCGAACCTTGAAATCACCAAACTCAAATGACTTGAACTTCAAATGACCAAAGTCAACTTAACTCAAAATCCGAAATGACCCAACCCGACTAATCCAAAACTCGAGATGACTGAAATCCAAAAAATGAGATTACTTGTTACGAATTCTCTCTCCTTAGCCACGTCATCAACCAACGCCACATCACTGCCACATAAGCAACTGCCTGCCAC
This sequence comes from Simmondsia chinensis, assembly GCA_018398585.1. Taxonomy (NCBI): domain Eukaryota; kingdom Viridiplantae; phylum Streptophyta; class Magnoliopsida; order Caryophyllales; family Simmondsiaceae; genus Simmondsia; species Simmondsia chinensis. Next base: position 9,215,814 of record JAGTTD010000018.1, read on the forward strand.
ATCATCCACTTATGCCTTAATTACTTAGTATAAATAAGTTAGAATTGTTGATGTGCTTTCTCTCATTCCCTCCATCCTCTTTTCTACTCCTCCCCCATTTTCGCATATCAATTACTACACATATATACTTTATACTACAATGGCTATAGAGATACTTGTAATTAGTTGACACATAAAAGCATATACTTCATGAATACAATACTTATTTGGGTTCCTTGATTTGTTTGAGTTGTGATTGTGAGTTCTATGGGTTCATTGTGATTGAGTATTGGGCTAATTCATTTGAAGTGGTATCATTTGGTATCCGAGCCATTCCTTGGCTAATATTGTTTTCGGTTGACAATGGCGAATGGGACCCAAGCTCGGACTGCTTTGCACGAGGTTAAGGAGTCAATGAGGACGACCGTTTGCTATATTTGTTTAATAATTAGTGTGATTTGGTCTCCCTGAATACAAATGTAAACAAACGTGCAAAAGGGACTCACTGTGACTAGGAAGTGAGCCTAAATTCGAACCGCACGTCTTTGACCTCAACCACTCACCATTTTCGTAGAAAAAGAGGTGATATTTTGGTGTATCTAAATTCGGTTAATACATGAGTTCTAATTATGCTCCAATTAAGGAGACCTTTGTTTATTTTTTTGTGAATTTTTTAATATATATTTTGAAAGAAAATTAAAGGGATATGGACCTAACTCAAGTGGCAGTTACAGTGATGGAGCAAGACCCACATACACCTTTCCTTGTACACTTAAAAGTAAGGAACTTGGGTGGAGACAAATCCAAGAGCTCAACAGTCCACTTATAAGCCAAGTCAATTAGATTTTTAGACCTCGCACCCTTGACTTATAATAACTAAAAATGAGTTAGACTCTGACATGATTTGGGTCACTGGACGAGAACTAACGCAATCAAGGTCAAACCTTGGCCGTCAAAGCCCCTAAGTAATGGCGCAAACCTATGTTCACCTAACTTATTAAGCGATGACAATAGTATTAAGACCAACACAATCAAGGTCAAGCCTTGGCCGTCAAAGCCTAAAACTAAAGTCTCCATCCTTAACTTGTCGATTTTGGGAACATATTAAAACAAAAATACCTGAAGGTCAAAGCATTATATTACTAAAGAAGCAAGTACTACAGGTCTATGTTACACTAAGCTAAGTCAAGTTACGCTACTCATAGGTAAAAAAGCACAAGTATGTTGTAAAGAAAACTTGAATAAGTTTTGTATGAGTGGTTTTGGACACTTTATAACTACAATAATGTCTCTTATTTATAGAAAAACTAAGTAACAACTAGCTGCTATTTCCACGGCATTTTCTTCCCAAGTAGGCCATCAAGCTCCTTAAGCATGTGAATGATTGGTGAACGCGTACCCGATTTGGTGTGCTTGAGCATATTTGTTGTAGCCCACATATGCCTTTTCAGCTGAAGTCTCTTCTAGATGCCCCAGTTCTCTTGGACAAGCTTGCAGCCAACGCATTTGAAATTGTGCTTCAAGTAACTGTCTCGAGCTTGGAAACCACTTTGCTTGCACCTTCCTGGAAGTCGCTCAATCTCAAGCTCCATTTACCCTTCAATCATCTCAAGCCTTGAGTGGCTAATACCCTTGTCAGGATGATAAACTTCCCAAGCAATTGGGCTTGAGACGCCGTTATCTCAATACCTAGAGGCCTGACATCCCCAGAGGAGAATCTCGCATGATAAGCACGTGGCATTTTTTCCAAAATGGCTTTGTCCCAAATCTCTCAAATTTGGGGTGTAAACAAATGCCCCCTTTTAGCCATTGGTAAATATAAATTTACAATGAGAAAAAAATCTGCTTGATTTGACCCTCAATGGCTATAGTGAGCTTAAGAGAACACTATTTAATGTTTAACTTTCATTCATCCGTGTATATAAATATGACAGTTAGGGCTTCGAATCTTCACTTTTTCTGCTTTGTGCTCTCTTTTGCTGTGATCAAGCGATTGAAAACACTTGCTTGTTCTTAAATCTCCATTCTTTGTCATTAATCCGTTCCCTAATTCTTTGCTTTTCCTCAAACCAAGTAATGATGGCTCAAATCTCATCTGTCGTTTATGCTCCCATCCCTCAAACTGACAGCCCTATTGAGCAGTTGGCATGTCTGGTTTAATCAAACATTTCAATGGCCTCTGATAGACTTGAAAGTCCTATTGATCTTGGGTGACATTAAGGAGGACCTTTCTTGGAGGTCAGAGAATGATCCTTCTTCAATCTTTGAACGTTGTGCCCTAGGCCCATCTTTGACCCTTTTCCTAACATCCCTAGACTTGAGGGCAAGTGTCAAGATACTGACAAATCTTCTTTGCTTCGTACTGCTTCTGTAGGTTAATCTTAGTGTGAAAGGCGCATTTTCAAGGAAGCATCCCCCTTTAAAGAATGGACGCTCCTGACCAAACGGTATGCCGATTGGGTAGACCAACTAATCCTTTCCCATTGAGAGAAATGGAAGAATCTCCACATTTATGAGGCTATCAAACTCTCCAAGATTGCTCTCATGTATGACTATCCCATTATGATAGCACTTACCTGTTGTTGGAACATTTGTTACAACACTTTTGTCCTTCCTGAGGGCTTTCTTAGTATCTCCTTGGAGGACATAGCGGCCTAACGGGTCTTTCTCTAGGAGGAGGGGAGCTGCCTCTAAATTCTTTTGTTTCTAAAGAGGCTGAAGCCTTTGCCTCTTCCTTTTATGTGATTAACCTACCCTGTGGTTATGATTCTTTTATTAAAATTTTTGTAACAAAAAAAGCATATAACTTTGGACGAGGGTCTATAGAAGAACATGTCTTCTTTTTATTTTGGTTGAACAAGTTCTTTTTCGCTAACTCCTCCAACTCAGTGCTTAAGATCGTGGCAATTAACCTGGCCTTTAGCACTGGTTCATTGGCTCCAGGACCATTATTTCTGGCCTAAGTATATGGATTCCGTAGAGACATCATAGCCAAGAACTATGATGTCTAGATGGGAGGACCCTTATGGTTGGTCCAACTTTGGACCCAAGCCTACATGCCTGAGCTTCGCCACAAAGGCCCCTTTGTCTCCACAGATGAGGGGGTCACCTGTATGGAGAGCAATTTGCTCGATGTGAGGTCCTGTTACCCCAAGGATGGTCTTTTGACCAATGCCTTAAGAGACTCACATATCCTCGAGGTAGGATTGTGATTCAATCAACGCCCTTCAAAGAGAGGAAAATTGGTCCCCTTTGGTTCAGGAAACTGGACCTTCATTATGATGTCTCTATGGACATCAACTCTTAGACTTGACAAGCAATCCTTTGCCCTTGGGATCTCTTCTTCTATCACTAAACTGGTCCCGGTGTAGACACTTATAAACCTGAGTTTTTTACCAGGCAATTTGAAATGGTCCAAGGCATCCCTTTTCCAAGTCTTACGACCAAAAACCTTTGGTGGGCCAAAAGATATCTATTAAGCTCTCCCGATACAATGAGCTTTCTGAGTACAGCCAAGAGGTTAAATCACTTTATGGGTACCCTGTTGTTTGTAGGCATTCCTCATGTGCCACACCATGTTTTATAGCTTGGTTCCAAGCTTATTAGTCCTCTTTGGAGGCCAGAGGCACAAAGCAATATTTTATGCCTTCACGTAAGCTTGCAGGTCCTAGCTCGAGAAGAGCTCAGCTAGTCAGCATAAGGACAACCCAAAAGAAGGCATTGCCAAGTAAACATCCATCTCTAAAGCAAAATCTAGTTTTGTCCCTTAGATGGCTTGAACAAAGATTAATCCTAATTCGTTTCTTACAACTACAATTTCTCATGAAACTCCAAGGAGTACTAGGAGCTTGACTAGAATGTTGTTAGAGGAGTCCCCTCCAGTAACCTTTCCACCAGCCCTTGAAGTTGGTGACTAAAAAAAAAAAAAAAGGAGAAGAGAGATGCTCCCTCTACTATCTCACCTAGAGCCATTCAGGCTAGGGATGGCAATGCGGAGGTATGAGGGGTGTCTCCTCCATACTCGTACCCGCTATTGAGCAAAAATATGAAATTTGCAAAACATGAATTTCTCTATACACGAGGTGTAGATAGATTTTATTAATTTAGAAAACGACTCTATTTAAGGTGATGCACACCCTTAATTACATATTCGTTAGGAGAATACCCTTTGATTTAGACTGATGATATGTTTATGTTTTAATCAATCGACTAGGTGACTAGACAATTAATTGGTTTAAATCTATGAGAGACGTTTTAGGTTTATTTGTATTGGCAACAATTAATCTAAAAATAACCAACTATATGTGAATATACCAAAAGATAACCCAATTCTATACTAAAAAATAACTCAACTCTAACTTTTCTACCAAAAAATAACCCAACTCTAACTTTTCTATAAAAAATAACCAAACTCTAAAATTAATCTAAAAATAACTCAACTCTAAAAATTTAATTTAATAAATACTGAATTGTGATGCTCCGACAGTCTATTTTTCTTCTACGTACTTTTGGTTTGGCTTGTTCTTTGTAGGGCTACAAATAAGCCAAGCTAGCTCTCGAGCCAGTTTGACTCAGTTCATGAAGGCCTCGGCTTGGGTTTGTCTAAGCTAACTCGACAGCCTCCTCAAATCGTTTAAGGGCGGCTCGTTTAGCCGGCTTGTTTATGGGCTCATGAGCTGGCTCGATTATTGGCTCGCATCTCTATATTACGGAATTGATTTACATGCATGTTTTTTTTTTTTTTTTTTTCTATTTTCATACATGATTTATTTTATTTCAAGTAACAATAATCATATTTGAGTTTAACAAACTTAATAAATGAGCTTAACGGGCCTAATAAATAAGTGAAATGAGCTAGCAAAACTCAACAAGTCAGCTCACCAAATACTCAAGCCCAAATTATACCGTTACCTAGTCGGTCTCATTTAGTAAACAAGCTGAGCCGAGCTTATATATGCGGCTCATTTAGATAAATTATACCGATATCGAACTGGTCTCATTTAGTTAATGAGCCCATCAAGCTGTGGCGTGGCTCGGCTCGTCTTGGCTCATTTGCAGTCCTACTTCTCTAATTATATTCCTCAGTTGTTTTGCTTGTTCTTTGCCCCAGAATGTTGCCTTTTTGTGGGGTTGTACTAAATTATAGAAACAAAAACTTATTTTTAGTTAGGTGGGAAAAGAAATCAAGCCAAACCAAAAATACATAGAAGAAAAATAGATTGTTGGAGCATCACACCACACGCCATGCTTAGCCATCAATTCAGTATTTTTTAAAATTAATTTTAGAGTTTGGTTATTTTTTGGTATAAAAGTTAGAGTTGGGTTATTTTTTTGGTGAAAAAGTTAGTCTTGACTTGGGAGTCCCTCAAGTTTCACTTGGTAGGTGCTTTGGGTTTAGACTCAACTGGGAAGTCATCTTTTGGACTGGAGTTTGACTTGGGTTTCGGTTGGACTTAGAAATTGAGTTGGACTTGATTTGGCTTTGGTTTACATTTGACTTGAAAATTTGGACTTGATTTGGAAATTTGGATTTGGGTCTGATTGGGAAGTAATGTGGATTTAGATTTGGTTTGGAAGTAATCTCAGTTCAATGGACTTCAAAGTCGTCTTGAATTTTGGTTTGACTGGGAAGTCATTTTAGATTGACATTTGACTTGGGATTCACTTGATCGGGGCTTGACTTGGAACTTATTTGGATTGGGGTTTGATTTAGGCTTAAAATTGACTAAAATGTCATTTGAATTTAAGTTTAGCTTGGAAGACATCTTGATTTAGGCTTGGCATTTAGGATTCGAAAATTATGTGCGATTCAACTTAAATTTTGGTCTGACATATAAGTCAACTTGGCTTTGGAATTTGGGTTAGAGTTTAGGTTTGACATATCATTTAGTACTTAGGTAGGCATGGGAGCTTTTATGAATTTGGATTTGGCATAAAATTGGATTTAAGTATGACATGGAAGTCAATATAACCTAAGAGGGTACCAACACGCAAGCATCTGATCCCATTAGAACTCCGAAGTTAAGTGTGCTTTGCCGAGAGTGGTATCAAGATGGGTGACCACCTGAGAAGTCTTTGTGTTGCACCCCTCAGGTTGGGCGTTCTCAAAAATAGCCTCTCTTTAGGGTGGCACACTGAAGAGGGTAGGCTGCGTACATCCACCCCACAGACCCTGCGTAGGCGGAAGCCTATAGGGCACTGGGAATGTTGCCTTTTGCATTTATGGAAGTCAATTTAAGCTTAGATGTGACATGGAAGTTAATTTGAAGTTTGGATTTTTTATTTTATTTTATTTATTTATTATTATTATTTTTTTTGGTATTCGAGTTTGAGCTCGATGAAATCAAATTTAGATTTGGGTACAAAATGAAATTTAATTTGGGCTTAAGTTTGACATGGAAGTTATTTTGAATTTAGGCCGGACATAGAAGTCATTGGTTTAGTTTACCTGAGTCAGTTCTAGTTTAGTCAACTGGTCAAGGTGTTGACATAATATTCATCCCACGAGAGAAAATGAATTTATTTTTTATTTGGGCTACATCGGAAATAGATTGCCTATGTTCCCTTTTAAGGGATCAAGGCCATTCATAGTTCAACTTTATGTTGGATCTATTTTCTTATTCGAGATTTGATTTGATTTAAAGGTGATGGATTTCATTTAGCTACTCAAAGCATATTTGGTCCAATTCATATATATATCCTTCACCTAAGTCCGCCATTTCATGTTTGATATGTTTTTTTCTTTTTTTAATTGCAACTATACCTATCATTTAACCTTGGGTTTCCTACATACCCTTTTTGGGATTAAATCAACGTATTTCTAAAATGCAAACATCTAGATTTTCAAATTTTAGTTTTAGACATTTACAACCGCACCTGATTATTTATTTTGACTTTCCTAGGTACTCTTTTCAAGATCAGGCTAATGTAGCTCTAAAGATAGATCTTCAGGATTTTTAAATCTGGTTTTTTAAATGTTTGTAACCGCATCCAACATTTTAAGGTTAGGTTTCCTACATACCTTTTCTGGGATCAGGTTACCGTAGTTCTAAAAACAGAACAGGAAATTTTCGAAATGTTAG